>JAPQVY010000100.1:49365227-51765227 GCA_028535165.1 Quercus tomentella
AATCTGGCATAGATACACCAAGATCCGGTGATTCTCGGCACGATTTGGGGGAAAAATCATCGGATTTGATGAAATCCTCACCGGATCTTAGCCGGATCGGGCGAGATCTCGCCGAATTTGGCTCGTTTTCGGTGTTTTCTGTCTGGTTTCGGCCTCACCCGAAACCGATGCCACCTGCCGACAAATCGACTCGCGAAACTCGACCCTCTTAACATGTTGGTTGCGGGTTGAGAATCTGCCTACCCGATCTCTCACGGGTTGGTTACGGGTTGGGCACAAACCCGACCCGCTCGACTCGTGGACACCCTTATCTAAAACAATGACTATATATATATATATATATATATATATATTTTTTTTTTTCAATCTTTTTATTTATTTATGAGAAGATAGGAATTTTTTTTGGGGGGGGGGAGGGGGGAAGGGGGGTGATGAAAGGGTTATCTAAGTGAGATAGAGAGAAATATACATAAATTTCTTAATTTTTAGCTAGAGAAGCACTTTTTTCAAAAGAAAGAATACAAAAGTATCCAAAATATAAATATATATATATATATATATTTATTTATTTTAAAGTTTTTGAACAAGTATAGCATTATATTTTAGGAGCAAAGTTATGGATTTTTTTTTTTCCTTTAGGTCCCTAGGCAATTACCTAAAGGTTGATATTTTGTAGCATGCACAAATATCAAAGTATGCACTTGCCTTGATATTGCTTTTGTAGTTAGCGACTTGGATGTGGCCCTCCATATTTTGTTTTTGTTATCAGGGCAAAGGCTTGTGGCTCTCCTTTTTGTAATTGCCTTTGTTACTTAATAAAAAATGCAAGCCCCCTTCTTTGGTTGTAGCTAACTCATATGGGTTAAGATTAGATAAAACAACAATGTTAGAGCTAGGTAGGTGTCGTCGAAAGATTGAAGGTAAATAACATTGTTTTTTGTGTATATATAAATGGGTAGAATTGCAAGATGTGAAATGGTGAATTAAAATGCAAAGAGTTTTGTGTGTATGTGTGAAGGATGAAATTTTTTGAAATATTGAACTAAAGAATACAAAGAATATTTATTTTTTAATTAGAAAAGTCTTGAAACATCGAACCAAATGAAACAAAAAGTCAATATTTAATTTGTTCTTATCTATGATGTGGCACTTGAGAATATTTCAAATTTCTTTGTATAGAATACGCCACTTGACAAAATCTCATGCTTTCCTACATAAGGTCTCTGCTTTTATAGTATAAAGGATACAGAGAATAGAAAAGTCTTGAAATATCAAACCAAATGAAACAAAAAGTCAATATTTAATTTGTTTTTATCTATGATGTGGCACTTGAGAATATTTCAATTCTCTTTGCATTAAATATGCTATTTGGCAGAACTTCATGCTTTCTCACATGAGGTCTTTATGTGTGAAGAATGAAAAGTCTTGAAACATTGAACCAAATGATACAAATAATATTTATTTTTTAATTAGAAAGTCTTGAAACATCGAATCAAATGAAACAAAAAATCAATATTTAATTTGTTCTTATCTATGATGTGGCATTTGAGAATATTTCAATTCTCTTTGCATAGAATATGCTACTTGATAGAATCTCGTACTTTCCCACATGAGGTCTTCATGTGTGAAGAATGAAAAGCCTTGAAACATTGAACCAAAGGATACAAAGAATATTTATTTTTTAATTAGAAAAGTCTTGAAACATCAAACCAAATAAAACAAAAAGTCAATATTTAATTTGTTCTTATCTATGACGTGGCACTTAAGAATATTTCAATTCCCTTCGCACGTGTGATAAGGTTTTTTTTTTTTTTTTTTTTTTTTTTTTTTTTAATGGTCCTATTTTGTAGCAAAAAAAAAAAAATCTGTGTTTGTATTTTTTATATATAATTTTTATTTTGAGAATCTAATTTATAAGTGGATAAAGAAATTTTAAAATCAACAGGAGAATAACCCTATTTTTTAGACAATTTTTTAGTGGGAGTTAGTTGAATTTTTACTGAATTGTCCTTTAGTTTTGTCTCAACTTAAACATAGGGATGTAGAAGCATTTTTTAACCAAAAAAATGAGGATTCCAAATAGAGAAAAACCCTGTGGGGCCCAATAATTTATGGGCCAGGCCCATTTGCTCGTGGAGAGTCCGAAGGCCCAAGCCGAGGAGAGCTATGGACCAAGCCCGATAGTAGATAGCACCAAACAGTTTTGGGATACAGCCGAGGACAGTTCAGTCCTCGGCAGATCCAAAATCCCACCAAAGAAAAGAAAGGGTAAAACTGGTATAGGACTAAAACTTGAAAGAAGATCTAAAATATCTTGGGAAAGTTATCCTTACTACCCTTCCCAGCTAAGGCTCTGCACCTACCAGAGCCGTATTCTTCAGCTTTATCAACCATCCCCAACAATGCTGGGATTAGACTGATGGGACAAATATCAGTCTTGTAAAGGTTGACCTTACACGTGGACGAAGGACAGCGAACGCAGGCTAGTATAAAAGAAAAAGTAAGTGAGCCAAGGGAGGGGGGGCTCTCTTGATCCCACCTCAGGAAGAGACTCCATGGGGGAAACACCGGAACGACTCATGCTGATCAGAAAGAAAGCCACCGTTGGGGAAACGGAGTAGGACCTTAATGCTCCTCGGATCAAGTCCGAGGAGTCCAACCCCATGGGATGCGACACTATAGGGCTTAAATGTTCAAACCCAACTCCTCTTTCTATATGAATTCCTCTAAAATCAAGACCGGAATATCGCCCCGTGCCCAACGGCTAGCTTTTCAAGCCCACTCTCTACAAATCATATTGTGAGGGATCTTTCATGTACGAGCCCAACATCCTTATTGGGCCTCAACAGAATCGTGTCCTTACAAACCCCTTAAATAGTTGTATAGATATTAATAAGTTGTGTGGGTTACGACCATAGATTGTCGTTGTTGATGGTCGTTCGTGGATGTGGATCATCGTTGTGCGGCCAACGATGGTTGTGGGTGAGAGTGGGTTTTGTTACTTTTGTAGGTTATGGTCATGGGTTATTGGGTCACAGTCGTTTAAGTTTTTGGGAAAGTTTTGGGTGCTTGTCACTTGTGTGGATTTTCCTGTCGTGGGTTTGCTGATTGTGTTGATTGTGGGGATTTGCATTTGCCCATATATCTATTTTAAGAGAATACAGATTGAGTAAAAAAAACTGAAATAGAAAATATCGTGCCAAACAGATTCACTAGTTTTTGGGGGTGAGAAAACAATTAAAAAAAAAAAAAAAAACCAATTAGAGAACAAATTCTAAAAACACTATAAGAAAACCAATTTTGAAAACACAAAACCTAGGGGCCGTTTGGTAACGTTGTTCTAGTAACGTTGTTTGTATTTTTTAGAAATATGTGTGGGTGAAAAAATATGTGTAAATACGTGTAATGTTGTTTAAAAACTTAAAAGTATTGCTTAAACTACCATACCAAACAGGCCCCTTGTCACCTAAATTTTTTTTAATCTTGGGAAACGGTTTTTTAAATCAACTACCAAACACATCATCCTGTCGAAAGGGATAGGCTATAATTCTCTAAAAAACAACCAAAAGAACGCTATAATTGTGTGCTTGAAAGCATCCCCTTTAAAAATTTTCTCCATGTAAAAATTAAAAAATTCTGCCGTATATTTACAAATGTACAATCTTCATCAGAATTACGTAGTCATTGATTATCATCTTGGGGAAAATACCAAACTTTTGGTTAGATCCCAAATTCCCAACAAAATAATTAACCATGATTATGATTGATGGTTCCACGAAGCTTGTGGAAACTCCACATTAATCCACACATCAAGCTAAACTTGTAAGGAGACACACACACTAATTTTGTAGTTTGCGTTGTTCTTATCTTCCTCTTATGTATATATAAAATTTATTTTCTTTTTAATTGGATCTTCCCCTTCTTGTCAAAATGTAAGTGTTGACTATAACCTTTCTAACTACCTTGTTTCACCAATTCACCCAATGTAAACCAGGATCAATTACAGAGAGTCTACTAATATGAAACCAGTGATATCTTGAAGCATACAGGCCTTGGGACATGAATATAATATATAGTAACTGATTTAGTGTAAGTATGGATTTTTTTTGTCAGTTTATTAATTTATTTGTTTATGCACAATTTCTTACTCCTATTTTTTTTAGATACAAATGCATTCCTATCAATTTTAACAAATAAACAAATAAAAATTTCAAGAAGAAACAAATCTAAAGGCACCTCAAAGGACTGACCTGCATCAATACAAACAGGCTCTAGCTGTTCTTTCAAACAAGAAAATAAAGTGAGCTAAATACTCCACTCAACTAAAATTATATCAGGAGCTCAAATTGTGGTGAACAAGGTTTCAATTGTTATATGGATAAAGTTTGGCTACAAATTAACTTAGTTTAAACTACAACTTGCATTAAAAAAATTAATATGACTATATATTTTGAAAATCTAACTATTAAATTGCATGTTCTTTATATTCATAATACATATGTCAAATTGCATTCCAATCGGATGTTATTTACTATTCGATCCTGTAGGGACTGGGTTTGAGCACTTCTTCTATCAGATGAGTGGACTCAGGCCCAACTAGTCCAATACAATAAATTTATAGAGAATGGGTTTAAGAACTAGGCCTTAGTGAGGGTCACAACGACTATGCATGGTTATGAGTGGATTGAATAACAAGGACGTTGACTGGGGTATGAAATTCTGTCTGCAGCCCTCGTCCGAGGAGCTTATTGTTCTTATTAGTTCTTCAGTGCTTGATTACAAAGGTTCCAGAGAGGATACAAATTGCTATAGTATTCTCTATTTCTAATTCCCGATCCCTCTTTCATGGAGGATTTCTTACATTATATAGCCCATTTCAGTTGATCTTGGCCCTCCATTTGTTGACCATGCATGTCACTACTCGAGTGTTTGTCCCATCATCCACCTTCCCAAACTTTCTGTGAGTTGCAGCAACCAAGACCGCACTGCTCAGGGGTCATTTCCTCATCAATCTGGTCAGAACGTTAGTTGTGGGCATTTAATGCGGAGGTGACAGTTTCTCCTTGAACTGCTCCTACACCATGCTCTCATGGCTGTCCGATGGCACTTGGTCCTTTTTCTTGGGACGCTCTGGGAGGCTGCCGTCGATGGCGTGTCGTTCTTCCCTTCTAGGATCTGGGTGGGCCGAGGACAGGATTGTCCTTGACGGTGTTTCTGGGCCATTTGGGCTTTCTTAATTCGTCCTCAGCCATTTCTTCCTCCTCGGCGTGGGCCTTGGGCTTAGTATAAAGTGGGCCGGGGTTGTCAAATTCTTTGACCCCACAGATCCATAAACTTATTTTTTTATGCATAATTTTAGATTAAAAAAACTAGAAATTTAAACATTTAATTGATGACTTAACAATTTATCTTTGATTTTTTGAAATTTTGCAAGCATAGAGAATATAGGAAAAAAAATGTAATCTAATGATGGATTTGTCAAAATTCACGTCTAATAAAAAGATATTGAGTAGAGTTGTAGTATTAGGCTACAACAAAGTTTGTTACCAAACTTTGTTCTTGTTATATTGAGAATTGCAATTAGTTTATCAATTCAAACTTTGATAACTCAAGAACTCGAGCTTGACTATAATTAATAGTTTTATTTTTTGGGTAAAGAATTCATAAAATTGCTGGTGGCAAACCTAGTTACTTAACGTAATGCATTAATATGACAATGTTATTTATTTTATTTTTATTTTTAACTTGTTATATATATATATATATATATTTTTTTTTTTTTGCCTTGAGGGTGTGGGAGGAGTTGGAGGATTAGTTTTGACATGGTTTTTTTTTTACTCACTCAAATTGTCAATAAATCCAAAGCCAACATAACATTCTAGTGTTATAAGGGTGCTAATAATTCGTGTTGACAGGTCATGTTTGTGTTATATCGTGTCAAGGTAATTAAGGGTATTCAATTACATAAATCAATTCAAACATGACCTATTTAAGAATCGTGTCAAACAACCCTCTCAACCCTAGCACCATCTATTTATTAAGAGGGTTAATATAACACTAACATACTTATTAAACAAGCCATGTTAGGTTAATTAATACAAACATGGCATATTTCAAGACGTTTAATATACGTATTGTCTCTAATAGTTGAATAAAAGACCTGTGGTTCAATCCCCGTCCATATAAAAAACCAATTGGTATTTTGATCTGATGATAAAAAGCTCAATCATCATAAACGAACGTCATAGGTTGAAACTCTCTCTCTCTCTCTCTCTCTCTCTCTCTATATATATATATATATATATATATATATATATATGTATTAAAAAAAAAACATATTATTTGGGTTTTCACATACCACCCTTTTTTTTGGGCTGAGTCACCCATTTTAATTAATCCATTTAACAAACAGAACTCAAAATGGTTAACTTATTTTTATGTTTTGTAAGCACAAAAATTATCATAAACAAATAAATTAAATTCATACAAATTCTATTTCAGAATAACACCAATTCAAATACTAAAAACATACCATCTAAAAGTTATTGTTTCAACCAAATGAAATCCCATCTACATTTAGAAATACAAAATTTAAGAAAAATAATATGAAATGATAATATATATATATATATATATATTTTTTTTTTTTTTGAGTAAAAGGGTTAGGGAATTCAACGAATAATTTACAAATATATAACCATAACATGTGCTCAATTCTATATTTAAAGATGAAAATTACTTAAGTGGGTAAAACAAGTTTTTCTTAAATGAGTTAACTGGTCTTAACACAAAATTTATCATCTCATTTTGGGATGATTGTAGGCCAACACGAAGTTGACCAATTTTTACTCACGTAAAAGTAGATCGACCGCTTTAACACTTTTGACACAAACCAATTTAGACTAAACATTAACACATAAAAAAGTGTGTAGTGTTTGTGTTAAACAATGTCATCCTTATATAGCATAATACTAAAATGGACAAGAGAATTTAAAACGGACAAGGGTTGATTTAGACTTGATTCTTGCTATATATGAACCAAATGGACAAACAATATCATTTTTAGTCAATGCAACAATGTGTTTGAAATTAATTAAGAATCCTGACGTACAACACTTAAGGCGTAAATAAGTTTTGCTTATATACCAAATCCTATATAAATATATATTTGTCCATGTTAAATGGCATTTCGTTTTTTAAATTTCCTCTCTTAGTGGTATGAGTTACATGATCATCAACACGTACTTATTTCCTTTTAAACATCCTTATGTTGCACGATTCAGTTAGATATGAATGCCTCTTAACATTTTGGAAGAATATATGCATTCAGCATCAGGCAATACCTGCAACTTAAACATCCCAAACCGTAAGAAAAAATTAAGTACTTACATTAGTGCATGAAAGATACTACCATGTGTGGGTTTGGATTCGGCTGAAACCCACATTCTGTGTTTTGCGTTTTAACTTTTTTTTTTTTTTTTTTTTCCCTGCAGGCGTTATTGCTTTAGGGGACAACAGCACTGTTGAGCACTGTTCATACACTGTTTTAGCACTGTTCACATATTAAAAATGGGTCACACGGTACTATTCACACATTTAAAAATTATTTTGATACAGTATTTTCAGTTTTCAGTTTCAGCAACAATAAGTTCAATCCAAACATACCCTATATCTTCTTATTATACTACAAAAAAAAGTCCTATGGCCGCGTTTTTAAAACGCGGCTATAGCTCTTAAAAACGTGGCTATAGGACTTTTGGCCTATAGCCGCGTTTTCAACCATGGCCTAAAACCGGTGGTTATAGGCTGAGGGTCTATGGCCACGTTTTTTCAAACGCGGCTATAGGACGGACCAATGGCACCAATTGCAAAATGCGGCTATAGGATATATTATGTAGCCGCGTTTAAAAACGCGGCTATAGGCGTATATTCAATAATTTCATTTTCTGTCCCACTTTCCACAATTAATTGCATGTCAAACCTGCTCACAGCACAGCATAGTATATAAGGGACTGTATCACCAACACTGCAGCCTGCAGTGTAACCACTTTGCTTCACCCGTTGTGCCACCTAGATAGGTGGAATGCATTAAATAAATAGGATAAGAAAATTTCAATTAATTGTGGGAAGTGGGATTGAACTCATTTGAACACGTGGTTGGTTTTTGGCATCTGGGTAGGCTTCAGGGGGTTTAGTCAATGTCTTTGTGGTGATGTATTTCTCAAGTGACACTTGTCCATTTCTCATATCTTCTTGTACCTGTTTGATAATTATTAATGTTCCATTCTATAACTTTCCGATTGATAATTTTAGCATATCCTCTTGTAACTGCAACCCAACTTGGTCATGTCATTGAACAATAATTAAGCTTCTCAAGATTTAGTTTATGTAATATGTTTATTCCATATATATATATATATATATATATATATATTATATATGAGATGAGTTCAAGTTACACCTGGTGTAACTCTTTAAAGTTACACCTTTTTTTAAACCATTAGATTTAAGTAGATCCAATGGTTTAAAAAAATACTCTCATTATTATAAATATTTTTATCAGAATCTCATTAATTACCTTCATTTATTACGTTCTAAACCTATCTCTAAACCCAACAAAAGAATACGTCTGACTTTCTCTCTCCACGTTTACATTTGGTGTTCAAGCCGTTAGTCTGTCCGTTTGTCTCTCTCTACCTTCTAAACCTACGTTTCTCTCTCTCTGTCTCCTCCTCCATTGCTCCACCATTGTTCCACCTCCACAGGTTGCCGGCAAAAAAAAAAAAAAAAAAAAACCAAGCCGAACTGTTTCTATTTGTGAGTACTCTGTTTCTATTTTTCCTTTCTTTTCTGTTGTGAGTGCTCTGCTTTTTTTTTCTTTTCTGGTCTGACTCTCTCCAGAACTGTATGTTTCTTTTCTGGTATGTTCTTTTCTGGTCTTACATTTTTCTTTGGTGATGGTTGTTTTTTTTTTTCAAAGACTCTAGCATCTATAGTTGAAGTGCCTAAGCTTTTCATAGGCTTTGCAGTTTTGTTTTTCTGGTACTAACTATTGACTGTCATCATATACAGTATATATTTTGTTTAATTTATGCTAGTTCCAATACATTCGACTATATTGAATAGAGCAACTTGAACTGGATAGTTGAATAACTTTGGTAGCTTATGCTGAATCATTCATTTATTTAAGTAGTCTATTCTTTGGTCTATTGGTTGGTTGTTAGTGCTTCGTTTTCTATTACTTGATTCATTCATTTTTCTTTGGTGCTGGTTGTTGTTGTTTTTTTTTTTTTTTTTAATTATTATTTTTTATTAAAAAAAAAAAATGCATTCTGTGTATGATCAAATGCCACTTAGAAGTTCTTATATTTCTTTTCCTATACTAATGTTGTATTCCATTTGGGTTTTCTACATGTTTTTATGTAGTGTCTCTAATGAAGCTATGCTGCACTAATTGGGTTTACAGGTCCTTTATCCGCAATTGGATCCATACTCAAGAGAATTGACTACATAGTTCTGGACCATGTGATGGTGTTTGCTAATGGGGGATTACTCCCAAGCTTTGGAAGAATTATCAAGAGAGCAATAAGGTTGGAGACACGAAAAGGCAGTTACGGGGTTGCAGTTGCATATGTTGATGTGGTTAGCACAATCATCTTTCAACATTTGAGCTTAACACTTGTGCTAGGCACCCCTAAAAAATTGGAGAAGAGATTCAGTGCAAAGGGGCTGTTATAAAGGAAATGTTCCTTAAAAGTATGCCAGGAGATGAGAGGATTCCTATAGTGCTCATGGATAATGACATTATTTCCCCCCTCTTTTATAGAAAGAACAAATAAAATAAGATTTGAAGTTTTCCTTTGATTGTCCATTTACTTGGCATCGTTATGATTCAAACAAATTTCACATTTAGAGAGGAAAAAAAAAATTAAAATGGATTTCAATGAACAACTTTTTTCTCCTATTAGCTGCCAATCTTATTGAGCAGGTATGAAATCGAAATGTTTCTCGTAGAAAATTAAGTACCCCATTGATGTTACCATATGATGAATGTAAGGCTATGGACATTGTTGATTTGTTATACTTTAATTTCTTGTAATGACTTTCTATGATTGTCAAACAACTTTCTGTGGTAGTGATTGTGTCTGGTTCCATGCTAATCCTCAGCACAGTTTTTTTTTTTTTTTAAATCAAGATGAATTTCATTGAAACACAATAGAATCACTATAAACCAAGTCTATGTTTGCCTGAGGCAGGGGGTAACACTATAGCATATGAGCTATGACAAATTGATACAACCTTTTAAAAAAAAAATTGAAGAAACCAATCCACAACTATTCCTCCTAGCCATGGGGATTCTAATCAATCAATAATCTAATATTTCATTTCCTCTAAAACATAGGATGAAGAATTTGAAACTTTTTAAGAAGAACAATGTGTTGGACTGGTACATCAAATCACAAGATATTGTGATTTGTATTGACTAATCCAAAAAGATTCAATCTAAAACTGAACCGTTTCCACAAGAAGACAACTGATAAGAAAGGTTGTTACTTATGCCAAAAAAATAAAACTATCTATTTGTATACAATATCAAGGGTAAAGCCAACTATAAGAGTTGCTATAATATCAATCTATTTGTTTACTACCATTAGTACCATGGCTACCAAAATCAGCTACAGCTTTAGCTGCACGATTCAATGTGTCTGAAACCCAAAGTGCTGCTTTGGCAAAGTAAGTGTTGTTGACTACAGCATGACCAGCTGCAACAGTTGCTTTTCCTGTAACCATTGCCGCTACTACAGCTGCTGTCCCAGTGACTGTTGCAGCTGATTTGGTGATTTCTGAAACATGGAATTTTTCATCCACAGACTTAACAGTTTCCATGCCAACATGAATTTTATCAATGAGTCCAATTCTATCGCTAAGCTCAGCAATCTTGGCTGCTGCAGTAGCTGAGACTCCATGGTACTCATCAAAAGCTTTGGCCTTGATTAATGCGTCTTTGCCCAGAACATATCCCTTGGCTAGCATTGTTTTGACAACTTCCTGAGCTACTGTTACAGCTTCTCCGGAGGTGGAGACACATTGTCCTGTGTGAATAACCTTCTAAAGAGTTAGCTCAAACAGAACAATAAAGTTAAAAATGCAAATTCAAACAATAAATTGTATATGTATTTAAAGAATTTTTATTTCATAATCTGGCATTATGGATAATATACCTGCAATATGTAAATTTTATAACTCAATGACGCAGTAAACTATCTTGGAACTCCATGACCGGACATTATCTTGCATTTCCTAACATAAGAGGATTAAGAGGCAGTAAAGTGCAGTGCAGTGCAGCTATACTAATGCAGTGCAGTAAAGTGCAGTAAACAGTGCTGTAAACAGTGTAGAACCACTAATGCAGAAACTTAAAGCATCTATACTACCTGTTATTTAGAACCACAAACAAAGATAGATCATCCCTAAGAAACTGTTATTAAAAAAGCAAACACAAAGCTGTAGGTACCCCCTCAAAACAAGAGGTGAGCAGTAGAAAATCTGAAAAAATGAGACATATGTCCTTAAATAACAGTATTCCAACATAGGTCCTTAAAAACACACTGTTAATGACATTAAATTTAAGCAAAAATAGTATTCCAACATAGGTCCATAAAAAAACAAAACAAAAAACCAAATAAAACTATTTCATCATGATTAACAACATAAGTCCTTAAACATAATTCCTTCAGCTACTTGGACTCAATATATATATAAATCCCACCAAGGAATGCTCATTTTGTGATTCTCTTCTGCCACATGTACCTAAAGTAGAACAAGAAAAGGTATAAGTAAATTTGAAACATGAGATATATATTATTACAATAAAAAATTCTTAAAAAAAAAAAAAAAAGACTCGAAAAATGTAATGAAAAAACCAACTTTATGTTAAATCATCAATATCATTGTCATCAACCTCTGTAAACACCACTCCCACTGCAACCCCGTAACTGCCTTTCCGTGTCTTCAACCTTACTGCTCTCTTGATAATTCTTCCAAAGCTTGGGAGTAATCCCCATTAGCAAACACCATCACATGGTCTAGACCTATGTAGTCAATTCTCGTGAGTATGGATCCAATTGCGGATAAAGGACCTATAAACCCAATTAGAGCAGCATAGCTTCATTAGAGACACTACAGAAAAACATGTAGAAAACCCAAATGGAATACAACATTAGTATAGGAAAAGAAAGATAAGAACTTCTAAGCAGCATTTGATCATACACATAGAACGCTTTTTTTTTTTTAATTAAAAAAAAAATCACCAAAGAAAAATGAATGAATCAAGTAATAGAAAACGAAGCACTTACAACCAACCAATAGACCAATGAATAGACTACTTAAAAAAATGAATGATTCAGCATAGCTACCAAAATTATTCAACTATCCAGTTCAAGTTGCTCTATTCAATATGGTTGAATATATTGGAACTAGCTTAAATTAAACAAAATATATACTGTATATGATGATAGTCAACAGTTAGTACCAGAAAAACAAAACTGCAAAGCCTATGAAAAGCTTAGGCAATTCAACTATAGATGCTAGAGTCTTTGGAAAAAAAAAACAACCATCACCAAAGAAAAATGTAAGACCAGAAAAGAACATACCAAAAAAGAAACGTACAATTCTGGAGAGAGTCAGACCAGGAAAAAAAAAAAAAAAAAGGCACTCACAACAGAAAAGAAAGGAAAAATAGAAACCAAGTACTCACAAATAGAAACAGTTCGGCTTGGTTTTTTTTTTTTTTTTTGGCCGGCAACCTGTGGAGGTGGAACAATGGTGGAGGAGCAATGGAAGAGGAGATAGAGAGAGAGAAACGTAGGTTTAGAAGGTAGAGAGAGACAAACGGACAGACTAACGGCTTGAACACCAAACGTAAACGTAGAGAGAGAAAGTCAGACGTTTTCTTTTGTTGGGTTTGGAGATAGGTTTAGAACGTAATAAATGAGGGTAATTAATGAGATTCTAATAAAAATATTTATAATAATAAGGGTATTTTTTTAAAAAAGGTGTAACTCTAAACCAAGTCCTTAAAAACACACTGTTAAGTAGATCCAACGGTTTAAAAAAGGTGTAACTCTAAAGAGTTACACCAGGTGTAACTCTAAAGAGTTACACCAGGTGTAACTTGAACCCATCTTATTATATATAGTTCTCTCTCTCTCTCTATGCATTGAAGAACTAGTTATAATATCCAGTTCTTCACTATAACTCAAAAACAGCTAGCAACTTCTTAGAACTTCTGAACTCTGTGAAGAAGTATTATACAACAAAAGACATTAGCAACAACTTCCAAATGCCTTCAAATTTCACCATTGTGTAGGGACCCAGTACTAAAGGTTGGAGGCACCATGACAGAAGAAGAAACTTTGAACCTCTTACTCCTTGAACCCTCCTCCTCCTCCTCGCTCCTGCCACCAACACCCATGAATTCTGGGCTATCTATCCACCCCGAGATCATTTGGTCCACAAACCCTTGCTCATTAAAACTAACTTCTCCAATATCTGACCCATCTGAATCCCACCCAAGTTGCCTGAACCCGACCCATTCAGTACTGCAATCCGAAACACTAGAGCATTCCCAAGAAGAAGGCTCAGTACTAGTAGTAGTGCTAGTCTCCACATGGGGCACAATAATGCTTGGCTGCACCACTTTCTCTATGTTGTTGATGTCCATCTGGCTTTGGTATTGGTAACTTCTGAAGTGAAAAATCCTTGCAAAAGTAAAGTGGTCACTCACTCTACTCTCTGAGGACTTATTGTCACTTGTCCTTGCCATGATGTTTTGGATGTTTTTGCTCAATTTAGCTTTCAAGGAAGAGAAGCTAAGTCCATGCCTCCCATCAGATTGTGTTGGTAACCCTCCATTACTAGGTGAAGAACCTGTTAGGCTCGAATTAATGGGGTTCACTGATGCAAAGTTGGTTCGAGCATTTTCCCCACGTCGGGCTCGAGCAGCTTCATCATAGGCTCTAGCCGCTTCTTCTGGGGTATCATATGTTCCTAGCCATAGTCTAACACGTTGAGATGAGTCCTTAATCTCTGCCACCCATCTCCCTGAGGGTCTTTGTCTCACTCCCACAAATCTACGATCTGCCTGTTTGCTTGATTGCACCATTTTATTGGCCTTGGTGGTGGTGGTGGTGGTGGTGGTGGTGGTGGTGGTGGTGGTGGTGGTGGTGGTGGTGGTGGTGGCAATAGTAGTTTTTGTAGTTTCAGCACCCGCCATTGACACAAATACAGTAGGGAGAGATTACAATTAAGCTTTAATTAACTAGGCTTCTTTTGGGTTCGGTGAGGACTAGTGGGAGAATTTGTTATTGGCTCTGGCTTATTGCATGTGAAAAGCACATTGCATATAAATGATACTATCTCTCTGGCACTATATATATACGAAGCCTTCAAGAATTATAAGTGATAATGATGATGATGATGAATGTAGGCTCATACCTATCTCTATTATGAGTTTTGTTTTCTTGTAGTTTTTTAATCTCCAATCGTGTGAAGAATGTACCTTCAAATTGTCTCAGCAATATTGGCTCATTAGGCATAAGCTCAGCTCGGCTTGCCAAAACTTAATTAAATTAAACTTAGCCAGATCCGATCCATTACAATAATCTAATTATATATTAGGTACATAATAATTGGATGTTCAAGTGCTAAAATAATAATCGAATAAATAATTTTACTATTTTTCAATTGCTTGCCACTGAGCCTTGTAGCCTAGTGGCACCCGGTGTCATTGTATACCTTTAACTCGGGAGTTCTCTCCCCCTCATTTACCCAGCAAAAAAAAAAAAAAAAAATTGCTTGAGTTTTTGGAACATATACATACACGTAAGCCAGCTTTGCCTGCTTAGGTTTTTGTATAAGTGTTGATTTATCACTAAAATATTAAAAGATATTTCTACTCCTATATAATCTTTACAAACTGATGTAATAATAAATGTGATTTGTAGATTTCAAAAACTTAACAAATGAACGTATGAATTAATTAAATTTTTTTTTTATAATTGGTGCCATATGTAAAGTTTTTCTCCAAATCAGTTTAAAGAATCTCCTCCAACCACATTAAACCATCCATGTGTATTATCTAAACAAATCATATAACTCATTAAATAGATGATCATGTAACTAAAAGTGTATTTGTATACTGTATATGTAAATAATTTTATGGACAAAGTTTAGATACAAACTTAATTATAGCCTAAGGCTACATCTTCCTTTAAAAAAATTAGCATTGCTATATATTTTGAAAATCTAACCGTTAAATTGCATATTCTTTACACTTTTAACACACATGTCAAATTTTGTACCAATCGGATGTTATTCACTATATGATCCATAAACTTATTTTTATGCTTAATTTTATACTACAAAAAATTGCAATTTAAACAATTAATTGATGACATAGTTATGGATCTTTGATTTTCTAAAAAATTTGCAAGCATGGAGGATATAAGAAGAAAATATAATTTAATGGTGGATTTGTCAAAATTCACATCCAATAAAATGATATTGAGTGAAGTTTTAACCTTAAGTTAATTTTATTGATTGCCACATAATGGATTGGGAAAATTTTTTATCCAAGCTAGTTTGGAAGGAAGTAAACTTTTTTCTTGGTGACACTTATATTTGTAAAGGTAATGTAATAAAATTGTAATATTTGTTCCTAAACAAAAAAGTTGTAATATTCTTAACAACACTCTTAGTATAAAATAATAAAACCCGCACTATATATTGTTAAACATGCATTTGTTTTGGATCGCGGATAACATCATCAAATGACTAATTCGAAAGTTCCTTTAATAGTTTCCGTTTGTAAAATGATTGACAAATAGATGATAAATATGAACCAAGTAACTTCCTCGAATTTGTACATGGTAAGGTGAGGAAAAATTGGATGCTCTTATGTTTAGTTATTCATAAGGCTGTAAAATAACTAAAATTGTTTATGAAAAACTCAAGCTCAGCTCGATAAAAAAAATACTTATTAATGTTAATTTATTTTTTTTAGTAAATAAGTCAAGTTCAAGCCACAATTTAGACTTGACTATAAAATTAAGCCAAACTAAAACACAATAATGTGTTCATAAACAAGCTTTTCAGCATGAGATTCGATTTAACTATATATAACATTATATTTTTATATGTATACATGTATAAAAAAAAATACTTATATAGGCTTGACATTGAATTGTATAAATTTGTAAATAAGTTCATATGATATCAAATTATTTTTTATATTTTGTCAATAACATAAGTAGTTTATTCATAATAAACATTCATAGATTTATGAAGAAGTAAAAAAAAATGTTAGTTATGGTTTTATTATATATATATGAAAAGAATAAGTTAATCATGTAACTCATGAACAAACTCTAACTTGCTCGACAAGAAAATGAATTAAGCTAGAATATGTAAATTTGCTTGATGATGAGCTCTATCTTGGCTCATTTTCAAAATAAAATTAAATGAATAAGCTTATAAACTTTTAATACTTGACTCAATTTGGCTCATTTACAACCATATTCAACAAAAAAAATAAAGAGAAAAGGATAATTGGACAAGGTTTAGATACAAAATTGGTTGTCTTATTCAATAAAATAAATACTACTACATATTTTGAAAATCTAACCGTTGAATTACATGCTTTTTATTCACTTAGTACAAACACATGTCAAATTTTTATGTCAATCAGATATTATTTACTATATGATCTATACGCTTATATTTTATGCATAATTTTAAATTACAAAAACTTACAATTTAAACAATTTATTGATGACAAAGTTATTGATTTTTAATTTTTTTTAAAATTTTGCAAGCAGGAAGAATATAAGAAGAAGATGTAATCTAATGGTGGATTTGTCAAAATTCACATCCATTAAAAAGATGTAAGTCATGCTATAAGGACTCAATTTGTAACGATCCCAAACTGATATTGAGTTCGCACGTTAAAGGCCCAAACAATAGTATTTGTAGAGAGTGGGCTGAAAGGCTAGGCCTTGGTCATCGGACAGTGCTTCATGGTGGACGCACAGAAGTGAACCATGTTCGCCCAAAAAGTTTTTCTCCTCGGCACGGCTTGGGAGGCTCTGGTTCTGGGCCTTTTTTCCCAGCCCCTTTTTCTGGATTGCTAACTTCTCTTTTTATACTAGCCTTTACCCTCCCTCCAACGTTCACGTGTAGGTTCAGCCTTCTAGGACTGATACTTGTCCTATCAGCCCATACCCAAAGTGGTTGGGGGTGGTTGTAAAAGCTAAAAAGCATTGCTCTGTCAGGCGCAGAGTACTTAATTAAAGTAATTGCAGCATTTCCCTTGTCCTTTGTCGCCACACTGTTCAAGGGTCTTTTCCCCATCAATGCGGGGGTGTTTAGCTTTTCCACGAACTGTTCTTATACCGTACTTGCCCTTTCCTCCAGGAGCGTTTTAGGATGCCGAGGACAGAGTTGCCCTTGGTTATATCCCTAGGCCGTTTGGGCTCTCATTGCATGTCCTCGGCAATGTCCCTCCTCGGCTCGGGCCTTGGGCCTTAACGTAAAGTGGGCCGGGGTCACAAGTTCTCTGGCCCCACAATAGCCCTTCAAAGTCCTGCTGTCCGGCCCATCGAACGAAGAGGAGGGTTTTGGTGACGTCGAGCCTATGTCACGGCTTGCCAAGCCTCGTCCTTCATCAATGTCAGTGCCTCTTCATTTGCTTGGGACATGCTCCTGGTTATGGGACATTCCCTTAGCTTACTCACGTCGCGTTCTTGCCATTTCGGTGCACGAGGCGCATCTTTAATAAGTTCCCTTTACGAGGCGACGCAAATCCAACGGTTGAAGATGGCGTTGGGAGTTGGGTAGAACTTATCTCGTTTGTAGCTTTTCTTAGAGATTTGTACAGCATAAATGCCACCCGGCTTGCTCCCCATATAAGGAGTGCAGTGGGAGATCATTTTCTTTATTCGCAGACCCTTTAAGCCTTCCAAATTCCCAACTTTCCAGTTGTGCCCATAGCCCCTGTTACCAGTGTGACTGAGCCCTAGGGAGTGATATAGTCAAGTCTGGGATGAGGGCAAAGAGACCACACCCTCTCCAGAAGCATTGGGTTTCCCCGAGATTCAAGATGGCCCGATCAAGGCAAGGGAGACAAAGACTTAAGACACTTCTTCCTTTTGACAAGGCAAGAAAGGAGCCTCTTCTTCCTTCAGCCAAAATCCGAAGCAGGTGCAGGTCGCATCAGATTTTTGGTGCGACAACACTGAGGTTTCTCATCGTCGGTACCATCCGCTCTCTCTCGAGCGCTACTAATATGACACCTGCTTGATTGCAGTCAGAGCTGGCACGGGGGTTAGGTTCAATTGCTTCTTCCTCTCTTCCTTCCCTGGTGCCACCTTTTGCCTCTGCTTCTTCTTCTCTTCCATCACTGGGGTCATTCTGACATGCTTAGTCGCTGTTAGAGCCGAATTTAAAGGATTTAACGCTCCCCTGTATCTTCTTCTTTTTGCTTTTCTTTTTACTTCTGTAGTTAGCTTTCGGTATAGGCTTGCTTAAGCCCCTTATTGTACGCTGTACTATTTCTTTGTCTAATAAAAGATGATGTTATCCCATTTTACGTATTCTTTCTTTTCTGCAATAGCTATTTCATGAATGGTTGTGTTGGTATCCTTTTCTTTTGAACAATACTTAGGGCCGAAACTGTTGTTAACAAAGAGCGATCGCTTTGAACTTATTAAAACTGATAGACACAATAATGCTGACTTGATGTAGGTTAGCCATATGAGATTGACCAACATAACCGCTGAATGCTCTGTATTGCATAAGGGGTGATCATTCGAGGATAGGTAACCTAATACGAACTATCCGAGAGGGTCGCCAAGCACTAGGATGCTTTGCCACGTTCCTGACAACATTCATAATCCCCATAGGTTTGAGTCCGAGGACCATGCAATACCTTGATTCTGTCCAAAACTTAGATTTTCTTTTTGAAGTACTTGGTTTCCCCATAGGTTTGAGTCTGAGGACCATGCAATACCTTGGTTCTGTCCAAAACTTAGATTTTCTTTATGAAGTACTTGGTTTCCCCATAGGTTTGAGTTTGAGGACCATGCAATACCTTGATTCTGTCCAAAACTTAGATTTTCTTTAAGTAGTTGGTTTCCCCATAGGTTTGAGTCTGAAGAGTATGCAATACCTTGGTTCCGTCCAAAACTTAGATTTTCTTTATGAAGTACTTGGTTCTGTCCAAAACTTAGATTTTCTTTTTGAAGTACTTGGTTTCCCCATAAGTTTGAGTCTGAGGACTATGCAATACCTTGGTTTTGTCCAAAACTTAGATTTTCTTTTTGAAGTACTTGGTTTCCCCATAGGTTTGAGTTCGAGGACCATGCAATACCTTGATTCTGTCCAAAACTTAGATTTTCTTTAAGTAGTTGGTTTCCCCATAGGTTTGAGTCCGAGGAGCATGCAATACCTTGGTTCTGTCCAAAACTTAGATTTTCTTTATGAAGTACTTGGTTTCCCCATAGGTTTGAGTCCGAGGACTATGCAATACCTTGGTTCTGTTAAAAACTTAGATTTTCTTTTTGAAGTACTTGGTTTCCCCATAAGTTTGAGTCCGAGGACCATGCAATACCTTGGTTCTGTCCAAAACTTAGATTTTCTTTAAGTAGTACTTGGTTTCCCTATAGGTTTGAGTCAGAGGACCATGCAATACATTGGTTCTGTCAAAAACTTAGATTTTCTTTTTAAAGTACTTGGTTTCCCCATAGGTTTGAGTCTGAAGACCATGCAATACCTTGGTTCTGTCCAAAACTTAGATTTTTTTTAAGTAGTTGGTTTCCCCATAGGTTTGAGTCCGAGGAGCATGCAATACCTTGGTTCTGTCCAAAACTTAGATTTAATGGTCCCTCGGGGATTAGCCCCTTGACAAAGGTGTGGGGTTTTGACTTGATGTTGGAAGCCTCTAGAACTGCTCGTGCCACTGGCACTTCGTAGTGTAGCCCCGAGTAGGAGCTGCGTTAGGGCAACCACCGTGCGCTACTAGAAATAATAGAGGGGCTTTCACATAGCCTGTATCTCTGCCAAAGTTATCTCTCTCGAGGGATCCTCGTTGACAAGGGCATGATCCTTCCATGACCAACCACCGCCTGCGCCAACGCACAAACCTCCCCATAGACGACGCCAATTGTAAGGACTCAATTTGTAACGATCCCAAACTGATATTGGGTTCGCACGTTAAAGGCCCAAACAATAAAATTTGTAGAGAGTGGGCTGAAAGGCTTGGCCTTGGTCACCGGACAGTGGTTAGTCATGGGGTTCATGGTGGACACACAGAAGTGAACCATGTTTGCCCAAGAAGTTTTTCTCCTCGGCACGGCCTGGGAGGCTCTGGTTCTTGGCCTTTTTTCCCAACCCCTTTTTCTGAATTGCTTACTTCTCTTTTTATACTAGCCTTTACCCTCCCTCCAACGTCCACGTGCAGGTTCAGCCTTCTAGGGTTGATACTTGTCCTATCAGCCCATATCCAAAGTGGTTGGGGGTGGTTGTAAAAGCTGAAAAGTATTGCTCTGTCAGGCGCAGAGTACTTAATTACAGTAATTGCAGCCTTTCCCTTGTCCTTTGTCGCCACATTGTTCAGGGGTCCTTTCCCCATCAATGCGGGGGTGTTTAGCTTTTCCACGAACTGTTCCTGTACCGTACTTGCCCTTTCCTCCAGGAGCGTTTTAGGATGCCGAGGACAGAGTTGCCCTTGGCTATATCCCTAGGCCGTTTGGGCTCTCATTGCATGTCCTCGGCAATGTCCCTCCTCGGCTCGGGCCTTGGGCCTTAACGTAAAGTGGGCTGGGGTCACAAGTTCTCTGGCCCCACACATGCATTTTTTTAAGATTTCATAATTCAATATCTTTTAGAAGTCATGCTCTCTCTCTCTCTCTCTCTCTCAATAAAAAGAAGTGGCAATATCATTTCATTTGCATTAAAGTGATAATAAATGGCCGTTAATGATATATATATATATATATATATATATATATATATATATATATATATATATATATTTTAGAAATGCTAACGTATACCCTTAAGGTAATAGTTAACAATCCATTTAAAGAAAATTTTGACACCACTTTTATGGTGTCAAAATTTTCTTTAAATTTTGACACCACATTTAAAGAAAATTTTCCTAAATGACACTCATTAATATGACTCATATTTTTATATATCATTAACTGCCATTTATTAGCACTTTATATATATATATATATAAATATATATATCATTAATTAATGGCAGTTAAATGATATATAAATATAAATACTCCATCCGTTCCATTTTTTTTGTCCTCTATTCCTTTTTGAGATGTCCCAAAATATTGTCCTGATTCTAAAAATAAAAGTCATTAATTTACTAATGTTCCTATTATACCCCTATTAATTTACTAATTCAATTTTTTGATAAATTTTTTTAAGGGTAGTTTTGGAAACTTATACATTTTTAAAAGGTAGACAAGACAATAAATGATATTCCCTTAAAAAGTTTGACTTTTCAAACAGGACAAAAAAAGTGGGACAGGGGAGTATATATTTATATATCATTAACCGCCATTTATTATCACTTTAATGCAAATGATTTTGCCACTTCCTAATTTATAATAACACATGTGAAATAAACAATTTTCTTTTTTAAGGCAAACAGTTTTGTTAATAAAATATTGGTGCTTTCTGTTTGATATTATAATTATGTCATGTGAGTTAAACTCATTAGCACTTTTTTTAAGGCTCAGTTTGGGAGTTATGGATGTGGGAGGGTAAAAAATGAATTTTCTCATCCATCTTAGGTTTAATGAAAAACTTTACAAATGACTAGACATTTGCGAAACCCATCAAAGTTCGATGCATGACAAGATGACAAAAAAAAAAAAAAAAATCCCAACACTCATGAAGTCCTATACATATAGTATTTTGTTGAAATTCAATCAAAATTACTCTGTATTTAAAGTTCATTGTAACATAGTAATCGATTAATTCAAGTGAGTTTATGCTTTCTGTTTGTCATTTGCTAATTTGCATTCTTTGTTATGTTTTTATATTCATTTTACTTAGTCAAAGTGTTTTTTATTGAGGCTATCAGACCTACTCAAGTTATATCCTCTTTCAAATTATAATTTGGTATAGAAAGATATTACAATCATAATCTGCCAATAACTACAAAACGAAACCACAAACCTTATGTCACATAAATTCTTTTGATGTGGATGTTCATATAAATTCTGAAACTATAAAGCACATGTATTTTTTTTTTTTTGGACAAAGTTGTAGATAACTTTCTTCATCCCATCTAGTAATTCATAAGACTACTACCAATGTGTATTATTTAAATTAGTCACATGACTCACAAATTTTTTTATGTAATTAAAAGTACACATTGATGGTTTTTTCAATCCTTACATAGTATGGATTGGAAAAAGATAATGCCAAACTAATTAGGAGTTAAACTTTTTTCCCCTTTACTTTAAAGTGCTAATGAATGTGTCCAAAACTCTTTGAATAGTTGATTATTAATTCCTCATGTGTGTATGGTCTTCCTATCCAACACATACCAAGTAATTATGAAGAGAATTCTTTAGAGTGACTCCAAGATGTTGGCTACTACAGTTTCAAACTCCAAGATCTCATCAATTTTGATGGGTTTAGACCCCTGTCAATACATTGTATTTAATTGATTTTAAGGTTAACAATCAAATAGATAATTTGGTTAATTATGGAAGCCTTAGGTTAAATTAACAATTATCGATATCATGCAAGTGTAGAAATATAAATGAGACAAGATATGATGACCTAAGAAACTAATGAAACAAATTGTTTCACAGGAAAAACCTAAGGGGACTTGACCTTATCAATCCCAAGGTGAACAAATTCACTATTAGATAGAGATTTATAGTCTAAATAACTCTATTTGTTGTAAATCTAACTACAGCTATTGAATTGAGCTCTGAATCCTATAGACATCTCTGATAGCAATTTGCTGCAACATGAACCTTCAATCCATGACTTCAATGTCCCTTTGAAGATTTGAATCTAGTACACTTGATATATGGAGAGCAGCAACTTGAATCCACCGGTTCAAAGAGTATGTGTAACGACCCAAGGAAAAGTGCTAGCCACATCTACGTTATACCTCAAAAGGACTAGTCACAATTGAGGCTCCTTGTAGTTGTTAATAAAGCCCAGTTCAACCCAGTAAATACTCGATGTGGGACTCATCACACACACACATATCACACAATCAATCAAATTGGGGCATCACAATCTCCCCCACTTAAATCCCTAACGTCCTTATTAGGGCCCACTTTTTGGAATAGTGTCTTTGAGCCCACACGAGATTACTGGGCCGGCTCTGATACCATATGTAACGACCCAAGGAAAAACGCTAGTCACATCTGCGTTATACCTCAAAAGGACTTGTCACAATTAAGGCTCCTTGCAGTTGTTAATAAAGTCCAGTTCAACCCAGTAAATACCCGATGTGGGACTCATCACACACCCACACACATCACACAATCAATCAAATTGGGACATCATAGTATATGAGTGATCATCGATAGTAACTTGAAAGAGCAATAGGTATAAACATTTTAGATCTAAAAATGGGCTGCTCTAAAGTCTTGAAAAAATGCATGCATGGCTTAAGGTTTTCTTTATATACTTAGTGAAATATGTCTGAAACCCTAATCATCTGATGAGTTGATAGGTTGAATTTCTAATTCTGCAAATATGCAGTTCGATTGGTTGAACTTAAGTTTTGTTAACAATTCTAATCCTTGAATCACTTGAAATCCTATTCTTGCACACTAAATGACAGTACCTTGAGTATTGACTAAACATTCCTATAGACTTTATGAGCTATAACCTATAACTAGACAAGTTTATGTTCACAAGTTCGCCAACAAAACTAAACTAATTTCATGAGGCCAGGTCAGCCCTTTCCATTGAAGCTATCTTGAATTTTAACAATAAAACCGGGCGTATTCCAAATGGATTGAATTCCTATCATCATAGTCTCTGTATTTTTCTTTGGATTGGCCTTAGCTAATCACAAACCCACTTGCTAATTCAGTGATTCTTGCAAACCATCAACTTGTTAAAATCCCAAAAAAATCTCTTAACTCCCATGCATTTGTCTTCATCCAAAAGAAGGAAGCTTAGCCAAGACCAAACCATCATGGGGTAATATGAAAGCAAGCTGCAGCTCAATCATCAAAGCCGAGCCAGACGGGTTGGGTCAAAGAAAAATACAAAGAGAACCCGACACAAGAAAGACGGTCCGGTTTTGTCGGGTTGCAATTGAAAACGGATTTGGAACGTTGGTCCGGAATTTTAAAATCCGGCGGGAAAGTTATATTAATTGGTAGTGACGTGAAAGGTGACCGTTGGATTTTAGTAGTTTGGAGTTTTTTTTTTTTGATAGTCAACACAAATAGCCCTTAAATAGTAGGAGATGGAATGAGTTGTGGGCTCCAAGACTCCGTACGGTGTCTTTTGTGGTGTTTGCATTTTCCTTATGAAATTGCCCTTAAATATTTGAAAAAAAAAACTCAATCATACAATCAAATTATGGATTACTAATTTGTTTTTGGTATTAAGTGTTGTGGGTTGATTGGAAGCAAATAAATTTTTTTGTCTTGTTTTTGAAGCCATGATGGGGTTTTTCGATTAGGATTATAGTAATCTAATTTGTGGCTATTGATTCCCAATTTTTCATTCTTATCTAGGTGTAGGTGAGAGATTTTGTCTGCTTACTCTCACTCACTCAATATATTGGCAATTTGCAATGGAGGGTTGCTAATAGATGGTGACCAAAAAAAAAAAAAAACCCATTTGTGTGATCTAAATTTTGCCAAACTTGGTATGAATTTTTATACTATATCCAAATTCCAAGGAATTCTATGCTTCTTAATGATTGTAGAGAGGCTAATTATAGATGAACAAGTGAGGTAGCATGTTCCCCTCAAGGATAACCGACTTTGCAACTTGGTAGCTGTTATTTGTTAATTAATGTTGGGTCGTAAATTTTAATTTTAGCGTCGATTATATCAACAGAATGACTCAGTCATGATAAGTGAGAGCAATGGAGTTGAATCAATCTTCTCTACTACTTGATTGGTCATTTTCCTACTAACCAAACGGCGACTTCGTCGGATAGAATAATGATATAATTGTTTCGTAGTATTTTTGGCAATTTTCTTACTAACCTACTTACATTAAAGACAATCAATGAATAAGCATATAAGAATCTAGTGGGGGCAAGGGAAGTACATGCTTCCATCAAAGATAATGGTATTATTATGCCTATTTTTCTCAATAAAAAATTCTGTGTTTTTTTGTTTTATGGCAATTGATAAATATAAAAACAAATTGCCTACATTTTATATTAATCGAACAAAAAGGAGTATGTGGAAGAGTTTGATCTCGTTTGATCAGATGTAGTATTTCCTTAGAAAAAGCTGAACACATTGAAGAATTATAAAATTAAGGCTTGCTGTATCAGAATCTCATGTCCAATCTAAATGACTCCGCCCAAAAAAGAAAATCCAGAATAATAGGTGATTTCCATCATCTAATGCAAAGCTGCAAAGATTATAAAAAGTGTCACGATTATAATGTTCATTATTGCCGCAGGAGAGGCTGAAGTTGTCAATTTGTCATTTGTGTTTGAACCAATAAAGTGAGGAACAAACTTACAAACCGGTACAAAATTTGGCTAATTAAGCCCAAGCTCCATAGACGATGGGATTGGACAATTCGAGTGGATGGATGACTCTGCTAATTTTAAGATCAGTCATAATTCCATCTTGAGATAAGAAGTTTTCCCGAGAAGTTGCAAGAGCATCTTGGCCAGTCACATAAGAGCATTCACATCAGCTCATCTAAAAGATTTCGTCTATTTTACACAAAAAACCTACTTTTTCTATTTTACACCATCACTTTTACAAAACACCCACATCAGTTCATCTATTCTATAACCTCTCTTATTTAAATAATCAATTTTCTCAATTATTTTATTATTTCTTTCACCTAACCCATTTTACCCGTTTTTATACGCGCTCTCTCTCTCTCTCTACCATATTTTTTGATTTCTGGCTCTCTCTCTTCTATCTCTCCATACCCACTCTCTCCCTCTCGGTCTATCTCTCTATACTCATCTCTCTCCCTCTCAGTCACAAACTAATCCACATCATCTCGATCACAAGCACCGATCCACAGTTCCGATCACAGCTCCGATCACAAGCATCGATCCACAACAGCACCGATCCACAGCTGCATCGATCCATAGATCCGATCACAAGCACCGATCCACAGCTCAGTTCTCCCTAGCTCCGATCCACAAGCACTGATCTCCCTAGCTCCGATCAGGCAAGACCCATACCCACGAGCTCCGATCAAGTGAGACCCACGAGCTCCGATCGTTCCGATAAGCACCGATCTGTCTCTTTTTTGTTTTTCCGTTTGGGTTTGTTTGTGTGTGGGTGTGTTTGTGTATCTCTTTTTTTTTTTTTTTTTTTTTTTTTAGCAAGTGTATCTCTGTGTTGATTTTTCTGTGAGGATGTGTTTGTGTGCATCTGAGGAAAAGAAGATGAGGAGTTGAGGTCGTTGTGCACGGAGAAGAGAGAGAAAAATTGGTGCGAACGGAAATTAATAAAAAACTAAATACACATGCTACAGTTCCCGTGTAAATTTACACGGGTACTATAGCTCGTTGAAAATTTTAAATGATTATACGTGATTTTAAATGGACTGATGTAGTGTGTTTTTTGATTCAAAATGTGTAAAAGTGACCAAAATATATATTTTACACATTTATATAAGAACTGATGTGAATGTTTTAAGCTTTTCATGATCCCACCTACCACAGGAGAATGTTCTAGCACATGAGGTGATAGAACACCCTTGCTAAATAAACTCAGTACGGCAACAATTTTGTTAGTTGGCCGGATTCGGAACAATATGTAATAATAGCATCTCGAGTTTCTGAAACTCGAGATCTAATTAGAACTCGAGTTTTAGAAACTCGAGTTCGTTGTTTTCATTCTTCCTTACGTGGACACAAATTCCACATGGAGCGACAGGAAATCGAGTCTATAAGACTCGATTTCTGGCAAGCAGCAACACAAAAACCAGAAGCACTTTGAAACGGCACATTTGAAAGTGACAGAACCCTTTCAACCTCACTCACTCAAACTCACTCTAAAACTCCGCCCTCTCTCACTCTCAAACTCACTCTAAAACTCCGCCCTCTCTCACTCGTCCGCCGTTCGTAGCCTGCCGCTCGTCCGCCGTTCGTAGCCTGCCGCTCGTCCGCCGTTCGTCTGCCGTTCGTGCTCTCTCTTTTCAGGTTCTGGGTTCTGTTCTTCTTATTTTTCTTTATGCGATTTTTTGATCTGTGTGATGGGTATTGTAAATTTGAGTTGTTTTCTGTTTTGGGTTCTTGAAATTTTGGGTTTTTGTAGCTCAGTGTTAGTGGTAGCCGTTCGTCTGCCGTTCGTGCTCTCTCTTTTCTCACTTTCTCCTCTAATTTCTTCTTCTGTTTCTTTTACTTTAATGTCTTGGCATTTCAGGATTTTTTGTCCCTAAAAAATCTGGGTTGGGTTATATAAAATACCAATAAAGCTATCTGATTTCCATGGACATTCAGTGTTTCCCCCTTAAGTAACTGTCCTGTGTTAGGCAGATGATTTAAAAAGCCAAGGCTTGGCATGTATATTTAGAGAAATTTATTTTTCTTTTTTGGTGAAATATACAGGTGATACCTTGAATCATATTTGTTATTGAGGGCTTATTCTGAACTAATTGTTGATGTCTTTTTGCTGGGTCCATTTGTTGTAATTGTGTTAGAAGGCTTGTCCGTTCTGTTTATGGGAACAGGTTATTGAAGAAATTCTAAATTATGTAAGTAGTTTGTTCTGAGATTCTTCAAAATTTGGTGCTTATTAACTCTTTCCGTAGTGGTATATCTAATGACTCATTAAAGCATATCTTCCCATTTTCTAATGATAGCAACATCTTTTAAAGAAATAGAAACCTGGTTATGCAGTGATTCATATATGCATTTTTTTATGCTTGTTTCGTTTTACTTTATTGGGTATGCTACTTCCAATTTTGGTTCATCTATTGTGATAGTTTATAAAGTTTTTTGTGTGTTTGTTTATGTTATTAAATATGGGGTAATTGAAAAATGTTTAATTGGAAATGCTAAAAAGTTTTGGAACATTATGGGTGAGTTATTGTAGGACTAATGTTGTATAGGTTTTTTCACCTTTTAGTTGCTCATAGCTTGTTGAGAGAATAAGAAGGGTTAAAATTTTGGGAATTGGAATGAAAAATTTTGATGTTTAGCTTAGCTGAAATCATCACCCTTAGATGGAGCAGGCCCATACATCAAAAAGAGTTGCTTACTAATAAGAAAAATGTTTTCCATTTTGACCAATGGGTTGTCTGGAATTCCTATAGTTTTTTACTGACTCTGTGCATTTGGTAATTCGTTGAGCAGGATATATGTGAATTAGGGACCATTTTTGCTCCTACTTGTATCGGTCATAGTTGGTATTTGTTGGTCGGTTTAAATGAATGAGAAAAAGTCATTATTAGATGGTATCTGATCATATGAAAGTTCCAACACACCATTTTAGGATATAACGATCAAATCACTTAATGTGCTCATTGACCATGAGATTTCCATAGTGCAAAGTGGGTTCTTGTTAGCTTTGATTATTACTGTTGTGTTGTTGGTTTGCTTAGATTATAAGTTGTGTGATGGCTCTGCGTTGTGTACTTGTATAGTCTTGTCTGAAGGTACTCTCTCTTTCTTCTGAGTGCTTTCTCGTTTTTGCTTCTTAGACTCCTCTCTCTCTCTCTCTCCAATTTTAGATTTATGAATTTCATGATTTGACCTAGGGTTTGGATCTTTTTGGGTTTTTGTTTTTTTTTTTTAATTAATTGTGTTTTTTAAAAAATGATTGAATTTGATGTAATTGGTTTTGCATCATGTTTGAATTTGTTGGTTTGTTCTACAAGTTGATGATTTAGTGGTTTTGCATGATTTGCTACAGCTATTGTCTAAGTTTAGGTTTTGGGTTTTTGGGTTCTTTTCTCTCGGCCAAACTGTTGAACATATTACAACATAATAAACTAACCAAAAGTAAAAGTAAGTTCACAAATTCAAATTCTCGGTAAATTACATGAGGTTACCCTCTGTTGGGGCGAATTGTAAGTGGTTCACATACCCTCTGTTTAAGCCTTACAGTGACATTTTAAAGCCCTATAGTGGTGTTTTTCTGCAAAATTTTTTTTATAAGTATCAGGTTTAGGGAGCCCTATAGTGGCGTTTTTAAGTCCTATGGTGACGTTTTAAAGCCCTATAGTGGCGTTTTTGTGCAATTTATGGAAATCGAGTCTTTAAAACTCGATTTTTACGTCAATTTTTTCTCACTTTAAACCCATCCTCTTATAAATCGAGACTTAAAAACTCGACTTTTATATTGGAACTCAAGTGGAGGAACACTCGAGATGCTAGTTTTCAACATTGTTTTGAAACGTGACAACTAACTAAATTTTTTAATATTTCTTGTTATTTAGAAAAAAAATTATGTTCTTATCTACTTTGTATGCACTTGTAATGTTTAACTGTCATTTGAATCTTCTATATATATATATATATATATATATATATATATAATTTTGAAGGTGATGGAATGAAAATATATGAACTCTTATCAAACATTGGCACAGAGAAATTGGGGTTTTCATAACCTTTTTAATTGTCTATACTCTTTGCAGTATGGAGCCTCAGATCGATGAGGAGCTACAGATCTTGCACCCCGGTCCACTTCAGCGTTCAGTGTTGACGCGACAACCATATCATCGATCAGAGGCCATTTGGAATGGCGAGGTAAAATTTCTAGTTCTAACAACCGCTTTAATTTTTACGTTGACTTTGACTTTTAGTTAGCAAGTTCTTTCAAAGTTGTATTTCTAGTTCTAACAACCGCTAAAATTTTTATTGAATTTGTAGGACCCGGGCCCACTTGTGTGCCGTGGTCGCACTAAGGAGATGGCAAACGTTCAGATGGAAGATAATCGGGTGATTGACATTATCAAATTGCTAAGGTTGGAAGGATTGTTTAGAGCCCCTTCCAAAGAGATCGATCACTGCCTAATATCGGCCCTAGTTGAGCGATGGCGGCCGGAGACTCATACATTTCATCTTCCACATGGTGAGATGTCAATCACCCTACAAGATGTGGAGGTGATTTTCGGACTTCCTATAGACGGTGAGGTCTTGGTTGGGCCGACTGCTGTGGAGGATGGGACTTGGAGGCAAGTGTGCGAGGAGTTGCTTGGATTTACTCCGCCGAATGACAATAAAACTTTGGTGGGCCAAAGAATTCTCATCAGCCGACTTGTTGAGGCCATTGCAGCACCATTGCCTCAGGACGCAACAGAGATTCAGATACACCAGTATGCCCGGTGCTATATTTTAGCGCTAGTAGGGGATAAACTTTTCATGGACAAGTCAGGAGATAGGGTGCATCTGATGTTCTTGGAGTTTATGCGCAACCTTCGTGATCCGCGACAGTATAGTTGGGGTAGTGGTTGCTTGGCCTGGTTGTACAGGGACTTGTGTCGGGCAAGTGAGAAAGGCGCATCGCAGATTGGTGGGGCGTGCACCTTGGTCCAGTATTGGGCATGGGCAAGGTTGCCATTCTTGTGCCCGAGGATAGAGCCCCCACCTGGATGTGATTATGGCCCATGGCCATATGCTCCACTTGCATTTAAGTAAGTGTTTTCCTAATATTTAGTGTGTTATGCAATGTACTATTCTTAATAACTAAATTGTATTATCGTTGTTATGTTATTTGCTCGTAATTGTAGGTGGGTGCGGGTGCCGAGCCCGAAGAGTAGGCCATCCGGCACGGCCTTGATCCGCTATCGTGAGCAATTAGTGACAATGCAGCCAGACCAGGTAATAATATTCAAAAATTCGGTTTGGTTATAATAATTTCCCTTAAGAATATGATTGCTTCATCCTTTAATATATCTTTTGTTAACATTTTTGTTTTTCCCTTTATCTATATATTCTCCCTTGTTTCACCTTTTAAGATGATATGATAATTGTTTATTGTTTGTATTGTAGATTGTGTGGCAGCCATACGAGGCAGACTTCGGCCACCTTCCTGAGTTCTGCGTTGCAGGGAGGGATATGTGGACAGCGAGGGTGCCGCTTGTGTGTTTTTGCATAGTAGAGAGACACTACCCAGACCGTGTCCTTCGACAGTTTGGGTTGGCGCAGCAGCAGCCTGACGATGCTGTCTATGATGATAGACTGCATAAAATTGACTTACGTGGGAAGGTGGAAAAGAATTGGAGGGAGGAGCATGGACCGTATATCATTTCATGGGAAATGAGACGACAACAAGTTTGTCATGCTCCTCCTCAAATTGGTGAGATGCCCCGCGATCATGCCTATTACGTCTGGTACCGTCCGGTCACTCGAAAGTATGTCGACCGCAACAGCGCTAAATTAGATATAATGGTAATGTGTTCTAATTAGATTTTATTGCCTATTTCGTTTTACTTGAGTACATGTATGAACGTAGAATCAGTTTCTATGAATTATAAAAACATATCTGATTAAAGAGTTTCTGTTACATATAATATTCTAATAAAACTGTTAGTTTCTAGTTGAGTATTTGAGTAGATTAGTAAGTACTATATTATCCATTTATTAATTTATACATAACTGTCTCAAATATGATTGTACTGGTTCTTTCTCTGTTTCAGATTCAAAGCCATTTAGCGCTGTTGGAGATGCTTCCTGAAGGCAGCGAAGCTCTCAACCACGTTCGGCATGTACTAAATAATGTGGCTGGCCTTGGTCGTGATCCTGTAGCAAATGAGGAGGCAGACAATGGGCATGAGACTGAACCAATAGCTACTGAAATCCCAAGCACAAGCGCAGCACCCGTAAGTACACGGACCCGTGCTCAGCGTGCTATTGCAAGCCCAAGCACAACCGCAGCTAGGGGCCGTGGTCGGCCTGCTACAGCAAGCCCAAGCACAAGCGCAGCTAGGGGCCGTGGTCGGCCTGCTATAGCAAGCCCAAGCACAAGCGCAGCCAGGGGCCGTGGTCGGCCTGCTACAGCAAGCCCAAGCACAAGTGCAGCCAGGGGCCGTGGTATGCCTGCTACAGCAAGCCCAAGCACAAGTGCAGCCAGGGGCCATGGTCGGCGTGCAACAACCCCTCGGGTTGTAACTAGTCTTGAGATGCCTGCACCCATCCCGTACTCATCTCCTCAGCCTGAGGTCCCTCCACACATCCTAGATGCATCTCCTCAGCCCGAGGTCCGTTCACCCAGCCCACCTTCGTAGCCCGATTTTGATCTCAGTATTGATGACAATGTTACCCCTCCTATACTCCCCGAGACACCCTCTTACCCACCTACTAGCTCTACTGCACCCACTCCTGGCCTCTACTTAGAGCATCATTACCCACCTACCGCATCCTCATCTGACCCTCTGGGACCTGCGGTTGGGATTGACACTGTACAGCCACATACTGATGTACCAAACGAGCATCCCCCTCATCAACCCTCACCTCCACGAGGTAGACCGCAGCGCAGTAGAAGAGCACCCACTTGTGGGACAGGTGGACACAAAATAGGACACCGAGGTAGCTCTATGGTATGATAACATTAATTAGAATTCAAATGCACATATTTTGATTATCACTTTATTCTAATGATAACATTAATTAGAATCTTGATTGCATGCATCTAATGGAATTTGCAGCATGATAATGAGCCTAAGGATGATGCCCCGCAGCCTCCTCCCCCGCCCAAACATTACACAAGGGTTAAAAAACGCAAAATTGGTGAACCTTGAGTAAGTGCTAAAGTCCTAATATTTTAGCATTTTTCTTCTTCTTCTTCTCTTATTCTTCTCATAGTTTTTTAATTTTTTTTCTCGGAATTGTTTATTAGCAATTTATCACTAGAGCATTGTCATACTGTATTTTGTCTTTGATATTAGTATTGACTTGTTATGCATGTGTCACTTGTATTGGATGCATGCCTCCTATCCTCATAGATGCTATTTATTGCCATCTGATGGCAGCAATGTCACTGAGTTTGTCTTGGAAGTTGGAACCATTACCTGGTCAACGGTGCTAATTCAATATGTTTCATCAAATATTATGGTTTAAGACAATCGATACACATGATTTGATGAAGAATGAGCAAATGAGCAAGGCCTAATTCAAATGAATCGATTTATTGATTTTGTGATAAAGACCTTCTTCAAAGTGTGTTCTATAATAATAATTATTAGTTTAATTAATTTCCTTTTCTTCTACAGATAAAATTGAATCATCGGAAGTTACTTGATGGAATGTTGGACATATGTGGAGTGCCACCGCAAAAATTCAGAACCATATGTTCAAGTCTTGACAAGTTAGATAAACAACCTTTTGAGCAGTTAAAAAAGGAAATGGTAAGAACACTAGTATGCAAATAGTGTTGTCTTACTTGGTTATTATTAATAGGAGCAATAGCCTATCTACTTGTTAGCATTTCATTAATATAAGGATAATTCTGTGATCATCTTTTTGTAAATATGTTGGATTAGTAATTTAGAGCCTAATTTTTACTCTATTGTAATTTTATAGGGAAGCTTGCATATACATTCTTTTTACTTGAGCTTTTCTCTTTGCAATAATATTTATAAATGAAATGTTGGATTAATATTTTAATTGTGTATTCCATTTATATCATTGCATAAATTTTAGTATGTTTAGTTATATATTTCTTGTTAATTATTGTTAGGTGGAGGAGAAGGGCTTATCTGTTCAGACAGCAGATGAAATTGGTACTTTTGTGAAGGAAAGGGGACACCCTTTGGAACTATTATCTAAGCTTAAGCAGCAGGGCAGCAGGGCAGCTTAAGCAAAAAATTTCTGATGAAGACTAGCATGGTTACCTGTTTTTATAGAATTTTAGCTTTTGGTGTAAATACACAATTGTTTTTTTTGTATGTTAATTGGGTGCAAATGAAGTAGTTTAGCTGCTAATCATATTTTTCTTGAATGAACGATTGCACCCCCAAAATCAGTTGAGGGAACTTAAGAGTTGTACGGAGTGTCTAGATTAGATTCTGAGAATTTATTATCATAGTGATGAATCAAGCATATCCTTCTAAGCTGAAATTTATTTTAACAATTCCTGAAATGCACTTTGAACTGATTGATGATTATAGATAGTGTCGTGTGATATCCATTATCGAGAAATTTTTCATAGACATTTTAATAACTTATGGTGCATTTACTGTGTTATTAGTAATGCCACAGAGATGGTAAGCTCTAGATGAATTTGCCACCGTACATGGCATTGGATGAAAGTTTTATATTGCATGCCTTTTTGATCTTAAGTTTTTCTTTTGTTTGGGTTAAGAGAGACTTCAAAAATGTAGCCAATAATATGGCTAAGTGCTGCTGTCTATAATTCAGTACTAATCTGTTGATGTGCAAGTTTTAGCTAGTATATGTTGTATTAGAGAAGGTTTTAATGTGGCTTGAAGATTTATGAAATTGATCGATATAATTTTCTTTTCAATCAATGAAAGATTGTGGCTTTGTGTATGTGAGCTGGTTAGCTTTGATTGAATCTTCTCCTTTTGCACGTAGATAATTGAGGAAATGGTGCTGTGCTTTCCTTCAACACCCAAGAAATTGTTGATGACTGTGGCATGCTTTGTCTCTGGTGCTGCTCTATTTGCTGCTGGTGTGCATCTCTCTTATGTCAACATTGCCCCTCAACAAGCTCGAACTAAAGCTCGGAATGATTTCGTCAAGGAAAGATTGAGAAAGAAGTATGGGAAATGAAGAGTTCAGCTCACTGCTCTAAGTACACTTGTCTAATTTATCTTTCCCTGTCATCTCTATGCTTGTCTTTTGGGTTAGGTTTAAATTTTTTGTGCTGGCACTTTGATCACAGTATTCCTCTATGAATTGACCATGGTTGTAATGCTGTGAATGTGAAGCAATGATTTTGATGGCTCTCACCAAACATGATGTATTCTCTTCCTATGTAAAAATCATTCAGTAGTGGATATTCTTGTTAGTTGCCCGGGTAGCTATGTATCATGAACAGAGTTCCTTGAGTGACAGTTGTCCTTGTTTGCAATAAAAGATTAGATAGTTTCTCGTCTCCAATTAACAACTGAATACAATTAGCAGGCTTGGGCCGTTGCTCATATTTTTATCATGTAGATTCTGATTTGAGATAAAGAGGAAGGAGATATTCGTTAAGGAGCTTACAAACCAGCTGAAACTTTGTTGTATGATCAATCTGTTTTACTAGGACTTGAAGAAGAGACCATCTGTGAATTAATGTGGCAAGATCATCAGTATACAGGTAACATATATCCTTCATGACTTTCAACACCCTTTGCCCCATTGGTAGGTGATAAAGCATATATAATATTCACAACTGATTTCAAAGCTATTAGGTTGAAGCCAAGTTAATGAGAGTGACAGGGATTATATGTTTTAGGTCTGTATTTTTTTTCACACCTATAATTGTTGTTTTGGTTGGGGATTTTGCAAATGGGAGTCATAATATTTTACTTCTATTTGTATAGTGATCCCTTGTTACATGACTCCCTTTTTGTACAATAAATTAATGCAGTACCTAATTTATTCTGAATTCTTTATAGAAAGAATGAATTCTTGCTTTGAGTTGAGATGAATCACCTGTATACCATTTTAGCAAAATGTATCATTGTCTGCTTATAATACTTATGGTTCTGTGAACAGTTAATATATTATACTCGCACCTTGTCTTTATTGAGAATGAGGATTTTCCAGGGTCATGAAGAAGATAATGACTACTTATCTACCCATAGAATAAAGGAGATCAATTACTTTTATCTCAAATCACAGTGAAAATCACTCACACGCTAACTTGATGAAAAATGACTAAGTCATTTGGGTTGCCTAAACCTAGCAGTCTTTAGCTTAGCATCACAAATTTCATTTGATCATGTTTCATTTGATCTGTAACAGTTTACCATCATGTGTCCTTTACTTATATGAGATGCCTTTGTTGCGTGTTGGAAGTAGTTATGATTACTGGGGTACTGATATCTTTTGATGAGTAAAATTTTCTTTCTGAGGATTAAATTGTAGAAGTTGTTGTGTCCAGGAGGCCTGGTTAAGATTTTTGTTTTGGTTATTATTCAGATAAATTTGGTCAGAGTCGTGGTGCTCAGCTAAAATTCTTGTTTTTTTTGGTTGTACACATGATTTGTCAACTGCAGAAGTAACTACTGGCACACCAATATCTGTATTTGTGCCCAATACTGATCAGAGAGCACATGTGAGTATTTGATGCTAGATAATTAAGTCATAATGGGTGTGACGAGGAAATGTTTATGAAGATAAACAACTGCTTTGGAGTGTTAACATATTTTTGGCATTTCCTTATAAAATTTTCAGGATTACAGTGAAATGTCAACAACTTATAGGCCTTCTCATGCAGATGCTACTTGTGACATGAAATATGGTGCGAGAGCAGTGCAGGTAATGTCTTTTGGCATTGAAGTTTAATGGCGGCGCTAAGTGCATTTTGGTAATTTATTGCACCTAATTTATTTGAATTTAATTTGTAAATGAAGGGTTGTGGTAGATCTTCAGCAAGAGAAACTATTGGAAGAGTTGCTGCTGGGGCTGTTGCCAAGAAAATCCTTAAGACCCTTGCAGGAACCGAGGTGTGTTTATTTTGTTGAGTTGCAGGCTCAAACTCTCTCTTTATCCTGTTTCCTTATGATTACAAGGACTTTCTGTGTAATGCAAACACCTTGTTTGTATACAGGAGTAGGTGGTTGTGGCCTCGATTCATACCCCAATCTTCATACTCGCCTGTCAAGGGTCTACATCTTTTTGGAGGAGTAGGGACTGGAAAAACTATGTTCATGGACCTGTTTTTTGATGAATTTGACCTACAGAATATTGGATATAAGAACATTGATGCGAGAGGATTGATCACCGGATTTCAATTCCTACAGGTGATTGTAATCTCCTTCTTTCCGCATCAGCATATTGGCATATCCTGTTCCTTTTCTCCAGATTTTGCCCTTCTCATGCCTCTTATTTTCTTATTCCCTTATTTCATTTACTACCTCTAGACAGTAGACTTTATCTAGGCCTAACTTTTTTACAATTTACACCCACCTTGGACTTGGTCATGTACTACCCCAATTGGAATGAACAAAGGTTTGCAGCTTTCAAAAGCCTTTGGTCTATTAAGGGAAATAACGAATAAATATCACTTCATACCCATCTAAAGGTTAAGGGTTTCGTAATTAATGGAAAGAAGCTTTCTCTAAATGCCTGTGGTCCACTTGATGAAAGATTAAATCTTGTTTGATGCTGTGTGATGCAACATCAATGCTTTTTTTTTCCCCTTTTGTTGTTGATATTTGCATTTGAATTATCCTAAACTTCTTTGTGTAGGCTTACTTCCAGCTGAGTAGCAAAGTGCTTCATTCTACACATGCCACGATTCTTTGTGAGCGTTTGGAGAATGGTTTCTCGTTTCCTTGAGAAGGCTACATTGGAAAAGGTATGTGATACAAGTTAACAACTAAGTCGCATAAAGTCAATGACTTGTATACTTGAGAATGGAAACTGTTGGCTAATATGCCTTATTCAGAAATGGAAGTCAGTGTGTTGGTATGCCCACAAAGAATGTACCAACATTATATGTATAATGCGTTTAAGAGTTAAATATTCTGAATAAATACATTTACTTTTGCATAAGGCTAGCTATGTGCACAATTATCTCAAAACTTTGATGCAATTTCCTTTTGTGAAAAATTTGATACATTGCTGGAGTCTGCATATTCCAAATTTTTCAAAAAGGTGGGATATTGTTGACCAAATTCTATGTTTATATTAAAATTCTAAATAAATTGGCTGTGTTTGGGATGATTGCAGATTGTGATTGTTACCAATGAGGATGAAAGACAAGATTTCATAAAGGAAGTTGGTGAGGAAGTCCTGCCAGAAGAATATGGGGGGGCGAGCAAAGCTTGTAGCTATTCAGGATGTTGTACTTGCCCCATTGGAGGGTTCATTCCACAGATAGACGTAGGTGGCTGCTATTGCAATAACAACTCTTACTAATATCATGTAAAATGATACTATTGTTGAAATAACAGGTGGTGACTACTTTCAACCTGATCTTTTTTTGCTATAAGCAGCAATTAGTAGTTATATGAGGCCCCTGGTTAAAGTTTCCCAAACATTCCATTAATACTGTATTCAAGCAGCAAAATGGTTTCAGCTTGATATTGTGCTTCATTCCAGCTGAGTAGATAGAATTTGACTGTATCTAAGTGCATTAGTGTTTTAAATTAGTGTTTTAATAATGTGTAGAGACTTTGCCTCTAGTAATTTCCAAATGTAATCCAAAGGCTAAGATTTTAGACATTTGCAAAAATGGTGGTTGAGAGAGTGAACATTTCATTGTTGCTAATCAAAATTATGTCAATGTTGATAGTCATATATTCTCTTACATTTTTATATATATATTTTTTTTCCTTCTTGATAGATGGTTTTTATTAGTTTTCTTAACAAAATATTGTGCTTTGCATTGCAAGATTGTTTTAGGAATTTTGCACCAAAATGTGTCATGCTCTGTGGATCATCTTTCTTGTATATAAATGGAATCGGCAACATGTACAAGAATGTTAAGAATTCCATTAGTAAATTTAAATTTAATAGAATAATTTAACTTAAAAAAAAATTAACAATAGGAATAATTTAAATATTATCAATTAATCAGAAGAGAGTTATGGACTCAATAATAATACATGTTAAGATATTTGCTCTAATTAATATATCATTGACATACTTAGTTGATTTGAATCCACAATTTCACCCTTTATGTTAAAAAAATAACAAAAAATGCCATTTCAAGTAGGGTTCATTAACAAAGTTTGTAATGACTTAGGAGTTATAAAACATTCATTTGATGCAAAATCTAAGGAAATTATAAAAATGTGAAATTCGCGGCAAATAAAAAAATTACAAAATTCTTTGTAAGATTAACTTAGTGGTAAAAAGTTTTTGTGACTCATCATACTTGTAAAGTCGAGAATTATAAATTCGACTAGTGACAAGCCTCGTTGTTGTGCGGATGACCCAATACTATGATGAGTTGAGTTTAAGTAGGTTCGGTGCAATAAACACACTTGCGATTCGTTTTTTGGACCAATGAATTTTTTTTTTATAAAATACAAGAGTTGGGTTATTGTTATTTAATATCCTGTTTTTGCCCAGAATAGAAGCTTGTATATTTGCCCGACCCGAGAACCTGGAACCAAGCCACCTTCAAATAGAAATGTTATAGCAAATGAGGCGAGCTAGGGTTTTTGCTAGGGTTTCAAACTCGAGTTCCTACTAGGGAAATTTTCTTTTCCCCCAAATGCTCTGTGTAGGCCGATATTATAGGCCTAAACAGAGCATTTGGGGAAAAAAAAATCTCCCAGTAGGAACCCAAGTCTTTTCCAAATGGGAGATTTTATTCCCACAAATGCTCTGTTTAGGCCGAGAGCCTACAAAAACAGAGAATTTGGGGGAAAAAAATTTCCCCAATGGAACTCGAGTCTTTGAAACTCGATTTCCACTGGGGAAATTTTTTTCCCCCAAATCCCCTGTTTAGGCCGAGAGCCTACAAAAACAGGGGATTTGGGGGAAAAAAATTTTCCCCAATGGATCTCGAGTTTGAAAGACTCGAGTTCCACTGGGGAAATTTTTTTCCCCCAAATCCCCTGTTTAGGCCGAGAGCCTACAAAAACAGGGGATTTGGGGAAAAAAAATTTCCCCAATGGAACTCGAGTTTGAAAGACTCGAGTTCCACTGGGGAAATTTTTTTCCCCCAAATCCCCTGTTTAGGCCGAGAGCCTACAAAAACAGGGGATTTGGGGGGAAAAAATTTCCCCAATGGAACTCGAGTCTTAAAGAGTCGAGTTCCACTGGGGAAATTTTTTTTCCCCAAATCCCCTGTTTTTGTAGGCTCTCCGCCTAAACAGGGGATTTGGGGGAAAAAAATTTCCCCAGTGGAACTCGAGTTCCACTGTGGAAAATTTTTTTTTTTCACTCCTCTGTACATACAAAACTGCTGATAGGTAAAGCGAAAACGGGGAAATTGCTGGGAATGTGATCTATAAACAGTCATTGAGAGGCAGAGAAGCCAAGAATGTAAATGCACTTAAATTACATCGAAACGTGCTCTCAATAGGGACCAAACTATAGAAAATTTTACAGTCTCTGCATAAACAGGGTTTTACAATGGAAATGCACCTACATCGCAGCAAAAAGACATTCTTAATATCAACATTCTAAACATGCCCAACCACGCTTAATTTGCAGTTCTAACCATACTACTCAAATCACAATCTTCATAAAGGTACATTGGATTAAGAATTACAAGTACATTCAACAAAAGCCAAAAAGTTCACATAGCCAAAACAACGTAATCACTTTTCCTAAGATCGTCGGTCCACATGACAAAAACGTCATCCATGGAAGCATGCCTGAAAAACATAGAGTAATCACGTTAGGAGACAATATACTAAACACTAAGTAAACATGGAATGAACAACAATTATTTAACCGATGCATAACTTTTTGCCATCTACCTACCTAGTCTGGAACATGACCGCTGGTGGAAGCGCCACGGGACTGCGGGCATTTTCTGCGGTTATGCCCGGAAACATGACACAGTCCACATGTCTGCTTGGGTTGACTCTCTATTAAATCTGCATCCTCCCTCCGCCATCCCGGTTCTCGATTCTTATTCCTCACCCCATCCATCTCATTCCTTATTCTCGACTTCACTGGTCGACCTTTAGCCCGCAACAATGCTGGATTAGGCAACCACTTTGGCCCTATGGGATCCCGCCACAACGACGGCGACTTTGGAATCACAAATGCATGCTCATAAGTGTTAAGGGCATTGTTCAAACCATAACATGGGTGAATATATGTGGTCGAATCAATATGTAAATAGTCACATACTCTAATTGCATGTGAACAGGGGATCCCTATGTTTTGCCATTTCCCACAACTGCATGTTTTTTCTTGTAACCGAACTTCATAACTGTGGTTTCCCCCTCTTGCGCTACATGTGTTGAGTTGGGTAACTACTTGAAATATCAGCTCTTCATTGCTAAATGGCTTGAGATAATGTTTCTCAGATTTACACTTATTTGCATCCCACGTACGATTGGCATATTCACTCCATTTCTTACCCTCTGAGAACTCAAAATGGTATTCTTTACGCCGGTCATGGAAATATTGAACAAGTTTGTTCCAAGTGAACTCAACTAATGCGGCAATAGGAAGACCTCGTGCACCTTTCAGTACACCATTGAAACACTCTGATATATTGGTTGTCATTGCCCCAAAACGTCTCCCACCATCATGTGACTGGCTCCACATATCCACAGACTCGCCCATTAGGTATGTGTATGGAAGATAATCTTGATTCTTTTCCTTGCCATCCTTCCCCGTCACCTTCTTCTTATTCCTAATGGCCTCAATTTCCACCTGCTTAATGGACTCCATTATGGCATCAAATTTCACCACCTGAGTAGCATATCCCGCTTTCAACGCCGTTGACTTTAGAGTTGAGTTCTGAAAATGGGTGTTGAAGTTGCTAACAACATGTCGAAGGCAATATCTATGAAATACTGGTGTACTTCCATCTTCCCTTCTAGGCCAGTTTGCAATGGCGTTTTTGATACCGAGATGTCGGTCAGAAATTATGCAAATGCCTTCCTTAGGTATCACGTGGCCAATCGTATCTCGGAGGCACTGTAAAAACCACCTCCAACTGGACCCTGACTCACAATCCACAACAGCAAACGCGAGAGGGAATACCTTGTTGTTAGCGTCAGTTGCCATTGCGACCAACAACTTTCCCTGATATTTACCATACAGATGGGTCCCATCAATACTGATAACCGGCTTGCAGTATTTGAATCCTGATATGCATGGACCGAAAGACCAAAACACATAATGCAACAATACGGCGTCATCTTCATCGGTGGATGTGATACGATAGAACACTTGGGTAGTCGGGTCCTGATCAATATATGCCATTAGCAATTTTTGCAACCTTTGATAAGACTCTTCCCAATTCCCAAACATCTTCGCAATCGCCTTTTGTTTCGCATCCCATACCTTGTAGTAAGAAGGCCTCTGCCCACTATATTTCGTCTCTATCATGGATCTGAGATGCTTAACTGGGGTAGTGTGATCCTCACATAACTTCTTATGGATGTCTGATGCAATAAAATTACAACTCATCATTCTACCATCATTTCGCACCCCAGTCGGTATACACGTGTGAGGACCCACATACACGGTGACCATCCATAGTTTGTGGAGATCGGGCTTCATAACTGCGCAGACATACCACTTGCATGACTCATGCACGCATTTTGCACAAAGTTTTTTCGTCGTCGACCTAATGATCGTAAAATGTTTGTTTTCCTTGAGGGCACAAATTGTTAATACGTGCTTCACCTCCTCTTTATTGGAAAAAGTCAACCCTTTGCACAAATTCATCCCCTCTCTCCAAGTAGACACAAATGGCATATCAATATGTGAAGGATCAACCATATGTTCCCAAGTATTTGCAGAGAATGACAATGCAGGAGGTGCGTAGGCAGGGATTGTATTCGTAATGTTTTGGACACTAATGACATTGTCTACATAAGGTTCACTACCATCCAATGTCTGATCGTCATCAATGTCCCTCTCAAAGTCCCCAAGGTCTCTGCCAATCGTGTCTTCATATTCATCTCTATCCACAAAATCTTCACCGTTAATGGCAATATTCTCATCAACATAGTCGTCATCATCATCGTCATCATCATTGTTAATGACAGTAGTCTCATCAACATAGTCATCATCATCATCATCATCATCATCATCATCATCATCACCATCAACATGAACATCACCATCGGCATGAACATAATCATCCTCTACATGTGTAGAATACTCATATTGAGCATCTGGAACCGTAACCTGTAAGCTTGTAGTCGTTTGGTGGATATCCTCTTCCCAAACTGCACGCGGCTCCAATTGTATGTACAACTCAATGTTAGTTACTTCAGCTATTCTTTCCAACTTGTCAAACATGATCTTTACATGCTTGTCTGTTTCTATCACCATATACTTGTAATTAATCCGATGCTTCAAGATTTCGTTTGGCATACGATAAGTAATTTGTATGTTGTGTATAGCAGGATTCTCACACAACTCTTCCATGATAATCTTCTTCAATTCGTCAAGGGTCTTCAACCTACGATCAATTTGGGTATAATAGGTCTTTATACCCGGCCCTTCAAATGGCAATCCCTTGTTCACATTGACATTCTTAAGCGGACCACCGTGGTATAGGATTATATCAATTTCAGGCATTGTGAACCTGTTCAAGTCAAGTTACTATGTTAGTTAGTCGATAACAAGAACACAATTTAACAAGAACACAATTTAATCAACTAACACACACAGACAATTAAAGCTAACGAACCATCCAGTTATTTCACCAGTACATGCCCATAGTCCAGACAACAGCAATAACCACCCAACCTTAGTTGCAAAACATTGGAGTCGCCTATTGATACTCAACAAACTAATTAAGGTAGATCTTATGTAAACATATGGTTCTGATCCAGACTCTAGAACAGAAATATAAGTTACCACACTCAAAACCTTAGACCATCGCTTGGCAAGTAATATACCATAATACAAGTTAAAAACATAGTATGAGCATTACTCTAAACTGTTTATGATTAGTCATAAGGCTCAGTCATGATAACAATTCCAATGTTAAGATTTTCATCGAAGGCAGAAAACAAATGATATCACCTAATTCCTTTACCATAGTCCGTACAATTCTAAATAAAACTTATATTTCTTAGCTTTCAAACAAGCCTTAGTTTTCCACTAACATGATCAACATAAAAAGATCAAATAATTCTCAAATGTCATTTCCAAATACCAAATCGTTTCCAAAATGACCAATTCCTTATACAGTCATGTATTGTAGGTAACTACATTTTAAGATATTATGATACCCATTCATTCCATTCAATCACTACCCATTTCATACCCAAAATAATGATGAATAAAGTCAAAAAAAATTGTAACACACAAAATGGGCAAATAAATACTCAAAAAATTAACACTAACAAAACAAACTTCTATAACACACAATATAGGTAAATTAACTAAGTTATGTCAACTATGTACAAAATAATTAGTCAAACTCTTTAACCCACACCCATAGACAACTAATACCCAACTACAATGACAATCAAATTATGCAAACCCTTACCTGAGATATCAATTTGTTGAGAGGGAAGAGCAGTGAGAGAGGCAGTGTGATGAGTGAGAGTGAGAGGCAATGTGGTGTAGGAGTTATGGGTGAGTGAGAGTCAGTGAGGGTAAGAGTTAGTGAGGCTGAGAGACTCAGTGAGGATACTCTGTTTTTGGGTGAGAAGGCTGTGTAGAATGTTAGAAAGTGTGTTATACGGGCTGAGTGTTAAGAGTGTTCTGTTTTAATAATTTTGCCCAGTAGAACTCGAGTCTATAAGACTCGAGTTACTTGCATTTTTACCCACACTTCCATCTACGAACGTGAAGTGCTGTAGCTGTAGTTGGTAATTTAACTTTTAGGATCTCGAGTCTTTAAGACTCGAGTTCCTTGTATTTTTATTTAATTTATTTAGTACACAAAATAAATTAAATAAATTTGGTTAAATAAAATTTGTTTAAAAATTCAAAGACTTTAAAAATTTAAGGATCTCGAGTCTTTAAGACTCGAGATCCTTGTATTTTTATTTAAGTACAGCAAATAAATTAAATAAATTTGGTTAAATAAAATTTGTTTAAAAATTCAAGGATCTCGAGTCTTTAAGACTCGAGATTCTTGTATTTTTATTTAAGTACACAAAATAAATTAAATAAATTTGGTTAAATAAAATTTGTTTAAAAATTCAAGGATCTCGAGTCTCAAAGACTCGAGATCTAGGTGGCAACATTTTCCACGTCAATCGGAATAAAATAACGGAAAGCGACTATCTGAAGGTCGAGTTTTTTAAGTGGATCTCGAGTTTTTAAAACTCGAGATGCTATTTTCTAAAATTGTTTCAAACATTGTCTAACTTACTACATAGAAAGGCTGAAGAAGGTTAGTCTGCTCAAAACCTCTGAGGTGATATGACATACATCCATTGCATGTATCCCCTCTCACGGAAGAGTGTATCCCAAGAACACGTCTTAGGCTCCTAGCATCATGCCCCCTTAGCCGACTTGAGGGGACAAAAAGTTGTCAGAAAAACTCCCTCCTCATGGGAAGGGCCCACATAATCATATTACTCTTATTTCCTTCAGCCTCCAAAACCCAACTGCGCCAAACCCTTCAGATAATCTCCTCTATCCTCACCCAACTGCGCCGAAGCCATAAATTCTTTCTACATAGTCTTCCTCCATCCTCATCCCTGAAACCGAACCCACAAAGTAGTTCTAGACCTCCTTCCTCCATCCTCAACCTTGAGACTGAACCCTGAAAACTCCCTTTTGGTGCTCTGCTCCTCGATCAGATCGGTGGTGGTTGAAGAGAAGAAGCTGAATCAAACGGCTGAGCTCGCTGCATCAACTGGTGGAGCTTTAGAACTCATTGTGCTTTGTAACAAAGTTTTGTTCCCTATTAGAGTTCCGATCACCATCGCTCTTACCCCTCTGTTTGCGAGGTTTTTGGCTTAGAGGAAAATTACCAAGACCAGTATATGAATTTTTCTTGTTCTTTTTTGAAAATTTAGAAAAAAAAAAAAGGGAACTTTTTGTGGATATGTCATGGTATTCAATAAAGTTTATTTCTTTGTTGTTGTTGTTTATGTGTCTATGTTGATTAGAGAAATGAGAAATGGATAATAGTATACATGGTTTTTTTTTTAAGATGTGGTATTGGTTTCAAATTTTAAGGATTTGGTTGGGATTTTATGTGGGAAGGGACTATTGGGTAGAGATTGGAATTAGAAATGTGAGTGTTGTTGCTGAGGAAATAAAAATGTGAGAATATGGCAAAGAATAAAGTTGATTATTGAGTTGAATTTCACTACTTGTTTCTCCTTTAAAGTATCAAGCAGCTTTGTAGTTTGACGAGTTAATTGCATAGTAGTTTCTAGTTTGTAAGATGTTTACTTTACTGTGGATGTTTTTGATCGGAATGGAAGGGAACAGATCGGTGGGTATGGAATGGAGAGCTGGTGCTTAGGAGCTGAAGAAAAAGAAAGTGAAGTGGATGTATAGGAGAATTGGGTTTGGTCTGAAAATAAATTAGAGCCGTTGGTGGGGCGAGTAAAGTCTGAAGTGTGATGTGACAATGCTCTGACCGTGAGGCCCATTATGTGAGGGAATTTACCAATTTGCCACTATAATTGTGTTTCTATAACTCAAAAACACAATTTTATTTTTATTTTTTTATTCTCACTAACTCATAACTCAATTTGGTGAGATTTGAGCAATAGAAACAGAAAATGAAAACTCATCTAAACAAGTGTAGCATGCATGGACCTATAGATTTTGGGTGATGTGTAATGGAAAACACAAAATCCAAACACCCCCTTAGTATCTTAAATCTAATTCCAACCTTTAATTATAGAAACTCCTACTATTACAATAATGAGTATAATTATATGAATAAATGGGTTGTAATGTCCATTAATCTTAAGTAGGTCTTGTCAATCTATAAATAAGACTATTTGCGCTGATGCTCTTGCGCGTATGGGATCTGCAGTGACAGATTTTAATTTCCATTTTGCTTCCCCCCCTCACTGTGTTATCCCCTTTTGTTGGCTGATTCAATGGGAATGTTTCGGCTTAGATTATGTAATGCTACCCCTGATGTATTTGGTTCTTAGTTTTTAATATAATTCGTTGTTTACCAAAAAAAATAAGACTATTTGCATCATTCCTTACGCACGCGCGCATATATATATATATATATATATATATATATATATATAACAATACAATATTTATAGATGTTTGATGTATATTTGAGAATGATTGGGCAAAGAAAGATGTTTTATTTGGTGGAGCTTTGGGCTAAGATACTGGTGCAAAATTAGTTTAAGCCACACTAGTTTATGTGCCTTAGCCTAACTAGTTTCATTATAATTATTTATTTATTTATATATCTCCAATTGGCTTTTTTTCTAGTTTTAAATTTCATGTAATTTTTATTATATTTATATATCTCGAACTTCAGAAGAGAGAACACTTATTAGTTATTACCACTACTCAAATTTATTACTACCTTACAAGACCCAATCCCCTCACTTAAAATTTTGGAGGATCTAAGATTAACCTACTCAGGTTGATCCCGATTTAGAAAGTTGGTTTGTTTGTTGTTCACATGAACTACCAATGAAGAGAATAGCCAGACAACCATCGATCCCCAATTTGGTTGGAATCCTTGCTGTGATTCCTAAATTTTCCTAACACACTGCTTTTTAAAGACATCGTATATTTGAAACAATTAAAATCAGATCGGTAATATACTTTCCATAGAGCTTTTGTTACAAGCTATGTTTCAAAATTTTCTTCTTTCTTGGTGTCGGCATGTCTCAAAATTTAATGAATATATATATATACACAGCCCAACATGGTGCATACTTGGGCCCAATTGAAACTATGGGAGCTCAAATAATTAAATTTGGTAATGCTATCAATGATCAATGTTAATCATAAAAGCACTACGCGGACCGCAGTGTCAAGCCCATGCTTTTTTTTTATTGCACTTTCTAGATAGGATTTAAAAAAAAAAAAAATCTTTTTAATAATTTTTTTTTTTTTTAAACGTTGAAGGTGGCATCTCTTACAGCACGATGTGGGCATCTTCACATGTGAGTCAAATACAAGAGTATTTTAAACCCCAAGTTTAGGCGTACTCACCCCACTTATTGGTGAGAGTCGAACTCAAGCGCTTATGGGAGTAATCCAAACTCATACCACCCCACTAAAGAGCTTCAGTGGTCAATTTCTAGCTAGATTAGTCTTGCACTTTTCTACTTCGAGTTTCTTCTTCAATGGATACTAGAGTAGCCAAAAGACAATTTACACCGCTTGGTGCACATATGACATATATATATATAGTAATGTCCCCTGATTGGATCAACAGATCATTTTATTAGTAACACACGTACTCCACTGTAATAATTAATTTCAAGTCCTTAGCTCTTTGTGTTGAGTCAAATTTAAAGAAGGTGTTTGATTAGTAAAGCCATACAAAAAAGGTTGGAAGCAGGAGGAGGCTTGTCTAAATTAAAAGCTAGTACTATTGGTGTTTCATATCAGGAGCCAAACTCACTTTTTGCAAGGTTCCAAATAATAACTTTGAAAAAGCTTCGAATGATAGATTCACTTCTATCTTTCTCTTTGGTTTGGGGTGGGGTGGGGTGGGGGATTCTTGATATTGATAGGGTGGAAGTTAATGACCCGGCAATAAATAGACTTAGAGGTAGTTAGGTTCTTTTCATTGGAGATTCTAGCCTTTTATCCCAATTTTTTAAAATATTTGGCAATATGTCCCTGTTTTGAAACTATATAGGTTCGTGCCCCTGTTTCGAAACTCGATTTTATTAAAATCGAGTTTCAATGAAACCCTCGCTTGATTTAAAATCAAGTTATGCCCGATCAAACTTTAAAAAAAAAAAAATTTGCATGGAACTTGAGTTCCATGAACGCCACTATAGGGCCTTAAAACGTCGCTATAGGGCTCCCTAAACTTGGTATATCAAACTTATAAAAAAATTGTGTGAAAATGCCACTATAGGGCTTTAAAACGCCGCTATAGGGTTCCCTAAACCTGGTATCAAACTTATAAAAACTTGCATGAAAATGCCACTATAGGTTTTCCTAAACGCTGCTATAGGTATGGAACTCGAGTTCTATGCAATTTTTATTTTTTTATTTTTTATTTTTTAAGTTTGATTGGGCATAATTCGATTTTAAGACAAGCGAGTTTTTCATTGAAACTCGATTTTAATAAAATCGAGTTTCGAAACAGGGACACGAACCTATATAGTTTCAAAATAGGGGCATATTGCCAAATATTTTAAAAAATAGGGGTAAAAGGCTAGAATCCCCTCTTTTCATTTTACTAACAAATTGACATAATCGTAATGTGATTGGTACTATATTAATAATATCATAAATAAATTGACATAATCATGAAGGTGATTAGTATTATATTAATAATATCATGAATAATTTTTGAGTAATGCTACATCCACAAACTACTTTACAATATTTTTATAAAATGTTGATGTGACCAACTTTTTATTGGTATTCATCTAGGCCCACCATTAATATCATTTTTTCATTTACCAATAATCACTCATCACATTAGCCGTTTGTAAATTTTTTTGTAAAATAGTTTATATTTCTAGCATTACTCATTCTTATTGGTTTTCATCTAGGCCCACTATTAATATCATTTTTTCATTTATCAATAATCACTCACCACATTAGTCGTTTATAAATTTTTTTGTAAAATAGTTTGTATCTCTAGCATTACTCATAATTTTTTTACTCTGTTGAAAAATTGACATAAATATTCCTAATATTACTCTAATCATAAATGTGTAGAGTGGTATGGTTTTCTCTTATGTTTATTTTGACATTAATATTTTCTAAAAAATGAATAATTTTTTAAAAAGTATTTTCTAGAAAACTATGTCATTTTCTTATGTTTAATAGTAAACTTAAAATGAGTTGGAAACTATTTTTTGACTTTCTTTATTTAGCTTGGCGTAAGATAGAGTTGTTTTCTAGAAAACTATAATGGAAAACTATTCTATTTCATGCCAAGCTATATAAGGGGAGTCAAGAAATAGTTTTCTTTTGAACCATTTTTTATGATATTACAAAAAAAAAAAGAGGTAAAAAACTATCTTCACATAATGTTTTCTATTAAAATAAATAGAAAATATGACATGTTTATTAAATAGATTGACATGATACTACTTACGTAACAAGTTTGATAAACAAGCCATGTTGGGTTCAATGGGTTGATATTGACATGACCCATTTCAACTTGATAAAAAAAATATGACAAAAAATGATTAACTAATTTTTATTTACATAAATTACAATTATTACAAACAAATAAATTTACAATTGTATTTCATAATAACATTAATTAAAGTACAAATAGCAAACAATCTAAAACAGTCATTACTTCAACCTAATGAATTTTATCCAAGTTTAAAAATACACGATCTAATAGGGAAAAAAAGTTAAATCTTTGTTTTGGATAAAAACGTCAAAGACTAGGTTAAAAAAAATTACCAAAATTCTTTTCATTTCTCAATTCTAAATTTAAAATACAAAATTATATAAGATAAAATGCCACTTATTTATATGGGTTAAAAGTGTTCTTGTCAAGATTGATCATTTTGTGTCAAAATAAAGGTCAATTCATTTTGATACACATCTATTTACATTAAACACTAATTCATAAAAAATCCTATCATCTCTGTGTCATATCAAACATGGTAGAAAAAACGTAATACTAATGGGGCTTTTTGTGAACGAATAGTTAGCCCCAATCCAAATGCTATGTTTTTTCTAATTTAGGTTTTAAGGAGGTCCCATTGAGTAGGTATGAGAGTTGTCTTTGATTTGGTTTTAGCTCATTTTGGAGTATGGTGGATGATTGATCCATAAAAAATTTTAATGTTCTATTTTTATTTTCCATAGGAACTTCAGCATGGGAAAGCACAAGAAACTTTTAATAGTTTTCTGCTTTTGATCAAATTATACTTTTGAATCTTTGATCCTTAACATTTGAAGTTACTTTATTTTGGTCATTTACGTTTTAATTTTTTTTTTTTTTGAGAGAGTTTCAACCTATAGCGTCCGCAGAACTATCATCAGACCAAGACACCAATCAGTTTTTGGTGTAGGTGGTGATTGAACCCCAGATCTCTTATACAACCATCAGAGACTTTACCAGTTGAGCTAACTGGAACCCACTTTAATATTTTTATTTTGATTCTTTATGTTTGATTTATTTTTATATTAGCTATTTATATTTTAAAATTTTCATTTTTATAAAAAACCAAACAAAAAAATTGAATCAAATATAAGTATATTTTTACTCGTTTATATCTTAAGGAACATTAAGTTTTTTAAACTAATATAAATTAATGAGGGAATATTCCTGGAGGATATTAGATCGACAGTGTAAAATAAGATTCATGGCTATGCAGATATTGACCAATCAACATTGAGTTTATCTTATCAAAAAAAACAATGAGCTTATGATCAGACAGACCCTCTTACATTCATTCAACCAGCTCATTACAAAATTTTCCATTTCTAATAATTATTTCTCTCATTCTTTTGCAAATTCCAACTCCAATGGCTGATCCAGCTCTTCATCCAGAAACCCAACCCCTGAAACAAATCGCCATAGACTACACCCCAGAAGCTTGCACACATTGCCCCAACTCCAACACCATCACCCTCACCTTCGACCACCGCGGTGGCGCCAGGTGGCGCACCACCACTCGCTTCCTCTACGGCACCTTCAGCGCCCTCATTCAGTGTCCTACAGGGAACACCGATGGCCTCAACTTCAACCTCTACCTCTCCTCCTTAGAGGGTGACAAGTCACAGGACGAGATCGACTTCGAGTTCTTAGGCAAAGACAAGACCATTGTCCAAACTAACTATTACACCACTGGCACTGGCAACAGAGAGAGCATTCACCAACTGGGTTTTGATTGCTCTGATGGGTTCCATGAGTATGTCATCAAGTGGGGTCCTGGTGAGATCGTCTGGCTGATTGATGGGAAGGTTGTGAGGAAGGTGGAGAGGAAAGAGGGAGAGGATTTTCCTGAGAAGCCTATGTTTTTGTATTCTTCGGTTTGGGATGCTAGCTATATTGATGAGGGAAGGTGGACTGGGAAGTATGTGGGTTGTGATGCACCTTATGTTTGTGTTTATAAGGATATTCATGTGCCAACAGGGACTGCTTTGGAGTGTTCTTGTGATTCCTGATCTGGGTTTTTGATTTGGCCAGGTGGGTGTTTGAGAATTTTAATAAATGTTTGGTTTTTTTTTATTGATGTGTGGGTAGCTGATTTTTTTGTTTGGATTCTACTGAATAATGTGTCTGTTAGGTGGATTAATGGGCATTTGATGGGAAAGCGGATGTTGGGTTGTTTAAGACCTTGAATGGGGAAAGTCTATTGTTGTTCTCATGTATTTGTTGAATATAGTTGTTGATGATGTTGATTGCTCTTATGTTTGCAACTTGTGTTTCAAAGGATTAAAGAAGTACCTAAAAATGGATGAATCAAAAGTGGATGAATCAAAAGTGATGAATTGGTTTAAATACTATGCAAGTAAAGTTATTTGTATGTTATTCTGAATTTTATTGTAATAGTAATGCTGGATGAGATTCTATTTCATTTTGAGGTGATTTTCTGTGGAATAATGCAGCTTGGATATCTGATGGAGCAACATATCTTTACTCTGACCAAGCATAGTGGAATGCTTATTTGTTTTAGTTTAGTGGTCTGAGCATTTTTATCAATCTATGGGATCATATTTACCTTAAATGTCATGGAGGTTGCCCAGATCCATGGGTTTTATATATCTGTGTTGTGTTTCAATGACATTCAGCTTCATGTTGCAATGACGCTTGAGAATTCAGTAAAAGATGATTTGAGTTCTTGATTTTGGTTTTCTGGTTATGTATACACTTAATATGTTTGTTGCTTGAGATTTTCTTTATAAAATTTCTTATTTGTATTGTTGCAGCTCTTTAACTATGTTTAAAAGATATCATTGTTGACAAATGGGTACATCTCTTGTATGCTTAACAGTTAACACAAACTATAGTTGAGTTTCCGCATGATGTGCGGCGCAACTTAATATTAGTTTTCTTCAATATTTCGATAAGTTTTGCCAAAAATCTTGGAACTCAACTGATTAGCACCTCAATATTCCATAGAAACATTCAGGATTCAGATCCCCACTCCCAACTATCGATATATAAAAAAAATATTTCAATAAATTTAATTGTAAAAAATTGTAATCTTTAGTTATTTTATATTTAGGCAAAATAGAAATACACTAAGAGTAGTATAGTGATTTGATCATACTATTGTTGATGGCTATTTCGGAAGCCCAAGTGGAAGGGAGAGGCCCAGCAACACGGACAGAAAAGAGTTGGCAAACTGATAAAAAACTTATTAAGTCGAAGCGGCAGGAATAATGAATCACAGGCCCATGAGATGAACAAATGGGCCTTGAGGAGGTAAATGGGCTTAAAGGAGTCCGGAAAGAGAGAAAAAGCAAACCATAAGCGGTATATGATGTGGAAAAGTAAGAATGGGCCATGGCAGGCCCAAAGTAATGAAAGCAAAGAAAGTAAGGGGTTGATGGCAAGCCCATGAACCCCAAGAATGAAGGATAATGTAATTGGGCTGGGGAAACCCAAAGAATTCAGTAAAAGCTCATGGGAATGCAAAGTTAAGAAAATGACCGAGGAAGCCCAAGGAAAGCAAATGGGCTCGGAACGCCCAAGGGAAAACAAATGGGACACAGGAACCCGCCAATGATATAATAAAAGAACCAATGGCCGTACTGGGCCATTAGGAGAAGAATAAATGGCAGGCCCAAAGAGGCCCAGCCAGATTGAGGCAAAACAATTTCGCAACAGGAATGATAAAATGGTATGGTAAGAGATGGTAGCAGGAAAAAGGGTGGGCTGAAGAAAAGCAAAGCTCACCGTCAAGCAAGGCCCAGCCCCAGAATAGGGCAAGCCATAAAGAAAAGGGAAACCAGGAAATAGTCAAAAACGGACGGCAGACTATGCAGGCCAACCACGACAAACGCATGAGCAGCAAATAGATTTTCATACATGAAAGAGAGGCACGCGCAAGGCCCAGACCTCACTAGCCTGTACCCATCTAATACAGGACACGGTGAGATCATGGGTCAGAGGTAAGAGGGCATGGTTTGGCGGTGGGGAGAGGGGAAAAACCTATTTTGAGGTTCCTGCTAGGGCTCTTTTGGGGAAGTGTTCTGCTGAGATGACATACTACCCAAAGAAGCAAAGCTGAGCTTGAACCACTAGGTGCATGCCATAAGGGATAGGGAGAGAGAAGGCACCCACACCATAGCAGGAAAGGGTGCCACGGCAAACAAACAAACAAAATAGTTTTCTTTTATTTGGCGATGGGGAGTGGCACACAAATGGACCAGTGGTGGTCGGCAGGTACACCCAGACCAGACAAAGGTGGTTAAGGGCTAAAATAGTAAAATCCGGTCACGACAGGCACTATAAAGAGGCCCTTGCCGTGTACAGGAAAGGGGGGGGGGGGGGACAACCACCATGGTATTAGAAATTTGAAAATCAGGAAATAGAAAACAAGTATTAAGAAAAAGAAATAGAAAGAAAAAAAATATAAGAAAGGGGAATATTAGAAGAGAAGGAAAGAAAAAGATAAAGAGTTAGAATGACAGGCATGTACCAATAGGTTGATTCCCTCTCTCCCTCTCAAAACCCTGCTCTCTGCCGGAAACAAATAGTCTTCTTGTGTACCAACCATTCAGGTCCGCTTCCCTCAAAGTGATTAATTTCCACGGCAGGATCTCCCTGAAAGATTATTCACTTTGAGAAGAGGCGTTCTTCCCTCTCTAGTTTTGGTCCTGCGGATCAGATTTAATCTGATTTATTTCCTCTTTCAATCAACTCATATACTACCCACTTGTTTCCCTTACTTTTCTTATAAAAATAATTATTATTAAACTGTGATTATCTTTCCTTAAGTAGGGATTATCTGTTTACCTTAATAAAGATGTTAAAGTATTTTATTTTATCTTGTTATTATCATATCTGCCTGCCGCAACCCATCTGAAACAGTTCTGCCCATCGTAAGTGTGCTCCTGGCAGACGAGGCATAGTTTGCGCACAAGCCGGACCAAATTGAGTTGTAATTGGACCGGTCTCAACTCCCTTATTCAGAATATTTGGGCCTAGTACCGCAGGAGGCAGTCCAGCCCACTTTAACCAAAAAAGGCCCACTACAACTATATATGTGTTTACAAATTAAAAATTGCATGATATAGTAGCTAATATAGATAGGCATGTTTCATGCTTACTAAAAAATGCATATATCTTTCAATATATATATATATATATATTACATTTTTGATTGTTTGTTACTAAAAATATTTTCCCCTTTTTGTTGGACATAGTTTCAATTGTTGCAAAAACAATTAAATTTGAGTAAAAATGCCATATTTCAAATCAATTGTTTCTCATATAAAAAAAATCAATTGTTTTTTATATAAATCTTAGAAAAATTATATTAAAATTTCATTATGCTTAAAATAATTAATATAATAAAATAAACATATTTATTATATGAGTGTAAATTGGGTCTGGTCATGGCGTAAAAGCAATGTTTTTCGCCACCTAACACACCAATAAATAAATGCCACGTTATCATCTTACTAAAATAACAATACAACTTACCACACAAAATGACAACTAAATTATAACCTATTTCAAAATTAATGATTAAAACCTCCTCCTTATTAGAATAGGTAACCCCGATTCAGCAACCCACCACAGATGCACAATCACCACTGTTCGGTCTACTCTCCCAGGCACAATAACATCAAAAACAATATATTTGAAGCACGATCTGAACTGATGTCCTATAAAAAAAAAAAATTTGAAAAAATGTGGACATTGATTAAGGCAAACAAGTTTGGGAAGCAAAAATTGGTTGACAAATATCAATTCTGAAGCTTCGAAAAAGAAACCCAAATACACATAATCTTTAATATGACTTGGAACTCATAACCACCGTGAAGACCAAATTCATTTTTTTTAATGGACTAAAATTTATGCCACAAAAATTCATTTCGTTAATCTAAACCACAATAAACGGCAAACCCAGCAATTCAATTTCATTGAATTTTTACTTTAAAAAATGGTTTTTTTCTTAAAAAAGAAATGGTTTTTTTTCTTTTTAATTTACTTTTCAAGCCACAAGACTGAGTATGAGATTACAAAGTGTGCAATCTGAACCACAATTAAAGCCAACAACACAAGTACTTTCTGACCCACAAGAGTTTGCTCTTGAACTTCCTTTCTTGCTTCCAGTCCAAACTCTCCGATGTCCCTCTTTTCTTAAAAGGCTTAGCTCTCTTAGGCAGTGTGTGTGGCGCCATCTAATTTGTTGTTGATGTGGAGGGTGGGAAAATAGATCGGATGTTGGTAATGGTAGCGTCTCTGGCGGTGTATGACGGCATTTGTGGTGGGGTGGCTGGACGTTTGTGGTGGGTGGCTAGATCGGTGCAACCTTTTCTAAGGAGGAGATTCTGATTTTTATTTCTAGAATGTTATAAAGTACTCCCTCCGTCCCAAATTGTTTGGCTTGTATTCCATTTTGGGATGTCCCAAAATTATGTCTTATTTGAAAAGTCAAATATTATTAATTTATTATCTCTTTTATGCCCTTAATTTATTTGTGGGAGCATTTTTTTTTAATTAAAAACCTAAATTTTGAAATCCACTATACATGCCATCTTTATTCAAATTAAATTTTTTTTTTTGTAAAAAAAAACCTTTAACAAAGAAAAACAAATTTGTTTAAGGGTAATTTAGGAAATTTTTAACTTTTTTTTTCAAATAGATAAAGTAGTTAATGATGTTTCCCTAAATAATTGGGTTTTTCTAACTAGACTAAACAATTTGGGATGAAGGGAGTAGTTGTTATTGTATGCGATAAGGTGTGTGGGTTGTTTAGTAAAATCCTGGTATGGATACAACTATTGGAGGGCATAAACTAAAGCTTTTCTGCCACATCTTGACCGAATTTAACTCTTATTATATTAGTAATCTTTCTAATTACATAGAATACATACTATAGTATTAGTTCCACACAAACACATACACGCGCACGCACGCACACACACACATAAAGGAGTTAGGAAATTTAAAGGATTAAGATTAATTTTAGTGAATTCACAAATGTTTAATTTTTTTATAGCTTTTGTGACAATTGTTGTCAAAACAACTAAACATAATTAAGAATGTCATATTCTAAATTTATTATTATTATTCCAACTAAAAATTATTTTATATATAGAGTTTATAAAAATAATCATATAAATTCATTTAATATAAATAATTAATGTACAACAATAGATAATTAATATATGTATTTAATTTATTGGCTAATTCAGTGAACTAATACTTTAATATAAGGTGTAAATACACTTTTGATCCCTACATTTTCACCATATTTCTATTTTGGTCCTTACATTTTTATTTTACCACTTTTAGTCCCTATTTTGAAAAATGCCATCCATTTCAGTCCCTACGTGGCTAACGGTGGAAATGGATGGCATTTTTCAAAATAAGGACTAAAAGTGGAAAAATAAAAATGTAGGGACCAAAATAAAAATAGGGTCAAAATGTAGGGACCAAAAGTGCATTTACGCCTTAATATAAATGCAAACTTTATTGAAGTAGAAAACTAAATAAAGAGAACTTCAAGGAATGCACCATATGTCACAACCTTATACTCTCAAAATAAGGTATTTCTTTTATATATATATAGAGAGAGATGAGTTCAAGTTACACCTGGTGTAACTCTTCTAGAATTACACATTTTTCTAACTATTGATTTCAATTAGATCTAATGGCTAAAAAAACTCTATTGTCCATGTCAGCTTGTCTAATTAAGAATATATTTTCTCTCTCTTTCACCATTAAATTCCAAACCATTTTTAGTGCAGTGAGAGAAAATTAATTTTCTTGGTTTTTTACTTTTTCCATTTCTCTCTCTCTCTCTCTCTCTCTCTCTCTCTCTTCACATTCTTCTCCAACCTACGGCTTCTCTCTTCCCTGATCTCCACAGCCAGCCAATATCCATATTTTTTTGTTTGTTTGTTCTTTTGCGCAGTTTCCAATATTGGTTTTTAACATAAGAACTATTTCTAATGGTTTTCATTGTTATTTAATAGTGAGCTTTTTTTTTTTTGAGAAACAAACACACACACACACACAAGGGAGAAGGAAAGGGGTTCTAACATAAAGGCACACCACAACTCCACTCAAAAGCCATGGTATTTAATAGTGAGCTTTAATCCTTGTGATTACATGAGATTTTATTAGTTTCAGTCCTTTTCTATTAATGCTCTGAGGGAGAGTTTTTTTTTTTTTTGGCAGCAATTATAAGATCTTCAAATAATTGATACAAAGGCAAAGTTAATTTGCTTCCCTTTAATTTCTTTTGGGATGTATTTTATATATGCACAGATTTACATGAGATCCAAATATGTAGATTATAGTTTTTTTGAAAGTTCGGATTACACAAGTGTATCAATTCCGTGAGATAATATTTGACTTGGCTGTAGTTATATGAAGTTTGAACCGATTTGTAGTTTTCTTCAGTTTTAGACGTATTCTCACTTAAGAGAAACCAAATAAAAGGACTCTTTAGTGCTAAGATTCAAGAAATATAGATAAATTTTTTTTTTTGGATTACTAAATTGACATTTAGATCAAAACTATCTCACTTTATTGCCAAGGGATAGGACTCTAACGAGTCTGACCAGTAAAATATTTAAATTTTTGGCCTCAATTGGTTTTACATTGATATCTAAAACTAAATTATACTACTAGATTTAACAAACTAAATTCTACATACAACTCCAATGAGTTGTGTGGGTCAATGGAGGAGAAGGACGTGAGTGGTCTAGAGAGAGAAGAAGAAGAAGATGGGAAAGGTGGAAGGAGTTAATGATTTTTTTTAAAGAGAATTAATGACTTTTAATGCATTAGATTATTTATTTTTAGAAGTTGATGACATGGCTGCTTGTGTGTTATTAACCATTAGATCTAATTGAAATCAATGGTTAAAAAAATGTGTAACTCTGGAAGAGTTACATTAGGTGTAACTTGAATCCATCTCATATATATATTGATGATGAGATCCACATGTATTTATAAGAGAACTTCGTAGACTTCTAGGTAGCGTTTGGTATGGGGGAATCTATATTACCCTCGGCATCTATATTCCTAGAAATGTGATGTCTTGCAATCTAGATACCTAAGAATGTAAATATTCTTATGTTTGGTTAATTGAGAATTTAAGGGAGTGTGAGATTCTTATGCTTGGTTTATTCCTAGGAATCTTAAAAGAATTATTTATTTTTCTCATACTACCCTTAAATTTTGTAAATCCAATATCTTTTTTTTTTTTTTTTTTTTTTTGTATCTTCCTCCAAATAAATAATGACAAATAAAATATAAACTACAAGGGCCTGATTGGTAGGGGGATTTTTGTTTTTGTTTTTAAAACAATATAAAAACAAATTTCAAAAAATTGAACTTGAAACTAGTTTTCAGATAATAATTTTTATATTTTACGTGTTTGGCTTCCACTTTTAAGAATAATTTTCAAAATACTAAAAAAAAAAAAAAATTGTTTGGTAGACCATTTCTATTTTTGAGATTTTAAAAAAAAAATTTACAAAAAGTAACATATAGAATCTGTAGATTACTTTCTTTTTTTTTTTCTTTTTTTTTTTTGTGAATAGTGATAAGGGAATAGAGCTCATCATTTTTTTTTTTAATGATAAGTTTTAAATTTGAAGTGTGAGAATTCTTTTTGTGATAAAAATAAACTCCTTAATTTAAGAGATAAAAGAGTTTGGACAAATATGTGGGGTCCATTGTTTTCAATTTATTTACAACTATATGATTAAAAACATTCTCTATATCCTAAAAACACCCCCTGGCCATTTTCAAAATCCTGTTTTAAATCAGGAAAATAGGATAAAGTTTTTTGAAAACTGTATTTAGAAAATATTAGCTAAACAATAAATTCAAGTGTGGGACCCACTATTTTATGGATTGCAAAACAAAAAATTATATTTAAAAACTCTTACCAAACAACCCCTAAATCATAACAAATTCATTAAAACTATAATCTAACATTTCAAAATGACATGTATAATTTAAAAATAACTATTTAAATTATTGTTCTTTATGGAAATCACAACATCATGTCTTGTTAATAAAAATAAAGATTTTATTTTATCTTAGCATCTAACCAATCCCAAATAGGAGATATAAATAACAAAACAACCTGACAATGTTTAGGTATATAAAATACTCGCAGATCATCTACAATGAGACAAATGCAATCTATTATTTCTGATGTAGATAGTCCTTATATTTTCAATAGTTCATTGAATACTTTCATTATTCTCTCAACTTCCTCTAACTCAATCTTGAAGCAGATGCAATGGTGGTCATATTGCCTGTTATTTTCTTCTTAAAATTTTGTATCTAGATTCTATATGTGGACTTGCCTTTATACCACATCCTGGTAGTTTCTTCTCCATTAATTCCGCTAATTTAACTGTGAAACCAGGCTTAAAATCATTGTTTGCTTTCCATTTAACATCGCCAGCCAGTTCCAATAAACACTCAACCAAGTTATCATCTTCTTCTGGTGTCCATTGAAATTTTGGACCTTTCTTGCCTTCATTGACAAGTTCACTAGATGTATTTTCCATGCCCATGCAAAAGTTGAACATTATACATAATTTGTTGAGCAACACACACAACTGTAAAAGTGAATACCTGTCAACAATGGAGGGTTCCTTTCAAACTTTTTTTTTTCACACATGAAACTTGAATAGAACTTTGTTAATGAATATATCAAATAGTTGTTTATCTTATTTATGTTGTTTTGGCGGGAATGGATAAAGACAAGGGAAGAGATATTGATGATTTGTTTTATATAAAGAAAAGGGTTAAAATTGTCAATTTAAAAAAAATACAATTTCCTTTAAACTTGGGAATCTGGATACCTACATGTTTTAAAAGGAATCCACATTCCTACAAAATGGGGGTTGAGGGGGAATCTAGATACCCCTGGCATTTGATTCCCTAGTGTGATTTGGAACCAAACGTGGGAATCTTTCAACATTCCCAGGAATCTTAAAACATTACCCCATACTAGACGCCACATTAAGGTCTAGATTGCACAATTGATTTATATCTAAAGTTCCCATATAAATGGAATTGCAACTTTCAAATGCATTAAACCATACATGTGGCATTGGAGTCACTAGATACATTTTTAAATTTGTAATATTTATCTAAACCATAAAATGAGTCCAAATCAAATTGAAATGGTCATTTTTCGTATTAGGAAGGGTACCTATACAAGGGTTACAATCCCATGCGTCTTCCACAAATGTGAACAATTGACATATGTGCTAGGCTGCTAGCCTTTTGAGCATTCCCCCAAACATTTTACATGCATGGAATTTCATCAAAATTATGGAATTTCATCAAAATTTTGACATGCACGCTATGGCTTACCCAATAATTCTTAACTTTTTATTTTTTTATAGTTCGATGGTTATAATAGGGGAGGGAGATTTGAATCTTGGATATCTTTGTAAGAAACACCCAGAGGTGCCAATCAGTTGAGTTACAAGACTCTTGGCCAAATAATTCTTAATTGATTGTAGTGATATGCAGTCATATACTCATATCTCATGCTGTGACACAACATTGATGTTTCATGTGGACTTAATAATAATATGGACTTGGACTTAATAATAATACAACGAGAATTATGCAGGGTTACTTTTGGTTTAGAGTGGTTTCATTGAGGTAAGCTTTGTTGCCAAGATGGCCAGAACATTATAATATGCAAGGTTTAGTCTTGTTGAATCACCCTTTATGGCTGTGTATGATATATATAGGACTTTAATTATCTTATAGTACAAGTGGAATCTCGCATTTCAGTTTCTAACTTCATGACTTATGCTATGAGCCTTTTTTTTTTGTTCGACTCGTCGCTTTTGCTTTTATGATGTACTAGTCACAGACCCATGCGATGCGTGAGAATATATATTTTGTAATATGATACAATTCATAATTTATACTCTAAATTTATTGAAGATAGTTTTCTCCTAAAAAATTGAACTATTTCTAAAATTATTTTCCAGCGATCTCTATCTCTACAAATATATCATTATATTATTTTGGGTTTTTTTTTTTAGATATGATATTTGTAACCCAATAGTGGAGGGACATGCCAACACAACATTAGATTTCTATTTTTCTTCGCATGATGAGATTGTATTATATTTGAATTCTTCTAAATTTTGAGGTGCGACCTTCGTACTAGTTGTTAAATCCTTAATTCCTAAAAGTGGTGTCTAGTTAGTTGCCAACAAAAAAGAATAAGACCACAAAAAAAAGTAAAGTGAAATTTTATAGGTTAGAATCATCGCTTACAAAAACTTATTTACAATAAGGTAAATAAATAAAATACATATTAAACAAACCTTACTTCAGCAAAATGATCAAATTTAATAGACCCTCACTTATATCAATTTCCATCAAAGACCAAATTGTCAAATAGTAATGTGCCATTGATTCCACCCATGTTTACTACAGACATTTATCAATGTGTCCATATACAAATCACTCAATTGTCATTGTTTTGAGTAAGTGAGTCACTTGTATTGCCATAACATGGTCAAAGTTGGTGGCAAACTTGCTAACTCGGCCAATTGTTCTTACCTCGGAGAAGATGTCTATTAACATTCCAGGTTATGAATTTCAAATGGCTATAGGAAGTTATTAGATTGTACTAGTTGCTATGCCCCAAAAATAGCAATTGCTTCTGCCTTCATTGGAACACATTAGCTATGTCATATTGTGTTTAATAAGGAAAGAAATAGTAAAATCCAAAAGAAATAGTATTGTTAAGATTTATCTAAAACTCATGTACATAGTATTCTAGATATTCAAGAAGAGAAAATTCTAAAAAGAAAATCAAGTTGTTGAAAAAATAGCATAATTCAAAATCTAAAACTAAAAACCCAATTATTGTTCATGTACACAGTATTATAGATAGGTATTCAAAAATCAAGAACCAATTAATTTTTCTATCCACACAACAGTTAGCATAAAGTTAGGTACTTATGGAAGTTAAAAATAACTCAATTCTTTGAATTTCGTCACTCGTAAAATACCAAAAAATTTCTCATAAGCTAAATAATCCCCAAAGTTATTCGTCAACCAAACAGGCCAACTAAGGTCCCAAACACAAAAATTCTAGCCACAACACAACAATCTACTTAAGTTGATGTACTTTGAAGAATTAGAGTTTCCTTTAAAAGATTAAGATAAAAAAATTTAAATTGTTACATCCCAAGTTCCATACAAAAAAAAAATTAAATTCAAACTCTACTCTCTTTTCTCTTCCATTTTCCCACAATTTATGGGACACCAAATAGTCAAATTAAACAATAAACAACAAATTATTAGTATAAGGAAATGAAAATCTAATATAGCTTATGTGTATTGAACTATAAAAAGCAAATTATCAAGCATCACCCAAGAAAGCAACAAATTTATTCCACTTTCCTTCAAAAGGTTCTAAGAAAAAAAATGGTTACCAATTGATTAGTATGACCTTCAATAGATTAAAAAGCCTCCAGTGATTGCGAGTCTTGATCATTGACATTTGTCGAGAAATTGATAAACGAAACAGAGATAAAAATGAAATTTAGTTCAGCATATAAGATGACGAGAAAAAGAGAACAATAGCATTTTCTCTTTGATGAAAATGAATAACACTCTTACCATAAAACTAAGACCAAAATAAAAACATCACATTGAAGTTAATTATCATACATTGTAGCAAACATATTGAGAGTAACATTCCTACAGTCTAGAGAAGGGCAACCATAAAAAAATTTATAACAAACATGATCAAATGCCCAACCCAAATAAATTTAAAAAAAATAAAAAAAAATATATATATACATTAATAGTTTTAAGACCAGGAAAACTCAATCTTGTTCATAATGAAATCTCAAAATTGAACTACGTTTTTTTTTTTTCCCCTAATAATGAGATGGGAATAAAAAATAAAAAAAGAATAAGAATAATACAAATAGTAGAATTCATTTTTAGTTTATACCCTTTGGACTTGGGCTACCAATGTTCACCTCTCATCTGGTTTAGTTTTGTTTGCAAGCTCTAGAGTTATTATCTGTCTCTTGCACTCATTTGATTGGGTTTTGGTAGACGAACTTGAGCCATGACCAAAAGAACGGAAAAAACACTCAAGAAACTATCGCATTGAAGGCCATACCGATCAATTTGTAAACAGAGAACAATTGAAAATTTATAGAAAAAAAAAAGAAAAAAAAAGAGAGAGAGAGGTGAGGAGGTGAGGAGGTTGCAATCTATCGGTGACTATAAGAATTCCATATAATAGCGGCATCTCAAGAGTCTGGGTTAGTGGAGAGACACACAATAGATTTGGAGATAAAGTATTGGTGACTAAAAATTCCATATAATAGCGGCATCTCAAAAGTCTTGGTTAATGGAGAGACACACGATAAATATGGCGATAAAGTAACACTTGAATTTAAAAAGAGACTCAATAAATGGCAATCGGTAAAACAAAAAATAAAAAAGAAAGAAAGAAAATAAATGATGACATGACGCTGATGTGGCTTAACTGAAGCGTAGCAACAATAAATGTTACGATTCAGCTTTTAGATATATATATATATATATATAGATATAGATTACCTATAGAAGTTGAGGAATTTTTGTTGGTTTATATGCTGATACCTATTTTTCTTTCATTCTATTTACTTTTTTGGACACGGATTTCCTCCAAACTTGTTTGGAGGAAATGCTGCAAACAGGACATTTGTCACTTAAAGAAGGAGACACTTAAGCTTAGGGTCATGTGCAACACGCATGACCCATTTTAAATGAAGAGTTGTTAACCCTAACAGTGTTAGCCTCAGTTTCTTCTCAAACACACACAGCCTCACGCCTCTCTCTCATTTCCTCCACCTTTGTTTTTTCAGCAAACTCAGACCGGCAAGATCTTCTTGTGAGGCGGAATCGACGGCGGCCACGTGCAGCAGCCGCCGATCTCACCGGACCAACTAGACAGCCTCTCACTCTCTCTCTCCTCAAACTCCTCAAACCCGCGTATCAACCTTCTCACCTCTGTTTTTCTCAGAACCTTAGACCAGCAAGAGAATCCGGCCACCCACTGCACATGGCCAGCCTCTCTCTTTCTATTCAAACCAGCCTCTCTCTTTCTATTCAAACCCGCCTCTCTCCTCTCTCTTTCTTTCTTATCCCTTTTCCCAAACCAGCAAGAGATTACGGCCACCCACTGCACACGCTGTTCCTCCGCCGATTCCGCCCCATCCCTTCTCTCAATTTGTTAACAGCCTTCTCTCTCTTTGCCATTCCCATCCCCCACCCATCTCTTCACCGCAAAGGACCACCGATCCTACCACCCATCTTTTCAAGGCTTTGATTTTTTCTAGGTTTGTTACCAAATCCCTCTGTATTTGAGATTATTTTGGTACGCTTTGTTTGATATATATGGATGATTTAATTCTAGTTTTTTCCTGCTGTGATAATTAGATTTATTTTTTTTAATTTTTTAAAAATTACCATTTTTAATTCTAGTTTTTGCTTGCTGTGATAATTACATGGTGTCTCCTGTTCCTAGATTTTAAATAGTTAGTTTGTTGAACTCACACTGATGGGACGAATGTGTTATTTGTTATTATAGACTCTGGTATTTCACTACTTATGTCATGTTTAGAGCATGATGTCATCTCCATCATGAATAATTTCTAAATTCAAGCTCTTGATGCTAACATCCATCAGTTTCTTCTTGGGTAGAGATATAATCACTTCATTCCCAAGTTTTGTTTTCCACTTGCAAGTTGATGACACCTGAGTTTCTAGCTGACATCAAGTTGATAGTATTTAGCTGGAAGAGCTTGTTTTTCTCTTACTGCCAATGTAGCTGGAAGTGCTTGGTTTCTATGAAGCACGGGTGCGTTTCGGGACTCGGGTGCGGGTGCGGGTGCGGGTGCGGGACTCGGCAATTTTTGAAAAAGTAGGGTGCGGGTGCGGCGGGACTCGGCGATTAAAAAATTATTAAAAATATTTTTATTTATATTTTCTATATATTTTTACTATTAAAATATTCTTAAAAAACACATTAATATACTTGATTCACAAAACAAAGAAAGAATAAGGCAAGAAACGCATCTGGGGTCAGAATTTCGGCCTCTCCGGCGATTTTCACGGCCGATTTCGGCCTGTTTCGGCCGATTCCGGCCTGTTTCGGCAGATTCCGGCCTGTTTCGGCCGTATCGGTCGCCGGCCGATATTGACCGATATGGCCGATACGGCCGATACGGCCCGAGTCGGCCCGATTTGGGCCGCGTCGGCGCCGATTTTGGCCGCGTCGGCCCGAGTCGGGATCCGCCACGTGGCGCGACGCGGCACGACGCGGGACGGACGCGCGGTCTGCGGCGTCCCTCCCGCGTCGCCGCGTCCCGCCGCGTCGGACGCGGGTGCGCCGGCCTGGGAGCCGCGTCCGTGCATCCTTGCTTGGTTTGACCATTTTAGCTTTTGCCCAAATGGGTCTGAGCTATTTGTTTGTTGGTTGGTCTCACTGGGAATCAGAGAGGAAAGGAATTCTCTGGCATTTCACCATACTTGTGGTCAAATTGAGTTTGTGCTACTAGCACTTTGAGAGTGAAGCAGAAAATTTTGTAAAGTATACCATGACTTGCAGATGAGGTGAAACTAAAAGCAGAAGTGCAAAAAATTGATTGGAAATTGTAGCCTTGGCTTCCCTCAGTTATTATTATTATTATTATTTTGTAAAAAGTGGCTTTTTTTCCTCTTTTGCGTAACCAGTGGCACTTAGTTGGTGATTTGTGTACAAGTGCATGGTAGCATTGATGTTTTTCAACAGATTATCTTTGGTGATGTAATGAATGGAAAGTGTTATTGATCGTGTATTTTTCAAGCTATGTTGTGTCATTATTGTGAGGCAAATGAGCCTTTTTAAACAAAGAGCTGCAGAAATATTGAAAATTGCAGTAGAACTTTTTATTTTTTAGTGATGAGTTATGGTATTTTGTCAAGTTCTTTCATCAAGTTAACACAAGTTCTAATCATCAATGTTAACATTTTGCCAAGTGCTTTCAACAGGAACATCAGAACCTAGAAGCTTTGCAACTAGAATTTTATAGAGCATTTTCAAAATATCATGATAAAGTTTGATCATGAAAAAAAAAATTGCAATCCTTTCTACAAGAAGATGAATTTGGTGGTCTAATTACAGCTTTGACAAGGAAAGCCAAAGAGGAGGAAAGCCAACCAAGTTGCTTTTTACTACAAAAGTTGCTGCTTTCTTCTGCAATTCAGGCTATATTTGTTTCACCTGAATGTTTTTCTGCCAACCAAATCTATATCTAAGTTTAAAATTCCTAAATCTTAAAGAGAGCCAAATAAAAAGAAAAGCTCAACAAATCTATTGCTAAATTTAAAGTTCCTGAATTTAAATTTCCATCCATATCATTCTATTGCATTCATTTAAAGCTGCCTTGTTCAAATATGCAAATACATAGATACAAAAATATAAAAATGAACTTTCCCATTGCATATGTCCAAATTGTGATGTCCAAATCTATCCAAATTGTCTAATATGCTCTCCAAAAATATGTCAAAGTCAGATGTGCTGTCCAAAAAATACTGTCAAAGTTCTATCCAATATATTGTCCAAAAACTGTGCAAAACACAAGGAAAACAGCCAATATGGTGTTTTTCAAAGGTTGTCAATATCAGGATCTACTGAAACCTGCAAAATATGCCACCAAATATAAAATAAGTGTATGGAAAAAATAACTAAAAAGAAAATATAAGTTTAAGTTGTAGCAAAATTCATAACGACTATACACACCTGATTCAAGCCATATAACCCAACGTGATCTTGTCCAACCAAAAATTCACAATCAAAAGATTCCTACATATAGCATTTAAACAAATCAATATTTCATTTTCTATGAATGAAAGTAACTGGGTAATAGGATATTAGACAAAATTTATAAGTATACCTGATTCAAACCATTTAACCCAACAACATTGTCTTGTCCAACCAAATTACTACAATTGAAAGATTCCTGTATATGACATTTAAATAAATTTATGTGTCACTTTTTAATATTAGTAATTGTTTAATAGGATATCAGAAAAAATATGTAAGTAGTAGCATCATACCTGAGTTATGTTATCTACTAATTGTGACGGTTGTTCAACATTACTATGTTCTTTGTGAGAATTAATATTAACTGAGGAATTGACCTATGTGGGAAGAAAAAACAATTGTCACATAAAACAAATTTATGAACCTACAAATTCATGTTCTATAATGGAATGTAAATGAACTTACTCTATTTAGGCCACCACATGATTGAACTTGTCTTGCTCCATTAGTCTTTTTGGGTTGATCCTTCTTACTTTGAGATTTTTTTTTTGTCCTTTCTAATGAACTTTTCAACCTTCCTCTTGGACGACCTACAATAGGTTTTCTTTTGATCCCACATATGCCTTGAGAAACATACACATGTGACTCAAATCCACTGTCACCTTGTAAAACATTCTCGGGAACAACTTCACCATCGACCTCACCCTCCATAAAGGACAAACAACATTTAATTTTCATTTCTTGCAAATCTTTCAATAATTTGTCAAAACATTTATCAACATGTTCATACATCATCTCTCTCTCTCTGCTGCAAGTGTGTTAATTTGAAGACATTTGTGACTCAAGTGAGAAAGACGCTTTCCCACTAACTCTTGAGCACTACCTTTAACATCAATGCCACGATAGTCCTTAATAGAACCGGCCTTTGCATCTTGTGTCCATCTTTTCAATACATAATGGGCTGGAATTCTCTTAACATTTTTTTTGTCAAAAACTTTCAAAGCATGGGAACATAGAATTCCCAAAAAGCTAAACTTCATGCAACTGCATTGGACTGTCGTTGTTGAGGCTTCATATTTGACTAAGTGCTCTTGAATTTTGTTTCGATATTTCACTCTGTATTCTGTGATAGAATCAGATTTACTAGCCTTGTAAATAGTACAATCCATAATCTTCACATATTCATCTTGAAACATTTTGAATATTTCTGGAGTGAACAACTTTGCAGCATGTCTCAACATCTCAAAATCAAATAGTAAAACTGGTGTTGTTTGTCTCATTTTGAACTCTGCTTGTAGTTCTTGACTTCGCTTATCAGACAATACTCTAGAGTAATGTCCAAAAAATTGCAAAAGACCATGTTTTGGCTTCAAGTATTTCTTTAACACACTATTCATTGACTCACTGCGTTGAGTGCTTTTCATATCAGCAGTGAACATATGTTGACCGTATACCATACACCATTTCTCTCTCACATCAAACATTTCACACAACCATGGATTATCAGTTAGATCATATGTCTCAAGCATGTAATTCCAAGCAACTATCCATTCATTTTCATCTTCAAAATCATACACACAATTACTAAAATCATTTTGAAATTGGCTTGATGAATTAAATATATGATGTAGACGCTTAGCAACATTCTGATAAATATGCCACACACATAGACGGTGATTTGATTCAAGAAACACATCTTCTATTGCATTAGCCATTGCAGCAGATTGATCTGTAAATATAGTTCTTGGTTGTTTCCCTGACATTGCGCTCAAAAAAGTTTCAAACAACCACTTGAATGACATTATAGTTTCATCATAAAGTAAAGCTGCACCAAAGACAATTGATTGTTTATGATGATTAACCCCAATAAATGGAGCAAAGGGTCGACCATATGAATTTGTTCGATAAGTGGTGTCAAAACATATAACATCCCCAAAGTGCCCATAATCAACTATAGATCTAGAATCAGCCCAAAAAATATTCAAAATTTGATTATCATCATCAAGTTGTATAGAATAAAAATAAGATGGATCTTCTAATTGCATCTCTCTAAAGTGATCCATCACAGCACGACCATCTCCTCTCTTTAAAGCCTCTCTCCTCTTGGAATTTACATGATTTTTATAGTCAACATTCAAAAACCCAAGATTTTTATAACCACCAACTTGCATGCTCAACAAATCTATGGTTTATTTTATTGATACCCTAGATTTTTCTGCATCATCTGCAAAAGCTTGTTAGGCAGGTGTAATTTTCCTATTTGATCTTAACATGTGTTTCATTGGAGAAGCAGCAAACTCATGATTATGTTGTTCGTGAAAAGAAACAACTTCTAACATACCATCATTTTGAAGTTGACAAGTCATTTGTGCTAAACAACCAATTCGTGAAATTGGGTGATGAAAAGATACCTGTTCACGACGTTTGTCAATAGCTCGTTCACCTTCTTTTGAACAACAAAATGTTCTCCACTTAACATGTCCAGCACTTCCTCGCCTAACATACTGTTTCCTTACACTGAAGCCCATTCTATGAGCATATTGTTTGTAAAACTCATATGCACTATCATCACAATCAAATTTCATTCCAATCATTGGTGCCTTAATTTCCTTATTGTGTTTACTCGGGGTGTTTGGACTGCCATCAATAGGTTTTACTTGAGCTTCTTCCTAAATCCAAAAACCAATAAAAAGCAATAGTGTTAAGAATATTCAATATGAAAAATAATATTCAATTTTTTTAATAAACCTAGCAAAAAAACCGTAGTTGCTTATAGTCTTACAAACAGTCATGATCAACAACAACAACAATATTCAGAACTCAAAATACCTAAACATCCTATTCAACAGAAATTATACTCAAAAACTCCCAAAAAATAAGCAGTATATAAATCCTTGCCACCAACAACAAATACCCATTCAAAACCAACAAAACCATAAGCTCTTAAGCTATAGAACTTAGCTATGTACATAATCATAAGGACAAATATTCAAACTTCAAATATAATGCAATTTGAGAAACCAATTTGAGGAAATAATTATCTTTAAAAAAACAATGTTTTTTTTTTTTTTTTTTTTTTTTTTTAAAGAAAATCAGACCTGAACAAATTGAGAAACATTGCATTTGTCACTGTTAGGGAGAATGCCGAGACACGATGGAGCGGTAGGAGCGGTGGGAGCGGTGGTCCTTGGCGGCGAATTTATGGGAGCAGCATTAGTTGAGTGAGAAACTAAATGGGGCGGAATCAGCGAAGGGGGAAGTGGGTGAAAAGGAGGAATGGAGATATGGTCCGGTGAGATCGGCGGCTGCTGCATGTGGCCGCCGTCCATTCCGCCTCACAAGCTCTTGCCGGTCAGAACCTCAGAACCTCAGGTTGAGACGCGGGTTTGAGGAGTTTAAGGAGAGAGAGAGAGGGGCTGTCCAGTTGGTCCGGTGAGATCGACGGCTGCTGCACGTGGCCGCCGTCGATTCCGCCTCACAAGATGATCTTGCCAGTTTGAGTTTGCTGAGAAAACAAAGGTGGAGGAGATGAGAGAGAAGCGTGAGGCTGTGTGTGTTTGAGAAGTGTGGTGGGCCTTTTTGTGGTTAAAGTGGGCTGGGCTGCCTCTTGCAGTATTGGGCCCGAGTATTCTGAGTAAGGGAGTTGGGACCGATCCAATTGCAACTCAATTTGGTCCGGCTTGTGCGCAAACTATGCTTCGTCTGCCAGGAGCACACTTACGGCGGGCAGAACGTGGTGCTTATCCTCTGTTTCTGCAGAAGGAACTTTTCTTCAGTTTCTGCCGCAGGACTGACTTTTCTGCTATGCGGTAAAACTTTCCACCGTTGCAATAAAACCATCTACTGTGCAGTAAACTTTCTGTTATGCAATAAAATTGTCTGCTACGTAATAAAGCTGTCTGCCGCATAGTAAAGCTTTTTGCTGTGCAGATAAAACTGTCTACCGCGTAGTAAAGCTGTCTGCTGCATAGTAAAGCTTTCTGCTGTGCAATGGAACTATCTGCTGCGCTTTAAAGCCTTCTGCCGTGCAGTAAAGCCTTTTGCAATGTGAATGACTACTCTTCGTTTTTACTGCAGAAACACTTTTCTACTTCCTGCACATAAACAAATCTAAAACCCAAAGAAAATACCTATCAAACAAATGTTAGTTTAAATGGGTTAGCATATTCTCAAATATATACATACATATATGAGTATATATACTTATACGTATTCACATATACATATATAAAATATATTTTTGCAGAATCATGAGAAACAAGATATATGTATATATATACTTATGGCAGGATAATGATTAGTTTGTGTCAAAAGTAAATCACGTAATAACACGGTAAACATAATGAAAAGTTGCTACAGCAGAATAAGTAGTACAGCAGGTAAAGATACCACAGCAGGACAACTGATGCAGCAGACGTAATAAAAAAAAGTGTTACGGCAGGATGACTAAATACAGCAGATATAAGTTATAATGAAAGAAATCAAATATATTTGCAATCAAAATCAAGTATTGAATCTTCCCATAGGATAAGTAAACCAAGAAAGAACCCAAACCCCAACTTGAACAACCTTGTCATAGGCTTTTGCCATCAAAGTTGTGCATTTTGGAGAATAGGCCTAAATGGCTACTAGCTATTACTTTTGGGGACATCAAAGAGTGGGTTTACTAAGAGGGAGGGAAAAGATGGTCTATTAATGCATGCCCCTATTCCTGCCGTATTTTCTCTCTTTGTTTTACCATCTTTGTTTCACTCCGTTCTATTTTTACTCTTAATTTCTAACTACTATCTTGTTGTGGGTTGTTCCCCATTTTTGGTCTTTCCTTTTCCTGGGTACCTCTCTCTGGGTGCTTACTACTCTCTTACCATGGGTTTTCCTCCCTTAAGTGCTTCCCTTCATTGGGTCTCTCTCTTTCGGTGTTTTTTCTCTCTTCCCCTGTTTTTCCTTTTCTTCCTCTGTTTTTTCCTCTTCCATTCGGTCCATTTTTTCTGCCGTGGTTACCTTCCTTTTATAGCAAACTGATTCAATGAGATTTCTCCCTTTTACCCCTAAGGCTTCACCAACTGTTTTTGGTTTATTATGGGCATCCTTTCAAGATTACCCACTCACCCATTGGTTGCCCCTGCCATTGCTCAGTACAGTACATGTCTGCTGCACCATTACTCATTTCACGACAAAATTCCTTTTTGTTTGTTCCTGCTGTATACCTCTACCTTACTACCTAGCTCTATGGCATGCATCAGATGGTCCCAACCATTTATTACTTCTTTTGGGTAAGATGCCATCCCAGCAAGATATCTTTCCCAAAAGAAGTTACGGCAGGAAACCAAATATAGACCCCCTTTTCCCCCCACCACCAAACCATGCCCTCTAAATCCCCTTGACCGTGGGCCCACCTCCCTTGTATTGGCTGGGTACAGGTTAGTGGTGCCCCGGCCCTTCTGTGCTTGCTCCGCTGTCTTCTGTTTTTTGTCTGCCACGCCGTTCCTGCCGTAGCAGATTAGTTCTATTTCGTTCTGCTGCGTGTTTTGTCTTATTTCTTCACGCATTTCCTGTTACGTTTGTCATTTTCCTTTGGTTTGGCTTTTCTTTCCTTCACGCGTTTCTTGCTGCTGACACTTCCTGTCGTTCCTTGTTTCTTTTCACCGTGCTTCTCATATTAGTTCTCACGCCTATCTTTTATACAAAAGGATTTGGGCCTTTGTGGGCCAAATAGTGTTGACTGGATCAAAAGGGTCTTGGGCCCAATTTATCTTTGTTTGCCGAAGCCATTCCGCCAAAGAACTGTGTTCTGCGACAGATTTGTATTCTGCTGCAGATCCCTTTCCCTTGCACTTCTTTCTTTCGACCTCTCTTGCTCTTTGGCATTCTTGGCAGGCCTTTAGGCCTTGCTTTTCATTGGGCTTTCCTCCGTATGGGACTTTGGGTATGAATTTGCAAAATTGGGCATCAACAAGAAGAAACTGTGGCTAACACTGTTAGGGTTAACAGCTCTTCAGTTAAAATGGGTCATGTGCAACCTAAGTGTCTCCTTCTTTAAGTGACAGCTGTCCCTGTTTGCAGCATTTCCTCCAAACTTGTTTGGAGGAAATCCGTGTCCTTACTTTTTTTTTTCTCGTGTAAAGAAAATCTTGCAGCTCTTTCAGTAGAAGCTTCAAATTTTTTGAAGTAGTTTTGGTATGATGAACATCATGATTGAGTAACTTGAGTTACATTGATAGTTCTGTACACAAAAGGGTGCTAGGCATGTAAATGATATTATTTTATTTTTTGGGTAAATTATACTATTCTCCTTTGGGATTTGGAGGAATGACACTCTATCCTAAATCCGAAAGATAAAAATAATCAACCCATGACACTGTTTAACCAAACTTTATTAACTTCCTATTAAATATTTTGTGGACTAACCTGCCTTTGTTTCACTTGGTGCTTTCCTCCTTTAGACTTTTTGACTTGAGAGTATAGGCATGTGCTCTCTTGGAAAAACCATGTCCTGCAATTTTGTGACACGCTTTGTCCTTTTTAAATTAAAATTGTTAAAGAGTTACATTCGAATTAACATATTTTATATTTGGTGGCTAAAATTTAGCTCATTGTAGTTTAGTTCAATCGTAATTTAATTCTACAGATTTTTTAACTATTATATTTTGATCTTTAAAATTTAAATTTAAATAAAATTATTAACAATTCCTTGGATAGAACTCATAAAGATTTCATTTTTATTGTAAAGGAGTTCAAACATAACAATTGAAAATTGGAAAAAGTTTAGCTCCAAATCAGTTTAGAGTTATCTTCCTCCGAACTACTTTGGTAATTGATAAAATCATTAATGTTTAATTTTAGTAACATGATTCTTTTTAATGAGTTATATGACTTATTTAAATAATGTACATAAATGATTTTATAAATAGTCATATAGTGGGTTAGAAAAGATAGCTAAAAATTAGTTTGATGCTAAACTTTCTCCTTACAAATAAAGACTAAACTATCATAACTCAAAAATCATAGGTAGATGAGTTGTTCTAAGGCCATAACTTTATTTTGCTAAAATTTTGCCACAACTCTGATGTGACAGATTGTAAGTGACTACATGTCACTTTCATATAAACTCACTATTTTTTGTCAACCACTCTTAATCTATCATATCAGAGTAATAACTAGTATCAAAGTCGTAACAATAAGATTAACTGATTTTAGTGCCATATAAAAAGTGACAACTATCATACGTGATGGATTATGATTGGTTGCTTGATACTTCCACATAGACAAACTGTTTTTTCTCTATTATTCACAATTTGTGACAAAAGTTATAATTTTTTTCGTGTTACTAAGTGTGTGTTTGGATACCAATGAAAAATTAAAATTATTTTACTATTTAGCTTATTTTTGTTACTATTCGTGAACCCCACTGCACTTTTTGGTTTTATTTATGAGCCCCGCTTTACTATTTCAACTAACTTTTTTACCTTTATCTATAGTACTTTCAGCAATAAATTTTCAGGTTATAACTTTTTTACCTTTGTCCTCATAAAGCTTGCTGTTAATTTGCTATTAATGTTACTCATTGTAAATTTATTTAAATTAAAAAAAAAAAGAAAAAAAGAAAAAAGAATGGCATGAATGTATGTTCTTCCGCAAAAAATCCTAATTCAAAGCCTAATATTTAACCCAGATACCCATATCAAAACTAAGCCAACCAAAACCTATATAACGCACAATTATTTATTTATTTAAATTACTGGTAGTGGTTTAGAAATCTAACAGTGACAGAATGGTGTACTGATGACAGGTGGCAGCTTTCGTAGGGGTGACCTTCAGATTTCTCTATGAACCTTAAGGACTCTGTCTCTCTCTTAATTTTGTCTAAAATTTAAACAATGTAAGTAGAACTATCTCCAGCAGAGTTGTTTTTAGAACCTATAAGATGATTAACAAAACAACATTGTGAAGAACAAATAAATAAAAAATCAAGAGCATATCTAAAACCTTAAACATGATTTTTTTTAAAGAATTTCACATTCAAAAAATACATACCCAAACCTAAGCCTAAATCAAAATCAATTTGATTGAAATCCCCAAGCCTAAATCATATTTAAACAATAAAATTTTAAAACAAAACAAAAAACCTTACCAGTAAAGGTTTCGACATGGTGACAAAACAGTAGAAATAATAGCAAAGCGGTTTGCTTAATCGGCCATATGAGAAGCTGCATTATTTCTGTTTTTAAAAATGTATACTGTTTGTGAAGAAAAGATTGGGGGGCAGAGAACGGTTGGAGGAGATGGCAATTAGAATGAATATTGAAAGGATGGAGGGAAGGGTTTTCTTTTGCTTGTTTGTGTTGAAAGAATGGGTTTAAGGTTTGTTTGAGGGGAAAAACCTTTATCGAAACCATAAATAACCGAAATGCCTAAATCAAAACAAAGCAAATACCAAAACTACCAAACATAAATCATTGTTATCGCAAGATTTTGGTTTTTTCTTTTAAAAATTTATAATAAAATAAAAATAAAATAAAAAAACAAAGAAAGCAAAAAAAAGAAAGCTCACCCTGTAGCAGTGTATTGCCGATTGAGGGATGCAAATTTTTTGGTTGTTAGAGTCCGACAGTGGTGCTGGCCTTAGATGCCTCTCTATCTCCCCTACGCCTATGTTTTTAGCAGTCCATGCCAAACTGTAGAAAAAACAATGACATAATTGATTGCTTTGTTTTTATAAGAACCAGAGATGATAATTCGAGACAAAAGCATCAAAGAAAGAAAAATAAAGCCATCTATTCTTCAAAGCCCCAAAGCTGTATTTCTTCCCTCTCTTTTTCCTAAGGTCATCCATGATTTCATGAGCTATAAGAATATTGTCAGAAATGTTTCTTCCTTTTATGAATGCATTTTGAAAAGGTGTAATGAGATTGTCCATAAGAGGTTTCAGCCTGATGAGGATAAAATAAATTGAGAAGGTGACGGACACATTTTGCCGTCAGCCTTTCTATGAGAGCTGACGGCCGACGGCGACTTGACGAAAAGGGACTCCTTGGATGTACCACAGAGATAAACGTCCTGAAGTTGACGGTGCTTGATCTGACGGCGCTATATTGGACGGAATAACATAGGCTGACGGCGTCAGTCCTTAATACTTGATCACCACGTTAGCGTGTATAAGTGAATAACTTGCTCCCCACACTTCCTGAAGCCTAAGAACTCCTATATGGAAAGAATCCCGCAAAATACGCCCAAGGAGACTCCTATAAGGAAAAGACTTCTACACCAAGAAAGAGAGGTCAACCTTTCTTCTACTATAAAAGCCCCAATACCCTCACAAACGGAGGTACGCATAATTTACCCTCTCTAGCACTCTAGAGTTGTGAGAATAATTCTAACTTAACCTTCGGAGGGTATTTGGCCGGTACCACACCGGTACTCTCTGCTAGGTTCTTCCTTGTTGTGTAGGTGCTGTTTGTAGCGAGTGAGAACCGTGTGACTTACTGGTGGTATTTTCGGCATCATCACAGCCTATTAACAAGAATTTTGGAAATAATCTTGTATATGACATTGTATAGACTAATTGGCCTGAAATGGTTAACCTATTCAGGATAAGTGACCTTAGGAATAAGGGTAATGAAAGTGTGGTTAAGAGGTTTGAAAAGTGATCCAGAGTGGAAAAAGGCTTGGACAATATTAATAACATCAGTCTTGACAAGTGACCAAAACTCATGATAAAAGAAAGTAGGAATACCATCAGGGCCAGGGGCTTTGTGTGGCCCCGATTGGAACGCAGTGTCTTCAATTTCCATACTTGAGATTGGTCTTTTAAGAAGAGTACAATCTTGGGCAGATAATGTAGGAATATGTAAGCCTTGGAGCTCCTCAATTAATTTTTCCACACTAATATTATCTCTGTTCTCATAGTTTTCCTTAAAGTGACTACAAAGGATGGTCTCAATCTCCTCAAGCTTATCAGTGAAGATGCCTTGACCATTCTTGATGTGGAGGATCCTACTTCTAGCTCTTCTCTGTTTAACCACTATTTGAAAAAAATTTGTGTTCCTATCCCCATGAAGGAACCATTTAGTCCTTGCCTTTTGAGCCCACATCAACTCCTTCCTATCCAGGAGGTCTTCAATCTCCATCCTAAGGGCTTTCTTAGCTTTAGCATCCTCAGCAGAATTGATTGAATTCTAGAGTATTTGCAATTGAGCCTATTTCTCTTTTATTTCAATTTCCACTCTACCAAAAACCACTCTATTCCACTCCAAAATTTTCTTTCTCACATTAGATAATTTGTTTCTCAATTGGGCAGCTCTAGATCCATGAGAATTGAAATTCCATGACTGCTGAATCATATCACGACAAGTAGGATGTGTAATCCATGTGTTCAAACCTAAAGGGTCTTTTCCTAAAAGGACCAAGTACCTTTAGATCCAAGATAATTGGTCCATGATCAGAATGGATGATAAGAAGGTTCCTAAGAGAGTATAAGGGATACATATTGACCCAATCTACTATGGCAAAGGCCCTATCCAACCTTTCCATTACTAGATCCTCTTCTTCTCTATTATTAATCCATGTGTATCTCTGACCCGTGGCAGTTAGATCACACAAATGTAGATCATTTATCACTTGTTGAAGCAAATTAGCACCAACAATGTTGCCCTGATTGAAGGACATTTTATCCTAAGAGCTTAGGACTTGATTAAAGTCCCCAATACAGACATCCAATATGTATAAGACGTTCTGAAGCAAATTCTACAATAAGACTTTGTCTAGGCATCCATGCCAGGATCAACCCCCCACCAAAACCCACCCTTGGAACCTCCTACCCATCAGAAAAACCACACTTGACCCAAACTTGTTTTCCTTTGTTTTTAACTAGCCTAGTCTCCATAAGGAACAAAATGTCTGGTTTAAACTCCTGGGCTTTTTTCTGACATTTTAGAACTGTAAAAGATTTGCCCAGACCTCTACAGTTCCAACTCATAATCCTCATGGCTGTTGGGGAAGCTGCTTAGGGCCAGCTTCCCAACACCCATTTGGATATCCAAGGATCATCTCATTAACAGGGGATACATGAGGCAGGGAATAAAAAGATGATTTAGACAGAGAATTGTCAATGGTACCTTCTTTTTGTAGAAAACCACAGAGTAATTTCTGTCTAATGTTCCTTCCCAACCTCCCCAAATCTGGTCTGAACCTCTTCCTAGCTGTTCCATTAGACTCTGGCAATACTTCATTACAATGCATACTTTACAAAAATCCAAGGTTAGAATTAATAGAGACAGGGGAAGGTGGACCTGGGCCTAGCCCATGGGGCTCAGAGGCAGACATGATATTAAGGCCAGTATCTAAGCTCACAGTCTGTGTAGGGCCTGTTCCTATCAGTGAGTCAGACCTATGATGGGCTGCAAAAGAATGTTGGCCCACCTCAGAAGTTCTTCTTATGCTCAACCCAGAATTAGAATTACTAATCTCAACCCTCAGCCTATTTTTGTCCACCCTGTTGACCGTAGATTGTACAAAAGAGTCAATAGCTTTAGGAACTTGTCCCACATCCCATGCATTTCTACGTAACCACTCGAGGCGACCTTCATTTAACTTATCTAGGTTAAACATCCTTACAGTTTCAGAATCACACTCTGTATCCGAGCTTAATTCTGTTTGAGCTCTCAATTCCCCTGTTATGACATAAGGACCTGTACCATCTACCCAAGTCCACCTAAGTGAATGATTGGGAGCATTCTCTTCATTATGGGAACCCTGTAAGGCCTCTTCAGGAACCAGATTAAGGTTAGTGTTGTGGTTTGGGTGTAAGGGGGTATTGGCAGGGGAATTCACAAGAGGAGGAGGTACAGAGGCATTTCCTAGATTGAGAGAGAAAATGACCGAGTATAGATTTGCATGGTCAGCCTGATGATGGTGTAAAGTGGTAGGATTAAGTGTTGTTGGATTATTGTCAGCATTAGGAATTGGGGGTGTGTCATGATGAACATCATGGTTGAGTAACTTGAGTTACACTGATAGTTCTGTACACAAAAGGGTGCTAGGCATGTAAATGATATTATTTTATTTTTTGGGTAAATTATACTATTATCCTTTGGGATTTGGAGGAATGACACACTATCCTAAATCCGAAAGATAAAAATAATCAACCCATGACACTGTTTAACCAAACTTCATTAACTTCCTATTAAATATTTTGTGGACTAACCTGCCTTTGTTTCACTTGGTGCTTTCCTCCTTTAGACTTTTTGACTTGAGAGTATAGACATGCGCTCTCTTGGAAAAACCATGTCCTGCAATTTGGTGACACACTTTGTCCTTTTTAAATTAAAATTGTTAAAGAGTTACATTCAAATTATCATATTTTATATTTGGTGGCTAAAATTTATCTCATTGTAGTTTAGTTCAATCGTAATTTAATTCTACAGATTTTTTAACTATTATATTTTGATCTTTAAAATTTAAATTTAAATAACATTATTAACGATTCTTTGGATAGAACTCATAAAGATTTCATTTTTATTGTAAGGGAGTTCAAACATAACAATTGAAAATTGGAAAAAGTTTAGCTCCTAATCGGTTTAGAGTTATCTTCCTCCAAACTACTTTCGTAATTGATAAAATCATTAATGTTTAATTTTAATAACATGGTTTTTTTTAATGAGTTATATGACTTATTTAAATAATGTACATGAATGATTTTATAAATAGTCATATAGTGGGTTAGAAAAGATAGCTACAAATTAGTTTGAAGCTAAACTTTCTCCTTACAAATTTAAAGACTAAATTATCATAACTCAAAAATCATAGGTAGATGAGTTGTTCTAGGGCCATAACTTTATTTTGCTACAATTTTGCCACAACTCTGATGTGACAGGTTGTGAGTGACTACCTGTCACTTGTACATAAACTCACTATTCTTTGTCAACCACTCGTAATCTATCATATCAGAGTAATAACTAGTATCAAAGTCATAACAATAAGATTGACTAATTTTAGTATCATATAAAAAGTGACAATTATCATACGTAATGGACTGTAATTGACTGCTTGATACTTTCACATAAACTAACTATTTTTTCTCTATTATTCACAATTTGTGACAAAAGTTATAATTTTTTTTCGTGTTACTAAATTTTTTGCATAATAATTGAGGGCAGTGCCGTACATCACACGAAAGAGAAAAAATTGTAATGCGCGTGGCGAGTCTTGATTTGAGCACAGCTACAACGTTTGGCACACGCACACGTGGTCAAGGTGGATGATGATACTTGGATTAAATTCTGCATAATGGAACATGTGCCTTGTCAGACTTCAAAAGTCTTCCTCCCCCCATGTTTTGGTTTTGATTTATGCATATACTACGAAAAGACACCCCAAAAAGAAATTTGAGAGAAAAAAAGTAGAGCAAGAATCACGACTTGTCAAGGACTTACTCAAGATTCCACCTTTTGGACCAAGGCATTCCCATTTCAACTAAACAATATTTCAATATACTCAACAAAGTTTTACAATTGATTGGTTTTTGATTGTACAAGTGAAAATGATGATAGAGATGATCCATAAAAAGTGAGAAAATTTGTATACACAATACTTAAACAAATAGAAAATTTACGTGAAAGTGATAGACAAATAATAGTGGATCATATTAGATATGTGACAAAAATTATAATATGAAGGTTGTTGTAGCAAAATTGGGGTGAGTCTAGCATCAGTATTTAGTATTGACTTTTAACTTTTATGTACAATTATTAAACATCATTTTTTAAAGATATTTTAGTAAACTCTCAACAAAAAATTAGATATGTTGTTTCTAAACGGGTATGGATACTTTGTATACTGCGAATCTAAACCTTACTTTCCTTCCAATTAAAAAAAAAAAAAAAAAAAAAAAAACCATAGCAAAATTTCTTGTCAAATAATTGAATTAATTTCACCGAACTCTACTAGTCTTATCCAGTTATCCATATGTAGCATTTAAGCAAGATTGGGAAACAGCCAGAGCTGCAAAAAGCGAATCGGGCATGAGATTCTCTACCTTAAAAACACACACACACTCAACGACACACACTCTTACACTCATAGGAATCTCCCAGAATCCACTTTTTACCGTTGAGTTCCTTTGCCGCCAAAACTAACAAGCATCCTCAACCGTCTGATCATAATAAAAAAAAAACTCTCTTAAATTCTGTGGGGGGCCCTTTCACTTTGTGGGACCCTTCACCGAATACGATTCCACTCCAATTCCAATGGGCTAGGGAAGAGAAGAGAAGAGAGTGAACGGTCTTCGTTCCATCCTCATTTCTCACTTCTCTCCTCCCCACCAACACAAAAGCTCAAAGGTCCCAACTCACCCTTCAAGTCTTCTTTTACAGCTTTCAGTCCATCGAAAGCAATTCTGATTCTAATTCTATGAAGGGGTAGTTTTGTATTTTTTTGTGAATCTTGCTTTCAAAACTTGCTCTTTCTTGGAAATTCCTTATCTGGGTCTTCGTCAAAACTTAACTTCCTGTCAGTTTAGTCACCAAAAAGAACAAACAGGAAAAAAAAATAGTTTTCATCTTGTTTTGCCTGTTGGAGTTGTTGCTGTTTTTCCATCTTGGTTTTTGCTTGTGGACTTCGTGTGTTTTTTTTGAGAATTGGGAAGTTGGAAATAATGGGTACAGGTATGAATTTGATTACCACTATTATTGGGTTTGGGATGAGTGCAACATTTATTGTATTTGTCTGCACAAGAATAATCTGTGGGAGGCTCCGCAGGGTCGAATCGAGACCCATGTTCGAGATTGAATCAAGGATTGATCTTGAACAGGTATCATACTATACTTAAGCTCTTTATGCCTTCATTTTTTTGGTAGGTAGCTTGTAAGAATAGCGGATTTGGGAATTTGACTATTTGTCTCAATTTTTGTGTCTACACTAAGTGTTGTAGTGAGTCGTGCTTGAGGTGTTTTAGTTAGTATACACGCTTTATGTAAAGTGTAGTGACTAGGATCAATCTGCAACTTTGTACCTTAATAGCTTTGTGGATTTGTCCTTCAGTTCATGTTTCTATTATGTTCTGATTCTTATGTCAATTTCACGATTGCTTGGACGCAATTGCGCGGTGAATTATTGAAGAAGTAAATTTAAATAATAATTAGTACTAGTAAGTGTAAAATGGAGTGATAAACACATTAGCTGAAAGAGAAAGATAACAACAAAATCTGGGGGAGATTTGGGAGCATCTCATATAATCTTGTTCATTCACCTGTCATAGTTACTTGTAAAGATAGTTTTCTTGTTAATTATTGGCTGAATGTTCTTCACAACATTGACAAGAATAAAGAAAATACCAACTACTGTTGGTGAACCTTAAGCCTGTATTTTTTTTCTTCCCTCTCACAAATTGAGTGACTAAATAGGACTAATTCATAAGAAAGTTGCACTTTCCTTCGTATTCCTTTCAATGTGATTGTATTGTAGTTGAGGTTGGAGCATTGGTTTTTAAATTTTCACTATTTGCTGACAGCCAGAGCCTCGGGCTGGTGGCCTTGAACAAGGTTTGGTTGCTGCAATCCCTACAATGAAGTTCAACCGTGAGGCTTTCAGTTCTATGGAAGATCCACAGTAAGTTTAGCTGCCAAAATTTGTAGTCATTAAATAAGAGCTTATTCACCTCAACATTCATGTTTTAATTTTTGGTAATATTCATTGAAGAGACTTTTGTTTCTCTTTTAGCCTCTTAAACATTTAGGAACTTCTTGTTTTTTCAGTGTAAGTGATTGGTGTTTAGTCCTCTTTGATATAGACAAAGTTGAGGTTAGTCCATTTGCTCCTGCAGGTGCTCAATATGTTTGGCGGAGTACCAAGAGAAAGAAGTATTACGAATAATGCCCAAATGCGGCCACACTTTTCATCTCTCTTGCATTGATGTGTGGCTAAGAAGGCAGTCCACTTGTCCCGTCTGTCGTCTACCTTTACAAGACTCTATTAGACCGAAACCTATGAGGCCACTTATGTTTGATATAACTCAGCCTTTTGATAATTCTGAGGTCTCTATGGACCATTTTGAGCAATGGCTGCTACCAGGCCCTCATCGTTCAGGAGGGAATGTAAGTAATCAAGCACAAGTTGTATCTGTTCCTGTGAATCCTCCAGAACCAACAGTTTCTGGAGAAGAAGAACGAAGACAATGAAATCAACTAAAATTTATTCTGCTCCAAAGCATTACATGTCTCTTCTTCTACCAAGCCATGTTTTTATGTATATTCAATGAGTGAACAACTTTTAGGTTTTGAGGCATTGAAATTAACAGTGGGCAGGATATATCTGATTGGAGATTTTGTATTTCTGAATGTACAGACTCAATTGTTTGGACCTGTTGTAACAAAATCCTCAAAATTCTAGGAGTATCATAATGAAGTTTAGTTGATGTTTGGCATTCTCACTTTCTTATTCATAACTTTATTAATTAAAACTTCTGCATTAATATGTAAATAAGAGTTCTATATCCAAATTTTGGTGGCTTACAAAAAGAAGAGTGAAGCTTCCTGAATTATTCTGCATAATGCATAATATATGACAGTATATGGTACTCTATTGTGAAATGCATTTAGCTCAGTCTCAGATTCATTTTTCTAATTGATCATGGAATTCTTTCCAAATCTCGCAATTGCTAACAACTTCCTGAGTTGCCAATTGAATTCCAAACCTGGAATTTTTAGCTACAGTAGCACTAAAGTGACAACATTCTTGCATAGCACTCCTTGAGAAGCAAAGAATAATAAAAAATTTTAGAGAATGCAAGTCAAGATAGTTCTTTGACTATAGATCTTTCACATGTTCAAGTGTTTTCCAAGAATAACATGGATCAGTGAATGTGGCTTCAATTACTTGGAATTGTAAATTATGGAGGTCACTTTGAAAAGAATGAAAATCCTCACAGAAACAATAGGCTCTTCCCTATTCAAATAGGTAAGGTGATATTATACCAATGACAATTTATTATTTCAATTAATTATGAAAAAAAGGGAGAAGCTATGCCCTTAATATCAAAGAAATTAATTTATTTACACAAACCGTGAAAGTTAAAACAATTTTTTTTGATAAGATAGGATTCGAAACTTATAGTATTCATTTCATGATAGTTATTCTTTAACATTAGACCAAGACACTAGTTGCTTTTCTTTTTTATGTTGATTCTTATTTGACAATAAAAGAGTTTACCACTCAAATCATGTTGAAAGCTCAAATATATGTGAAAACACAAGAGCTTGTTTAGACCTCCAAATTAAAATTACAGCTAGGTTGCTTTTATTTTAACTTAGACTGAGTGCGGAATAAGAGTAAATAAGTGCAAACAACCAATAACACTACCCTAAGCCATATTCATCCATTATCAATGATATAAAGTAAAGCTTAAGAGTAGGGAAAAGAGATGCAAACACAAGTTAACACCGAAACGTGTTATCGAAGAGGAAACCGAAGAACCCGGCAAAAAACCTCTCCGCCGCCCTCCAAGCGGTAATCGATCCACTAGAGAATAAATTAATTTACTTACACAAACTGTGAAAGTTAAAACAGCATTTTTAGATAAGATAGGATTCGAAACTTATTCATTTCATGATAATTATTCTTTAGTATTAGACCAAGACACTAGTTGCTTTTCTTTTTTATGTTGATTCTTATTCGACAATAAAAGAGTTTACCACTCAAATCATGTTGAAAGCTCGAATATATATGTGTGAAAATACAAGAGATTGTTTAGACCCCCAAATTAAAATTACAGTTAGGTTGCTTTTACTTTAATTTAGACTAAGTGCGGAATAAAAGTAAATAAGCACAAACAACCGATAACATTACCCTAAGCCATATTCATCCATTATCAACGATATAAAGTAAAGTTTAAGAGTAGGGAAGAGAGATGCAAACACAAGATAACACCGAGACATATTATCGAAGAGGAAACCGAAGAACTCAGCGAAAAACCTCTCCACCGCCCTCCAAGCGGTAATCGATCCACTAGAGAATAAAGTTGGAGTACACAAATAACAAAAGACTCTCCAAGCCTAGCCTACCCAATGTACTTGAGCCCTCCAAGCTCCTGCTACCAATTGGCTTCTCAGAACCTTGTCTTCTCTGACTTTCTCGGATCCTGCAATACACCTGATTGTATCCGCCAATGATTGGTTCCTTCCAATGCTTCCTAATAGCACCAAAACCTCACTTGACACTCAGATTGGGTGTGATAAGTGTTTGGACTATCAACCTCTCAAGGATTTAGAGATGGAGAGGTAGGAGTAGAGGAAAACCAAAAGGAAATGTGTAGATGATTGTGAGTATAACAATTTCTAACTCTCAAGTGTGTATTCTAGGGTTTTCTCTCTGAAAAACATTCTTTACAATATGTGGGTAATTAGGGTATATATAATGTGGGTAAAAACTTGGTAAAACAAACATGACAAATTAGCCAAACAGAATGTTTCGCAAGTATTTCGCGAGAAAGCCTTACCCACGAGACACTCGTGAAAACTCCAGGTTGTCATGACTCTTCGCATCCCAATCATGTGCTCTACATGTGGCTACTTCGTGGGTTAGCTTCTCGCGAGCTTCTCGCGAAATTCACTTGTTCTTCAATTTAAGCTTGAGTTTTCACACTCTCTTACACTCATCCCTTACAATTAAAATCCACAAAAATATAGGGAAAAATGATTGAATAAAATTACAATCAAATTTGGCACGGAATTAAAGTCAACACAAAATAGTTGTAAATAACAACTTTACACATGTTAACCTTAGTATTCATGTTTTGGTTTTTGTTTTTTTTCCCCTAATTTTGTTATTTTGTAGATTAGTTTTTGGTATTTTGCATGAGTATGCATAGAGATAGTTTCGATCTATGACGTCCACTTCTGATAATTTTTTTTTATCTTCAGACCAAGACACCGATTGGTTTTTTGGTGTAGAAACTCCATATTTCTTATTTGACCGCAAGAAACTTTACAAGTTCAACTAACTAGAACCACATAATATGTTTGTTATCTATGTGCTCTGCACTTGGACTTGATCATAGCAATAGTTCTGGTTAAAAGGCATAGAATAGAAGGGACCGTCAGTCACCTTGTACACACATCGTTATCTTCTCCCTCACAGGAAAAAAAGCCCAGTGGCAGTAACCAATTAACCAAAAGAAACGGGCTTGCCACCGACTTAAGTGGTGACTAGCTTGTAAAAGGCATTTTTGGAGTGAAAGGGAGAAGAGATAATGGTGGCACACGTGGGACTCATCTCTCTCACCTCATGCTTCTCTCCTCTCTCTCGTCTTCCTCGCCTCTCCTCCACCAAGCACAAACCATTTGCTAGTACGTACACGTATCAAAATTACCAAGTTTACCATATCTAATATGTGTATGCACTGAATTTTAGTTGTCTGTCACTGATTGGAGCTTTAATGGAGTCAATATATGAGCTTTATGACACTACCCATCGTTTGTTTGTTTGCTGTGTGTGTAAATATATGGGCATTTTGTTATGGAATTTTTTTTTTTTTTTTGGTGATATCGAATTACTTTGTTATTGTTTTTGTTGTTGTTATTAGGGGTTCAAGAAATTACCCATCATTGATTTTTGATGAATTTTTTGAGTTTCTAGCTATCTGTTTGTAGTGGGATACTACTTTGTTGTTTTATCTAATAAAAATTTGGCCTTGAACTTTGATGGTGAAAATTCATATTATTTCTCTAAATGCTTCTTTGATACCGATTAGTCCTGCGGTGAAGTCAATTAATGGGTTTCTGGATGTTTTCCTCCTCCCAGTCCATTCTTTTTATGGTTTTTCGCTGTGATGGAGCAACCTATGGGTATTAATAGATTTCCCATCACTGATTTGTGGCTACCATGAAGTGCTTTTGCACTTAATATTGACTGATTGTGAGCAGCAGTGGAGGCAATAATATTTTAGTTGGTCTTGGGTCATTGATTTGGTGATATGATGACTTAAACTTAAATTCTAAATGTGGTATTTTTTCAATTTGAGCTGTAATAAAGCTGATTTATTGGGTTTTGGAGAATAAGAGAGCTTACTCATTTAAATGAAACTATTAAGCTGTGTTCCTGTTCCACAAAATTATGCTGAGGGAACCTATGTTTTAACTGTGCTGGTTAAATTAATCAGTGTTAGTTGTTTGGCAGTGGCTGCAATGAATGAAGATCCAGTCCGTCAGTGGATTCTGTCAGAAGGAAAGGCAACTAAGATAACAAATATCAGTCCCGTAGGCGGTGGTTGCATTAATCTTGCTAATCGTTATGACACTGATGCAGGTTCTTTCTTTGTGAAAACAAACAGGTAGATGGATATGGTAAATTTCATATTCTGATGATTCAAATCCTTTTAAATCCATGTCAAAGTAACAAATACATTATGATTTTCATACACTGGATCAGGAGTATTGGACCTTCAATGTTTGAGGGAGAGGCTCTTGGTTTAGGTGCTATGTATGAAACCGGATCAATCCGTGTGCCTAAGCCATTTAAGGTCTGCAACGTTAATTTTTTGTATATATACCAAATTGTTTGTTATTCCAACTTAAGCCCATTATTTGGCAATACAGCTTAAGTGAGCCTGTTGCTAAGCATTGTAGGTTGGACCCCTACCTACGGGTGGTTCCTACATTATCATGGAATTCATTGAATTTGGTTCTTCCAGAGGAAATCAGGTGAGACTGGAATTGTGAATATGGTGTGGGTTGTTACAACTTATTTTTGAATTTTAACCATTTGTTAATTCTCAGTCTGTTCTAGGGAGAAAACTTGCTGAAATGCATAAAGCTGGAAAATCTGAGAAAGGCTTTGGTTTTGATGTTAATAACACCATTGGCAGGTACAGTATCTGGATTTTTGAACTATGGATCTCATCTCCTCTCTCTCTCTCTCTCTCTCTCTCTCACACACACACACACACACACATGCACATGCGCACACATTTACAATTCTTTGGCATTTATAGAATAATACTGATTGCTTTCTAATAAGATCATATATATTCCTTGTAGTACTCCACAAATGAACACTTGGTCATCAGATTGGATTCAGTTTTATGGGGAGCATAGATTGGGTTACCAGTTGAAGTTGGCACTAGACCAGTATGGTGATAGTACCATTTATGAAAAAGGTTATCTAGCATTTGAAATAATATTTATTCCCATCAAATTATTATGATTCTAGATCATAGTTTGTTAAATACTTGTAGATACATCAGTTAAAGATAATTTAGTCAATCAATTTAACTCAAACAAAAGTATAATAACTATATGACATGCCATACTCCCTTTTCTGGTTCTGTGATTGATATGTTGGAAACTTTTTCCTATTCGAAATAACAGTCCCATGGAATTGTTACATGCCTTTTTCTTTGTCTTTACTGCTGCATTTATAATTGAAATCCAACCACAAGATAGTTGTGGGATATTAAAGTTCCCCTTTTATACTTGAAGTGTGTGCAGTGTGCTATAAAAGTATATCCCATTGGAAACATAAGTATCTAAATGAAATGTGTGCTGTGCTATCCAAATAAGGAGTATTTTAAGATAATATCTGACTACAATATCATTTGAAGCTTATAAGATATGGTTTGAATTAAGTCTGACTAAAATATAAATCCTTTGTCCCATTTTTTGTGTTCCACTTTATACTCCACTAATTGTGGTATGCCATGTGTCTGATTTTTTTTCCATTTTAAACTTTAGTTATTTTACAAGAAAGTAAAAAGAATACATGGCAAGTTGTGATTGGTGGAGTATAAAGTGGCAAACAAAAAATTGGGAAAAAGGATTTGTATTCGTCAGACTATATATTTATATTTCAGAGATTGTTGCTCTATGGCAGTTCAGGCTCCTCAGAGCTGATGAGACAGAATTTAGAACTTCAATTACCTAAATGCCTACTTTTTCATGATAATCTTTTTAAAATATGTTGTAGGGTTATACCATCATACCCCCTTCCCCCTCCACCCAAAAATGAAAGAGAGTTGCTATCATTAGCTTTTGCCAATTCACTGAAGATTTCTGGAAATGATGTATGGCATATGATATATATTCATCATTTTAAGCAGGACAAAGACTGGTGAAGAGTCTGGGACCTCTCTTTGACAATGTGGTGATAGAGCCATGCTTGCTACATGGAGACCTGTGGAGTGGAAATATCAGCTCTGATAAAAATGGCGAACCTGTTATACTTGACCCAGCATGTTACTGTAAGTCCAAGATAGTTAAGATATATCGTGCCAGGAGGCCCAGGGCAAATCATTTTGAGATTAAAAACTAAGTAGTGTTACTTTTAAGCATTGAAAATTAAGCTTTGCTTGTAGTTCTGTGAAGCTGATTTCTTAATCTTTTCTCTGAAGTTAGCTTCTGATATTAATTGCTTGTGATGTGGAATCTTAGGATGGACATATTCTGCCTGAGTGCACGAAGTGAGGAAAACAAGAATATCTTGGCATGTTTTAATTATTTCAAATCTTCACAGAGAGAGGAAAAAGAAAAAGAAAAAGAAAGAAGCAACCAAAGCTTCTTCAGAATAGTGCCTCTTTTTCATTGAGACACAGATAAAGTTATTAACATACTACTTAGTCAAACCTTAGCAGTTACTGTAGAAATAACCAGACAGCCAAAGATATTAAAGGAGGCTTCCTTACAGTAATTTAGATGAGAGTGACTTAGATGGATAGACGAACTTCCATGTATCTACCGACGATTGTCTTTAGAGAATATGGAGAGATGGCAGTTGAGGACATGTCCAGAATAATGGTTGTGTTTTTGGATAATAGTGAAGTTTAGATTAGAAATCAACATGTTGTTACTGAGCTGTTTAAGCAAGAAGACTTATTTTGTCCCCAAAAAAAGGTTATGCTCACATGTGAATAAAACAACCAAAATAACAGAACATATGGGAATTATTCAGAGTTTTGAAATCACACTCTAAAAATGCACATGGTTTGTACTGTCTACCCATAAAAGTTGCAAGGGATGTAATAGTATATTTTTGCATATGACTAGGATTTTAAGTTTTTGCTGTTTCATCCACTCGATCCTGTTATGGAAATTGATAATTTAGAGCACAACATGCAATGACACTGTTAATTAACTTTTTGTACAGATGGACATAATGAGGCAGAGTTTGGAATGTCGTGGTGTGCTGGATTTGGAGGAGCATTCTATAATGCTTATTTTGAGGTAATATTATCTGCTAACAGATAATCCTAAGAGTTTCAGTAGCTTGCATAGGCATTTGATTCTGAACATAACCCTATTGTTAATTGCTTAAAACCTAGACTTGAACCATATTTATTATTATTACAAAATAAACTAGATCGTACTCTTGACAAGTTTTATGGAGGAAAACTGACTAATCCAACCTCAAGCTGATTTGCGCTTGTATTTTGAATGTGTCAATCAATCTAAACCTTCTCTGTATTTCCTTTTAAGCTATAGGTTCTCAATATCTGCATTGATATTAACAGTTATCTTTTGCTAAATTGTATGCCTTCTTCAGGTGATGCCCAAACAGCCAGGCCTTGAGAAGAGGAGAGATCTTTATATGTTGTATCATTATTTGAATCATTACAATCTCTTTGGTTCTGGCTACCGCTCATCTGCCATGTCTATAATAGATGACTATCTAAGAATGTTAAATGCTTAGCATTTGGTCTAAAATGATCGTCATGTTTATACACAACAAAGTTAACTCTGCCTGTATATTTTGCTGCTTTGGCCTCTGTAATTTTTTTCATTGGCACTTGCAATTTTTCTTTGTTAAATGAAATGGTACATCAAAGTGATATCAGCACTCCTGTTTTCTTGGAACTAAAAGAAGAAGATATTAACAAACAAGCTGTAGACATTCTAGTAGCTTCAGTTTGAATTTCTTCATTAGGTATGATCTCTCAGAAGTCAGAAGATGGAAAAAGGAGGTGATGTTTTCTTACAAAGGTGAAGCAATACACAAAATATGTTCCTTTTAATGACATCCTTTCTTTTTTTTCTTTTTCTTTTTTATGAACGTAATGACACCCTTTTTTTTTTTTTTGTTAGGTAATTGTTTATGTGGGTGCGGGGCTCGGTGTGTATTTAATGCATTAAAAAAGTGCTCTTGTTACTCATCTCTAGATTAAAAAAGCAATAACTTCTAAAGATATTTCTGTAGGTTCTTGATGTGATAGTAGGATTTTATGAGAAAATCAGATTACTGAACCATGTATGAATTTCGAGTGTAACAATTTCATGAAAACCAATGGGATAAGATTCCCTTCAATTTTTATTTTTTTATTATTTTTTTGGAGAGAAAGATTCCCTTTAATTGAATTCTCTAAATTCTCTCCAATTTTTATTTTGATGTAAGACATGCTACATTTAAAAATTAAATAAGTGTCATGTATTGCAGGAAAATTATTAAATACTCTGAGAGTACCATAAATCCGTACTTCTCTCTCTCACATGAATTGTGGGTCCCACTATAAATTTAATTTGTGAGATCCACAGTTATGTGAGAGGGGGAAGTACATATTTATGATACTTCGAGAGTATTCAATAATTACCCCGTATTGCACATCCGACTAAAAATGAGAGGGAATTGAATGATTCAATTGGAGAGAGTCATTTCTCAAAACGAAATTAGGTTTGGCTTGTCATTATAGAGTCTTTAAAATTTGTAATTTAAGGTGCATATTGTAAATAGTCTCATAGTTTGGATTAGATAGGTTTCCTTCTCCTTGCTAGGAATGCAAGAATTCTTTTGTAATTTTGTTGAGCAACCACATCCATCCACATGTAAAGGAATAAAAATCATTTATCCTAAAGTGGATGTTTCCCTCTATACTCTATCAACGGTAGTTGATTACATGTTTATTTTTTAACTCCTCCTCTATGTCCACAACATTTTTATTTACAAATACTAAGCGACATGTTGTTACAAATTGTTATAAGTGGGCAAAAAAATAATTTAAGTGTTGGATTAACAATTTACTATTTAGAATTTGTTGTGTAAGTATTATAAAAATGTTATGGATGTAATACTTTTCCAAAAAAAATTCCTCACAAACCATAAATGGCAATTTTTTTTTTTTTTTTGGGATTAACGTTGATAGAGTATAAGTTTAAATAATGTTTAATACTCCTAATGAGACATGAAATAAATTTAAATGAAAATTCCCACTCTCTCAATTACTGAATTAGAAAAAGAAAAATTGTTTGTCTTGTTCTTAATTTCTTATCTTCTTTTTTTTTTTGATGGGATCTTAATTTCTTATCTTATTTGTTTCTCAAAAAAAAAAAAAAAAAAAATGTATCTTATTTCTGTTTTGGTTGTAGAGTGAATACCCTTTCTTATTCGACTTATTGACTATCCTATAAAAAATGAACTTTCCAGAACATAAATGAGAGTATTTTTTTTTATTAGGTGACCAAAGAATAAAAAATATAAATAAAGACGGATACCATATGAGTTCATGAAAAGCCTGAGTGAGCCCAAGAAACAGTTAGCCCATTACATCACATCAACTAAAGATTAAGAATTTACAACAGAACAGAACTCACCCCACCTGCACTTCCCAGTTCCCTGTACTTAACCTGTTACCAGACCAGTTTCGCATCCTCAGAAAGAACTCTTCATCAGCAAAGAAGTTTCTAGAAAGAAGAACAATAAAAAAACAAAACACACAGGAAAAAAAACAGAGAGAAGAAACTCTGTACACACACAGAGTGAGAGACAGAGGAAAAAAGAATCAAAGATCATTAAATCATGGAAGGCATGGCAGAGGCAGCAGCTGTACCACCAGCACCATTGCAAGAGCTGGTACTGACTCTAGAGCAAGCCACCCACATGGCCAAACAGCTCCCCGCCACCGCTGACCCCACCCACCTCCTCCAAATCTACACCTCTCTCCACCAAGCCCATCACCACCTCTCTAACTTTCTCTCCAAAACCCATCAACAACAATTCCCTCCTCCTCCTCCTCCTCTCCCTTCTCTGCTGCCTCTGCCACACTCTGCCGCCGAGAACTCCGTCTCCTCCGCAACCGGCGGTGCTGACACTGACCCGATGCAACTAGCGGATGATGATGGGGAAGATACTGAAGGGAATTCGAAGGGCATAATTGAAAAAGTTGAGGAGAAGATGAGGGATTGCTTTATTAAGAATAAGCGGCCAAAGCGGCCGCTTTCGCCTTCGGCGGCCACGATGGCGGAGGAGAGAAGGCTTTATGATGATGGGTTTGGTAGGAGTGTAAAGGGTTTTGATCCTTATGCCACGAGGTTGAGGGCTTTGGACCTTGTGTACCAGTTTCATGGGTGAAGATGAAGAAACAGAGCAAAACAGAGGAATTCAATTGCAGAAGTGAGTTTTGGGCAACATGTTATTTTATTTTTAAATTAAATGTAGCTCAAATTTTCGTTTTTTGGTCTCTGGTACGGAAGGATATGGATTTTGGTGGAATAAAAATGGAGTAGAAGATCGGGATACTGGAATTATGGGTCTTTGTGGATTCAGTCCTTTAGGAACATGTGGATGTGGATCAACTTTTTTCTAGTGAACCCTAATTTTAGGATTTTGTAATTAATTCATTTTGGTTTTCTTTTCTCTCCGCCATTGTGTTTGGAATATGAGTGAGCAAGATGGCGAAATTTTTTTTCTTCATGAACTTCAGTTGGGATTTAACTCCTTGATGGTTTGCTGATTCTTTACAACAGAGAATGAACAGAACTGGTTCTTTTGTTTTTTCTGGTAAAAAGAACGCAACACTGTGGCATTTTGTCTTAAATTATTATTAGTCTTTATTTACAATAGATTATTACATGTAATATACAGTAAACATTGCTTATAATTTGAAGCGTCCTGCTAAATTGCTAATGCAAGACTTTTGGGTTACTTCATGATAAAATTCACTGTATGCACTTGAAAGATGCTACTTCCACTATTAAGTATGCTGGCTACAGCCCTTGGAATATCTATGTGAAAAGAGATTCGCCCACGACCCATTTGTCTCCGCGATTTCACCATTAGCTTTAAGCATGGACGCCACTCATATGGAAAATGTCGGGCAAAGGTTTTTCATTGTTGAATGTTGACTTCAATATTTAAATAATATCTGGTGCAATTCCAACAATGAGGTGTAACAGTGTGTGCGCACCAATTTTGTGGGTGTTTGCTTTGATTGCCCTTTCATGAAAACCAGAAAGCACTATACTTTCACAATCAAGTTATGCAACTTCACAAAATCATCCATGGTAAGCTCCTCTGGTCTTGACTGCAACAGAAACCAAATGTATCAATAAAATTAGCAGAAATTATGGGACACTTACACCTCTTGTCGTTGACTCTGTTACACTTCTCAAAATAAACGTAGTATCAAAATATAAGACAGGAACTGAAAATAAAGCTCTTCTATTTCCTCCATAGACGGCTGTAAGGGAAGAGAAAACAAGAGACCAATGAACTCTAGCTCAGCTGGCACCTCCTCTCCTTAGAGGTAGAGGGTGAGGCCGTGGGTTCAAGACCTATTGGTTGCATGTGTAACTTACCAATAAAGAAAAGAAAAGTGAAAATATGAGGGCATAGTTGATAATTCCAGATTTTTTTTGTTAATGGTGTTAGCTACAAGAGACATAAATGTGGTCCCCCCCCCCCCCTCTCTTTTTTTTTTTTTTTTTTGGGGGGGGGGGGGTTGGGGGGGATTATGACCAAATGAATGAGTTTTTGCAGAGTTTACTGATCAATCAACTGGATATTATTTACCAACTTACTGTAGCTGGAAGGCCAACACTTCCCAGAGCTTCCTCAATTTCAATGGGCGTGCATATGTGCTGAAGTGATTTTCGCAACATCTTACGTTTCCCATTGAATGCTGAATTGACCTATATCCAAACAACAGAGGCATGTTAACAGAAAGAAATGATAAATAAGCATAAAGAGTTAAAAGGCAATGTTTGATATAGCAGGCGACAAATAGATAGGCTTGACTCAAGTAATGAAGGTAGTGGGCAGGGTTAGATAAGTTTTAGGTTGAAGTCTTACCAATAAAAAAAAATTATAAATTTAAAAAGAAAAAAGAAAAGCATGAGTTAATTGTGCATCCTTTTTCTACTGCGTGTCAGGTTATCAGCCAAAAGTAGACAATATAACATAATTGTTGCCAAAGGCCAGCATTAAAACTAGCTTAAGTTTCTTGAATATGATAAAACTTGAAACAGTAAAGAGTATAATATCTTGCACATTGAAATTGAAACAACCATTGAGAAGAAGCTCTTAGTGGAAGAAACTTGGGGATAGTCTGCAGCTTGTTTGAGCTTAAATACGACAACAGCGGCATCAACCTACAGAAACAAGAAAGGATCAGCTTAATCTCCATTCATTTAACTAATAGGATGTGTGATGTGTGATGTGTTGTTGATATAAGACATTCATTATATATAAGAGAAGATGTATGATGTGTTGTTGATAGTCATGCATCCCTCATACATTGTAACTGTCGTTCATAGTCAAGCATCACTAACTATCATGCTATCCCCCAACCCACAGCACTAACAACATCATTTAATATTTTTTAGCAACTACTATGGCAAAACAGAGTATTTAGCATATATAATCAGTAACAATTGAGGGCCAGTGGTTCTATACTTGAAAAGGTTGCAAGTGTCCTGATGGGTTTGAGATGAGTGATTTTCTTTTCGGCGCAGAAAACAAGTATTGGTCAAGTTTTGCCATATTTAGATATGTTACAAGCATGATGAGGTATGCCATGGACGGATGTCAGCTCTATAGAGAAGGAGTTATCAGACCAAACTTAACTCTACAAGCTCTCACTCAACATTGTTTCAAACTCATATAGCCAGAAATTGATGGACTTCTTTGAAAGTTTCTCATCGCTGTTTGGTAAAGTGGCAACTTGGGAGAAAGCATACAGGTAAGAGACATTGGCCAGCTACTTCAAGTTGTGACAGGCACATGAAAAACCTAGAAGTTGCAGGCTAGAAAGATTTCCATCTTTCTGGCTGAGGAAGACAAGGGTAATGCCTTTATTCATTGGCAAGTTACACATACACCTGATGGACATTGAACCCATGACCTCACTCTCCACCTTACACTTACATGATGAGGAGATGCCATTCAAGCTAGAGATCATTGTCATATTACATGAAGTTCAAAAAGAAAGGGGGGAAAAAAGAGAGAGGAAATTTTAGTAGAGAAATGCTTTCATGAAGTGCAAAAAGCCATGGTATCACCATTTTATGTTTGCTCATATGTCTAGTGTCTCCCTCCTTGAAGGAAATAACTTCATGCATTTGACCTTTTCCCCCTTGCTAGTAAATTTTACTTCTTTTTTAGATAGGTAGATAGTGGGGGAGGGGCAGGTGGGGTTCGAACCACAAGCATGGAAAAGGCTTGTTATGCACATTATGCATGTACTAGTCGCCAACCCGTGCTATGCACGGGAACCTACCTATTTATGTGGTAAACTAAATTGATTTTATAAAATTTTAAATTGATTAAGAAACTATATTATTGCATGAATTGCTCTTGTATAACTTCAATTTGTGTTACAATTTGATAAAGAAGTCATTGTTTGAACGTGCAATGACTTACGAAAAATATTAAAGAATAGTTCATGACTATAAACTTATAACTATTGAAAAGAATCAAAAGATTAAGAGCTTAAAAATTATAAAAATATATGTGTGTGTGACTACACAATAGAGAAATATAAGAGAAAAATTTGTTACACTCAAAATAATAATTCATGGTTATAATTATTGAAAATTTCCAGATAGTTTTGGATATTACAAAAATATAACTCAAAAAGTCAGATGTTAAAACTTCCAAAAGGCCAAAAAATATTAAGGAATCATAAGATTTACATCCTATAAATTATTGAAACAAAACTATATATATATATATATATATATGATTTTATAATAGAGAAATATAAAAGAAAAATTGATTACCTTCAAAAGAATAATACATGGTATAGTTGTTGAAATCTGCTAAACATGTACAAATATTGCAAAAACTAACACAAAATATATGACTATTCAAAAGAGAAAAATAAGAAGAAGAAAAAAGTACATGAACCTATAAAGTAATTAGTTTTAAATTTTAATGGGTCTAAACTTTAAACAATGAAAAAAAATCACATGTTAGGTTGTGTTCCTAGCAACCTTGAAAGTAAAAGTAAAGGGAAAAAAAAAACCATGAAATACCATCAGCCAATAAGTTTTAATGGGTTTAAACTACAAACAATGAACAAAAATAATCATAAACAATCATAGGTGCAGGGTTTGGTTACCAAGATCAGATGGTTGTAAAACACAACATTTCAACATTGATTTAGGGTTATGCAGAAGGCAACATAAATGACAGAAAATTGTTTTTACGTTGTCTGCTATGCCAACCATCTAAATATATTAATTCCAAAAAAAATTAAATAAAATAATTCCTAGAATTATATGAGATAATTAAGAAGAACATCAAGCCCTTGCGTGGATGTTATTTGTGGACGGCTGTCCATCACTGCAATTCATAGACTTTGTTGTTAATAAGACAATCGAGTTCAAAACTAAAAGCAATTAGGTGGCCTTTGTACTACAGGATTTGTTCTCGTTGAAGAATCAACTTGCTTCCTGCTATGGCTTCAATTTGATATGTGCGTTTTCTTTGTGAAAATTTGAGTGAGTATGAAGGGTTTCGACCTTGGCAGAAGTTTATATTTGTGAAAATTTTTGTTATAGAATTTTAGTTGAAATAGAATTTTCAAGCTTTTGAAACATATATCTAATAGAATTTTATTTAAACTAAACTATTGTAATACTTGATAAGATATAAAACCAAAAATAAAAAGAATCTAAAAGAAAAAGAAAATAGTGATGACGTGGAAAATTGTGGGAGCTCCAAAGGCTATTTTCAAGCTTTTGAAACATATATCTAATAGAATTTTATTTAAACTAAACTATTGTAATACTTGATAAGATATAAAACCAAAAATAAAAAGAATCCAAAATAAAAAGAAAAAGAAAAAGAAAATAGTGATGACGTGGAAAATTGAACCAAAAATAAAAAGAATCTAAAATAAAAAGAAAAAGAAAATAGTGATGACGTGGAAAATTGTGGGAGCTCCAAAGGTTTCGGTTTTATATATATATATAGATTAGCCACAAACCTGCGCGTTGCGCATGATAATTATTTTTATGGTAGTTTTATTAAATTTTTTTTATACAATTTAAACTAATTTAATAAAGAGTAATGTATTTTGTAATTATATTTTTATTCATTATAAGAATAATCATAAATGTAATATAGAAACAATCATAAATCATAAATTTAATAATTTTTGTCGTACTAAAATGAAGAAAAGTACAATTTTTCTCAAAAATTCAAAAGGCAATTTAACGAAAATATTTATTTTTTAATAAAAGTTATTTATAACATTTTGTGAATCATTAAAAAGAAAATAAAATTTAGAAATTATTCTTTTAGTTTTAAACAAACTTTCTCAAACTTATTTTTTCTGCCTACAATCTAAAACACTGAAAAAAGTAACTAAAAAAATTAATAAAACTTAACTATGATTAATTGAACCAATTAGGAAAAAAAATTGTTATTTATAATCTACTAAGGTTATTTTCTTTGCGGAAATTGTAATTTCGTCCACCCAAAACATATTATCAAATAATCAATTATTAGCAAAATCTAAGAATTAAATTTTTATATATGCATTGTTATAAAATAATAATAATAATAATTAAAGTAAAATTGCGAAAGATAAAATTTGTCTCTCATCCAATAACTTTTGTTTAGCCAACCTTTGCTTTTCTCTAAATAAATTGCATTATAGAGTACTTTGTCTACCACAAAGGATTAAAAAATAAACAAAAATGATTAAAGTCTCATAGTTTAACATCTAAATTGAGCACTATAAAAATCATGCTATCAAATTACAGTAGCTACCAAATTAAATTATCCAAATCATGCTATGTATTAGAATAATATTATATTTTTATATTTAATCCTTTATAATGCAATAGGATAACATTTAACAATCAAAGAGAGAGAGAGAGAGAGAGAGAGAGAGAGAGAGAGAGAGAGAGAGAGAGAGAACTGAATCGCATTAACCTAAAGTAGATTAAAGAATATAAAAAATTATCAACCTAAAGCGAAGATGCAAGAAAAATAAAAAATAAAAATCCACTCAAAAATTGTGTGTGTGTGTGTGTGTGAGAGAGAGAGAGAGAGAGAGAGAGAGAGAGAGAGAGAACCTTTTTTTTGTAAGGAAAAACTATGCATGGAATGAATGAGATAGTGACAAATTTATAGTAAGAAAGTGTGAATAAGAAGAGACAAAAATAGAAGAAGATGAAGGGAAAGATGAAGAATGATATTAATGTAGAGAGTAGTGGGGAGATGAGAAGGTGAGAGAATGAGAGAAGGAGAAAGGTTAGAGAAGTAGTGGGGAGATGAAAAGGTAAGGGAGGAAGAAAGGTTGGAGAAGTGTAAATATCAAATATAAAAAAATTATAAATAATTATAAGAAAATGGAAAAAAAAAAAAAGATGATGACGTGGACGTTGACGTGGCTCAACGTGAGCGCAGCAGCATTAAACGCTACGCTTCAGCTTTTAGTAATATATTGATAAGATATACTAGCTGTAGTCTAGTAAAAACTGACATTTATTCAGTCAAAGTTTCTATATAATTGTTATGGCATGTGCATTTAAACAGAAATTACAAGTGATAGTATTAAGAAGTATGTATATGAATTTATGGAATATTAATCACTTACATTGGGCTGAGGGAAAAAATTTGTCCGTGGGACCTTAAACTTGTATTCAGGATCTGAAAAGGGAATTCACAAACAGAAAGCCTGTCAGAAAGATATCTACAAAATTGTGCAAAATATTCTGGGTAATAGGCAGGCAGAGAAATTTATAAGCACCAAAATTTGATAACTCTTTAACATAATCTTGTTTTGGCTTCTTTGATTGATTTGAAGAAAAATAAGCAAACTTGACCATCATTTATAAACAGCATTAAAAAAAGGGTAACAAATTGATCCACTCATCTTCACATTTTTCAGTACAAAAGCTCACCAGTCATGTTATAGATCCTCAGTTGCGATCCATTTTGAAATCGTTTTAAATAGTTTATATTATTGCAAAGATACCTGAATAGAAATTGATGAAGATATTGATAGGTCGGTACTCTGATGTTCGCAAAGATGATTGCACCAAGCGCACTGCCGTCTCCTCCTGGAAATATTCAATAGTGGAAGTAAGTAGATAAGTCTGTTAAACAAATCTGAGTATGATCCACAATCCAATCTGATAATCTGCGAAGTAAGAATCAGTCTTTTTCTCATTTACTTAGCTGTTTGAAAATCATTTACAATTCTGTTGATCAATTTAGTCAAGCAGATCAAACCAATAGTCCAACTACCAAGCCTACTGACACATTCTGCCTTGCTAACATTCATCTTTTCCACTTATCAAAAAAAAAAAAACATTCATCTTTTCCACTTATCAAAAAAAAAAAAACATTCATCTTTTCCAAAGCAAATCCCTTTTTTTTTGAAACCTAGAAATTAGGGAAAAATTTAACTTCTAACCTCACAAGTAAGTCTGAAGTCTTCCAAAAAAACCCTCTTGTTTATCAAGAAATAATTGTTGAAAACAACCCTATCAGCATTATCTCTTCATCCTTTGCTAAAAGATAAAATATTTGGCCTTTATACTATCCCTTATGCCATCAAGTTTCTATGGCTCTTCAGGCCCATGCTTGAATCTTAAAATGTAGAATGCTTCAATCAAAATCAAATTTTTAATAAGTGCATTACCACAATTAAACAGTGGAAGTGGATTTAGTAGAAATGACAGAAAAGTTAATTTAAGCAGCCTAATTCGTTCACATTAATAGAGTTAAGGAACCATAATATAGCAGATAAAACAAGAAAAAGGTCAGAAATCCCTTTTGAGGATTTAGAGAGAGCTGTTTCAGATCTTAAACTCTTCTTCCTTAAGACTCTTCTGGATTGGGTTGCAGTGTTAGGCTTTCGTTCTTTTTCTTCAATCCATGGTTTCATGGACTTTTGTACTTTATGCACTTGATTTGTTTTTGTCCTTGATGTATACTTCCTGTATACTTAGGTGACACCCTTCTTCTTTTTAATATATTTTTATTACTTATCAAAAAAAGAAAAGAAAAAAGAAATCCCTTTTCCAATTCCAAAGGCAAGTGCCTCCTGATAATAAATTTCCAAAAAACAGTACAAATAAGCAGTAAATTACAGAAAGGTAGATATATTAACCTGTATACTGAAAAGAAAGGAGAAAAAAAGGAATAGAAAAAGAGGGGGGCAATACTGACCTGGAGTAAGAGAACAACTTCTGAAAAAATGTCACCCATTGGAAGTAATAGTTTCACTACTTCTGTACTTATATTGAAGGGTATATTAGAGACTACCTGCAAACAAGAAACTCATAGCTATGTTGTCTTTAATGTTTACTCGAAGTATATTGTAAAATAAAAAAAATAGATACTCAAACACATGCACACATACTGACATTCAAACACATAAATATACGATATCATCCCAGACTCATGTTCAGGTGAGTCTTGAGCCACATTTGTAAACAAGTGCAATGAATTTAACCATTTGTGCTACATACTTTCTCATATTGTACGAAAGATGCATTTGCTGCAACATATCTATAAATAGGACCAGATTTAGGAGGATAGTGTCCAAAAAAAAAAGGCAGATAAATATGAAGAAGGGTTCTCACTTTGGCATATCTTGACTTTGGATGATCCAATGACTTTTTACTTCCCAGCAACAACTTCATGTGCGAGTGAATGTGACATTTGACAAAGTCTTCTTTCAAAACCTACAGGTTTCAATTATAGAAGTCAACATTGTTCCCAATGTACAGCTGGAAATGAGAACTCAAAGAGTTGCACAATAATAGGAATCACACCTTGGAGAAGGTTATCTTTTCAGAAGCTTTGAAGCTTCGTTTGAGGTTGTGTGATACACCTTCTCCAAGGTGTGATGCCCTCTGTCCCAAATTGTTGGTCCTCTATTCCATTTTGGGATGTCCCAAAATGTAGTCCTCTTTAAAATTCAATAAATAAAATTCCTATCTTACCCCTTACTTTATTTAAAAACTCAATACCATTCTTTCTCTAGAGTTTAAATTAATGAGGGCAGTTTTGGAAACTTGTACCTCTTTAATAAAAGACAACGCATCAAATGACGTTCCCCTAAAAAGTTAGATTTTCTAAATAGGACCAACAATTTGGAATAGAGGGAGTATTTGTTTATGTTTTCTGTTCTTAAATTCCCAACCTTGCAAACACACATTGGTTTGCCACCTTTTAAACCAAAATCCAAAACTTCAAAACCCTAAACCACCCATCTATCAATTAGCCCCAAATAATTGACAAATAGTCAAAACACTGTTCACAGGTTACTGTCTATAGCCCTGGAAACAGCAACCCAAATCCTAATTTTCCCCTATAAGTCATCAACAAATCCTACTATTCCTCTTTACCATTAAAAACCCTATATCTCTTACTATTGTCTACCCCTTTTCTGACCAAACCCTAACCCAAATTTCTCAAAATTTTCAGCTGTCCAAACTGCTAGATCTGATTTGGTTTTGCTCCCTTTGTCCTAATTTAATTTTGGTATCAAAGTGGTTAGTTACACCACTACTTTTCCACACAGTGGTATTTTACACGCCTTCAGTGATGTGATAGGGGGGAATTACAGATGCGTCTTAAAGTAAAGGTTTTTCAAGATAGACTTAAAACAAATATTTTACGATGATAATAGTTAGTTTTCATTTTTCACCAAGGTTGTCAATGATTGATTATGCTAGAAGGTTCGATGAGAGTTATCAAATGTGGAGTAGATGAAAGTGTATGCATGAAAATTGGATATAAAGTGCAAAAGTAAAAATCTCCCAGAGTTCAGTGGAAACCTGTTACGCTAAAAAGTGCACAGCAATTTGTATGATGGCCATTTTTGCATAGCATCCAAGAAATTCGTAAACTTACCGAGAACATATCTTTATAATGAAATACATCTAAAGTCGTTCACTGAAAAGTGTGAAAACTAACACATGAAATTTCTGAACTGCAGTCTTACATTCTGCTGGTTTATTGAAATGTTATACTGAAAAGCAAGTACCAGCTCCTAACAGATGATGCATTTAAGTTGTCACTTTCAAAAGAACAACATAACATGTGCATCTCAGCAAGAAAGAGACTAGCCGGAACACATTATTACTTCTCAAAGGTTATTTATCATGAAAAAGTATAGTTTACCTTGAACCTTTCTGTACTTGCAAATCTTTCACTCACAAGAGAAGCCATGTATGGATCCTAAAAATCACAAGTACACAAATAAGTCTGTGATATCAAAATAAAACAGAAAAGCATTGTCCTAGTTTTTGCAACAAACAACACATTTTCTCCTCATGGTTGCTTGCATGGCTTCAGATTGTATAAAATCCTGAAAAAAACCTCAAGATCCTACTTTCATAATAAACAACTTCGAATTGACGATGAGCCAGAGGTCTATTATGAAAACCCAAAATGCTATTCTAATGAAAATTCAATATTCCTGGATAGTGTTCACTAGAGTTGAGGACATATTTTATGCTAAAACAAAATGCCATAAATCTTAGGATGTAAAAGTACATAAGTAACATATGCATCATATTCAAGTTAAAGAAAGCATATACGTGCATGAATGTGACACAATTACGCACACACACAAAAATACAAATACATATACATATGCTTACACAAATGCACATGAATAAAGCATGTGCATTTTGGAACTAACCTTTTCAATGGCTAGCACAAAAGCACCGGCATTTAAAAGAACATTAGTCAAGGAGCCAGTTCCAGGCCCAATTTCTAGCACCACGTCGCTTTCTTCAACACGGGCGGCACTCGCGAGCTGCTCATTGATGTCAGAATTCAACATATAATGCTGCAAATCACAACAACATTAATTCATTGAGGCATTTCATCGAACACCCAACAGAATATACAACTGACTTCAAGTATATTTCTCAACGAAACTAAATTTAGAAACTTTTAGTGAATTGAGTGTTGGGATATATGGACCTGGCCGAGGGATTTTCTTGGGACGCGGCCTTTGGAGTTGAGAGCTTGGAGAGTGGACTGGTAATCGTCTGGGCTTCTGTTTCTGCTTCTGCTTCCGCTTCCGCTTCCATTGGTGGCGCAAGCTATATATAGTGGTGTGCCTGCGGTGCTATTGTGCGCCGGGAGTGTAGGTTTGAGGGTTGTTTGACTTCGTGGTGGTGTGGTAGGAGATACTGGCGGGAGAGATTGGAGTGAGAGAGGTCTGGTACCCGTACACATCTTTCTATCTTTCAAAATGCAATGCTAAGTAAAATGTACTTCATGCATATGGCAATGTGACGGGTTTTCTTTTCTCCAATCTTGTCTTAGCGGGTAACCGCAGGTACCTGGCTCCCATCACACTTAATTTCGTTTATATATAAAATAAATAAATAAATTTTAGTTAAAAATATATTATCATTCACTAAGTTTAAACTCATAAAACTTCTTAAAAACCAAACTCTTAAAGCTACAAAAACCTTCTCAAAGTATAACTATAACAATCATAAATTTAAAGTTTAAACAAATATATATGCATGATTAATTTTTTTTTTTTAAAAATCTATAAATATAAACAAGACGGGTTCAGGGAAAAAGTTGACCCCAATCCTCACCCTGTTTACTTGTGGGATAGGTAAAACCCACCCATTAAGGATTAGTGAGGCGAGTTTAAATTGTCATTCTATTCTTAGCTATTTTATAATTTTGAAGACTTTTATTTGTTACTTATTTAGCATATATATATATATATATACCTTTATTTGTTTTGTACTCTCAATAGTATACCATCTTCGTATCTTGCCTTAAATGTGAACACTTTTAAAAATGTGAACACCATTAGTATGTGTTTGACATCAACTTATTTAACTTTTTGTTAAAAGTGTGATAAAATATACTTATATTTAAAAAAAATAAGGAAAAGTATAAAAAAAAGAAAAAAAAAAGTAAGGTTTTAAAAAATTGTACATAAAAACTAAAAGCTAACCAAATAAGCTAAACACAACCAAACAAACAAATGTGAAAGGAAGAACATTGTGTTAGATAAACGAGTGTGAAACAATATTTTCCCCTTATTAAGTTATCATTAATTCATTATGATATATGCTTTATTTTGTGCATGCCAGTGTGAGTGTGTGCACTATTACCAAGTTTCCCTTGGCCATTGGCATGCTTTCCATAAAATGTATGTGTATGTACAGTTGTGCCTAAAAAACAACACCATTTTACAAACTACACCATTATCATGATCAAAGCATGATTCAAGTGGTTTTTGGTTCTATTCTTATTTTAAAAGAAAAAACAATGGCTTTGCTTTTATTTCAAGCAAAGGGGAAGGTGTTTTTTTTTTTAGAGAGTTTCAACCTATAATATCTGCTCTTGATAATAACTCTTTATTATCAGACCAAAACACCGATCAATTTTTGGTGTAGGCGGAGATTAAACAAGGAAGGTGATTTGGTTTATTTATTTGAGTAATAAATTAATGTAATCCATCTTTTTGTCTGTAATTGGTTCGTGCATTATATAATAGGACTCCTGTGAATGGATGTCTTAATGCATGAATGGACTCCAGCACTAACGTAATAAATAAGTCAGAGAGTCAAATTTGTTGCCAGATCTACATTCTTAATAGAATCTTCAACTTTAAAATGATATATTTCTCTCCAAAAAAAAAAAAAAAACCTTTAAAATGGAAGAAATTTATGCTTGTTTGTTCGCTTGAGACCAATTTTGTTTCTTTTTCTAGTTTATGAGGACTAAAAATGAACATAATGATCCACAGGGGAATAAGAGGAGAAAATGGGATAAATATATCAAAATTCATAGGTAAACGCAATATCTTTTCAGTTGATTCAAGATCAATAGATAGCAAAGTGGTTTGTACTTTGTATTTAAAAGGATTACATAACTACATAGAGCAAAAAATTTGTTTTACTACAGGAATTAAATACAAGTATGAATGAACCTTCATGTTTTGTTTGTTACAAAATTGCAGGACTTGAAAATTAAATGTCCTCTTCGGAGATTAAATTGTCAAAATCACTGCTTAGAAACAGTTGAATAATCTCTTCTGGAAAATCAATATCTTCATTGGCCCCAAAACTGTATGATTCATCTTGTAGCAGTGATGGAAGTGGTGGAGGTGGAGGCAGAGAATGTTGCTGCTGTGGAACGGAGTTCATGAATATTGAAGGGTACTGGTTCATAGTCTCGCGGCCGGAATTTTGGGACATGGACGGAGTCATACTTCTTCTAATTTCATTGGCATGTATAAGACTCCCTTGGTCATGCCCAACATACTTCCCATCACTGGTCATCTTGATTCCACCAACACAAGGGTTACTGGTGAATAAACGTGGATGTTCATTGGCATTGCTTTGTGATTCAGTGCTTAACATGCTTATCAGACTGTTAATGTTAACTTGGTCACCTTGGAAATGAGTTGAACCCACCTGAGTCAAGCCCTTATGAGTACCATGTTCTGCAATCCCAAAATATGATCCACTGTTGTTGTTTAGAGGAGCTGCATCAGTTTTAGATGCCTTCCCATGGTTATGTTCATATGCTTTGGGTTCAAGCATATGAGCATAACTATAGGAAGGCACGGTAATGTTGCCACTGCATCCTGGTTGAGTTGGTGTCCTGTTGGGCCACTTAATGGAGAACTGATTTAGCTGTTGTGTATTAAGAGGAGAACCACCAAATAGAAAAGAAAGTTCATCAGCATCATTGATTGAGATTATATCATGCACAGAACGCGTAGAGTGCTTTCCTTCCTGAACTTGCTTTAAGTTCTGACGATATTTCTGCAAAAAAGACACATCCTTCATCACCAAATATATATGAAAGCCTCCAGTATATAATCCAAGAGCATATCAAGGAATTCTGCAACACAAATTCATACTTGGATATGTGTCTGAAATTAATTGGAATTTCTTTAAACCTGATTAATTTGTCTTCCATTGCAAGATTTGGTGATGCAAGGTGGAGAGGTTGCATAATATCTTTGGACAACAGAAATGTGCATAAGAGTTTGCTACCTATTTTCGGAAAGTAGAGATTTGGGAATATTTTCCTGGTAGATATTCTACTGGATCATTATTTTCACACAACAAAGCATTCATGAACTTGCACCTGGTTTTTCTTTTCTTATAAAACAAGCTATCTGTTATAGTATGAGCACAGACACAAGTAATTTCTTGTTTCCTTAATTAAAAAGGAAATATGTGATAATATTGCACGGCATATGTAAAGCAGACCAAGGAACATACCTGCAAGTGGCTTGCAACATGATGTCTAGTTAATCCAGGCACATTCATAAACTCAGATACTCTCTTAGGGACAGCCCCTACATTCAAATAATGGGAAAAAAAAAATCAAGAAAAATGAGAGAGAGAGAGAGAGAGAGAGAGAGAGAATAATAGATAAAATTTGAAGATGGAAAAAAAAAAAAAAAAAAAAAAAGCAAAAGCAGAATGACAACCATATCATAGAAAACATGCATAAGGTCTCTTACTTTCAAGTCCCAAGTGGTTGATAGCTTCCAAAAATTTTTCTTGCAACTCATTAGTCCACCGAACCTTATGCTTTTTTTGTGGGGTGGAATCATCTTTATCTACTTCTTTTTGTTCTCTTCTCCTCCGTGGTTCTGGTCTATTAGCGTCTTGATGTACCCAAGTTGCTTCATTAACAGATGTGCTTGCCATTGTTTTACTTGCTTTCTGTGCGAGGAGATGTTGCCAGAGGTTTTGAGCCTCGTTTGAGCTTGAAGGCTTCATGATATATAGTGAAATGCCACGCTCAAGATCTTGTGATACAAATTTCTCCATAAAATTGGCAGACATCACTAAATAGACAATGAAAAAAACATTAAAATCAATAACACAGAAAGAAATAAAAACCTTAATGCTCCAACTAATTGCTGAGATGTCAGAAGAAAAATTTTTCAAAGTTTCACTTATGTTCACGTCTTCTCAGCAATTAACCTATATAATATATGTATGCAAATGAAAAGTTATACTTACAGATAACAGGAAAGTTGAATTCCTTCTCAAGGCAATTCAGGAATTGAAACCTGTTCACTTCTGGCATATAGACGTCTGTCAGAACAAGGTCAAGTCTGGCCTTCCTCTCTTGAATAGCCTCTAATGCTTCAGTTGGCTTATCATAATGAATAACTGATAGAGAGAGAAAAAAGTCATGACCATGTAATCAAATGTTGGCAACCTTTTCTAACTAAGATTAAGGTTGACATGTTTTAACTATTATCATTTTTAACCATCTGATTCTATCAAACTGTCATTTATTAAAAGCTATGAAGAATATTTGGAATGAATTTATAGCATACACAAGTTGCAAGCAAAATATTTCCAAAGATCTCAAAAGGAAAATTCATAAGAGAGATTTAGACGTATGGACACATATCATTTTAATGCAGTACCTTCATAATTGCCTTCTTTAAGCATCGTGGTTGCAATGTGATGACATGTAGAACTACCTTCTTGTACCAGAATGCAGATTTCTGAAGGAAAGTTGTCAGTTTTGTTCCACTCAATTGTGCTAGAATGAGTAGAATCCATCATTGAAAACTTATGTAGTCTATTTCCAAATGTCTCGATTTATATCTATGATCATGGACCGTCAAAGCCGAAAGGCATACATGATAGTTTTCCATTCAATCTCTTCAATTTATAGTTTGTTATTATTATTAATAGGACAGGCAAGGATTTCAACTATCTAGGAGCAAGAAAAACGCGTTGTAGGCATTGAATTTACCACACATAATCAGTAATAATTAGGGAAAAAGAAATGCGTAGGGAGAGTATGATGTGTATTTTTGCCAGTGGGTAATAAAATAATTGAGATACTTGTCTTTGTTTACAGTATGTTCCTTTTTTTTTTTTTTTTTTCTCCCTATTTTTGAGTTTATTCTTATTGTATGGTGCATTGGTTACTGACTAAAAACATTTGTAATGTATTGATGGTATTTGTCATAAAATACAAAGGAAAAGGGATTATAGTGGAATAAAGAATGTTTAAATGATGAATTTACTTCCTTTCACATTGTCATGTGTTTATTGTGAACTAAGCTTATTGTAAAATGAAGTTCATAGCAACAAGATAATATTGCAACCTAGAAAGCATGTATTGATATATTAATTAAGGACACGTTTGACATACCGTAATAGACGTTGTAATGAAATAACTATTACATAGGAATCAGGAGTGGCGCCAAGTACTAATGAGGGTGCTCACAGGACCACCTTGATTTTTTTTTTTTTTTTTTTTTTTAATATACCTTGAAAATTTGAGTTTTAAATTAATATGGGTCTTTTGACCATCCTAGGAAAAAAAAAAAAAAAACTTGACCACCCTAAAAAAAAAACTTAAACACCCTTAATAACAATTGAGCCCATTAAAAATAAAATTCAACCTCTCCCAAATTTTGGTCCATTGAATGTTGAACACAAAAATGCAATGTTTACAATATTTTCACAATATTTTCGTAACAAATCCTAAATAGCAGGTTGTTAATGGTAAAAAATAATAATAATTTCAATAGTAAGTTCAAATTAGAACCAGTAAAAACTTACCACCTAAACTTTGTTATGAAAATGTTGCAAAAATATTGTATACATAGCACCTCTCAAAAATTGTCCAAACAAACAAATTAGCCTAAAATCTCAAATCAAATGTTTAATTGTGATTTTTTAAATTTTGTTTTCAAATGACATATTTTAAAATCGCTATTTTTTTATATATAAAAAATGCACACTTTTTAAATAGCTAATCTGTTAGTGCTTGCTTTAGTCTTTAGCCGAATTTGTTGGATTTATGTGATATATTTTTTCAAAAAGATAATGCATTTTGTTTATATTAGTACTTATTTAGGTAATATGTTAGTAATTGAATGAGAAATTAGTAGCTTAATAATTGCTTCTTCTTCTTTTTTTTTGGAGAAATAGCTTAATAATTGCTTGGTTGTATACATTGAAAAAGATGTAACTGATAACATTGATAGTGAAACTATCATATCACACAAATGCACAATGATTTCAAAATATGAAAACTTGTGAAAGGAAATTTTAAAACTTTATGTATTTGCGTATGTTTTTATTTTGTGAGGTTAATATATTCAAGTTTTATTATTATTAAATTTTTTTAATGTAATTGTTTTTAATGACCACCTTGAAAAGAATTTATGGAGCCGCAACTGACAGGAATAACCATTCAATTGTTTAATTATGTTTTTATTACAAGTAATAGCTATTCCTTAGTAATAGCTATTCTTTAAAATGAAGAATAGTTATTTCTTCTTAATATGGTTGTAATTGTTATTCCTTATCCTACATAATTAACTACTATTAAAAGAAAGTTACCAAAATACCCAAAGCTACGTCTGCTATTCTCTTTCTCCTTTAAGGGTAAATTGTTTCTTAAAAAAAAAAATTAGGGTAAATTTGTTAAATCATAGTCATAAATACATACCTATATCATGAGTTTCTATCATTAAAAACACTGTGATCCTGCAGATAGAGCATTTAGTACTCATCTTGTCAGGATTGTTTGAATTTATGTGACCTTTTTATACATTGTTTAGAGTAACCTCTGTCTATAAGTTTATTGAGTCCCATTTTACATATTCCTTCTAGGAGAGAAAGATTTATTACTTGACCATAAATGTGGCTAGTACCATTTAATATAAACTTAAAACCTTACCAACAAGGTTTTAACAAACACAGGTATTAATTAAGAGTAATAATTATCTTTTTTTTTTCATTACACTCATATTTTTTAATACAAATTCTCTATACCACTTTTTGTGTACCACTTTATTTTCCACCAATCGCTACTTGTCATGTTTTGATTTTATTTTCCTTATAAAATAACTGAAGTTTAAAATGGAAAGCAATCATAGACATGGTAAGTAGTGATTGGTGAAACATAGAGTAGTACACAAAACGTGATATAGAGAATTTGTATTCCACATTTTTGCCCACACCATGTTACTGTTGTAAACTTTGACTCCATTAATCCTGCAATATTTGGATTCTAGGATTTAATTACATGATTGTTGGTGATTAGGATGCTACTATAACAAATTTGACAACATCCACATGCTTGAAGATTGCTTGCGCATATATATTGTTATGGCTACCTCAATGCAATAATTTGGAGAAGAATTGGTTAAAAGAATAATTTTATTTCTGTTAATTGGACATTGTCTTCTGAACAAAAACTATGCATGATTAGAAGTGAAATTAGCTAGATGGAAGAGTGCAACAAATCAGCTTGTGAAGATAACAGGGCATAGACGGCATTTTAAAATTTTATTTAGTGACAATTCTAAACAGTATTGTTACCAAAAGATCTCTTATGAGGCGAAGACACAATTGTAAGGGTGACATAGATGGCCACTAGCTCACCACGCAGAGCTATTTGCCTCTCCAACATAGTTCTTACGGTGCAAATTATTAATAGTAAATAAAAAAGTGATGTTAATAGTATGTTTAGATGAGAAGCAATACAAGCTTGCCAACTCAAACGTTGTCAATTTTTGTGCGCAAGTACCATTGCTCTTACTGCTTGTTTCATGTTTTTCTAGTTGGTGTTATTGTTTGGAGAGCAACAAGCATAATATTTGCATACTATGTATAGTTTTTTAAAACTTCAATTTTATTTTATTTTTTAAAGATACAATGATACTTTTACCCAACTAATTTTTTATGAAATAACCAGTCTGAAAATTTCAGATTTTTGAAAATTATTTGTTAGAGCTGTTTTTATTTATTTCTCATTTCATATAATATTTTGAGATTTATGTGATGACAAATGGTGGGAGACGGCCTTTTCACTTTATCAGTATCATATTCAAAAGCACATTAATCAGCATAATGGGAAAACATCATCACATATTAAGATGATGCATAAAATAATACCTATACGTTTAACAAAGATCAAATTTCCATGTGCGTACTTATAATAAGTGAGTCTCATTATTTTTTATGCAAACTCAAATGACTAGATTTGAATAGAAGCCTTAAAACTTAATACTATGCAACTAGAAAATGGCTTTTGTTTAAGGTTGAAAACATATATCTAGCTTTTAGTTGCTTAAAATAAAATAATGGCATTATAACCTCAGAAATTAGAGTTTAAGGATTGAAGTATCACTCCACTCAAAAAAAAAAAAGGATTGAAGTATCACTTGAACTAAACAGAGATGTATAGCTTGATGCAGATCTCATAGAAAAGAAAGACAGTGTAAAACAAATTGTCATAACAGACTGAATAGTGAATAGACAAAGATATCCGTCTGACAGTATTTTATTGTAATGCACGAAAGAAATAGCAACCAAACAAAACATCATCAAATTCAAGTACTTCCTCCCAACCACTATCCATCAAACAGTGCTTTATTGTAATGCTAATAAGAAATAGCAACAAAACAAAAACAACATCATCAAATTCAAGTACTTCCTCCAAACCACTAACTGTAAACTCAAACCATCAGACTCAAATTGGAAAACAAATGATAAGTTTTACACTTTTCTTGCTTGGATTCCAAACTTTCACCCATGGCTTAAGTCATATTTCTGGAATCTCACTGTCCACATAAAAAGCAAGATTAATGTCCAAGAACATGGCCTCTTCTCGCCCTTGTGGCACCCAAATGTTGAAACACTTGGCTTATAAGTGCGAAGAATTTTCAAAATTCCAGGACAAAGAAAGACAGTACATAAAGGTCTATGTTAAGTAGCATTAATATACCTGGACACAAAATTCATCTATTACCAGAGATCATCAAGTTCCTCATCATGCATGATTAGGGCCTTCTGAAAGATCAAATAATTCTTCTATTTCTCCTCATTAAGACCCAAAAAAATTCATGTTATCTTGGCTCCTGTGGTGGTTGTGGTGGTGGAGGTAGTGGCTGATATGGTTGCTGCAGAAATGGTTGTTGCTGCTGCAGAAATGGTTGCTGCTGCAGCAGAAATGGTTGCTGCTGCGGCAGAAATGGTTGTTGCTGCTGCAGAAATTGTTGTTGCTGCTGCAGGTGTTCTTGTTGTGTGTTATCACTCAGAAAGCCAATATTATGCACACCAAAAGGATCCGTGTTCCTGCTGACGGTCTCTTCACCTCTAGAATTTCTGATCTGGACAAAGCCTGCTAACTCATTGCTAATGATCCAACTTCCAACATGACTAGAATTAGGAAAAGTATAACCTAGCTGACTGACTGGTGGAGTCAATTGCCCATACATAGGATTGGATGGATTACTACAACATGAGTCTATGTAATTAGGAACATGTGCGGAACCAACAAAGGGCATGTAGATGTGACCACTTAAATTCCTCAGCAAACCATTTCCAAGCACTGGTTGATATGATGTTGATGCAGATTGCTGATTTGAAAATTGAAGTCCAAGTAAATTGAATGCTGATGAAGGATAGTATGATCCAAGGCTTGAGTCTACATAATTAGGAAAATGTGCAGAACCAAGAAAGGGCATGTACGTGTGACTACTTAAATTCCTCCGCAAATCATTTCCAAACTCTGGTTGATATGATGTCGATGCGGCTTGCTGATTTGGAAATTGAAGAAGTCCATGTAAATTGAATGCTGGTGAAGGATAGCGTGATCCAAGGCTTGAGTTTGCATAATTAGGAAAATGTGCAGAACCAAGAAAGGGCCTGTACATGTGACTACTTAAATTCCTCTGCAAATCATTTCCAAACTCTGGTTGATATGATGTTGATACAGATTGCTGATTTGCAAATTGATGAAGTCCATGTAAATTGACTGCTAATGAAGGATAGTATGGTCCAAGGCTTGATCCAGTAGATTCTCCAATCATGGTCTTTTGAATTGCATCTTGTTGACATTTCAAGGGGAGATGATATCTCTGCAATGGTAACATTTATGGTAAGTTTCTTTGAGTCACAACTGACACCATTGTGCCATTACCAGATCTGTACACATCTACGGAAAAAATTGGAGTATAGAGCAAAACATTTCTTGATACCTATCTAAAACAAAAGACGGAATTCAGGAAATTCAGAAGTCACTGTGAAAAAGTAACTGCTGCAACTAAGTTTCATTTAGAAATTTAGGATATTTTTTCTTTTTTTAGCTCAGCATAGCAAATTGGGATTCAATTATTACTATTTCTTGCCATATTGAAATACCAGCGTATGTCAAACGGGTGCTTATATATTTTCATAGAGATACCTCTCAATTCAAGAACAAAATTTGAAAAGATTGCACTTCCTTTCAAAATACAAACCTGTAAATGGCTTGAAATATTTTCCCTTTTCAGTCCCGGGGCATTCATATGCTGAATTATCTTCTTTGGATGAGCTGCTAAATCAAGACAGGAATCATGTACCATAATTGTGAAGAGTGGAGACAGTACCAAATAGGATAAATTTTCACCAGCAAACTATAATTAAGAAAATGCTTACTGTCAATGCCTAATACATTAAAAGCTTGTGGGAATCTGTTGTGTAACTCATTATTCCAAACTAGATTTGGCTTCTTTAGGACTGATGAATCATAATTCTCTTCCTCCTCATCTTTGTTCGTCTCTTCTGGTGCTTTTCTTTTGGCCTTTTGGTGGCTTTGCTCCTTTTTATTCTCAAATGGCTGATTCACTGATTCCTCAGATAATGCCCGTTGACCACTGCGTATTCTATCTGCAGCTAAGGTTTTGTCACTTTTCTTCATGAGTGCAAACTGCCAAAGGTTTTTCATGTCATTCAAAGTGATTGGTTTCACGAGATGCAACACGGCACCTTTAAACAGGCTGCCTAACATGGCTTTCTCACTATCATCAGCTGACATAACTGCATTAGGAATAAAAGACAGATAGTGACAGAGAGAAGAAACCGCCCATTGAGAACATTTTGTGGTAAAAGAAAACAAAAGAAAAAACCGAATCTGGTGTGATACTTACTAATGACTGGCAATTTAGACATTTCTTGCATTCTCTCTAGGAACTCATATTTATCCATGTCAGGCAAATGAGCCTCTGTCAGAACAAGCTGAAGATCATCTTTCTCCCGTGCAATTGCCAATGCATCAGAGCCTTGCTTAGCAGTCACAACTGGTGGTGAAATGATTAGGAACATTCAGAAAATAATTCTAGCGAAATGTTAGTCCCAGATGCTAACAAAGAAGACATAGGAAAAGGCAAGATAAAGAAAGTTTCAAAAGTTCTGAGGAGCTTGTGGTTGAAACGATTGTAGTCTCCGACAACTACATTGAGCATATTAGTCCTGAAGGATATAATAAATATCTGTCTCTCTAAATTATGAGAATATATGATGTTTTCTTCAAATAGGGCTGTAACATGTCAATGTTCATCACAATAGCAAAAGGGAAGCAATGAATACATCATAATTGCAGGGTTGGCTTTGGGTCTAGGCTTAAGACACCCCATTAGGGGAAAAAAGCCCTAATATTCCAAATTTTGAGATAATTGGTCTTCCAAAGAGGGAGAAAAAAAAACATAATTGGCTTGTATGCTTTCTCCCCCACCCAAAGAAAGCTCACAAAATTGTCAACCATTAGAAATCCAACCCAATTGAACTAACAGCTTGAGACTTCAATTTTTCTAAACTAGTTTCTCACAAAGTAAATTATTAACATTAGCCACTCAATCTCCCACATCAAACAATCTCTCTCTCTCTCTCTCAACACCATTATCAAAATTGGAAATTAAATTTCAGCTTTCCTTCACCATGTATCGCCTCTACCTAAGATAAAGTAAAACTTACTTTTTTTTAAATAAAAATAATAAAATTTGCTATCTTTTTGTTAAATTCTACGTCTAAACCATAAAATTTGATTCTTTATACAAAATTAATCTTGATTTAGTTAGTTCTAATTCATCGATGTGTGTCTAATTCGTTTTTGGTTGGGCAGATTGAGGTTATTAGGTGATTCTATACTCTATAGTTAGCTAAAGTTGTGATAGTGCCTTTGATCACTTAGATTCTATTGATCTATGTCTTAAATTTATTTTATTCTTGTCAAATTATAATTTAACATTGTAGATAGTGATCTTCTTATTTGAAAATATTTTTCAATAATAATGACTACTAGAAAATATCAATTTAGATATAAGAAACTTTTGAAATGAAAAGTGGGATTGAAAGAAAAATATAGAAAAACTAATTGAATCTCAGATAGAAAATTTCATTTAAAAAAATACCTAGTACAAAAACTAAATTATTAATTTTGTTTATCAAATAGCACGAAGAATTTTTAAATAAAAAATTTGCAAGAAGAATGAATTTTAAATAAAAAATTTATTATAGAAAAAGTGAAATAAATATTATTAAAATATTATTTAATAAAAAAAGATCCCACTGAAAATTGTCGCCTTAGGTTTCAAACAGTGTCGAGTCGGCCTTGCATATTTGCTATAAATTTTTCATTAATCAGTGAATATTGATTATAAATCATCTGGAAAGAGAGAGAGACCCAAAAAAAAAAGAAAAAAAAGAACCACTATTATATCTTAATTAGGATCTCAGAAAAACAAGAAAAATCCCAAAAGCATATAAAAATAACAACAAAAAGAAAGAATTGTTTCTTCCTATTATAATCTCTATTGATTACCTTTGTAACCAAATCTATAGAGCATTTTTGATATGATGGTGAGACAGGTAGAATCGCCGTCCACAACCAAAACGCTGACATCCCTAGGCAATGAACTGGAATTGCAGATAGGTTCAACTGAGATGCTCTTCTCACGGTTCATGCTGGTTACGCTATAAAAGACAAAATGAAGCTCTGAGATGGGGAAAATATTTGGTTAGAGCACTAACAATGTCAATAGTGAGAGAGAAAGAGAGAGAGATGCTTATACCACATGCTTATATAGTGTATATTGAGATTCATACAATTCTAACTCAAAAGGAAGTCTCTGACAAAACTGTTTATTTTTACAATTGGCTAGTGCTAGTGCCAGTGCTATTGCAGGGCGCTTATATTGGCCAGCAATTGCAATTATAAACTAGAAACTCATTAGTCAAGCAATATTTCTTCTGTAATGTAAATTTGCAAAGCAACAAAGTAAAAGAGTTGGTAATTGATTTGAGCACCCTAAGCTTTTCAACTCTTTTGAAAAGTTGGGAGCAGGAGCACACAGTAAAGTCCAGAGAATATTTAGCATGTCATTTATCAAAATGAAATTTGCCACATATAAAGAGGGAGTCAAGTTCAATACTGAGCTTCCTTGTAAAAAATTTAGGAATTTTGTAGATGCAACATATATTAATACAGTTAATTACTTTCACAGATTTGTTCTGCTACATTTATATAAAAGCCTTAATAAGGCTACCTTACTTTAAAAGATTTATTTCATTTAATATTATAATCTTGACTTGTTCAATTAGAGTAATTCATGTTGCTCTTAGTTGTTAGAGGTCTCAAAACCTATTTGACTGTCATAGACTTGAAAAAGTAAGTAAATTTAGCTAACTTATTATTAAATCCAATTTAAGTTTCACAGTTTAATCCGGGAGGCTCCACACCTAGCATATCAAGGGCCATTGCAAGTTACATGACTCCATGATTTTCCAATTAGTATTTTTTAAACTCTGCAGATGATCACTTGATTGTTGCATGCATCAATATCAAACACATATACTAGGATCTCCCATAACCACAGGATTTACTTATGGTCTCATATTTGGAGCCCAACATACCATAAGTTTCTCAAAATAAATTCTTATAATATTCCTGAATATCCTAGTTAGTTTGTCCGGTGTCAATTTCCGGAACAAGCTGCTGTTCATTTGTTACATGATTTATTTAAAACTGCCTGCATTCCTTTCATAGTTGAGTTATCAACAGCAGATAGGAATATAATTGAGAATGGGTTGATGAATGAAAAAGGCTACATTTTATGATCTGGCAGATACCTTCATGCCTAATCAATCTCAAAGTGCTTGTATAAAATCTTCATATTTGATTTTCCAATTTCTACTACATCAATTATGATTGATTATGCTCTGACACAAACGGATACCATAATAAAAGAATTCTTGTTTGTATTCCTGTACAAATTTTCAACTTTTGAAAATTTATTTAGTGACACATCAAAACTATATCGTTACGAAAAGATATTACTGAGGCATAGATGTAGATGCAAGGGTGACAGATGGTCACCATGCAGAGCCATTGGCCTCGACAACAGAGTTGTTACCAAAAATGTGTTGTTATGGCATAAAAACATTTTATAAAATAATTTTATTGCTCATTTCATGTTTTCCTAGTCTGCATCATTATTTTGAGAATGACAGTATTGCCTTGAAAGTTTTAAAAAGATTCCAGATTTGTCAAAATTTTGGAAATTATTTGTTTGAGATGATTTTTATAGTAATTTTCATGTCATATAATGTTTTGATATTAACATGATGACAAACTGCAGAAGACAAATTTTCACTTTATCAATATCATATTCAAAAACATTAATCAACGAAATGGGAGAACATCCTCACATAATTAATATGATGCATAATTAATACCTAGATGTTTTCTTGTAATAAAGATCAAATTTCTATATGCATAATAATAATAAGTAAGCCTCATTAATTTTAAATTAGACTCAAATGACTAACTTTGAGTACCACTTCAAGCTTTAGAACCTACAAACCTTGCAATTAGAAAACAACTTTTGTTTAAGCAATAAAGAATATATCTAGCTTAGAATTATGGCTGAATGATTAATCACGCCTAATCAATCTCAAAGTGCTTGTATAAAATCTTCATATTTGATTTTCCAATTTCTACTACATCAATTATGATTGATTAGGCTCTGACACAAACAGATACCGTAATAAAAGAATGCTTGTTTGTATTCCTGTACAAATTTTCAACTTTTGAAAATATATTTAGTAACACATCAAAACTATATCGTTACGAAAAGATATAACTGAGATGTAGAGGCAGTTGCAAGGGTAACAGATGGTCACCATGCAGAGCCATTGGCCTCGACAACAGAGTTGTTACCAAAGATGTGTTGTGATGGGATAAAAACATTTCATAAAACGATTATATTGCTCATTTCATGTATGCCTAGTCTGCATTATTATTTGGGGAAATGACAGTATTGCCTTGAAAGTTTTGAAAATATTCCAGATTTGTCAAAATTTTGGAAATTATTTGTTTGAGATGGTTTTTAAAGTAATTTTCATGTCATCTAATGTTTTGAGATTAACATGATGACAAACTGCAGAAGGCAATTTTTCACTTTATCAAATCATATTCAAAAGCATTAATCAACAAAAATGGGAGAACATCCTCACATAATTAATATGATGCATAATATAATACCTAGATGTTATCTTGTAATAAAGATCAAATTTCTATATGTGTAATTATCATAAGTGAGCCTCATTAATTTTAAATTAGACTCAAATGACTAACTTTGAATAACACTTCAAGCTTTAGAACCTACAAACCTTGCAACTAGAAAACAACTTTTGTTTAAGCTTTAAAGAATATATCTAGCTTGTTAGAATTATGGCTAAATGATTAAATTCACCATTTTCTAACAAGTTAAGCTTTTAGGACAAAGATAGGAGATCCTGTTTGGCCCCACTAATTAAGGGGGAGTTTAGGCCCATGCATGAGGGGAAGTGTTAGAATTATAGTAGAAAATGAAGACAGTCTAACCCAAATTGTCATGATAGACTGAATAGTGAATAGACAAAGATATTCATCAAACAGTGTTTTATTGCAATGCAAGTAAGATATAGCGACCAAAGAAAAACAACATCATCAAATTCAACTACTTCCTCCAAACCACTATCCATCAAACAGTGTTTTATTATAATGCAACTAAGAAATAACAACTAAACAAAAACAACATCATCAAATTCAAGTAATTCCTCCAAACCACTAAGAGTGGACTCAAACCTTCAGACTAAAATTGAAAAACAAATGTAAGTTTTACACCTTTTGTGCTTGGATTTCAAACTTTCACCCAATGCTTAAGCCATAAATCTGGAAGCTCACCGGTCCAAATAAATAGTGATGTCAATGTCCATGTACATGGCCTCTTCTCACCCTTGATGCCTAAACATTTAAAAACATGGCTTATAAGTGTGAAGAATTTTCAAAATGCCAGGAAAAAGAAAAAAGGTACATAAACTTCAACATTAAGTAGCACCAATATACCTAGACACAAAACTTGTCGATTGCCAGAGATCGTCAAGGTCCTCATCATTGAACATATTATTAGGGTCTTTCAAAAGATCAAATAATTCATCAATTTCTCCTCTTTCAACCCCAAAAATGTCAGGTTCTTCTGGCTCCTGTGGTGGTTGTGTTGGTGGAGGAAGTGGCTGATATGGTTGCTGCAGCTGTTCTTGTTGTGTGGTATCACTCAGAAAACCAATATGATCCACACCAAAAGGATCCATGTTCCCGCTGAGGGTCTCTTCACCACTAGAATTTCCTATCTGGAAAAAGCCTGCTAACTCATTGCTAGTGATCCAGCTTCCAACATGACTAGAATCAGGATAAGTAGAATCTAGCTGATTCACTGGAGGAGTCAATTGCCCATACGTAGGATTGGATGGATCACTACAACTTGAGTCTATGTAATTAGGAAAATCTGCAGAGCCACGAAAGGGCATGTGCATTTGACTACTTAAATTCCTCTGTAAATCATTTCCTAATTCTGGTTGATTTGATGTGGCTGAGGATTGCTGATTTGAAACTTGAAGAAGTCCTTGTAAATTGAATGCTGATGAAGGATAGTATGATGTAAGGCTTGATCCAGTAGGATCTCTTATCATTGTCTTTTGGATTGCATCTTGCTCCCGTTTCAAGGAGAGACGATATTTCTGCAACAGTAACATTTATGACAAGTTCTTTTCAGTCACAATTGACATCATTATGCCATTACAAGATCGGTACATCTACAGAAAATAATTTTGGAGTATGGAGCAAAATATTTCTTGATACCTCTCTAAAACAAAAGCTGGAATTCAGGAAAATTCAGAAGTCATGGTGAAAAGGTAATTGTGCTTCAGCTAAGTTTCATTTGGAAAATTAATATATTTTTTTCCCTTTTTTACTTGGCATTGCAAATTGATTTTCAAGTATTACTACTTCTTGCCATATGGCAACCCCAGCTCATATCAAAAGGGTGCTTTTAGATTTTTATAAAGATACCAATTACATCAAGAACAGACTATTGAAAAGATTGCACTTCCTTATATAAGACATACCTGTAAATGGCTTGAAATATTCTCCTTTTTCAGTCCTGGCGTATTCATATACTTAAGTATCTTCTTTGGATGAGCTCCTAAATCAAGACAGGAATAAGCAACCATAATTATGAAGAGTAGAAACAGTATTAAATAGGATAAACTTCCACCATCAAACTAGAATTAAGAAATGCTTACTGTATTGAAGCCAAAAATAAAAAGAAAAAGAAATGCTTACTGTCAATGCCTAGTACTTTTATAGCTTGCAGGAATCTGTCATGTAGCTCATTAGTCCAAGTTAGCTTTGGCTTCTTTAGGACTGATGAATCATAATTCTCTTCCTCCTCGTCTTTTTCCGTCTCTTCCAGTGCTATTCTTTTGGCCTTTTGGAGGCTTTGCTTCCTTTTATTCTCAAATGATTGACTCTCTGTATCCTCATCTGATGCACTCTCCTCAGATGATTCCCCTTGAACACTGCTTACTCCATCAGCAACTAGTGTTTTCTCACTATTCTTCATGAATGCAAACTGCCATAGGTTTTTCATGTCGTTCAAAGTAATTGGTTTTATGAGATATAATGCGGCACCTTTAAACAAGCTGCCTAACATGGTATTTTCATTATCATCAGCTGACATAACTACATTAGGAATAAAAGATCAATACTGTCAGACAGATGGAACCACGCCTTTGATAACATTTTATGGTCAAAGAAAACAAGAGAAAAAGCTTAATCTGAAGTGAGACTTACTAACAACGGGCAATTTGGACATTTCTCCCATTCTCTCCAGGAACTCATATTTATCCATGTCAGGCAAATGAGCTTCTGCCAGAACAAGTTGAAGATCATCTTCCTCCCGTGCAATTGCCAAAGCATCAGAGGCTCGTTTAGCGGTCACAACTGGTGGTAAAATTTATTAGGATTATTTAAAAAATAACTCTAGTGAAATGTTAGTCCCAGATGCTACTTAAGTTTGATAGTGCTTTGTGCTCATTTGGGAGATCTTATTTTCATTGGTTTATCGGGCTTAAAAAATAAGTTGGCAAAAGTACAGTTTTACCTTGAAAAAAATAGAATTTTAAAAAATTGTACATAAACTAAATAAGCCAAATAAGCTGGAAACAAGCTTTCACAAAATGAGAGGTTACAAAGAAGACAGAGGAAAAGATGAGATAAATAACATCTTAAAGTTATGAGGAACTTCTGGTAGAAATGGTTGTAAATTCCTTGGGAGCCAAATTGAGCATATTAGCCTAGAAGGATATAATACATATCTGTCTCTCAGAATTATGAAAAGATATGATGTTTTCTTTAGGCAGTGATGTAACATCTCAATGTTCATCACCATTACAAAAAAAGGAGCAACAAATACATATATTTGGAGGGCCAACTTTAGGCCTAGGCCTGAGGCACCTCATTAGAAAAAGGCCCCAAAATTTTTTAATTGGGGGATAATTGGTTTTCCATGGGGATTGGGAGAAACCTTGATTGTTTTGCAAAAAAAAAATGATGCAAGTGTGCCGAATGCCGAATCATCATTAATGATCAATTTCCCCCAATGGCTTGAAACTTCAATTTTTGTAAATCAATTCATGGTAGATTTAACATTAGTCACCTAATTTCCTACATAACCACACATCAAACAATCTCTCTCTCTCTCTATCTCTCTCTCTCTCTCTCTCTCTCTCTCTCTCTCTCTCTCACACACACACACACACACACAACACCAATATTGTAATTGAAAATCAGATTCAGTTTTCCTTCACCGTGCATTGCCTTACCCAAGATATAATAAATTTTCATCTATTTTTGTTAAATTTTAGGCCCGAACCTTGATATTTGATTTTCTATATGAAATTAATCTTGGTTTGGTTAGTATTAATTCATCAAGTTATGTGTTTAATTTGTTTTTGCTAGGACAGTTTAAAGTTACTGGGTGATTCCATTGTTAACTGAAGTTGCAATAGCACCTTTCATAAATTAGATTCTATTTTTTTACGCTTTAAAATTTATTTAATTCTTGTCATATTGTAATTTTATATTGTAGATAGTGTTTCTTTTATTTCTAGATATTTTTTAATTATAAATGTCTACTATAAATATCAATTTGTTTTTTATAATAAATAAATATTTAAAAAAATAAAAATAAAAACAAAGCCTTTAGATCCAAATTTTTAGGGGTCGGCTATGGGTCCTCAACAAATTAGTTAAAGTTGGCTACATGTATTTTTTCCTCTATTCTATTTGATTCAAAGTTATACTCTATGTTACTTCCACATTTCCTAAATTTGGATATAAAAGAATTTTTTTTATAAGTGAGGGGTAGAGAGAAGAATAGAAAATTTAATTAAATCCCGAAGAAATTTCAATCAATAAAAACATAATTAGTAATTTGGCATCTCAAAAAGCAAGGAGCATGGATGTTATAGAAATTGATATAAATATTATTTTATTTATATTGAAAGATAAAAAGATCCCACTTAAAAAATTGTTGTCTTAGATCTCAAACAGTGTTGGGCTGGCCCTGCATATCTATGCATTTTTCTTTGATTAGTCTAAAAACTGATACTACTAAATGAAATATATCTACTCGTCCCTCCTCCCCCCAACCCAAAAAAACAAACAATTTATAGATAATCCCACAAACATATAAAAATAACAACAAAAAGAAAGATTTGTCTCTTTCTATTATAATCTCTACTGATTACCTTTGTAACCAAATCTACAGAGCATTTCGGATATGATGGTGAGACATGTAGGATCACAATCCACAACCAAAATGCTGACGCCTTTAGGCAATGAACTGGAATTTCTGATAGATTCAATTGAGATGCTCTTCTCACTGTTCATGCTGGTTACGCTATAAGACAAGGTAAAACTCAGAGATGAAGAAGATATTTGTTTTGAGCACAAACAATGTCAAGAGAGAGAGAGAGATGCTTATACTGTATTATTATATAGCGTATACTGTGATGCATACTACTTTTAAAGGAAATTTATGTCAAACTCACTTACTTTTTACCGTTTGCTAGTGCTGGTGCTAGTGCTATCACGTGGTGATTATATTGTCCAGCAACTGCAATTGTAAACGAGAAACTCATCATCAATCAAGATTTCTTCTGTAAAGTAATTTTGCCAAGCAACAAAGTAAAAGAGTTGGTAATTGATTTGAGCAACCATAGCTTTTCAACTCTTCTGAAATGTTGGAAGTGTACAGGAAGGTCAAAAGAATATTTAGCATGTCATTTATCAAATTAAAAACAGCCATATATAAAGAGGGAGTCAAGATCATTAATGAGCTTCCATTTAAGAAAATTGTAGAAATTTTGGACATACAACAACAAGAAGCCATAATCCCAAATTTTTGAGGTTGGCTATGGATCCTTAACAGATTAGTTAGGATAGGCTACACGTATTAGGGAATGCCCCAATGAGTATCTGTATTGAATTCATTCATACTAAAGAGAGAAAATTTTACGCTAGGCCTTCACCTACCACAAACCCCCTCCTTTCCTTGGGCTTGGGACTAGCAGTGAACAAATATAGAAACACTAAGCACAGACACATACAGAGTCAAGGATAGCAACCTACAAAGAGAAAAAATTGTTTTATAGAGTGACTAAATTTTGGACATATAACATAACCTTAATAAGGTTACCTTACTTTTAAAGGTTCGTTTTGTTTACATATATTAAAAAACCATAATCAGGTTACCTTAGTTTTAAAGATGTGTTTCATTTAATATTATAACCTTGACTTGGTCAACTAGAGTTAATTCAGGATGGTCTTAGTTGTTTCAAAACCTAATTGAGAGTCAAAGACTTGAAAAAGAATAGTAAATTTAGCTAACCTTATTATTAAATCCAATTTAACTTTCATGTTTTAATCCATGGGGTTCCTCACCTAGCATATCAAGCGCCATTGCAAGTTACATAACTCCATGAAATTTTCCAATTTGCACTTTTTAAAATATGCTGATGATCACATGAGTGTTGCATGCATCGATTTAAAACACATATGCTAGGATCTACCATAATCACAGGATTTATTAATGTTCTCATATTTGGAGCCCAAAACACCTTAAATTTCTTGAAACACTTTCTTATAATATTCCTAAATAACTTTTTTTTTTTTGAGGTAGAGTTTCAACCTATAGCATCCGCTCTTGATAATTACCCTTTATCATCAGACCAAGACACTAATTGGTTTTTGATGTAAGCGGAGATAAAACCTCAAATCTTTTATTCGATTATAAGAGACGGATAAGAGACTTTACCAGTTAAACTAAATATCCTTTTTAGTTTTTCCAGTGTCAATTTCCAGAACAAGGTGCTGTTCATTTAATGGCTGTCTGCATTCCTTTGCATAGTAATCAATAAGACAACAACAAAGAGGTATATAATAGAGATGGGGTGGATGAATGAAGAAGGCTACATTTTATGATCTGGCATGTATCTCCATGCCCAAGTTTAGTAGAAGTTTGATTTCTATGTGATTTACCATTTTTTGTTTTTTAATATTTCCTTTATAGAACAAAAGGTGAAGAAATTCTGCTCCTATGTAATCAAAATTCTATTTCAACATTTGAATTGAACAACTAACATACATCTCCTTTACTAAATTCAAAAACAATGAAAAATAATAAGTCCATACCAAATAGAACTTTTGTAGATGTCGTCATAAAAATAAAAATAAATAAATATTAATAATAAATAAATAATACAGAGCTAACTTCATGGTGATAATCAACCTCAAAGTGCTCTTATAAAATCTTGAAATTTGATTTTCCAATTTTCACTACATCAATTGATTGATGTAGTAATAAGAGCACTTTGAATGCTTCTTTGTATTTAAGTAAAAAATTTCGTACAACTTAATTAAAAGCTGAAACTGATAAAAAAAAAAAAAGTGTCATATTAGGTAAAACATCCACAGATGATTTACTAGGCACATAAACTAACAGACTTAGCAAACACCAAAAATAAAAAAAGTAAAGAAGTATAGATATTGCCAGATATACTTATCCAAGAAAAGAAAAGGACAGATACTTTAAAAATTTGTTTTCCTAAAACTATAAATAAAATTTATAATGTCACCTGAAAATTCCAGGGTGTTGAAGTCTTGTCAAGCTCATTTTACTTCATGAACAACATTTCATGCATATAATCAAGCAGCTGAGGTAATCTTTGGCATCACAGTAACCTTGCCCTTGCACAGTGTGGAAGTGTGGTGGCATCAATACTGAATGCAGAATCAATATTATCTACCATGGCAGCTCAACCCAACCTATTTAGAACAAAATTTTGATTGTAAAGCAAAGCTTGATTTAAAACCAGAATGAAGACTGAGTCCAACCTTTCATTTGACTTGATTCTAATTAGGTTAGATTCAGTTTGGCGGTTTCTGAGCAGAAGCCTTATTTTGATTATGAAATGGTCCTAGCTCAAGGTGAAGGCATTGAACAAAGATCACCCTGCGTAGATATCAAACTGAGGTTTTCATTTTCTCCAGTTACATCAGTCCCTAAATCTAGACCATGTCCACTCCAATCCATTGAATTGATGACAACCAAGTGATTGATGGCTCAGGCTGAAAATCCACACATCCAACCCTGGGATCATTCCCCCCCCCCAAAAAAAAAAAAATAATGACAACAACAATAATCTCTATGGCCATAATTACACTGTTGATTTCCACAGAAATATTTTTCAGGAACTGAAATTGACCCCAAAACATTTTCACTCAAGTGGCTCACATGGAGAATCATTAGTATTTTTTGTTGGCACAATAGTGGTGATTGCCTGATTGGGGCAGAGTTGGGAGGCGCAACAATGGCAATGAAGGAGATGTGGCCGTAGTGGAGGTGTTGTGACAACAGTGATGGCAGTAGTGGTGGTGGTGACATAAAGGAATGGAGGCATTTTCAGCAGAAAACATTTTCACCTCTTTTGGGTTATTTTCCATTGACTTGTCAAATGTTTCCCGCTGATAAAGATTCTCAACCACACCAAACACCAAGCAAAAACACTACTGAAACAAACGAGTCATTTGAAAGATTAATTACCGACTGAATTGTTTCAGAGGACTAAAGTAGTTCATAGTATGGTTTTTGATAAATTGCCGACTACCTTTTTAAATGGGGTCATGCACGTGGGAATTTTTAAAAATAGAAAGTAAGATGTAGAGACTGTAGACAGAGTTTTATCCTAGGACCTCTTGCTTTGATACCATGATATATTACCAATTGTCCCAAAAGCTTAAGTTGATGAGAATTGGTAAATTTACTCTACGTTTGTATTGTTGTAAAATGTTTTTCTAGTGAAAACATTTTCTTTTTCAATGTTTGGTTGAGTTATTGAAAATGCTCTGAAAATCAATTTTGGTGTTTGGTTGTGTTCCTAAAAATGTTCCGGAAAAAATCAAAATAACACCCAAGATCAAAATAAAATTACACATTGAAAATGGATTTGAAAATCACACCCAAAAGAGATCTGAAAAATCTCAAGCGTCGATCTGAAAATCCCATAGATGACAACCACTATGAGATCCACCTGTGAGAAAGCCAAATACCCACAAGGTTGATGCCAGAGAATTTACGATGAATCCCACCACCCATCGCCGACAAACTCTATTATCACGAAAGGCCTAGGCCAGTCACCGATAAACCCTAGTGCCATGAAATTCCTCCAATTTTCAGCCTGAAACCGACGCTAGAGACTGTCAACCGCCACCATTAACATCAATATCTCTACAAGAGAGAAGGGAAGAGAGGATGGGGATTTGTGCAAGAGAGATGAAGAGTGAGGGGGGTTTGTAGGTGAGTGAATTTTGGAAAATGTTTTACTAAAAAATTTGGCATAAAACGTTTTACAAATTTCTATTGAGTCTTCTTGTCAACGGAAAAGATTTTCAAGTTTGACCAAATTTTACAATAAAACAAACATTCAAAAATGTAAAAAAAATAAAAAAATAAATAAAAAAGGAAAATATTTTACAAGCAAACAGACGGAGGGTTAATCACTTAATCTAACAGCTTCAATGATAGTTGTGTCATTGCATAAAATTGATGCAAAGACAAGCACTTACCCCTAGTTCAAACACTAACACAATATCACCTGGATTTCAATAAGATCTATAGTTGGAAAAACAAACCATTTACATTTGAGAAGGATAGCAACTTAAAAAGAGAAAAATGTTTACTTTATACAAACTCAAAAGAAGTAACATTGTTTTGCTTGGAGAAAACATTGGGAGCCATCCTACAACACGTAAACCTAAATACTTACAAAAATATCCCTCAGCCTAGCTTAAAAGCAAGGGGATCCTAAATCTTAAATTATCCTACTTGAACAAAAGGCGACGCCTAACAGACTTGGAAAGATTTGGATTTGACACTTTCCTCTTCTCTTTTGAGGTCCCATCACCCTGACTATCAGAAACCCTCGGTAGATCTTCTCCTGGTTTTAACTGAATTTGAACTTTGGTTGAACGGTAGAATTCAGTAATACTTAGTTGGACACCTCGTGAACTTTTTAATTCTGACTTTTCATTTGTCCCTTCGGATCTTAAGCTTGAACTCTTTTTTCGTTTGGATTCTTTTAATTCCTGCAAAATTTCAAGCACACAGAAATAATCATGTGGCAGCTCCAAAATTAATAAATAACTTTTTAGTTCAAACTATTTTTTTTTGGGTTGTAAATCCTATAGTTCCAGGAATCCGCCTCTCTAAAAAAATGGGGGTAATGCTACCTACCGATCACCTCTCCTAGACCCCACAAAAGAGGGAGCTTTGTGCACAAAGTATGGCCTTTTTTGTAAATTCTGAAGTTTGCCAAACCATTTGCAGAAAACCCCAACAAATACAAAGGGAATACCTTCATAGCACATCAAGCAACTTCCCTAAAAGATCTCTTTTCTAGCTAACAACACTCATTGTATATATTATACAAGGTAGGTTTAATTACCATTTTGGTCCCTAACATTTGTCCTGTGTCAAAATGGTTCCTACCCGTTTCAAATGTGTCAATTTGGTTCCTAAACTTTTGGTATTGTGTCAAAATAGTCCCTAAACTTTTACGTGATGGATAGAAAATGCTGACATGACCAATAACAATATTAAAACATTAATTTTTTTATGCCACCTAGGCTTTCATGTGGACTGCCACATGGCCTTAATTTAAAAATAAAATAAGTAAAAGTCTCAACCATACACTCTCTTTCACACCCCTGCCACCTCAAAAGACACAACTCCTTCAGCCACCAACACCGTGGTATCACAACACAAATCTATAGGCCACTGCAAATACCGCTGCCTCGATTGTCTCTCAAGATTGACTCCCATCGCAAAGTGACTACCCGTATCTCTCTCTCTCTCTCTCTCTCTCAAAATAAATTAATATGTTGTGGGCTGTGGTTGCTGAACCTTACCTCAAAACCCTAACCCCACCACCACAATAAAAGGTCTCTCTGTCTATCTCTCTATTTATTTTTTTAAATTTTTGTTTAAGAAGAAAGTAATGGTTGATATGCCTTGTCATTTTTCTTGAGGAAGATCATAGTGAAAACTGAACAAGCACCTTTAGTTCAGCTTACCAGGTAAGTTTTCCGATTGTACTTTCTCTGTTTAGATCAGTTTTATTTTTATTTTTTTGTAGTCAGGGAGGAAGAAGCAACAGCGGCTGCGGTGACCCATAGATTTGCATTGTGGTGGTACAGTGTTGATGGCTGAAGGGGTTGGGTCTTCTGGTGGCAGCAGGGGTGCAAGAGAGAGTGTATAGTTGAGAGTTTTTAAAAAAAACTAAGGCCTGGTGACATTAAAAAAACATATATATTTTAAAAGTTCTGTTAGCCACGTTAGCTTTTTCTATCCACCACTTAACATTAGGGACTATTTTCAATATTTTGACACAATACCAATAGGTAAAGGACTAAACTGACACATTTGAACCATTATAAACCATTTTGACACATAGGGCAAACATTAGGGACCAAAATGGTAATTAAACCTACAAGGTATTATCACCAACTTCTTGCACATTCATCAATGCCTTCTCTTTTATTTAGTTTCTTGTCTTGCCATCCATTAATCTCTACAACCTTGTATAAGAAACTGAACAACAATACTTTCTAGGCATTTCAGCTCTTGAAAGTCCTGAATTTTGGACTGTAAAGCACAATTGCCAGTAAATCCACTCTCATTTTCTTCCTTAAATTTGATAAATTAATAGTGATGCATCTTTTTTAAATTATTTTTCAAAAGAATTTCTCTTAACCTATACTGCTCTAATCATACTAATATATTATTCTAGCCTTGTCCAGACCTCCACCTTAGCACCTCCTTTCACAATCAACCAAATAAATATAACAGAAAGTCATCTCTATTTTTCTAGGCTGTCAATATTCACTATCTCTTGTTACAACTTACAACTCCTAGCTTGAATAATCCAATATAGCAGATATTCAACAAATGCCAAATCCAACAACTAACCAGAATTCTTGACATTAACATCCTCATTTAACAATAACTAAATTAAATTATAACCATGACAAAATCCAGATGAGAGGGGGTAAAAAGGAATAAGAAATGGCCAAGATATAAAAAAATATATATTAAAAAAAAGGGAGAGAGAACACACCTTTTCATGCAAAAATCTGTCAACTTCTTCTGGAAAAGCAGCCCGAACAATGTCCATATTTTCATCTGTCAAAAGGTAGCAGCTACCCTCCTCAACATGAATCCTGGGGCCCTCAGACTCATCCCCTAAATCAAGAGATTCATCAACATCCACAACATCTTGTTGCATATCAGACTCCTCAGAAAGGATTGAATTCATAATACTGCCCAGGGCAGGCACAGCTTTTTTCCACTTGACCACATAGAATTGATGCCCACATCTTATCTTCAGACGCTGTATAGAGTCAAACTCATACTGCCCATGTAACAAAGTTTTTACAGGATTTATTGCCATTTCTCGTAAGAACACGGTGGACAACATAGGAAGCATCATCCGCCGAATGTAGGATGGCTCCCAGTGCTGATGAAAAGCTAAGAAATCAACAAGCATTTCAGTATTCGGGCTTCCCCATGATATGCAAGGACCAACTTTTTCTGTACAAAAATTCAAGAATCACAGTTACAGAGCATGGCATTCTATAATCCAAAAAATGTATACAAAATTATAATAAGAAGCAAAACATCTTAACACAACAAACTTTCAAAATATTGATCTTGTAGTTTTTCATTTAGCTTTTCCCAGGGCCTGAATACTGGGCTGAACAACGGAGAACATTGAAAAGGATCATGAGTAAAGGGCAGCCTTCCCCTACTAAATGAGCATCCCCCCTACCCCTTTTCACTCCCACAAAGAAGAAACAAAAGATTCAAGCAAATTTTTAACTGAGAGCAGCCATCGGTTGATTTGGATGGAAATATTTAAAGAGAAGTGTTTGAATTTCAGTTCTTGAGTTTAAACAACTTGAGTAAATAAGAACAAGGCAAAAATTTTACATTGATGAAATTCATGAACAGAATTCAAAATGTGGATTTGAAACGATTAGGTGTAATTAAATCCACAACAGCACAAGTATTTTTGTTAAAGCAACATCCTCAAAATCCAAATCCGTAATGTAGTTAAAATTCATACTAAGCAAGTTATGCTATCAATTGTTCTTCATATCCCTTTAAATCCTCAAATCTAGTTGCAACCTATATTTTAGATGCAGGAACATATAGTCTAAGGAGAAATGTCCAAGAGTGTTTCCTTTTGTTTGTGCGTGTGTGTGTGTGTGTGTGAGAGAGAGAGGGAGAGAGAGATTTACTAAAAATAAGTAACTACTTTTTGCATATGGGAAACATTTAATTTAATTGACTATTTAAGCATCCTAAATTATATTCAATGCATGCCAAAAAGGAAGTTCATGTCAATATCACTGCACTAATTTACTGAAGTACCAATTAGTTCTTTCTAGCAAAGACTCATGAATCCAAACAAACAAACGTACCAGTAAAATCACCATGGTTGCTGCACAAATACATTTTAATAATCTCATCATTGGGGAAATTTGACTCCATAGCTATCTTGTTGCAAACTTTTATTCTCCAATTTTCTTGCTTCTTCTGTTCCTTTTCTCTCCGATCCTGCCATTTAGACTCCATTTAATGCTTTTAATAAGAATTGAATAAAACACACATCGCACAGAGACAAGAGAAAAGTGATCGCAACTCTTTGACTATAAGTATATATGAAGGTATCCCAAATTGTCACTACAACAATTATGAAAAGAATAATAAAGTAATGGCAACGACTAAGGCCATACCATATCACAGGAGGAGCAATCACATTTAAACCCCTCTTGTTTTTTCATGCAACCCTCACCATTACTAGTACTGCAGTATTCACAAGAAAACTTAAAATGAGCTCTCTTGCTGCCAGGATGTCCACAGAGGGAACAATGAGAACATTTTATCTTCAGCGAGCTCTCACTTGAGACAGGTGCACAATCATCTAAAGATTTTATAGCACCTTGAAATATTGGACCATCTCCACTGCCTATTTCATGTAACCTGCAAGAAAGTATCAATCTCAACATAACATCATCACCAAGTATTTGTTTAGAATTTTAAGAACACATTAAACCAGTTAAGGAGCACACCTATTCAATATCTCATCTTCAGAAAAAGCTTGTACAAAACGTAGAGCAGTATCAAGCCCAATGCCTTGCACCCCATTTAAATCATGGTCATTTCCAACCAAAAGAGAGATGGCTATCAAGTGTTTCCTCTTTAACCCAAGACCGGCTTCAATATCTGACATATGGTAGCATTCAAATGGTTCCTGCATACAATGAGATTCTCAAACTTGCCAAAAAAGGATGCTATGGCAAGACAAATTTGTAAACAACAAAAACTATACAGCCAAACTCAAAAAGTCAAAATATAAAGGTACATCAACTGATAAGGGCATATCAATTTCCACATTAAAAAAAGTAATTGCTGTAAATCAACTGATACGAGCACAAAGAAATCTTTGAACTACAAATACCACATAGATGTAATTGCCTTATGAAAAAATTGATTGGATGGCAATTCAAAATGGAACCTAATGCTCAAATGGGGCACAAATAACCTACTAACGCATTTGTACTTACTTTGGAATTGGGCCGAACAAATTTTATCACACATTTAGCCCCAAAGAGGAATGCATCACTGTCAGCTGTGACACATGCATCTACATAACCCTCACTGTCCAACTGTGCACACAGTGCTTCAGCCTCTCCTTTTGCTTTTACTACAGGCATACCAAATAGCTCAAGCAGTTCCTATCAAGACACAATTAGTAAATAAATAAAATAGGGTTCAAAAGTATCATCAACAAATCAAAAGAAACTGTATAAGCAACAACCATCTGGCAGGCAGTAGAAAGAGTTCTAACATGAGATATAAAATAAATTGATGATAAGAAGAGCTAAAGTGATCTCACACTTTGATTCACAAGACACAAATGAAGCAAAACAAGGATGAAAGCTCTTATTTGAATCTTTTAACATCATTCAGTTTCTTCATCACAAACAAACTGTGTGATCATAAGGTATATTACTAGACTTTAGTTCATAACATAAAGGTTTTTTTTTTTTTTTTCTAAGACCATATGGGGGACTCGTCCCTAGTTCACATAAGCCCTCCACTGGACATTAAAATATAGACATAAACATAACTAAGATTATTAAATTTTTTAACTTCATTCCATTTCTCCATTTCCTCAGCAAGCAAGAGGAGAATTATTACTGAAAGCATGAAACACTGCTGATTGAAGCACAAAACAGAAAGACCATAATTCCTACACATCTAAAAGCTGGATGGAAAGCATGATAAAAGAGACAACCCACCACACACTCTTGAACACACTTTGAAAATGCTGTATTCCTCTCAACTGAAACACCCTCTTCAGCCACAGGCAAATCTGACAAATCAATGCCAGAAGCATGAAAGAATCTTGCAATCCTTGCCCGCGATTTCAGTGGCGATGGAGTTCCATCAGTGACAAAGACCGGAAATGCTCCAAACTGCAAAAATCTCAATGCAGTTATTATCAAAATATAAAAAAAAAAAAATTATAATAATTCTTTGTAATAAAAACTAGAAAATAAAACAAAGTGATTGTTTTAAAAGTTGGAGATTTCATTGTTAGAGTCATAAAAGAATGACCCTCCATTTTAATAAGCCTAACATAATCATTCAGCTAACATAGCCATCTGACAAAGAAAGAAGGGTCACGTTAGTTTGACCGCTGATGTAGTAGATCACAGTTGTTTTTTTCTTCGCTTGGCAATTTACTCACGCATACAAAGAGGCGTGAAGTTGTGACCACCCCCTTCCCCCCCAAACCTCACCTGTAACCCCATACTTTTATTGGGTGAAGCTCCCATTTGGCCCAAAGAACATTAGCAACATAGAACATTACTTACAATCATTACATTGAGAGAGGTTTCATGGAGCGGACCCTATAAGTAGGACTGATGCTTAGTGGAGTTGAGGGTTTAAAAAAAAAAAAATATATATATATATATATATTATTTCAAATAGCATAATGCTCCTTTTGGTTTCTGAGATTATTTAAGAAACAACTAGCAATTACAATGTTAATATCTATCGCTTTAATTATCATAAACCCAGAAAACTAAGAACCACCCCCCCCCCCATAATTTGCTACCTCAAAACACAAATAACAGACCCAAAAAAAAAAACCAAATTCTACTTTCACATTGTTATCACTCTCTTTTCTAAGCATCCAAAGAGAAAAATAAATAAATAAATAAATAAAACAAGACAATATAGGCCACAAGATAAAATTAAAGAACTTTTTTCCAGAGAAGAGAAAAAGGGCCAAAAGGGTCTCTGTAAAAAGCTATAGTAAACCAAAACATACACCCCAGAGCCCAAAATCGTATTTTTCTTGGAAACCAAACAGGGAAACAAAAAATGTACCTTGGAGAAAAGATTGATGGTACGGAAGAAAGTGAGCCTGAGGTGTGGGTTTCTGACACGGGCTTTGATAGCGGTTTCGTGCTGGACGATCCAGAAGGAGAGGTCCACGGCGACCCGTTTGTTAACCAGGAAATCTGGGCCTTCGAGTCGGGCATAGGGTTTAAGCAAGTCCCATAAACCTCCAACCCCCATTGCTTTTTTTCGAAGTGGGTTTAAGAGAATATAGGGGACTAGAGGGTTGGTGATGGTATGGACAAAGACTGAGAAAGAAGTAGTGGCTGAAGCTATTGAGGTTTCATTGGTTCAGACTTAGGAGAAGAAGAGGAAGAGGAAGAGGAAGAAGAAGAGAAATTTTGGTTTTTGTGCCGTTACGTGATTTAACGGGTCAAAAATTTGTGAGTTTTGGGCTATGTTTTTGGGCTCCAAATGTTTCTGCCCATTTAAGGAGATTGGAAAGACTATTAATCAAAGCCCACATTTGGTTTCAATATTTATGACATTTTTTTATTTTTTATTTATTTTGGGGAAACAAAAATAATTGGTGAGAGTTTTTTGTTTTTTAATATATTGATAGTTGGGTAGGAACCAATTGAAGTACATAGCAAAATTGGCGAGAGTTAATATTTAACGATCACTATCGAAAAAATAAATATAGTATTAGCTTATTTGTTAAAATCACATAATTAAGTCAATAAGTTAACAGTATCTCATGCATAAAAAATAATGATACTACATTAACGGTAAATAAAATTGCCAAAAAACACATAATTTTGGTATAATTCATAAATAAGTTGAAAACATATTGAATTTTACTACCAATTGTTGGGTATTATTCTTTTTGCAAATACAAGTAAGAGATTTTAGTTTTTGGGCTATGAGTGAGTATAGACTATAGAGTGGATTTTGGATTTGGAAAGGGAGAGGACTACCCCTATTATGTAGTCCAACATTGATAGTGTCTAACGTTACTCCAAACCATAAGGATAATTTTTGTATTTTACTTTCTTTCTATTTTTTAAACAAAGATATTAGGACCCAAAAGAAGATGTGAAAAAAAATAATATAACGATTATTGATTAGGGAAGTTAGTAAGTTACCCAACCACTAAAAGATAGTAGAATTATAAATAAAATGACCTGTAGGGGTAAGGGCCAAAGATCGCATATTGGGTCTTGGGCTTTATCCAAGGGGATAAACCGGTCCAAGGAGAAGCTATTAATTATGAGACATTCCTAGACCGAATCCTGTAAATGGAGAGCAAATGAATGATTGTCCGAGGAGTACATATTCCTCAGACTTAATGAATATGGTTCGGAATACTTGACCCAGCAACTAAAGTGACCCACCGAAAGGTTTAGTGGTAGAGATGTGCTTCATGGGCATGAGAAAAGGAAAAGAACTTCAAAATATCTAACAGAAGGCTGACACCACCGCATTAAATGCCCAACAGCTACTTTACTGGCCGTATTTATGTGGAGAAGACCTCTGAACAGTGCCACCTTGGCTACCGCAACTCACAGAGAGCTAAGGAAGGTGGCTGATGGGACAAGTACTCAAGTGAAGGTTCAGATGATTAACAAGTGGAGGGTGAAGACGACACAAAAGAAGATATATAAGGTAGAAAACCCTCTATGGAGAAGGGGAGGAAAAAAGAGGAAGAGGGAAAACTATAGCAATTTAAACTGTATTAATATTCCATTGTGATCAATATACGGTGATGGTGGCCTCCTCGGACTGAAAGTCCATTGAGATCAATGCCTATTATTTGTGCTTGACAGTCATTCTAATCCAATACTAGCCGTTGTTCAATTCATTAGGATCTAGTTCTTTGACCCATTCTCTACAAATTCATTGTATTGGGCTCATTGAACCAAGACTCATACACTTTTTGGCTTGGGCCTCAAATCGTAACCCTACATGACCATTTCAAAATAATAAAAAACTCAAATTGAGGGGAAAATAAATCAAAATTATATGTATTGAAGTCATTTTCCAACTGAAATCCAAGGTCTATCTCGGTACAACTGAAAACTAATATGGTATGGCTGGTATTTAAACCGGCATGAAATAACTGTGTTTTTATACCATTCTGAACACCAATACAGAAAAATACCGACCATACTGGCCGATACGGTACAAAATTGACTCCATAATTTAAATTCAATTAAAATATATATTAAAATAGTGATGAGTATTTTACCAAGGACAACATGATAGTAGTGGGTAATGGATCTGTTGGATACTTGGATTGGAATTAACTAAATAAAGACTAACAATCGAATTAATTCTAACAAATTAGAAAAACACATGTAGAAAAAAAATCTAATCCAAAATCTAATCTTTGATATTTGGGAATATAAATTACTTTTTATTTAATAGGGCATAATTATGATTTAAGATAAAATATTTTTTCTATTCTCTTATCTTTTTTCACCTCAACTAAAAAAAGAATTTTATATGGTTAAATTGCATAAATTTTCTTAACCTTGGCATCTTGTGTTAACTTGGTCCCAACCATTCGATATTGTGTCATTTTGGTCCTTGCTCATGTGTCTAACGGACTAGATAAAAATTTATTTATTTGCCATGTAAGCAGACACTTGAAATGCCACATCATATTAATTTTAATAAAAAAAAACAAAAAACAAAGAACAAAATAGAAGCATGCATCTACCTCTAGCGCGAGTCCTATTTGGGATAGAAGATTCAAAACCCCTAACTCTTTCGTTAGTTATTCAAACCATCCTTCATCACCCCAAACCGTTATACATGGTAGCCTTTTCACATTTTGGTTAATAACGAAGGTTGCAGATGGCGAAGACTGACGGTTCCGGTGAGAATTCTCTCTCTCTCTCTCTCTCTCTCTCTCTCTCTCTCTCTCTCTCTCTCTCTCTCTCTCTCTCTCTCTCTCTCTCTCTCTCTCTCGGCTGAAATGGGTCATGAGTTTTGATTATTTTGGATATTGGCATATGTTGTGGTACACACATTCTCTCTCTTTGTTGCTATTTTTTGCTATGGTCGTTTTGTTTTGGATATTTGTGATGCTGGGTTTTGCTGAATTGGCACAAAGATGGGGGATTTTGGTACTTGGGTTAAATTGGGTATTGGTTGAAAATTGAAATGGTGATTGGAGGATACTCTTTTGAGTTTTTGTGTTATGTGTGTTGCAATGTGTTGATGTGATTGTTTACTTTGAATTTGTAATCTAGAATTTGTGTTGGGATTGGATTTGGTTTTATTTGTTGATTGGAATATACACTTTTAAGCATTTGTTTGTTTTATAGTGTGTGCATTACAATGATCTGGATTTGTGATTTTGGGGTTTGGTTTGATTTGTTGAGGTAAAGGCATGTTTCCATTTTGTACTTCATGTTTTTTTTAGTAGTGTAATATGATGTGGCATTCGAAGTGTCAAGTATTTGCTTACATGTCAGAGAAATAATTTATTATTTAAACCGTTAGACACATTAGTAATTTCTGTCCAAGAGTTAACATCAAGGAAAAAATTGACACAACATCAAAAAGTTGGAGATCAAATTGACAGAACTATTTATATAATTTATCCATTTTATATTTATTTTGCATTTTTCTTTTTCTTTTCATCTTATGTATGAGCAACAGAAATATTTTTTCTTCCAAAAAAAAAAAAAAAAACAGAAATATTTTCCATTTCTGTTTTACATATTCTATCATCTCGCTTTTGGGGTTCTATTGCGTTGTGGGAGTGACTGACCGTGTGAGTGCGTCCTCTTAAAAACCCTATAGATAGAGAAACAGAGAAAGGAAATTATCAGAAGAATTTAGAGAGAATCAAAAGTAAAAGGTATCATCATATTCATCATGGGTAAGGGCAAGGATCGTGGGAGCGGCACTGGCGAGACCGAGAATCTTCTTCACTCGGCTGCTCGGTCGGGTGACTTGAATGCGGTGCAGTCCATCTTGAGCACCAACAACCCTTTGTCCATCATCGTCAATTCTAGAGATAAGCACTCTAGAACTCCGTATCCTATTCCTATTCCTATTCCTCCTCAACTCTTTTTTTATCAGTTATTTTCACATTCTTCTTAGTAAAACTTTTGTTGGGTCTTATTGAAGTTATAGAAACAAACAAACCCAGTTCCAGTTTAATGATGATATAGTAGAAAACTGTCTAACTTCTTCTGGGTCTTTTGTGTTTTACAATAACATGAATGAAATAGAAATAAGTAATTGCCTATTTGCTTTGTCTTTGGGATTTGAAATGATTTTGCTCATTGTGGTTTATTGGAGAATATACTGAACACATGGTTAGTCTACCTGTGCATTTTTATATATTCTTGGATGCCCATCTGATGAAAACATTCATACTATGTTGTGATGCTAATATTGTGCATTTTGAAAAGTTAATAGACCAATTTTAATAACTGTACTCACATTTTATTTTATTTGAAAATTCAATTCCTGTGTGTTCATGTTTTCTCATCTGGTAAAGTCGCTTGTAGTTGAATAAGAGATTTGGGGTTCAAACCACCCCGTCTACTCCAAAAACCAATTGGTGTATTTACCTGATGATAAAGAGCAATCATTATGAAGTGGACGCATAGGTTGAAATTTTATCTTATCTATCAAAAAGAAAATTTCAATTCCCTTTTCACTGTGCTTTATTTGAGTTTAAATTAAGGGCGGTAGTTTTAGAAAGACAATTAATTAGATAATATCCCCTTAGAAAAGTTGAATTTTCTAAACATGACCAACAATATTGATCAGAGGAAGTACTTTTCAAAATAATATTTTTCTGGTGATGGGTATCTAGCAAATTAAATTACTTTGTAAGTCTGAGTGCCCTTCAGACTTGCCATGTTTATTACTATGTCTTTTGTATTTTTAAGAGACAATTCTTGTTATTGAGTGATTTATGGATGTCTCATGTTTTATACCAACTTGTTTGTTGAAAACAGTGTAAATCACTTTTCTTGTTTTTCAACTATTTATCAGTGTCCATTGTACTCCCAAGCAGCACTTTATTGTAGAAACCACAAGGAAATACAATAATATTCTTGTAAAATTCACATTCTGAAGGCCCAAATTCTCTCTTTTGAATGTTCGCATTTCTTCTTGTATGCTATCACCAACACTAGCAAGTAATCCTGCAATATTAAAATAATGTCTTCAAGTTCCATCTTATTTTTTTGGTTTTGAGAGCGTGGACTCTCAACTTCAAATGTTACTTTTGTCTTTCACATGTAACTTGAATATTGCCAAATTAGCACGTCAATGTTGGTGTTTATTCAACTAAAAAAAATTTAAATGTTGGTAACCTGTTCAATTTTTTATTTATTTTTATATAACCCCAAAAAAAAAAAAAAAAACATTGTAATGCTTAGTTAGTCTATATGCTAATCCAGCTTGATCCTCTCTATCCCAATATCTTCCACTGGCCATTGAATTTCTTTCCTTCTCAGCTTTGTGAACTTATAAATGAACTTTAGTGGCTGCTATTAGAATAATGGGAAACAATTTACCTATCTTTGGCCAACTCCATTGGTTAGCAGAGAGTCTTGTGTATCAACTTGTTGGTGCCTGCAGAGGCTTACCTATTCCTGAGTAGAGAAACTTCTAATACAAGACTTGTATGTCCTATAGGACTTGGTTTTATTTTCCAGGCACCTTAGAAGATGAGTGAAGTCACCATGGCATCTTTGTTAATCCTGTATTCCTGATGGATATGGACTTTATCATTCTTTTTCCCTTTTTAACGATTCACTATTTTCTTCTAGGTGTGAGCTTTGTTTGTGCTTATAGTTGGCTCAAATAGTTAGTTCTATTATGCTCTTTTCCATTTTCTAGTGTGACATGTATCTATTATTCGGCAATCTAGTGTTCGGATTTTGTTTCTTTGACACAAGCAACTTGGACCATAGACTACATTTAGCTGCATGGTCTGGCCAAGCAGAGGTGGTGAGTTATCTCTGCAAGCACAAGGCTGATGTTGGTGCAGCCGCCATGGATGATATGGGTGCAATTCACTTTGCTGCCCAGAAGGGACATTTAGAAGTCATACGAACTCTGCTTTCATCTGGAGCCTCCATTAATGCTTTTACTCGCAAGGGCTTGACTCCTCTACACTATGCTGTCCAAGGATCCCACCTGGAACTTGTTAAGTACTTGGTTAAAAAAGGTGCAAGCCTGAGTGCCAAGACAAAAGCAGGGAAGACTCCAGTTGATCTTGCTAACAATGAAGAAATTCTCTCCTTTCTGGAGGAATATGAAAGGTCATCTAAGAAAAGAGATCTTCATGGTAGACAGAAGGCTGGAGAATCTGATTCAAAGCCATCTATGCAGGAAAAGGAAGAAAATACTGGTGATAAAGTTCCTTCAGTTGTACAAGATGAACTAGAGAATGAAAAGGTGGAGATGAAGGATGATGAAGATGATAGAAAGGAGGCCTCGTCAGAGCCAAAAAAGGCACGAGTTTCACTCAATCACCTTCTAACTGCAGATGACAATCTAGAAGATGAAGAAAACTTGTGAGGCTATACAACAATTGTGGTAGATTGACTGTACAACAACATTATGAATTTTGCTTTCTACAACATTATGAATTGCTTCATTGTATTACTTTCTATAATAGGATTTTCTTCTTAATTTCATTGTTGTTATATTATGATTTTCTTCCCACCAATGGCCTTGTATGATAATTTCAAAATATTGTTAGGGGCTTATTATTGCTGAGTGTTGTTATAGTATAATGTCAGAGTATGGTACTTTTTACACTTGATTCTTCAATATGATTAATTGCCAATCATACATGGCAACGTTTGTCCGTGTAGGAAGATGTGATTTCACAGGGGAGAATTGTTGTGGTTGGATTGGAGTCATTGGACTACCAACTTATGATATAAATTATCACGGCTTAGTGTGATTAGAAATGCAGATGGACAGAAGTTTTATATTGCAGAGGGCGTGGGAGGTGGACGGAAAATTTTAAGTGATGGAAGTTCGAAGAGGTAGAGAAGGAAAACAGAAAACATGAATTGGGTCAATGTTACATGAGTCACTTAAGTGCTGTGCTGTGTTACCTTGTGCATATGCTAAGGAGGCGAGGCTGTGTTGTTCCTGTGAAGACTACTAGCGCAACATGAATTGGGTCAATGTTACATGAGTCACTTAAGTGCTGTGCTGTGTTACCTTGTGCATATGCTAAGGAGGCAAGGCTGTGTTGTTCCTGTGAAGACTACTAGTGCAACAGCTCGCAGACCAAGCAACAATACACATATATGCATGCAAGTAAGCCGTGTGTGTGTGTGTTGTGCAATTCTAGAGCAAGAGTAATGGAAATGAATTGAAATAACTAAGTTGCTTAGAAGCACCAGAAAAATTTACAACTCTTCAAGAGCAGTCTCTTTTTTTTTTTACAACTCTTTAAGAGCAGTCTCTTGGAAACCTAGCACTGAGGCTAAATCTGTATCAACATTCAAAACTAAGTTTGTACAGCTTTGGGCTGTAAATACATGCCATGCTTGAGTGCTAGTTATCCTATAATCAACTAGCCACTGATATTTTCCTGAAAAGGAAATTAGTAAGCACAGTCCTATGTGATCTAAGTAACTTGTTGCTTGTTTGAAATTGCAAAGCAGTATGTTAACATAAATAGAAATTTCTGACTAGTGGGATATTAGAGCCGACATGTCTCAATCTTTTGCAAAATCAACAACATCGGATACCTTCTAGCAATGGGGTCCACATATCGCTGAAAATAGCAGCTGCACCTGTTCAAAGCTAATCAAGATTGGCCACGAGCAATGCCCCCAGTGACCTGGCAAGGAGCTAGTAGACAAACTGAAAAATTGGGAAAATCTTTCGAGTTCATCGTTCATGCACTAGTTGATTGCAAAACTCCCAACTCGCAAGCCTACAGAACTATCAAGTATCAAAACGGACCCCATCATATCAATTGTACAATGGGGTACAATTGAAAATAGAACGTGAAAAAAAAAGGACCCCATGCAAGACTTGCAAGTCAATATCTATAATATTGCAGACAAATCAGAGGCAGGCTTATGATTTTTTATTCGGAAGTGGTTAATTAGATAGCTAATTAAATGAGTAAAATGTGACTATAATATTTTCTTAATGTGTACCATTATAGATGTTCGGTTTTGTTTTAGCTTTTTATTATTATTTTTATTTGTAAAGAAACTTGAGTTGAAATGAGCTACACGATAGAAAGAAGTAAGTAAGAAAAATATTTTTCAAGTATTGGTTCCACAATACTTGAAAGCACTTTGATAAAGCAATTGAAACTGTTATTTTCATCAAGATTCTAGAGTTTTATTCAAAATTCTATTTGAAATAGATAAATAATTAAATATGATAACCCTAAAATCATTACAATATACAGGGAGAAAATGGGCAAATGCCCATTTCAAAAAAAAAATCTAGCATTTTGCCCCCTTTCCCAAACTAATTAGGGAAATGCCCCTCTTTTAAAACTCGATTTTCTCAAAATCGAGTTATAAAAAAAAAAATTCTGGAGCCCTATAGTGGCGTTTTAAAAAGCCTATAGTGACATTTTAAGGACCTATAATGGCGTTTTGTAACCTGATCTCCATGAAGTCAAGTTACATGCAATTTTTTTTCTTTTTTTTACCTATAACTCGACTTCATGGAGATCAGATTATAAAACGCCACTATAAGTCCTTAAAACGTTACTATAGGCCCCTTAAAAACATCACTATAGGGCTTAACTCGATTTTGAGAAAATCAAGTTTCAAAAGAGGAGCATTTCCCTAATTAATTTGAGAAAGAGAGCAAAATGCTGGATTGTTTTTTTGAAAGGGGCAAAAGCCAATTTTTTCCCAATATACAGTATTACAAAAATCATTATAAGTCATCTTATTAGTTATTATACAAAATCTTAGTTGATATATACAGTATTTACCACATTCCTAGAATAATCTAACAACTTCTCAAATATCTCTCTCTCTCTCTCTCTCTCTCTCACACACACACACACACGCACACACGCACATATATATATATATATATTAATAGGAAAATTCAATTAGATTTCAAATTGAAATTCAAGTAGAGTCTAATTTTGCGCCACATGTCCCATTTAATCTAAGTTTTAAAATTTTGTGCCAAGTTATTTAATTCAGTGTAAAAAACGGGAATTCAATTAGAGTTTAATTTTACGTCACGTGTCTCATTTAATGTAAGTTTTTTAATTTTTGTGCCAAGAGAGTTTAATTCTATGTAGAAAACTAGGAGTTCAATATAAATAAACCATAAAAAACCTTTATATATATATAACCAATGCTTAAAGAAAATCTAATTAGATTCAAAATTGAATTTTGTTTTAGTTAGCTTTCCATACAAATTAAATTGTTTAGATATTTGCTGTTATTTTTTTCTCTAAACTAATGAGCATATTTTTTATACTATTTCTATTCAGATATTTTGTATGTCAGGATCTTGAACATAACAAATTGCAATTGAGTAGAATGATCTCATGCACTTATATATCCTCATTCAATTTAGGAGATACTATTAGAACAATTTTTTTGTGTGGGTGTGTGTGTGTGTGTGTTGTATTTAGTAGAATTTTACGGATCGTGATTGTGAATTTGATGTAGGGGATGTGATGGGCTGTTTGTGTATAGTTTAGAAACAGTGAAAGGGTTGAGTTACTTAGAACAAATTGATAGGTGGATAAGTACCTTTGCAAGAACACTTAGTTCCAAATATAACACAAAGGCTAACAATTCATTTAATTACCAAAACTGATTTACAAAGAGCTTACATTCTCCAACTTATACTAGTTGTTTGGCATTGGCAGTCTCTAGATGGTTGACAAGTGTCTAAATCCTATAGGCTAATGCTTAAGAAATCGTCTAACTAACTACCTACCTAATTAGTTACAAGTGGATTAGGATATAGGCATATTGTTGCTTGAAATGCCCTGCATTAGTACTCTCCCTCTTAAGAAGCACTTGACCTCAAGTGCTCTTGGTTGCCACAAGATTTATATGAAGTTATAGGATGATACATTTACCTTGTATGATGAGTTTCCTGTTGTTGTAACACATCAAAGGCTACTACTTCTGCACAGCCAAGTCCCACATAAATGAAACACCAATGTAGATGCATCTGCATTAAGAGAGCTCCCTTTCTTGAAAGCAAACTTGTCCTCAAGTTTGGTTGACTTTTCAATTGTAAAACATGTACACCAAATTGAACATTAAGTGTTTTGCCTCGCTAATGATCAATCATGCATATTTTGACACTACAAGGCTTTATTCTTCACTAATGAATCAACATTCTTCATCTTGACCATTGGCTTGTGGCTTGCCTTCCCTTTCTTTGGTTGCAAGGAGTGTAGATGCATGAGCTTGAACATGTTGTGTGTGTTGCACCTTCTACCCACGATAGTTTCATATGATTTTTCACATCTATGTAAAAGATGGAACCCGTTCATGGCTACCTCCTCACAAAGAACATGACATTTATGTTGTCTATCATCATCCACTTCTTGTTTTAGAACTTGCATAACCCATATTACTAATGGAGAGTCATTTGCTTCCTTAACAATAACATTTGCTCATTCTTCCACATATTGACCATGCACAGATTCTACCATACTTATTATGCCTTCAGTTAATTATTGTCCTCCCTCACCAATCTGTTCTTCAATGTAGCTATTAAAAACAAGACGTCCAATGTCTTGGTCTTCTAACTCTTTAACCATAAAGTCTTGATCTTCTATCTCTTCAACAACCAAGGTTTCAACATTTGACAAAACAGGTTGGTTCTTGGCTGGTACCTTGGAAGCCTTACTTGATTTAGCAACATTTCATCCATTTTCAACCTTCTTGGTGAAATTGGATGTTGCATCACCACTTCAAGCACTGATTTTAGAACTGAAAGGAACTGATTGTGCCCTCTTGACTTGATGATTCTCAATCAGTACTGCCCTATTGAAAGCTTCTGAAACAGTTCAGTCATTTTGGAGGAAATGGACATCTTGGATTTGCACTTTGCTGTAAAGGGTGTGGCTGTAGTTGTAAGCCAAGAATTGCTCTCTAAGCTTTTGTTTCATCTTCTCCCAAGTATGAATCTTGGTTTTTCCTTTTTCTCAATCTTTGAATCTTCAACTGCTCCCACCAAGATCTTGCCTTGCCTCTCAAATTAGTTGCTGCCAATTTAAATTTCTTGGATTTTGGAATATCATAACAAGCAAAGATCTTTTCAACTTGGCTAAGCCAATTCACAAACTCCTCATCATCCAAGCTGCCATCAAATTCAAGGAATTTAATCTCAAATCTTGATTCTTAATTCTGGTTTGGCATCTTTGGTTGAACCATGAAAGGACTGTGGCCATACTTCTCATCTCCACCTAGGAATATGAGCAAAAGTTTGTTCATAATCCTCCTTATATAAAGCTACACTTCTAGCAATATCATGTTGGTAGTATTGCTACAGTATCTTCTTATCTTTTCTCAACTGTTCAGTCAAGGCTTGTAGTTGCCTCCTCAATAATTCCACTTCAGCTTCTAAGCCATTTTGAACCATTCTACACCTTGGTCTGTTGGCTACAATATCATTTTCCTCTACTACAAGAACAGCTTGCTTCTTGCCCTTATCCTTCCTTATCTTCTCAAAAACCATTGCTTCTTGCTACTACAAACCAATTGCTAGCACATATGAAGGCTTTGGTTTTGGTAAGAGAGGTATTTTAGGCTAGGAAAAGCAATCAAGACTAAATCTTGATAGGTTCTTAGATAGAAAATGAAGAAACAAATTGCAAACGAACTTGAATCCTAAGGACCTCAGCTCTAATACCAAATTGATGTAGGGGATGTGATGAGTTGTTTGTGTATGGTTTAGAAATAATGAAAGGGTTGAGTTACTTAGAACAAATTGATAGGTGGATAAGTATCTCTGTAAGAACACTTAGTTCCAAATAGCACACAAAGGCTAATAATTTATTCAATTACCAAAACCAATTTACAAAGAGCTTACATTCTCCTACTTATACTAGTTGTTTAGCATTGGTAGTCTCTAAATGATTGGCAAGTCTCTAAATCCTATAGGCTAATGTTTAAGAAATCGTCTAATTAACAATTACAAGTGGATTAGGATATAGGTATATAGTTGCTTGAAATGCCCTGCATCAAAATTGATATTGTATATGTAACATCTAATAGTGATTTTTAAAATTATATACATAACAGCAGTATAATGAAAAACTTAGTATAACTAACATCATGAAAATTGAAAGAAAAAATTATTTTAGTACCTCCAAATGTCACTATCGAGCTAATATCTTATATGTTTCATAATTCAAGTTTACATCAATAACACTATTACAATTTATCCTTTTCCTGTGTAAACATGAGTTAGATACTAGTTATTGAAATTTTAGCCTAAATTGCAGTCTTTTTAATTCATTTTCTGTTAAAAATGCTACAGTGAAATTACTGCCAACGATTATAGCATATATTTGGATATAGACCCACCCTCCCTGACATCATTGTTAATTACAAACTGTAGGACACATGTGTCTGTTAAAAATATTCAGTATTCTTTTAAAAAAAAAAAAACCTGAAGGACACAATTAATATAGATCACAAAAAATCAAACTGCAGGTACCATTCAAATAAATGCATGTGAAGAGACACAAATGACAGTTAATAGTACTAGGGGAGTCAAGTCATTTTCCCCGTACGACATGCTTCATATCTTACTCCAAAATCCAAAAATACCAGAAATTTTTATACATATACAATCTCCACATCTGATTCTTCCTTTACATAGTAAAGAAAACCAGTAAAGTGAAACATCCACGCTTCTACCTTAGTTTGTCATCTTCCTCAATTTTAATTTTTCATCGTCTCTCTCACCCGCACGAGCTTCTTGCCTGGAGATCTCCACCTAGAAGCTACCTCTCACTTTCTTCTTCACCCTTCTTCACCCCTTTATATTCACATATCACATCACCACACATCTCACTCTCACTCTCATTTTCCATTTCATTCTCTTCTCAAACCAAACCATCTCTCACTTTCTTTTACCCTATATTACATGTCTCATATTCAGCACAGACAATTGAGTTCTCATTGGATTATATAGGTGAGTGAGGCTATACCCTTTTCTCTATACCATACTAAACTGTCACAACCACGTAAAAATATTCTATCCACCCTTCAAACCATGGCTTCATATTCAAAGACCAAAGTAGTACTGCAACAAAGAAAACCACTTCCAAATAATGGTATTGGTAGGCCTAGAATGCTTAAAGATTTCCTCAATGACACATCAAATTCATGCGCTTCAACCGGATTCAAATCACTCCCTAGACAACCCTGCAATCCCAATGCACAAGTTTTCAGCAACAATACAAATACCAAGTTACTTAGATGCCAATCAAAAGCTGCATCAACAGCAATTTCAGCCCTCCAAGCCATGATCAACGCAGTCAAAAATTTTCCGATGAAAAAATCCTCCTCAATTTTGCCAAGAAGCCTTTCAAGGAGACTGTCAAGAAAGAAACCAAGCGAAGTCAAAATTACAGTCAGAGTCAAAGACATCATACGGTGGACATCGTTTCGGGACTTGGTGGAGGAGAAATCTCAGCCCTTGGATTTCAATTCCTCGCCTAATCACTGCACCACAACTACTATTACAACGGGGTCCACAAATACCACGTGTAGTAGCAACAGCTCAAGTTGGTGTGAAAGTGATTTTACCTCGGAGTATTTACCGTCGTGGGGCGGTAATTCTCGGGACAACGTTGTAAACGAGGTTGAAGTAGGTAAAAAGTATTTACCACGTGTCGGCGAGGATTGTCCGAAAACGACAACAGGGACAGAAACTTATGCTGACGTGGGAACCAAGGTAAGCAATTATTTAGTGCATCGCATCTGTAAAATATTTTGTATGTGTCTGCTAGTGAGGGTTCCTTGGATGATTATAAAAGTTTTATTTTATTTATTTATGGATTTGTCATTGTGTTTTCCTTGGTCAGATTCGGTTTGACTAAATAAAATAAAATAAAAAGGCTGTGACAAATTTGATAATATATGATATAATTTGTGTATATATTTTAGTAAAGTTGGTTTTGTCTCATTGTGACAATTGTACATAGTTTATTATTATTATTTTTTGATGAACAAAAAAGGGTCTCACATAGTTTATTATTATTTGATTGGCACATAGTTTATAATTATCACATCAAACAAAAGAGAAGTTACAAGGAACTGAGGATGTTAATTTCTACAATATACTATTATACATTCTTAGTTTAAGAGTTTAGACTCTTCGCTTTCAGTGTTATATTTGTCGGATTCTACATTAATTATATGGTTTATGTATATTTTCCATTTGCACAACTTGCTACGCAACACAGTTCAAACAGCTGGAGATTAGTGTTACAAATTATTAATTAAAAATTCGTATATCCTATTTTACTTTACAACATCAACATGAATCTTAATTTAGTGATAATTTGTAGATAATGCATTATTTAGTGAAGTGAACCTTAAATTAGTGTTAGAAACTTAATTGTATGGGCATTAAAGTTTAACATCAACTTTCTCCTTTGAACTCAACACAATGATACATCTGTAGTGTATATCCTTAAAATATTAAATATCACAGAAAAATTGAGAAAATGAAATAAAATAAAATATCGAAGTTTGTTCAAAAAATAGGTTATAAAAAATTGTTCTTTAATTTTTTTACTATATTCAATTAGCTTCAAATTATAACACAGTCACTTGAAGTCTTGAACACTTTTTTTTTTAATCATACAAGTGAGAAGAGATTCAAACATAGATTCTTCCCTATGAAAAAAATCAAACGATATTATTGAACCACGATACTCTTAATCACTTGAACACATTTTGATATTATGTGTAGGAGTGACTTCTTTTCTAATAAATAACTTTTTTTTTTTTAATGAGAATCGTTTGATAAGTAACTTTAACTTGCATCTAAATTTTTGAATGCCTAGAATGTGTACTAACATTTAAAGTTGCTTGATTCTCCAAAAAAAAAAAAATTATAGTTGCTTCGCACATAATTAATGGATCGTGATCCAATGAAAGGCAATGTCGAGAAACTCTCTATGCTAAAATATCTTGATTTAAGGCACATATAATTTGAAGATTTTGACTATCAAACTTTCAAAATAGCTAGTGGGAAAATGCTTTATAAAATATTTTTTCCCAATCCCACATCTCTTTAGTCTTTTCTGTAGTCTTCAGTATGGTGATTGGTGCATAAATATTTTTCTGTCGGTTTTTAATTTGTACTGATTTTGATTGGCCTAAAATATAAATTCTGACAGGGAGAATTATGGTGCGATGAGAAAGAACAGCAAAGCCCAGTTTCGGTGCTTAATTTTCAAGTTGGAGAGGGTGAAGAGCCATTCTCATCTTTTACTCGAAGCCTTGCCAACATGGAGCGTATGTTCTTGTCTTTCCCTCGTCATTTTTTGGTACACAAGTCTTCATGCACTATGGCCAGTATATAGGGCCTCACTTAGTTATAGGTTTTCATTTTTAATTCCAATGAATGTAGGGGCACAAAATTTTTTAAGGGTTAATGCGATCGACTTTGATTGGTGTCTAATAATAGTGGTGTCACTTGTCAGGGTGAGTCCATAAAAAAAATGATGTTATTCCGATAACAACTTATTATTTTAACAAATTATAAAAAAATTTGTGAAAAATTTTGTATCTCTGATATTACTTTTTTATTTGTGTGTCTAATTGGACTTTTAGGGGTATGATGCTTTTTTTTAAAAAAAAATTTGTGTATGCTTGTGGGTTTGTAATCTCTTCAATGTAGGAGGTATGCAAATTAGTGGGCATAAACAGCAATCCTTACTTTTGTTTTGGGGTGCAAATGGAAATTTTAAAGGCAAAAATTAAGAACAACCCTTAGTTTAACATTGCACAACTATAGATATAGGCCATGAGAACAAATGCTAACAAACCATGATTTTCTATCAGGGACAAGAGAAAACCTTATGCAAAAGATCCAGCTCTTTGAGAGTCTTGCTAAACTGGAGCCTTTTAACCAAGAGGAATGCATGTCCATGGAAGAAAATACCAAATTCGATGAAGAAGAACCAGATGAATTTGAAAAGAAGGTCTCGGAGCTGTTTGTCAAAACAGCCAGTACAGTAGATATTGGCAGTGCCGGAGTGGAACTATTATTGTTGGATTTCTTTAGGGATGAATTGACTACAAAGAGATGCCAAACTAAAATGGATGATGATGAGTTTGATAGCGAGGTGGTGAGCAAGGCAAAAGCATGGGTGAGAGGGGAACAAAATGGACTACATGAATGGGGTATAGAGCATAAGAGGGAGGCTTATATTAGTGACATGGATAGAAGAGAGGGGTGGAGCAACTTTGAAGAGGAGCAAGAGGAGCTAGCTTTTGAATTTGAGACTGGGATTCTGGGGGATTTGTTGGATGAGGTTCTGGTTGATCTCTTCTTACACTGAGAAGAATAGTTAACTGTGTTGGAAGAAAAGTAATGCTAAAGATGCAAAATTTTTCACAACTGTTGACATGGCTAGTTGTGATTGGAGCAAAACATTACTTTCACCTGACTCTACCATTGTTGACATTATTTTTATCATGCATCAATCACAACAAGCCATATTAAAAGTTGTGTCGGTAAATTTCTTGAAGAAAGTTTTACTCAATGGCTGTTGGCCTTTGCTACTCAACCAGACATTATGGTATGGGTACAGTGGCTTCAGATTCAATTTTGCACTCAACATGGTTTTGGACCTTTGGAGAAGCGGTCATGCCCATTAGATTACCAACATTACTTTGATGCCTGGCTATGAATGAGAAGAATGTGGCAATGGGGAAAATATCAATATTTGGCCTTTTCGGCTAAGATGGAGAGGTAAATAGCTGAGTGTTGGCTTTTAAGTTGGTACAGCTTGGTGCTTAGAGCATTTCAATTTTGGAATGTAAAGATGGGAGAAGAAACTCTTGTAGGGCAAAACTCATGCCTGGCATGTAAAAATTGGTTTCGCATAACAACAGAGCCTTCTTATTGTAGCGAGATGAAGCTTAACATTTGTAAAATAAATAAGATAAGTCCATTTTTAATTTAACTTTTACTAGATAAGGATGATCCTATGATATTACTTCAATTCAATATCATATATATGTAGCTTATATTTCAAAATCAAAGCATTTGCAGATAGCAATTGTTTTGATGAATGAGTAATTTTTTAAGAAGCAACAAATCATAGCTGACAACAACCTGTTACAAACAAGCAGCAAGTTGCAACAGGCTTAAAGCCATACCAAAACAACATTAGATACAACAAAAAGACACAAAGACAGAACAAACTCTAACAGGCAAGCAACAGGCTTATGTAAATCCAAAACAACACAAGAACTACTACTAGGTTTATGTATCAGATCGATGAAAATTTCCATAGACAGCAGAGAGTTCAGCTTTGATTGGAATTCTTGACACCCTTGTAGCTAGACTATCTGTGTCTGACATCAAACCTTATTGCCTTTCAAGGTTAATTTGGCCTATATAAGCAATTATGAGAAGAATTAAACATGACTTGACTAGTTCTTTTGGGATTGCATAAATTTGAATTTGATTAACCTCTCCTTAACAAAGGCTATCAAAGCCAAGTAATCCCATATAGCTCAAGGTAAATGGAAGCTTGCGAAGCTTCTGAGCGTGTTGGATACAAAAGCTATCAAAGCCAACCTAGTAATCCCATATAGCGTAGAGTACTATGAAGGATTATGTTGTATTGGATGAGTGGTAGACATAGCTTAAAAAAGGATTTGTTTTTTTTTTGGTCAGAGAATTCAAAGGAATTGGACCTGTGGGATACGATGAAGGCCTAGTGGCGGAGTCAGGAAATTTTTTCGGGGCCGTAAATATATTTTTGTGTAATTTTTAAATTTATTACCAAATTTAAAAGAATATTAATTGAAAATTTCAAAAGCTGGAGGCCATGGCCCCCTTGGCAACCCCTAGCGCAGCCTATTGAAGCATGAATAAATCTTGTACCATTCCATCGGCTTTGAGATGTCCAGCTTGTTGTACAATTATTCAATAATCTTTGCATTATGGACTGGAGTGTGGGCTGTCATAAAACGCTATGCTTTCAAGCAGTTGAGAAAAAAGGTTCACATGGCCCTTTCAACCGGGCATCAACCTTCATGGATCATGGCAAAGCAGTGGCCTGACGTTAAGCCCAATAATAGTTTCATCTCCGGCCCTTAACTCAATGTTGCATCCCCACCCCCATTTGCCAAACTTTGTTATATTAAAGGAATGTTTGGTAGAATACTGTAAATATGATTTAACTATTTAATGACTTGGTTATATTTATTTCTCAAAAAAAAAAAAAAAAAAAAAAAGTAACTTGGTTATATTTTTATTACAAGGAATGAATCGTTTTTTATGAATAACTATTTTTTAAAATAAAGAATAACTATTCTTCTATAAAAGAGGTGTAATAATTTCTAAAATTAATATATTTCCAAATAAACAAACTTTCTATATGCATATAATAATTATCAAAAAAAAAAAAAAAAAAACTAATCTCTCTCTCAAATTTTAAAAAATATATATTATTTTTTAGGAAATATAATTGCATTTCCTAAAATATATCTTAAGTTTTATTCTAATGTCACATAGCTTACAACTAAACTTATAAATATGTTTAATTATTCCATTACAACACGTTTTATTCCTAGTAATAAAAATTATCATTCATGTTGTAATTCACATTCAGTGTACCAGACATGCTCTAACACACCTTTGAGATTTAAGTCATAGCCTAGTAATAAATTTATATTTTGTGGTATCTTGTGACTAATTTTTTGTTTTTAATAGGAAGACTAAGAATTTTATTCAAATAGAGAAATAGAAAGTTAGAAACCACATTATGGAGAAAGCTTATTCTAAAGAACAAGGACTTTCTTTAATCCAAGTAGAAAACTCAACTTTATGAATACTTAAAACATGTTTTGCTAACAAATGGAATAAACAATAAAGCATGTAAATAATTACATAATCAACGCTAGAGTTTGATATTTTTTTTAAGCTAAGCTCCAGATTTTCAAGAACATACATGTTTCACAAATCACAATACAATTTTAAATTATTGCAATTTAAAAACTTTATGAGTCTATATTAATCGAAATAAAATAAATTTTATTTAAGATGTACTTGGTATTATCTAATTACTAAAAAAAAAAATTCATCCATGAGTCAAATATTGACTTAAAAATATTGAAAAAAAAATTATTCACTTAAAAAAATTATAATAGATAAATTGTTAAATACAATATAATATTCACATGGAGGTATGTACGTAAATGCACGTATCACAGATTCACATATTTGTCCCGCAATCATGGCTTTGCGATTGCCAAGTAAACTTTTTTTCTTTTTTTTTTGGTTGATGAGATTGCCAAGTAAACTTTGATATACAATTATAATATTACAGATTCACTTCAATCGAAAAGTCTATGATAATCTGTGATAATCTTAATAGATAATTAAGCCATTTGCATGTGCTCCTGTGCATCAACTCCAAGGTAAGCTACTATGCTTGGTGATACTCAAAGTTTCCAGTACTTAATTATTACTTACAACGTGTGACAAGTGCTGGGTTTATTCCTTAAAACCTTCGGAAATTAGGTTCAATTTGATGTGTGTAATTAAAATCTTATTTGTCTAATTACAAATTTTAGACCTAAAATATTATTAGCATCCTATACCGTGCTGTATTGTACGCCATCTATATACTACGAGCACACTCCATTGTGGTCTTGTATATACGTTTCCAAACGACCACAATTGTCTTTGATAAAATATAATTTGAAGCCTTTGGTGCTACAAATGGGCCATGTATTTAGAAGGATGTAATGTTACATAGGAATTCTTGTTTGTATCTTAAGTATGATTACACTTTATGTACATCAGAAGAGTACATGAGCTATCCCCATAGTTCTAGGTCAATGAGTGTGAGTTGATTATTTAATAAAAAAAGATTGTAAAAACCTTGTATTAATCATCGTATTTTTGTTTCTTTTAGTTGTCTCCTTGATTAGATCTAGCAGTGTATACACAAAACCTTAAAATACCTAAAATAATATTTTTCACAATTATAAGTTTTTTTTAAAAGAAATAATAAACATAATCTTTTAAAGGGGCAAGAGATCATGGATTCGTCACATAGCTAATTCCAAAGTCAAATTTCAAAATCTAGGACTCAATGAGAACAAATATGCGAGAAGCCCATTGCTAACCTTTCAAGCAACATTTTGTAGTCAACTCGGGTATTTATAATATTTGTCACAAAACAGAGTCATAGTCTTTAGCATTATTCAAGCAAAAAAATAAAAAGTCTTTAGCATTTTAAATTGAGGCCCAATTATCTAAGCTACGGCATTGAGAAAGATATATTATACTAGTTAATCAGCAACCAATTTGTACAATTTGTTTGGTCCATCGATTAACTAATTAAGTACGCTCATTATTCGTGCCATAATTTTCTATCAAGGAGGAAAAATTCTTTTCCTAATACATACCAATCTTGTGTGATTAACATGCAGGTGTAGTTTTATTGGAATAGTCACATTTGAATTGCGTGATTGTTAAACATTTGGGTAATAATAAAAGTAGTGAATAGTTAATATAATATAGTTAAGTTTATATCTATAGGCTTAAGTTTTTGGGTCAAATGTTGTTTCTATACAATATATTAACCTCTCAATTGAAATCCCATTAAAGTATTCTCACCTACAAGTGGTATCAAGGCCAATGATTTGAGGGCAAGTATTCATTAGTAGATTCCACCAAGTAGAATGAGATTGAGCTCAAATTCGCTCACCCAAAGTTGAGTAAATGTTATATTAGGTGTGTATTGGTGACTCTTATAATTATGCAAGAAAGACTCTGCTAGCCATAACGCTATAACAGTTCAAACTAGAATATGTCCCATATCCCTGTATATTTGCTTAACTACTTTCAATTAAAATTCAATTAAAATGACCTTATATATGCCATGAAATATTGAATTTTCCATCTGATTCATATAATTTTTGGTGGTCCTTTGTTTATTCCTGCATATATATCAGAACATGCACAACTTGTACAAATCGTACATCTCAAAATCTTGCCAATAGATTGCGAACTCTTAAGAGCACTCTCATCAGGTGTGCCAAATGCCAAATATTTGGCATTTGGCACACCAAACACCAAAAAACATCTCTCATGAGGTGTTCTAAATCTTAAAAAATTTGGAACATATGAACAGTACGCTCTCATATTTGAGAGCGTACGGACATATGTGTTATAATTTTAATGAATATTTTATTTTTTCTCTCTCATTCCTCAGTCAGTTTCTTCCTATTTTTTTCTCAAACACCGGTCGGTTCTCTCATTCTCATCCCCTCATATTTTCTTCCTCACCATCAGTTCCCTTCCATGCCGTCGCCGACATTGACGCCAACGCCGACGCCGACGCCGACGCATCAATTCCACGCCGATCTCTCTCTAGTTGTGGTTTTTTTTTTTTTTTTGGCTGTGGTTTGATGGTTGGGTTGGGCGATGGGTGGGTTCGAATGGACAGATCGGCGGTGGGTGGGTTCGGATGGACAGATCGGCGTCCACCACGCAGCACCGCCCATCTCACACTCTCAGATCAGATCGCGTGGGTTTTTTTTTTTTTTTGGCTGTGGTTTGATGGTTGGGTTGGGCGATGGGTGGGTTCGAATGGACAGAGCAGCGGTGGGTGGGTTCGAATGGGCAGATCGGCGTCCACCACGCAGCACCGCCCATCTCAGCGGTGGGTTTTAATGGGTTGATATTGGTGGGTTATGGCGGTGGGTGGTGGCCGGCTACTAGGGGCAGTGGTGGTGGTGGCCGGTTACTATGGGCAGTGGTGGTGGGGGGTTGTGCATTATATTACCGTTTGAAGTTTTTTTTTAATGATATTTTAAGGTGTTGTATATATTATTTTAATGTATGAGATGGAAGAATAGAACATCTGATAAATTAGATGTTGTAAAATGATGTGGTAAAATAGTAAAGTAGGCTTTTGATGTGTTAAAATGACATTTTTTATAGAACAGCTGATGGGAATGCTCTAAGAGTCTCAACAGCAACAATAAATCTCGTGCCTAAAATGATATTTGGCATAACCGAGGATCAAAGGAAGGACCACTTTGCTCTTTGGGACCAACTCCAAAACTATAAATAATTAAAGGACCACTTTGCTCATTGCTGGGACTGTGTGGAACCCAATTATACGATATTTTACACAAATGGATATTCTCAAATCTCAATACATATATTATATATTCTATATATATGCATGTGTAGTTTGCAACGGTTAAATAGAAGGCGATATTGGATAAAGAGGGAATAGGATGAGAGGCATGAGAAAAACAGAATTTTCAACGTGTGTATATATATATCGTTGCAATTACGTACACATGCAGTGCAATTTTGCGCAAGTTGTGTTTTGTTGAGTTGCATATATAGTATTCACTATGATTACGAAACTTTGTTTGATTCTTTGGATTTGATGAGGAGCTAATGAACTTATTATGCTTCAGTCAAAAAATGAAAAGGACTACTTAGGCTAAGAGCAAGAGTTTAATTAAGAAGAAGCCATACGAGTTAGTTGTATGTTAATTTTATTTATTCAATGTGATTGATCAGCTAAAGAAGGATGCTCTATCCATTTATCTCTAAAAAACCTCTTGTTATCCTTTTGGTGTGATTCTGAGATATATATATATATATATATAGACATATACTTGATTTGTTTGATGGGATTAACATATAGGTCGATTAATAACATATATCTTGATAAGACATTTCCATCAATATATCTCAACATTTTTTTTCTTTTTGGTTTTTTTGGGGAATAAGGGAATTGAATCTAAGTTTAATCGTATCGATATAATCTTTTTGATTTTTTTTTTTTTTTGGTCAACTCTTGAAAACATCCTGTGATGATATGATTTGAAAAGGTACGTAAATTGTTCATCAATAAAAAAAGTTTGTTATTTAATTTATATACTTAAAATTTACTTCTTAATGTGTCATTTTTATTATTGTGATGCAAATAATGACTCTGAGGTTAACTAGTTTTTACATTAATTTTACAAATCAATTATGAAATCAACCTGCAGGGTGCAACACGTGGAAAGGCATTTCACTATAAATTAACCATATACGATATAAACACTTAGTTCTTTGTTTCTCAATGCAAGTAAAATTTATAATTTGGGTCTTTTAGCCGGTTTGCATTAAAAAACGATTAACATCTTTAATTACACAAGTATAAAATGGTGAACTTTATCCGGCTACCATTAGGAAAGGAAAATAAATTTCTTTCACACACAAACTCAGTTTTAAACAATAAAAGGATTTTTTTTTTTTTTGGCAATTATAACATTTCAACTATTAGTGCATTCATCTTCGTTGTCAGTTCTTACCACAAAAGTTTGGCCATATTAGTTATGTGATTATATCACTGAGTGGTTTCTGATTTTTTTTAGTAAGTAAAAAATGTAAAATGTCATTAAGTTAAGAATCTTGTAGTTCAATTGAATTTTAAATGTAGTCATTCAGAACTTAAATCCATTGGTCCCAAACTATTAAAACCCCATTAAAACGAGAGTAACAAAAATTAAATGCCATTAAAGATGGCCTCCACGACCCTACTAGCTAGGAAAGAAGGATGACCAAATATCTTAACATAGCCATTTACATGAGCACAACCAGCTAGCAAGTGAACCCTTCTGTTCCTCTATCTATTCACCCAACCAAAAACAAAATTAATAGCAGGATATTATAATGAATTAATACAACAGACACCTGTCAGGATAAGCTATAAAATATGATAGTTGCATACTTAATCGTGTACAGAATACAAATCTTTGATTTTTCACAAAAGGGTTCGGTTGGTTTAAAAGATTTGTTCAACAATAATTACATTTTAATTTCTTCCATGCCAGGGTTGTATTGTATATTTAATTACCTTGTTTTCATAAAAAGTGTTAAGACCACAATTTTTTTACAATATTTTTATGGGAAATGCTAACGAGTGCCCTTAGGACACTGGTTAAGAATCCAGTTAAAGAAAGTTTTTATGGGAAAAGAAAAAAAACAATTAATGTTTTGACAGTTTTTTTCATTTCCCATAAAAGTGATGTCAAAACTTTCCTAAAATGGATTGTTAATGAGTGTCCTTAATTAGGGCACTTGTTAGCATGACCTTATTTTTATAATAAATTATAGGTAGTAAATTCTTATTAGTTCTAATTTGAACTTATAATTGAAATTACATTTTTTGCCCACCAACAAATACCTATAACATCCTGACATTTAAAGTTTATGGTGAAAATGTCGGGTACATAACATTTCTCTATTTATATAAGTTGTCAAATGGGACAAAGTCCGGTTTCCTTGTGCCCTTCTTTCTGGCCTGTGGTCTATGGACCATAGTTACTAATTTAACGCATGGAATATACTCTGATAAGTACGTGCTTTAGTATATAGTTTTCCCTTTTTCTTTTCTTTAAATTTTTGGATGTATTTTCAAGAAAATTGTTATAGTTTTTAAATATACATGTAATATATATGACAAAAAATATATAATAGATAATTGTTTGTATGACATTAAAATCTAATTATCCAAATTATATTAAAAGCTTACGATCGAATAAAAATATGAAAATGTTAATTTTCAATATAAATTATAACATATGAAATTAAGAAATATTGATTTTGATAGTTGTATTGTCATATTTAGGGTTTGTTTAAGATCCGCTTATTTTGCTGAAACTAAAAACTTTTTGCTGAAAGTACTATAGATAAAGGTAAAAGTTAGATGAAATAGTACAGTGGGACCTATGAATAGTACCAAAAAGTGCAATAGGGTCCACGAACAGTAGCAAAAATAAGCTGAATGGTAAAATAAGTTGGCAAAAAATAAGCTATCCAAACGGACACTTAGATATTGTTTCAGTTGAATTTGATGTAATTTTGATATTGTTCCCCTACATTTAAAATTTTATATTTAGATCCTTACATTTGAGGCCAATTGCAATTTTTCCCTTTTATCCATTATCATTGAGAGTTGAGACGTTGACGATCAAATTCCACATAAGCTCAAAGGTCAAAACAATATAATTTTAGTTACTAAAATTAGGCTAAAGTCCAAAACACACCTCTAAAAATTGAAGGGTTTTTGAATTTTACACTATAAAGTTCATAATTTGAATTTACTTCCTAATATTATATGTCGTTTTGACTATTTTACTCCTTAATGTTATATGTCATTTTGATTAACAACTTCTCCTTTAATATTTTTGCTGATGTGTGATGTGTCCATTGAGTGACACGTAAGCTTATGACATGTACAGTTTGATTTAATCAAATTGTGACACGTGGATTTAACTATTCCACATCATATAAATGACTTAAAAAACTTTAAATAATCAAAATAAAAATTCTTTATTTTCTTTAAATAAAAAATAAAAAACAAAAAAAATAATGCGATTTTTCTTAGACATTTTTTGGATAAGCAAGCAAAATTTAAAAGAAAAAAAAAATCTCAACAATCAACCCCTCAAACAGTCAAACTTCACTTAAATTACAAATCATGCGATTTTAAATACCCTCTCAGTTGTCTCAGCTATCACAAGAATCCTTGCTTTGCTGATTTTTGATATGAAAAAAGAAAAGGTAATTTTGCTTTGCCTTCTTAAGTCACGTAATAGCTTGATATGAAAAAAGGAAAGATAATTTTGCTTTGCCTTCTTAAGTCACGTAAGCTTTAAAAAGTAAAAAATTCCCAAAGATCATTGTTTATTATGTTGGTAACAGTGTAAGGTTAATCTTTTCAATAAAAGTAACATTTTTTTATAAGATAATAAAAGTAACATTTATAATTATTGATTATAATATTTTAATTTAAAACTTTAACAAGTATAGGTTTAACTTCATAAAAAAAAAAAAGTATAGGTTTAACCAAAAAATAAATAAAAAATATAGGTTTAACCAATTTACATCAAGGCACAAAAAAGTAAAAAATTCCCAAATATCATTGTTTGTTATGTCGGTAATAGTGTAAGGTTAATCTTTTCAATAAAAGTAACATCTTTTTATAAGATAATAAAAGTAACATTTATAATTATTGATTATAATATTTTAATTTAAAACTTTAACAAGTATAGGGTTAACTTCATCAAAAAAAAAAGTATAGGTTTAACCAAAAAAAAAGTATAGGTTTAGCCAATTTACATTAGGGCACAAAATTTAGTATAAAAAATTACAAACTCAATTTTTTTCTGATATATTAATTTAATTTTTTATATATGTATCAACAAGCATCAAATTGTTTAACAAAAAAATTAATTCAATCCAATCTGATACAGACAATTCCATTTGAGTAACAAAAAATTGGAAAAACTCCATTGCATCAAATTGGTCTCCCCAGGAATACGTGCTAACAAAAGCTGCAAAAGATTGGAAACAACCAAGTAACCTAATTAGAATTTATTTAAAAAAAATTATAAAAAAGTTAAAGAGATTGGAAACAACCAGGTAAAAATTCATAAAGGTCAACCGGTGAAAATACATCAACTTGCTCATCTTGGATTGCATCCAACAATGATCGAAGCAGACAAGGCAAACAAAATCCCTTAGACCGACACCTATTCCGTGCTACTATCTCTCTAATTTCTTGCATTTGAGCAACCATTTGCAATGTTGCCCCCATAAAGCAAGAATTTCCCATGTTTTGAATGCCTACAACTTGAAAAGATAGCAAGTCTACACACTATTAAAAACAGAGCCAACTCCTCTACCAAAAACAACAAAGAACTATACTATGAACAATCTTCGTAAAGGAGATGGATGGTGTGGAATGACTAAACTTACATTGGGTATTGCCATCTTAGTTTGAGCGGAGGAGCTTTCCACGTTCAGGTAGAGGAGGAGCTGGAAATTCCTTTTTTTGGATGTTCGGGAGTGAGCTTACAAGAGAGAAAGGGGAAAGTAGTTATAGGTGAATTGTGTTCTTTAGGGTTTTTGGTCCCATTCGGTCCATTTTGGACTAATTGGGACTTAAATTGAATTATACATACTTAATACTTTTGATGTTCCTATTATTTGGGATGAAAACTTATGTATAATTTGAATTATAAGTTTTTTATAACCAAAAAACTTATACTAAATATGTATCGGTCTATTATGATAATAAAAACTTATAATAAACTTATACTAAATATTTATAATTTAATAAATTGCAGAAATAAAAACTATTATAATTTGTGTATTTGTGCCACGTGGTTTTCTCAAATTGTAGAAATTTTAATAAATTTTTAGATTTTAAAAATAGATATATACATATTTTTTGGATAAATATAACAAATCAAGTAATGAAAAGAAAGTAGTATTTGATTTACAACTATAATAGTTGTGTCTATTTAAAATGTTATCAACAAAGCCTAAAATCAATAGAACAGAATTACCTAAGGATAGAATTTAAATAAAAAAGAGAGATACAAAAAGGTAAAAGAAAAAAAAGATCTTTTGCTGACTTAAGGAATCCAAGTCCTACTTGGATGCTTATCAAAAGAGTCCTACTTGGATTCAGTAATTATGCTCCATGGCACAAACTAGCCTTTGCTATATATATATATATATATATATATATATATATATACATGTTTTGTGCCTCAACATTGGTTTTGTAATAGAGTTCAAGCTGACGCAACTTACTTCGGGAAAATTAAGGTTTCTCCTTGTGGTGAGAGAGCTCTTTTGGGTGTGTATTTGGAGTTTGGGTTTTGTGAGAGAATATGATTTTTTTTTCATCGTTTATAGTTTAGACTTGTTAAAATTTAAAACTTATTACTTTATGGGTTTGTGTATTTTTTTTTTCTTTTTCTTATATTTCTCTTTTGAATAGCCATATATTTTTTTGAATTATTTCAATAACTTATTCTTTAATTATATATCTTTTTTGGCATTTTGGAAGTTTTAACATCTGAATTTGTGTTAGTTTTTGCAATATTTGAACATGTTTTGCAAATTTCAATGACTATATGTGTGAAGGTAATCAATTTTTCTTTTATATTTCTTTATTGTGTAACCATATACATTTAGTTTTGTTTCAAAAATTTATAGGAAGTAAATCTTATGATTCTTTAATATTTTTTGGTCATTCAAAAGTTTTAACTTCTGAATTATTCTTTTGATGGTAATACATATTTCTCTTATATTTCTTTGTTATGTAGTCACACACACACACATATAATTTGTAGGTTTTAAATCTTTTGATTCCTTTCAAAAGTTATAGTCATGGATTATTCTTTTGAATGTAACTCATCTTTCTCTTATATTTCTTTATTGTTTAGTCATATATATTTTGTTTTTTTTTTTTTTTTTGAGGGCCATATATATTTTGTTTTGTTTCAATAATTTATAAGCCGTGAATCATCTGATTCTTTAATATTTTTTGGTTTTTTAGAAGTTTTAATATTTGAATTTTTGAGTTATTTTTTTGTAGTATCATATGATTCTTTAATATTTTTTGGTCTTTCAAAAGTTTTAATATTTGAATTTTTGAGTTATTTTTTTGCAGTATTTGAAATTGTCTGACAAATTTTTTGTAAGTCATTGCACATTCAAGCAATGACTTATTTATCTAATTGTAATACAAATTGAAGTCATACAAGAGCAAATCATGCAATGGTGTAGCTTCTAAATCAATTTAAGATTTTATAAAATTATTTTAGTCTACCTCACAAATAGAATTTTCAACGTGTGTGTGTATATATATATATATATATATAAATATCGTTGCAATTACGTACACAGTGAGTGCAATTTTGCGCAAGTTGTGTTTTGTTGAGTTGCATATTTAGTATGCACTATGATTACGAAACTTTGTTTGATTCTTTGGATTTGTCGAGAGTTGCTATTTGGGAGCTAATGAACTTATTATGCTTCAGTCAAAAAATGAAAAGAACTACTTAGGCTAAGAGCAAGTGTATAATTAAGAAGAAGCCATACAAGTTAGTTGTATGTTAATTTTATTTATTCAATGTGATTGATCCGCTAAAGAAGGGTGCTCTATCCATTTATCTCTAAAAAAACCTCTTGTTATCCTTTTGGTGTGATTCTGAGATATATATACATATATATTTATACTTGATTTGTTTGATGGGATTAACATATAGGTCGATTAATAACATATATCTTTTTTTTTTTTTTGATCGGATTAATAACATATATCTTGATAAGACATTTCCATTAATTTATCTCAACATTTTTTTTTTTTTTGGTTTTTTTTTTGGTGAATAAGGGAATTGAAACTAAGTTTAATCGTATCGATATAATCTTTTTTATTTGTTTTTTGTTTTTTATTTTTATTTTGGTCAACTCTTGAAAGCATCCTGTGATGATATGATTTGAAAAGGTACATAAATTGTTCATCAATAAAAAAAGTTTGTTATTTAATTTATATACTTAAAATTTACTTCTTAATGTGTCATTTTTATTATTGTGATGCGAATAATGACTATGAGGTTAACTAATCTTTACATTAATTTTTCAAATCAATTATGAAATCAATCCACAGGGTGCAACACGTGGAAAGGCATTTCACTATAAATCAAGGAAGTCGATATCGTACCGTACCGGCTGGTACAGTCGGAATTCTTCGTATTGGTCGATGAACGGGTACCGAAACACCTTCAAAATGTACCACTCAAGATACCGGCCTATATCGGACAATACCGGCCGTACCGGAGTATACTGGACATTTCGGCCGGAAAAGAGAAATTCATGATTTGAACAAACCTCAGTGTAGCAAGTTGCTACCACATTGACATCGCCGATTAGATCTTCTTCTTCCTTTTTTTTTTTTTTCTTCTTCTCGTCTGTTGTCCTTCTCCATTGCTCTGTTTTCTTCTCTTTTTTGCTGAACAATGAACATTGCTATGTTGTTTCACTTTCTTTGTTTTGTATCTCATTTGAAATTTCCTAAGGCCTTTTACACGTGACTAGCCTTGGAAATGTTGAAAACTTAAATTTTTTTAATAAAAGATGGGTTGAATGGTTCAGCCTTTACATCTTTTTCAGTTTTGAGCCCCACGCTATGTGATGCATTAATTGCATCACATCAATAGTACCTTTTAGTATTTTTTAGTAGCAACTTTTTAGTTTTTTTTTATGCATAAACAATTAAGATTTTTATTTTTTATATTGTGTTTTTTTTTCTTTGTAAGCAATGAACAATTGAAGTAATGTTTTATGGTAAATAGAAATTTTTGAGGTAATGTTTTATGGTAAATAGAGATTTTGTGTATGTGTATATATATATATATATATATATATATATATATATATTAAATATATAAAATAGCGGTAAACCCGAACGGTACACCGGTATTGACCGGTACCCGAAATATATTGTATCGGTGACCAAACCGGTACAGTCTCCGGTACGGTATTGACTTCCTTGCTATAAATTAACCATATACTATATAAACACTGAGTTCTTTGTTTCTCAATGCAAGTAAAATTTATAATTTGGGTCTTTTAGCCGGTTTGCATTAAAAAACGATTAACATCTTTAACTACACAAATATAAAATGGTGAACTTTATCCGGCTACCATTAGGAAAGGAAAATAAATTTCTTTCACACACAAACTCAGTTTTAAACCATAAAAGGAATTTTTTTTTTTTTTTTGGTTGCAATTATAACATTTCAACTATTAGTGCATTCATCTTCGTTGTCAGTTCTTACCACAAAAGTTTGGCCATATTAGTTATATGATTATATCATTGAGTGGTTTCAGATTTTTTTTAGTAAGTAAAATGTCATTAAATTAAGAATCTTGTAATTCAATTGATTTTTAAACTTAGTCATTCAGAACTTAGATCCATTGGTCCCAAACTATTAAAACCCCATTAAAACGAGAGTAACAAAAATTAAATGCCATTAAAGATGGCCTCCACGACCCTACTAGCTAGGAAAGAAGGATGACCAAATATCTTAACATAGCCATTTACATGAGCACAACCAGCTAACAAGTGAACCCTTCTATTCCTCTATCTATTCACCCAACCAAAAACAAAATTAATAGCAGGATATTATAATGAATTAATACAACAGGCATCTGTCAGGATAAGCTATGGAATATGATAGTTGCATACTTAATCGTGTACAGAATACAAATCTTTGATTTTTCACAAAAGGGTTCGGTTGGTTTAAAAGATTTGTTCAACAATAATTACCTTTTAATTTCTTCCATGCCAGGGTTGTGTTGTATATTGAATTACCTTGTTTTCATAAAAAGTACTAAGTTTACAATTTTTTACAATATTTTTATAACAAATCATAGGTAGTAAGTTCTTGTGGGGTCATAGAGTCCAGTGATATACATCCACCTTTTGTACTGGGCCTAAGGCCCATGCCGAGGCCCATAATCGCATATGAAGAAGACAGTGGTGATCATGGCAACCCAGGAAACCGTGCCAAGGACAACTCTATCCTTGGCTAGCCAAGCCGAGGTAGAAGAAAAGTGATTTACCAACAAAGACAATCTTCCAAAGCACTCCAAAGAAAAAGATAAGTATAGCAAGTAAGCACACTGGAGCATGGCGGTAGAGCAATTCCAGGAAAAGCTGCTACCTCCACATTAAATGCCCCGTAATTAACACTTGCACGTGTATGGTGAAGATAAAGAAGGAAGTAATATATAAGGTAGTAGGAGCTCTGAGAAAAGGGATTGGAGATTTCACCAGAGAAAACACTGTAGCAATTTGAGCTAACTTTGTAACCATTGTCATTGACACTCAAGAAATAATAAGTTGAAGCTCCTCGGACTAGTGCCGAGGATTGAATTGCTTGCTCAAGTCCATATTTGCTTTACTTATTCATTCTTTAAATCATCTTCAACTGTTGTTACCTTCATTAAAGCCCAGTTTTTCTACCACTCTCTATAAATTTATTGTATTGGGTTTGTTGGGCTTGAATTCACTTATCCCTTAGGAATAGTGCTCAAACCTAGTTCCTACAGTTCTTATTAGTTCTAATTTGAACTTATAATTGAAATTACATTTTTTGCCCACCAATAAATACTTATAACAAACTGTCATTTAAAATTTATTGTAAAAATATCAGTATATAACATTTCTCTATTTATATAAGTTGTCAAATGGGACAAAGTCCGGTTTCCTTGTGTCCTTTCTTTCTGGCCTGTTATTCTATGGACAATAGTTACTAAAATTTAACGCATGGAATATACTCTGATAAGTACGTGCTTTAGTATATAGTTTTCCCTTTTTCTTTTCTTTAAATTTTTGGATGTACTTTCAAGAAAATTGTTATAATTTTTAAATATATATGTAATATATATGACAAAAAATATATGATATATAATTGTTTGTATGACATTAAAATCTAATTATCCAAATTATATTAAAAGCTTACGATCGAATAAAAATATGAAAATGTTAATTTTCAATATAAATTATAGATTATAAAATATGAAATTAAGAAATATTGATTTTGATAGTTGTATTGTCATATTTAATGTGTGTTTGGCAAAAATTATTTTTGTCAACTTATTTTACTATTCAGCTTATTTTTGCTACCATTTATGGGCCTCACTGTACTTTTTAATACTATTCATGGGTCTCACCGTACTATTTCAGCTAACTTTTACATTTATCTATAATACTTTTAGCAAAAAGTTTTCAGTTTCAATAAAATAAGCGGATTCTAAACAGACTAATAATAAAATGTTTTAATACGGGAAACAATTATAGTTCTCATAAGACCATTAAAAATTTAAAATTGGGGAAAATTATAGTATTTTCATAAAATATAATGCGCAAGATATTTTATTTTATTTTTGTACTTTTAATTATAAAAATCTCGTATTTTTAATAGTATTATTGTTTCATCAAGTAAAAAGAAGTTATTATAATATGTATGTTTTACACTTTTACTAATTATTCTACAGCTATACGTTGTTGTGGTCAAATTATTGGCAAAATATACACAATTTTACAATCTATTGAAACTGACCCATTGGTCTGATCTCACAATATATATATATATATATATATATATATATATATATATAGGCAAAACTTAAAAAAAGTTCAATTAGAATTATGGTGCTACCCTTCCCATTAATATATATATATTTCTCATTTTTTGTTTCAGCATAATTTTGTCCGTATAAGATTCTAATTATGGTGCTACCCTTCCCATTCATTTCTACATAAAACAAACACAAATGTTGGAAAAATAAGGAAGAAAAAAAAAATGATTCAACCAAACAAGAAAAACAACAATGAAAAAGAAGAAGAAAAAAAGAAAAAGTTAACAAGATACCAATCTCAGTGGTTTTGCTCTCAGTTGGATGAGTGGTTTTTCGAAGACATCGTGTTGCAGCAGCCACACGGGCGTGTCTCCTCATCCTTGAGATACTTATAGCAAACAATGATTAGAAGAAAAGAAAAATGAGAGAAGAGAATGAGAGAAAAGAGAATACGACTAAAATGAGAGAAAGCTTGCTTTGTTTTATAGAGACAATGAGAGGGAGCGAAAAAAGGCGAATAACTGAGGAAAAAAAGAGAGAAAGAGAGAAAAAGAAAGAAAGAAAGAGTAGTGTAACTAACAAAAAAATGAAGAGAAGAAAAGAAATATGGAGACAACTAAGGGGAGCGAAAAAAAAGGAATAACTAACCACAAAAAGAGAGAAAGAAAGAGAGAGTAGTATAAACCCCGGTGACGTAAGCTCACTCTGTTTTATAGAGACAATGCGCAAAAAAAAGGCAAACAATGAAGAAAAAAAAAAAAGAGAGAGAAAGAGAGAGAGAGAGTGAAAATATCACCTAGTGACGTCATAATAGAATTTCTACTCCTGATATAGGTTTATCCAATTTACATCAAGGGCACAAAAAAGTAAAAAATTTCTGAATATCATTGTTTGTTATGTCGATAATAGTGTAAGGTTAATCTTTTCAATAAAAGTAACATTTATAATTATTGATTATAATATTTTAATTTAAAACTTTAACAAGTATAGGCTTAACTTCATAAAAAAAAAAAAAAGTATAGGTTTAACCAAAAAAAAAGTATAGGTTTAACCAATTTACATCAAGGCACAAAATTTAGTTTAAAAAAGTACAAACTCAATTTTTTTTTCTGATATATTAATTTAATTTTTTTATATATGTATCAACTTTTTTTTAATGAAACATGTATTTTTTAACTAAAAAAAAGTAAGCTTGTTTTATGTATCATCATTCTATTTAACCAAATGATTTTTTTTTTTCATTTATTAGAATTTAATATCTAGGGGAGATACTATCATTATTATTATTTAAAATCTTTTTTAACATTTATGGATATAGTAATCTTGAGCCAATAACAATTATATTAATCATAAAATTATTTTATTTATACATAATTGAATAATACACCATACTCAAACTATGAAATACAAGTTCAAGGTTTTAAGCACTATGTTTTCACCAAACAAAAGAATATGAGTAGTTATTTAGAAATTTTTTTTTTTTTTTTTTAACTTGTGATATTTAAAAGAAACTAATGAGAAAATGACCATTGAAGTTATGAATTTTAAAACATATTCATCACAAATCCAATTAGGGTTGTAAACAACCAAGCTCAGTACTAAAATTAATTGTAGGGGTGGTAGGTCTAGTAATGCGTATCTATATATATGTTGGGCCGGGGGCCCAATCCGAGGACATTGGGTAGTCTGAGGATAGGGAAACACTGTCAAGGGAGTCCGTGTTAGTGAATGAAGAGGTGAGATATGATCATGAGAGTCCAAGAAAGTGATCTGAGGAGGGATGCCACCTCGACTGATCAAAGCTGAGGTCCGAAGCTGTGGTCCGCCATCCAGGGCAACATTCCAGGAAATTCTACTGGTAAGGATACATATCTAAGAGGTACGGGACAGATAAGGACTAAGAAATATCTAAGAGAAAGCTACTACCACCGCATTGAATGCTCTGTAGCTAACTCTCTGGCCGCATTAATGAGGAAGTGATACCTGAACAGTAATTTTCAGCCTTACAGCTACTACCAGAGGCTTCAGGAAAGTGCTGATGGGAAAAGGATCAACACCAGTATTCTACTCTACACGTGGAGGGTAGAGATGAAAGGAGGAAAATGGTATAAAAGAAAGAGGAGACCCTAAAGATGAAGGATGGGAGAATTAAGAGAGAATCACTGTAGCAATAAGAACAATATTTGTAACCAACTTTAAGAGATATATACAAGAACTGATCTTCTTGGACTATGCTGAGGAAGATTTTCATTAGATACAACCAGTCCATTTTTACTTTATGGTCATTTGAATCAACTGTAATTGCTACCCAACTCCTTAGAACCTAGGTTTCTAATCCACTTTCTACAAATTCATTGTATTGGACTCTTTGAGCCTAAATTCATCCATTCTTTGGGTTTGGGAGCCAAATTGTGTCCTTACATTAATGATTAGTTTATATATATATATATATATATGCAAATATCCAATATAAGGAATATAAATTTTTTTGAAGCAATATAAAAATTAAACAATTCAAGCTTGACTTTTTTTTTTTTGGTTTTTCTTTCTTTTATAGTAAGGAGTAAATTGTCATACAACAAGCTATGCTCTATTATACCATATGTTGGGCTATTAAAAAACAACATATTCATAAAATGAGTATAGCTTAATGAGAATGTTAAGATGGATAAGTAGATATATACAAAAAGATAGGATTAGAAATGATGAAATTAACTTAAACATAAGGGTGACCCCCTATTGATGGAAAAAAGGAGAAGGAAGAGTACTTAAGATAGTTTGATCATATTTATAGTAGAGAGATTAAGGTATCGATAAGAAGGAGTGAATTGATTCAAGTTATTATTATTATTTTTTTTGAGAAACAAAAAAGGTAGAGAAAAACAAAAAACAACAATCGTAGAAATAATTAAAAAGACATGTCAATTAAGAAAGTAACAAATAATATGATTTCAAATATCATAGAATGAAAGGAAAAAAAATACATGTAACCGATTTTGACTAATTGGATAAGAATCCATAATCAACCTAAAAAAAAAAAAAATTTGGGATTAAGGTTCTAAAGAATATTTTTTGAGAAATGATATGTCCATAACATTTTCACAACAAATCCTAAGTGACAGGTTGTTACTGGTTATTACTTATTATTGTTGAGGCAAAAAAGTAATCTTAGTTAGGTTCAAATTTAAACCTATAACAACTAGCCTACAGTGATTTGTTGTGAAAATATTGTAAAAATATTGTGGACGTAGCATCTCTCATTTTTTTTTTTTTCTCTAGCCCATAACTTTAACAAACAGGATGACTTTAAAATAAAAAAAAAAGATTTAACTTTTAAGAGGTTTCTACTTACCAAAATGGGTTGAGTTACATGTCCCACTCCTATTGGATTTACCTTTTAATTTTTGAGGATCTTATACGATTTATCTTTAAGATTACCATACATGACAAGTGACAACAATCTCAAGAGCCCCAATCGGGTGTGTCAATCTCCAAATGACCAATAACTCCACATCATCGTGTCAACGTATTCATGACCATAGATAAAAGTCATCCTGTATGAGGTAAACTCCAAATCACAGATTGAAATCAAGAGATGGTGACTTTTGTGTGGACCCCACTTCCATAACAAATGGGCCACAGTCATCTGATCCAAAGAGGTACAGAAAAAGCCAAATGTACGATACACATTCTAACAATCCTTCCATGGTTCCAAAGTCCAAACCATAAATTTTCCATAGGAAACGTACATTGAAAAAGGCTTTCCTCATTTAACTCTCTCTCTCTCTCTACAGGCGAAGCTAGAGCCTCGAGCAGAGCAGAGAATGTGACTCTTCCTCTTAAGTTTTTTTCCCTCTAAAAAAGACAATATTTTTTCTCACAAAATCTTCTATATTTACTCATGCTTTATACGTGGTTAGTCTAATCAAACAGATATAATTTTTCTATTTGAACCGTTTCTCTCTTTTTCTCTCTCTGTCTCTGAGAGTCACAGTTGACATGCAAATGCCACCATAAACGAAGTTGGTATATTAACACTCTTTGAACAAACTTTGCTATCGATTCTTTTATTGATTTTACAACTTTGATTGATACCCAAAAGCCAATAGGAGGGAAAGTGTGTCTGTGGAGTGTGTGATTGTTTGAAAAAGAAAGGGAAAAAAAGCAATGAAGAACGAGGAACAAGAACGGTCTTTGTTTGGGATTTCGCTCTCAACCAGACCCAAATGGCAACAGTTCCTCATTTGCTCATCTGGTTTCTTCTTTGGCTATCTTGTCAATGGTATCTGCGAGGTATTTACTCTCTCTGGTATTTGGAGCTATCTTTGGTTTCTCTGAGAAAAAAAAAAATGGTTGTTGAACTTCTTGGTGAATGAGAAAAAGAAAAAGGTTTTTTACATTTCTCAGTTTTCTTGCAAAATTGTGCAGGTTTTTTTTTTTTTTTTTTTTTTTTTTTTTTTTTTTTTGTGATTGAATTTGATTGGTTTTCTCCTGTTTGGTTGCTGAGAAAATGAGAATGGAACTTGGAAAGAAAGTGAAGTCTTGTTGATTCTTTCTACTTCTTCTTATTGATACTATTCTATTATTATTACTCTCTTAATTTGTGCTCTGTTTCTCTGAGAGCAAAATGGATAGTTTTTGAGAAACTCTTTTCTTTAATGGCGAAATAATGACGTTTTTACTATTCTGGTAACCTTGTTTGGTTCCGGAGGAAAAGAAAATTTGACCCTTTTGTTGATTATGGTCTAAATTACCCATTTATAATTCAATCCTAGAATTTTTGGAATTTGTACAACTAATTGTAATTTCTGGAATGAATTAATGGTATATAGAATTTCAAGAGCTCATAATGGAAAGATTTTTCTCAATGAAATTTCTAAATGTCTCTTGATTATTGCCTAATTTTCAGGAGTATGTGTACAATCGGCTCAAATTCAGGTTAGTTTACTAATTTGTTACTGTCTTATTTGGTATACGTGATATTATATAGGATTTGTTTTTTAATTTTTTTTTATAGGACCAATATAGGAATAATAGGATGTGTTTGTTCATGATAGATTTTGGTTAATCATTCATTTATTTTTTTTTGTTTTTTGTTTTCAGCTATGGTTGGTATTTTACATTTGTTCAAGGATTTGTCTATCTGTTTCTGCTTTATATCCAAGGCTTCACCCCAAAGCAAATGGTTAACCCATGGAAGACTTATGTGAAACTCTCTGCTGTCCTTATGGGTTCACATGGACTCACCAAAGGGTCTCTGGCTTACCTAAACTACCCAGCGCAACTCATGTTCAAATCCACAAAGGTAACTAGCAAATTGAAGTCTTTTATGGACTGGTAAAAATGTGACTTTTCTGAATTCAATTGAGGCTTTCAAGATAATTTTGTTACTTTTTGATAAATGAGATCCATTGTTTGCTAAATTTTCAATATAGTTCACATTAGCAGCTTAGATTGACACTTTGAACCAATTAGTAACCAGGTCCTTAAATATGTTTTCTAAATTTTACAATGTTGGTATTTCAGGTACTCCCGGTGATGATAATGGGTGCATTCATACCGGGTCTGAGGAGGAAATACCCGCCTCATGAATACATATCGGCAGTACTTTTGGTTGTGGGTTTGATCCTCTTCACCTTAGCAGATGCACAAACTTCTCCCAACTTCAGTGTAATTGGTGTTATCATGGTATCTGGAGCTCTAATCATGGATTCCTTTTTGGGTAATTTGCAAGAAGCTATCTTTACCATGAATCCCGAAACCACACAGGTGATTTTCATGGCCTACTGATCTCTATGTGGGCGTTTAAACGTGCACTAAAAAGGTATTCATGGAAAAATTTTGTCCTTCACGCTTAATTTGTTACTTTCAATCTCATATTGTGCAGACTGAGATGCTGTTTTGCTCAACCGTAGTTGGTTTGCCTCTATTGATTCCACCAATGCTGGTAACGGGTGAATTATTCAAAGCATGGGTTTCATGTTGGGAGGTAACAATTGAAAATGCTTCATTTTTTCCAATCTAACTCAATGGTGCATAATGCATTTTACACTTTCTAAAAGATCTTACTGCTTTTTGTAGCATCCATACGTTTATGGCGTGTTAGTGTTTGAAGCCATGGCCACGTTTATTGGCCAAGTTTCTGTCCTTTCCCTCATTGCCCTCTTTGGTGCTGCCACCACTGCCATGGTACATTTCTTCTCACAAGCTTTTTCCAGGTTTCATTTATGTCAATTTATGCCAACATAAGCTCCTATAACTGTATAACTTTTAATAAATTTCATTCTATTGATTGTGCATTCAAAATCTTCCTTGTTGTACAATCAAGTGTCGTCGGTGGTAGTGTTTTTGACTTTCTATTGCAACTGACACTTTCAACATTTAGTGCCATTTATTTCAGACCTCTGAGTACAAATATTTCTTTATTTTTTTTATACCAAAGTACATATTCTTTCTTTCTTTCTTAATGAAGGGCCTAACAAGGTTAATGTACAAAATATTATAAATATATTCTTTCTTTTTTTTTCCTTCCTAACTTCATTTTAATTTAAAAAATTTTCATTCACAGATAACAACAGCAAGGAAGGCGGTGACATTATTATTGTCATACTTAATATTTACAAAGCCATTGACTGAACAACATGGGACTGGGCTTCTCCTAATTGCTATGGGAATCACATTGAAGCTCGTGCCTGAAAATAAACAAACCAAGAGGTCCTCCAACTCCTCTGCCAGTGCCAAAATTGCGAAGCCTGCCAGCAGTGAAGAGGAGATAACTCTAGTAGAAAATTTAGGACAAGATGAAGAAAAGAGGCCACTAGTCTGAAATTAAACAACTATATTGTAACTATACTTTTATTCTTTATGCCCCTTCTATTAATTGCATAATCTAGGATTTAGAAATTATGCTTTCATTATTACTTGGCCTTTACAAATTTGAGCTCAACATGTTGGCTACTACCTCATGGTTTTCAATCCCTAGTAAGGATTAACACAAGCCTGGTATTGTCCAACCAATTTGTGGGGATGAAATAGTGGTCTCACATCTTAAAATTTCTTCAATTGTACTTATCCCTAAACTTTTATTGAGATAAATGAAAATCGTGTTTGTTTGAGTTAAATTTGGTAAGTTTATCTTGTATTAGAAATAAATTGCTTAAAAATACAACTCTACTTAAATACCAAAAATATGTGCATAAGTTGACAATGAAATTAAAGTTGGTGTTTTAAAAATCTCTTCATCTACATATGATATGGTTGTTGATTACTCCATATTAATTTTCCTCTCAATTTTGGTATTTCTCTTTTTTTTTTTTGTTCATCATTTGGCTGTTCTTCGAGAAGCATTGTAAAGTGCCTGCTTAATACTGTCAATAAGCGAAATTAGGCAAGTACGGAATTGATATGACTTATTTTTGGAAAAGTGATAGAAAAAAAAAAAGAATTATTGATATTATAATATATACTCTCATTACTCTTGGACAGTCATTAACGAAATTCTTTAATTTTTATTTCTTTTGAATGAGACTTCTTTTGTTTTTATTAGTTTCCCTTCTTTTCGGCAACTCAATTAAAACTAGATCACAAATTGACAACATTACACCGTGGGAATAGGATAGCCTTCTTCAATTAATGATAAGTTTTACTTTTTTTTTTTTGTTGTTAGTTCCAAAATATCTCCTTTTTAATTAGAGTAACAAAAAACTAAAATAAATCCAATGAAAATGATAAGAGAAATCTAAATTAAACCAACTAAATTTCTTTTTCAATGGGTGCCTTTTGCTCATGCTCATGGTTGCAGTGAGTGAGATATTGGCATATTGCAAAATAAATAATTATCTCAAATATTCAAATATATATATATATATATATATATATATATAACAGTTTTGACTTACAACTTAGCACAAAGAAACAAAGTGACAGCTCCACCCCCACGTGTCCTCTCCCTCGCATGCATGGTGACAACTGACAACAAGACTCGCTCTCTTTTTCACCTTTTCATTATCTACGTCTTTATAAACTGTGAATATTTTTGTTTTTTTGGATCATATATTCAGTAAAATTGAATCCTAGTAAGAGAATTTTAAGACAAAATTACAAAGTTAAAAAAAGAAAAGAAAAAAAAGAGAGAGAGTGAAAAGGGATGGCTGAGAACACTGGCGGAGCCACCAGCACCAGCAGGCTGCTAAGGGCAGAGGATGGAAGAGGAGATAGTGATAGAGGTGGTGCAAGTGGAAGACCAAGAGAGCCTTGGAAGGGAGAGTTTGTGAAGAGCATTGTGTATGCTGGCCTTGATGCCATTGTCACTTGCTTCTCTCTCATTTCATCCATTTCCGCTAGCCGTTATTCCTCAGGTGATGAGCTCTCTCCCACTTGTACTTTTTATTTTTTGTTTGGTATATTTGTTACTTGTTTGCCAAAATGAAGTTCATAAAAAAGCTTGATGATTTGAATTACAATGCAATTTTTTATTGACTTCCATTTGAATTCACACTATTATCAAAAATATATTGGAATTAGTCTAATTTTTAGATACTGATACTTTGATCATCTATCTTCTCAATTAAATTCATTCATGTAGTTGTATTAATCAATGAATTATATGGTTGAATTTAAATTTTCATTAAAAAAAAATCATAGAGTTTGTGGCATCAATCAATGCAAGATCAATTGCGTTGGTTGAATTTAATGGGAGAACTTAAGGAATAACGATTAATTACATCTACCCGAGTTTTCTCCTTGGAATAAAGTCTCATTGAAATTGTATTGGATTGGAATATCCTATCTCTAAGGTTTCATTTTGATGAGTTTAATTTCATTCTTAAATATTGTACTGAAAATTTAAAAGTCTAGATAAATTGTATTGGAACATAGGAATTAGGATATACGACTTTTTAAAGGTGTCGTTTGGACGAGGGAGTGGGTAGAATTTAGCGTACACCAAGGGATTTGAACTTAGCTTTCTCCTTAAGGGCAGATCGAGCGGTCCCCTAGGCTCTCCCCTCTAGGGGAGTGTCACTTGTGGCACAATTGAGGTGGATCTTTTTATTTATTATTATTATTAATTTCTTTTTTAAATTTTAATGTAAGGTAAAAAAATTTATTGCGGAAAGATACAAAAGGGAGGGCCACTTGTCAAGATGGTTTATTATTTTTAAATAAGATTAAATTTTTAGAAAAAGTTAATGTATGATTTAATAGATCATTTTTAGAAATTTTGTACAAGAAAAGAAAAAAAAATAATTAACTTTTTTAGCGACTTTTTATATATTCCATGAAAGTAATACTAAAATTTTTCTTAAAATAGTTCTTTAACTCATTAACTGAATGCAAATTTTTATTACAAAACCCAAAGGGCAAAATATACAAAAGGGAGTGTCACTTGTCGCACAAGTCAGGTGCATCTTTTGTTATTAATTTATTATACGACAATTCAACCCTTTTATTTCACATAAAATCTTATTAGCCTAATTTATTTGAGCTCTTCCCTTCTTTTTCTGTGAGTTGAATTGAAAATAATTAAAGGACTTTGCCAAGAGCCTTACCTTCTGGAAAGGTATTCAGGATATAGATCTCCCCTCCCTCAACTATGTGATGGATTATCAAAAGAAAAAAAGAAGACTTTTAAATATCATAAATACAAGACTACCTATTAAAAATAAAGAAAAACGATATTTAATTAGTGGAATCCATTATTCTTGTGGAACATGATTCTTGTTTTACTCTTAAAAGTCAATCTAAACCTAATTCCACTATCTTTTCTTTATCTTTGATTAAGAATTACAATCTAGGAGTCCAAGTGTTGATTTGAAAACTCATCTCTATAAATTAATTGTGGTGGGCCTTGATTCAAGCTCAATTACCTTTTGGGCAATAGAATAATAGACTAGAGAGTACTCTATCACTATTCACTATCACTCTACTAGGGGAGTAATGAATAATTATTCATATCATTAATGACCTAATTAATACTAATAAGCCTATAACTAGATAGTTCAAATCCTCCTTCCCTCCCTTGTATCAAAAGGGGCAAATAAATTTATTATTGTCACCTCTAACACTTCATGGTGTTTTACATGGAGGCTGGGATCTCACTTCACCATTGAGATGAATAAAAAAGAAAGAATAAAAAGACATCACACTTCCTTTTTCTAATTGTACGTACTTTTTTGAAATGGTAATTCTTATTTTTCTTGAGGTCCTTTTTTCCCCCTCACAATGGGGGGGGAGAACTCGAACCTAGGTTTTGGGAGAGTTGGGCAATTAATGTTACTAACTTACAATACTTTTGGCTACCATCAAAGGTATAATTCAACCAATGGGAGATATTTTGCGCTCTATCAACATTTAATTCAGTAAAATGTTAAACCTTTATAAGGGTGGCTATCTAAGGTTTATAAAGAGGAGTTGGACTGTTAAGATGTTGGACTGCCAAGTGTCTTAAATTAATAATAAGGAAAAAAAAAAACTTTATAATAAGAGTAAGTCTAGTGCTACAAATTTTTCTATAATTTTGCCCCAACTTTGCTACGTGACGACTCGTTGATGGTGAAATTATGGACCTACTATTTTATTTCCACCACTCACGAGTCGCCACATAGAAAGTTGTGGCAAAGTTGTGAAAAAGTTTGTTGTACTAAACTTACTCTTATAATATTGCTGCATATTATTACCCTTTTTTTTTCTTCCAAGTGTTGTAAACTATAACTTGATGGTGGCACCCCTTGTATGAATATTTTGTACACCCAGGGAATTTGGTGGGCTTTTAGCTATGAAGTGAATGGGTCAGCTGGTATGGGCCCAATTTGTCTTTAAACTTTTGTGCATATGATATGGAAGTAGTATTGTACAATGGTGTAATTTAGTTATCAAAATATCATGGAACACAATGCACATATTCCTAAGTGATGAATGGGAAATAAAAAAACATAGATGAACTAGGCAAAGTCGACCTCGTTCTACAGTGATGTCCTTCATAGACGTGGATGGGGAACTTGGTTCAATTTCCTCTTAAACCAACAGATTCACTTGTCGTTCTTCATTTATCATGTCAGGTGAATATTAGAGTTTGATCTATTTAAAAGCTTTTTTTCCTAATTTTTAGAGTGGCAATGCATAGAGTATTCATTCTTCATAATGCATAGACTTGACTTACAATTACTGTGTTTGTAGTGGATGTTTTGGTGCTTGGATTTTCGAACCTGGTTGCTGATGGGATATCAATGGGGTTTGGGGATTTTGTATCCAGCAGCACGGAGAAGGATGTGGCTGCAAAGGAAAGGGCAGTGACTGCATGGGATGTCACAAACCACGGCGGCAATGAGCAAGAGGAATTACTAAGACAGTATCAAGCTCTTGGGATGGATATTAATGATGCCACCATGGTATGGCCTTTGCTACATTCCACTACTGGATCAAAATAATTAAATATTGCATTAATAGTGACTAAGAATGTTAAATGAAATTTTTTTCAAAGTTCAAGGTTGTATTTAAATATTTAAAATTTTATTTAAAATTTAAAGCCTTCCCTAGTTAAAACTTTTTAAATTTTAGAATTTAATTTAAAATCATCCCAAACAAGAGAAGAGTTATATAATTTACCGCACTTTTTAATGAAGTGTAGTCACTTGAGATATTAAGATAAAAATTTTGTTGCGACAAATTATATTTTGATGCCCATCATACAATATGGAGAGAATTTAGTTGACCTTGTTATATTATAAACGTAATGTAATTTCTTGGTGCAAGGTGGTGAACATATTTGCAAAATACAATGATATCTTTGTGGATGAGAAGATGATGGCTCATAAAGGAATACTACCGCCAGATGAAGCAGATAAGCCATGGAAGAATGGCCTGGTGACGTTTGCTGCCTTCCTTGTGTTTGGGAGTGCCCCTCTCCTCTCATTCATCATCCTTATTCCATTCACAAATAATGACTCCATCAAGTTTGTTGGTGCATGTATCCTTTCTGCATTAGCACTTGCGCTGCTGGGGATGGCAAAGGCCAAGATTGCAGGCCAGAATTATGCATTCTCTATGGCGATTACTCTCTTCACCGGTGCTATTGCTGCAGCAGCAGCTTACACCCTGGGGTCGGTACTCAAGAATGTGGCTGGAGTACAAGATTGAGTAACTAATTCAACTAAACTAATGGTTGGTGTCTTGGTGATGCCTATTTTTGTATGTGACCATGTTCACTATATTTACAACAAAACTATAGTATGTGATCATGTCACTAACCTAAGGGCGGACATTCATTTTGGTCCTACTCAAAACATCCACGAATTATTGGATTCGAAAATGTTGGCTTGATACAAAAACACTATAAAATTAATATGGGAAGTAGATGGCATGGGAGAAGAGGGAGTGGTTATTCCTTCTCTTTATTTGGATGTTTTATAAAAATTAATTAGGGGGAAAGAAAATCGATCTCTCCTTTTTATTTGGATGTTTTACAAATTAAGAAAGAAGGAAAATGGTTATATGTTTATAATTGGACCTTCACAATCTATTACACATTGTACGTAGTAATTTAAACAACCAAAGTAAGAACTACAAAAATTCACAATCTATAACTATTATACATTGTACTTAGTAATTTAAACAACCATAGTAAGAACTACAAAAATTCCTTGAGGTGCGAAGCAACCCTACTTTAGTCCTAAATTAAAAACCCTTTTGATATTTCCTACTTATGTTCATGAATTATAAATAAGTTTGACCTAAATAGTATTTAAATATCGACTAAGACTACATGATGGTTGAGTTTGATACGAAAATAGATCATTTAAAAAAATAAGTAATAATAACTAATAAGAAGAAGTAATAAGAAGAAGAAGATGGAAAAGGGAAAACGGAAATGCATCAATTTAATTTTTACCAATTTTAATTCAATGTCCAAACTCAATTTTGGAGTTGATAAAAAAATATATAAAATAAGAAAAGAAAAGAAGAGTGAGACAAAAAATGGTACAATCTGATTGTTCTGTTAGTGGGGCATGATTATTTTGTTAGTAAGGTGTGCAAAACATTTTATGAGCAATTAAAAAAGTTGTCAAAAAAGTTAATCATATTTTCACTTTTCTATAAATTTTTTTTAAAATAGTTTACTAAGGACATATAATTATATATACTCTCCCTTTTGTCTCTATTCAATTTCAGTATCCTATTGCTATTTGTTAGCTCAGACCAGTCTGCTGATCAACCCCACTAACAACACAATCAGATTGTATCATTTTATGTCTCTCTTCTTTTCTTTTCTTTATCAACCCAAAAATTGACTTTCGACATTGAGTTAAAGTTGGTAAAAATTAAATTGATGCGTTTATGTTTTCCTTTTTCCATCTTCTTGTTCTTATTAGTTATTATCACTGATTTTTTTTTAAGCATCAATGTTGTTAATTTCAATGTTATTACCTTGTTTCTAACATTATCATGTTGTTGATCTTGTAACGCGATTAAGTTTTAGACTGAAATTTACAGCTTGTTTGAGTTGATGAAATTAATTTGGTCAATAATCTCATATCCTTCAAGTAATTAATTAAACATTAAAATCGTCCTTACTTAGCCCATTCACGTACATCTATCTACTCAAATATTTAGCTAAATTAATTCAAAAAACTCTACTTTTGCTAGTTTAGCTATCTAGTATTTTCATACATATACATTAACCTCAATACTTTACCAACATCGAAATTTAATGTAACCAGGATAGAGGCTTACTACATGTAAAGATGAGACTATCTCCTTCAAAAACTTTAGTTAATTTAGTGAGGCTGATGCTCGATTCTTTTAGTTAAGTTTGGATAAATTTTTTCTGAAATTTTAAGAGTGAGTTTGGTTCAGCTTTTTGAAAAAGTGCATAATGAAAAAGTGGAGTTTTGTAAAAGTGCATAATGAAAAAGTGGAGTTTCAAAAAGCTGAGTGTTTGGTAAAAACTGTTAAAAAGTGCATAATGAAAAAGCTGAGTGTTTGGCTAGCACTTATAAAAGTGGCTTTTTGAGGGGTAAATGACCAAAAAGGACAATGTATATATAACGGAATTTATTTCAAACTTTTTTTTTTTTTTTTTTTTTTTGTGGATGTGAGTTTATTTCATACTTATTAAATCATCTATTTCATATACTTACTAAACAATAATAATAATATTAATTAAATCTAAATAATTTCCATCAACATGAAGCACAAAATAAAAATGTAAAAAGATGATAAAATATACACCAATAATCTAAGTTTAAATTGTACTACATAAAAATGTAAAAACATATAAAATACATATCAATAATCTAATTTTAAATTGTACAACACAAAAATGTAAAAAAGATGATAAAATACATACCAATAACCCAAGTTTAAATTGTACTACAGGATATTATAAAAAAAAGACAACTACTAATTATTATCCCCCCAAATGGAATTAGCAATGGAATCACGAAGAACCACCATCGCAGGGTCTGTTAAAGATCTTGAATTCTGCTCATAACTGCTATCTGCTTCACTATTATTTTCTCTTCTAGAAATTGAATCTCGATTGGCGTTTATGAAGCCCCTATCATCCCTATCATTTAGTCTAACAAAATTATGAAGAGCCATAGTAGCAGATACAATAAGCATTTGGATATGAAATGGAAAAGATGGCATGTTTCTGTAGAAGCTAGCTAGCTAAGATTACACATGCTAGAAGCTAGCTAAGATTAATCTCGGCTATTTTAGATTCACAAACTATACTCATTAAACACTTCATTATATATTAAAATAGCACACTCGGTAAAAAAAAAAAAAAAAAAAAAAAAAATTCAGATCAGTGTTGGTACCTGGTTTTTGGTAGCAGATCAGTGTTTTTGGTACCTGAGAAATCAAAACCCACACACCAAAAGTGAGAAATCAACCAAAGAACAGAGAAATCAAAACCCAGATCCATGAGAAATCAACCAAAGAATAGAGAAATCAAAACCAAAACAACCCAAATCAGACCCATGAGAATCAACCCAAGTTCGGTCCAAATCAAAACAACCCATACCCATGAGAAATCAACCCAAAGAACACACAGAAAAATCATTACCCATAAAACAAACCACAATCCAAAACTACAGAAAGACTTACGGAGAGGAAGAACCAGAAAGAAAGAAAGAAAGAAAGAAAGAAGAAGAAGAGGAAGACGAAGCGGAAGAAGAAAAGGAAGACAAAGAAAAAAGACAGAGAGTAGAGAGACTTACAGAGAGGGCAGAGCAAGGCAGAGAGAAGAGATGGAGGCGTCAAACTGCGAAGGGAGAGCAGAGATGAGAGATGAGGGGCGTGAGAGAAAGTGCTGGGTATTTCGGTCTTTTTGGGGTTTGCAACGGTAATATACAAAACGCGCATAGCATTTTTTGATTTATGGACCCCTGAGGGTCCATATTCCTTCCGCGTTTTGTCCTCAGTTTTTTATAAAAGTTCAAAACGTAACTTTTATAAAAAAAGTTGCGTTTTGAGCTTACCAAATGCAAAAGTTGGTTGAGCTTTTTTGAAAACGCCCTTTTTGGGCTCAAAAAGTGGAACCAAACGGGGTCTAAATTGGTGAGACTAATGTGAATAGTCTTGCTGTTCACCCCTCACTAACAACACAATCAGATTGACCCCGAATTGAACCCATCTTTGGTGAAATGTAGTCCAATTTTTTATATTATTCTAAAACAAAAGGATTTTTATTTCTTATTTTCCCTTTGAAAAGATATAAAATAAGTGGCTACTCGTGCCCACTTGGCGGTGTCCTCGGGTAATAATTATTTCAACAATTAAACTAGACACCTCAACCATGTCAAAAATCGTAAACAGGAATTTAAGTGACCATCAACCCAACTAAAGCCACACTGCTCACACCGCTAAAGACAAGCTCTTCTTGCTCACTTTAATGTATCCAAGCAAATCACCATCTGATATCAATGCAAAATTTAATAGAAGATCGTCATTTGTGGCAGGTTCATACAAAAATTAATTTGACCCAATTTTTTTGGTAATTTTCCTATTTTCGTAGACCATCAATTAAAAAAAAAAAAAAAACCAAATTAAAAAAAATAAGGCTGACATGCCAACAAAAAAGAGGTCCATGGAATTACACAGAACATTAGGGCCACCACCTTGCTTAAATACCTTAAATATAAAAAAGAGAAAAAAAGAAAAGAAAAAACAAAGAAAGATAATTTCATGGCATGTGGACTTGCAGTCACTGGGTCTATGACTAGTGAGGGTAGGGTTTTTCGGTTATTGCTTCTTTCTATTCCCTTAGTTTTTTTGGCTAGGTGGTCTATCATCTGGGTTTTCTTCAATGCACGTCAAAATCATTTCGCAAATGATCTCTTAAAGGCTCTTTGTTACAAGGATTTTATTTAGTTTCTTGACGGCTTTAGAAACTTTAGACTCACTTTTTGCAAACAAAACTGCTAATCTTGCTTGGCAAGTCATAAATCTTTCGAAGTTTTTAAAGATGTTCTTATTTTATCTACTTTCTCCATCTCGATAGATGTTGTGAAGACCTCCAGCAGGATGTTCTCGCGATGAGTTCTCAGAGATATGGCAATTTAGGCTGTTGTCTTTGAAACTGACCAACCCAACACCTATCGAGATGGAGAAAGCATATGGAATGAACATATACAAAAAATTCGAAAAATTTATGACTTGTCAAGCAAGAACGACTGTTATGTTGGCAAAAGGCAAGGCCAAAGTTTCAAAAACTGTCAAAAAAACTAAAGACCTCAAAAAGCGCCTTTGAGGATGAAGCTAAAAAACTTAAAAACATTATTTGCATTTTGCAAAAATGACTTTGAAGTGCATCAAGGAAAATCCAGAGGATAATTGCAATAGCTGAAGAAATCGACCGTCACTGGTCATAGGCCTAGTAATTGCAAGTCCAAAAAGATGCCATGCATCTTTTTTTCTTTTTTTTCTTCTTTTTTTTTTTAATCTTTTTTAATGATTTTGGTTGAGGTAGCATTGATGTTCAGTTTCATTTCATGAAAGCTTTTTTGTTGGCATGTCAATTTTTATTTTTTATTTTTTTTTAATTTGGTTTTTAGAAAAGAAAAATAAAAATTGACCATTGTCTGAAATAGGAAATTATAATATTGTTTTGCCGTCTTATTAAATTTTGTTCGAACAACAAATGATGATCTTTTTATTAAATTTTTCTTTATAAATGATGGTGATTTGGTTGGATAAATTAGAGTGCTACAAGAGTGGCTTTAGCTTTTAATTGGGCTTGATGCTCACTTTAAATTATTGTTTTGGAGGTTTTATTTTGGAAATCATGAGTTTTGAAATGTGAAGGATTAGCTAATTATTTTATATTTTTTTAAAGGAAAAATAACAAAATAAGTTTGGTTCGGAGATCAAATTATGTCGTTGTGAGAAGGTGTGAGACACTCACTCATGCATAGTGACCTAAAACTAAATTGTGTGACTTGATGATGATAATAAATAATGATAGAAACAAGGTATTGATAATGAAATTAACAACAAGATCAAGCAACTAAAGTAACAATTATAATATATAAAGCATGTCTATACTTAACTCTTACTTGTTATTTGAGAATAGAAAAGTTAAAATTTATTTTAGCCTTGGAATATTTTATAAAGAAACTATACTTTAAAAGAGATCAAACCTATTTGTTAAAAAACAGATCATCCATGAATTAGCTTGGTTTTTCCATTTTCTTTGCAATGCACGTGGGCTTTTAGTTTTAGCTAAACTCATATTTCAATCATAGCCTAAACTACAAGACTAGACCAAAGAAAGAAAACCCGACCCCTTGACAAGCCCATCAAACCCAACCCGTTTGCTGGTTTGGAGGCTTATGCAGGAAAGGTCTGTCTTTGAGTTTGGGTTTGGATATGGGTATTTTGGGTTTGGTTAGGATTTTGTGTATTTTCTGTGTGTTTCTACCTCTACTCTCATGACTCTCTCTTTGGAAAGAGCTTGTGAGACTCTCTCTCTCTCTCAAAGATTTTCAATTTAGTTCAATGCCAAGACAGAGAGCATTTTGCCATTTTGTCTCATTCATACTGAACCCAGTTCAATGCAAAGACACAGAGCACGAGAACTCTGTTTTTCTTGTTTTATTTCGCAGGTGGGGTACACTGTACCACCACTGCACAGTGCACGCCTCACCTAGCAGGGCAGCATTCATTTTTGTTTTTTTTTTTGGTCTGTCTTTTAATTTCCTTTCTTTTTTTTTTACACTAAAATGAAAATGTTGGACAAAAAGAGTGAAAAATTCATTTGTGAATTAAATTTTAAAATAAAACACAGTTAGTTTAAATAAAAATATGGGATTTGGACAAGAAAAAAAATAAAGTGAATTTCTGTATATTTTGAAATTGAAAATTTGATAAAATAGAGATAAAAAATAAAAACTGGAGTTAACACAACAAATAAAGGACATTTGAGAGTTTATGCACACTGTTTAATTAATTCATCATTGGAGGGATGCATGCACAAAATATAATGTATCATAATTGAAGAACAAAATAAGGTGTCTACATTACCTGGTAAGTTAACTGAATTTCAGTATTAAAAAAAAATAATAATAATCAAGAAATACCTACCAACAGTAGTTTCAACTCAGCTATAAGACTATGAAAAGTTTGTACCTTAGACTTATTGAATCACAAAAGAGGAAGATGGAGTAATTGCAAGGTGCTAAGACTTCATCTTGAGGCAATTATCAAAGATACATTAAAATAAGTAAAAGCCATGAAACTCCCAGTTCTTACACAATATGTGGAAATTGATTAACATTTAGGCTGTGTTTGGTTCGTGTAAAAGTATTTCCGGAAAATATTCCATTTTCTGGAAAGGAAAATGTTTTCATGTGTTTGGTTGCATTTCAAAAAATGTTTCCAAAAATATTTTCTAGTGTTTGGTTGTATTCTTGAAAATATCATAAAAAACACATTTTCTACTTGTTGCTCACATTTTCTCGGTTGCCAAACGAATATATAATATCATTCATTCCTTAATACAGAAACACAAACAAAACCCAGAAAAAAAATCATCAAATCCGGTCACATTTTCTCACATTTTCTCGGTTGCCAAACAAATATATAATATCATTCATTCCTCAATACAGAAACACAAACAAAACCCAGAAAAAAAATCATCAAATCCGGTCAAATTGAGAGAAGAAGGAAGAGAGAGAGGCGACTGGGTTCGACGAGAGGCGAGATCGCGCGGCGGAGGCGAAGGCGAGATCGCGATCGGCGCGAAGGTGAGATCGCGATCGACGCTTCGTGAGATCGCGATCGGCGCGGTGCTTCGCGAGATCGCGATCGACGGCGCAATCTTTCTCCCTTTGCATGTTCGCGAGATCATTCTTTCTCTCTCTCTTTCTCCCTTTGTGCGTCTGTGAGCTCCGATCACCGTGGGTCTGCGTTTGGCTCGGTGATCGGACTACCGTGAGGGAGAGGCTCGACTGGCTGAGCTCGGCGTGACCCGGAGTGAGTTGGATCGGTGTGAGTTTGTGGCGCTCTCTTCTTTCTCTAGCTCTCTCTCTCTCTCTCTCTTTTGCGTGTGACCCGGAAATGATTTGAAGTGAAAATAAAAGTGTAAAATCATTTCTGGGTCAAAGGAGTAAATTTCTGGTCAAAGGAAATGATTTTCCGAAAAATTCTATTTTCCGTAGCTGCCAAACACGCGGATCAGGGGGAAAATGATTTCCTGAAAGCATTTACCACCAAAACAAATGCACCCTTAGTTTCTTTCACCAAGTTCCCATTGCAATGCGTGCTCTGCTTCCTTCAGAAAAAACGTGTCAGATGCTTTTGCCCTCGTCTAGACCTCCTGTTTTTACTCATCAACCTCTGTTGGGTTAAGCCGTCTGTCTCTTTGCTGCATAGGCATGCATAAGAAAAGGACATAAGATACTTCAAAAGGTCAATAGTATGGGCAGAAAAACAAAAAGTGCACAATAATGTTATCAAGTTAAGTTAGTGGGCATGCACAAGAAAAGGACATAAGATACTTCAAAAGGTCAATATTATGGGCAGAAAAACAAAAAGTGCACAATAATGTTATCAAGTTAAGTTAGTACCATAACAACAAAATATCAAACGGATGGTTTAGGCAAAAAAAAAAAAAAAATCAAACGGATGAAGGTTAAAGTATGAATTTCTAGATGGATATTCAGCAAACAAATAAGGCCTACATAGAATTTTCAACATTCTTTCATCTTGAGAATTTGGTAATTTTTAAATTACCACATTTGATTAGCATTGAAAGTTATTTTTTAGAGAATTTGGTAATTTGGTTTTTTTTATTTCAAACCTCCACCTCTAACCCAGCGTTACAGTGGTGGCTCCAGAAATTTTTTTCGGGGTGGTCATTAAAAGTCTTAAATTAAACAAAATTTAATAAAAATAAAATTTGAATATATTGACTTCACAAAAAAGGGGAAAAAAAAAGCACAAATACATTAAGTTCAGGATTAAATCGATGCAATACTCCACTAATTTCTTTTTTAGGAAAATTATGGCCAAAATGTTGAAAAAAGCCTCTTTGTAAATATACTATTTTGATTTCATCCTGATCATTAATATGAAAATATGAGACATTTTCTTATAGTCTAAGAGTTAAAAGAAGATTATTCAAGTTAACGAATTTTCTTAGAGAATGAATATTGTAATATAAGTGATTTTTTTATAAGAAATTTGTCCATAGTGCTAGCAAAAGAATAAAGGATGAACTATAAATTCGTTCAACATATTCAACCATTATATTATTCCTAATCAATAACGCATCCAAGCATTATTTTAGTGCATATGCATTTGGCCAAAATATATCACATAAATCCAACAAATTCAACTAAAGATTAAAGCAAGCACTGATAGATTAGTTATTTGAAAATGTGCGTTTAAAAAAAATAGTGATTTTAAATTATGCCTTTAGAAAATAAAATTTTAAAAATCAAAATTAAATATTTAACTTGGGTTTTTAAGCTAATTTTTTTGTTTGAGAAATTTTTGGTGAGTGCTGTCCACAATATTTTAGCAACACTTTCACAACCAAGCTTAAATGGCAAGTTATTATTGGTTATAATTTAATCCTACCACTGAAATTACTTTTTTGTCTACCTGTAACAACCTACCACTTAAAATTTATTGTAAAATTAATAAGAAAAAGTTGTGAAAGTATTGTGAAAATGTTGTGAACATAGCATTTTTTACAATTTTTTTATTCAAATTTCAATGGACCAAAATTTTGGAGAGGTTAAATTTTTATTTGGGGTGTTCAAGTTTTTTTTTAGGGTGGTCAAGTTTGTTTTCTAGGATGGTCATCATCCCATATATATATTCAAGTCAGGGTGGTGAAATGACCACCCTGAGTAAGGCATGGCGCAGCCCCTGGGTCGTTAGAGCCATTTGGCCCAAAGGCCATTGGTGCATTTCTTGCTTTAGCATATATTTAAGTAATAAAAATTTGACAAAATTTAGCTACAAAATTAGTTATAGCCTTATGCCTTACTCAATATTTTTTTATTGGAGATAAATTTTTACAAATCCACCATTGGATAACATATTCTTCTTATATTCTCCATACTCGCAAATTTTTTAGAAAATTGAAGATCAATAGCTATGTCATCAATAAAGTGTTTAAATTGCAAGTTTTTGTAGTTCAAAATTATAAATAAAATATAAACTTATAGATCATATAGTAAATAATATCCGATTGACACAAAATTTGATATGCGTATTAAGAGCGTAAAGAACATGCAATTCATCGGTTAGATTTTCAAAATATGTAGTAATGTTTATTTTATTGAATAAGGTTGTAGCTTAATACTACAACTAATTTTGTAGTTAAAATTTGTCCGTAAAAATTAGTGTTTTTTTTGCACACTAACACAATGAGTTTTGTACCAACAACCTCACTCTTGACTCAAATTTATTTTCTTTATAAGTATCCTTCACCCAAATTTATGGTAGAAGGACCTGACAATTTGACTCAGAAGACATTTATAAAGACAAAAAGATGATTCTTCAAAAAAAAAAAAAAATTCATACAGATAGTATTTGCAACCAGGGATGGCGCTAGATTATTCTCAGGGGTTCAAATGAAACCCCTGACTTCAAAAAAAAAAAAAAAATTATATATATAAATTTTTTTTTTGGTTAGTTTAATACTATAATTTTTTCTTAAAAGTATTTTTACACACCCTGACTTAAATTTTGCATACTTTTATTATAAGTATTTCCAACTCTAAGAATAAAGAGTAAGTGTTTGTGAATTGTAAGTGTCACAATTTTTTATAAATTTATATTATGTGTGTGAGTGTGTCTAATATTGATTGTATGCATTACTTTTTGTTATAATGTTATTTGTGTGAATTATGATGTGTGTGGATGTTTGTGTGTACAATATAAATATAATATAAATTTATATAATTTAATAATTAGGAAATAGAGATGGTTTGTATTTTTTTTTTTTTGAGAGAGTTTCAACCTATAGCGTCCGCTCCTGAGATGGTTTGTTACATGTGTGTATATTGTTATCATGTTATAATAACTTTTTGTTATAAAGTTAGTAAAATTTAAGAAAAAAAATCGTAAAGTTAGTGATTGTCCAAGCATTTGTTTGGTTAAGTAGACACTAGTATATAATTTTATGTATGAATGAGTGTGATTGTGTGCGTCAATAATTAATACAAAACCAATGAGTTTAGTTTAGTCATTTAGTTTAAAATATTTTTATAAAAACAATAACAAATAGATAATAAAAACTGTATAAAAATAAAAATGTTAGATAAACTTAACAAAATAAAATGATAGTAAGCTCATACCTACCCACATTGGCAATAGATACTCATAATTGAAAATTTGAATACTTATAGAATAAAATTGTAAAACTTCATATATTATTTTTTTTTTTGTCGGTAACTCGATATATTCAAGTTCATTTTTTATTAAAATTTTTTAATGAACCCCCTAAACAAAATTTCTGGAACCGCCACTGTTTGCAACTCCTGGCTTTTAGTAGTATTGACTTCTTTAAGAAGTTCAATGTCACAGTCCTATGCTCCAGAATTCTCAAAAGAAAAAACAAGACTTTTAAATATCATAAATACTAGAATATTTATTAAAAATAAAAAAAAGTGACATTTAATTAGTGATTTCTATTATTCGAAACAAGAGAGTACCCTAATTGTACTATTACTCTACTAGGGGAGTAATGAATAATTATTCATATCATAAATGACCTAATTAATACTAATAATGATTAGTACAGCTAATTGAAATTTAAATTATTTGCTTGTTATAACTAGATAGTTCAAATCCTCCTTCCCTTCCTTGTATCAAAAGGGGCAAATAAAATTTATTAGCGTCACCTCTAACACTTTAGAGCATTCGCATCTGCAACTTCCATCCTATTCTATTTTACTATCTCAAAAAACTACTTTATTAATTATACCATACCATTTTACAATACAACCAACATCCAAACTTTTATTTTCTTATTCTATTCATTAAAATAATATATATTACCCACTAAAATAATATAATATAACTCTCTCTCTTTCTTCTTCCGCATCTCTCTTTCACTTTATCAATTAAAATATATTATAATTTTTACTAAAATGCTACAGTGCCATCCTAAATGTAGGATGGCATTGTAGCACAATTGCAAAAAAATTTGCAATTGTAAGATTTTACAAGCCCGACTGCTGGGCTCTTTTTGTGTCTTTATGCTAAATTTTCTCTACATATACCATTTACAATTGCCAATGAGAATGCTCTGGTGTTTTACATGGAGGTTGGGATCTCACTCCACCATTAAGATGTATAAAAAAGAAAGAATAAAAAGACATCACACTTCCTTTTTCTAATGATACCTACTTTTTTGAAACGGTCACTCTAATTTATCTTGAGGTACTTTTTTTCCTCTCACAATGAGAAGGGAGAATTTGAACATGGGTTTTGGGAACTAGGCAATTAATGTTACTAATTTACAATACTTTTGGCTACCATCAAAGGTCTAATTCAACCAATGGGAGATACTTTGCATTCTATCAAAGTTTAATTCAGTCAAAAGTTAATTTTTATAAGGGTAGTTATCTAAGGTTTATTAAGAGGAGTTGGACCACTAAAATGTTGGACTTCCAAGTGTCTTAAATTACTAAAAATAAGGGGGAAAAAAAAACCTTTATGACATTTCTGCATATTATTTAGTTTATTACTTGATGAGTGGCACAGCTTGTACGAACATTTTGTACACCCCTAGAATTTGGTGGGCTCTTAGCTATAAGTGAATGGGTCAGATGGTATGGGCTCAATTTGTCTTTAAACTTTTGTGCATATGATATAGAAGTAGTATGGTGTAATTTATAGTTACCAAAATATCATGGAACACAATACTGTCAATACACATATTCATAAGTGATGAATGGGAAAAAACCATAGATGAACTAGACAAAGTCGACCTCGTTCTCCAGTGATGTCATTCATAGATGTGGATGGGGAACTTGGTTCAATTTTCTCTTGAACCAACAGGTTGTAATTAAATATTTAAAGTTTTATATATTTTAATTTAAAACCTTCCTTAGTTAAAACTTTTTAAATTGTATGATTTAATTTAAAATCATCCCAAACGACAGAAGCATTAAATAATTACCAAACTTTATTTTTTTAATAAAGTGTAGTTTTTTTTTTTTTTTTTGAGAGAGAGTTTCAACTTATGGCATCCGCTTCTGATGATAGCTCTTACTAAAGTATAGTTACATGAGATGTTTAGATAAGAAATTTTGTAATGATGAATTATATCTTCATGCCCATCATACAATTAACATGGAGAGAATTTAGTTGACCTTGTTATATAATTTGTTTAGGTTGAGATGAATATCACTCAAAATTTCCTAATGGTTCTTCTTTTCAATTTATTGGTAAATATTTTCAATAAAACTTACTAAAGTTGTTTATCGATGCAATTATCAGTTATTGCTAGCCTTTTTTTTTTTTCCTTTTTTTGGTTTCTAATTTTTAAGGGCTCCTTTTGTAGATTCAAGAGTCTCTGGTGATTGTATAAGAGATCTGGGGTTCAATCCATACCTACACCAAAAACTGATTGATGTCTTGGTCTGATGATAAAGAGTTATCATCAGGAGCAGACGCCATAAATTGAAACTTTCTCTAAAAAAAAAAAAAAAAATTATAGAAGTGTTGACAAAATCTATCATATGAAGGTCATGAAATATATGAATATTATTTATTTATTTATGTTAAAAATTATAGAACTATAACTTAATACAGAAAATACTGACAAAATTTAGTGGTATATAATGTTGCATATCATTCAATTTAAACAAAAAATTATACCATATAATTAAATTTTAAGAATCCTATATATGTATATATGTATGTATAATATGGAGAAGTATGGATAAAAAATAATGCAATAAAATTCAACTTTTAGATAATACTTAATGTCAAATATCCCATACATCCTACTGGCTGCATATGGTGGGAGTCATGATACAAATTAGTAAAAACCATGAAAGGTAAGTTTGGTTCAGCTTTTGATGCTGTGATTTTTGAAAAAGTGGCGGTTTCAAGAAATGCGGTATAAAATTGGGTTTTTTTAAAAAACAGAGCGTTTAGTAAAAACTGTTACATTGTAGTTGAATACAAATTAGTTTTTTTTTTTTGTTTAGTTAGGTGATTTAGGAATCTAAAAGTGCATTTTTAAAACTCAAAGTCAAAATGTCGTTTTGCAACTACAACTCATAACTTTTTTACAAGTGTTCATTTTAAACCAAAAACTTTGTTTCATAATATTTTATACAAACATGTCCAATATTGAAATTTGATAAACTGTTGCTCAAGTGATTTTTTTGCGTTAAATTCTCCATCTCTTTATCTATAATTCTCGGAGTGTAGTTGAAATAATATTTCAAACCAATAAAAATAAGTCATTTAATATAAAAATTAATATATATATATATATATTACATGTAATATATCACTTCAACAATACTTTAAAACATCTAATAATTACTCTTTTATTATTTTCAACTTCAGTATCTCACATTAAAATTTTCTTTAAATATATATATATATATATATCTCACATTAAAAGTAAGTAAAACAGAGTCAAACGTTTAACTCAATACCCAATCTCAATTTTGGGATTGATAAAAAAAATAATAATAATAATAAATAAATAAAGAGAAAAGAAAAGTGAAACAAAAATGGTACTTAGTGGGAGTGGGGCGTGCACAGTACCAAAATATGGACTGGACTGAAATTGAATAGATATAAAGGGAGACCAGCCTTGTTGGTGGTGTGAAACGGCTTCAACCTGCAGTGTACTTTGTACCATACCACGGGGAATCAATTGGAATGGTAAACGTGAATCAAATAGTATTCAAATTTAGTTTAGTTGAAAAACTCAACTATTTATATAGTCACACCGCCTCACAGCTTTACTCACTCATGTTAACCTCTCTCTCACTCTTTCACTCACATTTATCTTATTTCCTCCCTCTCTCTATCCCTTTCTCTCTTTATCATTTAAGCTAAGGGTTAATCAACCAAACAAGCCATCTTCGAGAATCACTCTGTTTCGACCATTGTACCGTATCTTAAAATTGGTTGAAACGGGTGATGAGGATGGAGCATCCAAGATTCAATTCTTGGAAAAAGAATCAGACAAAACGTTGGCTACAGACTCAAATATTCTGAAGATTCATCCGTGTTTCTCAACCGACAAACGTTTTACGATTATACTTTCAAGTAGACGGTTTTCATTGTTTGTGTGAAGAAACTACTGAGCTTTTCATAATGGATTTGAAAAACCCATGGCTGCCCTTCATTTTTAGAGAAGTATTAAAGTTTTTGTGTGACTTCTATGTACGGTGCGCCCACCATTGCTCGGTTAATACTGAGAGCATTTATCTCAAAGTTTTAATAGAGCCATGGTGGGTGTACCGTACATGGAAGTCACACAGTTTATAATACTTTTCTAAGAATGAGCATGGGTTCTTCAAATCCATTGCGAAAAGCCCGGTAGTTTTTTTAGTACGAAACATAAAAACCGTCAACTTGGAGATGTAATCGCAAAATCCGTTGAGAAATAAGTATGCACCTTCAGAATGTTTGAACCTTCAATAGCCATAGAAATGTTTTCTTTGCATTCTTTTTCCAAGAATTCAATCTTGTATTTTAGTTGGAAGTGCTCTCGTCGCCTACGGTGCTACTTCTTTATTTAAAGATGCAGCTGTCCCTCCTACTCCATGGGTGGAATCACCAGAGGTCCTCACAATTAGGGGTGGCAAAATAAGCCCAACTCATTTGCTAGTCCAAACTCATTTACTAGCCCAAACCCACTCACTCTAATTGAACCCAAACCTACCCAATTATTAGTTGAGTTAAATGGGCATCAACCCAATTAAACCCAGTAATTATTGGGTTTTAACTAAAAACTCATTGAGTCTCATTTAACCCAAAAACAATAATAAAATTATGAGCAAAGAACGAAAAGGATTTACCGTGTTGGTTTTGGAGCGAAGGTGAACGAAATCCCTAAGAAACTCAAGGGTGAGCCTCGTCTTAGGCAATGGGTACTTGGCCGGGTCAACTTGACCCACATGGATCACCTTCTCAACCCAAAGCTCCACTTTTTGCCTGGTCCCAGCCGGAGGAAGTTTCAAAACGTCGTTGACAGCGACGCATGTGCTAGTCGACACAAGTGGGCTAAGATCCGCTATGGCAGCGTCCACGATGACCTGTAGATTCTCGGGACCCGACCTATCGTTTAGCTCCAAGAACGCGAAGGCGTCCTTGTCTGCCATCTGACCCGTCTTGACCCATCCTCTGACCTGGACCTGCTGCCCCACGAGCCCGAAGCCGCCGTTGGGTCTGGAAATGATGGATCAGATCGGGACTCAGTCAGAAAACTCGGCCTTCAAAGATTCTACGGGGGACAATGATGCGACGTCGTTTAGCGTTACGGTGGCGAGTTGGGTTGGCAGTGCTAATAAAAGGATTTCATTTTATTTATTTATTTTAAATTTGAGTAATTTAAGAATGGAGTAATTGATGAGGATATGTTCATTTTTCTCTTTTTTTGGTTGAGAAGAATTTCTATTTGTTTCAAGGACAGTTGCTTTTGAAATTTCAGGAAAGTCTTGAGCTTGAAATGACATTTCTTTGTATTTGTTGCACTGTTTGGTTGCTAAGAAAGTGAGAGAAAATAGAAAAGAAAAGAAAATATTTTTTTATTTGGATTTTTAATATAATTGCTGATGTGGATGTGTTTATGTGAAATTTTTTAATCCCAAGAATAGAGACTAGAGAGAGTGGAAAAGGAAATCCAAGAAAGTGTTGGGGTTTTCACTTTAATGGAATTTTGGTAATTTTGATAATTGGGTAATTGGATGAATTGGGGTTTACCCATAATAATTGGGTTGGGTTGGATTTCGGTTAGAAGTAATTAGTTAAATGGGTTTTAATGAGTAAATGAGTTTTATATACCCAACCCAATTATGCCCACCCTAAACCCACCTAAACCCACCCATTTGACACCCCTACTCACTATAAATTGTTGGATGTATGGCAATTTGGTCTCTTGGCGTTGGAAGTCTACGACTTGCCAAGCAAGAACGCCGGTGCATTGGTTAAGGCAAAGCTAAAGCACCTGAGCCACACCGTACATAGGCTTGGCCCAATAATTGCAAGTTGAAAGTCCAAAAACTTGGAATTATCTTCTCTCTTTCTTTCTTTTTTAACAAAGAAAGAATATTGTTAGGGACATCACTTTTGGCACAACTTTATATCACAACTCACCACATGGTGAGTTGTGATTGATAAGAGCGTGTGGGTGTGTGGTGAGTTGTGACACAAGATTATGCCAAAAGTGATGTCCCTAGCATTACTCGTGAAGAAATTTTTTAGCTTAAGAAATCTTCGTCGTATCTTGTGATTATTATTTGCTTTAATTTGCTATTGTTTAGCTTTCTTTTTCTTTTTTCTTTTATAAAAAATGTAATTTGTAGAGAGGGCAAAAAAAAAAAAAAAAAAACGTGATGTTCAATGTAAGAGCATCACCATCAGCTATTTCAAAAAAAATGCCATCTTGACTCACTAAAAGCCTACTTTATTATTTTAACACACCATTTTACCATTCACCATTTATCACATCTTCTATTCTTCAATTTTATACATTAAAATAATATATACCAATATTAAAATAACATTAAAAAAACCATAAATATAAAAAATACAAAATAAAAACCCCATACATACACAAACACAACCAATGACAAACCCACCACCATACACAGCACATCTCGCCGCCACAACCCATAGGTACAACCTGCCACCACCAACAAAAATCCATTAGCCACCAATATACAGAGAGAAATGAGAGAAAAGTGTTGAACTCCACGATGAGGCCGACCCACCCACTGCCGTCGCTAACCCACTCGTCGTCGACCCACCCACCCATCAACACCCCACATCCCACCCCACCACTGTCTCACACTAGAACCACCGCAGCAGAACACCAAAACCACCACCACAGAAAAACAAAAACAAAAAACACAACCAAATTCACACCAACCCACCACCGACCCGCTGACCCACCCACCCATCGTCAACCCATCCACAGGCCAGCCCACCAGCACCCAGAACCCAACCGATCTGCCCATCACCATCTGAACACACCCAATGCCGAACCCACCCATCAAATCACTAAAAAAAAAAAAAAAACCACAGCAACACTGATCGGCATTAGGTGGCACGGCGAGGCTAAACAAAAGAGAGAAAAGCAACAACAATGAGAAGAAAAAAGAGTGAAAGAAGTGATGGGTTGATAGGTCCGGTCTGAATGTCTGAGGAAGAATGAAAGAGGAAAGGAAAAAAAAAGGAATAAAGTGATGAGAGAGGAGAGAGAAAAGAGAATAAAAAATAATAAAACCATATGCCATTTTGTTCTGTATCGTGCCAAAATTGAGACGGTACTGTAGCATGTCTCAAAATTTTGACACATTTAACACACCTCATGATGCTCTATTTTTGGTATTTGGTGTATTTGGCATTTGGCACACCTGATGGTGATGCTCTAATGATGTTTTGCTTATTAATTTTTGTGTGAACCTGCCAAGACAGAGAGCATGTGAATTCTATTTTTCTTGTTTGATTCAACAGGTTGAGTACACTGTACCACCACTGCACAGTGCACACCTCACCCTCACTAGCAGCACTCATTTATTGTATTTTTTTTTTTTTTGTCTTTGTTTAATGTCCTTTCTTTTTTAAACACTAAAATCAAAGGGTCTTTTGGCTTAATATTGCAGAAAATTGAGTTTATTTATGATATGGGTACTGTTCAAAGTTATTTGGAAAATTGAGGAAAGAGAGTGAATTTCGATAACTTCGTTGCTGAAATTCTAAAGAGAGAAAAGTTTGAATTTCGGTAATCTCATTACCGAAATTCTTGCTGCCCAGAATTACTGCCCAGCTGCCAGGTGAAGTGCCCGAAGGAGAGTGGTTGAAAGGAAACCAATTGTGGCAACCAAGTTATTGAAATTGTAGGGGAGTGAGGAGAGAGAAAATAAGAATTGTGGCAACCAAGTTGCCAAAAATGGGAGGGAAAAAAAAAGAAAAAGAAAAGAGAATTGTGGCAACCAAGTTGCCGAAATCTTGGGGAGGAATTTAATAATAATTTTGGCAATGGATTGTGGCAATTGATTTGTTAGAATAGAGTACTGGGTGGGTGCCAAAGATGTTAAAAAATGGGTATAAGATACACTAAATACCTAAGTAAAGGTCACTTACCGTCGAAAGCAATACAATGTCAAAGAAGCAATCATGACGCCTATAAACAAAATCTATTGCTGGAAGTAGATGCCCTTAATAAAAGACCTATATCAAATGATGAAAATCAACACAGATCAACACCAACAACAAAAAGGCAATTAAAAAGCTCTAATCAAAAAGTAGTACACAATACTTATGCACGAAAAATACACCACATTTTGGCAACAACATTGCCACAAATCAATTGTTACTATTTTTTTTTCCTCCCATTTCGGCAATTCCATTGCCACAACTTTTTTTTTTCCTTCAATTTTCGGCCTAAATCTTCTTCTTCTTTTTCTCTCATTTTCGACAACTTCATTGCCTAAATTACTATTAAATTTCTCCCCAAGTTTTCAGCAACTTGGTTGCCAGAATTCTTTTTTTTTTTTCTTCTCCCATTTTCAGCAACTTGGTTGCCACCACTTCACTTGGCAGCTGGGCAGTAATTTCGAGTAGCAAGAATTTCGGTAATGAGATTACTGAAATTTAAACTTTTCTCTCTCATACTTTTTGTTAGAATTTTGGCAACAGTGTTACCGAAATTCACTCTCTTTCCTCAATTTCCCAATAACTTTGAACAGTACCCATATCACAAATAAACTTGATTTTCTGCAATATTCAGCCAAAAGACTCAAAATCAAATTTTGGACAAAAAAAAGTGAAAATTTCATTTGTGATTAAATTTTAATTCTTCACAAATAAGTGTAGTGGTATAATATCACTTAAATTCAGTTATCATTTCTTATCAATTAGATTTGTGAAAATTAGCTGTTGTGATAGGTCAAGAATGTATTAACCCCTTAAGTAAATTAACTAATTAATTAGCCAGGTGAATTAATTAAGTCAATTTAACATGTAATAAGCATGGTAGCACAAACAAATCGCCAAATAACTAAATGTAGAAGAAATTAAATTTGACATGAGTAATTTGTTTACCACTTCCAAGAATCCACTATTATTAAAACAAACGATTACAAGTAAAGGAATCCCAGTACCTTATACTAACCTACAGTTGAACACTTACCTCAATACACAATTGGACTTGTAATGTAGTAACAATCTCTCATTTCAATGTACGACTCTAATTACGTGACTAACCAATTAATGCACGGATCCCAGTACGTGACTAACACACCAACTTGAGAAAGATGTTGGCTGCAAAGTTCTTCAGTTCATCCACACGATGAAGATCAAGAAACTCCTTGATCACAAAACCCTACGGTGTACAAATACAACAGCTTCTTCAAGAGAAAGATGAAATAGGGCAAATTGTCTCCGGTCACAATTTGAGTGAATAATCACTTTGCATCACCTTAGACGGCCTTCAAATAATCCTTATATATGTCTAGGGTTGTGAGAAAAGAAAACCTAAACACATAGCTATGATATGCGTGAAAAATAGATCTGGAAATCTGAATTTCGTAATTCTCGATAGATACATCTGTTAAGATATCTGTCGAGCTTTAATAAACAACACTTCTTCACTTGATTCTTGGACAAATTTGCATGGTTTCAATACTTGGACTTGAAATCTTGTTCCTTAAAGTATTAAACACATCCTAGATCTACCCAATTACAAGTAAAGTACGCGTTTTATCAAAAGATTAACCAATACTATATGATATATGTTCATAACATATTCCACATATGTCCTAACACGTTGGAAACTTGGAATGGATAGGAGAGCATACATATATTATGTATTGAAGATAGTACCAATAGTAAATTTCTGCCATGTTGGTGGAGCAGCAACCTCAACCTACATGTCCGTAGTGTACCCGCACCAATATCACTGGGAATCAAATATTGAGAGAGAAACTGAACTAATTCTCATTAACTTGAAAATGAAATACAAGACTCTGTTTTGACACTGGACTAACTAATTTGTTACAGACAGTAAGTTAACAATCATCATAATGAGATTTACACAATTTTCCCTCTTGCTAAACACTTAGTTTTTGTAATTAACTTCACACATTCACATTTCTCTCCTTCTCTTTCACTCACAACTTTCAACTTAATTTCTATTCTTCTCTCTCACTCACAACCTTCACCCCTCTCCGTTCTCATTTCTCTCATATGTGCTCTGTGTTAAGAAAGTCATGGTGGGTGCACCGGTCATGAAAGTTGCACAAAGTTAATAATACTTCTCTTAGAATAAAGGCAGCAATTGGTTCTTCAAATTCATTGAAAAAAAAAAAAAAAAAACCTATATTTTCATTGTTTTTGTAAAAACAACGATAACTGGCTAGTGGGCAATATAATGGCAAACCCTTTGTTAATTGCAAAAAAGGCATGCACCTCAGGATCTTAAAGCCTATAGTAGCCATCGAAAGGTTATCTTGGCTTTCTTTTTCCAAAGATTGGATCTTGGATGCGCATTCTTCATCACTAGTTTCAACCAACTTCAAGATATGGTACATTGGCTAAAACGGAGCGATGCTAGAAGAGGGCCCATCTGGTTCATTAAGTTTGAGCTTGGCATGAAGAACGTGTATCTATGGTTATCTAAATTCTGATTTTCATCCTACGATCCTACGATTTTAAGATCTTACCTGCCTAAAACGATCCGGATCTTTTAAGGATCTTTGTTATCATTCAGGATTAGTAGGATCATATGATTCTAACGACTTCAAACGATCCTAGTTTCTTATAATCTTCATTAACTTGACACACGGCTCAGTTGGACCTAAATAAAAAATAACATCCCAATAGAGTGTCACATTTTGAGGTTTTTGACCTCTTTAAACCTAATTCCACTTCGTGTGCAAGCCCCTACTTGTACTAGAAGTCTATTAATCCAGGGTTTAGTCTACTATATGTACACATGTTATGGTTCATTATAACACAGAATTTGTACTACACTTAAATAAATTATTGATGTAGCCCTTCAGCGCTTCCTCCGCGAATGTAGGCCATTAAGCTGAACCATGTAACCTTCGTGTGTTATTGTGTGTTCTATACTTTACGCTTCCGCTTCCACATCCATACTTACATATTCAACATAGTGTATCAATACTAATATTTAACACTTGCAAATAAATGTAGTGATGTATGGAGTAATTACATCAAATGGATGCAAATATTTGGTTTTTTATGAATGAATGTATAATTTATGTGATTATTTAATATACCAATGTGTATTTTTTGTTTTTTTTCTCAAATAATGTAAGATCTTATGATCCACAATCCAATCCTATGATCTATGATCCCACCTACCTCCCACGATCCTACATTCCTACGTAGGATCTTGATTTTGACAACCTCAGTGTATCCAAGATCCAATCTTTGGCAAAAGAATGCCAAGATAACCTATCAATGGCTATTGCAAGCTCTAAGATCCTAAGGTGCATGCCTCTTTTCCAACTAATAAAGGGTTTGCTATCATACTGCCCAGTTGCCAGTTCTTGTTGTTTTTGCTAAAAACATATTGGTGAATTTTTTCTTCATTAGGAATCATTTTAATTCTTTTTAATTTTCACATTTTGTATGAAATTATAAATTGTTAAAATTACAATTTTCCACCAATTATTTGATGACACCATATAATTTTCTAACTATTGAATCCTATTGATATACTAGCTTTTTTTTAGCAACAAATTTTGAAAATAATGCTTCGAAATACAATATAATATTTTTTCGATTGATACAGACACATAACAATTGGTTTTTATTGTATAACATAGAGTTGTTAAAAAAAGAAAAGAATGATGAAAATTATATAATTTGTTTAGCTGAATATCACCCAAAATTTCCTAATGGTTATTCTGGGAGGGTTTTTTTGTCTCGACCCCCAATTAGCAGGAATTGTCCGCTTTGGCTCATGCCTCACGGTTTTGCTCAATCCCACATCAGGGAGAGACGCCTCCCAAAACTCTAGCTGCTCAATTAATCCCTTGAGAAACTTCCATTCCCTGAGCTCTTGGGCCGTTGGTCTATCCTTTGGATCTTCTTCCATGCACTTCAAGATCATTTTTGCAAATGATCTTGATAAGCTTTTACCTCTATTGTCAAATAGGCCCTTCGTCTTCTTCTTTGCTCCAAGAACTATCTTTACTTTTTTGATAGTTTTTGAAACTTTAGCTTTGCTTTTTAACAACGCACTAACTTAATTTAATTGTATAGGTGTGAAACTCTTTAAAAAACTAAACTTCGACTTTTGCCCCCATGCTTTCACAAGCAATAAATACTCAAGGTGTGTAGTGATTTTTCCTTTTTTAATGAAGAAATCTTTTAGCTCAGTAAATCTTTGTTGTAGGTTGTGATTTTTTTTTCTTCAATTTGCCGTTGTTTAGCTTTTTATTTTTTTATTTGGTTTTTAGAGAGAAGAAATAAAAAACGCGATGTTCTGTGTGAACCTGCCAAGACAGAGAGCACGAGAATTCTATTTTTCTTGTTTGATTCAACAGGTTGAGTACACTGTAGCACCACTGCACAGTGCACACCTCACCCTCACTAGCAGCACTCATTTAAGCTCTGTTTGGGTAAGCTGCGTCCACGTCTGCGTTTTTGGCTTTTTTTTTTTTTTTTTAGTCCAGCGCTGATGCATTGTTCATGGGACATGAACTGTGCATTTCCCATGACAGTGCATCAAGGCAAATGCACAGTAACTTCATTAATTAACAGTAACCAAAATTTTTTTTTTAATTGTTTTCAATTTTCAGCAAATTAAGTGGTATCCAAACGCATACTTTTTTTTTTTTTTTTTTTTTTTGTCTCTGTTTTAATGTCCTTTCTTTTTTAAACACTAAAATCAAATGTTGGACAAAAAAGATTGAAAATTTCATTTGTGATTAAATTTTAAAATATAACACATTCTATTTAATTAAAAATATGGGATTTAGACGAGAAATAAAATGAGAATATTTGTATGTTTTGAAATCGAAAATTTGTTATTTAAAAAAAAAAAAGAGGTCAAGAATATATATATATATATATTTTTTTTTTTTTTAAACAAAGTTAACACAACAAATGAGAGAGATTTGAGAGAGTGTGCGCATCGTAATTGAGGACCAAAATAGGGTATTTACATTATAACCAAATTCTAGTATTAAAAATAATAATAATAATCAAGAAATCCCTATAAACAATAATTTCAACTCAGCTGTAAAACTATGAAAAGTTTGTCCCCTAAAACTTATTGAAGGTGCGTTTGCCTTACGCGTCCGCGTCCACGTTTTACGCGTCTGGTGTTTTCAGTTTTTTTTTTTTTTTTTAACCAGTGCCTATTGCACTATTCATGGGACATAAACAGTGCAATCAGGCATATGAACAGTACTTTCAAGCATGAACAGTAATTTTTTATTATTTTTTTATTGTTTTCAGTTTTCAGCAAAATAAGTGATATCCAAACGCACACTGAATCACAAAAGAGGAAGATAGAGTAATTGCAAGGTGCTAAGACTCCATCTTGCAACAATTATAAGAGGCACATCAAAAATAAATAAATAAAAGCCGTGAAACTCTCGTTCTTATACAATATGTGGAAATTGATTAACATCTAGTTTCTTTCACTAAGTGCTAATTGCAATGCGTGCTCTGTTTCCTTCAGAAATAAACGAGTCAGTTGTTTTTGCCCTCGTCTATATATTATGCTAGACCTCCTGTTTTTACTCCTCAACTGCTGTTGGGTTAATCCATCTGTCTCTTTGCTGCAGAGGCTTGTACAAGAAAAGTACATTAGATACTTCAAAAAAAGATCAAACGGATGAAGGTTAATGTATGCATTTCTAGTTGGATATTCAGGAAATAAATAAGGCCTACATTGAATTTTTAACATTCTTTCACCTTGAGAATTTGGTCATTTTTTAATTATTAAATATGATTAGCATTGAAACTTATTCTTTAAGGCCATTGGTGCATTTCCTGCTTTAGCATATCTAAGTATTAAAATTAGTGTTTTTCTTGCACACAGATTGAACTAGAGTAAAAAATCAAATTAAAAGATTGATCCCGGGGAGGATTCCTTTGGTTATAAAATAACAAATTTCTGTCAATATGAATATATACCAACGATTTATAAATAAGTAAAACTATCACAAAAGCACAAAGATTTGCAAATTATCCTCAGTGGCGGCTCCAGGAATTTTGTTTAGGGGGTTCATTAAAAAATTTTAATAAAAAAAAGAACTTGAATATATCGAGTTACCGACAAAAAAAAAATTAATACATGAAGTTTTACAATTTTATTCTATAAGTATTCAAATTTTGAATTATGAGTATCTATTGCCAATGTGGGTAGGTATGAGCTTACTATCATTTTATTTTGTAAAGTTTATCTAACATTTTTATTTTTATACAGTTTTTATTATCTATTTGTTATTGTTTTTATAAAAATATTTTAAACTAAATCACTAAACTAAACTCATTGGTTTTGTATTAATTATTGACGCACACAATCACACTCATTCATACATAAAATTATATACTAGTGTCTACTTAACCAAACAAATGCTTGGACAATCACTAACTTTACGATTTTTTTTCTTAAATTTTACTAACTTTATAACAAAAAGTTATTATAACATGATAACAATATACACACATGTAACAAACCATCTCAGGAGCGGACGCCATAGGTTGATACTCTCTCAAAAAAAAAAAAAAAAAAACAAACCATCTCTATTTCCTAATTATTAAATTATATAAATTTATATTATATTTATATTGTACACACAAACATCCACACTCATCATAATCCACACAAATAACATTATAACAAAAAGTAATGCATACAATCAATATTAGACACACTCACACACGTAATATAAATTTATAAAAAATTGTGACACTTACAATTCACAAACACTTACTCTTTATTCTTAGAGTTGGAAATACTTATAATAAAATTATGCAAAATTTAAGTCAGGGTGTGCAAAAATACTTTTAAGAAAAAATTATAGTATTAAACTAACCAAAAAAAAAATATTTTATATATATAATTTTTTTTTTTTTGAAGTCAGGGGGTTCATTTGAACCCCCTGAGAATAATGTAGCGCCGCCCCTGATTATCTTTCGATCAAGCAGTTTGAGGAGATTGCTTATATTGACATCTGCATGTTTTTTGAAAAATAGTTTATGGTATAAACAATCATATTAAGATGAGTCCAAATCTTCTGTCTCATTCTTCCTACTCTACTCTATACTCCACAAATTAAAACATGCCACATGTCTATCTATTTAAGTAAAATGCTAGATTTATGCGGTTTTCTTATTTCAATTTCCTAAGATAAATAAATATATAAAAAAAAAACCAACGTATTCCTTCATCACCACCAACCTTCTCTGGGGCCACTATCAGGAGCCTGCCGACACCATCAACACCTCCAAGTATGGCTCTAGTCATTTTGTCCCCTTCAAACCCATAAAAGAAACCGGTGATCGGCTCAGGTCCCACATCGAAGTTAGCTTTTGAAAAATCCCAGAAAACTTCAATCTTTGAATTGAAAGATTGGAAAGTTCCAAACTTTGCTATTCAATCACTGAGAATCTGAATGCACACTGGTGGCTCTACGTTCAGTTCAGGGTGGTCACAGGACCACCTTGACTTGAATTTTTTTTTATTATGTATAAATTTTATGATTTTTTAATCCTTAAAAAAATATGTGACCACCCTAAATTTTTTTAGACCCAACATAATTAAATTTTGGACAAAATTTGGTTGTAAACTAAGGTTATAACTCTACTCAATATATATATATATATATTTATTGTACATGAATTTTGACAAATCCAAAAATATATACATTTTCTTCTTATATCCTCCATATTTGCAAAATTTCAAGAAGATCAAAGATTAATAACTTTGTCATCAATCAAATTTTTTAAATTTTTGAATTTTTGTAGTCTAAAATTATACATAAAAAATGAATTTATGAATCAAAAGTAAATAACATACGATTGATATGAAATTTGACATGCATTTTAATAACATAAAGATTAAATAACATGTAATTCAACAATTAGATTTTCAAAATTGACCATGTTAATTTATTTAATAAGAGTTGTAGCCTTAGGGTATAATTAAGTTTGTAGTCAAACTTTATCCTTAAACTTTAGTCTCCTTAACAATATATTAGGTCCTTACAAACAAAAAGAAAAATCCCAAGAAAATTTTTATCTAACCAAAATTTTGATAGAGATGTAACTTGCAACATTGGTAATGAGACTATTATGCAAAAATTTCAAAATAAAAAAAATTGTAGAAAGAAATTGTAAGATTTTATGTATTTGTGTGAGTGTGTGTGTGCGTGTTTTTTTTTGGTTAATATATGAAGTTCTCTTTTAATTAAATTTTGTGTAATTTAAATTTCTTAATGACTACCCTGGAAAATATTCTGAGAGCCGCCATTGTGATTCTGTGAATGCAATTTGGAGAGTGAGGAAGTGCTGTTGTCATCAATTTTAATGAAGAAGTCTTGGCCCATAAGCTTGTTGTACAAGGTGAGTCCAATCAAGAGCTTTTTCTAGGTTTAGAGTTTGGGATTGAAGGGATCCGTTTTGGAGTGCCATAAGGTTGGTTTGAAGGCTTGAAAAATATGAATGGGACACCTTAATAGAAAGTTCATTCTAGTGCTGGATGGATTTTTTTTCTTGGGTTTAAAAGGGGCAAAGTGGTGGGTTTCATCAGTAGCTGTGAAATTGGTTTGAAATTGAAGAGGATAGTGACTGGAGGCATTAATGGCGTCGATGGACAGCCATTCCAGCGAAGTTGGTGGTAAGGGCGGTGGGATATGATGAGTTTTTTTTTTAATTAAAAGATCATCTAAATTTAAATAATAAAAAAATTGAAATAAGAAAATAGCATAAATCTAGCATTTTAATTAAATAAATAATGACATGTCTTTATTTATGGAGTATAGAGTGGAGTAAGAAATGTGGGACAGAAGATTTGGACTCTATTAAGATGACCAAAAGTTACTACACCACGTTCAATTTTCTTTAAATAACTAACAGCATTCAATTTGTATTAGGATCTCTCTATTTGTTATTAAAACAGAGAGGGTCCACATTACAGCAAAGATTTAGCTCTTCACAAATCTAAAAGTGTAGTGGTGTCATATCACTTAAACTCAGTTATCATTTCTTTTCAATTAGATTTGTGAAAATTAGCCGTTGGAAACTTGGTATGGATAGGAGAGCATACATATATTATGTATTGAAGATAGTACCAATAGTAAATTCCCGCCATGTTGGTGGAGCAGCGACCTCAACCTACATGTCCGTAGTGTACCCGCACCAGTATCACTGGGAATCAAATATTGAGAGAAAAACTGAACTAAATCTCGTTAACTTGAAAATGAAATACAAGACTCTGTTTTAACACTGTCTGGTAAAGTCTCTAATGGTTGTATAAGAGATTTGGGGTTCAATCCCCGCCGACACCAAAAATTGATTGGTGTCTTAGTTTAATGATAATGAGTTATCATTAGGAGCGGACGCCATATGTTAAAAACTCTCTCAAAAAAAAATAATAATAATGAGATTTACACAATTTTTCCTCTTGCTAAACACTTAGGGCCCGTTTGGTAATGTTGTTCTAATAATATTGTTTGTATTTTTTGGAAATACGTGTGAGTGAAAAAGTGCGTGGAAATATATGTAATGTTGTTTAAAAACTAAAAATTGTTATTTAAGTGTGTGTACCAAACAGGTCATTAGTTTCGGTAATTAACTTCCCACATTCACATTTCTCTCCTTCTCTCTCACTCAACTTTCAACTTTCTATTCTTCTCTCTCACTCACAACCTTCACCCCTCTCTTTTCTCATTTGTCTTATATGTGCTCTGTGTTAAGAAAGCCATGGTGGATGCACCGGTCATGGAAGTTGCACAAAGTTAATAATACTTCTCTTAGGGTCCGTTTGGTTGGAGGAGTGGAAAAGTGGAAGGATGGAAAATTGTGGGAGGATGGAAAATTGTGAGAGGATGGAAAATATTTAGTTTTCCCTCTTGTGTATTTGGTTGGAGGGGTGAAAAAGTGAGAGGGTGGAAAACTCTTTTGTTTGGTTGGAGAGGAAAAGGGAAGGATGGAAAATGTAATTTATATAAATTGACTATTATACCCTTGTTACATAATATGTAAGAAATAGATTTATTTGTACTCATTAAATAATATAAAATTTACTACATCATATATATAAATTTATATTTTTATTTTTATTATTATAATGTAAAAATTACAATAGTGTACATATAAATTTAATTGGGCAAAAGATTTTGTAACCAGCAAAAAAGTGGTTAGCAAATTTACACTACATTTGCTAACCACGTTGAAAAAAAAAAAAAAACAATAATAGATCACGTTGAAAAAAAAAAGAAAAAAGAGAAAAAAGAGAAGAGAACCTGGACACGTTGGTGTGCTCTGTGCTGTGAAGGTAATAAGATGAGCAGAAGCAAAAAAAGTGATAAGGATTTGTGGGCAAAAGTCATCAGGTGGGGTAGGTGAGAAGGTCATGAATGAGGGCATTATGGTAAAAGAGGTGTGAGGCACTTTTTCTCTTCCAGCTTTTCCTCCCGATTTGGGAGGAAAAAATTTGTGGGCCTGGGAGAGAAAATTTTCTCTCGAGTATTCCTTCCTCCCTATTTTCTCTCTTTTGCCAAATAGTAGAAAACACTGTTTTCCACTCTATTTTCCTCCCTATATTTTCCATCCTCCCTAAATTCCCCCCAACCAAACACAATGTTAGAATAGAGGCAGCAATTGGTTCTTCAAATTTATTGAAAAAAACCTGTATTTTCGTTGTTTTTCCAACGATAACCGGCTATTGGGCAGTATGATGGAAAACCCTTTGTTAGTTGGAAAAAAGGCATGCACCACAAGATCTTAAAGCCTATAGTAGCCATCGAAAGGTTATCTTGGCTTTCTTTTTCCAAAGATTGGATCTTGGGTGCGCGTTCTTCATCACTAGTTTCAACCAACTTCAAGATATGGTACATTGGCGGAAACGGAGCGATGCTAGAAGAGGGCCCATCTAGTTGATTAAGTCTGAGCTTGGCACGAAGAACGTGTATCTATGGTTGTCAAAATCCCGATTTTAATCCTATGATCCTATGATTTTAGGCTCTTACCTGCCCAAAACAATCCGGATATTTCAAGGATCTTTGTGATCATTCAGGATCAGTAGGATTATATGATTCTGACGACTCCAAACAATCCTGGTTTCTTATAATCTTCATTAACTTGACAGATGGCTCAGTTAGACCCAAATGAAAAATAACATCCCAATAAACCAAGTTTTGCTATTCTAATGTAGAGAGATAGAGTGTCAATTGTACTCAAATAAAAATAACATTGTAATAGAGTGTCACGTTTTGAGGTTTTTGATCTCTTAAAAAAATGCTTACAAATGGATGTAGTGATGTATGGTAATTACATCAAATAGATGCAAATATTTGGTTTTTTATGAATGACTATATAATTTATGTGATTATTTACATACCAATGTAGATTCAAGAATTTTAGAAGTGTTGACAAAATCTATCATATGAAGGTCATGGAATATGTGAATATTATTTATTTATTTAGTTTAAAAATTATAGAACTGTAATTTAATACATAAGATACTAACGAAGTTTAGTGGTATATAATGTTGCATATCATTCAATTAAAATGATATTATTAACTTTTTACATTTAATTATATGGTATAATTTAGTTATTAATAATAATCCTATATATGTATGTATGTATAATATGGAGAAGTATAGATAAAAAATAATGCAATAAAATTCAACTTTTAGATAATACTTATTATATTTCTTGGGATATACTTATTTTTTTTATAAAAAAAAGAAAACTTTAAACATTTATAGAATAATATTTATAAATTTACAAATAAGAAAAATCTGTGCAACACTTGGGCCAATAACTAGTGTATGTTTTGTCAGTTAGTTGGGATTGTATTCTTTCCAACTCATGTTCATGGATTATAAATAGGTTTGACCAAAATGTTATTTATATATCGAATGTCCAAGTTTGGAAAAGAATATGCATGTGGTGGCTAAGTTTGATATTAGAATAGATCAATTAAAAAAAATCAATAATAATAATAACAAAATTGAAAAGAGACAGTAATAAATCGCAAACAAAATTGAAATGAGACAGTACACATACCTATAATTAATCACCATACATCCCAAATGATGATTTGTCAGTTAGCTGGGATTGTATTCTTTTATGACCAAACGTAAAAGTTAGTAATCCATTATCCACTAATAGCAATAAGTTGACAAGAAAACGTAAATGCATCAATTTAATTTTCACCTTACTTTAACTCAATTTTGGGATTGATAATAAATAAAGAGAGAAAAGTAGAAGAGTGAGAACAAAAAATGATACAATCTGAGCTTATTTGTTTGTAGAGGCGTGCACTGTAGCATGCACACAGTTGACAGTACACTCAGTAGGCAGCACCAGAATAGGGACTGAGGTAGCAAATAGAAATAGCAATGCTGAAATTGAATAGAGGAGACAAGGGAATACAAAAGGCGTGAAAATGAGTACTGGATTGGATACTGGAGAGCATATACAACAAGACAAGATTGTACCAGTACATTAATGCCTCAGCCTGACGAGAAATTGCTTGAATTTGAATAGCACGTGGTTTCCTCTTTATCTATATTTCTAATCTTTCACTAGTTTGTAGCAAATTGATTTAGACCTCAGCTTAGCCACTTTCATTTCTTAAATTTTGATTATTGTTTTGTGCCCATTTCTAAATAATGTGTAGACCTAATCGCACGACTAAATGTTTCTCATTTATTTTGTTGAAACTGAAAACTTTTTGTTAGAAGTACTGTAGATAAAGGTAAAAGTTAGCTAATATAGTACCGTGAGACCCATAAATAGTACCAAAATGTGCAGACGGACCCATGAATAGTAGCAAAAATAAGCTGAATAGTAAAATAAGTTGGCAAAATTAATCATGCCAAACGGACACTTATTTTTTTGGCTAAATAAGCTCTTTGGCTAGCTTATTTTTTGTCAACTTATTTTACTATTCAACTTATTTTTTATACTATTCATGGGTCCCACTACACTTTTTGGTATTATTCATGAGTCACACTGTACTATTTTAGCTAACTTTTACTTTTATCTACAGTACTTTCAGCAAAAAGTTTTCAGTTTTAGTAAAATAAGCGGATCCCAAACGGACCAACGAACCCAAGTAATGAAAATTTTCTACAAAACTTTTTCAATCCCAATCCCACCCATTCGGCCTGCAGGGCATTGGCCATGGCATGGCTCTTACACAAATTCGACATCAGGGGATTGGATTTGTTGTTTGATCGTAGAGTGAGGAAATGTGGGAATGAAAGTTATCAGCTCTATAATATGTAGGAAAAATAAATACTATCAAGCAAAAAGTACAAGCAAATAGTCTGTTTAGTTAGGTGATTTAGGAATTTAAAAGTGCATTTTTAAAACTCAAAATATTGTTTTGCAACTATAACTCATAACTTTTTTACAAATGTTCATTTTAAACCAAAAATTTTGTTTCATAATGTTTTGTACATACACACCAAATATTGAAATTTGATAAACTGTTGTTAAAGTGATTTTTTTTTTTTTTTTTTTTTTTGCGTAAAATTCTCCATCTCTCTCTCTCTCTATAATTCTCGGAGTGTAGCTTTTTTTTAGAAAGAAAACAATTTGTATTAAAACTAAGAAAGGCCATAAAATCAACCTAATAAACAAAAGCAACCTGTGGAGGAACAGATTCTATCCATACAATAAAACCAAAAACAATAATAGCAGGCCTAGCTAAACTATGAGCGATCTTAGTACTTTCTCTCTTAACATGAGAGTAAAGTAATTGAAAGAAATCATGCGACACAGATTTTGCATTTGCAATTAACAGGCCATATGAAGATAAAGAAACATCCCCCTCAGCAAGAGCATCCATAACTACCTTAGAATCACCCTCTAGAACTACGTGTGTAATACCCAGCTCCAAAGCAAACTCCAAAGCTCTCGTCGCAGCTAAGGCCTCTATTTCTACAGCTTGAAATTCATGCGGGAGCAGTTGAGAGAGAGAGGCAATGACCATACATTGAGAGTCTCGAATAACAACTCCGATGCCAAACTTATTTTCAGCAACAAAAGTAGCTCCATTGAAATTGATTTTGAAGCATGCCGAGGGGGAAGTTTGCCACAAAGCACGGGTCCGCTGCTGGGGCAAAGAACGTGGTACTTGCAGGGCCATGAATTCCTAATGTCGATCTTTGGAGACTTGCGCCAAAAGATGGAGATTGACATTCGGCTTAGCTAAACGGATTTGATTCCGTTGGGTCTAAATCGACCATGCTGTCATCGCAAAAAGTTCCGAATTTTTATCCTACTGAATTACCCAAGAGAAGAGTTTTTGGAAATCCAAGAATATAAAAATTGGTCGTTTAATATAAAAATTTATATATATATATATATATATATATATTAACATGGAATTATCACTTCAACAATACTTTAAAACATCTAATAATTACTCTTTTATTATTTTCAACTTCAGTATCTTATATTAAAATTAGGGGTGGCAAAATTAGACACGACCCACGAACTCGACATGACTCGATATGAAATTAACAAGTTATGGATTGAAGCTTAATGGGTTCGTGTTACATTCGAGTTGACACTACTGACCTGTTTAATAAACGGGGAGGGTTAGTGTTCAACCCATGGAACTTGTTTGATCCAGCTGACCAGTTTAATTAAATGACATTTTATCAATATACCCTTCAAGCCCTAGGTATATAAACTTCTTAGTTGTTGTTGTTTATTTTCTTTGACATATTGTGATTGATTATTTGTGATATTGAGATATACTTTTAGTTTTGAATAATTATTTGTGATGCAGTTACTAGTTAGTTCTCAATTTTATATTAAAAATATTTATTTTTTTTTTCATTTTAATAAAATTTAATAAACATGTTAACACGATTAACCCGTTTAATAAATGAGTCATGTTAAGGTTGAGAAATCTTGACTCGTTTAATAAACTTGTCGAGTTAGCGTTGACTCATATAGTCAGATACTCATGACTTGACACGACACAAATCCGATACACAAACACAAATGACCACCCCTAATTAAAATTTTATTTGAAAAAAAAAAGTATCTCACATTAAGTAAAACAGAGTGAAGACGGAGTCAAACGTTGAACCCAATATCCAAACTCAATTTGTTTATCAAAAAAAATCCAAACTCAATTTTGGGATTGATAAAAAAAATAAATAAATAAATAAATAAAGAGAAAAGAAGAGTGAAGACAAAGATGGTACCACGTGCACAGGTAGAGACAAGGGGAGACCAGCCACGCGTGTTGGTGGTGTGAAACAGCTTCAACCTTCAGTGTACTGTGTACCAGTACCACGGGGAATCATGTGATATTACCGTTGCAAATTTGGGCGAAGACCATTTCTCACTTCCCTCAGAATATTTCAGCCAAAATTTTCCCCCTTTCTCACTTCCCTCTCTCCGTTTTCTCTCACATTTCATTACTCCATCAAATCTCGGCCTCCAGCGATCTAAACCGAAGCACGAAACCCAGCCGATTTCTCTGCATCTGAATCGGAACCGGAATAGCGAGTTAGAGCTCTGTCCGTTGCAAAAACCATTTGAAGTCATTTCTGTGATCTTCTCCCACGTGCGGTGTATATCTCTATCTCCCTCTCCATCATTGTCTATGACCATTGTGGTATAATTTCTGTTTTATTGATTTTTGCCCACGGGTTTTGGTGAGTGTGTTGAAGTGGGTTTTTCTCCATGGACTCATCTTCGATCTTTCTTTCTTTTTATAATTTCTGTTTTATTCATCTGCACCTGGGTCTTTCTTTTCATTATTTGTGTTTTATTGAAGTGGGTCTTTCTTTCTTTCTTGTGGTATGAAATTGCATGTAAGAAATTAGTAGAGTACAGACCTTTTGAGTCTTGAATTTATGTGACCCATTTGTTTAATTGATGAACTGAAATTGCCATTTGTTTAATTTATTTTCCTGCCTTTTGAGATTCTTTCACCATCTATAACAAATAAGATATCAAACCTTGAACACACCAGTAACAAGTACCCCAATCTAGAAGTCAAAAGAGTTCACTACTTGAATACGATGTTATGGTCTGATAGGGAATACTTTTTTTTTTCTTTATTGGATAAGTAGAATTACAGGACGTACTAAAGATTCCGTCATAGTTTCAGATTTGGGCCCTAGATAATATGTTTAAGCATAAGATGAAATCCCTGGTTGCACATCAGTTACAGCACATACCAATTATTAAAAAAATGTTAAACAAAAAAAATAATAAAAACCCACTGATTATCTTCACTCTCAAAAATTGAAGGGACTCATCTCTTTTTCTTTTCTTTTTTTTATTTTCCTTTTATTATTATTTAGTGGATTTAGCCTATCTAAGAAGAAACAAGAATTCCTCCTCCCTGATGTAGCTCTCTCCTTTTATTAGGTTTAAATTGACTGCTGCAGAGGACTTAGAGCAGAAGATTTTAAGTATAGGGCATATATGATTTTGTTGAACATGATTTGATGATACTGAGTTCTATTACCTACTTTGAGAAACTATGATTTGTAATGTTAACTTGTTTCTTTACTAACCATATAAATATTGGAATAAGAAATGGAATTCATTAACCTTCAAAATGGCTGATCTTTGAACTTTGTTCACTGAGTTGTTGGCTCATTGTTGGATTCAGATATGCTTTAGTGCTTGAATTCACATTGTGCAATTCAAAACGTAATTGAACAAGCTCTTTGACCATATTTAGTGTAAAGAACACTATCTTGCTGCCATTTACCATGTCATAAGTGGATGGTGTCTCCCTTCAACCAGGGATATCATAGCTCATGAACCAAAGTTGATCTTTACACAACCAGTGGCAGGAGACCAGACCATGTAGCTTCTTTCTGTGGTGAGCTAGATCTTGAAGTATATAGTCCTATCCATTGGTCAGTCAATAGTTTCTAAAATCCCCTAAGAATGCATCAGATAGTCCTATCCATATAGCTCATTATGGTAGTCCTAAACTTTCAAAATGAGAAGGCAAACTGCCAACATCATCTCTATTTTTTTTAAACACAGAAATCTGTTTCAAAAACACAATTCTGCTTCAAAGGCAATGTTCATAAATATAATATAAACTTAGGGGCCCCACAGATAGTGATCAAAATCCGTTAAAGTCTTAAATACTCTCAATCATATGACAGAATATACCATTTCCTTCTCAAATGCAAGTTGAAAGTAGAATTGCTTATAAATCATCATAATGCCAAATTGGCCAGTACAAGGGGTCCCAAATTTACGTGCCCCATGAATCCATCTTACTAAATTTTAGTTTCCAATTGGAATATTTGTCGTGAATAGCAGTGTTGCTTTAGTGGTTGGACCATCTTCCTCATGACTGAGGATAACTGCTTGAGTTCACAGTTTTTAGTCAAGACTGAAAATTAAACCATTAACAAGACTTAAACTTATATAGCTAATGTGAGTGTTTGGTTTGGTTTCAACGTAGCTATTGAGTTGTCATTTATTCCCACTCATTGCCTAGGTTCAATCTCAGGTAACAACCTGTGGCTGAAATTCTGCACCTATGTAATGCTAATGCCATTTTGGAATTCTTGTACATATATATAAAACGTGCATTCACCATACCTTGCACTTGCAGCAGCCTTTGAGAATATTTTAGCTGAACACTTTATGTGGTCCTATTACTAATTGAGATATGCTATTCTTGTAGGGTCCTATTACTTGGTTTAGAAAGAGGTGTGTTAAATGGGTATTGTGGGTAAGAAACTGAAATTGAAAAATGAAGGAAGATCAAAAAGAAGAAGGGGACCTGTTCTGTTGTGCTTGTGCGTTGATGTGGGAGGCGAGGGAAGAAGAAGATGGTTTTCTGATGGGATAAAATGAGGGAGAGGAAAAAAAGAAAAGAAGAAAAGTATGTTCATGCGGGTAGGAAACGGTTTCACCACTGTGTAATGTCAGTGGGTGGGGTACACAGCTTTGACAAAAAGTTGAGTTAAAAAGATGAGATATGTGATTGAGTTTTTAAACCAAACAGGAGTTTTGGGGTTTTTTAGTGAAAGTGGGATTTGAGTTATGAGTGATGAGTTTTGAGTTTTAGTTATGAGTTTTGAAAACTGAGTTAAGAAAACTAAGTGATGGGGAAACCAAACGGACCCTTACTCACTCAGATTAACCTTTTGCTTTCTCACTCACAATTCTCTTATTTCCTCCCTCCCTCTATCCCTTGCTCTCTCTTTTTCTCCCTCTCAATTCATACAAACTCATAGCAGAACAAAGAGAATCATATGTTATAATGGAGGATGACATATTGCGATATGTCAAAAACAGAGTGAACTCTTATGAAGTCATCCAAGTTCTCGTAAGTATTGATAGTATCTCATCATTTAAGCTAAAGGCTTAATCAACCAAACAAGCTACTTCAAGAATTTCTCTGTTTCAGCCATTGTACCGTATCTTAAAATTGGTTGAAACGGGGGTGATAAGGAACGAGCATCCAAGATTCACTTCTTGGAAAAAGAATGCAAAGAAAATGTTTCTATGGCTACCGAAGGGTCAAATATTTTGAAGGTGCATGTGTGTTTCCCAACCGACAAAGGTTTGGCGATTATACTTACAAGTTGCTGGTTTTTATTGTTTGTGCTAAGAAACTACCGGACTTTTCACAATGGATTTGAAGAACCCATGGCTGCCCTTCATTCTTAGAGAAATATTAAAAAATTTGTGTGACATTCATGTACAGTGCGCCCACCATGGCTCTGTTGATGCTCTCAAAGTTTTAACAGAGCCATGATGGGTGTACCATCACACAAGGTTTTTAAAGGCAGCTATGAATTCTTCAAATTCATTGCGAAAAGTTCGGTAGTTTCTTAGCACAAATAATAAAAATCGGCAACTTGAAAGTATAATTGCAAAACCTTTGTCGGTTGGGAAATACACATGCATTTTTAAAATATTTGAGCCTTCGGTAGCCATAGAAATGTTTTCTCTGCATTCTTTTTCCAAGAAGTGAATCTTGGATGCTTGTTCCTTATCACCCGTTTCAACCAATTTTAAGATACGGTACAATGGCTGAAACGGAGTAATTCTTGAAGATGGCTTGTTTGGCTGATTAAGCCTTAGCTTAAATGATGAGATGCTATCAATACTTACGAGAGCTTGGACGACTTCATGTTCACTCCGTTTTTGACATATCGCAATATGTCATCCTCCATTATAACATATGATTCTCTTCGTTCTGCTATGAGCTTGTATGAGTTGAGAGGGAGAAAAGGAGAGAGAGCAAGGGATAGAGGGAGGGAGGAAATAACGCCAAGCAAGAATGCCGGTGTGTTGGTAAAGGGCAAAGCTAAAGTTTCAAAAACTTTCAAGAAAGTAAAAACAATTCTTGAAGCAAAGAAGAAGACGAAAGCCCATTTGACGATAGAGTGGATCATTTGCAAAAATGATGCATGGAAGAAGATCTGAAAGATAGACCAACGGTCCAAGACCTCAGCAAGCGTCTCAAGGGCTTAATTAAGTAGCATGAGTTTCCTGTAAGAGAAGTAATAGCTCAAGAATCTGTGCCACACCGTTCATAGGCCCGGTCCAGCAATTGCAAGTCGAAAGTCCAGAAACATGAAAATATCTTCTCTTTCTTTTTTGTTCTTTTTTAATGAAGAAATCTCTTAGCTCAGGAAATCTTTGTCGTAGCTTGTGAATTTTTTTTCTTCAATTTGCCGTTGTTTAGCTTTCTTTTTTTTTAATAAAAACTTTGGTTTTTAGAGAGGAAAAAAAAAAAAAAAACGTGATGTACGGTGTATTGCTGTTTTGCTTATTAATTTTTGTTGAACCTGTCAAGACAGAGAGCATGAGAATTCTATTTTTCTTGTTTGATTCAACAGGTTGAGTACACTGTAGCACCACTGCACAGTGCGCACCTCACCCTCACTAGCAGCGCTCATTTATTGTATTGTTTTGTCTCTGTTTTAATGTCCTTTCTTTTTCAAACACTAAAATCAAATGCTAACACAAATATAACATTTGTGATTAAAATGAGAATATTTGATTAGAAAAAAGAGGTCAATAATAAAATTTTGAAATAAAAAAAAAAAAAAACAAAGTTAACACAAATTCCAGTATTAAAAAAAAAATAATAATAATAATAATCAAGAAACCCCTATAAACAATAATTTCAACTCAGCTGTAAAACTTTGAAAACTTTGTCCCTTAAAACTTATTGAATCAGAAAAGAGGAAGATGGAGTACTTGCAAGGTGCTAAGACTCCATCTTGAGACAGAGGCACATTAAAATAAATAAATAAAAGCCGTGAAACTCTCGTTCTTATACAATATGTGGAAATTGATTAACATCTAGTTTCTTTCACTAAGTGCTAATTGCAGTGCGTGCTCTGCTTCCTTCAGAAATAAACGAGTCAGTTGCTTTTGCCCTCGTCTATATATTATACTAGACCTCCTGTTTTTACTCAACTTCTGTTGGGTTAAGCCATCTGTCTCTTTGCTGCAGAGGAATGCACAAGAAAAGTACATTAGATATTTCAAAAAAAGATCAAACGGATGAAGGTTAATGTTTGCATTTCTAGTTGGATATTCAGCAAACAAATAAGGCCTACATTGAATTTTCAACATTCTTTCACCTTGAGAATTTGGTCATTTTTAAATTACTACATATGATTAGAATTGAAACTTATTCTTTAAGGCCATTGGTGCATTTCCTGCTTTAGCATATCTAAGTATTAAAAATTAGTATTTTTCTTGCACACACACACTGAGTTTTGTACCCACAACCTCACTCTTAACTCAATTTTATTTTCTTTGTAAGTTCCCTCCACCCAAATTTATGGTAGAAGGACCTGCCATTTAAGTTAGACTTCATTGACAACTTAGAAGACATTCATCAAGACAAAAAGATGATAATTCAAATTTTTTCATACATTGGTGTTTGCAGCTCCTGGCTTTCAGTAGTATTGACTTCTTTAAGAAGTTCAATGTCACAGTCCTCCGCTCCAGAATTCTCTTCAAGATCTACCATCCTGGAATACAGAGAAATCATAGTCTCAGGCAAGTTAAAGCAAGCGGAGTGATAAATTAAATACAACTAAATACTAGTCATATTTACAATGCTGGAGTTATCAGCAAATTAATATTTAAAAGATAAGGACTCCAGGGTTTACTTCATCTGGAGAAGATCAACAAGCAATTGTAGAGCTCCAGAATCGCCACAAGCCTCCCATACTGCTGCACGGACTTCTGTGTCAGATGGTTGCCTCTCCCCACCAGATCCAACAAGCTTCACAAAAAAACAATAGATTCAACTAAGGGTCAAGAACTAGAGGAAAAAATAAATTAAAAGATTGAACCAGGGGAGGATTCCTTTGGCTCTAAAATAACAAATTTCTGTCAATATGAATATATACCAACGATTTATAAATAAGTAAAACTATCACCAAAGCACAAAGATTTGCAAATTAACTTTCGATAAAGCAGTTTGAGGAGATTGCTTATATTGACATCTGCATGTTTTTTGAAAAATAGTTTATGGTATAAACAATCATATTAAGATGACCAAAGTTATTACACCACATTCAATTTTCTTTAAATAACTAACAGCATTCAATTTGTTTTAGGATCCTCTCTATTTGTTATTAAAACAGAGAGGGTCCATATTACAACAAAGATTTAGTTCTTCAAGAATCTAAAAGCATAGTGGTGTCATATCACTTAAACTCAATTATCATTTCTTATATGATGGAATGAGATTTTTTTTTAAAAAGTAGTAAACCATTAGATTTGTGAAAATTTTAATCGCAAATGAAAGGATTTCAATCCCTTCAATTCACCACCAAAAATACCTCAACATATGTTATCATTTAACATTTATCTTTTAAAGGCAGCCAGCAGATAAAATTATAACTTCACTCATCATCAAACTATCTATGACACTTCTAGAACAAATCACTTTTAAGAAAATAAAAGCACAAGTGATGAACTCAGGAAAGAAAAATGTAAATTGATAATATAAAAAACAAAATGCCAGGTCTCATTTCATCTGTTCATAATTTAGAGTTTCAGAAGTCCTCTGATATTTTGTCCAATATCAGTACAGGTCATTGTTAAACTGAACAAGTTCTAATTTCCAACAATGCGTTTGGCTACTAATTAAAAAGCCAACTTATTTTACTATTCAGCTTATTTTTGTTACTATTTATGGGCCCCACTGCATTTTTAGTACTATTCATGAGTCATACTGTACTATTTCAGTTAACTTTTACCTTTATCTACAGTACTTTCAACAAAAACTTTTCAGTTTCAGCAAAATAAGCAAATCTCAAACAGACCCTAAATAGCAATATTAGAATCCAATGATATTTTATACTAATTATATATACAATTTACTACAAGGATCCTTAAATTTCACCTCTAATTGTGCATTCTATTTTCCAAAAATATTACTATGTTCTCAACATGAAAGATAGAGTAATGTATTATATACACACGGAGTCTACCAAGTTTTTCTACTTTCAGTTTTCTCATAACTTTGTGCTGCACAGCAGTTGGAAACTTTGATTGCAGGACTTCTTTTACCACTTCAATCTGCTCTTCTCTTTATTGAACTCTACTAATCAATTCACCATAGAAAAGAAAGGGTTGTCTAATCGGATCCTGATACAACTCTACGTTTAAAAGTCATCTTTCATAGCCTATACCTTACAATTAAGAATATTGCCCCAAAGTGGCTTAATATTGCAAGGACAAAGTTTGGCTACAAACAATGGCAACAACTCCCACTAAAAAAATTAACATAGTTACATATTTTGAAAACCTAACAGCTGGATTGCATGTTCTTTACACACATGTCAAATTTTGTGTCAATCGGATGTTATTTATTATTCAATCCATAAACTTATTTTTTACGCATAATTTTAGACTACAAAAACTTGAAATTTAAACATCTGATTGATGACATAGCTATTAATTTTTGATTTTTTGGAAATTTTGCAAGTATATAAGATACAAGAAGAAAATGTTATCTAATGGTGGATTTGTCAAAATTCACATCCAATAAAAATATATTGTTTGGAGTTGTAGCCATTAGCCAAACTTTGTCCATATTGTAGGGTTCCATTTCCCCTATGGTCTGATCTTCACTTTACAAAACACTCCTCAACATTTGACCAGGCAGAGCAAGGATAAACTAATCCCAATATAATTATAAGTTTAGGAGACAACATTGGTGACTGACACATAGAACCAAGTATGCCCCAAAGTGACCTAAACAAGGTATACGTGTCTTAAATTGTAAATCTATTAAGTGCATTCATAATTTTATCAACTGCATTCGTAATATTGAATTTTTTTTTTTTTTTTTTACCAATAATATTGAAGATTCTTGACAAAGGAGCATAGCTGGAAAGCTATTTCTATCCACTTAGCCAGAGGTATAAGAAGGTCAGGTATCCAGTGGAAGGAAAAATTATATTAAAGAAACCGCACCTCTTCCAGCATCGATGAAACCTGAAAAATCTCATCTTCCTGCAAGGTTATGGTCCTCAAGGCAGTGAAAAAGTTATCGGGAAAAACCAGCTTGTTTAAGAAAGAGGGCATCTTGCGCTGACCACTCCAACTGTGACTGCGAACTTGATCCTCACACTTATCATTCCCTTCAATTTTTGCTGTGCATTCTGAAAAAAATCCACGATCCAGCAAACTTCTAGGCAACAGACACCTCAGTTCAGCCTTCTGTAATCACAAACTAGATTTGTTGATAAGGCAAATTCTATTTTGAAGGATAATTAAAGCAGTCTGGAAGAGCACTTTCTGTGGATGATGCATCCACTGAAAAATTGATGAGTCATACAGATGATATATTAATGTGAAACCATATACCACAAAATCAAGAACGGATTATACCCGACCTGTGCTTCAAGCAGCTGGACCTTCGAATCAGAAAAGGGAACACTTTGGATTGCCTCCATGGGGTAATGGACCTGTGTAGTCATCAAGACATTAATGATGTATGCACCAAGTCTTCATAGCTCATAACAATTTGCAAATTTGAGATTTAATACCATACATGGCCGTACATAGAGCAAAAGAACACAAGGAGGATCCACATAGACAACACCAAACCAAATGGTCGAGATAAAATTTCTTCAAGTTGAGTTTGAAATGGTATCACCACAATAAATTGAAAGAACTTAATTAACAAGAGCCACACGTTGGTTTTATGGCATTACCATGAGATAGTCATCGGGATTATTATCAATGACAAATCCATACAAATAAAGTAGTTCCTGCATCAAATTCAAGGTAACAAATTTGTATTAGAAAGTTGACAAAGCTCTACAGTCTACAGTTGCTTAAATTGATATGAATCTCCAGCAATTGGGGCCAATGACTGTTGGATGATTTTCAATCACCAAAACGCATGAATAGTAAGAATATAGAAAGCAAGAAATGAATTTTCAATGGTAATTTTTTCATTTGACAGAGAAGTGAGTGTGATATGTGGATTGGCATAGACACATTGAGGTTGACATTCTATTAAATTAATAAACATGATGTAATGCCCAGAAAGAACAGACAAGCAAGAACAAAATCGGTGCAGCAGAACACAAATATTTTGAGTGAGGCTTTCTTTCATAGAATAAATTGATTAAAAAAATCAGCTTTCATAAATGAACATGCCATGGCCAAGTCACAGCAAAGTGTAATATGCAAAAGCTCTCATGAAACATAGTAAAAAGCATATGATGAAGTGGTCAAAAAGAAATTTCATACTTTCATGCAAGAAGTATTCCATGCATTTTGCACAGATGTTTCTATAATATACATTAATGTTGAGTGTCATTCCATACCATTGGTGAAAACAAGGAAAAAGGCAACCATTGTAGAAAAAATACATAACTCATCAAGAGATATCAAATGGCTAGTGGTACCAGTCATGGTTAACAGATACTCACAGAAAACACACAAGCAAGAAAGTTTTAGTTGTTTCCTCTCCTCTCTCTCTCTCTCTCTCCCCCCCCCCCCCCCCCCTCCTCTTCAGTAATAAGATTTCCTCTATAAGAAAATACAACATACCTCATTTCCTTTGTTACCGTAGCTAATGGAAATCTCTCTCTCGGTTTCAAAGAGACTTTGTTCAGCTGTCCAGTTGGGACAAAGAGCATAGGATTAGTCACACTCCCAGCTACTTAAATATAAGCTGATGAAGGGAAACAACTAATTAAGAGATCATTAGCAACTGTTCTAGCTGCAGGAAACTATCATCGGAGCTCAATATCTAAACTTAACACCCATATAATGATAAAACCTACTAAAAAATCAGGAGGAGGACTACCAGATAGAAGGTACATAGAGAAAGGAACTCCAGTTATTGATCCTGTTCTGTCAACTTCCCAAGTTGCTGCTGCCTTCAAATCTGGGTGGCCATATTTTCAGCCAGTAAGTTACAGAAACAAATATTAATTTTACAACCCAAACCCAATTTATAAAAGTAAAACAAGCAAAAAAATGTAAGAGAGATTTTTTTTTTTTCTTTTTTTTTGGATAGTAAGAACTATTCTTATTGTTTCAGAACGCAACTATTTGTCCAAAAGTTTGTGATTTTTGAACAGATTATGCCTTAATTGAATGTCCGAGCAAGAAGTGATTTCTAAGTTCTAACACTCATCTAGGTATAAAGCTTCACAGTGGATCCATAAATTAATGCTTAAAGTTAGTTCCATACAGAAAGAAGTAATAAGCCAGCAGGGTAGAAATTATAAATTAGACAATAACAACTTATCAAAAAAAAAAAAAATAGACAATAACATACCCTTGGATTAAGGTTGTAAGAATTTATAAAATTATAAAGCAAAATGAAGGAAATCACCAATATAGGAAAAACACCACCGCCAAAAGAAAAGGGATTGAAAACAAAAGAACTAACAAAAAACTAGATAATTTTAGAATTGTGGACGAATGGCATACCATGGTTGCAAAAGTCAATGCCAGGGACAAGACCCTCCACCCAGATGGTTTCTCCTCGTATTGCTGTGGATGTCACTCCGTTGACTTGGCTATCTACATTCTGGACCCTACATCCTGATATGAGAAGGTCCTGGTATTAGTTCAAAAGATCATGTTACATTCAATAAAGAATAGATCTGCCACCCAGCACATTGTTAAACTCATTATAAATGAGTCAGAAGAAAGGATTCATGGACAATGATAAGAGGAAAAGATAACCTTACCTTTTTCATTCTCTCCACTGGAAATATAATTAGTGCAAAGCTCAGAATCTTTGGTAGTTGCAAAGTTACTGTCTTCTTCTTGAGTTTGTGGAAATACATAGGAATGTGGCAAAGGAATGTTCAAAGCACGAGTCCAAAATACAGAATTTGCCCTAGCACCATGATGATTGTGCAATGTTAAAAAATTTATATTTTAAAACACTATAAACAGACAATTTTTTTTGATAAGTCACTATAAACAGACATAATTAAGGAGAGGATTCACTAGATGGCAAAAGATAATAAGAACAGTTCAATAAGAAGATACATACCAAAGGAAATCTTCAAAGCACACCTCGCTGGAAAATGAAGCAACAAGAATAGTATAAGTATTAGAAATAAATGAAATATTTAATGTGTGTGTGTGTGCACGTGTGCTTCATTATTCTGAACTCATTAAATGTGTCATTTTAGATAGCTCATTATTCCTAAGTGATAAGAAATAAAGAAAAAGCTGCTAAACGCCCAATTAAGTAGTAACCAAATTTACCTAAACATAAAAGATCATGAACTGAAAGTGGCTATAAAAACAACATGCAAGCATACATTTCTAAAGCTTACAGGCAGAACCATATCAATGGATCAATATTAACATTGATATTCAAAAGGGGCAGTGCATATAAATACATTTCATAACTTCGCTTCAAGTCCCTCAGCATGAAACCGCAGAAACTAGCAAGAGTTTTTTTTTTTTTTTGTTTCCTTTGCCTTCTTTGTTTGTTAGCACAGTTGAAATGATTTAATTGCAATGTAACTGTAATATTTGAGTGCAACTTGCTTGACATAAATACAATCTAATTATTTTGATTTTTGAAGCACAAACGTTCTTGGTTGGCCTCCAATTTGAGATAGAATGGGCATATCCGCCACCTAATCCAGAAACCAACTTATTGGATGATGAACATCAACATGCACATCAGCAAAAAGTCAAATACTCAATGAAGATGACTAAATAAGGCTTGCCAAGTACACCCGTGATTCCTAATTAGACCATGTCTAGAGTCTATGTTGTAGTACAAACACATTGCTCATTGATTTTCTCTAGTCAACAACAAAGACTTAGTTCCGAAATTTGGGGTCAGCTATAGATCCTCAACAGATTAGATTAGGTCGGCCACATGAATTCTTTTCCTCTGTTCACAATCTTCAAAAATGCAACTTAAGATCATTGATTGGTGTAACATGTGCAAGAGTAGCGGGGAGTCAGTTAATCATCTTTTGCTTCATTGTATGGAGGCACAGGATATTTGAGCATTCGTCTTTACCCTATTTGAAGTTGCTAGGGTTATGCCAAAGACAATGGCTTAAACGCTAAGCTGTTAGGAAGGGAGATTTCATCATCATAGACATTCTAAAGCTTGGAACGAAGTACCCATGTCTTTTGGACAATTTGGGGTCATTAGAACAATCAAACTTTAGATGGCATCAATCATCCAAACCAATTCATTAGGCAAAATATATTGTATGGCTAGATGAATGCTTTGGGAAATAGGTCTTGTCATATTATAGATTCCTAGATACTCTAGATTTGACAGTGTAACTTTCAATTTATCTCTTCTTAATTTATTTGAAAAAAAGTATACTTATAATATTAAATTAAATTAACAAGCTCAAAAAGACCTGTTGTGTAGGGTTATTCTTAGTAAGTAACAAAATTCATTAAAAGTGCAAAAAGAATGGATCCAAATGAAGTACATGGGAAACATACACCTGCTGTCTAGGTATGTTAACTTTCTTAAGGGCTAAACATTCAGAAGTTCATTAAACTGAATAATGCCTTAATAAGCTGAGTGTGGGTCCTCAAAACATAAAACTCATCCAGCTGACCGATCAAGAATGAATGGTTAGTTGTTACAAAAAATTAATTCATGGCATAGGTTATGTTAATGATTTTTTAACTAGTTGTTACATATGCACCTAGTGAGTTATATTAATGATATATAAATCAAATAGTTCACTGTGCAGAAAATCTAGATTAAACGTATATAAGTTGGTATGATAAACCACTAATGCCCAAGGACTGGATTAAACCTATTAATGTACTTCAAATAATATAAATGACCACAAACCTTTCTGAATCCCCATCAAGTGTTAAAAGTTTCTTCACTAATGGCTTCACTTTGTCATCATATAAAGTCTGCAACTTTTTCTTCTGCACTAAAACCTATATTTGGTCACATATGCTGTATGGGGAAATTCAGAAAGCCTACTTCATCAAAAATAAGATGTTGATAGGTGACACCAAGAAATCATATCAAGCCAGACAAATACAGAATGGTTGTTTAGGATACATAGAACGGTTTTTGGTAAGATTTACTACTTGTTAACATAAAAGGTGGAATAAGATACAAGAGAAAGCATATAGATCGACATTCCCTTGTGAATATCAACAAACTATATTTAACTTTTATGATGAGAGAGTTGCCTTTACAAGTGAAAGTGTCAGTTCCATAGATTGTACATGTCAAATCAGAAGTAAACTGAATGTATAAGCACCACCATGGACATGTCAGAATAACATGCAAGAGAAATGTATCAGTGTGTTTTAAACTTGATTATCTGTCCAAATCTATCATGTTAAAAGGGGCCATAAAGTTACTAATGATCAAGTTTTTTGATAGTATTTTTTTCTTTATTGATAAATTATATGCACGTACAGTGGGTCTTGAACCCACAACCTCACCCTCCACCTTGCTCTTACAAGCGGAGGAAGTGGCTTTTGAGCTAAAGCTTAGAGCAATTTTTGATAGTGATACTTGCATAGAAATAACATCCATTTTCTTAGATGAGATCATTTTGGATTAACGGATTCCACCAATGTCCAAAATAAAAAGAAAAAGATCTAGCCATTTGGTATAATGTTAGAAATGCTAAGTGGGAATTGCAAGTGCATGCCTAATTGAAGTAAAGCATGCATTTTTTCAAAATAATGTGGTGAATTTGAAAAAAGAAAATAATAATGGACAATATGTCAGTCAAGTGATTAACTAATCATTTAAAATTTTGAACATAGCATTTTATACAATTTGCTATAAAAATATTGAATAATGAGAGTAAGGCTAGCATAACTAAAGTTAATCATAGTTCAGCTACTAATGAGTGGCATGCAAGTGATCTACTAATCATATAAAATTTAAGCATAGCATTTATATAATGTCGTATAACTGCTATTTGATAATGAGTTTAAGACTAGCATAACTAAAGGAAATCATGTGTTCAACTACTACTGAATATAAAATCCTGGTGCTGGTGCTATGTGGATTGTGTAGTCCCTTTGAATATAAATACTAGAGATCAGACCTTGCAAGTGCCTGCTACCCAAACGATGTGTCGCAGACTTGAGTGCAAAAATCAGCCCCTCCAAAAATTGGAGGTAAGATTGCCTATTAACCACATCTCCCATACTCCACAAAAGCAAGAGCCTTGTGCTATGGGTAAGACATTTTCCTCCTCTTCTAGAATTTATTATGAGGGGTTGAATTTTGTGTAGCATATCACATTGTAAGATTGGTATTTGTATAACAAATCAAGGGCCCATATAAATAGAGTTAAGATCTAATGGTTTATCCATTTATCTTTACACACACACACCCCCAAATTTTTAGCTTGTTTAAAAAGCACGCTTTAGGCGCACGTTTTTGAAATTCACTTCTCTAGGTGAAAAATGCTTAAAAGAACTTCAGCTGATGCTTTTCGGTTTTCACTTTTAGAGCACTTAAGTGCGATTTTAACAACACCTAATTGGCATCCATGGGACATGGAGATGTACCCAAAAATCATTTTACCTGCAATTCGGTGGCCCGATACAACGTGGTTCCCTTTAGCTCCAATAGCTCATCATCAGTAAACCAAAGTGGATTCCCAAAACTGGCTGGAAGCATATCAAGGTACCTGATACAATCACCCACCCCAAATGAATTCAACCACTAAAAAGGGGGGAAAAAAAAACAATTGAGGATTCAAAAAAAATGTGCACTTTATACATACGGCTTCCATGAAGAATTTTTACGGAGGCGCTCCAAGGTTATAAACAAATTCATCAGGAACCTGTCATCTACTTCTCCTTCTTCAAACATTGCTCTGCATTCTGGTCCAAGAAGAGAATCTTGCAACACTCTCATAGGAGTTATTGCTAAATCAAGTGGAACAACTAATAGAACACCTGAAATTATTTTCAAAATCGATTTTTTTATTTATTCAAAATCTCCTACTATGGATGGCTATGGAAAAGAATTGAAAGAAACAGTTCCACTAGTAAATGCTTACCCTGGAGTATAAACTATTTGACCGACATAATCGTTCAATATTTTGATAAAACTTCTCATCACATACACAATACTCTTGCACATGGGAGTTAAGATTTTTTTTTCCTAATCAACAACAACAACTCAAATAATTTTGTCACTCTTCAAATGAGGAAAAAAAATTGGCAATGATTCATTATAATTATTATCCAACAACCAATTTCCTTGCTTCTACGAGCAATTCAAGCAAAATGTTTACTCCAGGAAGCAAACCAAGATACCCCACCAAATTTTGCACCTCAAAATCCAGTTTTCACCATCTGGGTCCCATTAAATCAACATTGTCACATTGAAAAATCCACTTTCTGTTCCATAATCAATTCCTTTTCCTACATTTCCTCAGCAAAGAGAGTAGAATAACAATATAAAAAAATGTCTGTGTGACTGTGTATTTGTCATAATCATCGTTAAAGTGAGCTTAAGCTTTTGGGACAACCAGAAATTTATCAGTATTATATTACAATTACAATTACAAATGAATCAGTAGAAAGTTAATGGGACAGTAGTGTGAGTTACCATCAGAAGCTTGATTGGCGGCCGAGAAAATACCAAAGCCTTTGGAATCACAGTGCTTAATCTTGCAACCACGTAGTTCAACTCCGTTCACCTGAAATTCAATTCAATTCCCAATTTATTAGCAAATTATGGGGTTTTTTTTTGGGGGGGAAGGAGACGAAAATAAAGGAAAATGGAAACCTGTAACCACTGGAGAAACCGTTCGAGTTTGGCTTCTTCTTCTTCTTGTTGGGTTGCCATGGCTGTGTGAGTGTGACTGAGTCTCTCTGTGTTTGATTGGTTTTGAAGGGTTTAAGCTTTTCGTGGCGTTGAGTTCGGACTTCAAATACCAGAACCAGGGTTTTAAAATGCTCTGCCACGGCGTCGTTTAACTTTAAAACCAATACTACTGCCTTCACTGTTTTTTAGGGGTTATAAATGAACTAAACTGATTATGGATGGCTCTGATTTGATTTCAACAAAGTTATAAGGAAAATTTAATGGATAGCTTAAGGGATTGATTTATGAAATATTTTTAAAACATTTTTATAGAAAAATAAATAAATTTTTTTTTTTTTTACAGCTATTTATATTTCTCATCAAAACTTTCCTAAAATTATCCATTAACAAATGCTCTAAAAACATCTATTAACAAAACACAAAATTATATAAGCAATTGATTTTTTTAACACTTTTTATATTTCTCATAAAAATAGTATTAAGTATACGTTTGGATAGCGTTTTGCACGTCCAACGGTTTTTGGTGGGTCCCGTGAACAGTGTACGGGACCTGCAAGTACTTTTTTTTTTTTTTTTTCAGAAAAACAACTTTAAAACTGAGTTCCATAGTACTATTCACACATTTTAAAATTATTTTGTTTCTGTATTTTCAGTTTTCAACAATAAGTTGCATCCAAACAGACCTTAAAACTTTCCTAAAATTGTCCATTTACAAATGTCTTAAGGATATCCATTAACAAAACCCAAAGTTATATAAGCAATTGATTTTTTTTTACACTTTTTATATTTCCCATAAAAGTAGTATTAAAACTTTTCTAAAATTATTTATTAATAAATGCCTTAAAGGCATCTATTAACGGAACCCAAATTTATATATATTTATTTATTTAAAAAAGAGTCAAGCTCAAGTATAAGTTAGTTTTTTTTTTTTTTTTAATTATTATTCGTGAGTATGAGATTGAATTAATCTCTCTCTCTCTCTCTCTCTCTCTCTCTCTCTCTCTCTCTCTCTCTCTCTCTCTCTCTATATATATATATATATATATAACCGAAGCTTCTAACTTTTGGTTAATCTCTCCACAATTTTACACCTCAATATTTTTTTAAAATCTTTAAATCTGATTTATTTCTTTCTATTATCTATGAATACTTGGCAGCTATGGCAGGTATGAACTCAAAGAAAGTCAATGATAAACAAAAGAAAAGAAAAAAAAATTGCAAAAGATAGATCTATGAACTCAAAGAAAGACAATGATAAACAAAAGACGACCAAAAAAAAAAAAAAAATTGCAAAAGATAGAACCTGAAAAGCTGTTGGAGCCTCGACATTGTTTATAAATCAAATCTGAAAGTAGAAGAAGAAAGAAAGAGGATGTAAAATGTCTTCAATTTGAAGAAGAATGAGAGAAACTGACAAAGCATACATGAGTTTGTGGATCTTAAGGTGTAGGAGTTTTAATTTATATATTTACTCCCGATAGTTAAAAACTTGTAAGTGAATATAATTAGGGTATTTTAGACATCAAAATTAAAGAATCCAAACTGGAAAAAGTGTAAATTGATAACTAAAATCCACTCTATAAACCTTTTGAAAACCGACTAACTCTAAAAAACCCACACGTAGAACTTGCAATCCTCAATTTCTTCTCCATTATCGCTCACAAAAAGACAACTTTTGCTCTGCCCTAGCCCACTCTCCTCTGGCAACGATTCAGCTAGAGATATCCTATTTGGACAAATAGGTCACCCTCACTCTCTTTCTCTGAAAAATCCATTGTTCAAGATATGAAGGAAAATAATATTTAGCATATGTTTGATTACTGTTTAGTATTCGAATTTTTTTTTTTTTTTTTTGGATTTCCATTCTTCATATGCTATCTATATAGTTTATATGCTAATTTCAATGCATTCAACAATCACAATGGTAATAACTTCTAGAGCGTTTTCTCGTGAGTATTTTATTTGGTTTCATAGAGAATGAAGGAAAAGTAAAGTGGAAGCAGACTAGCAGTAGCAGAGATAAAAAATTTGTGTCTGCTGTATTAGTTATTTGGTGGTCTAGAGTTCTTTTTTATTTTTGGGATTTTTATGCCCTTTGTTTGTTTGCTTAGTAAAAATGGAGGAAAAGAAATAACTTTTAGCATTGTGTTTGATGCTTATTTGGAATTTAATTGTGTTACTGTTGACATTTATTCATTTATTTTCCTGTTTTGTTTATGAGAAAAAGGTTGAGAAAAATAATCAAATAGGTTCTTTTTGGGTGTTTTATATTTTATTGTTTTTGAAGAAAAGAATACTTAAAATTAGAAGGAAAAAAAATAAAAATAAAAATTCACCACAAAGTTGATAGGAAGGTCGGCCAAAAGGACTATGGTGAACGTTGTGTAACATGATGTTGCCTTATAAGTTTAACTTAACAAATTTTAGACCAGGTTGGACTTACAGTCATGGACGGAGCCATGGTTGGCCCCCCAAATTTTTTTTTTTAAAAAAAAATTATTATATACATGGGTTCTAATTTTAGCAATTTTGTTTTAGAAAATTACACTTTTGCTGCCTTAAAAATATCATTGATTCTTTTAAGAGTATTGTTATAGTCACAAATTTTTCTGTAACATTTTTACAAACGGTTAAAATAGCAAATTCTTATTGGTTCACATTTGGGCTCACCACTTACATTATCAACAATTTGTAAAAAAGTTTATAGTTCAAACATTTTCCACATTTTAAAGACCATTAAAAAATATTTATAAGTCTAAAATCTAAAAAAGAAATATGCAAGCTCAAAAAAATTAGTACAACAACAAAAATTATCTATAGTAAAACTAAAAAAAAATTAAGCCTAGTCAACCAATTTTACTTAAAACAATCAATCTGACCCTTTAAAAAATTTTAAACAACTAGCAGTTAAGCAACTAAGTAGCAACAAAGTCGAAGACCGAAGTCACTGCATACAACTGACAGCAAAGCTGCCCCCCTTAACTCTAAGTTCTGGCTCCGTCCCTGCTTACAGTGATGATGCCTTCAATCCTTTCTATGTGTGTCTAATTTGTTATCCTTAGAGCAACCACATCAGTTCATGCAAATTTTATGTCTATTTTGCAAGAAAAAACCTACTTTTTCTATTTTACACATTCACTTTTACAATACACCCACATTAATTTATCTATTCTACACATTTATTCAATCAAATATTCATTTTTTTTACATTTTTTATTATTTCTTTCCCTCTCCTCTCTGGAACCCTCTCACAGACCCAACACAAATCCAAAATCACCCACACCCACACCCGGCCACCGTCTTCTCTGTCAAGCTATAGACCCAACACAAACCCAAAATCACCCACACCCAGCCGCCAGCCATCGTCTTCTCCATCGAGCTACAGACCTAACACAAACCCAAAATCACCCACATCCAGCCACCATCAACGATCAAATAGAACAAAATCACCCAGCTAGCCACCGTCTTCTCGACGCGGAACTCGAAGCTCAACCACGGATCCTCATCGCGGATCGAGCCCTTGGATACCTACACCCAGCCGACCGTAGATCGACACAGAACAAAATCACCCACACCCAGTCGCGGATTGCTCCCGTCCGATCAATTCTCTGTCACCCACATTGGCGTTCCCAACTCACTCGTCGCCCAAACTCGCTGATCGGACTCAGTCCGTGGCGCGCGAGATCTCTGTCGAGCTATCGTCGTCTTTGTCTTCGAAGCCTGAGATTTTGAAGAAGAATGAGAAGCTTGCAAAGTTGAGATGAGAGAAAGAGAGAGTTGTGATGAAATGAGAAAGAGAGAGTTGAGATGAAAGTCAGACGTAGGAGAGAGAAGAAATTATTAAAATAGTAAATACACGAGTTACAGTGACCGTGCATATATACATAGTCACTATAGCATTTGTATATTTATGCACAATTTTACACAACTTTACACCCACTGATGTGGGTGTTTTTTTAGCCAAAATGTGTAAATTGAAGAAATTTTTGTATTATAGAAGAGTATCCATCAACTGGTGTGGATGCTCTACTAGGCACAATTGAGTGTAATGAGAGTCACCTGATCACTGAAATAGCTTTGTCTAGCTGAAAAGTAGCTTTATTTGAGTGCCTTTCTATTTTTTGTTTGCTTTTTAGAGGCATTGAGTAGAGTTGGATATTGCAATTGCTTTGAATGTACTGATGATATTAACTTGAAGTCTAATCACCTTTGTCCAACATTAAGTTGATCTATTCTAATAAAGAGGCATAAATGCACTTTTGGTCCCTATATTTTGGGCCATTTCTCGATTTGGTCCCTAAACTGATTTTGTTCCTAGGTCAGTCCTTAACTTTTTAAAATCGTTTTTAAAATGGTCTCTACCGTCAACCCAGTTACAGAAAAAGCTGAGATGACAAACTGCATGTCCTACTTGCTGACATGACGTTGACGTGAATATTAAAATATTATTAAAAAAACTTATTTAGCATTTTTGAAATACCACGTCAGATTTAAATTAATAAAAAATTAAAACAAAAATCCAGGTCAGATATTTTAAAATAAATAAACATTAATTTAATTAAATTAAGAAGAAAAAAAAAAAGTTTTTTTTTTTAACTGAAAAAGGTTTTTTTTTTTTTTTTTTTTTTTTTCAAACTGCCACATTTCCCTTCTCTCTCAAATCACCCAAAAAACAGCAACAATGGAAAAAAGATTTAAGATCTTTTTCTTCTTGATCCTCACGCTCCCACTCCTCGCCGCCGGCGCGTCGGTTTCCAAGGCCCAGGCTGCCGTCGTGGGCACGAAGCTGTGGTGCGTGGCGAAGAACAACGCGGAGGACACGGTGTTGCAGACGGCGCTGGACTGGGCCTGTGGGCCTGGCGCTGTCGACTGCAGCCTAATACAGCAAGGTGGGCCCTGCTATGACACGAGCGACATAGTGGTTACGGCATCGTATGCGTTCAACGAATATTACTTGAAGCACGGTTTGAGCACTGATAGTTGCTCCTTCGATATCACTGCTGCCCTCACTTCTTTGAATCCCAGTCAGTCCCAAAAGCTCTTCTTCTTTTCTTTTCCTTCGTTCCTAATTGGGATTTAGAATCTTTGGAAGGTTATTAGATTTGATTTTTGTAAAACCTGTGTCTTTTTTCTTTTTCCTGTTAACTTTATTGATTATGAATCTCTTTGTGTAAAATGCCCCAACCCTTATTGAGATATGATTATAGGATTTTATGGTTTTTTTTTTTTTTTTTTTTTTTTTTTTTTTTTTATAATGCTTATTTGTTTCTAAATTTTCAATTTTTTAAATTGAAAAAGCTTTTTTTTTCTTATTTAATTAAATTAATTTTTAGTTATTTTAAAATTTCTAACATGGATTTTTGTTTTAATTTTTTATTAATTTAAATCTGACGTGGAACTTCAAAAATGCTAAATAAGTTTTTTTTAATAATATTTTAATATCCACATCAATGCCATGTCAGCAAGTAGGACACACCATTTGCCACCTCAGCTTTTTCTGTAACTAGGTTGATGGTAGGGACCATTTTAAAAAGTCAGGGACTGACCTAGGAGCAAAATCAGTTTAGGGACCAAATCGAGAAATTGCCCAAAATGTGGGGACCAAAAGTGCATTTACGCCTATTTTTTATTTACCTTGAGCCAAGGCCCAATTGCTACATCTTGCAATTTTTTTTTTTTTTTTCCTGAGTTAACTGTAGTTACTTTTTTTTTTTTCTTTGGATAAGTTTGTCAACTATAAGAATTGCACTCCTATATTTCAATATAGGAGGGAAACTATTGTTGTCACTTCCAAAGCATTACTAAGACTTTACTCCAGATGTAACTGTATTCCTGAATACTTAATTTTTGATAGGATGCGAAATTGAGGCACCTAACATTTGTTTTACATACAAGCCTCCTACAGCTCATCATTGTCAAGTTTGTAGAAGGTGTGTTTTGAGGATGATAGGTAGGATATTATTATTAACTAGGAACATGATTAAATATATTATTTAAGTTTTTCATTTTGTTGCCAAAACTATGTCCAAGATTGTCACGGTTTGTGGATAATGGTTTATAATCATTCAAAATAATCATAGACAAGCTTGGGCTATAATGATCATATGATGACTAAAGCAAAGTCGGACCAATTTTGTTTAGGCCTATTTTGCAAAACAAATCTCTCAAACTACTACTACAACACCAAAAAGAAAAGAAAAAAAAAAAGGAGAGGAAAATAAGATTATATTTCGTTAGATGTTATTGTTAGTAGCATTCCTGTGCATCACAAATAAATTTATAAAGGATTTATAAATTTTTTGCTTTCGCAAGTTTAGAATGGAGTATATGGATGTTAGAAATTAATTTTATAGCTTTAAAAATAAATAAAAAAAATCTTATAGCTATCATCAATCTAAAGGAAGATGATATAAATGAAAAAAAAAAAAAAAAAAAAGTTCTTGAACATTTTTTTGAATTTTTCCGTACATTGCACAAGTTAGCGACTAGTGTGTGTATATATATATAAATAATATTAATATTTGTATTTATAAATGTTTGAAATATACTTATATAGCCTTAAAATTTGCTTTTATAAATTTTTAAATAATTTCATACGATATCAAAAAATGATTTGTAATATATTGATGATATAAATAGTCTATATTGCAGTACAATTATATACAATTTTAAAAATACAAGATAGGTGAATATAATTTTTATAAACTCATAAATAAACTCGTGCTTGAAATAAATTTAAATAAGCCACTACTTGCAGGCTTCTCTAATCTTGAGATTTGTGGACAAATGATACTTTACCCTTGGAGTTTATATAAATGAGTTTGAATCTTTTTATTTTTAAATGATATATTCCATTAGAGGTATTGAGTAAGAGAGTATTGACTTTTCAGTTGGATTTATAAAACTCCTTTAAAGTGTCACATCCTTGGAAGTTGGAAGAGTTTCATTTTATGAAATCTTAAAGAAAGATTGGTGTAGTTTAAATTTAAAAAAAATAAAAAGTAAACTTAATCAAATGCCTTTTTTAGCAAGCTAGGTTACGGCCATTATAAATCCTAGGAAAGTAGTAAGTAAAGGTCTAATCAGTGTTAAGTTTGGGTCAATCTGGTAGGTGCATCGACTATGCTATTGAACACGCAAGGGAGTAATGATAATTGACAAACAAGGGACAAAGACAAACAAATCAATCATTCATGAGGCTCATCCAGGCCCCAGGTTGAGTTTGTGTTATAAAGAAAAGGCTCCAAAAGTCTTTCAACACCGTTGGAGAAGGTTGGAAGCTATTGAGAATGATTTTTGTCAACACAGGTAATGGGCCCAAGGTTACAACTTACAACAAAATGTGTACCTAACTAGGATGCTGCGAGTATCTTATTTAAAGGTCCCAGAGACCTTCATTAGATAGGGCATATATCGGTTTTTATGACAAGTTGATCATATCATTCTATCTTCTAGAAGGCATAAGTCACAAGATATTAGCTTGAAGCCTATACTCTTACGCAATAATTGGCTGCAAGGTTGGATAAAGACTGTTACACACATTGTTACGTATGGATGTTTTGAAATCATGTCTTCAACTTAAATTTCGGTTCAAAAATGAATATGTGTCGGTATGTGTAACAAATGCGACCACCCTCAATTGAGCTATGGCCCCTACCCTTGCTGAGGTACGTACGCACAAACAAGGGCCAGGCATGGGGCTTGCTCATCTGCAAAAGACAGCTTGGTCTTGGTCTATACGGCGACACACAAAGGCCTTGAGTTGCAGTTGATCATAGGCGTCCTTTCTGGGTCAAAAAGTAACCCCTAGAAAAATTTACCCCTACCATTTTTTGAATGAATGTGTGGTCGGCAGTGGTGTCCACGTATAATCTCTCTCTCTCTCTCAACATTTAGAGTTCCATATGATGAGCATTCAAGTTGGGTTGTCTATAATTTCTCTACTTTGAATCTTCAAAAAGTTACTTTTTATGGTTTAGCAAACTAATCAATACATATACACCTACATCCCATATTCTCTGCTATTCAACCACTCTATTTATATGTTCTTTCTCTATTCTTTCTTCTTTTTAGTTTTTTTTTTTCTTTCTTCATTAGTTGTTTCCAGCAACTCAGTGCCATCTCTATTGTTTCCATGATTTCACTTAGGGTCTGTTTGGATAGAACTTATTTTATTGAAACTGAAAACTGAAAACTGAAAATACTGTAGCAAAATAATTTTTAAATGTGTGAATAGTACCGTGGGACCCATTTTTAATGAAAAAGTGACTGAAAAGTGTAATTTGTGGGTCCGTGAACAGTGCACATATACACTGTTCACGGTCCAAAGTTACGGCTACTGTTCATAACAGTGATGAACAGTAGCGTTTTAGCGTTAAAAAAAAAAAAAAAAAAAAAAAAGCTGAAACGTAAACGTAAACGCAGCAACTTCTCAGTGGATCCAAACACACACTTAATATATTTTTTTTTATTGAATGTGAATTTTGGCAAATCTATCATTAAATTATATTTTCTTCTTATATCTTCAATATTTGCAAATTTTCTAAAATATAAAAATAATAGTTATGTCATCAATCAAATATTAAATTTCAAGTTTTTGTAGTATAAAATTATGCATAAAGAATAAGTTTATGGATCGAATAGTAAATATCATCCAATTAGTTCTAAATTTGACATATGTGTTAAGAACATGCAATCCAACGGTTAGATTTTCAAAATATATAGTTATATTAATTTTTTTAGTTAAGAGTTATAACCATTAGCTACAACTAAGTTTTGTAGCCAAACTTTATCCTATTTCAAATCAATTAATTTTTTATATACACTTTAGAAAAATGACAAAATTTAGTTACAAAATTGGTTGTAGCCTAAGGTAACAATTTTACTCAATAAAATAAACATTATTACATATTTTGAAAATCTAACCGTTGAATTACATGTTCTTTACACTCTCAATACACGTCAAATTTTGTGTCAATCGGATATTATTTACTAAATGATCTACAAACTTATATTTTATGCATAATTTTAAACTATAAAAACTTGCAATTTAAATAATTTATTGATGACATAGCTATTGATCTTTAATTTTTTAGAAATTTTGCAAGTACGGAGGATATAAGAAAAATGTGTAATCCAATGGTGGATTTGCTAAAATTCATCTCCAATAAAAATATATTGAGTAAGGTTGTGGCCTAAGGTTACAACCAATTTTGTAGTTAAACATTGTCCTTAGAAAAATAACCATATAAGTTTATCTTAATAAATATTTAGTACACCACCTATAGATCATAATTTATACAGTACATAATAAATTAATTAATTACCCCATTAATACTCTTTTTAATGACACATTAAAAAAAAATTTTGGCAATACATAAATAGTTAAGGGCAAAATTTAGGTACAGTACTTAGGTATTATTCCTTAGATTCATCTCTTAAGATTCAGTCATGTGGTTGTACTTAACTAAAAATACACTCCCATTCCATGAGAAAAAAGCCATATGATTGAATCTTAAGAGGGAAACCTAAAAAACAGGATCTAAGTATTGTACCTAAGTTTTGCCTAATAGTTAGAGTTGTTTAATTAAAATATTAACATATTGCATTAATGAAGTTATAAATATTTAATTGTTTTGACCAACTTAAAAGTTCAATTATTTTTCATATTCATAATTGCAAACGTTATTAAATTTGCTTCTGTCTTTTTGTTAGTTTTTGTTTCAATTGTTGATAAAACAATGGTGTCATGTTTCAAAACAGTTTTTTTTTTCTCTCTCTAATAATAAGTGTTCCAAATTGATTTTTTTCTATATAAATTTTTTCAACTATATAAAATTACTTTATATAAATAATTAGTAAATCATTATTGATAATTAATACATAAAAATAAATATATCTACCTCATTAACACATGATAATAAATTCATAATTTTGACTTAAATACAATAAATTGTAAGGTAAAAAAATCAAAGAAAGGATATTTGATTCCTTTTAAACAAGAATGCCATCTGGCACAAATTCCTACTTTTATATATATAGATGGGGAAAATAAAAATAAAAATCATGATGGTTTAAGCTTTAAGCTATAAAACTAGACAAATTAGAGGGTTGTTAGACCCATACTTAATCGGACAGATTGACATATGGATCCTAATGCATGTAGTCTAGAATGGGATTGTGATTAATTCTGGATAAAATGAAGGGCAACTTCCTCCAAATATTCCACGTTTCTACTTTCTATAGGGTCTTTGTGACATGACTAGCAATGTCACCCACCGCCACTGCTGTATGCCAAGTTTGAAAATTCCAGGTATTAATCATGATCATGATTGAAGAAAAAATAAAGGGTATGTTTCTTGTAGCTTATCAGAACCGATATTTGGCGCTTATGATGGCCATTTTAGCAAGCAAAGGCAATTGGGTTTGCTAAAACCACTTTTGCCTTGTGCTTATTGTTTGAAGTATATACTTAAAACCATTAACACTCAATGAAGTTTCTTGTCCACAAAAACACTCTCACTCTATGACAATAATAAGCAAAAAAAATTACCGAAGCAAAGGATTGCTATCCCTATCATAATTAGTGATTGATTAGGAGAGATTCATGAATTATTTGAATACCATTTTAAAGAAAAATGCACACTCTTTTGAGCTATGAGTCTTATGGACGTTATTAAAAGCATAAAGCAAGAAAACACACATAATGAAACAAAGAATTTAAAAGAAACGTCATTTTCGAGTAGCTTGGCAAAAAAAAGAAGGTGATCCACGTAATAATATCGTGACCCCTTTTCTTTAGCCCCCAACTCCTCCCCCATAAAAAACCGCCAAAACTGACCTTCACTGTTCACACCTCTCACTCCAATTCCCACACCAACCTCCCTTCTTCTTTATATAAATTTACAAACACCAACCTCTTGTTCTCTCCAACTCTCTCTCGACTCTCTCATGGCTTCCAAGCAATCAAAGAGGCTTATACTTGTGCTAATATCTATAGCTGATGTAGCCTCATGGTGTTGTGCACTTGTTTTGGTAGCTATTATATTGCTAAGCTCTTTTAGGGAGACCAACCCCAACACTACTTTTGAAGCCAGCAATAGTGACCAGCAGCTCTTGGTTTTGGACCGACCATGTGATGAAATTTATGTGGTTAGAGAAGGTGAAACTCTGCACACAATCAGTGATAAGTGTGGTGACCCTTATATAGTTGAGCGCAACCCTCATATTCATGACCCAGATGATGTTTTCCCTGGACTTGTTATTAAAATTACTCCTTCGAATCCTAGGAAGATGTTAAGGTAGTTTTGTTGTTCTGTTGTTGTACTTGTACATATATATATGTTCGTTCCTCTAGTGGGATTCTGTATATTTTATCTTTAAGAGATTGAAAGTTCTTCTTTTTCTGGTTCTGTGTTTTTTGCTTTTGATATCTTATCAATCAAATAGATACTAGAGTTTGAAATCACAAGTCTGATGTGCAAATTATCATGGGTTTAGCTTTTTATCTAATTTTTGGGGTTTAATTTTCATGTATATATGTATGAAGGTTTTTTACTTTATTTCCTCCCCACCTCCTTCTATTCTGGTGAAATCCACTTTGATTCAAGTAGATATCTATTCTAGCACATATTGTGAATTTAAATTTTAGTGAGTTCTAACTTCTAAGAGAAAGAAAATCCTTTAGTGCTTCGATTGTTTCATTCAAGTTATCGTGATTTCTTAATTTTAATTGTCTCAAAATATTTCTAGATACGTGTGTTAGAACAATTTGTTTTTCCCTTCTTCTTTATAATAATCACTATGCTATCTGTTTCTCGTTGAGGAAGATACCAGTGTTAGCACATAAAAAAACCAAAAACAAAAAAACACAAAAAAAAAAAAAAAAAAAAAGTGTTAGAACAAAGATACGTGATGGAATTAAATTTGAACCTATGGACTGCCAGCCTCACGAAAAATAACAATGCCTTATACAATAATATCAAAAAAATTAATATACACCATTGTCAGTTTGTTTAAGATTTTTTTTTTCTCCGTGTATAAAAAATACTTAGTATTCTAAAAAAAAATTGATTTTTTTTAAGAGATCCCTTCTCATTTAATTCCTTTATTTTCTTCCAATTTTTAAATTTTTAGTCATATAGAACATAGCCACGTGTCCTACATTTTCCAAATCTACTAATTAATATTATTACAATAATGCTATTATCACATACAAATACATACTTTTTATCACAACTGCCTTACGTGACAAATTGTAATTAGTCGTATGTCACTATTACGTGAACCCACAATTTTTTCTCAATAATTATAGCATAATGTGTATGTTTACGTGGGGTATACTAGCATTATTGATATTGTTATTATGACTGACATTGTGTCTAATCCTTGTCATATTTAAAATTGAGCCCTTGACTTTTATTTTTTATTAGACCTTTTAGTTTAAAAATACGGAAAATATGAAAAGTAGTCCATTTCTTGGTTTACAGCAAATGGTGGAAGGTGATTTTGAGATTTTCCACTATGAGAAAACCGAATGATTAGACACTAGACATAATATAACTTGAAACAACAATACATGTACCCTGATTTGGGAATGCAAACAAAATCACTCAAAATTGCCATCTGTCCCATATTCCACTCTCCAGGATCAGTAGAGGCAAGCAATCAAGATAAGGTGATATATGTAAAGTTTGGTGAGTTAGCCAATAACAGAAGTTTTGTGTGGATAATCAAGAGAAGGTGATATATGCAAAGTTTAGTGAATTAAGCAATAACAGAAGTTGTGGATCCTTAATCATGACACACTATCATGGGTGAGGTAAGAAAGTAAGTGGCAAGAGTTAAATTCATTCTATTGAGCCTGGATTCTGAGTTTTTAATTACAAAATTTTCCACACAAAAAATGACATAATTTGTAGTTTGACACAAGCACCGCAGAGTAATGATTATTTATTACATGCTCGTTTTTGTATACTCTCTTTAAAATTGTAAATTTTAAACGAAATATGTACGAAGTATATAATAACGAGACATCTACGATTCTACAATGATGGCATTAATTTTTTCTGTTATTAAAGAAAATTAAAAAGGACATCCGGCATATGCCAATTACCAAACTAGGGTACCCTGAGGCTGAGAGGCTTTAATAAGTCTTTAACCGGCCCAAAATTCTGAAATTGAATTATTGCAAAGCACAAAATTACAATAAATACCGAATTATGGTATCAACTACCAAACTATCAGGCATCAACTGCCGTAATAAAGTTTCTTTTTCCTTTCAACATAATTTGGGTATATATTTGACTATACAAACATTGAGACCTAACTAATATATAGTCCAGACTAGGTTGTCGTTGCCTTTATGCGAGGTTTGACAAAAACTTAGTGGCCAGTACTGGTAGGTATTGAATTCAAGTCACATAATTCTGCAATTTTTTTATAGTATGGCACACCCTTTTATTCACACTTCATTTCAATTGCTTCTAGTTTTTTTTTTTTTTTTTTTGATAAACAAGAATATTCAAACCTCTTCGAATATCTAATTATTTTTCCGAGTATATATAATTCTCTTGTTCCACATATACTATGTTATTACGTGAAGAAATCCCTTGAATATCATGGATATCACAAAGTTTCTAGTTGTAGTGTATATGTTTTTGCAATCAGGAAGCTCAATTAAGCTCCACATTATTTAGCCCGTTGGGCCTTTTGTTATTTCAATTTTTGTGAATACTCAGAAAAAAGATATAGGGCTAGTGCTTGGGCCCGTCTCTGTTGCTAGTCCTTGGGCTTGCCTTGTTGGTCGAGGAGGTTACATGGCAAGCATAGCTTTCTAGAAGCTTAAAATAAATGTATGATATAAGGCATAATATTAAGGTTCTGTTTGGATATCACTTATTATTGAAAACTGAAAACACAATAGTAAAATAATTTTTAAATGTGTGAATAGTGCTGTAGGACTTAGTTTTAATGAAAATTTTGCTAAATTCCGTACTTGTGGGTCCTGTAAATAGTACACGGGACCCACTATTTAAAACGCAAACGCGCTGAAAAACATTTTCAGCGCAATCCAAACTAACACTAAAAGTTTTTTCTTTTTTTTAATTTCCAATCTCAGCTCTTGAAATGTTATTGAACTTTGCAATACTCAATCAGTCTTCAATGATAACTGTAATGTCCCTAGTGCTTTGTTTCAATTTCCAAACTCCACCAAAATGACAGCTTCTCTGTAGCATTGCCTTCAGTTCAGGTTGTATAATCTATAAAATCCTCCTCAAAATTTTTAGGATTGAACTGATGTCCTTACTTTTGGCTTGCTATTCATTATAAATCAAATTGAATCTAATTATTTTATATCTAAAAATATAAACATTTCAAAACTATAAGTTTACGAAGAAAAAAAAATTATATCACTATCATTTATATGTTGAATTTTTGAACAAGAATATAATAGGCCAAGTGGTATTTTTCCTAGAAACTTCTAATAAATATAATTATATTAGTATTACAACGGAATAAATTTTCAAAAAAAAAAAATATATATATATATATATATATTGGGGGCCAAGTGGATGAAGGGTAGTTTAAACTTTAAAACTAGCCAACCAAGCTTCGGTTTCATGAGAAAAATATTCTTCAAAGAACATCATTATTCCGGAGTTGAATAATTGCTTGGGTTTATCTAGTAGACTAGTACTAACCATTAGGACTATTTATTCAAAAAAAAGAAAAGAAAAAATTCTTGGCAAACGAAACGACACCCACCAACAATGATATTTACAAACGATGGTTTTTGGGCCACAAAGTAAATGAGGCTTAAGCTAAAATTAACTCATACGAAGAATTCAATCAATTTTTTTTTTTTTTTGGGACAATGACCCTTATGAGGTCAAGATTGAAAACCTTGAGATGATGACTGCAAAATCTATCTCAGATTCCCCCACGGTATTTTATATAGGGTCTGGTTAATATATATCCTTAGGGTATACATTAACAATTTATTTTAAGAAAATTTTATTGAAAATTGAAAAAACTGTCATAAAATTTGACAGCTTATTCAATTTCCGATAAAAAAATTTCATAAAATTGTTTACTAACATTTGCCTTAAAGATATATATTAATAAAACTCACACACACACATATATATATGTCTTTTTTTTTTTTTTTTTGTTGAATAAGTACTTTATTGCTCAACCCAAAAGGGGGGAGAAACAAAAGAACTGGGCCAAATTCCATCTCTATCCAAAGCCCGCAAAATCAAAGAAGGCAGATTTGAGATAGAAACTGGCCCAGTCCAGCTTACAAGAGTTGCCCATTGGACCAAAAGATGGGCAGAGACATTACCCTCTCTACAAACAAAAGAAAATTTTACATTATTAAAGTACTTTACAAAATACAAAATATCGTCACATAAAGTTTTAATGCTCCAATGGGGATCAACATCTGCATTACGAATTGGCTCAATAACATTCCAAGCATCTCCCTCTAGTATAATGTTCTCATAACCTTCACTAGCAGCAAACCTAATGGCACTCCATGCCGCTCTAGCTTCCCCCACCAATGGACTATTGGGAAGAAACTAGTCAGACCATGCTTTTAAGATATTACCCATAGAATCTCTACTAACCACTGCTATTGTGGTTTTTTCCTCCCTTATTGCAGATCAAAGTTCAGTTTAATCCAACTGGAAAGAGGCGGCCACCAAGATGCATCTTTTTTTGGCCCTATGGACTGCACATTTTAAGTTTGCTTGTGTATTTGAAAAACCCTTAGGATCTGCCTAGCAAGCTCTTGGATTACTATTATTCCCTTCGACTCTACTTCCACATCAATTAAATCATAAAGTCAATAAAAACTAAAAATATAACATCAGTGATAAGACTAGACGAAAAAAATTTCATGATAACAATTATGATAATGGGTCCAAAGGTGGTAGTACAGTAAATCAAATGAACAACGACTGACTTTTACTCCAAAAAAAAAAAAGAACAACGACTGACTGGTCCATTTTCGGAATGGACCCTACCAAACTTTAGGAATTGACATGAGCCCGTAAAAAGACAGGCCCGAAATTAGCATATGGACCATGGGTTTGGCTTGGCTCAATCACATAAAAAATCAAAGTGTGTTAGGCTATGCTTGGCCACTCAGAAAATTCATGGGAAAGCTGCTCGACCGAGAAGTGCTGTTAGGTAAATAATCCACTGGATGTATGCATTGCCATGTTTGTTTGTTTGTTTTTTTTGGAGAATCATGTATGCCACGTTAAGCTGGTCACAATGTTTTGGCCTAAAGATAAAAATAATCGAGCATATATTATAAGTTAAAACTCTATCATATTAAAAAAAAAAAAAAAAGATCGTTAATATCAATTTTATTATACATAGAAAAATTATTTAGAATTAAGTCAATTGTTGTTTTCTTTTTATATGCTGAATCATGGATAAGAAAACCACAAATCTCATACTTGATTTGATGATTTAAAGTCCTACGACTAATAAGTAGGCTTTTTTACTACAAATGAATTCTACCACTAATAAGTATGCCTTTTTACTAAAAATGAATTCTTTTCTCTAATGAGTACCAGAAAGCTGCACATGCGGCATGCCTAAATATTGAAACCACTTATCTTACAGCTGATAGGATTTTTTTTGTTTTTAACAGAATCGATAAATAGATTTCTCCACTTAATTTGCTTTTATAAATAGTCAAGATTAGGTCCTTTTAGCACCAGTAGGAAATAATAATCTTTCATAGCTAGTTTCATTCATGTGCCTTTTAGCATTTAAAAAATAATAATAATAATCTTTTTAGCATTTGACACTACTCTCGCATGGAAAATATCATCAATTTATATGGCTTATTATAATACTTGCTTTAAGACCACACTTGCAAAATCTGGAGTCTCTCTCATATGATTTCCTTTCAGCTTATAAATTTCCATTTCCTAATCATGTCGACATCATGGATAAGAAACCCACTACACAAACCTCACGGCAAGACCCACAAACACCACGGTACAAACCCACACCAATGGCATGACGCGAAACCGATGACTCACTATACCCACGGCATGATCACGACACTAATGACCCACCACACCCACACCGACACGGCAAAAGAAGAGACCCTCACACAGCAAAGAAAAATTTGAGAAGAAAAAGAAAAGAATTTGAGTGAAAAATTTAGCTATAACTCCACCAATGTGAGAATATTCTAAATGGGGCCGCATAAAAAATGAACTCGTGAATGTATACAGAAGACAGGACAATAAGCATATGCGAATATGCCACTAAATTGACCTCTCAATGATTCTTGTCCGTAGTTAATTAAGAGGCACTCTCTAATGTGACATTGACGTCCAAAATACGTTGCAATACAAATATAGGTTCCCATGCAACCATATATATTAGTTGTTGTTATAATAATTTGCTTTTAGTTAATTTCCATAAATAAATAAAAATACTTTGCTTTTAGCTTCACATGTGGACTTCGTATATTTGTTGCAGTGCAAAGCCTATTTCACACCACACGTACACATATTTGAAATAGAATAAGTAATGTAGTTGAAATAAATCTCTCTATGTGTAAAGTGCACAGATATTTATGTGGCGTTTGGTACGGGGTAATGTTTTAGGATTCCTAGGAATGTTTAAAGATTCCCATGTTTGGTTGCAAATTACGCCAGGGAATCAGATACCAAGGGAATCTGGATTCTCTCCTTAAACCCCTCTCAGTAGGAATGTGATTCCCTTTAAAACAGGTGGGTATCCAGATTCCCAAGCTTAAAGGAAATTGTATTTTTTTATAAATTGACAATTTTAACCATTTTTCCTTATCACTTAAGTAATTAAGATAAAATATAAACAAATCATCAATATTTTTTCTCTTATCTTTATCTTTTCCCACCAAAACAACAAAAACAGGATAGACAACTCTGTTAATATATTTTTTTAACAAAGTTCTATTTAGATTTTACGTGTGGAAAAAAAAAAAAGTTTGAAGAGGACCCTCCATTATTGCCAAGTATTCACTTTTACTCTTGGTTTTGTTTAGTTGCTAGAAATATAGGTCTGAATTGGTGGCTTTATCTGGTTTTTTTTTTTTTTTTTAGATTAATGGCTTTGTTTCTAGATTCATATGTTACAGTACATGTCAATAATTTGTATCCTATCTAGTGCGTTTGTTATACAATGATACAAAATGTATAGATTTTTAATTTTTAACAACCCATTATATTTGTATGCAATGATGGTGCCATAGTTAAAAATCTCTAGCTTCTTGCTACAGTGCACAGCCATAAATGGCTGTGCACAATGGCTCAAAGCTAAACTCAAATTTTTTTTTTTATTCTCACTCTCATTAAAATAATATTTATTTATTTCTTTTTCTATTTCTTTTTACTCCGCCGTATCTATTTCACACTCAATCTCTCTTTCTCAAAGCTCTCAGACATTCACCTCTCTCTCATCCTCAAACTCTCACCAATTCATCCATCATCCTCACCCATCTACAGTTTTAATGAATGTGTTGCTAATTAATAGTTTATATTTTGTTTTTCATTATTTATTTAGAGGAAGATATTTTTTTAAAGGACTAATTAATAGTTTATATATTTTTTTCATTATTTATTTAGAGGAAGATTTTTTTTAAAGGACTTGGTAGTTCACATTCAAATCTAAGGATAGAGTGGGAAAAATAAATAATTCATTTAAGATTCCTGAGAATAAACCAAACATTATCATCTCACATTCCTAGAAATCTTAAAGAGATTTCCAATGAAACCAAACATAGGAATAGCTACATTCCCAGGAATGTGATTCCTAGGAATCACATTCCTAGGAATCTAGATGCCAGGAGTAATGTGGATTCCCCCGTACCAAACGCCACCTGAGAAAAATGATTCAAACCGATAAGTTAACAGCATATTGTAATTATTTATAATAAAAAATACACATACACCAAAAATTTGAGTGTATATATAAATGAGTAGACATTTCCTTTTGTTGAATTTTCTATTATATATATATATATATATATATATATATGTATATATATTTGAGTTCTTGCTTTTTTTAATTATTGAAGTTCTTTCTTTGTAGATATAAAAATGCTTGATTATTTATGATGGAGCAAAGAAGAAGGAAAAGACCGCACAAACAAACAAGTACCCCAAGCCCCCGACACCTTTACTAGTGCATGTGAAGATTGAGATTTCGATTACAAAATCATGGTTGTTTGTACCATATATAGTTGAGTTGGAATACTTGAATAAATTGTAGTTTTTTTTTTTTTTCTTGGGGTTGGCAAGTAACCATTTTATTCATTAATTAATTAGCTATTTATGTATTGGGTGGAAAATCCTTGTTTTATTTATGAGCCTACAATATCTATGTGAACCTACAGTCATTGAAACTCTCTCTCTCTCTCTCTCTCTCTCTCTCTCTCTCTCTCTCTCTCTCTCTCTCTCTCTCTCTCTCTCTCTCTCTCTCTGTGCTTGAATATTCACAGCAAATTGGGTATTTATTGAACCAACCGTTAAAAACTTAGTGAACTTTGCGTTCATAACCAGAGAGTTCAGACTTCAGAGTGGTACTGCTATCCACTGCCTTTGCATGCGCATGTAAGTTTTGCCTCTTGAAGTACGTACGGTAAATATATACTTCAACTTTATTTAATTAGTACCATTCATGAAATTAAGATATCTGCAGCATGCCATTCTCACAAGCTTAGGTTTCTTATGTTATGTAACTATTATAATCTCGATATGAGATTAATGCCTTTGAGTCAGCACTATATATATAGTACTTATTTTTATTTTTTCGTAGCAATTGAAATTTTCACTCAATTTTCTCAAGTTTTAGTCACCTGAATCACCTCAGGCCTTTTTTTGGGCTAAGATTACCTCAACTTTATGAAGATTAGAACCTTAATTAGTTTCAATTAATCTCTTAAACAGTTCTCAAGTAGACTTTTTAAGAGGTTAAGCTACGTAAGTTGAAGAAACTTTTGGCTCCATTGTGTTAGTTTGTTGCAGGTACTATAGCAGCTTAATTTCCTTTCATCTTGAACTAGTTTTTCATCAATTTTGATATACCACTCCTCTAGTAAGTGGGAATGGCTGGAAATCCATCAATGCATACAATTCAAACTTTATATAAATTTGGATAAGGTAGGGCCAGAACTTTGTAACACTATACTCTAAAGGGAGATTTCTCCTTTCTTAAATTTAACCAGAAGTTCTGCCAATTTATGTAAATTTGGATAAGGTATAGTAGAGCCAGAACTTTGTAATACTATACTTCGCAGAAACTGGATTAATTTCTAAGTGAGTAACACAAGAAAGATTCTCTTTTGATTCAAACTTGATATCCATGATTAATATATGGATAGAGACGGCGGGATTTTTTTTTTTTTTAAAGACATATATTACTTGTGATAAATTTTTGATATGAAATATGTATTTAATTTTTTTTTTTGAGAGATGAATATGATTTATTTCATAGCTTCTTTTATAATTAGAAAATGATGGCTATGCAAGCATCAAAACTTATGTTTCAATTTATAACTCTACGAATTTAGGAACTTTTACTATTTTGATCTGTGTCATTTAAAATTAGTTATATTCCTTGTGTTATACAATAAAATTTTAAATGACATAATACCAAACACATATTTGGATTCAAAAATAAATAAATGGTAAATTACACCAAATTTAAGTTTATTGAAACGACCTTATAACCCCTTGGTTTATCATTAATACCATAGATTTTGTGAGAAACAAATAGTTCTTCTTCTTTTTTTCTTTTTTCTTTTTTAAAGATAAGTTTAGGAACATAATTTTTGCCACAATTTATTGAAGTAGCCAATTGTGAATGGTGAAAAAAAAAAGTGGTTGGTCCCATAAAAAAAAAAAGTAGTTGGTCCATGTAAAAGTGATTGTCTACTATTCACAATTAATCACTTCATCAAGTTGTGAAAAGAGTTGTAGTAAAATTTATGTCTCTAAACTTATTGTTTTAAAAAACTAATGCTCTGTCTTTAAACTTTCTTTCTCATTGGCTTCTCAAAAATAAAAAATTTCTTTCACATTCAATAAGTGTAGACTTCATGGACACTAGATATTTTACTACTATTAGCATGACATATTGTAAATGGTGCATTATAAAAGTAATGGTACTCTAATTACAACCTTTTATCTTAGAAAGTTTTTTTTTAAAAGTTGTCTCTAGCATTGCTCTTTCAAATTGAGTATTCTTTGCATATAGGATAAATTACACCAATACTCCTTAGCATTGTTATCAAAATCGCGATTTGGATCATAGGATCGCACGATTTTACGATTTCACCTCACCAAAACATTTAGAATCGCACAAGAATAGTAAAAATTGTAGGATTGCATGTAGGATCGTGTAGAATCGTATAGGATCGTAGGATCATATGGGATCCTACCAAAACGTAAAAATCAATTTTTTTTTTTTTTTCATCTTTATAAGTTGTAATTTGTAATATCAAGACTAAGACATTGTACTTCATAAATGTATCAACTAAGTGATGGGACGCATATGGAGATGACTTTCTTGAATTGAAAATTTTTGCTATAAGAATATTGAGCTTAACATATAGTTCTTCAGGTTGTGAAAGTAATTGAAGTACATTTTGAATAATAAGACTAATGACTTTGGTATATTATCCTTCAGTTGAGAATTCTTTATTAAAATTGGTACAACTTTAAGTACACTCAAAAAGGAGAAAATTGTTTAGTCCAAAAAAGAAGAAGAGGTATTTGTTATGTAAAACTTGAAGATAAAAGAGAAAATACCTAAACCATCAAGTACAAAAGAAGAAATTGGTTTGAAGAACTTGTCTTCGGATGATGAGTGGTTAGCAAATGGTGTCGACCAGAAGATGATGGTACAGATTTTGATAAAGATAATGAAGTAACAATTCTAATGCCTTCCTTTATAGATTTTTTTTTTTTTTTTTTTTTTTAAAAGAGTTACATGTGTGTAGTGTGAATGTGTGATCACTATTGTATCATTTGGCTATCAATGTTAGGTGATGATGAAGTTTCAAGAGCTGCCGCTAAAGGAAAAAGTGTGCTAGTATTTTGTTACTTGGTTGGTTTCTAAATAAACATTCACTGAACTTTTTAAATACACTGCATTAAAACTTAAATATATTGTTTCATTAGTATAGACGTAGCGATGTAGGACATGTAAATTAAATCATATGATCAAAATCTTTATTTTTTTTATGGAAGATTCATAATTTACATGATTATTCAATATACAAAGTCACTATTAATGTGTTTTTTGATTCAAATATGAAAATAGGTAGGATTTTACGATCTACGATCCTATCTACCTCCTGCGATCCTACGTAGGATTCCGATTTTGACAACCTTACTCCTTAGGTTTCACGAAATGACACTCTAAATTCATGCTATCTCACATCATAATTACCCCTCATAAAATATTCTGTTTTTAAAAAAGATTCCTACTACTCTTTGTTTGATTTTTTTTTTTTTTTTTTTCATTTATACAAAAGGTAAAGGTGTCTTTTCATTTATTGTTTAGGTATATCTTTTAGAAAATAGAATAGTCCATTAAAAAAGTCAATAGTATGAGCTTATTTGTTGCATTTACTATTTATACAAAATTCAAGGGGAATGGCATTTCCTGTAAATGTTTTTCGGAGGTATAAATTAGAAGAATGACATGTGTAAAATCTAAAGGAAATTGGTGTAATTTACCTTTTGCATATTTATATTTTATAGATGCCATACTTCCCAATGGAAAAATTACTAAGTATTTTTGGAGTACCATAAATGCGTACTTTTTCCTCTCACATTAATGGTGGGTCCCACCATGAATTTAATTAGTGGGACCCATCATTCATATGAGAGAAGGAAGTACGCATTTATGGTAATCCAAGAATACACAATAATTTCCCAAATTCTTATATATCTTCCTAGGCATATATAGTGTAGTGTACATTCTAATTGCTAACATGTTTCTTTAATATAAAGTGTGCAAACACGAACACCGAACTCTAGAAATAGCCAAATGACTGACACAACTATTCTTACACTCAATTTCACAATTTAGGCTGTGAAATTGGACATGATATTGGTTATGTGTTTAGATTTACTATTATTAAATTCCATTTCGCATGGGAAACAGACTTAATGAAAAAACAAAGATTCTCTTAACAGTAGGATTTGTCGCGTGTAACATATTATACAATGCAAACGTTGGACGTGTCAATGATTCCATACCTATATACCCGTTCTCGTAATTTGGTTTTCCCAACCATTTCAACTAGTTTCGCGCGAGTTACTGTTTTCTTTCTCTCACTCTCTCACTCACACACACACTATCTCTTTCTGTCTCTCTGAGTGCTTAGCAAGTTAGCAAACCCAATCCAAAAGTTCAGTCTTTGAGACACATATTGGTCTTAGTCACTACATAAAAAATGATCATGTAGAAGGAGAAGTGGGTTTTCCACCTCTGGATTTTGTTAGTGATTCTACTCTCTCTTATAAGCAAATTATTTCTGGGTTTTTGTTTTTTAAGCATTCTTAGAGCTTATTGTGGTTCTTTTTTCAGCATTGTTAATGTTAAGGTTTTGTTTTCAATTTGGTTGTGTTGTTGATATCTGGGTGTGTGCTTTATGTAAGCTTCATAGTTCATATATCACTTGTCCTTTTCTTTCATTTCCTTAAATAAAAATTAGAAAATAAGATAAAATAATAAGTTTTTTTTTTTTGAGAAAAAGATAAAATAATAAGTTAATAACTAATACAGAGTTTTTATTTTTTATTTTTTATGTCTCTGAATCTCACACACTCACAAAATGGGCAGTCGAAGGAGCATTTTTATATTACGTGCATTTTTAACTCAGTGAATACCAAAAATAAAGAAATGTGAGAGAAAGTCAAAGGAATTTTGAGAATTATAGTGAAGAGAAAAGAGGGTACTATACAATACAAGAAAGAAAAAGATTTGATTTTTTTTTATAGGAAAAAGATATAGATTCAAAAGATTTGATTTGATTAGTAGCTTCATTTGGATTATTTATATTTTAAAGTTTTTCCTTTGTTGTTGTTGTTTTGGTTTTTTTTTTTTTTTTTTGGTTCCCCTTATTGTATTCACTTTCTACATGTACTCACTAATTATCAATTAATCTGTATGTATTCACTTTCTATATATGGTTTTGAACAGAAATCAAGTCCATTATATTAGAAATATTAGTGATAAAGAGTACGCAGAAAGAATATGCTTATTGGTAGCAATCCCAATTGATGTGTATCAGTGAGTAAGGCAAGCAAATCATTAGCATTTAAGTGGAAAGGAAATGCACATTGCAGGTTTCCATTTACTACTTTGACATATATGTTAGGCTTCACCCTTGAGAAACGTGTCCATAAAATTGTGTTGCATTATTTTTAAGTCATCAGTGTCTTTTGTGTTGATTATACTCTATTACAGCTTATTAATCCTTTTCCTGGGAGATGGTTGCCTTTGGAAAGAAGCTGAGAGAGTCACAAATTCAAGAATGGCAGGGGTATGTTTTAGTTACTTTCAGCCAATGTTTAAGGTCTAAATGCTGTTTGCTAAGAATTAGGTTTTGGTCGTGCCTCGTGTTGGACAAATGAGTGAATTCCAGTAGGCAATACATTTTGTTTGGCTGTAGTCCATTGCCTCGCTGAATATGTTTTCTTTTTAACAGAACTGCTACCTTAGTTTTCATACTTGCTCTATTCATGATTTTGATTTATTGACAAGTTTGTTTTACATTCATTCAAGTTTCTTTGTAAATTTTTTTATTGCCTAATTCTTTTTCATTTCCCAGTCATATTATATATTTCTTATAAATTTTGGACTATATCTTATTTTATAGGATATTATATATTCTGTGATAACCAGCTTTTCTTTCACTAGAGTGCATTTACTTAGTCTAGTCACTAGACTAAGTAAATGCAATGTAAAGCAGATAATAAATACGTTGGCGGAGCCAGAAAGTTTCCCCAAAGGGGCCCAAGTTTTATATGATAATTGTTATGGCTAATAACCTGTCTAAACATCATTTGGCTAGAAGAACAGGTCAGAAGTTTGATTCGTTATTCATATATATGTAATGTAGTGCACTAGTGTGAAATTGATAAGCATTACATATTTACATATAGTGGATTTAATTTTAGAGAATGATAAGTCACATTAATGGCATAATATTGGTTATAATGAAGTATATAATCTCAAAAGATCTTATTATTTTTGAATGAGTTTGAGAAGAAAAAAAAAATCAGATAAAAAGTGGTTATAGTGTCTAAGAGGACCATCTTTGAATTATGAGGAACAAACAAAAATGGTTTAGCATGAAAAGATAAAGGGGGTGTGTAAAAATCAAGGGTGGGGGGGATGATAAAAATCTCAGCACTAGGGAGCAATTGATAAAGCCAGAAGTCCCATGAGTGCTCAGTACCCCTCCCCCATGCCATTGATAATGCCTGCTTAGCTTGGTAAATAATATTATAAACCAATAAACAAAGGTAAAAATAAAATCCATACAGACAAGCTTGGATTTCTAAGATATAGTTTGTCAATTGGGCTTTGTTAAAGTTGCAAGACTAGAAATTCATTTGATGTGGGTGGGTGATTGTCTGGGAGGGTATTTTTTTTTTTTTTTTTTTTTAATAATTAAAACCCTCGTTCTATCAAGGGCCTTGAAACAAGTTGATTATGAACCTCTGATGGCGGTCCTATCCTGCTTATTGGAAACATTTCCAAGATATGTCATATTCTATGCTAATCTTGAGATTTTTTTTCAAAAGAGGAAGTTGTTTCCACTACTTTAATTTAGTGTTATATGTGGAACACATGTATTTGAAGCCACTAATGTTTGTTGCCTGCTTTTAAAGAAAATATTATTTTGCTCCACGAAAAGTAGAGGAACAATTCCCTTTGTTGACTTGACTTGACTAGGTAATTCTTAGTTTCTGGTATTCTAAATTGTTCAATCGAGTGTCATACTTCACGTGATTCTTGATATATAATACAAAAAGAAGGTTGGAAATGAAATGGTTATTTGAATGAACCCAATCCTTCAGAACTGCTTTAAAATCCAATATAATGAAGACATTCATGTGCATCAATTTCTATGACCATTAGCAAATTGTTATGTCACTAGTTACATGTAAATAATTATTCCACAAATGAATCCTTTTTCCCCTATCTCCATGCTATTATTTGAATCTTATCAAGTTTTCTTATAATTTGATTCAATTCTATTCAGATACTACATTAATTATAAATTAATGAAGAAAAAAGTCAAGCGATACACAGAACAAATTGAGGTTGGAACACAAAATCACCATTTTGTTCTGATGGACTTCTCAAGACTGCTAGATTATCAGGTAACTTTTACCTTGCATGAATTATGAATAGCACCCCATTTACATGAATGCTGCAAAGTGAGGTTCAAAATCCATGAGCAGATGCAGGGTCACACTTGGATAGGGAATAATTTAAGTTATGTTTTTCACTTTGTGCCATACAGTTGATCTCAATTTGTGGTCTTCTAAAAGTACAATTCATGCAATTGTTTTAAACTGACTTAATTTTACTACTATTAGAGGATGAGATTTCAGTGTATCCCATCAGCAACATGTTCTTTGGGTTAGCATACTTGACTCAAAATTTTATCTTGATTCTCTGATTTTGAATATAAAGAATATTTGCATAGTTTTCCTAAGAAAGTTCATGCTAATATATTGTGTAGTTGTGAATTATGATGATGAATGGGTTTGTAGATGCTTTGCATAATTTGTGTACGTGCGTGCGTGCGAGAGAGAGAGAGGGAACTTCTCTTTATAGCAAAGACAATCCATAAAGATTCATGGATAATGCAGGTCCTATACTCATTTGATAAAACTGATTACCAAATTTATGTCATCTTCAATTGTTTTTGGATTTCAGATCGAAAAAATTGTCCTGTTCCTGCTGGAAAAACAAGGACTGCTTGCTACCAGGTTATCCAATCTTGGAGAGCAGCACCATGCTCTTATACAACAGCCAGATGGATCGAGAATATCTGAATTGCAAGAAGCATATAGAGCAGTTGGACAAGAACTTTTGAGGCTTCTCTTTTTTGTTGAGATGAATGCTATTGGTATACGTAAGATATTGAAAAAGTTTGATAAGAGGTTTGGCTGTAAGTTCACTGACTACTATGTCAAAACTCGTGCAAATCATCCTTACTCCCAGTTGCGACAAGTTTTTAAGCATGTGGTAAGTTGACCAATTTAGAATAAATGTTGTTATTTTTAGTACAATATCTTAATTTTGAATAATGCCCTGGAAATTTTTTCTTGGTCTCCTTCGTAGTTTTGGCTTTGAGTTCTTTTCATGTTTGTTAATAGCTCTTTTAAGGCATAGATTAACTTCTACTGTCTCTATGTGTGAATGGAAGCATTATTAGCTAGTGAATGAATTGCAGGGTTTCGGCGCTGTTGTTGGAGCCATATCTCACAATCTTGCAGACCTTCAAGACCTTCAAAACAATCAGGGGAACTATATTTCAATATATGATCAACCTGCTTTTTCCCACCCGGTTTTTTCTCATCTCCATTCAAGATTATATGCAGTGTTACTATGTTTGTCTTTTGCAACATCATGGTTTATTTTCTGAAGTGTTTATGAAGTTTCTGTTGAAATTCAAAAGGCATGTGCTGGTTATAATTCCTTTTCATTGCTGGGATGTCTTACATCTTTAAAAAGCATTAATTTTAAAACAATTTCAAGATGGCTGCAACTGCAAATCTAAGCGTTTGACTGAATTTATAGAAGAGAAATCTTTTCTAAGAGCTAATTATTTAAGCAAGACACTAATCAACATATAGAGTTACTCAGGACTGCCTGCTCTAGGTCCATTTATTCCAAAAATTTAAACTAACAGGATATAGTGAATTTAATCACTTAACCATTACTCTAACTGGGGTTTAAAAAGTATAATCATTTTTTGTGTTTTCCATGCATGTTTTAGTCTTGCGAAGAAGTGGGTAGGTGAAAGGGAGTGATTCCAAATCCACTTTCCATAACTTGAAACCTTCTTGAGAGGTTAGACTTCATTTGATATTTTTGTGATAGGAGCTAAAGTCCAATCATTTTATCCCAAATCCTTATATACCCAAATATCTTAATAAATCTAGAAGGAGAAGTTAATATGGAAAGAAAAAAAACCCGACTCAAGTTGATGATGTGATCACATGTCTACATAACTCAATAAAAATTTAGATTATGCAACACATTTAAAATTGAAACAGCCAACATTAGAAGTTTTTCTATATAAAAAGGTGAAGTAAAAATATGAAGTATTTAGTATTGAAACTTTAGAGTTATTGTTGTATGTTTCAAACTTTGTTAGGTATTCAACTTGATTTTTCACCACAAAACATTGTTTGTGGATACAGTCATATTATTTTAACATATTCTGAAAAATGACTGCAGCATATGATGCTAGTTGCCTTTTTACTGGTTTTGCAGGATCCTGTCATTGATTCTATTAAATCATCTGTAGACAGGTTATCAAACTCAACAAATTTCCTTCACTTCTTGGGAAGACATGCATTTATTATGGAGGAGGAATTACCAACTCCATCTGAAGATGAGTGTTTTGAACAAAGATATCATTTTATGTCACTTCTCTTGAACTTGGCAAACACATTTCTGTACATGGTCAACACATACATTATAGTCCCAACAGCAGACGACTACTCCTTGAGCCTTGGAGCTGCAGCAACTGTCTGTGGTGTTGTGATTGGGTCTATGGCTGTTGCTCAGGTGTTTTCTTCTGTTTACTTTAGTGCATGGTCTAATAGATCATACTTGAGACCACTTGTGTTTAGTAGCATCGTCCTTTTTGTGGGAAATACATTATATGCACTGGCTTATGATCTTAATTCAATATCCGTTCTTCTGATCGGTCGCCTGTTCTGTGGGTAAGCAATTTTTTTATTACTCTCATTACTTGAGTAGTGAAACTTACATTTGATTAATAAGTAAGCTAATTGTTGTTGCATGTCATATACTCAATGTTAGTAAAAAGTTTGCTTTTACAAGTGGTTTAGGCGTATTCTTTATTCTTTCATGTGAATAATTGAAAAAGAAAACTTGAATTTCAACTGGATTTATATTTTCTGGACTTGAGTGTGTACGTGACCAAAACCTCATTCAAACTAATATATATATAAGTAATCAAGTTTGAAAAGAATACATTTTATTGGAACAAAATAAGGTAGATTTTTCTAGGGGTAACAATGAAGATGAATAAGGGCGCTTTTGGGCTCCACAGGAGATGAACATATGTTGTTAAGTTTTAAATATTGGAGCCTCTATACATTACAAAATTCAAACCCTTAAATTTACTTCATCCTTTAGTATCACAAACTGTAGAGAATATGATTCCTTAATTGCAAATACAACTAGTTAAAATCAGGTTGTGGTTCTTGCTCTGCCTCTTGTTCCTTATTTTCACATTTTTATCATATGAAAAGAAAGTAACAGATATCATACTCCTTAGCAAATTAATGTGGTACACTTTGAAGGTATTTAGATCTTGAGCAGACTTTCAAGTGATAGTGGGATGACAAGTTGCCTAGAAATACCATATTATTGATATTGAACTTCGTATAACAATGCTGCTTTCTTGCTATTTATTACTGCTGCTTCCGGGGGTTATAACACCCAATTGCTGTCCCAAATTTTTGTGTCACTCCGAAGTTTTAATTAAAGTAGTTTGAATAGTTAATACATGCATCTTGGTGCTTATTATCATGGATACTACTTCTTTCTTGTCCTTTTCAAAGCATGCACTTTGGTTTCATTTTATTAACCAATGGGGTCATGCTATACATTTCAGGTTAGGTTCTGCAAGAGCTATTAACAGGCGCTATATCAGTGATTGTGTACCATTGAAATTGCGAATGCAGGCTTCTGCAGGTTTTGTTAGTGCAAGTGCGCTTGGAATGGCATGTGGTCCTGCTCTTGCTTGTTTACTTCAGACAAAATTTAAGATTTACAAACTCACCTTCAATGAAGAAACTTTACCTGGTTGGCTTATGGCTCTTGCATGGCTTGTCTACTTATTGTGGTTATGGATTTCATTTAGAGAGCCCCATTGTGAAACTAAAGAAAATCTTGTGCCAAATGAAGCTAATGCGGGTACGTCAACAAGATTGTTCATTTTGGCTAATTATAATGGTTTTCTATTTCTTTCTTGATCATAACAACTCAGTATATACCTAGTACTTTTCTTAACCTACAGTCTCCCTTATCTCTTGAATTACTAGTGATGAACCTTTCTGCCTTTATCATACACTGTCTGTCACTTTAGTATCATTTGAGCAACAGCCAATTATAATTATACATTCCCTCCATTCCACTTGATATTATTTGGTATGAAATTACATGATTATTAATAAATAAAAGGTTAGATATAGAGTTTTTCTAAAATGTGCATTACTTTATCTTAGGGGTGGCATGATTTTTAATAAGAAATCTTGTTTGCTTTTTATCAAAAGGTAAGGGGAATTTAGGAAATTGAATAATTATGAATTTTCACTAGAAATTAGACACGTATTTTAGGAATTCCTAGAAAATAAAGTAAGACATTTTGATTGGGATGAAAGGAGTGTAAAATTTCTACGCTTTTTTGTTCCATCTACCTAACAGTACACTCAATTTGACATGAGCTTGGGTAGTCTAATTCGATTCTAGCATGATTGTTGGCGTGGGGATCAACTTTTGAAGTTGATGTTTCCTACATTGTTTGAAATTGCTATGGATAAGAACGCTTGAGTGGCATCATTATTGGAGGGACAGGAGGAGTTGGCGTGTGGAATTCATGAGAAACTTTAATGATTGGGAGATTGATGGGGTGGCTTCATTTTTCCTTCTATTAGAATCCCATATTCCTATTAAAGGGGAGAATGAGATGGAAGTTAAAGAGTAATGGGGATTTCACTGTGTGATCTTTGTATGAGACATTACAGGACTCATCTTCTATGTATTTCCCTTGGAAAGCCATGTGGAGGGTCAAGGCTCCTTGAAGAGCTTCCTTTTTTTTATGGACAGCAGCTTAGGGGAATATTCTCACTTGTGAGAAACTAGTCAAGAAGGGTTACTCATTAGTGAGTTTGTGTTTAATGCATCGTTGTAGTGGAGAGACTGTGGAGCACCTTTTGTTACATTGTAGTGTAGTTTTTGGGTTGTGGAGTTTCATATTCAAGTTGTTTGGGATTCAGTAGGTTTTACCAGAGAAAGTTTTTGATTTATTATAGGGGTGGGGGAGTAGGGGACCTAATATCTGGAATCTCATTCCTTCATGCTTGATGTGGACTATATGGAGGGAAAGAAATCAACGTACTTTTGAGGATGTGAAATGCATGTCAACTCAATTGCAAGCATTATTCATTAGCACTTTCTATGAGTGGTCCTTTGTATTGGGTCTCACAGATAGTAACTCTATTCAATCCTTCGTAGAGTCGATTCACATGTAGATATTTTCTCAATTGTAATTATTTAGGCTACTTTTTTTTTTTTTTCCACCAAGGAGTCTCTTTTCAATAAAATTATTCTTATCAATCCCAAAAAAAAAAAAAAAAAAAAAAGGCTTGGTGCATGAGTTCTATTCATCAAGTGCACTCATGTCCTTTAGATGCCAGTCCCTCATGTTTAGTACAAGTTGATTCTGGAAGGGATCAACTAACTGCCTATTGTGTTCTGATCCACTTTGTTTACTTTCGATCTCTAGTCCTACGATGAATCTTTTCAAGGCAAAGCATCATATCATATGGCTCAGTTAACAACTTAACATCAACTGTGTAACAAAATCTTAAATGAATTTGGTTTTAATGCTCTCCCTGCATCAGGGGAGGTGGGGGGCAAGCTATCCCATAATAGTAGGGTTGGGCCCAGCTGCTTGAAAATAACATCTATAAGAGTCGATTTGCTTCATATCACTAAGTACTTAAATTTTGTTAGTAATAAGTATAAAAAAAATTACATGTTTACAGACATGATTTTTTTCTATGAATTGTTTTGTCTTGTCTAGGACAATTAGCAAATGTTACTGTAGAGAATGGTTATACACAACCATTGCTAATGAAAATAGAAGCTAAGCAACAAGATGAAGATGAAGACCAGGAACGTGATGATGCTGAAGAAGATTCTCAAGAAATTCACAAACCTGTCACTTCAATTGTGGTGGCATATAGGTTACTTACACCATCAGTCAAGGTTTAGAGTTCATACCAAATTTCATTTACATATTAAATAATATATGTTTTTAGTTGATGCCATTTCTGCCAATAGCAATTAAGAAAGTTGATTTTATGCATCTAAACCCTGATGCCAAATTTCATTTACATCTTTCAAACCCTGATTTCTATATATATTTTCACCCTGTAGTTTTCTGTATCTGTGCAAAGTATATGCCATCCAAAAAGATTTATGAGCAATGAGCACTCAATTTCTATGTTGTGGTAGAAGTCATACTTGTTTAATTTTTACATGTGAGAGGTAAAGTCAAAGAATTGTTATTTTCTTATATAAAGAAAATAATATGATATGTTTTCCTGGTCTATTAATAGATAATCTTTTACCTTTTATTACTTTAGAAAGCTACTTGTTATGATTGCATCAAAATTCATGCACTAATATTTTGGAAACAATATAAGTACTACCCATAATTGAAGTTTTGATCATTCCATCAAAGGGATGAGAGTTATATCACATTAAGCATTTTCTAGATGCCTCAACTTTGTTGGGGCACCAAAAGATTTGGAAATCCCTAGAAAATAATGGAAATAAGTATATAACATTGGTAGCAAGAGATCGTAAAGTTTGTCTTTAGTGGTACACTTCAGTCATTTTCACTTCGTGTGGAAATTAATTCATCCAGGTTTATCAAAGTTTAAAGGACAATCTTGTTATTGTCATTCTAAGTTTTAGCTTTGCTGATTTTTGGACAGATAAGTGAAAATTGGAGCCTCCAATCTTTTTTCACCAAAGTTTTTTTCCATCTTTCTTCTGTACCTTTCCTCAAATTTTCATGCTTACTAGTAGCAAATTTGTGTCATGTCATTTTGGTTTATATCTCTCATCTAAGGTATATTAGCACTAAACTTTAATATGACCTCTTCCTTTCCAGGTTCAACTGTTTGTGTATTTCATGCTCAAATATGCCATGGAGATTGTACTTGCTGAATCAAGTGTCATCACTGGATATTATTTTATTTGGCCAATCAACAGAGTGGCAATCTTTCTCGCATGTCTTGGTCTAACAGTGCTTCCAGTAAACATCATTGTTGGAAAATATATGACCAACATCTTTGAAGAAAGGTATACCTTTAAGCCTTGCAGTAGCTCCTCACTTGGAAGCCTTGATTTTTTTATTCCATTCCAATTTATCTACCTCCCCACGTCACATCTTTGTACTGTATTTGTCATCCAATAATTGTGTCTTAGATTGTAATTCCCAATCACGTGCCGCTTAAATGAATAGTGGATTCCAATGAAAGCAACCATTTCTGTATTACAGAAAATTCTATTGCTTAAAATCATAAATAAACACACAAACACAACCCCACCACCCCCCCCCCCCCAAAAAAAAAGATCACGGCAAGGACTTCAAAACCTTGTTGCTTTGATATTGTAAGGTAACCTTAGACTGTAGCATTACCTTTTGCTACTAGAAATTTTTTATTGGCAAATGTCAATGAGACACTTATTTATCTACAGAAAAAAGGTAAGACACTTACAGCATCAAGGTTTATAATCTAATGAGCAATGAAATTCTAAGATTATAAATTTATTTACTTAAGGAATTTGATTTGATTTCACCTTCTCTTGGTAAATAAAAGAAAGTGAAAAAAGAACAGAAATTCTGTATCCTATTGTCACCACCCAAGTACACATCTTGCCTTCAAGGATTTCTTTGTGATTGAATGGTCCTAAATTGAGTAATTTAGGGTGCTGAAGTATATGAAATATAACTAAGGGTTGTCATCGATCCTAATTTTTCAGGACCGACTAGTAAGAAAATTTGATGATTTTATGAATTTTCAGCCAACCCCAAGTACATCTTCGATGCTCTTTAGAGCGTAATTCTTACGGTTTTCTCATTTCATATTATGAGAAGTTCAAGTCTTCTGCTTATGATTTAAATATATTGTATCCAAATAATATCAGCTCCATATTTATGGTTTAGATTAGTTTATCTTTTATCACAACTGATACATATTTCTTCATTCTTCTTTTTTCCCTTCCCCTATCTCTTTTCTGGTTGACCTGATTGTAGGCAAGTTCTACTGGCATCTGAAATTATGGTGTGTATTGGAATCCTCCTAAGCTTCCACATATTCAACCCTTACTCTGTCCCTCAATATGTTGGCTCCGCCCTAATCACATTTGTGTCAGCTGAAGTCCTTGAAGGTAACTATTGCTCTTTATATATTTAGAAAACATAAGTTAGTTGTGCAAGGACTATTTGCTTGTATGTTTTGTTTACACTTTGCATTATAAGATACAAATCACCCTTATTGTGTAGCCAGAACCCTGCTTATCTGGAAAATTTATTTATGGAATTAAAATTTTGGCCTGAAGGCTGAAGTTACTCATTGACTAAATTAATCACTTGTAGTTCTGTGAGGGAAAAGAATTAAGTGGGTTGGATTAGGTTTGAGTCACACTGCTGAAATGAGATTTAAATCAAAGCTGATCCTTTGCCCTTGATATGATATCATAAGCAGCAGTTATAGTTATTTGTATTGATCAAATTTTGGGGTGGATCTTTCCTTGTTTTGCTAAGAATGTTAGATCCCATTTACTGGGGGCATACCTTTCCTAGACTATAGCTTGGTAATTGTGACATAAATTGCATCTTTTGTTAGAGGATGCTTTGCAGTTTGCACATGATTTGGAATCTCATTTGATTGACCAATCCAGGTGTGAACTTATCGCTCCTATCTCGTTGTATGTCATCAAGGCTTTCCCGAGGGACGTACAATGGTGGATTGCTTTCCACGGAAGCAGGGACACTGGCTCGTGTAGTTGCAGATGGTACGATAACATTGTCTGGTTATTTGGGTGAGAGTAAACTATTGAATTTCACCTTACTTCCTGCACTCCTGATCTGTGTCTCATCCATCATTGCCACCTGCTGCACCTATAACTCTCTTTACTAATACCCTTTCCCTTTAACATGTACTCATATGGTATAGTAGAGCTGAACTTGCTCACTGATCAATGGTGTACAATGCTCTATATTGTCGGTGTTTAGCAAATATCTATATGCGGCTGATAATGGAAGCTTTGAATCTATCATGTTATGTTTCCCATGGATGTGTTTCTATTTGTTTAGGACCCATTAAAGGATGAAAGAATAGGTTGATCATCTATCCCTTCTCTTCTTCTTCTTCTTTGTTTTTTCCCTTTCTTTAAGCAGCTACTTGTCTATGCCAGAACTATCATATTTCTTCTATTATGGACCTAGCTGATCATAAAAGTGCACAAGCATTTCAGCATTTACCAGAAAATTCATCATCTTGAGCAGCTGGACAGGGGTGCTGGAGCCCTTGCTATAGCTCTTGTAGCTGATAATTGTAACCTCTCTTTTGCTAGTATATAATCGTATTTTCAATCAAAAAGGGAACTGGGCATGGTGGGAGGGTGAAAACAGCACGATTATCCTTCTGCCTAACAGGGTGAACGCGGCTTGGTTTTTAAACAACATGAGCTTTGTTCATCCACCACCAAGCCATATTTAAGCAATAATTTGATGTTTGGTTTTGCTAAAAAATTAGAATGAACAAAGGCTCAACTCAATGATGCTCGCTAAGGCTCCTTATATGTTGATGGCCATTGTCGGGATTATCCTACAAGCTCGCACAAGGCAAAGCCCAAATTATTAATGGGCCATTTTCTCTACTCACATCATTTTAATACATGGTCCAAGCTCATATATTCTCAATGGAGAATTGAAGGATTGTGGTTTAGAGGGCAAATAATGGACTTATTTGGGCTTATTCATGAACTTGGGCCTCACAGAGTGAGCTTGGAGCACTTGAATAAGCTAAAGGCCCATGAGTTGGCCACAAGCACAAGAATAAAAACCGATTAGAGCTAATGTATTTGCCATAAAATCAAAATCGTTAACCTAAGCTAAAACAAATAGGTTGGCTGCATCTAAGGCGTTTTGAGTTTTGACCACATCTCACAAATTTAGCAAGTTTCTAAGGGGGTTGTTTCCCTTCAACAAAGTTCAAAATGTGGGATTGGTCAAAGGTTTGCCCAAAATAATCATTAAAGCAACTGATCCTATTATCCAACTAAGAATAAAATTCAAGGTTTCTATATATGTTTTCTAAAAATCCAACAATCAAAAGCCTTAGTTCTTAACTTCTTATGGAGAGATGAATACTAAAAGTTTTCTTAATCCATTATAAATCCCAATGAGTGAGGCAAGAATGGATCAACTTCCCTCAATTAATTCTATCTAATTCTCACTCATATTCACTACTCCGATTTGGAGTATATACAACATCTTAAATAAATAGTGTTTGTGAGTGCGGTGGCACACATAGAGTCATTTCTCTCTCCTTCATCACATCCCTCAATCTCCCCACTTTGTTATTTTGAGGGAATTATTTGTATAATTTATTCAATACTTAATAGAAATTCCCTTTGTCCTTATTATGAGCTTAACCTCTTGCATGATATTTATTTGCTATGCACCACTAGCCTAGATGTGATACTATAGTGAGTTGTGGGCTTGACCCCCTTTTATTTTGAACTTGGGTTGATTGGGCCTTTATTTATTAGCCCTTCCAAAAATCGACTCAAACATTATGTAACAACTATACTATAATTTCTAGTTTTTTCAAGAATCTTAACTAAATTAGATGGCTTCTTTGCTTTAACTAAAAATTAAAAGGGATAGAAGAAAAAAGGAATACTGAAACTTTTAATTTGATAGGGACTTTACCGTTAAAAAATTAGTACTCTAAACATTAGAGTTTGAACAATCTCAACTATTAAATTTTCAATTGATGGTTGAAAATATGAAATATTGATCATTGTCTTACTTATCAAAAAGAAAAGTCAATTATTGTTTGATTTTTTTTTTATAATTAAATTGAAGTCTCAATTTGATTTTCTCCTAGATTTCAAATGACAGCATTCTTTCTGATACCTAATGTTTGCGGTTCAAACCTCTCCTCTCCTGTCCCCCATTATATCTCTACTTAGTTGTGGGGAAGGGGGGTTGAGATTTTCTCCTGCTTCGAAAAATCAAAAGGTTGGTGCTTCTCTACAAGATGGTAACCGAAGTGTTAAAATTCCATTACCTGTTTTTTTTTTTTTTTTTTTTTTTATACCAAAAAGGGGAGAAAGCAAACCAACAGATTACACAACAGCTGGATTAAACCAGCAACAGTTCAAAGGCATTTGACATGCCAAGTTAGCAACTGACCAAACAGATTTAACAACAAGATTAGGCACTTTACCGTTAAAAAATTAGTACTCTAAACATTAGAGTTTGAACAATCTCAACTATTAAATTTTCAATTGATGGTTGAAAATATGAAATATTGATCATTGTCTTACTTATCAAAAAGAAAAGTCAATTATTGTTTGATTTTTTTTTTATAATTAAATTGAAGTCTCAAATTGATTTTCTCCTAGATTTCAAATGACAGCATCCTTTCTGATACCTAATGTTTGCAGTTCAAACCTCTCCTCTCTTGTCCCCCATTATATCTCTACTTAGTTGTGGGGAAGGGTGGTTGAGATTTTCTCCTGCTTCGAAAAATCAAAAGGTTGGTGCTTCTCTACAAGATGGTAACCAAAGTGTTAAAATTCAATTACCTTTTTTTTTTTTATACCAAAAAGGGGAGAAAGCAAACCAACAGATTACACAACAACTGGATTAAACCAGCAACTGTTCAAAGGCATTTGACATGCCAAGTTAGCAACTGACCAAACAGATTTAACAACAAGATTAGGCACTAAGTACACATCATAGCAAAGTCCATTTTGGTTCAAAAAATCTAAATCAGCTAGTCTGATCTGTTGCAGCCAGTCTGTGGTCGGTCTTCCTATGCTGAAATAGTTGGACTAAATGCCTGCTATTTCCTAGAAACAAAATATACTGGAAACCATGATTTTTAGCTTTGATAGTAGCTTCTACCATAGCATCCAGCAGTGCCCCACATGTTGTATCTGCTACACAACTATTTACACCATAAAACAAGCTATCACCTTGCCTAGTAATAGCTTCATAAGCAGAAGACCATTTGTTAGGCTTCCTGCTCCTAGCTCCAGCAAGTTTTATTATCAGCTGCCACTGCCCTGAGGGTGAGTAGTGGTCTGGTTGAGGTCTTCTTGGCTGACTGGTGTGGCTTGGTTGATCAAGGAAAGCCTCTTTGTACCTGCAAGCCATAGATTGAGAAATTAAAATCACACCCATAGGATTAGGATGTAAACCATCATAGAGCACCCTGTTCCTGTGTAACCAGATATGCCAAAGAGTTGTAGAAATTGCTTGAAGGTAAGCCATTGAAGAAGTCTCCCTGGATTTGAACTTAATGAGAAGTGAGGAAAGCCATTGCTGGACACTTAAAACTACTAAAATCAATGGAATGTACAGCCAAGGTTGATCCGTGCCAACAAGTTCTAGTAAAAGGGCAGAGGAGAAAAAGATGAGTTGAGGATTCAACATCAGAATTACAAGGGGGACATGCTTAGTCCTTCACCAAACTTACCATTGAGGTGTTGCGATTGAAAGTCTATGGTAGCATTGAATATGACATAATGATAATAATACTCTACTGTAATATAATCATGGTGACGATCTTAACTTTCAATATAACATTCCCTTAAATGTGGAATATCAATTTCATATTATTTGGAGAAAAAGCTAACATTCTTGAGCAAATAATTATCCCAACTATATTCTCTCAACGTTTTGACTTCAGATAAGTGCTTTTATAATTGAAATTAAATGTAATTTATTATAATCTTTGTTTTGTATATAAAAAGACTTACATTATATGATATGCATTTATCATATAATTTTTGTTATTTTATTTTTATTATTAATTTTGTATTAAAAGATAGAATTTTATTATTATTTTTAACTCTATAAAAATACTTTCTTTACTATATATGTCATTCTTATGTAGGGGTGTCCACGAGTCGATTAGGGTAGGATTTGAGCCTAACCTGCAACAACTCAATGACATCAAGTTTCTTGCTGAAAAACCCACTGCAAATTGCAAAAACCCATGAGTTGAGTAGGATCATACTCAATGGATGACAGTTGGGTCAATCAAAGCCAATGAAGATGTTGGTGAAGGTTTTGCTTAGTGGCGATCTATAGTTTGAGTGAAAACCACCAGATCTTTGCCAAATTTAAGCAAAAACCACCACATTGTCCTTGAATTTAAGCGAAATCTCCATCTCATAGCTGGATTTGGGCAAAAACGAATAGATCTTTATTGAAATGAACAAAAACCATTAGATCTTTGCCGAATCTAACTGAAAACAACCATTTTTTCATTGGATCTGAATGGATCTGGGTAGATTTGACCTTCTTTTAATGGTTTGGTCGGTCGGATTGAGTGGCTCAGGTTTTGGAAAAGGCGACTGCCAACATTGGTTGTTGAAGTTTAAGATCTGCCACTAACTGCCTCTTTGCTCGGCTCAAATAGTTTTGGTTCAGGTGGCTTTTAGTCGGACTATTTTGTTAGGCCTCGATTGGGGATGGACAACACTATTCTTATGTAAATTGCATACTACCAATGCATACTTGCATACTACTAATAAGTTGAAACTATCTCTCTAATAAAAAAATCATATTATTTCCCTTTTTTTTTACAAGACTTTGCAGAGAAACTCCATATATCGTAATATGGTGAATTTTGGTTTTACATCATAAATCTATATTAATGGCTTTACTGTTGGGTCATATTTGAGCCTTTTTTTTTTTCTTTTTTTTTTTTTGATATTGACTTTATAAGTTATAAGCTAAGTGGAAGCCAGATATTTCTAGGATGGTTAAATCTAAAGTGTATAAATACAATTGTAGTCGGTCCATTCGCAGTGCACATTAGCACACGCCCCTTATAGTGCGCCGCATTCACAAGTCCATATCTAAAATCTAAAATCTAAAATCTAAACTAAAACAAAAGTCTAATTAGAATCAAAGGGAACTTCCGAGTTCCAACTTCCTCGACTTCGATTAGTACTCTGTTGTTCCTCTCCTTTCTTTCTTTCTATATTAACATATTCTTAAACTTCTTCTTTTCCTTTTTTATTTACATCCAAAACTTGAAACCCCCAAATCCAATACTTTAATATCTCTCTCTCTCTCTCTCTCTCTCTCTCTCTCTCAATTTCTGGATTTTTTTTTGGAGAGAACAAGCAAAAGAAAAAAAAAAAAAAAAAAAAAACAATGGGTACAGAAATACCAGAAGGAACGTTACAGAACATAATGGAGCAAGAGTCTCTGAAATGGGTATTCGTGGGAGGCAAAGGTGGTGTGGGCAAGACCACCTGTAGCTCCATCCTCTCTATCCTTCTCTCTAGGGTTCGCTCCTCTGTTTTGATTATCTCCACCGACCCTGCTCACAATCTCAGCGACGCCTTTCAGCAACGTTTCACTAAGACCCCCACTTTGGTTAATGGCTTCTCCAATCTCTTCGCTATGGTACTCTTTTTCCACTTCTACTTCAGTTTTATTTATTGGGGTTTCTGGGTTTTTTTTTTTTTTTTTTTTTTTGGTGGGTTTTTGTGGGTGGTTCAATGTAGATATTTAAATTTCGAGTTTTTGATGAATTTGAGAGATACCCAGATTTCAAATTAGCTTTTTTTGGTTGAATTTCATCTTGATTTGACTAGAATGTGGTTCTATTTGATGGATTTGGTAATATCCAGCTCTGCTTTTCTATAGCTTTATGGACTACTTGTAGAAAATTTACATTTTTTTCTTCTTTTGATTATGTAGTATAAATTCTCTTATAGAGTGTTTCTATGCAATGATGAAAACTGCTGGTTTGATAATTGCCATCTGAGTTATTTGGGTAAAACTTAAGTACAGTCTCTTAGGTGCTATACCTTCAGTTCCCCAATTGACTGTATTGACTAGTGCGTGAAAATAGATTTGCTTTTTTTTTCTAATGACAATTAACTTTTCAATCACGTGGCTCATTGGTCAATGCAGCCAAATGGTTGAATTTAATTAGGGAACCTAAGATACAACACTTAAGTGACTGTATCTAAGTTTTATCCTTATTCTAAAAAAAATAAGGATATACCTGAACCACCATATTTGGGTTTATATATCTTTACAAAATAGAAATGTACTTGCATTTTTATCTATTGTTCATGTTGTGTTTTTAGTGAGTTAATGTTTAGATGTTGCATGTATAGATTATGTGATCTCATTCTTTAGGTATGGTCCTTTGTAGGAGGTGGATCCTAATGTTGAAAGTGAGGATGTGGGCAGTTCCGATGGAATGGATAGCTTGTTTTCTGAACTAGCAAATGCAATTCCTGGAATTGATGAAGCTATGAGCTTTGCAGAGATGCTAAAGTAAGAGTCTTGTTTCCTTTTATTTGATTATATTGGACCTTCCAAATTCATCAGGTCATTGTTCCTCACTTCAGTTTCAAGTGTAACTGAGAATTTTTATGATCACTATAGCTTGTACTTGACTAATGTCGAGGTCTTGGTGGACTCCAATTTTGATTGAGATAAGTAGGTGATTGGGGGTCTTGGAGGACTAATGTCTGCGAATAGGCTTTTCATTTGTACCAATTATAGGCATTCATCAGCAGTTCGCTGCTAGTGCAAATATTTTTGTGCATTTGTTAGAGTTGAATAGGCTAACCATGTCAAAGATAAGGTCTCCTGAGGAAGTGGCTCTTCTGCCATATAGTCAACATTTTATTGGTTGGTTGATCTATTGAGGGGGTGAATGCAGTGATACAAATTTTAAAAGTTTGCTTTAAAACTTGGGTTACATTACCATGATATTGACCCTTTTCTCACTTTATGAATTAAAGCTATCTTCATAGAATTGGAGTCTTAGACAATTTTTAGGTTGTAAAGGAGAAATTTAATTTAATATTTTATTCAAGTTGTTTACAAGAGACCTTGATGGTAACTTCTGTTAACCATATCCAAGTATATAACATTTTGTAGTATATAACATTTTGTAGCATATAAACTAAAATGAAAATGAAGACATTAAGCATATTTATGTGATACATTATTTGCAAGAGTACCCAGCAGGTCACAGCCTGCATAAATTTTGAGTGGCCTATTGATGCTTATGCATCTCTTCTTTTTTGAAACAATCACCCAGAAATTTGTGCTCTTTCTTTGTGGACTTCCTTTAAATGCTGTTAACCTACTTAATTTATTTACATATATTTTTCTGATTTACCTGCATGGACTAACTTCTTGCAGATTGGTGCAAACAATGGATTATTCTGTTATAGTATTTGACACTGCCCCAACTGGCCATACACTGCGGCTGTTGCAATTTCCATCAACCTTAGAAAAGGGTCTCACGAAAATGATGTCCTTGAAAAATAAATTTGGTGGCGTAATCAGTCAGGTATGTTCTTTGTATGATAGAGCATAATCCTACTCTCTCAATGAATTTGGAACTATTTGTGGTGTGTGTGGCACAGAAATCATTGGATTTGGCAACCTGAATTTTATGTATTCTCCTTGTTGTGTTAGATACAATTGTTCTGAAATCATCTCTAAAACTAGACCCCTTTGCTGGGCATCTTTAACCATTTCTGCTGCAATAATGGAAGAGTAGAAGTAGGTCATGTTGCTTTTGCAGTTTCTATTGTTAATTGTTAGGGTTGGAATGACGCAAACTCCTTACTTGCACCATCCCTTATGTGTAAACTTCTAGTAGATGTGAATTTGGTTTCATTACTTTAAATATTTATTTTGCTTGTAAGCTAGAAATGGTTCAATTTATAGTATTGATATATCTTTGTTGGTGATGTTAATGATGTAAATAGTAAGCTTTAAAATTATTCATGGCAGATGTCCCGCCTTTTTGGTGTTGAAGAAGAATTTGGCGAGGATGCAATTCTGGGAAGGCTTGAAGGCATGAAAGATGTGATTGAACAAGTTAATAAGCAATTCAAAGACCCAGTAAGATCACCTTATTCATATTTCATTTACTCATCTCTATGTTAAATGATGATCATTTCATTATTCTTTTTTGATGATTTCCAATTATTTCTGTTGAATCATGTATGTTGTGAAATTTTATAAAAGTTGAAGCCAGACTCTAAATGCTTAAGGTTGTTAAAGCTAGGGTTCTAAATTCATCAAGAGGGATGTGTGAGCTATAGTTTTGAGAATGGGTATGGAGGGCTGGAAGCTTAGGGGGAATAGGAAGTCTAATGAGAAATTTGTATAAAGTGCTTAGGAAGCTTTTGTTATTATTGTTCATGAGCTTCAGGGTTCAAGTGATAGCCTAGTGGTAATGGCATCCTTTGTGATACCCACCTGTGGTAATGGCATCCTTTGTGGTGTCCCATGTCTGTCGTTCAAACCCCACCTCCCCCTCCCCAACTATCTACCCATTAAAAAAATTGTTGTTCATGAACTACAAAGTTCCTAGCCCAAATATAAACTTAAAATGGATAAATAAATAAACTTTGGATAGTTACATCAGCTGCATAGATAAATTACCTCCTTCCCCCTGTCTCAGATTTTTTTCTTTTTCTCTTTAAAGATCTGCATGATCTCAGCATCAATTATCATTATTGTTTTTATGAGCATTACAATAGGTCAAGTGATGTATTACTCATTGCTGATATTAATGGGAATTTATTAACTAATTTAACCATGATTACATTCTTTCATCAATAATAATCTGATAATCTTTACAAGAGGGAAATTGAAACTCTTGGAGAAATAGACTATTGGAAGCACAACGCTGTTGTAGATATCCACTATACAAAAACTGTTTCCATGATTTGGTGTGCCCTTTTTATATAATCAATACAGCTATTTATTACTTATAAAAAAAGGGTGTTTTTTGACTCATGGCTTCTTGCAGTAACAATGAAGCATGATTTGCAATTCTACTGAAGCATGATTTGCACCCCTCTGGTGCCTGCAAGCAGTTGCATTAACTATGGGTGTGAATTACTTTGGCATTTTTGCTGATATTTTATCCTGTGGCTACTTTCTCCTTTGCAGTAATTGCTATGTTTAGGAAGTTAAGGTGTTTTAATGACATCAAAATTGACCTTTTACTCAGTCATTTTGAGGAGACTTAAATTCAATGAGACATCTGAACCTAATGATCACTAGCTTGCGAATTGCTCAAAGCATCAAGATTTAAGGCTCAAATAGTCATTAGTCATTACAAGCTAATACACTAAATAAATGTAAAATATGCTTTTTTTTTTCTTTTTTCTTTTTTTACTTTTTTTCAAGTTTTTGGTTCTTTATTGATATGATTTCTGGATAAATGATTTTTTTTTTGGGATCAGCAAGTGAAGAGCTTTATTAAAGAAAAAAGTATAAAAATATGTTGTTGCTACCTTACTTATCAAAAAAATATATATGTTGTTGCTACTTTATCTAGATGTATGCTAGACATGGTTCTCCCTTATGTTTTCCTTCTTAAATCTAGAGGAGTTAAAAGCACTAGGACTCGCAAGGTTTATTGTAATTTTCTTTGACTTGCCAAAACTTAATCAGTCAAGTTTGCATTTAGTTTCTGAATGTTTTATAGTTATTTCTGAAGCACTTGATCTGATGTTCCTTGTTAATTATGACTCAAAATTATATTGAATGTCTGATTGTTTTGTAGTTATTTCTTAATGCACTTGTATTTCCCTGTTCGCAGGACTTGACAACCTTTGTCTGTGTTTGCATTCCAGAGTTCCTCTCTCTTTATGAAACAGAGAGACTGGTCCAGGAACTCGCCAAGTTTGAGATAGATACACACAATATTATCATTAACCAAGTACTTTATGATGAAGATGGTGAGTTTACATGTTCTCATACTTCATTTTACCCTTGGAATAATTTTTTTATTAGAACAAGAGTTATAAATCTATTGGGCTCTTTCCTAATTGTAGACATAGAATCCAAGTTACTCAAAGCTAGAATGCGGATGCAACAAAAGTACCTTGACCAGTTCTATATGTTGTATGATGACTTTAACATCACCAAGCTCCCATTGCTGCCAGAAGAGGTAATTTACAATGCCAAAAAATTATAAATCTTTAAAAAGAAAATATCTTATTTTGAAATCATCTTTTCAATTGTCATACATTAACCAATCTTATCAGGTGTAGACGTGTAGTCTAACAGGTCGTTAATTTTCGAGACTATTGATGATTAATTCCAAATGATTTTAGATCGAACTTGTGGAAAGACATGATGTTTCTATTTTTTCCAACATACATTGCTCTAAGTTGAACTCATGTCATTCTTACACATCTTTTCTCCAAATTATTTCCAATGCTAATTGCTGAATTTATTATATTTTCCTTAAATTTCTTGCTTGTTTCTTCAGGAGGTATCCTCCTAGCTTGTGAATTCTTAGTTGATCATTATACCAAACTGAGAACCTAAATCTGAAATTCAGTAATTCTAGATGGGGTGTAAAAAAAATATTTTTACTTATTATTATTGGCCCTTTTGACATTTTTTGATTTGTAGGTTACTGGCGTTGAAGCTCTGAAAGCATTTTCATGTCATTTTCTGTCACCATATCAACCTTCCACCGGCACGGTGGAAGCGTTAGAGAGAAGGGTATCCACACTAAGGCAGCAGCTGCAAAATGCTGAAGCAGAACTAGAAAAACTGAGAAAAGGAAAACAAAAGGTCTGATGATGCTCCGGTCAAATTATGGCCTCTGTTGCATTTTCCTTTCTTCATTCTTTTCAAGTGACAATCAGGTGGCACCATACCCCGCTTTATGCTGCCAAGTGAAGTTCATCTTCTGCTTTAGTTTTGGTTAATGTTTTCTGTAGCTTAACTAATTTATAATTTTTTACATGAACCTTTCAGATATAATAAATGGTATATTTTACTATCATTGTGTGTTACACCCAGTGACAATGTGACATATCAATCATGTGATAAATATGATCAATGATTTTGAAAGTATGGTTCATTTATGATTTTTTTTTTATCAAGAACTTTCTCTACGATGGTAAATTCCTTCTTCTTTTTTGGTAATAATTCAATAGTCGGGAGTGGTGGTATTTGAACATTGGACGTTTTCGTTGGAAAAACATAGTTTTTTGTGGCATTTTGTTTCTCTCCTCTTTGTGTCTTTTTTAGGATTTTAACAAGAGAACTCATCCTAGTTCTTTCATCATTTACGGAGCTGAGACCAAGACACTACCTAAAAAAACAAGAATTTCAGGTTTTGATGCTACATAAAAAAATGTGCTCCTCCCACCCTTGTTCTGTTTTGTCAAAGTGGTAGGAATGAATTTTTGAAGGCAATTGTTTTCTGCAACGTAAGTAATGTAGTATAATAGTAATGATATAGCTTTAAAAAATAAAATAAAAATAAATAAAAGCAAATTAATGGTGAGGGTTATGCTATACTTAAAAAAAGAAAGCATCAGGAATGCTCTTATTTTATTCTCTTAACCCTTCAAGGGAAATAGAAAGAGGATCGCTTGTGAGTTAAAAAAATATCAGGTTAAAAAATATTTCATCGAGAGAGAGAGGCTTTGAAATTTTGTGGCTTGTAAGAGCAAAAGCAACCATGATGGATATCCATTAGCATAATCCTTCTAACATAAGTTACAACTCCAAAGCTTACTCATGCATCTGCCTTTCTATCTTTGATTAAGAATTAATTGTTTAGGAAAAGAACTAGGAATTTTTTTTCTAAATAACAATAAATATTAAAAAATTTAGTTATTTGTCACGTTTCAAAACAATTTTGAAAAGTAGCATCTCGAGTGTCTAAAACTCGAGTTCCAAGATAAAACTCGAGTTTTTAAGTCTCGATTTGTAAGTGGATTAGCTTAAACTGGGAAAAAATCAAGCTGAAAATCGAGTTTTAAAGACTCGATTTCCATAAATTGAATAAAAACGTCGCTATAGATCTATAAAACGTCACTATAGGGCTTAAAAACGCCACTATAGGTCTCCCTAAACCTGCACTTATAAAAAAAATTTTTTACAGGAAAACGCCACTATAGGGCTTTAAAACGTCACTGTAAGGCTTAAAAACGCCACTATAGATGAAATTTTTTTTGCATAAAACTCGAGTTTTAAAGACTCGAGATCTATGTGACATTTTCACACTCGAATTGCGAGTCTTTTGGACTCGAGTTCTAATATGGATCTCGAGTTTCTAAAACTCGAGATGCTACTTTCCTATATTGTTTCAAACGTTGCCTAACTAACTATATACAATTCTTTTGCACTGCTATTTTGCACATTACCTCAAAGAACTAGGATAACTTGTCATATTTTATGGAACAAATAAAATATAGTATCTAAAGTTGGAGATATATGTCAAGCATTGTTGAGATGGCCGAGTTGGTCTAAGGCGCCAGATTAAGGTTCTGGTCCGAAAGGGCGTGGGTTCAAATCCCACTCTCAACAATTCTTTTTTTTCTTTTTTCCTTTTTTGTAATTCAAATCCCATCTATTATTATTCCTGGAGGAACAATCTTACATTTTTAAAACTTCTAAAATGACTTGGTAGTAATTTGTTAACTTGTTAATCCTATTTCTAAAGAGTTTAGTATTCTGCTTGGATTGCAAAATAGTGAAAACACTGCAATCAGAACAGAAGAAAAAATCTGTTTAAAACTCTTTTTGACGATTTAGAAGTCACAACACAACACAACACTGATACATTATCCTCTCTATTATTTTGTCCTTGTTTTCCATTAGCAAACCAAACCTTGCATCTCAACAAAATAGAATAGAACCCATATTTAGATTCTGCTTTGTTCCCCCTTAACCTCATAACTTAAAAAAGAGCATTCACATCAAGTGCTAAAATAGCTAAAATGCTATTTTGGCACCAAAAACACTAAAAAAATTAGCTAAAATGCTATTTTCGCACCAAAAACACTAAAAAACTCGCTATTGTTGCTAGATGGTAAACACAAAAAATGTTATTTAAATGAAAGTTATAGAGAGAGAGACTAGAGTGGTAAAAGAAAGAAAAAAGAAAAAATTTAAATGAAGTTGTAAAAGAATAGAGTATTTGATATTGGGTATATTGTAACGTGAAATATTAAAATATATAAAGTATATTTTTGAGTTGCTAAAAGCTAAATTTTTTTACAGATTTGATGTGAATGCTTTACATCTTTACATCTTTACATTAAGTGGATCCAATTTGCACTAGAATCTAGATTCACTGCCGCCTTAAAGAATCTAACTACGAAACTCCAAACAGAAAGTCTATATTATTCTTAAATTATAGGCATTTGATCTCCTACGAATTATTAAACTTACAGATAAAATGGAAATGAAAAACAGATCATTTCAGCAAATCTACTTGTCAACAAGAGAAAATGGAAAAGAAAATGGGCAGTAAAATCAACAAAACAAACAAAACCTCTTATAACTTGGGGGGGGTCACTTTCCTGAATGCTTCGGTAATGAATATCAGCAAAGTACACAAACGAGGCTAGGATGCCGAAGCTCTTAATAATCTCATAATAACAATTACATTATCGTCTAGTACACAACACAATCATCTCATCTAGATACTATCCACCATGTAAGGTTGAGATGAAAACCACCACATCCTTCTCTTCTAGAGTTGTATCGAGCTGCCCACTTAGCTCCCAATCACAATCATTCACAAGGACAAGAACACCAGGTCTCCTGCAAGACAAACAAAACCTCTACATGTTTAATAAGGATGTTTATGATGATAGATTGCATTAATTATCTTACTTATAATCCTCTCCTTTCTCCAGGTACTCCCCTTTTTCACATCACTTATATTCATCACCCTAAAAGTGTTATTACCCATATCTATTTCATAGCAAAATTTTGGGGTAAACTACGGATCCTCAACAGACTACTCAAGATCAGCAACATGTATTCTTTTCCGCCTCTCAAGTGACTCTCCCATTTCATTCATAACTACAATTTCATAGTTTTGGAGTGAATGTGCGCACGCCCACCTTCAAGATTGAAATTTAGAAGCAAATTTAAACTTACACAGTATCTCCTTTCATGAACATTTCAGGCCTCTCCTTGATCAAATTGGTACGAACCCAACCGAGCAAATCTTTCATTATTAACTGACAAGTGCAAAGAAAAACATATTGATGAGTCTGCCCACACATCTCACACTTTGATCTTTTAGGAAAGCATCTATTAAAACTAGAAATTTACCTTTTCTGCACCCTTTGGCATATCAACATTGACATTATGGACCTTTACAGAGTCACAGAGAAGCTCTAATCCCCCGCTGCCAATAAAATTAACATTGCATCCATTCCAATGAGACATAAAGCGTAGACAAAGATTAAAAGCAACCAATCATGTACAAAGTTAAAAATTGGAACATGATAAGTAAATTGATGTCATAAAAGAACCTAAGACATGCCCATATGAACCTTTTAACTGAACACACTGCACTGCTACAGTACTTGCAAAATCCCAAATCTTACAAAACAAAATACCCATCAATTTTTTTTTTTTTTTTTTTTTTTTTGAGATTACAAATATTGAAAATTTGGGGAATAAAGAAGTGGGTTTCGTTTATTATGCAACCTTTTTATCAGTAATCAATAAACACTTGACTGAGACAGTGAAAAACAGATTAAAGATCAAATTTTTATTGAACGCTAAACAAAAAAGGATTCATCTTGACAAATTCATGTTAACCTTTAAACTCTCAAACTTATAAGCAGATTGAAACCAAAAAAAAAGAAGAAGAGAGAAGCAGTTGTTATTAAAGTCATATGCCCAGGTTTTGATGTAAGATTACAAAACAAAAGGAGCAATTACCCGAATTCGAGAGTGAGTTGCATTTTTTTGAATTTTCTCCTGTGTTGCAAAAATTGGAAACCCTAGAGAGAAAGATATTTTTTGTATGGACGCGCCTTTTGTTTTGGCCTTGTTGTAGCGTAGGATCTAGTCAGATAACACGGCGTCGTTTCTCGACTCTGTCCCAAACTAATGACCTGTTTGGATGGAGAGGAGAAGGAGAGAGAGTCAATGAGAGTAGAGTAGAGTTAGCTAAAAAAAGCTAATTTTATGCTAAATCTATTCTACTTTCCCTCCCTCCCCTTCAATCCAAACGGACCATAAGTTCTCTCTCTCTCTCTCTCTCTCTCTCTCTCTCTCTCTCTCTCTCTCTCTCTCTCTCTCTCTCTCTCTCTCTCTCTCTCTCTCTCTCCACGTTATGTGATTTTTAAAAAGATACATTGTCAATCTACCTTTTTTTTCTTCTTACAAATGGTTTTATAATAATATTAATTCAATTAAAATTATTGAGTCGTGTAATATTGCTTAATGTTTCACATAATATGTCATGTTCTCTCTCTCCATGTGATGTGATTTAAAAAAAAAATACATTGTCAATGTAACCTTTTTTTTCTTACAAATGGTTTTAATAATTAATTCAATGAAAATTATTAAGTTGTGTAATATTGCTTAGTCTATATATATATTAGATTAAAATATAAAACTGACCATCTAACTTTCTTCAGATTTCATTTCAGTCCTCTAACTTTGCGTTCATTTATTTCAGTCCTCTAAATTTCAAATTTATTCAATTAAGGCCTTTCCATTAACTTTTGTTAAAATTTTTGGAATAAAAAATCTGGAAAATGTTTTTCAATCATTAATTGAATTTTTTTAATTTAAAAAATTTGAAGAAAAATTTATAAAATTGAAAAATTAACCACAACATATAACAAAAATTGATGGAAAAACCTTAATTGAATAAACTTGAAAATTAGAGGACTGAAATGAAATCTGAAGAAACTTAAAGGGTCAGTTTTGCATTTTACTATATATATTAATAGGTAAAGCTCAGAGAAAGTTCAATTAGAATTTGAAATTAGAATCCAACTTTGCGCCATGTGTCTAAATTTATGTAGGGATCACACCATAATTATCCACGTAAGTTTTTTAATCTTTGTTCCAAGTGAGTTAATGAGTGCAAAATACTAAGAATCTAATATTAATGAACTATAAATTTTTTTTTTTTTTTTAAATCACCTATACTCAATACAAATCATCACACATCAAAGATCACCACACATTCTATCTTATTAAAAATTAAAAAAATAAGAAAAAAAATACCATAAGTAGTATTAAATTTAGGTAAGAATTTTAATATATGACTCATTACATTTACTTCTTTTTTTTAATAATTTGATTAATTATTTATATTTTTATGATATAAATTGTGTTTAATTTCAAATGTATCCATACATATGCACGTGTTACACGCTATTTTTTTGTATAATAATTTGACTAATTATATATTTTTATAATAAAAAGGCGAAAACCACATTTTCGTCCTTATATTTTCACGCAATTCCCACTTTGGTCTCTAACTTTTTTTTCCACCGCTTTTACTCCCTATCCTGGAAAACGCGTCTCGTTTTTGTCCCTGCTGTTACATCAGAGACGGAAAATGCATACATGGCAAATGGAGTGCACAGTTGACACACTAAAAGCTGACATGGTCATTAAAATAATAATAATAAAAAATGTTATTTGGCATTAAAAAATACCACATCAGCATCTAAATTTAAAAAACTAATTTGTCAATTTTAACTAAATTAAAAAATTAAAAACAGAATTAAAAACCAAAAATCACATGAATTGAGATCTAAGTGTGTCTTGAATAAGAACACAAACCCAAATCTAAGATCACAAACCCATAAATTAAGAACAACAAGAACACATTTTCAACTAATAATCTCAATTTGAATTAGTGAAAACCAGCAATGAGAATACAAAAAACCATAAATCTCAATCTCGAATCACCAAAATGCATATAGAAACACTGTCAATATTTTCAAAAACAAAACAGAACGCTTTACAAAAGAGAAAAAATTCAAAATAAAAAATAGAAACAGATCTCAAATTTGATCGCTAAAACAAAACACTTTCAATATTTTTCAAAACACAGAAAACAATTTCACTTACTAAGAATCAATAATGCGAATGAAACAGTTTATAAAAAAAAAATAATAATAATAATAAATAAATAAATAAAAAAAGAAAAACTCAAGCTTGAGTGAGAGTGAGTCTGAGTTTGAGTCTAAGAGAGTCACCAGTAGCTTCTTCATGAGGGAGACGTTGCCGGAGTGTACAGTGAGGAATAAGGCGGTGACGTCAGTCTTGAACTCGTTGTACTCGACTCGGACCTGACTCGCTGAATCATCACACGATATCACCTTGGTCTTCCTGCTCTTCAAGCACACGGTGCCGACGAAGTTAACGTTGACAGATGGATTGGTGATGAGCTCTAATGCTGACTTCATATCACCGGAGAGTGAAGCTTCTAGAAGGCATTGCGAGACTTCTCCCCTGCAGAACGATGCAAGGGAGACTGCTTCGATGGGTTTGGTGACTACTTCGATGGGTTTGGTGACTGATCGGTGGTAGGGGTGGTGATTGGTGGTCTAATTTGTTCATGTGGGTTTCGGATTGTAGGGTTGGTTGGTTGATTGGGTTCGTTGTTGTTATGGGTTTCGGACTGGATTGGTTGTGTTATATTTTTGGATTGATTTGGTATTTGGGGCTTTAGGATTTGATGATTTTGCTGGGTTTGAGAAATTTGTGATTTTGAGATTTTTAATTTTTGATTTTTAATTTCTGGGTTTGTGTTCTTATTTTACTTATTCAAGACACGTTTAGATCTCAATTCATGTAATTTTTTATTTTTAATTCTGTTTTTAATTTTTTTATTTAGTTAAAATTAATAAATTATTATTATCTTTTAATTTTGATGCTGACATGGCATTTTTTAATGTCAAAATAAAATTTATTATTATTATTTTTATAGTTTCGTCTGCCACCTAGGACTTTGCCGTTAGGGCAATGACGCCAGGGACAAAAACGAGATGCATTTTCCAGGATAGGGACTAAAAACGGTAAAAAAGTTAGGGACCAAAGTGGAATCACTTGAAAATGTAGGAACAAAAATGTGATTTTCGCCTAGTAAAAATTGTGTTTAATTTTAAATGCATCCATGCGTTTGCATGGATTACATACTAGTTTCACATAATATATCCCACTCTCTCTCTCCATGTGATGTGATGTGATTTAAAAAAAAATACATTGTCAATCTATCTTTTCTTGTCTTACAATGGTTTTAATAATATTAATTCAATCAAAATTATTGAGCTGTATAACATTATTTAAAGTTTCATATAATATATTCTTCTCTCTCTCTCTCTCTCTCTCTCTCTCTCTCCACGTGATATGATTTGTTTTTAAAATACATTGTCAACCTACCTTTTCCTGTCTTACAATGGTTTTAATAATATTAATTCAATCAAAATTATTGAGTCATGTAACATTACTTAAAGTTTCACATAATATATCCTCGTCTCTCTCTCTCTCTCTCTCTCTCTCTCTCTCTCTCCATGTGATGTGATTTCAAAAAAAAAAAAACATTGTCAATCTACCTTTTCTTGTCTTACAATGGTTTTAATAATATTAATTCAATCAAAATTATTGAGTTGTGTAACATTATTTAAAGTTTCACATAATATATCCCATAAAAAAAGTTTCACTATATATATACATATATCTTATTTAATGACAAAAAACTTATTGAGTAAAAAAAAAGGACTTATCAATTGAGCTAACTAATTAAAGTGAATGCATAGTGTAGTTGCACGATTTTCCTGGCCCAGATTTTATTGATCTGGCCTTGGCCCAAAGCGCAACCCACAATAGAAATTTGTAGAGGATGGGTCAAAGAACTTCGCCTCAGTCAGCCTGTTCGGTCTAGTACATGGACAATATAGTTGCAGAAAATAAAAACACAAGAATGGATCTCCACGTGTGATTCTATTTCTCCCGTTCTTAATACAGTTTTTTCCTCCCTTCTTTGGGGGATTTCACTACATTATATAGTTCCTCTCCTCTCATCTCAACCTTACACTTGTCGATCATCTAAGCACCTACTTGAGCACCTGTCCCATCAGACGCCCCCATCTTTCCCTTTGTGAGTTGCAGAGGCCAAGGTGGTACTGTTCAGGGGTCTTTTCCTCATTAATGCGGCCAAGAGGATGGTTGGGGCGCAATTAATGTGGTGGTGGCAGCTTTCTATGAGATATTTTGGATTTTATTCATTTTATATGTTGGGAGGACGGACTGAAATGGATGGGAGAGTGCCTCGTATGGACTTCGTGATGTCCGAGGAGGAGTTACTCCTCGGACAGGTTTCCGTGGCGTTATTGGGGTTGAGTAATGCTTCATATGTGGTTTCTCTTCGGCAAGGACGCTCCTCGGACGGGCCTGGATTTGGAATAGCCCATTTATTTTTGGGCCGGGCCCCACAATAGCCCCTCAAAACTCCGGTTTTTATCTCCTTCCGAGGAGAAAAGCGGGGTTTTGATGTTAGTGAGAGGGTGGAAATAAGGAGAGCTTGGGACGCGCATGCGGACCGTTACTTTTGACGCGTTACAATTTACGAGGCGTGGTCATTAACTTCCGGAGGCGTTATGTTCCCTCCATCCAACGGTGTGGCGTGGATCGAACGGCCATCGTTTCTTCTCGTATTTTTAGGCAGGAATGATCTTTTCTCTCTCCTCCCGGCTATATAAGACGTCAGAGGGGTTCAGTTCTTTTTATCTGCATTTCGTAAACCTCAGAGGCTTCCAGAGAACTCCATCGAAACCTAGAGACATACGAATACTCACGCCCGTTACGCCTCCGTAGCCGTCTTTCGTGAAGCGTTCCTTCCAGGAGAGATTTCCAGGCGTCCCACTGAGCGTTTTGCGAAGGTACCAGTACATTTCGTTCATTTCGCCGTTTCAATTCCCTCCTCGGACTCTACTTTTATTCTCAGTCCTTACTTTCGTTTCCCCAGTTCAGTTCAGATGGGTAGATTTGAGAAATTAGTAAACACTCCAGCCGCTATGGAGGCCTTTAGGGCTAAATACCACATTCCCCCGGGGGTTGGGTTGCAGTACTGTCCTCTTGAAGGAGTATTGACAGAGAGAGGTATGGGAGAAGTTGTTATCCCTATGATTGCTTTTATAGAGGGAGGGATGACACTTCCCATGCGTAGGATTACAAGGGACTACCTGTTCAACCATAGGTTGACGCCGTATCAGTGTGCCCCGAATATGTTCAAGATACTAGGCTGTGTAGATGTCTTAGACGAGCGGATGAATCTAGGCCTTACTTGGCACGATGTGGCTTATCTGTACGAATGTCACCGCCTCGGGGATGATGGGTATTATCTTAAATCCCGGAACGAGGATGTTAGGTTGATCTCTTGTCTCCCAGTATCCAATAAAACCGTGAAGAATGACTTCCTTATTGCTTCTGGGGAGTGGACCGACGGTATTCATTGTCCAACTCGGGCAGGAACCCCAGGTGCGACGTTTTTAGGATCGGTCCTTTTTGGGAAAGGATTTAGTGTTGAGGGTTTACCTTTCTTGCTTTCTTTGTAATTGGAAAATTTCAGGAATTAACCCCACTTTTCTTGGTTGCTTGCAGATAAAATTCACGTCGCTCCTCGGCTAAACTTTGTGAACGTGCCAGCGTTGAACTACCTTCTTAGGTCGGAGATTTACGTTTCCGAGGACAGACAGTTGCGCGCGGCCCATCTGGTTCTGGGCTATCAACCTCTGAGCACCTCTTTCCAGGCTATCGGCCACGCTATAAGGGCTGGCAGTCCGAGGTTGGCTAGGATTGACGTTTCCAAGGACGGGTTCCTAGCTAAACACGATCTGCCACCAGTTGTGTTGCCTGGTGTTAGAAATCCCTACTTAGCAGAGCAGCTACCTCCGCCAAACGAGCCTGGTGTTGCCGTTCAGGTTGAAGAGGAAACTGAATCATCTCGTCTTTCCCTTGAGGAAGAGATAGACGAGTTTTACTTTGAGGAGGAAGTTCAGCAAACCGCTTTGGTGGAACTTTCCGGTCCTGAAGGAGAGCGGGACCGTCATTCTGCAGTTGGCGCTCCTTCCATTGTTATCTGCTCGGACGATACCTCGGACGAAGAGACAGAGCCCATGGCAGGAAAGGGAAAGTCTCTGAAGGAGCTGATGGCCTCCCGAGGGAAAGGCCAGTCATCGAAGGGACCATCTCCATCAAAAGTCAAAACCCTTCCTCCTGTTGTCCCTCAGGGCATTTCGGAACCTGGCCTTAAGGCTATTCCGGACCTGAAGAAGAAAAGGCCGGTTGATACCCCTGAGGAGGGTGAGGTGGCTGCTCAGCCGACCAAGCAGCAAAAGACTGCTCGTGCACCAAGGAGCAGAAGGGGCAGCTCCGCGGAGAATCGGGACGAGGAGAGCCTTGCGGAGGTACGAGCTGCCCCGCGTGTATGGAGCCCCAAGTTGGAGCTGGATGGGGTGGCCATCCCCTATAATGCTTCGGTCCGAGAGTACAACCGAGGCCGGGCAGGGTATGTGGCCGAGGCTTTAGAGCAGCCCCTACTCCTTCCTCGGGATATGGAGGCTTATAGGCGGTTCTCTCAGCCCGAGATCTTCCTATCCCTTAAAAGGGACCTCGCGATGGTAAGTAACCCTTCTACTGCTTCATTAAAAAGGGACCCCCTCTTCTTTCCTTTTTTTAAGCAATCTTGTTTCGTTCGTAGATTACTCAGCAGGTATTTGTGGCTGAGGAATTCTGCCGAGGTAATCGTAGTCGGGCTGACGCTGAGACCCAGGCTCGGACGGAGATGGAGAAAGCCTTAGGGTCCCTTAAGCACGATCACATTAAACTCACGGACGAGTTCAAGGAGTCGGAGAGACTGCGCAAAAGTGCAGAGGCTGGTTTGAAAAGTGCCGAGACCCAGGCGGAGGACCAGCGCAAAGAGCTGTACTCGACACAGATTAACCTCGCCACAGAGAGGCAGGCAGTGCAGGATCTCAAGACTGCCCTGCAAAAAGTCGAGGATGAGCTAAGGCGAGTCAAAGAGGAGGCCCAGCTGATCCGAGAGGCTGCAGAAGTTGAGAAGAATGCTGCTCGCCAGCTCGGGGCCGCAGAAACGGAGGCGAGGCTCTCCGAGGAGATCCCCGAGGTGTGCAGGGATTACTACAGTATTTCATGGGCTCATGCTCTCGATGCTGCAGGAGTTCCTGCGGATTCGGCACTAAGACTGCCCGAGAACATCTTCTATCCTCCGGAGATCCGAGAGAATCCTGATGACGTCCAAGTGGCCTCAGAGCAGGGCCCGGCGGCGCCTGATGCCGTCCTTGTGACTGATACGGCGAAGGATCCCGCCGCAGACTCTACCATCGAGGTGCCTTCCCCTCAGCCCGAGCAGAAAGAAGATCCTCCTGTTAAGGCTTAGCCCTTTAGGCTTTTGATCTCTGTACCCTTTTTTTTTTGAATGCGAGTCGTCCTATTTTTCCATTCTTCTGTAAGGACGTCTCTTTCTAATGTACTCAGAATATTAATATAAGATGTTCGCTTTGCTTACTATGGATGTATGTCAGTAGCGCTCTAGTATTTGCAACGATGTAGATATAGGCAAATAGCCAACATAAAAATGGGTTTTTGGGCTGCGCATTTGAGGGTTGCGATGGTGCCAGACTGCGCGCACGTATTAAAACGATTTCCTTTAAGTAATAATCTCCCAATCTATCATACGTAATAATTTCCCCTAAGTCTGTGGTCCGAGGAGCCATGCAGGACTTGGGTTCTGTTTAAAACTATGAATAGTCGCCTTAAGTATTAATTTCCCCTAAGTCTGTGGTCTGAGGATCCATGCAGGACTTAGGTTCTGTTTAAAACTTATAAAGATTGTCATGAGTAATAATTTCCCCTAAGTCTGTGGTTCGAGGAGCCATGCAGGACTTAGGTTCTGTTTAAAACTATGAATAGTTGCCTTAAGTATTAATTTCCCCTAAGTCTGTGGTCTGAGGATCCATGCAGGACTTAGGTTCTGTTTAAAACTTATAAAGATTGTCATGAGTAATAATTTTCCCTAAGTCTGTGGTCCGAGGAGCCATGCAGGACTTAGGTTCTGTTTAAAACTATGAATAGTTGCCTTAAGTATTAATTTCCCCTAAGTCTGTGGTCTGAGGATCCATGCAGGACTTAGGTTTTGTTTAAAACTTATAAAGATTGTCATGAGTAATAATTTCCCCTAAGTCTGTGGTCCGAGGAGCCATGCAGGACTTAGGTTCTGTTTAAAACTATGAATAGTCGCCTTAAGTATTAATTTCCCCTAAGTCTGTGGTCTGAGGATCCATGCAGGACTTAGGTTCTGTTTAAAACTTATAAAGATTGTCATGAGTAATAATTTCCCCTAAGTCTGTGGTCCGAGGAGCCATGCAGGACTTAGGTTCTGTTTAAAACTATGAATAGTTGCCTTAAGTATTAATTTCCCCTAAGTCTGTGGTCTGAGGATCCATGCAGGACTTAGGTTCTGTTTAAAACTTATAAAGATTGTCATGAGTAATAATTTCCCCTAAGTCTGTGGTCCGAGGAGCCATGCAGGACTTAGGTTCTGTTTAAAACTATGAATAGTTGCCTTAAGTATTAATTTCCCCTAAGTCTGTGGTCTGAGGATCCATGCAGGACTTAGGTTCTGTTTAAAACTTATAAAGATTGTCATGAGTAATAATTTCCCCTAAGTCTGTGGTCCGAGGAGCCATGCAGGACTTAGGTTCTGTTTAAAACTATGAATAGTTGTCAGGGGACCAGCAAGCAACGGATAGTCATGAAAGAAAACATATGCTAAGCCATTCTTATTAATAATAATATCTTCTGAGGTTATTTACATTCCACGGTCGAGGTACAGGCTTTTCATCCAGATCTTCTAGGTAGTAGGCGCCTATTCCGGCCACGGATGTGACACGGTATGGTCCCTCCCAATTGGGCCCCAACTTGCCCCAAGAGGGGTTCTTCGCGCTGCCAAGAATCTTCCTCATCACGAGGTCACCTGGACCCAGAGGCCGCAGCTTGACGTTAGCATCGTACCCTTGTCTCAGCTTCTGGTGATAATAGGCCATATGAATCATCGCTTTTTCTCTTCTTTCTTCGGCTAGGTCCAGACTCCGTTCCAATAAACCGTCGTTATCGTTTGGGGTAAACGATCTAGACCTCAGTGTGGGAAAGTTGTTCTCGATTGGGAGCACGGCCTCAGCCCCATAAGTCATCGAGAAGGGGGTCTCACCGGTCGATCGTCGCGGCGTCGTCCGATAAGTCCATAAGACGTGGGGGAGTTCTTCCACCCATCTCCCCTTTGCCTCGTCCAGTCTCTTCTTCAGTCCGTTCACTATGACCTTGTTCACGGCCTCGACCTGCCCATTTCCCTGAGGGTAGGCGGGGGTGGAATATCGGTTAATGATTCCGAATTCGCGGCAATACTCCCTAAAGTTCTTACTGTCGAACTGCAGACCATTGTCGGAAATGAGTGTCCGCGGAGTTCCGAAGCGGGTGATGATGTTCCTCCAGATGAATTTCTGGGCGTCCACGTCCCTAATGTTGGCTAAGGGTTCAGCTTCCACCCATTTAGTGAAGTAATCAGTTCCGACTATTATGTATCGCTTGTTCCCCGCAGCTTTGGGGAAAGGTCCGACTATATCAAGGCCCCATTGTGCGAACGGCCATGGGCTAGAGAGGGGGTTGAGAACCCCTCCGGGTTGGTGGATATTCGGGGCGAATCTTTGGCACTGGTCGCACTTCTTAGCGTATTCTTGGGCCTCTCTTTGCATGTTCGGCCACCAGTACCCTTGGGTGAGTGCCCTGTGCGCCAGCGACCTTCCTCCGGTGTGGCTTCCACAAATCCCCTCGTGCAACTCCTCAAGTAAAGATTCGGACTCTTCTGGATGCACGCAGAGTAGGTACGGTCCAGAGTAAGAGCGTCGATATAGTTTGTGGTCCTCTGATAGCCAGAACCGAGGAGCATTCCTGCGTATCTTCTCGGCTTCCAGTTTTTCCTCCGGTAAGAGGTCGTTTTGGAGGAAGCTCTTTATGGGGTCCATCCAGCTAGGACTTTTTCTGATCTGATGGACCTGAGCCGGGTTTCTGCCAACGGGACTTGCTTGTGCCAGATCTTCAACAAGGATCATTCGCGGCAGATTATGCGCCGAGGACGTGGCGAGAGTGGCCAGCGAATCGGCATGGGTGTTTACGCTCCTGGAAATGTGCGTCAGACTGAAGGATTCAAAACTCGTCTGTAACCGTTTGACTCGTCCCAGATAGTCTTGCATCCTAGTATCTCGAGCTTCCAGCTCACCCATCACCTGTCCGACAACTAGTCTGGAGTCCGAGAACGCTTCTATCATTCTTCTGCCCAATCTTTGAACCATCGTCATCCCTTGAAGTAAGGCTTCGTATTCGGCTTCATTGTTCGTAGCCGAGAATCCGAGCCTCAATGATTTTTCAAGGGCGGCCCCATCCGGGGATATTAAAACTATCCCAACTCCTGACCCCCTCTGGTTAGCCGCGCCATCTACATAGACCTTCCAATGCGTGCTTCTCCCTGTTGAAATCGCACCAACCGACTTTCCATCCATGTCTTTCTTCTCGGTTATTGCTTCTATAGAGGGCTCAGCAAACTCCGCTACCAAGTCTGCGAGGACCTGTCCTTTGATAGAGGATCTGGGCATATATTTAATATCAAAGGCCCCCAAAAGCGCACTCCACATGGCGATCCTTCCGGTGTAGTCAGCGCTTCGAAGCACTGCTCGGAGGGGAAGCTGAGTTAGAACGATGACCGTGTGCGCCTGAAAGTAATGAGGAAGTTTTCGGGTTGCATGCACTATCGCCAGAATTGCCTTTTCTAAAGGTAGGTATCGCACCTCGGCCTCATGTAGTGATTTGCTCACATAGTACACCGGTCGCTGCACCCCATTATCATCCCGTATCAGTACCAGGCTTACAGCGTGGGGGGCTACGGCGATGTAGGCAAATAGCACCTCATCTGCCTCAGGGCTGGACATAATGGGTGGTCGGGATAGGTAGTCTTTAAGCTGTTGGAAAGCCTGAACGCAATCCTCCGACCATTCGAACTCTTTCCACTTGTTTATCAGGAGATAGAAAGGCCGACATCGATCCGCCGATCGCGATATGAACCGGTTCAACGCCGCGATCATGCCAGTGAGCTTCTGTACTTCCTTCGGGTTCCGAGGAGCCTGTAGGCTGTTAATGGCTTTGATTTGGTCGGGACTTACTTCTATTCCCCTGTGGGTGACCATATACCCCAGGAATTTCCCCGATCCGACCCCGAATGAACATTTGGAGGCATTCAGCCGCAACCGGTGCTCCCTTAATATAGCGAAGATTGTTCCGAGGTCCTTCACGTGCTCGGACACCCTTTTACTCTTCACAACCATATCGTCTATATAAACCTCAATGATCTTGCCCAGTTGTGGTTCAAACATCCGAGTCATCATCCTTTGGTAGGTTGATCCTGCGTTCTTTAGCCCAAACGGCATCACCTTATAATGATAATTTCCGATGGGCGTCATGAAAGCCGTTTTCTCTTGGTCCTCTAGCGCAAGGGGTATCTGATGATAGCCCTGGAAGGCGTCCAGGAAGCTCATTCGAGGGTGCCCCACGGTTGCGTCCACCAATCGATCAATTCGGGGTAGGGGGAATGGGTCCTTTGGGCACGCCTTGTTCAGGTCCGTGAAGTCCACGCAGACCCTCCATTTCCCTGTCTTCTTCTTCACCACCACAGTGTTTGCCAACCATTCCGGGTAAAAGACCTCTTTAATAGCCCCTGCTCTTTTTAGTTTTGCCACTTCGTCTTTCACGGCACCAGCATGTTCCTTTGAAGGGCGTCGGGGTGGCTGCTTCTTCGGAGTGGAAGAGGGGTTGACGTTCAGGTGGTGACAAATAAGGCTAGGATCAACGCCCGGGGCGTCGTAGGCGTCCCATGCGAACACGTCGACATTTTCTCTGAGAAATTTGACCAGTTCCTCCTTTTCTTGAGAGGGCAATTCAGAGCCGACCAGAAAGAACTTCTCCGGGTCGTCGTTGATAGCGATTTTATCCAAACTTTCACACCTTATCCCCTCGGCTGGCCCATCGTCTTGCTCTGCCGAGGCGGCTGATTGCTATAAACTTTCAGGGGCCGAGGACTCGGCATGGGTCCGATGTGAGACGGCGGCCACCATACACTGCCTGGATACGGCCTGATCACCTCGGATCTCCTCTTCTTGTCCTCTGGATGGGTATTTTACTTTTTGGTGAAGTGTGGAGGCCACGGCCTCTAGGGCATGGATCCACGGCCTTGCAACTATTGCGGTGTAAGGTGAATAAGCGTCGACCACAATAAAATTTACCTCCACTATCTCCGCCCCAGTCTGCACGGGTAGTCGGATTTGCCCTTTTGGCGTAACAGTCCTTCCCTCGAAACTGAGAAGGGGAGAGTCGTAAGCCGTCAAATCTTCCGGCTTCAGGTTCAGCCCCTTGTATAGATCGGGGTACATTATCTCCACTGCACTTCCCGAATCCACCAACACCCTTTTCACGTCGAAGCCCCCAATCCTCAGCGTGACCACCAAGGCATCATCGTGAGGTTGAATAGTTCCTCTCTTATCCTCATCCGAGAATCCCAGTATCAAGGAGCTTCCCTTTTTTGACCTCTTGGGTTCCTTTTGCCTGCCCTCGGAGAGGAGCCGATCCACAGCTAACACCCTGGGGATGGGTGGCCCCGTTCTTCCTGGTGCAGCGAGGATGACATGTATCGTCCCGGTGGGGGGTCTTAAGGACACGTCCCTTCGAGGCTCTTGTGTTGCTTGGCCGGGATGGCCACTCGATGGGTGCAGCAGGTGGCGCAATTTTTCTTCTCGGACCAACTGATCTAGGTGATTCCATAGGTTCCTGCAGTCCTCAGTAGTATGCCCGTTGTCCTGATGATAGTGGCAGTACAGGTTCTGGTTACGTTTGGAAGAGTCTCCAGCCATCTTCCCCGGCCATCTGAAATAGGGCTCATTCCTTACTTTCTCTAGTACCTGTTGTACTGGTTCTCGGAATACGGCATTCACTGTTTGCGGGATGCTCTGCCCAGCCTGTCGCGAAAAATCTCTCCTCGGCTGACCAGGGTTGTGTCGTTCTGACCTGAAATCAGTCGCTTTGGGGGGGATAACCTTCTCCTTTCCCCTCCCTTGTAGCTGATCTTCCTCCACCCTTTTGTATTTGTCGATCCTATCCCTCAACTGATCAACATTGGTAACCGGTTTGCCAGTGAGGGACTTCCTTAAGCCATGGTCGGTGGGGAGCCCGCTTTTGAATGTGCTGATAGCGACAGCATCATGGTTGTCATCCAGGTCGTTATACACTTCCCAGTATCTATCCGAATATGCTTTCAGAGTCTCTCCCTCGTACATGGATAAGGACAACAGCGAACCTAGGGGCCTGGGGACTCTGGTGTTGGTGATATAGCGGGAGCAGAAATCCTGAGTGAGCTGCTTGTATGAGTTTACGGAATTTGTCTTCAGGCCGTTGAACCACCTCATCGGCATTGATCCCAAGCTGGACGGGAAGATTTTACACATAAGGGCTTCATTTTGCGAGTAGATCGCCATCTTTTGGTTAAATTGGCTCACATGCTCTACCGGGTCTGTTCGACCGTTATAGATGGCGAATGCCGGTTGGTTGAACCGTCGAGGCAGCTTAGCCCCTTCAATTCTGTACGTGAAGGGGGACCTTGAAACCTGGTCCAACGCCTTCTTCATGGCATCGTTTCCCGAACCCTTGCTGGATGTGCTCTCGTATTTCCGCACAGGGGGTGGTTCCTTTTCGTAGGAAAAGGTTTCACTTGGGGGGGTCCTTGATCTCCGTCGGTAACTCGCATCCTTCGCATTAGAAGACCCATCTGAGTCTGAAGGAGATCGCTTTCGCTGTACCCGTCGTAGCTTCCTCTTCAGATCGTCTATCTCTCGCTGCATGGCCTGGTGACTATTTCGCCTTTGGGACACGTGACTACCTTTCTGAGCGTGACTCTGGCTTGTCCGGGTAGTATGCATACTTCCCTCCTGATTTCCCCCGTGGCCTGGGTTGACGGGGTTATTTTGCCTCTGGGACTCGGCGGGCTGTGCCTGTTGGGGGTCAGCCTGGTGAGGATTCTCCGGGTGCGGACCTAGTTCTGCCATGCTTGACCGTTGTGCTAGCTGATGCCCTAGTTCTCCCCACAGACGGCGCCAATTGTAGTTGCACGATTTTCCTGGCCCAGATTTTATTGATCTGGCCTTGGCCCAAAGCGCAACCCACAATAGAAATTTGTAGAGGATGGGTCAAAGAACTTCGCCTCAGTCAGCCTGTTCGGTCTAGTACATGGACAATATAGTTGCAGAAAATAAAAACACAAGAATGGATCTCCACGTGTGATTCTATTTCTCCCGTTCTTAATACAGTTTTTTCCTCCCTTCTTTGGGGGATTTCACTACATTATATAGTTCCTCTCCTCTCGTCTCAACCTTACACTTGTCGATCATCTAAGCACCTACTTGAGCACCTGTCCCATCAGACGCCCCCATCTTTCCCTTTGTGAGTTGCAGAGGCCAAGGTGGTACTGTTCAGGGGTCTTTTCCTCATTAATGCGGCCAAGAGGATGGTTGGGGCGCAATTAATGTGGTGGTGGCAGCTTTCCATGAGATATTTTGGATTTTATTCATTTTATATGTTGGGAGGACGGACTGAAATGGATGGGAGAGTGCCTCGTATGGACTTCGTGATGTCCGAGGAGGAGTTACTCCTCGGACAGGTTTCCGTGGCGTTATTGGGGTTGAGTAATGCTTCATATGTGGTTTCTCTTCGGCAAGGACGCTCCTCGGACGGGCCTGGATTTGGAATAGCCCATTTATTTTTGGGCCGGGCCCCACACATAGCTTTAATCCTATCATCAAGATTAAAATAATGACATAAAAAATTAGAAAAAGTCAAATCTAACATCTTGAAGTCCTTACTAAAGAAATACTCTTTTGTAATTAAAAGTGCTTAGGGTTCAATTGATATTTCAATGGTAGTGACACTATTTGCAGTTCCCGATATCTATGATTCTTTTTTTTTGCTGAATCCAATATCTGTTATTCGAACCCTTACTTTCCACACCCCAAATATCTATCTTAAAAAAAGGTGTTAAAAAGACTATGGACACATGTTAAGGAAACAAAATTATATCGTGCATGTAATAAATTTATATTATTTTAAATCTAAGAGGTTGACTTAGTAGTTATTGAGGTCTTAGGTTTGAAACTTCTAATTAGCGTTTTAGCATCACTTCAACAGGTTCCTCCTTGCTATAAAATAGTGTGTACGAGGGATGAGAAAACAACACACACCCATTTGAATAGCTATGTACTCTTGTTTATAAATAATAATAAAAAATATATTACTTTTTCAAAATTTAAATTTACATTACTTGTATTAAGCAAAAATAAAATTATATTATGGATCGAAATAAGATATCTTGAGTATTATTGACCCTTAATCTCAAAGAGGTACAAATCGTAATTTCTTTTTGATGAGTAATAAAATTTAAAGACTCCTAAAATGAAAGAGAAGTGCTACGTTTACAATAATTTCACAACACATTTACAACAAATCCTATATGGTAAGTTATTATTGGTTATAATTTGAATTAAAAACTTAAATTACATTTTTACCCATCATAACAATCAGTAACAACTTGTCATTTAGGATTTGTTGTGAACATAGTATTTCTCAAAACGAAATGGGAGATATACAAAACTACAAATGAATTAGTTAAAAACTTAAAATAACAAAATTTAGTTTTTTTTAATACCAAATTTAAAAAAGACAATTTTCACCAAACAATTTCCCAACAATACGATTTTTAATAAATATTAGTTGAGAAAATGCTGATATTGGTGAGTAAAATTGTAATTTAAGCAGTAGACTCATATTAGAACTAGTAACAACTTGTTACCCAAAATTTGCTGTAAAAATATCATAGATACTTATCTTATTATTTTTATCCAAAAATAAACTAGAAAAAAACTAAAGACACTCAGCTGTCTGTGGTGTGGATCCCATACAGTCGGGATCTACAGCAGCAAGTGTAGAATCATTGTACATAAAAACTACTACAATTGCAAAAACATGTCATCATTAAAACACATCACAGTATCGGACGGTCCCAATGAACGGACAGATCTAACAACCTTAAATTAGCAAATGACATAAGTTTACAGCTCACCACAACCTTCACTCTCTCTGTCTCTCTTATTATATTCATAGTCATTGCTCAGTTTTGAAGTTCTCAATTATCGGGCGTCAAAATCTAATCCTTGACCAAAAACAAGGATTCACTTTTAGTTTATTTGGGTTTCTGGGTCAGGGCCCAAACGGTGAATAAGACCAAGGTGGTGGTGGTGGTGGTGGTGGCGTTAGCTTAGTGAGCCAGGGGTTGAGTTTGCAATCAGTGCTGTGAATTTCTTTGTTTCTGATATGGAGGCTTATAAGAGGTGGGTTAGGCGGAACAAGGAGTATGTGCACTCGTTGGAGTCTCTAGCCAATGTGAGCCCCGATCAATTCCTTGTAATTTCGTTTTTTTTTTTTGTTTTTTTTGTTTTGGTACTTTGTCAGTTGTTACAAATTTAAGGACAAAGTTTTAATATTTTAATTGGGTATTGGATTGTTTGTTGTGTTTGGCTTTGTGGGTTTTCGTTATTATTGCTTTTGATATCCATGGTAGCTTGATATGTGAGAAATTCCGAGAAAAAAAGTAAAATTTTATTGCGTTTGAATATTTTGAAATTATGAATCATCTCATATGGGACAATGAAAAAAAGTAATCTTTAAACTATTTTTGGACATTGAATTGAAAGAAGTAATTGTGTTTGGGTATCAAGGTGATGTTATCTCATCTAGGCCAGTGTGCTTCCTATCAGTTAATGATAATTATATTATCTGTTGTGTTAGATTATAAATTTAATTGATCAATATCTAATCTTATGCAGTTTGTGGGTTGTCCTTATATGTTTTTGTAGCTCCAAGATGGTAAAAAAAAAAAAAAAGTACAGAAAAGGGTTTATCATAAACTGTTTTCATATGATCATATTTTGTTTCTTACCTGACTATTGAAATTCGTGGGTTAGTGAAAACCATAGTGAAGAGTCCAAAGCTTTGTTTAGTGGAATTTTTTGATGTGGTTGATTCTGCTGAGGGCTGAGGCTAAGCATATGGCTTCAAAAAAGGTCCTTGGTTTCTCAATTGAAGCCATACATCTGGAAGCCATGTAACCTATTATAAACTGAGAAGAAGAGGGAGTTAAGTCAGTCACCATCCCAATTAGGCTACTCAACCTTAAGCCTGATTTTGTGGCCAGCTCAGGTTTTGAGCGAGAAACCTTAGGTGGAGGGAAGATTATTGTTCACTGTCTGCCCCAAGAGAAAGAATAGGCATGGATAGGTGTTGTAGCCAGAAGCCCAACCTACGGAGATTTCATGATAACAGGATCAATTTGTAAGATATTTGAGGAATTTGGTCGTGGTGATGCTACTACTAGCCTTAAGCTCCCAAAACCAAGCAGCAAAAGAGTCCTAAGGAAATTGATTTAGTAAGTATGGCAGGGTATTCATAGCCTATAACGGAGGATGGGATGCCCAGGGGGCAGTGAAAAGAGAGTCAAAAATAAAGAAAAGAAAAATGTTGGCATGAGGCTAAAAATAAGTTTTAGTAGCTACTAGCTTCTAGCAATAGAGGAAGTGCTTAGGAGCAGGGAGCTGATTCAGGAATGGAGGATTGTAGCTCAGGTGAAAAAAAGAAAGGGAAAAAAGATGGATACTCAATGAGGCTGAGGGCCTGTGATTAAGGATCTTCACTATATTTCAACTCATTATTTACCTCAAAATAAAAGGATAAAGTCATGTTCATTTTTGTGAGTTGCTGGTTAATAAGCCATATAAACTACATGCAAACTCATTGCTTAATCTGATATATTACTAATTGACCTATACTTTCCCCCAATTTAATTAATTTGATTCTCTTGACATGTTCTCTAATTATCATATCATCCTTGCTTGCTCATGAATGTTGAAAACATAACTGATTCCGATCTTTGTTTAGCTGTTGGAGCTTTGTTATCTTATTTAGGTGTTGAAAATCTTTTGCAGGGAATGACATGGCTTCTTCCTGAACGGTTTTCTGATTCAGAGATAGGACCAGAAGCAGGTTTTGTGAAATTTTGGTAACCTTTAGCTTCTCTTATTAGCGTAAATATTGAAAAGATTTTTTCTCCCATTTTGGTTGATGTCTTTTTGAGAAAACGAAGGGATAGAAACGAAAGTAAATTTCTTGGAAAAAGATAATTTAAGCTGGCCTGTATATATATATATATATATATATTTTTTTTTTTTTTCTTCAGTCTGCATGTAATGGAAAGTTATAGAATTGTTATTTGTTTTTCCTATCTTTTGGACCTGTTGGTTTGTCTATCCATTTTATTTTATATTCTTTTACAGTATAATTTTGTGTTTTTCAAGTCTAAAAGACAATTTAATCCCCCAAAAATTACACTTCATACAAGTTGTCAATCTGGCCCCTCAAATTGGCAAGCATGGTCAATCAAGTCATTTTGCTAGCTGGTGTACACGTTTATTGTTAAATATATAAGATGGAACCATTTTGGACCAAAACTTGATTTTCAACAAGTTTTTACTACAACAACAACAACAACCCAAGCTTTAGCCCCCAAATTTTGGGGTCAACTATGGATCATCAATAGACTAGTCAAGGTTGGCCACATATTTTTTTTTCCCTCATTCTATTCTATCTAAAAGTCATACTTTTTGTTACTTAAATAAAATTTCATTTTTTACTACTTCTATCAATGTTATTTTTGGTCTTCATCTACAATTACCAATTAACTCACTATTTCTTACTAGTGCATTAATCGCTCTCCTTTGAACATGATCAAACCATCTCAAGGGACTGTCCTACATATTTTCATCTATAAGGGCCACCCTTATCTTTAAGTAAATTTCCTCACTTTGAATCCCATCTTTCATTATTTTTCCACTCATCCATCTTAACATTCTACACAAATTTCCTCATTTTGAATCCTATCTTTCCTTGTATTTCCACCCATTTTTCTTCCTATTCTGTGAATATGTTGCTTCTTAACAAGATTTCATTTAAAAGCAAAAGCATAGATGGTCTTGTAGCAATCTTATAAAAATTTTCACTTTAGCTTAATCGGTTTTCTTTTACTTATCCAAAAGCGGTCGTGGTTTCGAGGTGAGTGGGCATTATCATTCTCTCTCCCCTTCTATTGTCCCCTTCTATTGTCGTATCTTTCTTGTGGAAAATGGAAAATGGTGTGGCAATCGAAGGTTCCTCCTCAGGTAGCTCTTTTCTCTTGGATTGCTTCTTTAGGCAAGATTCTAACTACGGATAATCTTTGGAAGAGGCATATTGTTGTACTTGAGTGGTGTTATATTTGCAAAAGGTGTGGGGAATCTGTAGATCATCTCCTCCTTCACTGTCCTATAGCATATGAGATGTAGAGTATGGTCTTTTGCTTGTTTGGTATTTGTTGGGTGACGCCACAAAGGGTAGTGGATTTGTTGGATTCTTGGTCATGCAATCACAGGCGACATCACAATATAGATATATGGAGGATTGTGCCGCACTGTTTGATGTGGTGTATTTGGCGGGAATGGAATGTTAGAAGCTTTGAGGGATGCGAACGGTTCATTCTTGAGTTTAAGTCTTTTGTCTTTTTTACTTTTCTTGAATGGTGTTTAGTTTTATCATATTTTTCTTGTCTTTCCCCTCTTGTTTTGCTTGATCATTGTAATTTGGTTTCTTGATGTTTTTGCCCCTTTAGTACATTGCCTATGTACTGGGCTTTTTTTTTTTTTTAATAAAATCTTTTTGTTACTTAACCCAAAAAAAAAAAAAAAAAAAATTAATAGGTATTCTATGATCATATAATACTCTTGATGTGTTTCTCCACTCTATCCACCTGCTCTCATCTAATGATTCACGTCCTCTTCAATTTCAACAAGTTCTTAAAAAACATATTTTTTAAGTCATGTAATGAGGATAAAGCAAATGGGTCAATGAGAAAGTGCAATTTCTTTATCGTTACCAAGATGGGGAAAAACCAGAAGATGATGGCACTAAGAATGAGAGTGATGATGTGGATTATGAACTTGGCAAATTCGAGACTAGACCTTTCTTTGTTGGCAACTTGGGGAAGGGGATTGTATGTGGGTAGTGATTGGTTGGCGTTTGAGGAAGAAGTTTTTGACAAAGGTGATGAGAAGCACTCGGAGACTCTCATTGTGCTTGACCACATGTGCATCTTCTATTCCTCTTGGCTTGAGAGAGATTAGCTTGGAAAGTATTTTGCTTTGTACTCTTCCTGGGTTGAAGCACCAGTCCCAATGACAGTTTTGTTAAAATTTCAACCACATGTAGCCCCATTCAAAATCATCCAAGCCACCACATATCACATTAACCACCATACATGACCTGAATCTCTTTAATTCCAGCCAAACCCACACCCAAACATGCCGCCGACAGCCACTATCAATATTCACCAAACCACTTCACAGTTGCTAACTTTACACAAATCCATTTCAACGCCGGTCAGCCTGGTCCTGAGGGGCCAAAGAAAGGGAAAAGGAGAGAATGATTTTCTGATTTTTTGAAGAAGGGGAAACTGCATCGTTTTATGCTGCAAATGCTTTTCCTCTTAATAAGCCTGGAAAAAAATGATTCTTTAAATTCAAAATTTATATTAAAAGGGGTGTCATGGACACTAAAGGAAGGGCTTAAATCACTTGAAGACCCTAATTGGCAGGAATTCACATAAAGGGCCAAATTGACAGCTCGTGTAAAACTTAAAGGGACTTAATTGTTATTGAACCCTGTTTTCTTTGTGCTATATACTGATTGGTGCTTCGTTAAACAATTTGGTGATCTTCTGCAGTAACAACTATTTTGGGCATAATCACTGCTATCAATGAACATATCATTGATACGGCTCCTGCTCCAATGCACAGAGGCTCTGCGGAGCCTTATTCATTTCCTTATCCATTATGTATATCTGCACTGAAGGACTTGGAAACATTAACTGAAGTTGTGGCACAACATTACTATGGAGATGATAAGAAATGGAATTTCATTGCTGTTACAGAGGCTTCCAAGTAAGCAGCTTCCAACACCCCCCCCCCCCCCCCCTCCCCCTCCCCTTTCCCCCCAAAAAAAAGCTGTCTTCAGTCTGCCACTTGTTATCATCTCCAGTTAGGCATTTATTTTATGAGAGCATTTGTCTATTTGACTTATCATTGGGTATTCAATGAATCTCAGGGTGCTAGTTAGGTTAGCCTTGTTTCGGAACAGTGGATATAAGATGCTTCTGCATGGAGGGGAGACACCAAACATCAACAAGCAGCCAGATGCCTTCAGTTCTCAACATGAAAATGGTGGTTTCACAAAGCCTGGAGGGCAGAGTGAGTCAGATTACTTAATGAACAATCATGCACAGAATCTAGAAGGAAGAGCACTGTCTGCATTAAACAGGTTCGGAGAAAATGCTAGGATGGTTTCAGAGCCAGTATGGTCGCGCAGGGTTCAACAACAACATGCTATAATGGAGCCTCCAAGTAACTATTCATATAAAATTAAATTAAGTGATTGGTTAAGATGATGTGTTTCATTCATAGAATATGTTACAAAAATAATATTCTGTTGTTACAGGATCAGTGGTTCAGAGGCCAACCATTTCCACCATATTGTCTGAAAAGGGTCTTCATGGGGCTTTATTTCTAGCAGGGGAAATGCTATTTATCACAAGACCACTAATTTATGTTTTATTTATCCGGAAGTATGGAATCAGGTCATGGATTCCTTGGTTGCTTTCTCTGACCGTGGACTTCGTTGGGATGGGCATTCTCTCAAAAGTTACAGAGTCGAGCAGTCTTAGAAAAGAGCAACAGTTTCATCTTTCAATCTCTGAAAAGAATGAGGTTTGAGTCTCTCTGAATCTTACCATGTAGACTTTATAGACATTTTGGGTGCATCCTGCTCATCAGTCTTCTGCATGAATCTAGCAATATGTATTCTTTGGAACTGACTTTTTGGTTTTATTGTTTAGTCCTTGATGAGTAGAGTCAATGCTGAAGTGTTTTTTGATATAGGTTAAAAGAAGGAAGCTGTTATTGGCGCTTTACCTTATGAGAGATCCTTTCTTTAGCAAGTATACTAGGTACTGATCTATTTCAGTATTTCATTCTTAATCTACACGGTTTATTTGTGTATGACGTGTCTAAAGAGGAGAAATTATAAGAAACAAGACCATAATTGTCATATATATGGTTTTGATATCTCAGGCAAAAACTTGAAAGCACCAGGAACGTCTTGGAACCTGTACCTATCATTGGATTTCTTTCAGGTGCTTTTCACATAGTTTTTCACTTTCAAGTTCTTTTTTATGTAACCAAGTGTGCTACATTAATAGTATGCTCGCATCTTTCTCATTTTCTTTACGTATTTCTTCATTTGCAGAGAAAATAGTTGATCTTATTACTGGAGCCCAAACACGATACACTTACATGTCGGGATCATAAGACGGAAGCACCAACTAGTTACCCTTCTTACAGTCCTATATTTTTAGGACCTATTACCCAGAAGGAACAAAAGCAACAAAAGAACAATTTTTGGATGAAGTAATCCTCCAAAATACAATATGAAAAGCACCAGGGTGAGCTTTGGTGTCTCACACTCTTGCTTTGGTTCAAAATTTTGTCCCCTCTGATTTGGCCACTGGTGATAGCTTAGATCCTCACAGATGTTTTCTTTTGAGTTCCTTATTTTTTATTGTTATTTTATTTTCAGGCCAGAACATAAGTTGGTTTTTTATTTTAGGGGGTAAAGTTTTCTTGACCCACTGTCAATTTGGACAGTATATTTATTATGAGTCTGGAAAATCCATGTACAAGTTTGGATGGAGGAGGTACCTGCGTTTTGGATGTTGTAATTCAGCATGACATCATTCGTTACTTTTCTTACTTCTCAATAGTGTAGTACAATTGGTTTTCGAATATCTTTCCTTACATATATTCTGTTTGATAAGATTTTTTTTTTTTTTTTCTTTATAATCATATTATCTATATTTCTGAAAAATTCTTTGTTCCACGGTCAAGTTGCAACCTTTTTTGTCTTGCACAAAAAGCATTGCTAGTCGTTATGCCGGCGTTGGTCTTCTTGACATGTGACGTATAATTTGTCAACTCTATCCCTTTGTAAACTGTTGTAAATCATGCCTCTCTTGATTCCTGCTGGATATTCCTTTGATTGAAGAAAGCATCTGCTATAACAAAGGATATTCTTTTGATTGGGCCAAAGATTATCAGTTTCAGGTTGAGTATATATATAATTCAATAGTTACAATAATTGGGAAGGTCCTTTCAAAGAATCTTGGTTCTTCTATCAAAGAAAAGACAATGCTATTGAGCTATATGGCTCTTAAGAAATTGAGTCGTTATTTGATAAGCAAAAAGATGTACAAATGAGGTTCACTTGAAAGGGTAGTGTTAACGGGCCATTAAGAAACTACTTTATATTACATCATTATACTTTGTCAGATTATTGACTAATTTTATGGAATGTAGAGTTAATAAAGTTAATTTTTTGAGTTTCATTTGTCACCTTAGTTATATTTTTAATCACTTTATTAATTTATACCAATTTTTTATTAAAGAGACCCCACAATAAATTATTCTTAACGGATGGTGTCCCCCTTAACATTTTCCTTAAATTAAAATGTTCATTTCTTCTGTTTTGGTTTTTTATTTTTATTTTGCTCAAGTCATAGCTAAATCCTAACTTAACCCCATCCATTGGCTGGTTAGGTGGGTATGTCATTGTTTACTATTATTATTATTATTATTATTCAAAAAATCAGCACTATAAAAGTGAGTGCGGGTTTGGCTGATCAGCTTACATTTTTTTAAAAGTACAATTGAGAGAGAGAGAGAGAGATTACATACAGCACCGCAAAATAGGAATACGTTAGCAGTAGTAGAAATAAACTTGAACAATATTGTAAACAAATTATGTGCAAATGATACTGCTAACTCCACCAAAGACATACCATTACATCTATTAACTATACAAGGAATTAGCAGTAAATTAAAATACATATAAGGTTCTTCCATTTTTATTTATTTTTTTCAAAATCAATATGGAATGACACGGGGACACTTGCCAATTCCATATGAAAACTGTGGTGAGCAAAAACAATGAAATTATCGAGTGTAAGCTTTAGCTAGACCTAGACATAATCCCTAAATTAACTTCCAAAAAAAAAAAAAAAAAAAGCTTAAGATACCAGTTGCTTTGAATTATTTTACATAATTTTTCAAAAACAAACCAAGGCTTACGGTTCAAAAAAAAAGACTACAGATTTTCAAAAGTTCAATAATGGTATGATTTAATTTTCAATTAAAAATCTGGTCCCATGAGCCATGCCCCCCCACCAGAAAGAAAAAAAAAAGTGAGATATTACTTTCAAGTTTTCAACAAACAAAAAAGAAAAAACAAAACAGTGCATACGTGCCACGAAGAGTTGGTGGTGGACAAGTTAGTGCCGGAGTTATTAAAACAAAAAAAAAACAAAAAAAAATGTGGGGGTCCCATCCCATGTACCAAAAAACTAAAATGGAGGGGCCAAGCCAATAAGAGGGTCCCCATCTAGAAAACTAAACATGGACCACTTTTGTGCAAGTGGGTACCTGTAGTGGCCTACTGGAAATGGTTATGGTGGGTCCCCACCCCCCATAGTGATAGATGTAAATGTGGATGTGGCTGTGGCTGCGAGTAACGAGGGACCGGTAATAATGGTGGATCCCACCCCCCGTTGTATGGTCCATACGGACCACACCACACCACAAAGTGCACGCACAGTGGTAGAATCTGGAAGTAGAACCTAGATGCCACCACAATGGGCCCCCACCAGGCGAGAGTTGAGCCGTTAGATTAACGGAAGGGGTTTAGATCCCACCAGGTATTCTCTAGAAAATATAAACACTTCATTTAGAATGTTATACTTGTGTTATATTAGTGTCAAAAATTGTTTGTGTTTCTATATCATACATATATTTGTACCCATACCCACATATATATAATATAGTTAGAGCATCCACAGCAGTGGAGCTAAAAATATAGCAATTTAGTTCCACCAAAAGTTACTTTATCTATTTTACCTACACACATGCCACAGCAGTGGATCTATTTTAGCTTTCAATACAATAAAATAATATAAACACCACAATAAAATAATATAATCACTACAATAAAATAATATATCCCACTACCCAAAAAATTTTCACAACACCAACCACAACCACTTCTACCATCAGCCACAGCCACCACCACCACCACCACCACCAATAAACAGCAAAAAAAAAAAAAAAAAAAAAAACCGATATCTCCAATCTTTTTCCTCTACTAGACCAAACAAATTCACCGATCACAAACAAAATAAAAAATCACAAATCACAAACAAGCAGCACGTCGGCGAGCTCCATGGGTTTCAGACCGGCGGCTTGATGAGCAAGTGATCGGCGGCGTGAGATGAGGCGATCGGTGGCGTGAGGTGATCGGCGACACAACGTCGGCGAGCTTCGATGAGCTTAAGACCGGCGGCTTCGATGAGTTTCAGACCGACGGTTTCGATGAGCTTCATATCGGCGGCTTCGATGAGCTTTAGACCGACGGCTTCGATGAGCTTCAGACCGGTGACTTGATGAGCAAGCGATCGGCGGCGTGAGGCAATCGGCGGCGTGAGGAGATCAGCGGTGGAAGAGAAGTTTGCTTGAGAGAGAGAGATGAGAGAGTGACTGGGGAGATATTCAGCAAAAAAAGAGACTAGGGAGATGAGAGAGTGACTGAGAGAGAGACTGAGAAAGATGAGAGATGAACGAGAATTTTTATTATTTTATTAACCGGCCGAATAAAAAATTCATTTTTTTTTTTTTTGCTATCAGCTACAGTGCACATCTATATATAGATGTGCACTGTAGCGGAACATCTAAATTTTTTCCTTATACCTCCACTGCTGCAGCGTGTCTTTTGGGTATATGGAGCTAAATTTTAACAATATAACAATATGCCTCCACTGCTATAAATGCTCTACTATCTATAACCTAGGTGCCATCACAAAGGGCCCACCAAAAGAGAGTTGAGCCGAGGGGATTAGACTCCACCAATTATTTGGTAGGTAGTACAGACTATTCATTTAAGATATTGTACCCGTATTGTATTAGTGTAAAAAATTGTTTCCGTATCCGTACCATACCCGTGTAACTATATAGTTTGTAGAATCTACCATGTAGAACCTAGATGCCATCACAATGGGGCCCACCATAGGAGAGTTGAGCCGTTAGATTAGCAGAAAGGGGATTGGACCCCACGGGTCTATTTGTTGCCGTACACAACAAGCTGCGTGTGCAGCGGAATCCCCAAGGCCAAGATGAAGACGAAGAAGTGGGTCTCACAGCTCTCACAATCCATGCACGCGTAGGGTACCTAACTAGCCCATCACCGCATGTTTTTAGTTCCTCGCCCATTCAGCCATTGTGGGCATAGTCTTGCCCTATACAACAACAAAGCCACGGCTTGTTTAGAGTGGCTGGGTCACACATACACGTATACATACGCGTTCACATCTCATACTAGCCAATTAGATAAAAATAACTCTGACCCACCTAAGAAAACAAGAAAAGGACAAAACTGAAAAATGCTTTTAGTGTTGTGCAAATAATTGTTGATTTCACTTTCACATTACCCTTTTTCTTTCTTCTCAACAAAAAAAACAAAAAAACATTACCCTTCTTTTTTCTCTTTAACATGGAGCAATTCAATAATATATGTTTATTTTATTGGGTGTACGTAATCCTCACACCCCACACACATTAAATAATTTCAAACAAAAACCGAGCTAAAATTTAGAAGGATAACTTACACAATTGAACCAGTAAAACTCACAATGAATTCAAATCTTCTGTCCCACTTTTCCTGCTCCACTCTATACTCCACCAATAAAATCTTGCCACGTTTTAACATAATTAATTAAATACTATCATTATTGACTTATTAATATTATAATTATTAATTAATGGTAGTATTTAATTAATTAGGTAAATACGTTATTAGTAGAGTATAGAGTGGAGCAGGAAAAGTGAGACAGAAGATTTGGTTTTGCAACTTAAATAAGTTGTTTTCATCCAACCAGTTTTGTTATTTCGAATACAATTACTTTTATATGTCCATTGTAGTACCATTCTCTATTTCTCTACTATTCAAAATGAGACAATTTGGTAATTTGCAATAGTTAACAACTTATTTGTCAATCTATTTATTTGTTTAGCAAAGACATGTAATAGGATTTTCATCTATTCCATGTCTATTTATTTGAGAAGATATTCATCTATTTATTTGTCAATCTAGAAATTAAATAAGTGTATTTTTTAAAAACATGTAATAGGATTTTATTTAGCAGAGATATGATTGAAAAATCTTTTAATTTAATGTTTTTTGGTGTTGTTACTTGTAGAACCTTGATTTTCAATTATATTAGATGACTAGTTTTTTAGACTTAATTTTAATTAGGAATTTAGACATGCTTAGTTTTTTTTAACTTACATATTGATTTTATGATTTCTCAATCACTTTTGTTATATATATATATATATATATCAATTTTTATTTTATCTTATGACTCAGATGTTTCATTGCTTGAACTAGTGACCCAGTAACCCAACTCTTCAAATTAGATTAATTCTTATCTGGGTTTAATGACTATGCTTAGTGTAATGAACATTGATAATTCCTTGGATATCAGTAGGTTGATAAGTCTCGGGCACTGATGATCTTAGGGCTGAATCCTGCAAATAAACACTAAGTCAGAGGAGACCGGTGGGGACCGACCAAAAGTCCTCCGATGGTGAAGTTAGCGAACTTAGAATTCTCTGTAAGAAGGGAGTGATTTCTTAACAAAAATGTCTGAATGGCCTTACCTTTCTCATCGAATAATGCTTATATAGCATGTGTGGAGCGGTTTTAAATAACTGTTCCTAATGTCGAGGAGTCCGGAGAATTTAGAGGTAACTTCCATAACCGCCATGGAAGTTACCTCAGTTGGACTTGCGTCCCATAGTGGTTAGTGGAGAATTTGGCACTTAGTAGTTCAATCCAATGGACTCATCCATCGTTCATTAAGGAAGGACGAGACTATTAAGGACGAATCATCCTTGTCCAAATGATTCTGATGGAAAAGCTTCTCATGGGACCTCGTCCGTCCAAAGATGGACGAGGTCAACACGTACGCTTGGGACGATCACCTTGTTTGCCTGGTTTGCCCTAGCTGGTCTTTTATTGGAGAGACGAGCCATATGGACGAGTTCAGGAGTTGTGTTTTTTGTGACACCATCAAACATAACTAAATTATTTTATGAACATTAATCAATTAGAATTTTAGAATTCATTTTTTCACAAGATCTATTGAAATTTGTACAAAAATTTCCAACAATAAATAAATTCTTGGTAAATTATGTTTGGTTTCCTCTAAACAATTAGGTTTGGTCTTCAATAAAATATTGTTTGATCTTCTCTATGGATTTTCGAACTTTTTTTATTCATATGTTTTGGCATCTCAAAACAAAATCTAATCAACTTTAATTTCATTACGTACTCACTCTGTTTAACCCTATATATTCACATGCAATTATATAAACCTACTACATAATATCCTGATTGTTTGTTTTTTAAACACAAAACGACAGCAAAGTCAATAAATATTATGCATGCCCTATTTATTATATATATATATGATTATATATTTTGTTGTATAATATTTGAGACAAAATTTTTGGATTAGATTATTTAGATTTTTATCAGGTAAGGTTTCTGTTTATATTTGACTTTAGTTTCATAAAAGTTTCTTATTCTGTTTAACATTATATATTCACATTATAAACATAAGTATGCATTTGGCATGGTTTAAAACCAAGCTTATTTGATTTATAAGGTATATCTTATTAAACTCACACTTTTTCTGCACACAGCAAATTTTTTCAATCCTCACTTATCAACATTGATCTCACACGGACCTCACTTTTAAAACAATTAAAATATACCACAAAGTTTAAGCAATACAAATACCTGCACTTAATACTCCTATATATTTGTTTTTTTCTCTTAAAAAAATACTCGTATTTGTTTTATAGGTAATCTCCATTACTCTTCATTGTTAATTTGATTAGTATGATCGTTTCTGTGTTTTAATTTTAATTTAATTAATTTTTTTTTTTTTTGAGGAGACTGTGTTTAAAAGTTGAAACACAAAAACAAGAGAGGCAAAAAATATCATGTCATGTATTGTCGTATTCGAATGAAAAATATATAAACCATAATTATTTTCATAATGCTTTTGTTACATTTATTATGAAATATTATACCCCCATTAAGTTAAATAATTGTAGCAAAGTATTTAGAACATCGTAACTCCACTATCTTATGATTGTTTCTCCATTATGTATTTATATTGTGATTAAAGTATTATTTAAAATTACAATTATTTTAACTCCATATAAAAGACTATTGCCACATTTGAGATGTCCACCTAATATATCTTTTTAGGTATAGAATTTGAAAATGATTGATAGCAACATGCATAGAGTGAATATTTTATATCTTATTTTGTGGGTAAAAATGACATTTCCTTGTTTGAGTTTTTACTCTATGGTATAGTGCGGATGCATGGAAGGATGGAATATATACAATATATGTGACTTTTTTCCCCCTTAATCTATATATATAATAATAGATAAAATTGCGAGAAAATCCAATTAGATTTCAAATTAGAATTAAATTAAAGTCTAATTTTACGCTATGTGTCCCATCATATCTAAGTTTTTTAATTTTTGTGTCAAATGAGTTAATTTAGTGTAAAAAAGAGGAGTGCAATATAAGTAAACCATAAAAAATATAATTTTTAAATGATTTTATATTTATGATTTTTTTTTTTGTATAACTAAAAACAATTCAAGTTTATAAGTCATATATATATATATATATATATTGTAGGGTCACGTTTTGTAGCCCAAGATGTATGGGATCTTGGACCAGTGAGCCCAGTACAATAAATTTGTAGAGAGTGGGTCAAAGAGCTAGGCTTTAGTGCCTGGATAACGGTTAATATGGTGTTCATGACGATCAAACAGAGATGGACTAAATTTATCAAAGAAGGTTTGTCCTCGGAAAAATCTGAGGAGCTTCGTTCTAGTACGTATTGAGTGGTAACGGTTATAGGAGTTCTTTAGATTGCCTCCCTCCTTATCTTCTCCCTTCATCCCCCATTTTATACTAGCTTCCCCCCTTTCTCCAACGTCTACGTGTAGATTTAGATTCATAGTGCTGATACTTGTCTCATCAGCCCCTCCCTAAAGTCGTTGGGAGTGGTTGTAAAGGCTGAAAAGCATGGTTCTGTTAGGTACAAAGCACTTAATGCAATAATGGCAGTTTTCCCTTAGATATTTTCATTCATTCTGTTGTCCTTTTCTGTCTTAGTACTTATCCTACTCCATGGAATGACCTGGAGTGTCACTCTCAGTGGTAGGCCGTTCCCTTTGTCCTCGGCCATACCTGGCCGATGAGGGGTTCTTCCCATGGCCGAGAAGGGGTTCTTCCTTGGATTGGGCCCTTGGCCCAACATATATATTGGTATGGGCTCCCTAGTCTGTTACCCCCACAATAGCCCCTCGGGATTCTTCTTTTCTTCCCCATGGGAGGAAAGGAGGATCTCGATGTGATGATAGTTCTTTCGCGCCCATTTTACACTATGTCTGATTGTAAGATATTCTTTTAGTTTATCCAAGTTGCATTCTTGCCGTTTCGGTACACGAAGCGCGCTTTCATTAAGGTCTTTTACGAAGTGACGCAAATCCAACGGTTGAAGACTGCTTTGGAAATTGAGCGAGATTTATCTCACTTGTAATTCTTTCTTTGAAATTCGGGCGAATTAATTGCCACCGGGTTTGCCTCCTATATAAGACACATGGGGGGGGGGGTTGTTCTTCCTCATTTACAGATTCTTGAGTTCTGCGGGAGTTTCAAGCTCTTAACTCTTCAGACGTTCCCAAGGGCCCCACTAAGGTGGTGATTGAGGTCTAGGGAATGAAGTGGCCAAGGATAAAGGTGAGGGTGAGGGAACCAAACCCTCTTCAGAAGCCGAGCACGTCGCCAAGATTCAGGATGACACAGTTAAGGTAAGGGAAGCGGAGGCCAAAGACATTTCTTCCTTTCAACCGAGCAAGAACGAAGTCTTTCTTCCTCCAGCCAAAACCCAAAGCAAGTGTAGATCGCATCAGATTTTTGGTGCGACAAAATTTGGGTTTCACCCGGCGCCGTGTGTCACGTGTGCACAGATGTGGAGACGGACTAAGGTTGATCAAACAAACCAACAAAAACGTGGGTAGGCAGGTGTTCTGTCTCTCAGCCTTGATAGCAGAACATCTTGTAGTTAGGTGAAGAGGGGTCCATCAAACGCTCCCGCCTCTTCTTCTTTCTCATCGCCGGTACCATCCATACTGGCTCGATTGCTGCTAGAACAAGATTGTGGATCTGGCATATCCGCTGCTTCTTCTTTCTCATCGTCGATATCATCCATACTGGCTCGATTGCTGCTAGAACAAGATTGTGGATTTACCGTTCCTATGGGTTGCTTTTTATAGTTAGCTCTTGAAACAGGCTTGCCTAAGCCCTTTGGTATACGATGTACTTTCCCTTTATTTAATAAAAAGATAACTGCATTTTACTTTACGAACCTTTCCTTTTTTTGCAATAATTGTTTCATGAATGGGCGTGTTGGTTTTTTTCTTTCAAATAGTACTTAGAATTGATGTTGTTGATGGTAATGAAAAGTTGTCACCCTGAGTTTATCAAAACTGACGGGCACCTGACCGCTAACTTTAAATAAGTTAACTATGTGGGACTAATCAGGAAAATAACCGTGTGCTTTACACTGCGAACAGTGCAACCATCAAAGAACGTGGAATTTAAAGTAAGTGGTCCAAGGGGACCACCGGGTACTAAGGTTCTTTTCAATATTTACGATTATGTTATAGCGTTAACTTCCCTTAAGCGTCTGGTCCGAGGACTCAGGCATGCGTTAGGTTCTGTTTAAGCACTTTATAGAGAGGTCATAGTGTTAATTTCCCCCAAGCATCTAATCCGAGGACTCAGGCATGTGTTAGGTTCTATTTAAGCACTTTAAAAATTGTCACAGAGTGCTAACCTTCCCACATCATCTGGTCCGAGGACCGAGGCATGATTGAGTTCAGCTTAAACACTTAGAAAATTGTCAGTGCGTGTTAATTTCCACAAAGCTGGAGGTCCGAGGACCTGACATAGCTAAGGTTCTGTTTAACAACTTCAAAAGATGCCAGTGCGTGTTAATTTCCCCAAAGCAGGAGGTTTGAGGACCCGGCATAGCTAAGGTTCTGTTTAACCGTTTCAAAAGATTCCAATGCGTGTTAATTTCCCCAAAGTAGGAGGTCCGAGGACCCGACATAGCTAAGGTTCTGTTTAACCGCTTCAAAAGATGCCAGTGCGTGTTAATTTCCCCAAAGCAGGAGGTCCGAGGACCCGACATAGCTAAGGTTCTGTTTAACCGCTTCAAAAGATTCTAGTGCGTGTTAATTTCTCCAAAGCAGGAGGTCTGAGAACCCGACATAGTTAAAGTTCTGTTTAACCGCTTCAAAAGATTAGAAGATACCAATATATTCCTTTCAAAATAGAAGTTTTTGCAGGGAAATTGTGCCAACCGATTTTCCATCCATGCCTTGATTCTCGACTTCTTTCTCCAATGGGAATTTAGTGAACCGGGCTACTAGACTCGCGAGAACTAGCCCCTTGACAAATGTATGGAGCATATACTTGATGTCAGAAGCCCCTAGAACTGTGCCCCATTTAACAATCCTCCCCGCGTAATCAGTACTTCCAAGTGTAGACCCGAACAGAAGCTGAGTTATGACAACAATTGTGTGTTCTTAGAAATAATGGGGAAACTTCCGTGTAGCATGCACCACTGCCAAAATGGTTTTCTCGAGGGATTTTTGCTGATGGGAGCTTGATCTTACCATGATTAACCGTTGCACTCACTAACACACAAGCTCTTCCCATAGACGGCGCCAATTGTAGGGTCACGTTTTGCAGCCCAAGATGTATGGGATCTTGAACCAGTGAGCACAGTACAATAAATTTGTAGAGAGTGGGTCAAAGAGCTAGGTTTTAGTGCCTGGATAACGGTTAATATGGTGTTCATGACGATCAAACAGAGATGGACTGAATTTATCAAAGAAGGTTTGTCCTCGGAACAATCCAAGGAGCTTCGTTCTAGTACGTGTTGAGTGGTAACGGTTATAGGAGTTCTTCAGATTGCCTCCCTCCTTATCTTCTCCCTTCATCCCCCATTTTATACTAGCTTCTCTCCTCTCTCCAACGTCTACGTGTAGATTTAGATTCATAGTGCTGATACTTGTTCCATCAGCCCCTCCCCAAAGTCGTTGGGAGTAGTTGTAAAGGTTGAAAAGCATGGTTCTGTTAAGTACAAAGCACTTAATGCAATAATGGCAACTTTCCCTTAGATATTTTCATTCATTCCGTTGTCCTTTTCTGTCTTAGTACTTATCCTACTCCATGGAATGACCCGGAGTGTCACTCTCAGTGGTAGGCCGTTCCCTTTGTCCTCGGCCATACCTGGCCGAGGAGGGGTTCTTCCTTGGACTGGGCCCTTGGCCCAACATATATATTGGTATGGGCTCTCCGGTTTGTTACCCCCACACACATGCACACACACACACACACACACACACACACACACACATATATATATATATATTAATAGCCAAAGCTAAAAGAAAATCCAATTAAATTCTAAACTGGAGTCTAATTTTACGCCACGTGCCTCATCTAATTTTTAAATTTGTGTTTCAATTGAATTATTAGATGCAAAAATTAAAGAGTTCAAATTCAATTAGATTCTAAATTGAATTTTAATTGGAGTTCAATTTTGCGCATGTGTTCCATCTAATTTTTTTAATTTTTGTGGCAAGTAAATTATTGAATGCAAAAATAGAAGAGTCTAAATCTAATTAGATTCTAAATTATATACTACATGTAATTGTAATTGTTTTTAAATGTATTCGTACATATGCATGGAGTTACACACTAATTAAACATAATTGACAAGAGCCTTATAATTTAATTAATTTGCAAGTTTTAGTGTTTTTAAGACATTAAGGTTCAAATCCATGGTCCCTTGGAAATTGGAATGAAGTTAGTCAAGCTTTTTATTTTTATTTTAATATTAATTTCATTCATTTTTCAGTATTTTTACTTAATTAAAGATTTGGACCTATAAAAGGCTATAATTGACTTTAACCTTGATATGGGGAATTTTATATGGACACTGTACCACCTCATAAGTTGGATAAAAATTCATGCTATCCAAGTTGCATAAAAACCTTTTTCCTTTCGTTGAATTTTATATGGACACTGTTAGCCCATTTTTGGGTTTGAAATAGTTAAAATCTTGATTAATTTGGAAAATCTAATTTGCAACTTTTTTTGGACACAATTGGTGACTTTTAATCTCGACTTTGTTTTTATCAAATTGATGTGTTAAATATTTTTTTTTAGAGTTTCATCCTATGGCATCAACTTTTGATGTTAAAAAGGTTTTTTTTTTTTTTGATGCGTTAATTGTTAATTTAGAACCTTTGATTATTTTTTTAAGGGAACCTTAATTAATATTTGATAGTTATAATTATACCAAAAATTTCCTTAGGTAATTTAAAATGATTATAAAGTTAATGTTTGTATTTTGATAATAATAATAGTAGGAAATAGGAATAGTTATAATCTATCTAAACTATATATAAGAGGATTCCCCTCTTTTAACTAGACTTTTATGTGGTTCAAAAATACCCTTATTAATGAAGGGTAACTTCATTTAAAAATAGAGTCATAAATGTTAAATAACAAATTTCATTTTGAATTCAAAAAGAGAATTCCTAAAATTTAGGATTTTCTTTCCCTTCACGTTCAAAAAAAAAATTACAGTTACCGCTTATCTCTAAAATTTAGGATTTTCTTTCCCTTCACGTTCAAAAAAAAAATTACAGTTACCGCTTATCTCTAAAATTTATCTTTTTTATTTGTTTAAAAAATAAATATATATTTCTAAATTATAATAGATGCAATTTATTAATATTTACCCAAAAAAATAAAAGAGCTTCTGAGCACGCACGTAAGCGTGTGCTCAGAGGCTAGTAATAATAATAATAATTTTTAGGATACATAATCATTCTTGTTATAAAGAGAGGGAGAATTTTATTGGAAATTATTATTATTTTTTTGGCAAAAATGCAAAACTGACCCTCTAACTTTCACATTTTTTTATTTCAGTCATTTAACTTTCAGTTTTGTCAATTCAGTCCTTTAACTTTCCATTTTTGTCAATTCAGTCCTCCGTTACAGCTCAGTTAGTGCTGCTGTTAGAACCACTGAAACGACGCCCTTTTTTTTTTTTTTTTTTTTTTTTTTTTTTTCGGAATTAAAAGAAAAAAAAATCTGGAAAAATAAAAAAAAATAAGGGGAATGACGACGTCGTTCCTCTTCCCCTGAATCAAAACAAATGCCTTGTGTGAGCGCTAAGGTTTTTTACTTCCCACAAGGCCATGCCGAGCACGCTTGTAGCGCCGTTGATTTCCATAGCTACCCCGGCGGACTTCCTCCTTACGTGCTGTGTAGAGTTTCGACTATCAAGTTCATGGCTAATCCTGACACTGATGAGGTCTTCGCAAAGATTAGACTTGTTTCGGTGAGTGGCAATGATCAAGAGTTTGATGATAATGGAATTGGAGGAATGAACGGTTCGAAGCCACAGGAGAAACCGGCTTTGTTTGCGAAGACTTTGACGCAATCGAATGCAAACAATGGTGGGGGATTCTCTGTTCCGAGTTATTATGCGGAGACGATTTTTCCACGATTGGATTACTCGACCGATCCACCCGTGCAAACCATTTTGGCTAAGGATGTTCATGGGGTTACTTGGAAGTTTTGATTCAGGGGAAGGGGAACGACATTCTCCTTCTTTTTTTTTCTTTAGATTTTTCTTATTTTCTTTTAATTTCGAATTAAAAAAAAAATTCAAAATGACGTCGTTTCAGTGGTTCTAACGGCAGCATTAACTGAACTGTAACGGAGGACTGAATTGACAAAAATTGAAAGTTAGAGGACTGAATTGACAAAACTGAAAGTTAGAGGACTAAAATGAAAAAAATGTGAAAGTTAGAGGGTCAATTTTGCATTTTTACCTTTTTTTTTTTTTTTTTCATAACTTACTTGTGAAGCAACGCTTTAATACCAATATCAGCCAAATGCTTGCCTAATAAAAACGACAGTTCTCCACAGTCCACAGATTTACCAACTGCTTTAGAGACAATTGAAGCCGTACTTTTTTTCTCGAACAACACTTTTTAAAATAGTTATACCAAAGAATTCTTAGTTTATATGGCGAGCTATGCTTTAAGATCCCTTTAATTTTCGGATTCAAAAAAAGAAAAGAAAAAAAAGATCCCTTTAATTTTTCTACTCATTTCTTTTTCTCTCTTTTAGTTTCCTTCTGTTTGGATAAAATTTATGACCACGTCTGTATCTTTTTTATTAACTAAAAAAAAAACGTCTGTATTAGTGTATTAGGATTAGGATTAGAGGTATAATGTCTACTGGTTCCAGATTATATTAATAATTACTAGATAAATATCCACAGTATAGTTATTATATTTTTACTAAAATTACAAAATATATTGCTAAATTTTTTCACCATAACAGGTCATGAGATTACAAATTAGGAATCAAATAATCAACGCTACAATAATATTAAATGAATTTCCACTTTGCTTAGATAAGTATCCATAAAATAAACTCATTGATACACACATATCATTAGCATCTATTTAACAAATTGCTTTAGGACCAGGCTTGGGTCTAATAAAATCCTGTACACTGAATCCATTGAAATTTGGACAAGTTCAAATAATTGCCATGTGTGCATATCTTAACGGCTCTAGTACATTGAAGTATTGAACCCAACCTTTTCTTATGTTAATGCATTATCGAAAATGAGTTACAAAACCAGTAGTAATGAAACTCTTCCAAGGTAAAAAACCATCTTACATTTTACCCTTAAAAGTCCGTTTGGGTAGTGCGGTTGTGTCCGTGTTTTGGACGTTTTTTTTTTTAAGTCCAGCGCGTTATGCACTGTTCATTGGTCATGAACAGTGATTTTAGGCCAATGAACAGTACTGAACAGTAACAAACAGTAAAAAAAATTATTTTTTTATTATTTTTAGTTTTTAGCAAAATAAGTTCTATCCAAACGCACACTAAGTTTAGCTCCGAGACTTATTGGCTTGATTGGATCAGTGAGTGTGAGTGAGTAAAATTTTAGAAAAGAGATGGAACTACAACAAAAGGACCAAAAAGTGATGAGTACTTGAAAGGTGACAACTAACAAACACCCTGCAGCTTTAGGCCTGACCAACTCAAGGCTATAGGTTGATTATGATGACTATATAGTTTGGCCTTCGGTCTAAGGCTTAAACCGATCCCAACAAGAGTCATGAATATTGGACCAGAGAAGGTGGAGCATATTATATTCTTATTTAATATTGTATTAGCATTATTATAGAGTTTAATTGTATTAATATTTCACCAAAAAAAAAAAAAATTGTATTAATATTGTTTTCAAAAAAAAAAATGTATTAGTATTACATTTTTATACAGAGATATGATCCAGTGATCCTCATGAATCTTATTAGATTTAACATAGAATTAAACACAATCATTATTACATTTAAATTTTTTTTTTTTGAATTAAATGATAATCACATCTCTGAACATTCCTATTCACAAGTCTCACATTTACAAGAGTCTATATATAAAGAGATATGTAAATGCAAACCTTTTATTTCATATTGCCCACCATTACACGATTCATGACAGACATGAAAGTATGGGCTAAGTTTCAAAAATTCAAGCCTAATATTAGACTCATAGACTGATCTCATGAAAATACCTATCTTTGAACATGATTTCAATCTTTTATTTCAATCCAAAACACGAAAACATAAAAACGTTTACATCGTTCACATGAATATTCAACCAAAACAATATTCATCTTGTAATTTATAAACTCAAACACCAAAAATAATATTTGTTAAAAAAAAAATAATAATAAAAAAATCAGAGAATTTGTTGTGTGGCTCATTGGAGTCATCACCACCTTTGACCGAAAACCCAACTGATAAATCCGGTGAAATGGGAGCCACCACGTGTCGTCATCGAGTGGGTCAACCGAGTTTTGTGACTAATAGACAACCGTAGATTTATTAGCCCATGGAAAAAAAAAAAAAAAAATACTAGGCCAAACATATCAATCAAACCACACTTCATTTCCACGTTATATATTACGAACGGTGCTTTCTCCGTCTCAACGTGTTATAGGTTTCGTTTCTCTCCATTTTCATTCCCCAGCTACTCTCTCTCTCTCTGGTTTCTCACTCTAATGCGTAAGCTAAGAAGAGAAACGCACATAAAAGTAAAACTATTCTTCCCTTAACTTTCCCGAGAAACTTCGCTATTTTTTCCCAGCAAAAACATTCTATTTTTTCTCAGAGTTTACGTGGAATTCTATCTCTCTTTCATTCATTTACTAGGTTTTGGACTTTTGGGTCATACTAGTTGTTAGTTGTTGTTACTCTCATGGCTATGTTTCAAAAACAAGAGCTTGAAGAAGAATACAGAGGCGCCACGAGAGCCGTTGATCTCAGAATCAGCGAAATCAGCGGTGCACAAGAAGCGGGACCCACGTCGCCGCCTAAGCCGAAGGAAGAGCCGGACTCGGAGGAGGACATGTCACGTGCGATGCCAGCCATGCCAGTAGCGATGCACGTGCCTTCGGGAATTCCCACGACCAAAGCGGTTACGAAGAGAGGCTCCACCAAGGACCGCCACACCAAAGTGGAGGGTCGCGGCCGGAGGATCCGAATGCCCGCCACGTGCGCAGCTCGGATCTTTCAGCTGACCCGAGAACTCGGCCACAAGTCCGACGGCGAAACCATCCGGTGGCTGCTCGAACACGCCGAGCCCGCCATCATCGCCGCCACCGGAACCGGAACCGTTCCCGCCATCGCCATGTCTGTTAATGGGACTCTCAAAATCCCAACCACGCCCGCTCCAACGTCCGACCCGAAACCCGGTGACCCACCCGTTAAGAAACGCAAACGCCCCGCCAACAGCGAATACATAGACATAAACGACGGCGTTTCGGTCTCCTCTGGACTCGCTCCAATATCAACAGCATCAACAACCCCCATGCCTCAAATACAAGTGGTGCCTCAAGCTTTGGTTCCCATGTGGGCTATACCATCAAACGCCGTCGTTCCGGGCGCGTTCATTATGGTCCCTCCGATGACGTCAATTCCCGGAGCTTCGAACCCGGCTCATATATTCACATTCCCGGCCACAGCCACGCCTTTGATTAACATTTCGGCCCGACCCATATCGTCGTTTGTGTCCTCCATGGCTAATAATATAGCCCCGCCAGTTCAAATCCAAGCCAGCTCAGCAGCTTCGTGTTCAAGCTCTGCTACAGCTATTACAACAAGTACAACAACAATTGCTACAGCTAGTGCTCCCTCTGCGACTATTTCAACCACTCAGAAGCTGAGAGACTTTTCGTTGGAGATTTACGATAAACAGGAGCTTCAGTTCATGTCTCGGTCTTCGAAACACTGAAAAAAAACCACCGAAACAAAAAAAGAAAGCCACTCAGAGAAAATCTGAAACTGAAAGTGTTTTCCGTGTTTCTGTTTTTGGAATTTCATGAAAGGGGGAGCACGTGCGCACGTGAGGGAAGTGTTTTTTTTTTAAAAAAAGTGGAGGCACGTGTGTTGTGGGGTGGATACTCAAAAAAATGTGGGCCCCAAAAAGGTGGGGAGTGGGAGTGGGGGCCAAAAACGGGACCGTTTCCGCACTGTTATCTATGTTGCGTTGCGGCCTTCGCGGTTGCTGGTGGTCCCTACTCTCTTACCGGGAGTGGGTTTGGTGGTCCGATCGAGACGAGTGGGGTAAAGTATTAAAAAGGCTTGGAAAATTGGACACGTGTCACTCACTTCGTAGTACAGGGGGTGGGGTACACTATGTTCCCTCTTGGAGCACGTGGGGTCCCATATTTTTTTTTAATTGGGGTGGGGGAAAGGGTGGGCCCAACCCCAAGTATAATGTATGGGCCTTTTGATTGCGTTTGCTAAGCAAAACGTGACGATGATGGTGATGGTGGTGGTGGTGGGTATCAAATTCAGAATCAGATGCGTTCTTCCATATATATGCATGTTGCGTACGAAGATTGAATTGTGATTTGTATTTTTGTTAATTAATTACTACTCACTGTAATTAATTTCTCATTTTCAGTTAATAACACATAACACGTTGGGAGCAATGCAATGCATAGCGTAATGGAAATTTTTTATTATATATTATAGGAGTATATTGTAGAACTTCTTTATTTCATTCACTTATGAATTTTTGTTACAGAAATGTGATATAATCGTATAAGGTTACGCTTGCACGGCTAAAAGGAAGTAATCTTTTTCTCTTAAAGGACGTTAATTTATTACTCAAATATGGAATTTATTAATGTCAAATATGCACGACTTTCTAAATTTAATAAGAAAAGTTTGGTGTAATTTGTGGATAAGAATCCTAACTAGTCACAAAAACTTGAGATAAAGATTCAACATAGTGATTTACCACCAAAAAAAAAACCGTAACGGTCTTATGGAATAAAAAGGAATATATTTTTTGGTGAATAAGAATATTCCAAATGTTCTAATACTTTTCTGATTATGCTTTGTTTACTAATTATTGCCAATGGTTTAGAATGTCAAAGAATTTTAGAATAGTAGCATGAAAATTAATAATTAATAAAAGAATAATGGAGAACCTAAAGAGAGAGAGAGAGAGAGAGAAAAAAAAAAGAATCACCAAGTTTTCATTTCACTAAATTGAATCATAATTGTTAAATGTTGTCGCATTCTCTCAAGTCTCAAACAATCACACACACATTTATAAAAAAGAATCCAACATGGCTTGCAATGAGTTGGTTTTAGTAAGTGTTAGATATAATATGGCCCAAGTGGCTCAATTCAATTGTAGGCCTATGTACTTGTAGAACAAGTATATTAACCTTAAGTTAGTTTATGATTAGCTTAGAGTTAATCAAGTATTCTCTAGTATATAAACCCTACATTGGATTCATTGTAACACAAATGCTGAATATAATATATGTAACCGTCAATGGCTTTTTCATTGTAAATGCAAGCTGTTTGGTTGAACCACGTAAATCTTTATATGTACTCTTTTTCATGCTCCCGCTCAGTATAGGTGTCGCATTTTTCACTCGGCTCTAATAAAAAGATTTTGATAAACTTTTTATCAATGAATTTGGAGTGAACTAGATATCAAAATTTTAAACCTGTTAGAATTTGTATTCATCTAGTTATGTATTTAAATTATTAATTTAAAAAATGAACTAAATTTATATATATATATATATATATATATTTTTTTTTTTTTATAACAAAAGTATAGGTGTGAGTGTGACTCTAACCCGATCGGCCTACCCCAGTTTCTCCAATCTCTACAAAACGGTTTGTACCGTAGGAGAAAGTAAATGCAGGGCCAGGGGTGGTGTGTATTTTAAGTGGCCCAGCCACTTTGGGAGCTGAAAATTGGTCATATAGGCAATAGCCACCGACAATGGTGGACCCATTGGAACACGTGTTGGGCAATAACCATAATGGAATCAAACACCAAACCCTTTTTGTAGTTTTAACTTTAATCTAAGGATAAGTCTAGGATAAATAACATGTGGCACAACTTGTACCACAACTCGTTTATATGGTGAGTTGTGGTTAGTAAATAAGTGTCTCTATTTAGATCCACCATCATCTATCTACCAACTACAATTCGTCATATGAGCGAGTTGTAGTACAAATTGTGACACTAAACTTATTCTTAATCCAATCTAAATAAACTAGTGAAAAATAGTAATATCTAAGGTGGGGGGTCCAAACGTTAAACTCTAAACTCAAAACCTCATAGGTAGAGGCTATGTGGGGACAAGTGTGGACGATGAAATCAGGTCAGATCAGATCCGAGGCATAAAGTGTGTATCTAATAAGTTGTGGTGGCCAAACGACCCCAGTAAAAAGATGGGTTCACACACAACACCTATAGCTAGTTAGACAGCCTGGATAGGTGGTCCACGTGTACGGTTCATGTTGAGGTTTGGTTCTTGTTATCAATGTTGGTCGGCCCCACCTCCAAAATTTTTCTTACGCAATGCCTATTTAATTTAATTTAATAGCCGTTATTGTATTTATTTTACCCTACAACTACAAAGGTATTAGTACTATTCCCACCTTACTCATTGGCGCGTGTTGGACTGTCAATTTTTTGTTTTCATTTTAACTTATAATTTGCATAACTACAAAGAAAGAGAGGAAATTTTCTTTTTTCATAAGAAGATAGAGCGAGAGGATTTGAATCTAAACATCTCGGTTGAATTGTAAATCCTCGATCATGAGTTTCTTAATTTTTATATTATGACCAACTAATGGTACACTACTCCTTTACTTCAGAGCTTATAAGGCAGAAAGTGGGGGAAGATTCTTTCGATGTGGGATTCCAAATGATGCGGTGTAAAAGGCTACAAGGCAAAAAGCCCTTGGCCCGAAGATCCGTCCATCCGAGGTACCCACAATGATAATTGACAAAATAATAATCTATCATATTTTAACTAATAATAGTGAGTGGTACATAATTGTACAACAAAATAAAAAATTTTAGGTTTAATTGATTATAAAACAGATATTTAGAATTCATAAATTGATTTTTTTGGGGAAATACATTTAAGAGGATTGAGGTGGATAATTATGTGGCATTCATGCCATTGAAAAAACTCTTTATAGACCAAGGAATTGCGATATGATGCGCATTTACAATACAAGGACCACTAGGGCAACCATAAGATTCCAAAAGGTATAGTATAGAAACTAAAAATCAAAAAAGAAAAGAAAAAAAAAAGACGTCCTTTAAACAGAATGTTTTTCTTTTGAAATGGAGATAATCGTGATCTTTAAAAATGTACAGCCAACTGACCCAAGGCTTATTAATACATGGACTTATCAATATTCTTTCTTTGTGAGGAAGAAGCCTAGGGAAGGAGTTTGAGTACATAAAGTAAAACAATGTAAAGCATTTTTCTTCTTATATCATATTCATGATTTGTGATATTTTTATTCTTTTGCTCCTTGAATCTAGAAAAAAACTATCTCTTCTGCTAAAAGTCAATAATAACTTGTTGTATGTTTTTTAGAAACAATAGTTAATTATAGTAATTGATTTTGACAGGCTTATTAATTTAGTTAATGGCTAGTGTTGTTCTTAGCTTTTAAAATTTAAGTAAATGTAATTTATCTTTTTTTTTTAGAATAAGAATAGATATTTTATTACTCAATCATGGCTATATCAGAAGCCATAATACATTCTATACTTCTTTTACAACAGGTAATAAATCAGTCCATATTTTTGTACCCTTTAGTTCTTTAGTTGGTCTTGATAATGTATGTGCCTTACTATTCCCTAGTGTTTTTACATGTAAAAAAATATATCTGTCTAGATTCTTAACATTAAGGTGTGTTTGGATATCGCTTATTTGCTAAAGACTGAAAACTTATTGCTGAAAATATTGTAGCAAAATAATTTTTAAAGGTATGAATAATACTGTGGGACCCAAAAATGCATTGGTATGCGCGTTTTTGTGTTTTTGGCTGGGTCGTGAACAGTACCGTGGGACCTAGCCAAAAACGCAAACGCTAAACACGCACACGGGTCGCTGCGCAAATGCACACTTAGTCACATCTAAGATAATACTTTTTTTTTTGGGTTTAGTTGTAAGAATAAATATAAATGATTTCAAATTACAAGAATGGAGATTTTTGTCCATTCTTATAATTACTCATATTCTCATATTTGAAAAAAACTTACTAAAATAGTAATTACCCTCAGAGCTTATAAGTAAAAACAAATACTAGTAGTAACACTAAAAGCACTTATAAGTAAAAAAAAATTATATCCTTGTCAATGATCATTATAAAAGCACTCACATTATACTAGCAATCCGATTAGCTGAACTAAAATTTACATGTTCAATCTCAAAAACTACCACAAAAGACTAATTAGTCCAACTACATGCTAGCTCCAATAAACCCATTTTTAAAGTGGATTAATTTCTTTCCCATCCCTCCTCCAAGGTATGTCCCTCCACCAAATGAACAAAAAGTTGAAAAGCATATCTTTCATTGGTAGGTTAAAAATAAAAATAAAATAAAAATAAAAATATAAATTACAAACTACACCCTTAAAGTTTAGGAGAGTTCGGATTTTATACCATGAAATTTTAGAATTTAGATTTTACCCCTTAAAGTTCGATTTTGTTTGCATCAGCAGTCTCTTCATCCATATTTTCAATTAAGTGACATATAAACTTGTAACACATGTTTAGTTTATTCAATAAAATGATGCAACATGATCATTTTTGTAGCCTAAAAAAAAATAAAAATGACATGACATAATAAAAATAACGTGACATCATTTTAATTAATGAATTAAACACTCGTGGCAAACTTATATTACACTTTCAAAAAATATAGATAGATGGGATTCAGATGCAAACAAAATAATACTTTATGGGTAAAATTCAAATTCTAATATTTTAGGGTGTAAAATTCAAATACACTTGTTTAGTTTTGTAATTTAGCCAATATATATATTTATATTTATTTATTTATTTATCTAATGGATTTTCCCTTTAAGGTGTTATTTTCCATGTGAACCGTACGGATAAAAGGTTCTTCAAAAGTACCATCATGGGAGAGAGTGCTCGTTGCACCCAATTGTGGCGCGTGGAACTATTCCTTTTTAGCTGACCAGCAATGTTGAGATGCTTATCACCATTCACTACATCAATGGGGAATGTAGGGCCCAACCCACCACCAGTATGGAACCCCATATGTTTGTGGGCCATGGTGGCTTATAGTGATGGACCATTCAACCCCGTTAGATAATAAAGGTTGAAGACAATGGACGGTCCAGATGATCTCAATTGGAATTCAATGTTATTTTATTATGGCCGCTTTTTCTCAAGCTTTCTTTTGTGTGGGGCTTGTGGGGCCCATTCTGTTGGCCCGTTCGAGAGGTGAGGCCCAAAAAAGTTGGGTGAATTGGGTACTAGGGTCCACTTAGAAGTCGGTGAGAATTTGGAATAGGCCTGGGCCCACATTACAACAGCATACGCAATCTCATCCAATTGATTGCATTAAACATATGTTATATCAATCGTTTTCTCTTTTTAGGTCAAGCTAAGGCTAACCAAAAAAAAACAAAAAGATTTTGGGTTCTTTACAAATTACTTTCTTTTGGAGGGGTAAACAAGTTGTATTAAAAAAAAAAAAAAAAAAACATAAATGAGCACAAAGGGCCTACATTCAATAAAAAAAAAAGTGCAAATTGTGCACAAAAATTATGCTTTTACGGCCTACAATTGAATATAATGTATAAAAATATATATGTTTTTTGGGAAATAGACCAGGGGCTGGGGACATAACACAACCGAGCAACTAGATAAAGACATTGTGATAAAAAGTTCGACATTTGCAGCCATGATTCTCCTTATTCTTTTTCACCTTCTTCAAACAATTCATTTTACACTAAACATTGTTAAGAATTTTTAACTATACTACACAAACGTGCAGATTAGGTGTGGAAAAACTTCTCCATTGTGATTGTGACTTGTTCAAGTATGGTTTTTTCTAACCTTTATCTATTTAGTGCTCGTTGAAAAAGGCTACACAAAACATCCAAATTCTCTCAACAAAAAAGACATTTGAAGAATAAGCGGTCTTGATTTTCGGAGGTTGTGACTACAAACTGAAAACATCATGTTTTGCTTTTGTTGTTAATTTGTTGGTACGAATTAGATCCTCAAAATGGAGAAATTATACCGTTCTCATGGTGGACCACATCACTTATCCACAATTTCACTAAAAAACTTCTACCTGTTTAAAATTATCAAGTCAACTTATGATTAAACAAAAAAATTGTTAAACTAACTCAACAATTTTAAATATATGGAAGTTTTTGAGTGGAATGGTGAACAAGTGATGTGATTTACTATGAGGATCATATAATTTCTCCTCAAAATAATCTCTCCAGCAAAATATTATAGTAAAGTTGTCAATTCCATGTCGTTTCTTAGTCCAAATATTTTGCACAAGTCTGTAAGTTTGTACAAATAATCCTCATGTTTCACTGCGATACAAATTCAGGTCAATTTCAATCTATTTTAGCCCTTTTTAACATTTATTTTCTTCCAAATTATATGAAAAAGTCAAAATTCTTTGAACATTTCTAGATTGTCTTAGTCTAGTCACTAGTGTATCAGTTTGTAAAATAGGATTTTATGGACTTCTTCCTTATTATGTAACGATATGTTAAGAATTTGTATTATTAGGTCAGATCAAGTTGTTCCATTTAGTTTTTATTTATTTGATTGATACTGTGAATTATTATTGAATTATATGTTTTCTATATTCTTAACATACATATTAAATTTTGTGTTGATTTGATGTTATTGACTATTTGATTTATAAATCATTATTTGTAAATACTTTAATGTTAAAAAAAAAATTAAGTATTTTACAGATGAGATAGTTATTAATATTCAATTGTAGGGTGTAAGGAGAGAATATAATTAAACCGGGTAACTTATTAAAATAAAATCATCAAATAAATTTTTTTTTTTTTTTTGAGTAGCCAGATCAAAGACCTGGGAACTTTATTCCACAAAACAAAACTTAATGAACATCATACAGTAACAACGGGGCAATATCAGCTGGCAAATCAGTTAGCCAAACCTGAACCCCCCTAACTGACTTTGCTTTCTTAGCAAGCGCATCAGCCACAGCATTACAACTACGATTAACATAAGCAAATTCTACGAATTGAAAAACATCAGAGTGCATCCGAATATCGCCTAAAATATTGCCGAAACTAGCCATACCACCCGCACCGTGAAGGAGAGCATTAATGATAACTGTAGAATCCCCTTCAAACACAACACGAGTGAGACCAAGCTCCAGTGCAAACTGAACAGCCTTCAAACAAGCTAAGGCTTCTAAATCCGCCACTGAGTGGGCCAAAGGAATGGACGAAGACAGAGCACCCATATCCTCCCCTCTATTGTTACGAACAATGACACCTAAACTCGCCAATCGTGAGGCATGAAACACTGCGGCATCGAAGTTTACCTTAAAACATTGAGGTTCATGGGGGCGCCATTGCTGCATAGGAGGAGGACGAGGTGGAGCGGGCTCCTTTGTCTGGGCTTGAAGAAACTCTTGCAGGTAACTCCCTTCTCTACTGCGAATGTCCTGGATAGGAAGGGCTAGGCGGCCAAAGTGGATCGCATTACATCTATTCCACAGGAACCACGCGATGGTAACAAAAATCTTAGCTCTGAACTCCTCATGGCAAAACAGGAACCTGGAAAGTAAATCATTGAAGGAGCTTGGTTCTGTCGGCACGGATTGGTTGAACCAGTCCAATGTATTCCACACACCCGAAATAACTTCACAAGCCCAAACTGCATGGATGGAGTCTTCAGGATGATCCTTGCACAGTGCACAGTTCGCATTTGGAATGATATTACGCCGATGAAGGTTCACCATTGTTGGCAAGGCGTTATTGCATATTCGCCACACAAAGTGCTTTATTTTGTTAGGGACCCGTAACTGCCAAATACCCTTCCAAAATTTTTTCTGAGCTTCCGGGTTTGAGCTACCTACACTAGAAGATGAATCACAGGAAACTAGCATTTTGTAAGCACTACAAGTAGTGAACATACCAGACGGCGTGAACGCCCATGTAATACAATCATTAGGACGTCGAATGCTCAAAGGAATTCCCAAGATAATCTCGGCTTCATGGGGCAAAAACAGTTGCTGCACAACCTCCGCTTTCCATGCTACTCTTTCTTGATCAATCAGAGAGGAAACTTTCACATCAGGAGCCAAAGATGGAAGGGGTGATAGGACTGAACAATTAGTACTTCCAGGCAGCCACCTATCCTCCTTAATTTGCACAGCCTCCCTTGTACCTATGCGCCAAACCATCCCTTTTCGAATTACATCCCTAGCACTAATAATGCTTTTCCAAGCAAAAGACCCTGAGCTAGAAGCTTGAGCTTCCAAGATAGAGCAATCCGGGAAGAAACAGGGCTTAAAAACTCTATGGCATAAAGAATCAGGATTATTAATCAATCGCCATGCTTGTTTTGCCAATAAAGCGTCATTGAATTTTTCAATTTCTTTAAACCCCAACCCACCACCTTCTTTGGCTTCACATAAGCGCTCCCATTTCACCCAATGGGTTTTCCGATGCTCTCCACCATACCCCCACCAAAATTTGCGAATTAATCCTTCCAAATCCTTAACAAGCCCCTTTGGAAGTTTAAAACAACTCATGGTATAAGTTGGTATTGCCTGAATTACTGACTTGATTAGAACTTCCCTACCCGCCTGAGATAAGAGCTTCTCTTTCCACCCTTGAAGTTTTTTCCACACTCTTTCTTTAATATAGATAAAACTCTGTTTTTTTGCCCTACCCACCAAAGTCGGTAAACCCAAATACTTCTCAAATTGGCGAATAGCTGGAACACCCAATACCTGTTGAATTCGAACCCGCACCTCATGGGGGGTGTTAGAACTAAAAAAGATATTAGTTTTCTCATGATTAATCTTTTGACTTGTACCCCTCTCATAGGTAGCTAGAATATCAAGAATTTTCTGACACTCAGCTTCTTTGGCATTGCAAAATAACACACTATCATCTGCAAAAAATAGGTGTGATATTTTTGGGCCATTTCTACAGATAGCTACACCCCGAATATGCCCCTTAACTTCAGCTTTAGTTAATAAGCTTTGCAAACCCATAGCACAGATTAGGAAGAGATAAGGCGACAGAGGATCACCTTGCCGAAGGCCACGACTAGGTTTGATATTACCAACAGGTTGCCCATTGAGCAAGACAGAATAGGATACCGAACTAATGCAAGACATGATGAGATTGACCATTCTTTCCCCAAGCCCGAGATGCCTCATAGCACGCTCCAAAAATTCCCATTCAACCCTATCATAAGCTTTGCTCATGTCCAGCTTAAGCGCCATTTGACCCACTCTCCCATTTGTTTTCCTCTTAAGATAATGCAGAGTTTCAAAGGCCACAAGCACATTATCAGAAATAAGCCTACTTGACAAAAATGCACTTTGAGATTCCGGGATAGCACTAGCTAGGAATTTTTTCAAACGGTTCACTAGCACTTTGGAAATCAATTTATAGACCACATTACAAAGGCTAATAGGGCGGAAATCAGCAGCTTTCTTTGGGTGTTTTACTTTTGGGATCAAGGCAATAAAAGTGGAATTAAGAGACTCTGGCACCACCCCGGAATTGAGAACATTAAGGACCACAGATGTTACATCACCACCCACAATATGCCAAAAAGACTTATAGAAGATAGGGGACATACCATCAGGACCCGGAGCAGTAAATGGCGCCATTTGATCGAGAGCCCTCCTCACCTCATCAGCATGGAAATCTCGGCCAAGCAAACCAGCATCCTCCTCAGTTATGGCTGGGTGAATACCACTCAAAATGTCTTCAAAACCTGAAGGATTCATCAAATAAAAAGTTATTTATAAAAGATGGGAAATGTTAACAAGCATCAAGATTTCCCTATATGGGTCTCACTTAAAAAAAAAAAAAAAAAAAAGTTGTCAAAAAAACTGTAAAAAAAGATTAAAAAAACTGCCAAAAGTTGCCAAAAAAATTGTTATTATTGTCAAAAATTGCCAAAAAAATTGTTGTTAACGGGTACATTATCACAACCCGATACACCACCTTTTGGGTTTAAAAAAGAAGTGGTGGGTGATTGATTTAAGGGCAGGTTGACACAACCCATAAAAGATACACTACCTTTTGGGTTTAAAAGAGAAGTGGTGGGTGATTGATTTAAGGGCAGGTCGATGAAATCATTGGGTCCAAAGAGGGAACCCCCCCAACCAAACACTCTCTGAAACCTCTTTATGAAACTATTAAAAGTGTGAATAAGGTGGAGAAACAAAGCCCACAACTTTTTTTTTGTTTGAGGGGAAACAAAGCCCACAACTTAGATCTAACCGATATCCAACATATATAAAAATAATAATAACCCCAAAAGGATAATTGTTATTGAAAAAATTGTGTTATACTTTTTTCGAGAAGATATATTTTTTTTGTTATACTGAACGAACTAGAGCGATCCTTGAAATGAAATTCAAATAAAAAAGTTTAAATATTAGCATTTATTCATTTTGTTCCAAAATACTAATAAAAGGAGCTGTAACTACCTATTCTATTAATAACAGGCCTCTTTGAGTTTTATTATTTTGCGTACAAAAATATTTTTATACAAATTCTTTTTTATTTTTGTTTTTTATTTTTTTATACAAGATAGAAATTCTACTATAGTTTAATCTAAATGTAAATGTGTGTGAAGCTCCATCTTGAAAACTTGTGAAGTGACCATCACACCAAAGATGTGCGGTGGTATCTTTACACAAATTCTTAAACTCTCTAAAATACCCCTATCTTTTAGTTAAATAATTTTAAATTTAAAAACACAAGTTAAAATAGTAATTTACTATTTTAAAAAAAAGTTCATAACTTTTAGGGGCCTGTTTGGGAAGATATTTTTAGTAACGTTATTTAAGTTTTGTAGAAATACATGTGGATGAAAAAGTATGTGAAAATACGTGTAAATACTGTTACTAAACGGGCCTAGTGCTTTCAAACTTTAATAGTATAATAAAGAATTGAAATGGGCCTCAGAAGAGGCCTGTTTATTCGAAATAGTCATGGTGGTTTACAGTTTGGACCCGTGGCAAACCATATATATTTGGTTGATGGGGTAGCCTTGACAGGGTGAGGTGAAATTGATGAGAACCCAATCGGCCCAAACCCGACAGTACTACCCGCCGAAACACAGGTTCTCTCTCTCTGTCTCTTCTCTTCTCTGCCATATTGGATTTTGTTTCTTGTTCAATCCCTCCATGTTTTTGTGCTGGGTAATTATTTTTTGATGATGTTTGTGTATGGGGCATTGAATTTGAGGGACTCTTGTTCTCAAAATTTGTCTCTTGAATTGTTGCTCACAATGTGTTTGTTAGAATGCTTGAGTGAATGAGGATTGTTGAATTTGTGGGAATTTGGACTTGGTGGGTGTAGACTGGAAAATCAAATTATGAGTTTCCTTCTTGTTGATTTTAAAAATTATTCTTATGGGCTGTTGTAGTGTGGGAAATCAAATTATCTCTTCCCTTCCTGTTGATTTGAACATGCTTTATTTTTGTCATGAAAAGTTGGTTATGTGGGTTGGCGTCCATTTTTTTCAACTTTCAAGTTTTATTCACAGAAAAAATTGTGATTTTCCATACAAGCCAAACATTGGAAAGTGTTTTTCAATGCATTTTTAGGAATGCAATCATACATTGGAAAACAAGTAGCTTTTACGCTGAAATGAATGGTGCCAGGTGGCTAAGTTTGCTTGCCGGTTCCCTGGTAGCTGATTGAAGAGAAATGGCATGCCATATGGTCTCTTCATTTGTGTTGTATAGGGACCAAATTAGGAAATTACAATTTTCAGCCCAGAAATTCGAATATGTGCTAAGGACCAAAGTGTGTTTTTACTTTTTAGGCTAAAAATATGTAAAAATAAAATTTTTGAATACTATTTATTGTGATCTCTCTGCACATTATCGACAAACACCGTTGAAGTGTATGTGAGTCTTTGTGAAAACTTACTGACATGTATCCCAGAAGTTTTGCCGACTTTGTGTTTGTTTATTCCATATGCTATAATTTTGCTGTACTACCTATCAAAAAAACATGTTACAATTTTTTTGTACCGTTTTGTGAACACCTTTTTAGAACTTGTTTATTGAAGTGGTTTTCATTGTTTGGCACCAATTTCTGCAGGACAAATAATTTCATTCGCCATTGAAAATTTTATTGTTTTAGTAGATTTTGCAAATCAAACTGAAAAGCTCTTAGTTGAAGTAATTAATGGGTGATGCCTCATTGGTGGAGTTGTCTATTCCACAAGATGTCCTCCAACCATTGTTCAGTGCTTCAAACTCATCTTCTTTGGAAGAAACCTTAGAAAATCTTATAGAAGCTTCTAGGACTGATGTTGGCCGCTCGGGCCTTGCTTCCAAGAACATCCTTCCCATAGTTCTTCAGCTTAGTCAGAATCTCCCTTACCCTTCTGGTCGTCACCTTCTCTTATCATCTTTGAAGCTCCTCAGAAATCTGTGTGCCGGAGAAGTTGCAAATCAAGATGCTTTTGTTGAACAAAATGGAGTTGGTGTTGTTTCAAATATTTTGAGTTCTGCTGGGCTCTTGTCCGATCCAGATTATGGGACCATTCGTATGGGGTTGCAGGTTTTGGCCAATGTTTCTTTGGCCAGAGAAGAACATCAGCGTGCTATTTGGCGTAAATTTTTTCCGGATGAGTTTGTTGCTCTTGCAAGAGTCCGTAGCCAGGAGACTTGTGATCCACTGTGTATGGTTATTTATGCTTGTTGTGATGGATGCCCTGGATTGGATGCAGATCTTTGTGGTGACTTTGGTTTGCCTATTGTGGAAGAAATTGTAAGGACTGCTTGTGTAGGTAAATTTGGATGTCTTTTTGCTTGTAAAATTTTGTTTTAATTTGACGCAATCTGTATTTGTTTGAACTACATTTTTGTGTGTCCTATTTTTTCTGGTGTCTTAACAGCTGGCTTTAGAGAGGATTGGTTGAAGTTGATCCTTTCCAGAATCTGCTTAGAAGAACCTCACTTTCCTCCATTGTTTTCGAAATTATGCCTTTTTGGTGCCTCTTCAAATGGTGAAGACATTGAATTTAGAAATGATCTTTTTTCGTCTGAACATGCATTTCTTTTGAAGATCGTATCAGAGATCTTGAATGAGAGATTAAATGATATTACTGTTCCTAATGAATTCACATCATGTGTTTTTGGGATATTCAAGAGATCTGTTGGAGTTACTAATTCTGTGTTGCAATGCAAGTCTGGTCTTCCAACAGGCTCGACTGCGATTGATGTTCTTGGATATTCACTCATCATTTTGAGAGATATCTGTGCTGGCAAGAGGAGTCTGGGAAGCTCAAAGGAGGATGATTCAATGGATGCTGTTGATTTGCTACTATCTTTTGGACTAGTAGAAATGCTTTTGTGCTTGCTTGGTGAGCTTGAGCCCCCAACCATAATAAGGAAAGGCCTCAAACAAGGTGAAAACCAAGACAGTTCAAGTTCTTATTCATTGAAGCCTTGTCCGTACAGAGGATTTAGGAGAGACATTGTTGCAGTCATTGGCAATTGTGCATTCGGAAGGAAGCAAGTACAAGATGAGATTAGACAGAAGAATGGGATTCTTCTGCTTTTACAACAGTGTGTTACTGATGAAGATAATCCATTCTTGAGGGAATGGGGCATTTGGACTGTGAGAAATTTATTGGAAGGGAGTACAGAAAACCAACATGCAGTAGCAGAGTTGGAGCTTCAAGGATCTGTTGAGGTGCCTGAATTAACTGGACTTGGTCTTCGAGTGGAGGTGGATCCAAAAACTCGACGTGCAAAGCTTGTAAATATCTCATGAAAAAGTTCCAAGCTGCAAAAAGAGCTTGGCTTGGCTGGAGCTGATAACAGTGTAGGATGAAATTTCATGCTCATGCATGATATGAATTTGGTGTCAGGTTTTCATTTACTAGTTAGTAACTCCACGCAAGCATCATTCTTTTCTCTGATTGTAGTCTCATGTTTTGTGTAGAATGGGAATATTGAGGATGAAGCTAATTTATAGAGAACTTTTGGTAGATACATACATTAGAGCAAGAGGTGGATTGAATTGAGATATATCTTTAAATCTGTACTGTCATATCTAGTTCTGTTTACTGTCTCTAGATTTTAAAAGAAAAAAAAAAGTTTTGTTTTGTCTCCGTGTAAACTGTCTCTATTGTAAGAGCTTGACGCATCTCCTTCAGCTTTTGCGTTAACAGAAGGCGTAGAACTGTGTAGTGTTGACTGGGTGTGTATCCTTGTTTGCAGTTGTCATTTGCTGTATTGATGTTGTGCCTTTAGGACGTTAAAACTTGCAGTGAAGTTCATTTTTGCGAGTTTGCATAGCTAGGCTTCTGAAATATTAGCTCTTAGCGCATGAGGAAATAAGTGTGCTACAGACAACACAATTACATTACTTCCAGGATGAGAGCAGTCATAGGCAAGAATATCCCAATTTAAGGGACAGAATAGTGAATCATGATCCAAATTTCTGGCAGTTTGCATAAGCATATCTGGACTTCGGAAATATTAACATGCAGTACATTTTTTTATATAAAAAAGTGTCACAAACAACACATGCGTTAATTCCAAGATGAGGGGACAAAATTGGGATCCAGTCATTATCTAACATTGAGAACTTTCTTCTTCCCCTATCATGAACCAAATTTCTGGGCAGTTTGCGTTAGGCAAATCTGGACCCTCTGAAATATTAACTCGTAGAGCATGAAGAAAAAGAATAAGAAAAAGTGCCACCAGCAGCACCGATATCTTACTTCTAAGATGATGGTTGTCACAGATAACACAATCCTAATTTACAGGACCAAAAAGGAATGAGCAATGGATGGGAATTTCTTAATATTGTGATCTTTCTCCTTCCCTCATCATGCCCTGAATGCTCCAAGAAACAGGAGTTTTCAGAAAGAAGCAAATTCAATGGCAAGCTGCATCTAAAAACTTATCGAGCTGTAAAGTTTCAGAGTGAATTGTAACCTGTAACTTTTTGCTCTTTTTCAAAGAAAAAAACTGCACTTGTATAAACTCTTCCCTCTTACCACAAACTTTTTGTTGGAGAGTGGTAAAGAATGTATACTTTCAAACATTTCAAGTTGGACTTTGAACACATACAAAAACCTGACTGATTCTTTGTGTGAGTATATTACACTGAAATTTACAATAAACTACAAACAAATTGCAACACTATACCACTAAATATACAACCTGACTTTGTACACCATTGTGACATTTGGACATATGGAGTGTGTTTGGATACCTCTTATTTACTAAAAACTGAAAACTTATTACTGAAAATATTGTAGCAAAATAATTTTTAAAGGTGTGAATAGTGCTGTAAGACCCATAAAACACTGTTGCTGCGTTTGTTGGGGTTGGTTGGTCCATGAACAGTGCCATGGGACCAGCCAAAAAAACGCAAAACGCACGTTCATCCCTAAGCAAATGCACACATGACATATAAATGTCAAAAACTTGATCATACTCCGTAATTTCTTTCTCATCTAAATTTGCTAGCAAGAAGAAGCTAGAAATGAGCTGCTCAGATGGTTAGATTCTCCTGAATGGCAAGAAATGAACCAACTATACTTCCTCCAACATCTGGGAAAGTTTCACATCCAGGAAGGGGCCTCACCTTGCCCTTTTGATCAACTTCAACTGGGTATTTTAATAGGTGGCCTGTCATCTCTATGATCTCATTGGCTGCAAATTGTTTCCAGTTCATCTCTCCCAGTGATCTTACTCTTCTCACACAATCAAGAGACTCTGGTTGTTTGAAGCAGTCTTCAGTAAATCCAAGATGTTCTGCCCATAATGACATCCTATATCCATAAATCTATGAAATACACATTCGCATGAAACAGAAAGTCAGTTACTGTAAGTCCAGTTAAAAACCAGTAAGAGTGATGAAATAGTAGCATTTAGGACAGCAACAAACAAATTAAGTTCTTTCATATCCCTTAAAAGTTTTACTACTCATTATTTTTGGTATATCTAGGTTGTTATAAATTTCATTATTTTTTGTGGCAGTACCACCTTTCTTGGAATTGACACTACTTTTGTTTTGCATATCAGTCCAATCTAGAAAATTTTAAGTAACTTTACTGAAAAAAAATTCATTCCCTGGTACCCTCAGCTTTGGAGAAAATTCTTGGCTGGGAATTACCTTATTGAAAGATGTATTATTTGGTGGATTGGTCTTATATGTGCAAATGTATGGCTGGAGAAGCTGATATAGCAAGCATAGAAGTTCTTTTGCTTGCAATACAGCTCCTCTTTGTTTAAAATTGACCATATGGAAGGAGAGGAATAATTGAACATTCAATGGTGTGGAGCTCTTTGTTATTGGGTTGAAGTCGGTGAATTTGAGATTGTTGTTCGAGTGGTCCTGCACCCTTTGGTGAAAATGACATGCATTATGTTGCAGATTTTATTGAATTTCTCTCTTTGTGATTATAATCTTTTGATTATGTAATTTTTTTAGGAGAATCCTCTGTAATTTTTCACCCTTTGGTTAAACAAGAAATGATATTCACTGGAACATCAAACTGCTCAAGTATCTTCAAGAAAAAAATGAATGCATTTACTCTAGGAAACAGTATTCACTCCATCATTGTGGTTTAATGAGTTTGGTACATTTTGATTGAAATCATAATGTCACAACTGAAAACTTTTTCAATGTGTGCCAGTGTAGGTTCTCTAAAAGAGAAATTTTTTAAGAAATGTCTATGGTTAATTAAACCATTGATTATGTACCTAATTGGAAAATCATATCACACTGTTTAAAGATTGAAGCTAGATTAAATTTTATGGATGTAGTCCTTCCTGTTTCCCCTAGATCTTATGTTCATGTGATCATGTGACTTACATAGTAACTGAACTACTAAACGATTTTTTTTGATATTTTTACATTTTAAACAGCAAAAAATTATCTTTTATTTTCAAGAAATCTAAAATTTTAAGCTGTTCCTGGTTAATTCCAAAATATTTCCAGTTCCATGCAATTGAAAATGAAGAGCCAAAAGGTTTCAAAAAAAAAAAAAAAAAAAAAAATTTTTTTTTTTTAAAGAGCCAAAATTATATCATCTTAGGATACAACAATAAAATAAATGATTCTGTTGAGTGTTCAATTACGCTTTAAGATGGTCCTAAAGTTTGAGATCCCATTTAGACATGAAATTGTTGTATTTCGATGTTTCTGTTACCATGAATGCTTTTCTGGTATTGCAATTTTTGTAGAAAGTTTATAAAGGGTTTAAAAGTTATTCATAACATCCAGGAACTACATAAACTACTACATATAAAAGAATCAGTTCTTTTTATCAACACGAATAGCAAATCAGAAGCTGCTGAATAAGCTTGTCTCTGATATCTTTCTATTTCAACCAAACAACATTCCAGTGAAAAACATAATCAGTTAATATCTATATCTAAACTTTCAGACAAAAAGATATACCCTTCCCCTGAAAAACCTTGGAAATGAATCTTCCTAACCTTTTAATGGCAAAGAGGAAAGATTTTATTTGCTTTTCCTAGAATTTGTTTAAAGTGAAATGCTCTTTCTTTTTTTTCCTTTTTTTTTGAGAAAGGGAGGGGGTGGGGGTGGGGAGAGGATATCAACATTTGAGAAAACATAATACTTTTTAATTTTTCTCTTTTTTGTTTTGATTTGTTTGTTTGTTTGTTTGTTTGTTTTGTTTTTTTTTTTTTTTTTTTTTTTTTTGTATATTAACAGTCCCTTTTCCTGTAAATAAATTACCACTGTTGAGTTTCTGCATTTGAATGCAAAGCCAAAAAAGAAAAAAAAGTGTTTCTATGATCAAACAGCTCCTTAAGTAACTAAGGTTACCTGTCCATGCGGATCAGAATATTTTCTTGCCCAGGTATGGTTTGGTTGATATGCTCCCATTGCAATCTCAGTGTCTCTTGTGCCCTCCATGGAGCGCTGGTTGATGTTTGCAGAACCCACTATTATGTATTCGTCATCAACTATCATGCCCTTTGAATGAACATAAATCATAAATCGTCGGTTTTTTCGACTCTGTGCCTGGCAACACCAATATACAACACATATATAAGTACATTTACTGAAGAGCATGCCTGAGACTCGGAACCAGAAGAACAATAGTTAGGAATGTTTTCAAGGATCAAAGAAGTATCTGGAGTTCAAACATGCTCCAGAAAAAAGTTCAATGATTATATGTACATTATATAATATATGTATGAAACATCACATACAGAATCTGAAAGATTCTCTACTTATACACTAGAAGAAGGTCTCTCCTGTGAATAAGAACAAGTGGTACTAAAACTGATGGCTAAAATATTAATCACTTTTAGAGGAAGAGAGACCTGAGGAGTGTTAGCTGGAGTAGGACTTCCAGGCACTGTAGTGTCATATCCATCTATGGCTTCACGGTTGCCGAGGCAGAAGAAGTTCAGATAATCTTGTGGTGAGTATGCTTCCTCAAGCCCAACCTCCGCCAAAGCCTTGTAGATGGTCTCATACATCATTTGCATTGTTTTATTCTGCAATAATCAATAATAACTCAAGATCAAGAAATGCAGTAATCAGCCACTAAATAATGCTATAAATTTTACTAGAAATGGGGCCATTTGATGTCCAGTCCATATAGTTAAAAATTGATGAGTCCATTTTGGAATAAACATTTCTATAACACTAAAATGAGTCCTCTTCTTTGGATCCCCCCCTCTTTGCACCCCCCAAACATAAGCAGAAACAATAACAATCCAATATTTTCTGAATCATCTCAAAAAAAAAAAAAAAAAAAAAATCTCTGAATAAAATATCTCTTCATATAAACTATCAAAATTCCATACTGGAATCCTACATATGAAACAAATCAATTCCTATAGAGAATGTTCCTTGGTCCCACTATAGAATTCAACGAATTAAGAAGTTTGATATGCTGGAGTGAAGCTTCCACTTTCTAGAATCTTTTATCCAGGAAAGATGGAGGGTCATGGGTGGGTGGAGAATTGTGTATGCGTTAGAAGCATGAGAGCCATATTTTGTGGCAAAACAATTTGGTGACACAACCGAGGACTTACAGGAGAAAAAATCCTGTTTGAAGTCTTCATGGTAAAAAAAAAAAAAGAATCTCTAGACTGGCATTTACAGAAACCTGCCATTGAGCTCTAGCTCAAACACTACCACCTCCTAGCATAATAAAGGGTGGAGTAAGATTGTAGGTTCAAATCCATTGGGCGCGTGTGTAAACTTACCAATGACAACAATGGCATTTACAATTTTCAAATAAACCCATCACAGACCCTCACCCCCAAGGCCGTGCCAACTCTATCTTAAATGACCAAAGTATATCTTTCCTCATACCAACAAACAAAAGATACATATTTCTGGGTAACAACAAAAACTTCTTTCACCCTGTAAGTTACACAAATTAGCTTTAATAGAATTGCTGCATATGGAGAACCTTCTGGCAAAGCTTTTTACTACAAGGCACTTAGCTAATAAAAGATGTGAGGATGAAAGAGATAGGGAAAAAGATGAAAAAGGGATACCAGTAGGGGTCTATGTCATTCAGAATGCTAAGTATAATAGCAAAAGCCTTCCCTGACTGAACATAGGTTTCAATTCTCAGTCACTAATTGGAACCTACCTGCCAATATAGAATCCTCTGAGTAGCAGCACCAGTTGGAGCACCTTCTGGCCACATTGGGATAACAATATATACAGCAAATCTCTCATTTGCTCTAATTTTCTCAGCAATCTTAAGGGCAATTTCCATTGGAATCAAATTATTAGCACCTGCAGAAAGACAGTATGAGCAAAATTCAGCAAACAAAACAAGAAAATGAAATCACGAGACACCTTATTATCCAGTAAGTGATTTCCTGGGAAGATAATAGCACAAAAATGCAGTCATTTAAAATGGTGCAGCACAGTGAGAGTATTTTGTCAAAAACAGTAAATAACTACATATACCACCTAATATTTTTTTTTTGATAAGTAATAAAGATTCATTGATATCAAAAAGAGAGAGACACCCAAGTACACCGGGGGTATACAGGGGAGAACAAATCAAAAACGAACATTACAAAAATCAAGAAAATCCAAAATAGAAGAAAAATGATGGTTTCTCCACACAGAGAACCAATCAAGTAAGGTTCTAAAGAAAAGAAGCTTGAGATCAGGCATGGAACGCTCCTTGTCTTCAAAACATCTACTATTTCTCTCCTCCCAAATACACCACATCAAACAGTGAGGAACAACCATCCAAATATCTCCATTACGATGGCGGCCAAAACGACCTTGCCAGCAAGCCAAAAGCCCAACAACAGAGAATAGAATAACCCAGCAAACTCCAAATAACCCAAAAACCATATCCCACAACTCCAAAGCAACCGGGCAATGAAGGAAAAGATGGTCAATAGTTTCACTATTACACTTGCACATATAACACCAATCCAAAATGCAAACCTTTCTTTTCCTTAAGTTATCAATTGTCAGGCATTTCCCCAAGGCTGCGGTCCATACAAAGAAAGCCACTCTAGAGGGAATCTTCTGCCTCCAAATGCTTTTCCAAGGAAAAAACTGCTCACTATGGCCAACTAGAAGATGGTAATAAGCACTGACCGTGAACCCCTTACTCTTACAAGGCAGCCAACATCTCTTATCTTCCCCGTTCCCCCTTACAGGAGTGCAATAAATGGAATTGATGAAGCTTCTGAAAGCTTCCAATTCACGATTATGCACCTCCCTACAAAACTGAAAATCCCAATGGAGGACTCCATTAGTGAACCTCATTAGATCCGCCACACTTGCCTCTTTGTTACAACAAATCCTATATAAATCAGGATAGTGGTCTGCGAGAGGAGAAGATCCACACCATCGATCTAGCCAAAATTGCACTTTTGATCCATCTCCAATTTCATACAGAATAAACCGAGATAAAGAGTGCCACCCCCTTCTAATATTTTTCCACAAACTAACTCCATCAGGACCAGAGAAAGAGCTAGAACACCAACCACCCCAATATAACACCTAATATATTCAGTTCTAATTCTGCCAATCCCAATTTGTGACTTGCAACTGATTAGCTATTGAAAAGAAGTAAAGCTCTTTTCTTGACTTCATCACCATTCTTTATTCATCATCTTTCTTAAATACCTGCGTAAGTGCCTTTATCACTGAAAGGCAATTTAAAATTTTAATTGATTAGTTTCTATTTCTAGCTATCCATTAAGTATATGCATAGGCTAAACTTGACCAAACAATGGAAATGGTAGGTTACTTTTTATTTGAACCTCCTTTATGCATGTCCAACTTTCAGATTCTAACTGTGGACCTGCTATTCACTGAGAATAAATCTGATTCCATTAACTTTAACCTCATACAAATGCACAGCTCATGTGGATTTCTGTTGGTTGTGGAAATTATGACACCATCAGACAGCAACGAGTTCTAATTTTTTTTTTTTTTTTGGTAAAATAATTTAATAAATAATTTTTTTTGTTCTAAATATTTATAAGATCGAAGATATTAGTTCCTCTACATATCATGGCTATCAGTGTGATCCATTTATGTTAATATTAAAGTTTTCTCACCTATGTCTTTATGTGAACTCCAATTGTATGAAGATCCAATGAAATACTGGTTCTCTATATAAATGAAATGCTGGGCAGCACGAATGGCCTTTACATATGCCGTATGTATGCTCATGTCAATCAGCAAGTTCTTCCCACACACCAGGTTCTGTTACAACAAAGTAATTAATTAACTTTCAGGCACATGAAAAGAGAGAAAGGGAGGTAAACTGAAATTAGTGAAAATTCATAAAGGTAATCACTAAGTTTCACCTCACCTTGCTTGTGGCATCTCTTGGATCCTTAGGGAACCCTTTAACAGAATTTGAATCAATAGAACGAAAAATCTGCAGTTGCAAACCACAGAAAATGAATAAGATAATTTAATCAATAAGCTAATACACACTACAAAAACAAATTGCGAATCAACACTCCTTTTCGACCTGAGCCAAGGCCCTAGGGCAATTAAGACCATCTTACTTGAACATGCCAAGCTTCTGGATCATTATCATTAGTCCAAGGAGCATCTGAGAGTCCAATAATCTCCGGAATTCTTTCTAGCCTGAGCAACGCATCATCATATGACATTTTCAGTTTTTTAATCCCATGGGGTTTTGCAGCCTTAAGCCAGCGGTCCTCAAAGTTAGTCAGGACATCATATGCCGCTGGACCATCAATTCTAGAGTGCAAGTCATGCCATGGCTCTCGTGGACAACCAGCAGTGTTACCCTGTTGAGGTAATAACCCACCATATAAAAACGTGGTTGATTACTTTAAAAGACAACTATAAATTATAAGTATTACAATATTTGTTGCATATATTTACAATTTTATCGGAAGAAAATTTTATATTAATATAGCATTTCCATATCCATTTAGCTGAACATTCCATCAAGATTTTCAGTTGCTTGACTTCAAAAACTAAATTCAGGAATTTAGGATATTTGTTGCATACACTTGCACGTTATTGGTATAATGGCAAGTACATTTGTTCAAGCTGTGTTTCTTTGCACCTTCCAATGACTAAATGGGATCAGGATATCAGATAGGTTTATGCCACAATATTCCACATGTTACTAGAAAAAATTTTCTCTGGTTTCAATTTCTTAGCACTTGAGATGAGACTAATTTGCCCCTTGTATCATATCACAGGTAGGATCTCATGATACAGTATAGGGTTTGCTTTTTAAGTCATTAGTTCTGGTACTAGTAAACACACATCTCAACTCTTATAGAAGTTCTGTGCATTAATAAAAAAAGTTATCAATGTGCCAAACAAGCAATATGGTACTGCAGAACTATATAGCTACTGACAGTTGTTCAACCAGTATTAGGATAGGGATTAAGAGATTACCGCGTAAGTAGGATTGTGATAGTCATCCTTGTGGACTGTTTGTAGTGTCCTAAATATAGGGTGCTGTGGAGTATCATATCGCCCATCACATAAATCAAGTCCTCCAACAAAAGCGATGATTTTTCTTCTAAAATTTCCAGCATCGGCATCCACAATTACAGTTTTTTGATGGTGTGTATAGATTGTTTCAACTTCCTGATAACATGAAGTGAGAATAAATTCAAACTTCAACACCAATTTCCATAACAAACCAATTACAGTTTTCTTGTTTGGATAAGTCCAAAAACAGTTATAGATAAGGACATTTACATAACTGACGTTTTTTTCATGCTTTCAACTATAAACAATACAATGCTATATTTTTGAAAATCAATGCAAGCCATACATTACCAGATAATGGTATTAACAGTTAAAACAATAAGAAAATTGTATTATGCATTTAGCCCTCACTTGTAGCTTAGTAGCAATGCAACTAGGATGATCCCTTTATTTACTATTTGACACATCAAAAAGCTAAGATATCAGTACCAATGTCTGAAAGATTTACTTTGAGCGTCAATATTACATGCTAAATTCTTATTCGGTTTTTAAAGCCACCAGGTCAGACAGCTCACAGTCATATCCACTTCAGGCACCAAACCTCACCTAGGGTCAATGACTAGATGGTGGATCCACATTTAGCGAACCATATTGATTATCAAGAATGTAGGACACAACCTCTCTCTCCCTCTCTTCCCCCCCCCCCCCCCCCCCCCCCTCCTTTGGATGGAATGTATGGTGCAGCATTAATATTTCCAAAAAGGCTGCTATCCTCTGGGATCCAACAACCTAGGAATTCTAGATCATGATGTTGAACAAGTTCGAAACTGATTCAGAAAATGAAGAGCAATGGTATTGTGTGGTATGAAAAAGAGCCTACAAGTTTTTTTCCCTTTTAAAATCTAACCTTTTGCTTGACCCAGCTATGTCTCTTTCCTGCAATGCGGGGACAAAGTAGCACTTGAACAGAAGAGCGTTTGAAGAAACGGCGAGTTTCCTCATCATGGGTTTGCATGATTCCATCCTGCATATAAATAGGTTTATTAGCAAAATATATCTAACAAAAGCTTTCTGATTAGAAAATATATGACAAAGTAACATTTATAAAAAAAGGGAAAGTAACATGCAAATTGGTTTGAGAAGCACATTTTATGGCGCAATGTAATGAAACCCAAGAAATCATGGCTTATGCTAATAAGCTTACTAAGCTCCACTTAAGAACTGAACATAAGGAAATATAAGACATTACACATGAACACAAGCATCAATACATGCCAAATACATTCTAATGATTGATTTATGCCCAAATCTGATAGAGTGTAACTAAATGATATATTTTGATAAATATGAACCAGAAACTAGGGCACATTATAGACTAAAATCCCATAATACGTTTCAAAAGGTAAGTTACTCACTGTTTGGTAACCCAAAATGTTTCTTGATGTAGGGTCATCCCAAATAAGAAGCAGCACTCTCACTCCTTCTTGAGACTTGGTTTTCAGAAGGTCTCCTAGGGTGTAATTTGAAGCATTACCAGCATCCCGAACCAATCTAACTTTGTGCCACACTGACCACCCTGTAATGTAAATCAAACGGCTGGCCTGACGTATGGCATCAAAAATGTCACACCAACACTTCCCATGCACATAATCCATCCCTTGATCAAGCCTCACATTTGGAAGGGACCCATCTGGAACATGGGCATCTTGATAAAGAGTTACCGTTCCACCTTTCCTGAGAGGAAAGTATGTTCCAGGAACCCCATGGTAATCAGGGCCTGCCCCCACTCCATGATGATAAATGCTCAATTTCTCAATTGGGGTGTACTGAATTGAAAGATTCAAGGCAGCTCCAGGCTTACAAGGCTTCCCATTATTATTCAGGATTGGGTAGGTTCCTTCCACCTTTGCCCCTGAGTATATCTGTTCCACTGGAATTGCCACAACTCCTATAAGCTGTGACCCCACAACATCACTATCTTTAACCACAAAATGCACTTCAGCAGCTTGATGCGCTACAGGAACATAAAAATGTTGCTTCCAATCAGGGTTTTCGCTATTGCTAATCACAAAAGTCCTCCCAATTACAGCATTTGATACTGAGATTGAAACATAAGGATCACTAGTGATTTTATGATTCATATGGCCTTCAATTTTGTTGCTCACGTTCCCTGGTAATCTTGTAAACACATCCCCCAAAGTTTTATGGAACATGTCCATATTTGGAAGGTTATGTGCACGATAGACCCAAATATCCAAATTCCCATGTAAGAGCAACACCTTCAATGATCCTTTATTCTGTAGTGGCACAATCTGCAAGGACTGACTATGCTGAGACCCATTGAATGAGCTTGTGTGGCCATAAACAGAATGATTAGACAAATCAGACTGAGCTGAATAAGATGCCCCATAACTGCTCGAAAACGAGTTAGAATGGCTATAAAGTTCCCCCGGTTTATCATACCTTGCACTAGGAGGGGCACTTGTCAATGGTGACACTGTAGGCGCTTGGTGTGATGCAGGGGCAGTAGAGTGATTATCAGACAATTGCATATTACTAATAAGATCATCCAGAGGTGGATATGCAGAAGGGCGAGAAGGGGTGGAATCATTGACACTATAAACATCTGAAGATGATCCAGTTCCTATGGAACTGGAACTGTCCTGCTGGTGATAATTAGAGAAGCTATTGGCACGAAAAGGGACTTGAGGCTGGCTTTCGGGAGGTGGGTATGGACCAGATTGTTGATATGGGTAATGAGAGGGACCATATTGGAAACTACTATGGTGTTCAAGGGATGGTTGAGGAGCACTATGGGGAGCTGAAGCAACAGGATATGGATAGGGATAGATAGGCGGAGGATGGTGATAGTCCAAAGGGCCTGAATAGGAGGTTGGAAATGGTGATGGTGGTGGAGGATGGTGATAGTCCAAAGGGCCTGAATGGGAGGTTGAAGATGGCGATGGTGGTGGAGGTTGGTGATAGTCTAAAGGGCCTGAATGGGAGGTTGAAGATGGCGATGGTGGTGGTGGTGGGTATGCATAAGGGTAAGGCTGTGAGGAATTGTGTTGGTAAGGATAAGCAGGAGTATGGTATGGATCAGGATTTGGTGGTGGTGGGTATGCAGAAGTAGGAGGAGGAGGGTATGCATAGGGATTGTGGTGTGGATATGAAGATGATGAACCATAATTATCCATCAACAAAAACTAAATTTTGTTTCTTTACAATGCCAATTGATGAATAATCGTTCTTGTTCTTGTTCTTGAATCTTAGTAACACAATATACTACAGAAGATATCAACTGGGTCAGAATCAAACTGAAATATTGTTGACAACAAACCGATCAAAGAGACAAAAGGAAAGGTAGAAAGAGATAAAGGTATCAGCTTTTTGAGGATTATGATTGGAAAACGAGTTTATATTATTAAAAGATCAAAACAAACGTAGAATCAAAAATGGGATTTGATTCTTAGTGACGAAAAATTCAACAACCAAAAAAAGAAAAAAAGAAAAAAAAAATCTCCAAAAGCTCAATAAAGAAGAGAAAGTCAAAAAATATAGATATGTTAAATGGAGAGAAAGAGAAAGAAAGTGATACCTTAAGGAGGTTCGATTATCGAGGAAGAAGAAGAAGAAGAAGAAGAAGAAAGAATGAAGGACAGAGTTTCAGAGAGCTAGGAAAGAAAACTTAAACCGAAACTGAAAAAACACTCTTTCGTCGTATTGGCAACGTGTACACGGAGAACCGGTATATTTGGGTTTTTTTGCCTGTCTTTTTTTTTTAATTTTCTCTCTCTTCAGTTCACAACTAAAACTTACCAGTTCAGCCGGTTGCAGTTTTAGTTTTCAATCCTACGTAATACCTTTTTTGTGAGGGAAGCCACCTAATAGGTTTCACATTTTCATTTTCTGTCTCCTTTTATTGATACAGATAGATTTTGATTTTGTTGTTGTTTTTTTTTTTAATATAAGATTCGGTATGGTATCAAAACTTTCTTGAAATAGATTATTAACAAGTGTCCTTAGTCTTAGGGTAATCGATAGCATGATCCTTAAAAAAATGATGATTTTGTTTGATGGATTTGATTGCGTATCAAACTTCTGACATAGAATTTAGAAATATTACATCCACAATATTTTCACAATAAATTTTAAATAACAGGTTATTATTAGCTGTTACAAGTGAGAAAAAAAAAATACTAATTTAAGTGGTAAATTTAAATTCAAACCAATCATAATAGTTTTCTACAAATAATTTGTTGTGAAAATATTGTAGATTTTAATACTTCTGTATAATTAAATAATTGATTGGCAGAAATATTTCTTAATGGCCGGCAAACGTTGCTTTCACAGCAAAAAGGTCAAATTCAAGAAAAAAGAAAAGATCAACAGGTCATGAATGTTCGGGAAGTTTGAAATGAAAATTGTACAAAGGGAATCTAGTATTAGCGTAAGGTTGACCACTTGTCGTATGCATCAGAATTTGTGACAGTCTGATCGGTTAATCTCATTTGAGTTTATTTGTTTATGTACAAATATTTTTTTAATCTTGTATCTTTTTTGTAAATTAATGTTTGTCAATTTTTAATAAATAAAAAATTAAACCAGAAGGCTAATCCAAGATAAATGTTATCCCTTTCTCAAAAAAAAAAAAAAAAAAAAGATAAATGTTATCTTGATTCTTGCCTTCACTGCAAATTTATTGCTTTAAATCAATGCTTGGAAAATGTTGTTTATTTATTTATTAAAAGCAAAAAGGTTTAAGGGATTGACTGACGTATTTATTTATCAAATTCAACGCTTGAATTCTTCTAAAAAAATAATTTTTTTTTTTCAATTCTTGAAAAATTGGCTCACACTCTATTGACCCTAGAAAATGTATTACCCCATTTCTTGACTTCCTTTTTTTGATATCTTTCTCCCATAGTGTAGAAAACTTAGAAACAGTGAAACTTAGAAATAGTCCACCCTTGAAAAGTATTCATCAGGAAGTGATTCAACTCCTTGCTGGGACATTGAATCATTTTTCAATTAAACGCGGATTCCTATTGCACTAAATACATAACATGAACTTGGAATTTCAATACACAAATAAAAACTTTTCATGAATTTCACAGAAGCACTCCTCCTTTCTTCTTCAAAATACTTCATGGTCCCAACTTAAAAACCTGCACTAACTTCAAATTATTGCCAAGTTACTGCTATTGGACTTCTAACAGTATAAAATTCAGACATCCAAACTAAAGATCCGAAAGAGAAATTACTCGAAGATTTTGTTCTTCGCAATGCATTGAACCTCACATTGTAACTCAATTTCTCACCCAAGTTTTCAAACTTCAAACACTTAGGCTCAACGGTCACTGATACTCCGTTAGGTTCATCCACTTGCACCACATAATTACTCATTGGGGTCCCAACTGTTAGAAATACAGAATGATTGTGTTGTATTTCTTGAATTAAAGAATATACATCAGTGCCTTTATATAGGAGGCATATGTGTGCGGTACAAGTAAGTGTACTATACAAGTAACCTAACTGGGCCTAAAGCCCATAACATAATATACATTAACAGCCCCCCTCAAACTCAAGGTGGATGTGAGACCAACTTGAGGTTGTCAACTAAATCACGAGTGCGTCTCTTAGGAAGTGACTTGGTGAAGATATCTGCAAGTTGATCTTTGGAGGAGACGGAGAAAAGCTTAAGAGCACCATGGACAAGATGATAACGGATAAAATGACAATCAATCTCGATGTGTTTAGTCCGTTCATGAAAGACATCATTGTGAGCAATATGAATGGCACTCTGGTTGTCACAATAAATGGGAGTAGCAGAGGAGGTGGACACACCCAAATCCTTAAGAAGCCATCGTAGCCAAAGGAGCTCAGATGTGGTATCAGCAAGGGCACGATATTCTGCTTCAGTACTAGAGCGGGCCACAAATGTTTGTTTCTTACTTCGCCAAGAAATCAAAGAAGAACCAAGGAGAAAGCAATAACCTGTAGTGGACCTGCGATCAGTAGGATCTCCTCCCCAATCAGCATCAGAGAATGCACGGAGTACAAGAGGAGACTGAGCTGAGTAGAAAAGGCCATGAAAAAGGGTACCCTTCAGGTATCGAAGAATGCGCAGAACAGCAGCATAGTGAGTTGAACGTGGAGCAGACAAATACTGGCTCACCTGATGAACAGCATAGGAGATGTCTGGACGAGTAACTGTGAGATAAACTAAGCTGCCAACCAATCGTCTGTAAAGAGAAGGATTAGACAATGGTTTCCCCCCTAAGGGTGTCAGATGCGCATTAAGTTCAACTGGAGTGTCAACAGTCTTACTGTCAGTGAGTCCAGCTTGAGACAACAGGTCAGAAGCATATTTGGCTTGAGTAATATAAAGACCATCTGTGGAATGAGTAATTTCAAGACCCAAGAAATAGCTGAGATGTCCAAGATCTTTCATCTCAAACTGCTGACTGAGAAAATTCTTGAGTTCTTGAATGCCACTGAGGTCATCACCAGTTATGATCATATCATCCACATATAGAAGAAGCAAAATAGTGCCTTTATCAGTACGACGAAGAAATAATGCAGAATCATACGGACTGGCAGTGTAACCCAAGCGAAAGATAGTGGAGCTGAACTTGGCAAACCAAGCTCGTGGGGCTTGTTTAAGACCATAAAGTGCACGTTGAAGATGACAAACCTTGTTTGATTCAACAGAGAGACCAGGAGGAGGTTGCATATAGACTTCTTCACTCAGATCCCCATTAAGGAAGGCATTTTTAACATCCATCTGAAAAAGATCCCATTTACTAGCAGCAGCAACAGCTAAGAGAGCACGAACAGATGAGATACGAGCAACTGGAGCAAAAGTCTCTTCATAATCAATCCCATACTCCTGTGTAAAACCTTTGGCAACAAGACGAGCCTTGTAGCGCTCAACAGATCCATCAGAGCGAGTCTTGATCTTATAGATCCACTTACAACCAACCACAGACTGTCCAGGAGGGAGAGTAACCAGATCCCAAGTATGGTTTTTGGTTAATGCATCAAGTTCCTCTTTCATTGCAATCTGCCATAAAGGGTCAGTAGAGGCCTCACGATAGGTTTGAGGCTCGTGAAGTGTAGCAAGGGCAGTGTAACAATGATAGTCAAGTAAATGTGGAGGAATGGATCTTACCCGGGTTGAGTGGCGAGGTGGAATGTCTTGTGGAGGATCTTCAGGCAGAGCAGGAGCAGGGGACCCAGGTTCAAGGTGGGGTAGCTCGTCATCAACCTGTTCATCTTCAACCTGTCTAGGAGAAGTATCAAAAATATCTGGAGAGAAGTCCAAAGGAGGATCAAAAGTATTTGTAGAAGGAACAAGAGACTCATTTGGAAAGATTTCTAAAACAGAGGAGTTAGTTAAGGAAGAACGAAAGTGAGAGAGTTCAACAAACAATCGGTGTTCCCAAAAGACAACATTACGAGAAACACGAAGACGATGAGAGACAGGATCATAACACCTATACCCCTTTTGAGTTTCACCATAACCAAGGAAACAACAAAGTCTAGATCGAGGCTCAAGTTTGTTGTGCTCATGAGGCTGAAGAAGAACAAAACAAGCAGATCCAAATGAGCGAAGGTGATGATAGTCAGGGGGTGACCCAAAGAGACGCTCATACGGAGTCTGATTATGGATGACAGCACTTGGAATGCGATTAATTGCATGAACAGCATGAAGAGCAGCTTCACCCCAAAATGGGGCAGGAACTTTGGCAGAAAGAAGAAGAGCACGAACAGTGTCAAGAATATGACGAAGTTTTCTTTCGGCTCGACCATTTTGCTGAGAGGTACCTGGACAAGTTAGATGATGTACAGTGCCATAGGAATGTAACAGAGCTTGAAACGCATATTGAGTATATTCAAGAGCATTATCAGATCGAAAAGTTTTGATACGTTTGGAGAATTGTGTTTCAACCATTTTTGCAAAATTGCTGTATATTGGTAAAATTTCAGAACGAGATTTCATAGGAAAAATCCAACTATAACGAGAATAATCATCAATAAAAACAACAAAATATCGAGATCCACCAATACTAGCAACAGGAGAAGGTCCCCAAACATCAGAATGAATTAACTCAAAAATACTATTAGAAATGGATTCACTGTTATTAAAAGGCAAAGCTGGCTGTTTTCCTAACTGACATGAAGTACAATCAAAATTGTCTTTAGACACAGAACCCAACAGACCCCTAGACGCTAACTGTTGTACCCGAGAAGATGATGCATGACCAAGACGAGAATGCCAAAGTGCAAGAGAAGGTAGGGAAGAAACTGCAGCAGTTGCAGCAGCAACAGAAACAGGAGCAACAGGTGGAAGATGAAGATTGTCCACGGGAAACATACGCCCAACTCTAGGACCGGTCCCAAGCTCCTGCCCCGTCCTCGGATCCTGCACAATACACCCAGAATAGTCAAAAATAAGGCGATAACCTAGTTCAGCTAATTGTCCCACAGAGCACAAATTATAGGATAGGTCAGGTACATGGAAGACTCCAGGAACAGAAAGGTTAGAGGTTGAAACAAAACCTAAACTATTTCCATGCATGGTGGAACCATCAGCTATATGAATATTTAGAGGATGTGGTGCAGGATCAAGTTTGGAGAATAAGGACGAGTGAGGTGTCATATGATTGCAGCAGGCAGAATCAAAAAGCCAAGTTTGAGACTTACCGGGTAGAACAGATAGGGCAGTGGAAAGAGATGCATTACCAGCCATACGAACAGCCTGAGCTATGATCTCCTGTAGTTCAGTGGGGGAGAGGTTGATAGTGGATCCAGAAGACTGGGACTCAGCTGAGGTGGAAGCCATTGGCGGAGTAGGCTCAGTATTAGCAACAGCAGCAGTAGATTTGTTGCGACGGTAACAAGTCTCAATGGTGTGGCCAGAACGCTTGCAATAGTTGCAAACCTTTTTGTTGGTCTGCTTGCGACGATTGTTAGAGCCAGAGGAATCACTTGATTGCTGAGGTTGCTCTATGAGTGGAGTAGATGGAGTAATAGCCAAAACATTGAGCTTATTCTGGGCTTGAAGGGTTGCAAGACGAGCTTCTTCTCTAACTAACTCATTCACAGCAGTATCAAGAGAGGGAGCAGGACTGCGATTTAGAAGCTGACCTCGAATGGGCTCAAAGTCCTTGTGAAGTGACATCAAGAATTCATAGAGGCGAAATTCATCTCTGATGGAAGCATATTGCTGAGCATCCTTTGAGCATGCCCAAGTTGGATCAGAAAGGTCAATTTGGTCCCAAATGAAGCGAAGCTGATCATAATAGTCATTGATGGATTGCCCTGGTTCTTGCCTGAGTTGATGCAATTCAACCACTAACTGATATTTCATGGATCCATGAGTAGTGGAGTACCTTTTGGCCAACATATCCCATGCAGATTTTGCATCATCAAAGCTGCCCAACAGATTGGAAATAGAGGGAATGGAAGTGTTCCGAATCCATGTAAGGATCACGTGGTTATGACTATCCCATTCAATTATGCGACCAAGAAAAACAGCATCTTCTTCACTTGCTCCCTTGACAGGAATAGTGATTGCACCAGTACAATAATGCCAGAGCATGCGACCCTTAAGAAAACTGCGCATAGCTTGAGACCAAGATAAGTAATTTTTATTCCCCTCCAATACAGTATTGATTGGGCGAGGAACAAAAATATCCTTTTTATCCATTTAGAGACACAATATGCAAAAACAAACAGCAAAAATGAAATCTACGCGAAAAACTGGGTAAGGAGAACCTGGACTGAAAAAGTCAACCAGAAAAAGTCAACGGTCAACGGCCAGTCAAAGTCAACGGTCAACCTGAAAAGTCAACGGTCAAATCCAGCTCCAGAAGATGACGTCAGCAGATGACGCAAGCAGTGACGTCAGCAAGCTGTTAGGGCTGACGTCAGCAATGACGTCAGCGAGAAAGCTGATGCGCGTGGAGGCGCGTGACGGCGCGTGGAGGCGCGTGTCGGCGCGTGAAAAGAAGCTGCGGCGCGTGGTGGCGCGTGTGGCGCGTAGTCGGCGGAGCAGCAACTTTGAGCGGCGCGTGGGGGCGCGTGCGGTCTCCGATGGCGGCTAGGCTTCCACGAGTTTGTAGATCGGCGCAAGACGATCTCAGTGGTACCTTCAAAATCGTAATCGGAGCAATAATTTCAGCGGCGATGCGAAGAGCAGTGGTCTGGGCAGTGTGAAACTCCTTAACGACGGCGGCTGCAGGTCCGGAACCCAAGGACGACGGCTGGATGACGTCGGAGGTTCAACGGCGAGAGGCTGCGGCGACAGTTGTGATGGCGGAAGCGTTGTTAAAAAGGAAGCCACACTAATGAAGACAAGACTGCTAAGAAAAGGTCAGAGCAGTGGCTCTGATACCATGTTAGAAATACAGAATGATTGTGTTGTATTTCTTGAATTAAAGAATATACATCAGTGCCTTTATATAGGAGGCATATGTGTGCGGTACAAGTAAGTGTACTATACAAGTAACCTAACTGGGCCTAAAGCCCATAACATAATATACATTAACACCAACATTTGTCACTGTCCTCTTGTATGTCACACTAGTGTTCGAGGCATTTTGATCCAACAGCACAGCAAAAGAAGGGTAGTTTAAGTCACCAGGCTGAAGAAATGCATTATTAGGACAAGTGAAATTCCCCCTTGATAGTAAAGCTATCTGAGTAGAGTTATAATTTAGGCTGCACAAATAATTTAGGTAGTCCTCAGATGTGATATCATAGATCAGACCTGGATCAGATGCACATTTTGGGTTAACATGGCCTGAGCCAAATGCGAAAGGTGTGGCAGCCTTAGAGCTATTAGAAGCAATATCTGCTATTGGAGCCCTTTTGCTGTTTAGTATATAAGCAGTGGTCATTAAAGCAGATTTGATAGCTGCAGGTGACCAATCTTTGTGTATAGATTTAAGAAGTGCAGCTAAGCCACTAACATGAGGACAAGACATTGAGGTACCTGAAATTATATTGAACAGTATACTTCTTTTATCATTCTTGAGTAAGGATGGGATAGTCTTGGGTGGCCAAGCAGCCAATACGTTCACACCTGGTGCAGTTATATCTGGCTTGATCACATCCCGTCCAACCAAACTTGGTCCTCTAGATGAAAATGCTGCCATTACTGGTGCAATATTGCCATAAACTGTCCCTCTGAACATAATTGAAGCTGTTGGATTTTTGTTCAAGCGCACATAGTTCTTGATGGCTTTTCCTGCAGAAGCTCCTAAAGAAGTGGCTGGCAAAGTGTGAGAGTCAGCAAGCAGCTCCTCGCCATAAATTTCAGCATTAAGCAATAGCATTCCAGCCCCACCTGCATTTTTTACTTGCTCTTCCTTTTCCGCCCGGCTGTTTATTCCTTGCTCACAAGCAACAATCTTTCCCTTCACAAGCTTTGGCACTAGGGAATCATTTATACAAAACTGTGCTAATTGCCCACCTGCAGTGCTTGCATATACAAGTGGTAGTTGCTTAGTCCGCTTGCCAGAATATAAAGATGACCCTTCAAAATTTTTCCCATTCCCAAGCTTCACTGTTGTTGGAAAGCTTCTGTCAATATAGCTTGCAGCGACGGTCATGATCCATGGTGCAGCATTGCTAACAGACGAACTAAAAGGTCCTGAATTGCCTGCAGAACAAGAAACAAAAACCCCATTTTGGACTGCCCCAAATGAGGCTATTGCAATATTATCACTATAATATGGCTTGGAGAAACCTCCTAAAGAGAGTGACAGCACATCGACTCCATCAGCTACTGCACGATCTATGGCTGCCAATAGATCTGAATTAGTACAGCCTCTTCGCCAGCATGCTTTATATGCTGCAATTCTTGAAGTATAGCTCATACCTCTAGCCAAACCCTTTGCCATGCCTAAAAAGTTTGCATTGTGCACAAGATTTCCAGCAGCAGTTGAGGCAGTGTGTGTCCCATGCCCATTGAAATCTCTAGGGGATCTATAATCCATTGTCTCATTGATTCTTCCAACAATGGTCTCGTACCCTTTGTAAAAGGCCCTTGCACCTATTAGTTTCTTGTTGCAATTTGCAACTGAGAACTTTGTGCCTTCCTCACAAGTGCCTTTCCAACGAGAGGGCACTTGGGAAATGCTTGAGTCCTTGAAACTAACATGTTCTGGCCAGATTCCTGTATCCACAATGCCTATTATCACATCAGAAGCCAATATGGGAGCATTCCAAAGTCCTTCGCCAAGATGTAGGCCAAGAAACTGAGGGGTATGAGTGATATGAAGACTTAGCATTTCATCAGGAGTGGCGGAGAGAAAGCCATTGAGTCTTTTCAAGGATTGGACCTGTTTTGTGGAAAGTTGGGCAGCAAAACCAGAAATGGAGGTTTTATAGATATAAAGAAGCTCAAGGGGTGACATATCTTCTTCCTCTTGAGATAAAATTTCATGCATGGAGTCCATCATCAATTCGTACCATGGTTTGGCATTGCCTAGAGTATGATCTGATGCTGTGATTTTGGTCTTGTCCATGTGAATTATGTATGTCTGTTTGTCCATTGAGGCAATTGAAGTTGTAGCCATGAATGCCAGAAAGATCAAAAGAACATGGATTTGTAAGAGCATGTTTATTGGTAAGTTAATTATTTACTATGTGAAAGAACTAATTCAGGAAAAAAAATAAAAATAAAGCATAGGACAAAATGCGATTCATGTAGTTGAATATATATTCTAGGTAGATGAGTATTAGTTGAAAGCTTATTTATTGAAAATTTGACAGATACAATTAAGCTTGGAACATACTGATACTACATGCTTTAAAAAGCTGTAAATAAGTAAATAAATAAAGATACTAAAAGAAAAAAAGGTTAATCTAAACTCATATAGACTTGAATTAATATAATATATAAATGTTACACAAGGTCCAAAAGGAGATTGACCAATGGAGGCTCTAAGGGAAATGATTCTCTCCATTTCATGATTTTGATTAAATATTACAAAATTCAAAGGATATACGTCATCTAAAATTTTAAATAACATAGCACCATTTATATGGTTAAATATATATATATATATATATATATATATATATATATATATATATATTTAAAAAAACCATAATCATGAAATAATGAGATGATCTTATTCTGGCCAACAAGTGACATTAACTAGTGACACTCACTTTGTCCTAAAGAAAAAAGTATTACGAATTTTATCATAAAAGGCTTACAAGTTGACAAATGAACATTATAACAAATACACTTTTAACCTTTTGTTTTGTTTTGTATTTATTGGTTGATACATTAGTTTGTAAGATTAATGTAGTAAACTTTATGGAACCTCTAGCATCATTGGAGACAAAAAGTAGGTGTGTGTTTGTCAAGTTGGGTTGGATTTGAGGTTTTTTTTTTTCTTTCAACCAAACCCAATCTTTTCGAGTTGAGAAATTCTCAACCTAGCCTAACCCACCACATATGTTGAAATTAACCTAACTTGACTCACATGGGTCAAGTTGCTGAGTTGGTGCGTTATGCTTCTATGTTTCATGCCTTATAAAAAATTGAGTTTTTAAAAACTATATTAGTATTTTTTTTTATAAACTATTAAAATTCACGTAATATGCCTAAATTATATTCCAAATTTTCAAATTCATCATAATGAATTCTCAAAATATTAAAATAAATCAAACTAAGAAAAAAAAAGTTAAATAAAGATAATGAAATAAACTTTTTTATATATATGTATATATCCAACACAATTTGAGACTCAAAATAATATTTCAACCCATCAACCCACGGAAAACTAACTAGAGATGTCAAATTAATTAGGTTGGATTAGTTTTGTAGGGTTTGTGGGTAGGATGCACATTTCTAACTTAAAGAAACAACCCCCGGCAAGACATAAAGAAACAATAATAGACAACTGTCCACAAGACACCCATTAACACCCTTTTATGCAACTCAACCCCATTTTCCTTAAGAGTGGTGTTTATTACACACACTCTTGCACACAAGCAAAACTTGCGCTAAAATCGTGAATTTTGTGTGTGTGTGTATGGATTGTGCGCAGGAGTGTGTGTAACAACAGTTGCACATTGAGAGTAGAAACCAAAATCATAAAGAGAGCAAAGGTACACTACCTTCCTTGCTGAACCCCAAGACCAAGAGAATGAGAATGAGAATAAAAATGTATAGGATGAGGAATGGAAAGAGGATCTTTTTATAGGTGAGTAAAGGTGATTTCACCTAACAACTTGGGCTCATTATCATATAGGAATAGAAAGTATATATTTCCCATTCAGGGAAAAAATATCTCTATCACCACCTTTTTTTACATTCATAAGTGCACGCTTTCAATTGAGAGAGACAGAGAGGACAGGTAAGAAGCGTAATCAGCAATCCAATTTAGCAAGATTCATTGCCTAGGAAGGTAGCCACTAGCCATGACTATGGTGTAAACTAGTTGAATTAGGCCATAATTAGGAAGTTGATACAATGTTAAATATTTACATAGTTCTGTCAAAATATGGGGATTCAACATAGATTTGTGTAAATATCACTTTTCAACATTGGACTAATTACTTGGAGCTCGTCTAGTTGTGCATTCAGAAAAGAGTTTTAAAATTCTTTCTGTAAAAAAAAAGACACTGTCTGGTTAGAGTTTTTTAAGTCATGACAAAACTCTTCTGTAGTCTTTTAGGAAGCAAGAGTCGAAATTTGGAGTTTTAAGGTGGGGACTTCAGAACTAATGTTAAAGTTGTATTCAGTATTCACAATTTATTAAACTCTCAAAAACTCTAAACAATTTTTTAGTTAAAACTCTTTATCCCATAAACTCTACTACTAGAAACTCCATGTCTACAACCACAAGTGACAACAATATTATTGCAATACCACTAGAAACACTCATACTTTTTTAACTTTGCTATTGTTTGATACAAAGATAAAGTACTAAAATAAAGGGAAGGGGCTAGAAATAGAGTCCAAGCCCACTCCACCCACAAGACCACACCAGCTAGCTCTATTTTGGGGAGCCATATGATTCTAGGCATACATGGGTTGGCAGATAATAATTAATGATGGCCTTTTTCTACTTTTTAGCCACTATCCATAGACATTCTTTTTCGTGTTTCATGCGCATCTGTAAGCTTTCATTCCAAGGGAAACTACGCACGTTATGTTGGTGGATAAGCAAACACAAGCACAAACTCGAATCCTCATTTGTGGACAATTTTTTATGTGTGTTTCTGAGTGAGCTGTGCTGTGATCTAATGTCCATATCATCACTTTTAGGTCCGTTTGGATACAGCTGAAAACTGAAAACTGAAAACACTGTAACAAAATATTTTTTAAATGTGTGAATAGTACCGTGAGACTAATTTTTAATAAAAAAGTTGCTGAAAAGTGAGGTTTGTGGGTCCCATGAACAGTGCATGAGACCTATTGGTGTGCACTGTTCACATAGAAAAGTTAACAATCACGGCTCAAAAAAAAAAAAAAAAACGTAAAAAACGCAAACGCAACTCATAAACGCTGAATCCAAACACCACCTTAGTGTCCATTTCAAGTATGCTAGACTGCCACTTCTAGAGCCAATTTAGTGGAACTCGACTTCCATGTAGAATATTTTATTTTAAAATACCACGTCATACGATTCATGTGAGCGCCTATCTACTTGAAACTCAAGTTTACTAAACTTGATTTTCACTTGGAGTTGCAAACTTGAGTTCTAAAAATGGCTACATAACTAAATAACTTTTCAGTAATTTTTTTTATAGCAAAAACTGAATATTTGGCAAAAAAAACCCATATATAATGGTGCTAATAAATGCTACATTTACCGCATAGCAATGGCAGACAGTGACACCATCTGAAGATTGTAGAAAAATGTGTTTGTCATCTTAGGAATACATCAAATCCGAGTTTTAGATCCCATTTTCGATGCTTTGCATAAATTGCGAAATATGCCTAACTATTACATTAATGTTTGGCACACAATGTAAACTACGCCATTAGACATTAGGGATTAGCCATTAGCTTGGCCAACCTGTTCTTTTCTTTTCTCTGTCTCTTACTCTGGTGGTCCAACTCTTTTATAAAATACTGTATCCACTTGATTGTGAGATGAAGCTTACTTCAGTCTCCATCGATTATTTTTCTTCCCTTCTGCTCTTATGTAATTCTTTCTCTGAAGCTGTCAATGAGAATTGAGTAATGTGATGGGGGTGTTTGGATTCTTGTCCATGAAGCAACTAGCAAGGTGGTCCTGCTCTCAGCCAAATCATAGTGCAAACGGGCACTTAGTAGTACGTAATTGTTGTACTTTCAAAGTATTATATAATTTTTGAATAGCCCAACCCAGCAACCCCATTTAAAACCCAAATGAGTGTTTGGATGTAGAGATCAATGTATTTGTTGAGATCATAGATAGTGGGGAGGTGGAGGTAGAGTTCGAACCATTGGAGTACACAAAAGATATTATAACCACTGGACTATTACTTTAATCCGCCAATGTATTTCTATTACTTTATTCATACAACCAAAATCCCAAATCCATATATTCATAGGCAGAAGGGAAAAAATAATAATTCTAAAACTTTTCCTCTATGTGCCCAGGGGCAATGCCGATTAGACCAATCAGAGAATCCCAAATTAATACCCAAATTAGTTTCAGGAATAATGTTAAAAACATTGTAAATCAAAGATAGTCCCGATGCTATTGGACATTAGAGGTTCTAAGCCATCACAATGCCACCAAATGGGAAGCAGGTTCTTTGTAGCTCAAATGACATCTTTAGGGGTTTTCATCAGAAATGTTTATAGTTCAAAACCCTCCTCCCCATTGTAACTATTGAATTAAAAAAAAAAAAAAAAAAAAAAAAACATTCAATGTTTGCTTGTTTCATCTCCAATAATTATTTCATTCATCTGATGAAATCCCATAACTTTCTTTCCTTGCCTTTTCTACCCAAAAAAAGGCAGAGTCATCGAATTTGTTCATAAAGAACCTCACAAAAATGAGATAATCAATCTCCATGAACTGCCTGAGAAACAAAATTTACATGTCATATACACTCAAATAAAATTAACATGATCTTACTCGCAAAAAATTCATGATGGTCTGAGGGCTAATTTGCAGCCCTAGGATCTTCTTCGTCCTCAGGTACAATCTTCTGAGTATGAAAGATTGGTTTTAAGCCAGATAAGCAGTAAACAAAACCCAGGACAATTAAAGCAACAAAGCAAGTAAGGTAAAACGCGAACAACAATGTGGCTATTAAAGGGTGTTTCTCGTTTGAACTTTTCATGCCCTTCTTAGAAATCATAACCATACCAAGGAGTACAAATACAAAGAACAAATATATACAACAACTGAAAGCTGTCGTTAGGCAATTCTTCAGCTTCGGCGGCATCTTGCTATGCAATTAAACCAGGCTTATTATATGTACGTACCAGGTTGTTGGCCCTGGAAATTGTTTGAACACCTACAAACTTTTGGATCTTGAAGAAATTTACATCTCCATCTCCAACTTTAATTTGTGTTTTTGGGATTCAATTTGGTAGGGAGGAGGAAAAGAAAATGAGACTTTGTGGTTTGATTTCAATAAATAGGATTGAATTGTCGGAAATGATGTTACAATTGTTCATTGTGATGCTGTCAAAGACTCAAAGTAAGCCTAAAACAGAGGCAGTAACTACCAAAGTTGTTATTGCTTAAAGCAGTAGTCCGCATTCACATTGTCCACAACTGCTAGTTTGTTACAAATTGGAAAAAGTAAACCTTGACTTGGATGCTTTATTAAATTGATCAACTCTGGAGTTGATCAATTTAATAAAGATCAACTCTGGAGTTGTATTTGTAGGTGCATATCGCTTGCAGATTATGTATTTGACCATTTCTTGTTATGAAGCTATCTTGGGGCCACATTATAAGGTAACTGACAGAGTAGTTTTGTAAGAGAGTTCCAAAATGAGGCAACGTATGCATGTCTTATCACATACCGGCTTGTACAATGTATGGGAGTGGCAATTTGCATTTGTGCATTGTCAAGATAAGGATATTCCAACTACATGGATGGACATAAATCCACATATTTAATGATTGCGTTAAAACCGCTCAAACCTATCACAATCTATTTATTAAGTAGGTTGACACAATATGATCTACGTAATATGTTTAAGGGTCATGCTAACGAGTGCCCTTAGGGCACTGGTTAAAAATCCATTTAAGAAAAGTTTTAACATCACTTTTATGGGAAATGAAAAAAACTGTTAAAACATTAATTTTTTTTTTTCTTTTCCTATAAAAACTTTCTTTAACTGGATTTTTAATGAGTGCCCTAAGGGCACTCGTTAGCATTTCCCTATGTTTAATAAGTATGTGTTTTTTTAGTTCGATAGTAGAGGGAGGGGAGATTTAAACCTTTGATATCTCGGTTCAAAATATTAAAAAGTGCCAACCAGTTGAGCATGTAGGCTCTTGGCTAAACAGGTCTTATTAGGTTATCACATGCATAAACAAATCTTATTATATTGGGTTGACAAGAACACGATTGGAGGTGTTCATGGGTTGAGTCAGATCGGATTTTGGGTATGCCCACCACTCAACTTGACAACATTAGATGTTGAAGTTCTACGCCTGCCACCAACTGCCAATTCTGTCGAAATTGAATGCCATATGCCTTGTAATTCCTCTGGTTAGGTTAGACAAAGTCATTTCTCTTGTGGTATGTGTCGTCGTTGTCGTGGAGCTCAAGAGATTTGATTGAGATCTCACCAGTTCCGATGGAGATCTTGGTAGACTTGTTAAGATCTCCAACGGATTTGGCAGAGATCTCAACACATCTATGAGGAACGACAACAAAAGTTGAAGAAGGTGCCTTACAGTGAGGGGAGGAGGAGGAGAATGTCGGAGTTTTGGGTTAGATCAGTCTAATTGGGTCTTAGACAAAGAAACCCGCCAATATTGGGTTTTCTTGACGAAGACCCTCCATCAATTGCCACACACTTGAAATTGAGCAAGTTTTGGATAGGTTGATTTAAGGTCTAATGTATTTCTCAAGCCTGGATTTGAGTTTGGGTTGGGCAACCCTAGACACGATCCAATACAACTCAATTAAAGTACTAATAGTATATAATCTAAACATTCTTATTTCATTTCAATGAAGTTCAATCCAAATTTAGAAATACACAATGAAATGAGAGTTTTTTGTTCTTCCATATTTTGGGTAAAAGAGTTAGGAACTTTAAGGTTTCTCAGAAGAACTTGCCTATAACCATTGAAATTTATTTAATTACTCATTTATATATTTATAATTTGAATATTTGTTAATTAAAAATGACTTTTATTTTATATGGATTATATTGGTTTGTGTCAAAATGTGTAAACTCATCTTGACGTGAATAATCATTTTGGGTTGATTGCAACACAAAAATGACTCATTTAGTAATATTGTCAAAATGAGTCAAATGACTCTAATATATATTTATGCTAATCCTACAAAAAATCATATTACACATGTAGATTGTGTCAAACGCTTTGCCATTGAAATTTGACATTGCCGCTCTTAAAATTAATTTTTACTAATCCCACAAATTTTACATCGCTGTATATATATTTATGCTAATTCTACAAATTTTAACATCTGTATATTTATACTAATTCCACTCTTAAAATCATATTACATCTGTATATTTATGCTAATCCCGAAAATTTTAACATTGCCACCCTTAAAATTTAATTTTGAAGTATTAGTGTATATTACTATAAAATTTACTTCAGAATTGTGCCATTGAAATTTGAAGATATAATTTTTCTTTTTATTGACAATACTAGCTTGTAATCTCATGTATATGCATGGATACACTTAAAGATATACAATAAGATACATAATATAATTCCTATATATATAATTTAAATACTATTGATAGTCATTTTTATATTTTTTTAACTCTTTAAAAAAATTTGTAAAGATATTATTAGGTATAAAATGTAAATTGTCCATGTTTAAAAAAAATATATTGTGAAGCACTTTTTATTTATTTATTTTTTTTACGATTCATTTATTCTAGACTCTTTAGTTTTTGTACTTAATAACTCACTTGGAAGAATATATATGATGTAGTTCCACATCTATATATATAATAATAGGTAAAACTGAGAGAAAATCCAATTAGATTTTAAATTAGAATTCAGTTAGAGTCTAATTTTGCGCTATGTGTCCCATCTAATCTAAGTTTCAAATTTTTGTACCAAGTGAGTTAATTCAATGTAAAAATTGGATTTCAATTAGAGTTTAATTTTGCAACATGTGTCCCATCTAATATAAATTTTTTAATTTTTGTATCAAATGAGTTAATTTAGTGTAAAAAATGAGGAGTCTAATATAAGTAAACCATAAAAAACATAAATTTTGAATGATTTTATATTTATGAGTCTTTTTCTTTGTAGAACTAAAAACAATTCAAGTTTATAAATTATATTGTAGAGAAAGAGTTTCGGAGAAGGGGTTAGCCCTGACATGATTGAAGGGATGGTGGCTGTCATCACATTTAATGTATCCCACCAAACCTCTTGACTGCATTTATATGGAGAAGACCTTTGAACAGTGCTGTCTTAACTGCCACAACTCACAAGGGGTTTGGGAAGGTGTCTGATAGGACAAACACTCAAGTAGTGGCCTGGATGATCAACAAATGGAGGGCCAAAATCATCTAAAGGGAGCTATATAATGTAAAAGACCTTTCAGGGAGAAAGGATCAGAAAATCGGTAGAGAAAACACTGTAGCAACAAGAACTGAAATTGCATCCCAGTTTAAAAGAAATATACATAAGGACCACTCTTCTCGGATTTTGCCGAGGAAGGTTTTCTTTGCACAAAGCTTGTTTTTCTTTACTTTCTTACTATCTTTGATTCACCATGCGTGTTGTTTGATCCATTGAAGCCTAGCTTTTAAGCCCACTCTCTACAAATTCATTGAATTGGGTTCTTTGTACCTTAATCCATTCATCTTTTGGGTTTAGGAATCAAAACGTGCCCTTACAATCAATATATATATATATATATATATATAATCCAATTAGATTTTAAATTGAAATTGAATTAGAGTATAATTTTGCACCACGTGTCCCATCTAATCAAAACTTTTAAAATTTTGAACTAAGTTAGTTAGTTCAGTGTAAAAATTGGATTTCAATTAGAGTTTAATGTTACAGCACATGTTCCATCTAATCAAATTTTTTTAATTTTTGTACCAAATGAGTTAATTTAGAGTAGATAATGATGAGTCCAATATAAATAAATCATAAAAAACATAATCATATATCTAACACTGTATATGAAATTAGAGGAAGAGAGAGTTTGAATGATTTTATATTTATGAACATTTTTTTATAACTAAAAACAATTCATTTGGCACAAAAATTATATATATATATATATATATATATATATATATATATATATTAATAGGTAAAGTTTAGAGAAAATCCAATTAGATTCTACAATTGAAGTCCAATTTTGTACCATGTGTCCTAAATTATTTATTTTTAGAGAGTTTTATTTCTTAATTTTGGAATCAAATGTGGGATCATATCATAAATATCCACTCAAGTGAATTATTGTGTACAAAAACCAAAGAGTCTAGAATTAATGAACATAAAAATATTTAAAAAATGAACAATTTACATTTTCTACCTAATAATATTCTTACAAGGCTTTTTAAAGAGTTAAAAAAAAAGAAAAAAAAGAATGACTATAAATAATATTTAAATTATATATGTAAGATTATTATACTATGCATCTTAATGTGTATCTTTTAAGTATATCTGTGGGCGCCCGAGGACCGAGGATGAAGTTAAAGAGTTGCAGTGTTGGTGTTGGGATGCCACGGGCCATGGGCCTGAGGAGGAAGGTCACCCGAGGAGAGGAAGGGATGAGTCATAAGACTCTGAGATGTTTTAGGGGGAGAAAAAAAGGGGAAAAAGAGATAGTGAAAAACGAGAAGAACATCGAGAGAAAAAGAGAGTGAACAGTAACATATCCTATGTAAATGTGGCATTCTTGGGCCAAGTTGTATTGAAAAAGTGGTTTATCCATTTAAGAGGATCTGCCTTCTTTTCCTTATTTTTGTCCTCAGGTAGAGTCGCCCTTTTGTTGTTTGTTTCTCTCTCTTATAAATTCATTGTTTTGGGCTTCGGTTGGACGGATCCAGCCATTATTCTAAGTGGGCTTGGGCAACTAGTTTCTCTGGTCTTTACAATATCCATGCATATACATGGGGTTACAAGCTAGTTTGATTCTAAAATTAAGAAATAAAACTCTTTAAGAATAAATAATTTAGGACACATGGCGCAAAATTGAAACTCTAATTTAGAATTCTAATTTGAGTTTCTCTCAATTTCACCTATTATTATATATATAGATATATAGATTATGTCGTTCATATTTTCCAACTATTACCTTACTTGAGAGTTTAGTAAGAAGGAATGGAAAGATTAGCATTTTTTGATTTGCCATTGTGAGAGGAACACTCATTCTTTTAATGAAATAGGAATGGAATACCAATGTTGTCCATATTTTAAAAGAGATAAATAGAAGGTGAATGATACTAATACAATTACATATTTCTTCAAATTCCATTCATTTTTTTATGAACTCTCAAAAACATTAGATCGAAGTTTTTTATTTTTATTTTATTTTAAACACTAGACTTATATCATGAGGAATCATCTAAACTGTGCCCTATAAATTTTACAAAACTTGGATTTTCTTTTTTGATGAATGAGAAATTTTTTATCAAAAACAAACAAAACAAAACATTACAAAGCACAACAACTTGAGCTTGTTGAAATAGACCTCTCAACATTAACAATTTATACCTCCCAGCATTACCAATTTATAATCGAGCATTAACACTTGTTGTTTGTACACATTATTTATTTCATGTTTTAAATCTGGATATTAATTAAAAAATAAATAAACATCACCTGTGAAATTATGGACAATTAAAGAGTGTGAGATAACAATTACAATTTACAATACCAACTAACAAAAAACAGAAAGTACTACCTTTACCTTTGAAAAACATAAACCTAAAGGCTACAAAAAGAATGTTTTGAATAGAGTTTTTAACATTTTTACATCAAGCAAGACTGTGTCTAACATCAATAATTAATGATGTTACATAATATATACAATATATGAAGCTTTTATCGAAAATTTTGATTTTCATTCCTATTGTGATATTTATGTATGAGTTGTGTGGTTAGTTAAAAAGTGAAGTCCCACGTTGAGTACTAATGAGAATGGTGAATGATTAATATAAAATAGTTGTACTCAAACTCATAAGCTTAAATCTTTTGGGTCAAGTGGTGTCCTAGATGTTATATTAACTACTCAATTGAAGTTTATCAATATCAATTATTATAGTCATGAGATTTATACTTTATCTCCATATAGTTGCACTAATGTATAAAATTGATCAACAAATAATTAAGAAAATAAAACAAAATAATTTAATTAATTCAGAGAAATTAATCATCAAGTGAAGTTTAGAACATAGTTCAAATTGCTATGCATATATTACGTGTAGAGACTGGTAAGGAGCACATTAGACCATCTTCACCTTTTATCATTCGGACTCTTAACTCTTTCATTCTTTCCTGTAATTTACAGTATTTAGTATGAGTATCAACCTTGTGGACTATAAATGACAATAGGGCTCTTCACAGTGTGACGGGAGCTTTTCCATACAAGTGAACCTGAGACCATTATGCTTGACATTTTTGGATTTGCCCTCACAACAACCTTGAAGCTACGCTTCTGCAAGACACGAGTGAAGGAGAGAGTCATGGGCTTAACAGTGATTTCAACTCCTTTGGGAGCTATAATGGTGGCATTGTATATGGATATGGCTTGACCAACATTGGTAACTCTTCTTCGGAAAACACCTGTTGTTGGCTCTTGCTTGTTTTTCAAGCTAAGTTGCATTGTGGGATAGTTGAGGGCATCATAGCCAAGTCCAGGAATGATTTTGGAACAGTTTATGTGTCGCGGAGCAACTAAGGTTGACAAAGTGGATCCACTGTAGCCCTCTCTGCATAAGAATTGGATGTAACTCATTTCATCCATGTCATAGATTAAGCCAGGGTTCACAGCTCTAGTTGGGTTCATTTGACCAGCACCAAAGGCAAATTCTCCATCGTCATTCACCCTCCGGCTTATAGGTTTTGCTTGACCAAGATTGCAAGGAAGTGTCAGCCATGAAGAAGTTAAGCATTAAGGAAAGTAATTACAAAAGAATTCTTCGGATTTATAGATGTCAATCGTCCCAGGAGTGATGTTAGGGGTATACAAATTTTACAACATAAGTATTTGTATCGATTTTTAAACGCAATACACAAAAATAATTAAAATTTTTATTTATTATGTTGTTGATATGAGTTTGTAAGGTTTTTTTTTTTTTTTTTGTAATAAAATTCGATGGCACAAAATTCATGGAGCATGCTTAAAAAAAACCGTTTTGTACTTTTGTTGGGGAAACAATAATTCATAATCTTTTCATAATTGTTGACATGATAAATTGTGATTGAGACATATCACTTTCATACAATTGTAACCATTGAAAAATTAAGGAAAGTAATTACAAAAGAATTCTTCGGATTAATAGATGTCAATCGTCCCAGGAGTGATGTTAGGGGTATACAAATTTTACAACATAAGTATTTGTATCGATTTTTAAACGCAATACACAAAAATAATTAAAATTTTTATTTATTATGTTGTTGATATGAGTTTGTAAGGTTTTTTTTTTTTTTTTTGGGTAATAAAATTCGATGGCACAAAATTCATGGAGCATGCTTAAAAATAAACCGTTTTGTACTTTTGTTGGGGAAACAATAATTCATAATCTTTTTATACTTGTTGACATGATAAATTGTGATTGAGACATATCACTTTCATACAATTGTAAACATGAAAAATTGTTATTGGAGCAACATTATTACCGTGAGCTCATCATTGATGTTACTTTTATGAGTACAAATCACAACATGTTAGTTCAATAATTATGAAAAAGATTGAAACTTTTTATGTCGTTATAATTTCCTTCAAAAATGAGTAGATGGTTGGGGAGGGGTAGGGAGGGTTCGAATCACAAATATGTGACACAATAAAAGATGTCATTATCATTAGGTTATCACTTGAATGCTACTGTGTTCTTTGACTAAAACACACAAAAATAGTAAACATTATCCAAAATACCTTGGTTTATTCTTTTTAGTTATTACCTGTGGTCAAGATGGCAGATTTGATTGCAGCTGGGCTCCAATCTGGGTGGAATGACTTAACATAGGCAGCCACTCCAGCAATGTGTGGACATGCCATGGAAGTCCCAGACATAATTGTAAAGTCTGAAAATTGGGTGTCACCTTTCAATCCGGTGAGAGACCTCATAGGTGTAAAAGCTGCCAAGATGTTAACACCGGGTGCTGCAATATCAGGCTGTACCACAGCACATAGGAAACAGAAACATTTATGTCAAAGCCAAGCAGAAAGGAATTGATAGAGGGTCTTTGATTTATACTTTTTGGATGAAACAATAAAATCTATACCTTGAGAATGTGCAATGATCCTGGATTTGGACCACGAGATGAAAATGCAGCCACAAATGGAGCAGGTGCTCTTTTTGTTGCATGGGTCCTGTATATCACTGCTGATGGTGTTCTACATTGAACAAGAAATTAAGTCAATTCCTTAATTTATCTATGTCAATTAAATATATCATGAATAATTACTTTGTGGACTTCAAGTAGTCATCAATGACTTCGCCTATGGTACCATCCACCATGGTTCCGGGTGCCATGAAAATTTCGGCAGCATCATAAATTTGATCACTTTCAATTATAGTGCCAACCCCACCAATTCCTTTAACAACAGAATCAGAACCCCTCCTTCCTAATTTGCAGTAAACAAGCCTTCCCTTAACCATGGCAGGGTCTAACGAGTCTTCCGTACAGAACCTGTTACATTACCAAAAGGTTCTAAGTATATAATTCTTTTTGTGAAATTTTCCACTTATATACTTTCGATTGATGAACAAATGAAAAGTACTTACAATGCACTCTCCTTGCTTTCAGAGTTAAGGGCCGCATCAGCCCCTCTAATAAGTGGGTATAATTCCTTTTTTGGATTGAATGTGCTGACCCCAAGCCCCTGCATAGAGTTGGATAATAAATTAGTACAAAAATAAATGTTGAATTCTTTGAAAATATAAGCGCTAATAGCTTTGTAGTTCAACTGGTTGGAATCCGCTAATGTTCCAACCAGAAACATTTTCAAATTTTGTAAGGATCTATAGCTTACCCCAAATTTTTGAGGCTAAAATTTTTAAATATATTGTTTATCTGTAGTTTGTCTATGCAATAATATGTAAAATAAATAAAAATAATTCTTATTTTTAACAGCTTTATGAGAAAAATAGTAATTACTTACTGTGATGTTCCTTCCATTTCCCAAATGAACTTTGCTCCTAAAATCCCTATCAATGCCACTAGCTGCCACGGTTAGGATCCAAGGTGCACTATTCGACACAGAAGCTGGATTTGGTCCATCATTTCCAGCAGATGCCACAGTGATAATACCTTTCTTCATGGCATGAAATGCACCGATTGATATGGAGTCAGTCGTGTAATTTACATTCCCTCCACCAATAGAAATTGATATAACATCCACACCATCATACGCAGCAGCATCAAAAGCAGCGAGTATATCCATATCCGAGCACCCAAAGCTGACCCAACAGACCTTGTACATGGCTACCCTAGCCGAAGGCACTGCACCACGTGCTGTACCATTGGCCAGCCCATAGAGGCTTGCATTTGGAACAACGTTTCCGGCTAAGGTTGACGATGTGTGGGTCCCATGGCCATCGACATCCACCGGAGAGAAGATGTCGGCCGGATCTGGGACACGATCGAGCTTGAAGTATTTGGCTCCTATGAGCTTGCTTCAAGTACCCAAAAGAAAGGTGGTCAGAGAGAAAGAACACCTAGGTTAGGCCATGCAATTAATGCAACTCCCACATCATAAAAATTACTATAAATGTCTAAGCATTAGAAAAACAGAATAATTAATATGTAACATATGTTTTGGTTTAAGAAAGACCTCAATTTAACTCATTGGGGGGGAAAGAAAGTTGGACATTGGAAATATTTTTGAGTTTGGTATTCACTGGGTCTAAATAAAGATAGCTTCTCTTTGAGCTTTAATTTACAGGAATTACAACTTTTAATTTATTATCATTGTAGTTTTTAGAAATCAGAACCACGTGAATTGGTGTAGAGAATGGAAGAGGGGAAGTCAACGCTTGAACTACTAACTTGAGACATCACAAAAAATATCATTACTATTAGATTAACCACCACATAAATTTGAGGATATTTTATTAAGTTTAAGTCCTTTTTTGGGACAAAATTACCAAAATATAAACATTAAACACTAATGTCTATATCTCAAACAACAACTTATTACACTTTACTTTTTGATGTTTAGGATTATAACTCTACCTTTGTGTCTTTATTTATTTATTGGAGTTTCACTAAAACTTGACACCATTTACGGCACATTCATATTAAAGGAGATTTATAAATATTGAAGAAGGCCTAATTTGGTATTATTTTCAATAATCATTTTCCATCCTGAACATACAGGGAAAAAAATGGTTCATGGTTTGGCATGCACTTCCAAATTGTCATTGATTTATTATTATTATTGAAAATGACATGCTTTCAGAAAATGTGATATCGTTTTCTATGTTTCAAAACATACGTGGACAGTAACAATTGAGAATGACCCAAATGGTAAGATTTAATGCTTCCTCAGGTTTTATTGTTTGTCTATTAGCACAAAAAAAGAAAGTGTCTCTGTTGATCCAAATTCATTTTTAAAAATTCTAGATGCTGGTCTAAGGGAAAGAGCGATAAGATCATTTCTGAAACGATTTTCAAAAAAAGCTAATTTTTAACTGCTACCAAAATATGGATGCTAATTACAACGCATTTTCATAAAAGGATAATTTTGATACTAAAAGTAATTTTAAGAGTTGAAGCAGTAGTGACAGAAAAAAAAATGCACCTTCACTTGAGACACATAAATCTAAATTGATGCATAAAACTTGTCTCAAAGGATGTTTTCACAAATTATTCTCAATTAATTTCTCGAAACAGTCATTGCCATAAAAAGATAAAATCTTGTTTTTCTTGCATTTCAAGGAATGAGGCCCTATTTAATCATTGAAATTTCCTTGAAAAGGACTTCTCAAATTTCTAAGAATGAGTTTTGGAATTGGATTCTATTAACATTAGAAAATGAGGCCCTCTTTTTCTTTTTAATTTTTTTTATGAAGGAACTATTTTTTAGGAAAAAAAAGGAAGAAGAGGGTTAGCTTCATATTGCTAGCCGCTAGGTGCATAAAAAAATATTCAGGGAAAAAAAAATTGCATCAAAAGAATAAGGACAGGATTTTACTTGTTGCATCCAGAAAAATTAGCAAACTGGCCACAAGATCCTTTCCATTTTTTGGGTGGAGGACCAAGCCCGTCATCCTCAAAGCTTTTAGATTGTGGAGTAATCCCTGTAGACGAGTTGCATCAGTTTTATATTTTATTTTTTAGTACAAAGTTTAACTTCAAACCGGTTTTGTGCAATCTTCTTTAAGCTACAATGTAACAATTTATAAAACTATTCATGTGTATTATTTAAACAAGTCATATAACTTATTTTAAAAATCTGTGATTTTTCTTATGCACTATCCATATATGTGTGTTAATATTATTTAAACAAGTCACATAACTCATTAAAAAATTCATGTGATTAAATCTACACATAGATAATTTTTTCAATCGCCACATAGTAGGTTGGAGGGGAAGATAGTTACAAACCGGTTTTGAGCTAAATTTTTTTTTTCTATTTCTAAATTTTAATTACAAAACTAAATCCATTAAGTTGAATTAAAAACAAAATCCAATAACCTGTATCAAGTAGACCGACAATTATGTCTCTTTCTGTTTCTAATTTTCTTTTTGCAGTTTGAGGTAACCCGGAAAAATCCCATGATCTTGTAGTATGTAGCTTGTGATACCGATTCGGGATCACAGAAAACACCTGGTCCATACCTATATATATAATTCACAACAAAAACTATATATCATATGAATAATTGAATCCAAATAAGTGGGGAACATATATAACAATAGCTTCACGTACTTGCCAACTTTTGGGCTTCATCTTCATATAATTTTGCGGCAAATGCATTGAAGCTGTTACAATAGCTATAGACGATGGAGTCCTTAGCATCAATTTGGCTGTTCCATGCATATAAGTTATAAAGTCAAAAAAAAAAAAACCTTTTGGTTGTTCAACTGCATAAATATGTCTAATAGAACATGTGTTTATTATTATTTTTGAATAAACAGTAATACTTATTAGAACACACACGAAAATAGTAATATGTTTTAAATCGGGTTTATGTTTCTAAACCGGATTTAGGAACATAAAAAATTTAATAACTTTTTTCATAATAACTAATGGGACCTTTTATAATTGGTATATAATAAAAGTAAGATAGTAGTAGAATAATGTGAACATAATATTGTTGCAATTACAAGTTGTTACCATAAGAAATTGCGAAAAATGTTATTTACAGACAAAATCGACCTACCTTCCTTTCACGGAAGAGAGGAGATGGACGTGTGTTTTAGTTGCATTGTCTTTGTCCACTGGACGATCTCCCAAGTAAACAATGTAAAATTTCTGCACAACTTACATGATCATTGCCATGAGAGAGAGAGAGAGAGAGAGAGAGAGAGAGAGAGAGAGAGAGAGAGAGAGAGAGAGAGAGAGAGAGAGAGAGAGAGAGAGAGAGAGAGAGAGAGAGAGAGAGAGAGAGAGAGAGAGTTATTAGATAATATGGATCCAGACAAAGAATACACACCTTTTGCTCATCTCCAATTACACCAACAAGACCTATCAAGAATAAGAGAAGAGGAAGAGTGTGGAAACCTTTTTGTCTCAACATGTTTACAATTTTAGCTTTGTATCTAGCTAGATCTCCTGCGCTAGCTGTGTATTAATAGTAGTGCATCCTCTATAGTCTTAGAAGAAACAAAAAAAAAAAAAAAAAAAAAAAAAAACAATAACAAAAGCAGTTTGTGGATAAGAGTACGAGACTTGAACTTGACTTTTTCAGCTCCTATTGCTCAGCGTTTTGGTTAGGAAACCTTAAAAGAAAGATAACTGGAATTTCTGGTTCTCTTGTGCTGTTGTCAATGTCATAATATGGCCTAGGCTAGCTTGCTTCTTTTGGAGAAACTTTGCTGAGCATTGCACTTCTGTTTCAGTCTGTTTCATAAATTTGTTACAAGAATGATCTATGGAAGGATTTATGGTTGGTCTATCATATGTGGGCCATGACATATTTAAGCCTATACCAATTCTGAAATTATTCATATTAATTAACCAACAGTATATAACAAATTGATATGAGCAGGTTGAGGTTGTCCATAAATATATTGTAACATTCCCCAAGTTTTTGCCTTGCCAAAATTTATTTCTTAAATATACTCAAAATAGAAATGATCTTCAACTTCTCGAGTGGAACCCACCAATTTATGATCTGTAAGATGATTGGCATTGATATAGCGGTATTTTGAAACAATTTACATCATGTTTCTTTGATTCAGGCTTAATGTGAAATTATAAAATTTTACAGATCTGAAACTTTTAAATAACCTCAAAATATCAGTGTCAAATTCAAAGGAGGATTTGTTTGTGAACAAAGAAGAAACCACAACATAAAGGAACCCATTTTTCTTGAATTCCAATTCAAGCAAGTCAACCTATCAGTATCCAATAGTAAAAATAAGGTAGCTTAAAAGCTTCTTAGAGTAGAATAGTTGAGTTTTATTTTAAATTTTACCCAGCTAATAAGAAGAAAAGAAGTAAGTGACTGATATCGATATATAGATTGTGTCAGCATTTATAAGCATTCTCTTCAAAATCTAATTAATTACCTTCCTCACACCTAATATAAACCAAAGAGAAGATGAAGGGGAAAAAAACAGAGTTTAATCTTTTTACTTGTTTTCATTCATCACGATGTTAGATGTGAGAGAGACATCAAGATAAAGTACACAATAATAATATGCTATGTTTTATAGGATAGAGTCCTCTCATTTTCAAAAGCAAATAGAAAGAGTAACAGTTCAACTACATACACCCAAAATTTCACATAAGATTTTCACAAATTCTCTCACATAAAGTTATATCATTTACCTCATTTTCATCCACCACAACTCAAAGAAAAATTGGAATACGTGAAAATTCTCTAAATTTCTCATTTTCTATAGACTTATTAAAATCTAAATATCTATAGGAAATATAGAAATGAACATGACACGGCAGTGATGGCACGACATAGGACAGAGTGACACAACAATGCTTAACAAATTAGGACACAACATGGTAAGAATACCACAATTAATTAATTAGTTATAAGCAGTATATATATTTTATTTATTTATAGGCATATTTTGTGTTCATTTTATTTTTTTCAAAATATATAACTATAAGAATTTTATTTTTAAATGGAATTTTGAATTAAATAATTTTTTATTAGTAAGTTACACACACCAATGAATTTTGAACACATGACCATACTCTTTGATCTAGAACTTATTAGGAGAGGAGGCGTTAGTTAAGTTAGAAGTTTTCTTTTTTTAACCCTTTCCTTCTAACTCATTGAGGACATGCATGTAAAACTATCCCTAATGTGTCTGATACACAAGCATGTTAAAGGATTTAAAGTATCCATGCTTCTTACCTAAACACCTTTCCAATAAATCAAGATAATAATCTAAAATTGGCAGTTTGAGGCAAGATTTAGTAGAAAAATTTTCAAAATTTAAATCCATACAACTTTGAAAGCCTAAAATGGACACTATTACAAAATATGCTACCTTAGATGTTGAATTTGGAAGCAAGGCCAATTTTCTGTAATTCGATCCAAACTACTATAAAAAGGCCCAAAGTTTCAAAAACAAATGTTGTCACAATTCACAACAGAAGACTTTCAAAAACCCAATTGAGCTGTAAAAGTATTGAAGTGTAAAACCCTGTTTAAACCCTAAAGAAATGTCCCTAAAATTCATTCATCCCGCCAAAAACCACCACCACTCTCAGTATCCCTCATGCTCCTCACACACCTTCTCTCTCCCCAAAGCCCTAACCTTATGCCTAAGAAAAAGCGGAAACTCCAGTATTGCCCACCTTTATCCCTTAATTGGACCAAGCTGAAGCCAATACACTCCCAATTGCCATTCGATTTCCATTATAGTTACTTGAAGAACAACCTAAATTTGAGGTCAATTGGACTCCGGGAGTCCAAGTACTTGCCTTTCATGCTAGGCTGCCGGACCGCCAATAGATCAATGTGTGCACCCAAGTCAAGGACTCAACTAAGGTTCGAACCCTCCTTCATCCATTGTGTAAGGTTGAATTTATTCAACCATCTAATTGGCTTTATTCCGTGCCAAATTTGCTTGTAATTCAGCATTTAGTAACCCTGTATTTAGGTGGGTTTGATGTAAGGGTAGTGAGTGAGATAGAGTGAAGTTTGCTCAAGAGTGTGCAAGAAAACAGAGACTCGCGGCTGGGACTCGCGCGTGACTCGCGGCTGCAAGCCGCCAGACGTAGCACACGTGCCAAGCATGCTGGAAGGTGAACAGTCATGCCAGCTGGAGCACTACAGGACAAAACAGGACAACTGGCCATACGGTTATCTCGCGACTGGATCTCGCGACTTGGTCAAGCCGCGAGGTCAAGCCGCGAGCCACCCCTGTTTTGTAAAACCTGACGTTTCACATTCCTCTCCCACTCCAGTATAAATACCTCTTTTACCCACGATTAAGAGAGAGCTTCCAGAGAGAATTTTGAGAGAGAAACCCTAAAGAAAAACAAGATTGATTCACTCACAATCTATACTTTAGAGTCTCTCCAAATTCCCCAACTCTCTTCCTCTCCATTGTCAAATCCTTGAGAGGCATTATACCAGACCTGGTTCTCACCGTCATCATCACTGTGAGACAGTTGTTTGGATTTCTGGGAAGCAGTTAGGAAGGAACCAATCTTCATTGGTTGATGCTATGGTCTAGTAGCGGAATCCGGGAAGCTAGAAAAGAAAAAGGTTCGGCGCAACCTCGTTGGAGCAAGAAGCTTGGAGGGCTTAGGTGCACTGGGTAGATTAGGCTTGGAGGGTCTATTGCTGTCCTTGTATCCCAACTACATTTTCTAGTGGATTATTGACCGCTTGGAGGGCGGCGGAGAGGTTTTACGCCGAGGGCTTCGGTTTCCTCTTCGATAACACATCGAGTGTTGTCTTTGTGTTTGCATCTTCCTTCCTCTCTATCTTTGCCTTTTTATTATCTGTTGTGGATTTTATTTTGTTATGGCTTAGATAGTTTTTAACCAATTTCATATTATAGCATATGTTAAGTTTCCACACACTTGTTGTTTGACATATTGCTTGAATTGGTTAATTTGTAAGTTGGGGGTCTAAACGTTCAAAGGTGTTTATACACGTTTTTGAACTTTCACATTGTAATTAAATGTTTAGTAGTTTGAAACTCATCCCCAATATGAAATCTCATCATTTTTTCCTTGCCTTTTCTTAAAAAAAAAATTTGTAAGAATTTGCTCACAGGCTTAAGTTTTTTGGCTTAAGTGATGTCCCTATAATATTAACCTTTTAATTAATGTCTCCCTAACGTGTTTCACTCCCCCAACACAATGCTATTAAGTGGGTAGCAGATTCATACATATTATGCATATCCCAATTCACAACTATCGTTAAATTAACCTTTCTTATAACTCAATTGAGGTTCAAATCCCTCCATTGTAATTATTTAATTATAAAAAATAAATAAAAATGTTCAATGTTTATTGGTTTGAAACTCATCCCCAATATGAAATCCCATCATTTTATTTCCATGCCTTTTCTTTTTTCTTTTAAAAAAAAAAAGGAGTATATCATGCAAATCCTGATCTTACTAACAAAAATTCACGATGATGGCCTAATTTGTAGCTGTGGGTTCTTCTTCGTCCTCAGGTTTGATCTCGAGTATGCAAGATTTTCTTAAGCCAGACATCCAGTATACAAAAGCCGGGATAATTATAGCGACAAAGCAAGCAATGTAAAATGCTTTCATTCTTACATAAGCAAGCAATTTTAAACTATCTTCTAAGCTTCGGTGAAGCTTAGGACATAGTTAAAAATTGCTATCTTACATAAGCACACATGTACACGAGACTAGTAAAGAGCACACTAGACCACCTTCACCTTTTATATGTTATATATTCAGAGTCTTTAACTCTTTCATTTTTTCTTGTTGTTTATATGAAAATAAATTTTAATAGTTACTTATGTCATGTGGAAAATATTTGACAAAAGGATAACATCTGTAAATTGTAGTTATTTACTACAGATAACTACCCCTCCTTGGTTTACTGGAAATAACTACCATCTATTGCCACAAATAGAAGATTTGGTTTTAGAAGAAAGCTTTCCAAATCAAGAGAGATCAATCTATGCTTTTAGGGATGTCCATATATACGAGCATGGATGTAGGCAAATCAATTCACACTTGTAGGGATGTCCATACTCTCCAGTAATTTAGGAGCAGGCTCTTGTAATCTAATTATTAGGCTTGTTAATTTAAGTTTGTACTTGTGTTCTTAAATTATTAAGTAAGTTGTAATAATTTATATTTCTTGCTTGATCATTTGTACACTTGATTTTTCTCATTTTTATCATTAATTTGTGCATTTCTTAAAAAAAATCATATTAAGTTAGGCTGTACAGAACCCATATTTTCTTTATCAATGTCAAATAATTGTTCTTGAGTGATTTCCAATCAAGAACAACACAAAATATGGTTTGTACTAAACACTTGTAATTCAAAGTATTTAAGCTGCGTTTGGATTGCGCTGAAAATCAGCGCGTTTGCGTTTTTCCCCTCTTTTTTTTTTTTTTACGCGTTTTTCAAACTTGCGGTTACTGTTCATGTACTGTTCAATGAACAGTAACCGCAAATTTTGACTTTTCAAACTTTTTTTAGCCCATCAGAGCACATCGTGTACTGTTTACAGACTCACAAATTTCACTTTTCAGCAACTTTTTCATTAAAAATGGGTCCCACAGTACTATTCACACATTTAAAAATTATTTTGCTACAGTATTTTTCAGTTTTCAGTTTCAGTTTTCAGTTTTCAGCTGTATCCAAACGGACCCTTAGTATGAGAATCAACTTTGTGGACTATAAATGACAATAGGGCTCCTTACAATGTGACGGGAGCTCTTCCATACAAGTGAACCTGCAGAGACCATTGACATAGTTGGTTGTGCCTTCACAACCACCTTGAAGCTACGCTTCTGCAGGACTCTAGTGAAGGAGAGTTTCATGGGCTTAACAGTGATTTCAACTCCTTTGGGAGCTATAATGGTAGCATTGTAGATGGATATGGCTTGACCAACATTGGTAACTCTTCTTCGGAAAACACCTATTGTTGGCTCTTGCTTGTTTTTCAAGCTAAGTTGCAATGTGGGATAGTTGAGAGCATCAGAGCCAAGTCCAGGAACGATTTTGGAACAATTTATGGGTTGTGGACCAACAAGGACTGGTAAATTGTATCCACTGTAGCCCTCTCTGCATAAGAATTGGATGTAACTCATTTCATCCATGTCATAGACTAAGCCAGGGGTCACAGCTCTAGTTGGGTTCACTTGACCAGCACCAAAGGCAAATTCTCCATCTTCGTTCACCCTCCGGCTCATAGGTTTTGCTTGGTCAAGATTGCAAGTGTCAGCCATAAAGATGTTAAGCATTAAGGAAAGTAATTAGTGAGTAATTACTGAAGAATTCTTCAGATTAATAGAAGTCAATTTTCCTACGAGTGATATTAGGGGTATACAAATTTTACAGGATAAGCATTGTATCCATTTTTAAATGCAATACAAAAAGTAATTAATAAATTTATGTATTGTGTTGTTGATGTGACATGACCAATCACATTATTAAGTCAATTCGTAAGTTTTTTTTTTTTTTTTTTATAAAAAAAAAAATCAATAATAAAAAATTTATGGATTGTGCTTAAAAACAAAACAGATTTGCAAAGGACACAACACAATAATTTATAATTTTTTCGTAATTGTTGCCATGACAAATTGTGATTGGGTCAGCATTACTTTCACACAATGTTAACATGGCAAACTATGATTAGAGCAACATTATTTTTTACATAAGATCACTATTGATTTTACTTCTAGTAATACCAATTATAACATATTATCTCAATAATTATGAAAAAGATTGTAATAATTTTTGTCATATTTTCTTTTTTGGAAATAGGTAGATACCTGGGAGTAGGAGGTGAGGTTGGAGGCATAGACATGAGGCATGATAACAAATGTCATTACCTTGGTCTATTCTTTTGAATTATTACCTGTGGTTAAGATGGCAGATTTGATTGCAGCTGGACTCCAAGCTGGGTGGAATGACTTTACATAGGCAGCCACTCCAGCAATGTGAGGACATGCCATGGAAGTCCCAGACAAGATTGAAAATTCTGAAAATTGGGTGTCACCTTTCAATCCAGTGAGCGACCTCAGAGGTGTAAAAGCTGCCAAGATGTTAACACCGGGTGCTGCAATATCAGGCTGTACCATGGCACATAGGAAACAGAAACATTTATGTCCAAGCCAAGCAGAAAGGATAAAGGGTCTTTGATTTATACTTTTGGATGAAACAACAAAATCTATACCTTGAGAATGTGCAATGATCCAGGATTTGGACCACGAGATGAAAATAAAGGCACAAATGGTGCTGGTGCTTTTTTTGTTGCACGGGTCCTGTATATCACTGCTGATGGTGTTCTACATTGAACAAGAAATTAAGTCAATTACTTAATTACGACTCTGTCAAATAACCAAACATATCAGGAATTTCATCAGGGATTATGTTCTAAGTGTAACACAACTTTTCCCTATTGACTATCATTTTCATTTTTTTTTTTCTTTTGTCAAGAATTTTGAATTTGTCATCAGCAACATACGGTAAAGGCATTATATAAAATAAATAAAAAAACAACCAAGAATTATTACTTTGTGGACTTTGTGTACTTATTGATGAATTCGCCTATGGTACCATTCACAATGGTTCCAGGTGCCATGAAAATTTTGGCAACATCAAAATCAAGAAATTGATCACTTTCAATTATAGCGCCAACCCCACCAATTCCTTTAACAACAGATTCAGAACCAGCCTCAGCTAATTTGCAGTAAACAAGCCTTCCCTTAACCTTGGCAGGGTCTAACGAGCCTTCCATACAGTACCTGTTACATTAAAAAAAGGTTCTAAGTATATAACTCTTTTTGTGAAATTTTCCGCTTATACACTTCTGCTCGATGAGCAAATGAAAAGAACTTACACTGCATCTTCCTTGGTTGAAGCGTTACGGGCCGCATCAGCCCCACTGATAAGTGGGTATAATTCCTTTCCTGGATTGAATGTGCTGATCCCATGCCCCTGCATGAAGTTGGATGATAAAATAGTACCGATATGGAACTAGGATTCTAACTTAGAGAAGGGGGGGGGGGGGGGGGGGGGTGGGGGGAAGGGGCAAAGCATAAACTAACAAAGTTAATGAAAATCATGGTATTTTTTATTTGTCCAAGGGTTTTTCCTTGTTATTGTTGGGGCAAAAGAATTGAACCAGAATTATTTGTGTTTTTCTTTGGAGTTTCATGGATCAATTTGTAAAATTTTTAGAAGAGGCAAGAATATACATTTTGGGGGAAATTTTTTAATTCTCTAGGTATCTTTACTAGCTTTTTTTTTTTTTAAGGGAGGGGTGCCATATATGCCCCCCTAACCCTTATCTAGGTCTATCCACGGAGTTTTTTAAAGTTCAAATCTTCCATCTTCCCTTTTAATTATTGAATTATAAAAATTAAAAAAAAAAAAAGGAAAAGAAGAAGCAAAACTTGTTATTTCAAGAATAAATACAGTTATTTAGAATTAAATGAGATAAATAAATGAGAGAGAGAGAGAATGTTGCCATACAAGTTTAGTTGATTAAAAAAATTTTAAAAGGGCCTACCTTTGTATGGTTTTATTTTATATATGCTAATTTAATTAATATTATTAGATAAAGACTTATTTTTGAAGATATGAATTTCATTTAATTTTGTTCAACAATGGTACTTTTTATTTTTTAGGTTAAGGGAAAAAATGATAGAAGAAGACAAAAAATAACATTAATAGAAATAAAAAAAAAATAACATGTCAATTAAATAAGTGACATAAAGTATGACTTCAAATATAATATAATGGAGGAAAAAATATATGTGGCCGACTCTAGCTAATATTTTGAGGATCTATAGCCGATTCCAAAATTTTGAGACTAAAGTTTTGTTGTTATAATGGTAGGTTTTATTAGGACAAAATTCCTCTCCAAGTTAATTTGAAAAGAAATCATGCAAACATCCTTTATATCTTTTTATTGGATGTAAATTTTGATATATCCATTGTTAAATTGCATTTTTTATTATTATATCCACCATGCTATATCATCAATCAGATGTTTAAATTTAAAATTTTTGTAGCATTAAATTATACATAAAAAATAAGTTTCTAGATCGAATAGTAATTAACATCCTATTTAAACAAAATTTGACATGCATGTTAAAAATATAAGAAATATACAATATAATAACTAGATTTTCAAAATATATAGCTATGTCAATATTTTAGTGGGAATTTTGAAGGGTTTCTTTTTAAACTATTTTGGAGAGAAACTTTGTCTTATTTTAAATATATTACTTACCGATGGTTTGCATTTGCAATATATGGATTAAAGTAAAATAAAGAATAAAAATATTATTTTTAACAGCTTTATGAAAAAATAGTAATTACTTACTGTGATGTTCCTTCCATTTCCCAAATGAACTTTGCTCCTAAAATCCCTATCAATGCCACTAGCTGCCACGGTTAGGATCCAAGGTGCATGATTCGACACAGATAATAGAGATGGTCCATCATTTCCAGCAGATGCCACAGTGATAATACCCTTCTTCATGGCATGAAATGCACCGATTGATACAGAGCCAGTCGTGTAATTTGCAGACCCTCCAGCGATAGAAATTGATATAACATCCACACCATCGTGCACAGCAGCATCAAAACCAGCAAGTATATCCATATCCGAGCACCCAAAGCTGACCCAACAGACCTTGTACACGGCTACCCTAGCCGAAGGCACTGCACCACGTGCTGTACCATTGGCCAGCCCATAGAGGCTTGCATTTGGAACAACGTTTCCGGCTAAGGTTGATGATGTGTGGGTCCCATGGCCTTCGACATCCACCGGAGATAAGATGTCAGCCGGATCAGGGTGGCGATCAAGCTTGAAGTATTTGGCTCCTATGAGCTTGCTTCAAGTACCCAAAAGAAAGGTTGCCAGAGAGAAAGAACACAGGTCATGAAAATTACCATAAGTTTGTGGTAAAATATTTTTGAGTTTGGTATTTACAAAATTTTGAGTTAAAGATAGCTTCCTCTTGAGCTTTTATTTATAGGAATTACAAATTTTTACTTATTGTAGTTTTAAAAATCACAACAACATTCAATAAGAGGTGAATTGGTATAAATACTAGGAGAGGGGAAGACAACATACGAATCACTTATATGAGACATAACAAAATATATCATTAGCACTAGACTAACTATCACTTGAAAAAAAAAAAAAAACCATCACTTGAACCGAAAGATATCTTAAGTTGAAGTTCTTCTTTGGGAGAAAGTTACCAAAGAATAAACACTAATGTCTATGTCCCAGACTACAACTTATTACACTTTATTTTTTGATGTATTAGAATTATAATTTTACCCTTATGTCTCTATTTTTTTATTTGAGTTTCACTAAAACTTGACACAATTTATGGCACATTCATAATAAAGTTTTTTTTTTTTTTTTGGGTTGAGAGTCAACATTCACATTCATAATAAAGGTGATTTGTTTCTATAAAATAAATAAATAAATAAATATAGGTGATTTATCAATATTGAAGAAGGCCTAATTTGGTATTTTTTTTCTCAAATCATTTTCCATCTTGAACATACAGGGAAAAAATGGTTCATGGTTTGTCATGTAATTCCAAAATTGCCATTGATTTATTATTATTAGTGAAAATGAAATGCTTTCAGGAAATGTGATATCGCACATCCATGTTTCAAAAAATAGATGGGCATTGACAATCGAGAATGACCCGAATTGCAGGTTTTAATGCTTCCTCAGGTTTCCTTGTTTGTTTAGCACAAAAGAAAGCGTCTCTGTTGATCCAAATTTAGTTTAGAATTTCTAGATGTTCACCTGAGAGAGAGAGAGAGAGAGAGAGAGAGAGAGAGAGAGAGAGAGAGAGAGAGAGAGAGAGAGAAGAGATCATTTATGAAGGAACTATGTTTTAGGAAAAAATGAAGAGAGTGAGCTTCATATTGCTAGGTGCATAAAAAAATATACTGAAAAAAAAAAGTGCATCAAAAGAGGATCTGGCTTACCTTCAGTATTTTTTAAACTGAAATCTCCTTTTATTTTATGAGAAACTGCCACATCATACACTAACTAAATAAAATGTGGAGATTAAAATCCACTACCACTTGTCATTGTATATTTAAAATAAAAGGGCATATCCAGTTAAAAAAGTACTGGAGGTAAGCCAAATCTATCAAAAGAATAAGGACAGGATTTTACTTGTTGCATCCGGAGAAATTAGCAAAGTGGCCACAAGATCCTTTCCATTTTTTGGGTGGAGGACCAAACCCATCATCCTTAAAGCTTTTAGATTGTGGAGTAATTCCTGCTAGCGGTAGACCAATTGCATCAGTTTTATATTTTATTTTTTAGGATAAAGTTTAGCTTCTAACCAGTTTAGAGTTATCTCCTCTAATTTATTATGCGATAATTTATAAAATTATTCATGTGTATTATTTAAACAAGTCACATAACTCATCAAAAAAATCGTGTAATTTTAAACTACACAGATGATTTTTTCGATCGCCACATTGTAGATGTGAGGAAAATTGTTACAAACCGGTTTTGAGCTAAATTTTTTCCTTTTTTAAAATTTTAAATACAAAACTAATACCATAAAGTTTAATTAAAAAGAAAATCCAAGAACCTGTATCAAGTAGACCGACAACTATGTCTCTTTCTGTTTTTAATTTTCTTTTTGCAATTTGAGGTAATCCGACAAAGTCCCATGATCTTGTAGTATGCAGCTTGTGATACTGATTCGGGATAACAGATAAAACCTGGTCCATACCTGTATAATTCACAACAAAAACTCAGTTACTATAAATCAATATATCATATAAATAACTGAATCCAAATAATTGGGGAACATATAACAATAGCTTCACGTACTTGCCAACTTTTGGGCTTCATCTCCAGATAATTTTGCGGCAAATGCATTGAAGCTGTAATGATAGCTATGGACCATGGACTCTTTAACATCATTTTCGCTGTTCCATGCATACATGTTATCAAGTCAAGAAACCTTTTGGTTGTTCAAATTGCATATATATGCCTAAAAAGTACATGTATATATGTTCATTAATTCTAAGTCCAAGAACATAAAAAAGTTTCTTAACTTTTTTCATAATAACTATCCTTTTTGTAATTGGTGTATAGTAAAAGTGGGATCAGGTGGAATAATGTGAACGTAACATTGTTGCAATTTCAAGTTATCACCTTAAGAAATTATGAAAAATGTAATAGAAAAAGTTATTTATTTGAGTCAACCTACCTTCCTTTCACAGAAGAGAGGAGATGATTGTGTGTTTGAGTTGCATGGTCTTTGTCCACTGGATGATCTCCCAAGTAAATGATGTAAAATTTCTGTACAACTTAACATGATCATTGAGAGAGAGAGAGAGAGAGAGAGAGAGAGAGAGAGAGAGAGAGAGAGAGAAAGTTATTAGATAATATGGATCCAGACAAACAATTCACACCTTTTGCTCATCTCCAATTACACCAACAAGACCTATCAAGAATAAGAGAAAACAAAGAGTGCCAGCGTGGAAACCTTTTTCTCTGAACATGTTTACAATATTAGCTTTGTATAATCTCATTCAGGGTGCTGTGTATTAAGAAAAAAAATCAAAGATCATACCCTTCTATGATACAACTTTGCCACAATAACTTTGATGTGGCATGTTGTGAGTAATTGAGAAAAAATTATGGATCCCTATGAAAGTAAACAAGAAACCAGTCACAATATCTATCACATAGAATAGTTATGAAAAATAGTGCTATAGAGGGGTGGTTTTAGAATAGTTGGTGTATTAATAGTATTGCATTTCCTCTGTAGTGTTTTGACAAAGGAACTTGAATTTGAATTTTTCAGCTCCGATTGCACAGGGTTTTGGTTAGGAAACCTTAAAAGGAAGATAACAGGTTCTCCTGTGCTGTAGCAGTCAATGTCATAAATATTTGGCAATTGATATGAGAAGGTTGAAGTGGCCCATGCATAAACCACTCAGTTGGGATTTTAGACATCATAAATATATTGTACCCTATATTCCCCAATTTGTTGCATTGCCAAATTTTACTTTTAAATAAAGACTCTAATTGAAATGATATTCATAATTCAGCTTCTTTTGAGTGGAACCTACCAATTTGCGATCTGTGAGATGATTGGCATTGGTAATTTGGTATGGCGGAATTTTAAACAATTTACCTCATGTTCTTTGATTTAATTATAAAATTTTACAGATCTGAACTTTTAAACAACCTCAAAATATTATTGCTTGAGAAGAAAGAAGAAACCACAACACAAGGAACCCATTTTTCTTGAATTCCAATTCAAGCTAGTCAACCTATCAGTATCCAATAGTAAAAATAAGGTAGCTTAAAAGCTTCTTAAGGAGAATAGTTGAGTTTTATTTTAAAACTAGCCGATGTCTATAAATTTATTTTATACTAGTATTTTATAAGAAACTATATTTTTTTTCTATATGAAATTATCTTTATGACAATGTTTAAGTAGGATAGATTCCTCTCATGTAAATTGAAAGAGTCTAAACAGTTCAGCTATGTATACCAAAAATTTCACATAAGATTTCAAAAATTCTATCACATAAAGTTATATCATTCATCTCATTTGAATCCACCACAACACACACAAAAAAAAAAAAAAAAAAATGGAATATGTGAAATTTTTCTTTATCTATGGACTTCATAAAATTTAAATACTTAAGAAATATGGACACACACATATATGACACAACACAACATAGCATAGATGTACACAACAATGCTTAAAAAATTAAGGCATAACGTGATAAAACTAGGACAATTAAAAAATTGGCAGTTCAAGTTAAGGTTTTGTAGATAATTTTATTGTTAAACTACACACACCAATCAGTTTTGAACACGTTAAAGGTTTTAAAGTATTTATGCTTCTTTCTTTACCCAAACACCTTTCAATAAACCAAGATTTTCTTATTGATTTGATCATTTTTGGTATTGGGTGTTTGGTTTTTTAAGATTTTAGTTTATTTGGGCATGTGGTTTGTGGTTTTACTTATCAAAAAATTAATTTGGCTTTGTGGTTTTTGGGGATTTTTTTAAAAATTTTTTTTTTTTATGTAAAAGATAGAAATTTTATGCATAACACAGATGAATACAAATACATATAAGACTGCCCTGAAATCCAAATACAGGGGAAACGAGAAAACTGAATACAGAGTGAACAAGAAACTGAAAACAGACCATAACAGGTATGCAGAGAAATACAGACCAACAAGTATGCAGCGAAATACAGATCGTGACCATACATAACAGCAGCAACAAAACAAATAAATACTCAATTAAAGCCTTTAGCTATGTGATTGAGCAGCCACCAGCCTTTGATACTCCTGTAGAAAACCAATTGCGCCATCAAGAATAGACTTGGGATGGGTTTGTATATGTTCAAAATAATATTTGTTTCGAGCATTCGAAATTGCCCAAGTAGTCATTGCCCATTGCTCCAACTCCTGCTGTGAAAGTCTATCATTTAAACAGCGAAATGACATGAAAAAGTCTTGAAAATGATTTGAACATTTCTGAATTTTTCCTCTGCAAAGTGCCCATACATTCCTTGCAAACGGACACTCCCAAAGTAAATGAGCAGCAGACTCCAATTGCTGGCAGCAGAACTCACACCATGGATCAATATTAATCTTTCGGCAATGCAAGTTATCTTATCTCTAGTAGGCAAAATGTTTGAGCATGCTCTCCATACAAACATACGAACTTTTGAAGGTACATTCGGACTCCACAACTGTCTCCAAACACCTCTGTCAGCCACCATCCCTGAATGTTCAACCCGATCCAACTCTCTCATCCTTTGTGCAACCTGGTATGCAGATTTAACATAGAATTTTTGAGACCTGTTTTCCTTCCAAACCAGCCTATCTCGTGAATACAACCGTGTCAGTGGTAACTGCAAAATTTCCATACGTGTCTTATGAGCAAACAGGTCAAATATTTTCTCTCTATCCCATTGTCTTGTGGTACTATCAATCAGATCCTTCACCAATAAATTAGGCTGAGTATCTCCCAGAAAAAACTGGTTTATGTGTCAACCATTTATGATTTGAAACTTCAATGTTGCTTCCATCCCCTACCTGCCATTTTGAACCTTCCTTGATGACATCTCTAGCTGCCAAAAGACTTCTCCAAACGTATGAAGGATTGCTGCTAGTCTCCGCATCCATAAATGAGCAATTTGGAAAATATATTGACTTGTACACCCGATAGAACAAAGAGTGAATATTATGAATCAATCGCCAAGCTTGTTTAGCTAACATAGCTAAATTAAAAGCTTGAATATCTCTAAACCCCATACCACCCCTCTCTTTTCTAGTACAAAGTTTTTTCCAATTGATCCAATGGATTTTCTTTTCATCTTTTGACTGAACCCACCAATATTTAGCTACTATAGAATTAATAGCATCACATAAGGCCCTTGGGATTTTAAAAATACTCATAGAGTAAGTGGGAATAGCTTGAGCAACAGTTTTAATTAGGATCTCTCTCCTTGCCTTAGAAATATATTTTTCCTTCCATCCCAACACTCTATTAGTAATCTTTTCCCGCAGCTCCTTAAATGTATTGACCTTAGATTTTCTTCCAACCATTGGCAAACCAAGATACTTCTCACAATCCTCCATAATTCTTGCACCCAATAAAATAAAATAATAATAAATAAAAAACACTGATCTTTGGTCATTTTTTTATTTGAAATACTATGACAGATCAAAGAGATGACCATTTTACCAAAATAATTAGAACTGTAAATCAGTTCTCGAAATTTTTTATTGAAAGGCAGCCGTTCAGATGCCTCATTTTCTAACATCAAGTCAGACTTCCTCTAGTTTTGCCCTCGCATCTTGCCATGTTTCTCTTGGAGTAACCTGCGTTAGATGTCAAAATGAAATGCACTTCTAGGATGAATGGATTACAAAGGCTTAGAATCTGAACCATTTAACTAAACAAAAGAAACATTTTCTTTCCCCTATATTTCCTTTTCTTATCACTGCTTTTGACTTAGTATCTGTGTCTTTTTTGTAGGAAGAGATGGTTTAACCCACAACATGCTGAATGATATCCATAATAATTGGAAACATGCCGAAGCAGTGAGGATAGAATGTTTAGGTGTTCCCACTGTGGACATGAAAAATGTGTGCACTCAGCTTGAGGTATTGTGATTTCTTCTAATGTAGCAGCTCTTCCTTTTCTTTAGCATGAGGTATCTTGCCTAAAAAAGTAATAACATTGAAGTTTAGCTTTTTATGAATCTGTTGTACTATAGTTTGCAGTGCCTCATGTAGGTGGAGTAACGTTTACATCAGGATATCTCCTTGCATTTCTTTTCATTACAAAAGGAATTTTTTATCTCTAAATGGCCCTGAATTTTCATCTTACCTTGGTAGAAGTGTTATATTCAAGTTTGAAGTGTTACTTTCAGGATAAAACATTTGGAAAGATCATCCACAGACATGGTGGCCTACTTGTATCATATAGAGGCAGGTACTATCATCCCAAGAAAAGGCCTGTGATTCCATTGAGGCTGTGGAGATCCCACGAGCCTGTATATCCCAGGCTGATCAAGTCTTCAAGTCTACAATTGATGGCCTAAGCATTGAGGAGAGACAAAGGAAATGAGAAAGAGAGGACTAGCTGTTCCCCCTTTAACAAAACTTGGTATATGCTACTTAAGACTTTTTTTTAGTTTTGTAATTTACAACAATAGGTGTATGTTTGTTGTCCACTAACTCAGAAGCTCCAACTGCAGCCAAGAATGGTTATTATGGTAGTCTGGTGCCCATGGTCAGAGATGCTTTCCTCTCCTGTGAACTGCTTCGGATAGACTGCAAGGGTCTTGAGAAGAGTGATTACAAGAAAATAGGCTGCAAACTCAGGGTAAAATACTTGAATTCAAATTTGTCTGCATGAGGTTTCCTATATTTACTACTATGATAAATACATTTATTTGTTCTTTTTTTATAGGTAAATAAAAGTTTATTAGATGCACAGGAATAGTATACACAAACTGTATGTGCAGCATTCCTTTATAGAATTGCAATCAAATGATTAAATAATCAACAAAATCCTAAAAATGAAGTAGATTGCAGATTGCCTAAGCCAGTGGCTCACAATGATCTTAGGAAACCGATTTCAACTCAATAACAGCTGTCTCCACACTGTTGAATATCTGAATATTCATCTCTTTTTATTAGTAACTTTCTTATTCGTTTGTCACCCACCAAAAAGCTTTCCTTATTTGTTAATTGCGAGAAAAGATTTTTTTTTTTTTTTTTTCAGAATAACATTAAATTTCTTACTGAAGATAAGTTCGTATTGTCTGTTAAATCTACATTCTCTGTGAAACAACTAGTGACCAAATGACCAATATCTTCTTTTTTTTTTTCTTTTTTTTTTCTTTTTTTAAATTGTGTTGAAATGTATGCTTAATTTTCTCAATATCCTTTTTGTATATGGAGCTTGCTGTTGGACATCCACCTAGTTGGTTGTCATTAAGAAAAACTTGGGCACTTTTTACTTCCTATGGTTTCTCTTCTTGCAGCAATTATTTTCGCAATGTCTTGTGATGGTTATACAGCAGCTGAAAAATATGGGCAAGATGGGACTCTCCTTTTGTGTGTTGCATAACTTAGTTGGCGTTTTAAATTTTAGTCTCTTGAGTTATTTAGTTGTCAGATATTTTCCAATGTTGATGCAGGACATGGTGCCTCGTATCCTGGTTACATTTGAGAAGGCGCAAATTGTGGTTTGGAGAGGAAAGGACTACAAGCCTGTAGAAGATGGATGCTTCCTTCCAGACCGTGAATCTTTTGATGATATGGATGGTAGTTCAACAGATGGTAGTTTGGTTTGTGGTGAAGAGGGTTGTGACAGTGTGGATGACACCAGGGGCCAACAGGACTTCCACGATGATGAGGAGTAGTTCCTTTAGTACCAATTGGATGTTGTTCGTTACTGTTATGTTTGTATTCTCTATTCTTCGAAGATCAAGTACAAGCAAAAGCGATAGGTTCTTGTAGTATCATACTAAAAAGGGTATTGTCATGCACCCATTATTTGCCTGTAGATCTATAATGGAGATCAAAAAGTCAAGGGACATATATTTTGTCACACACTTTGTTACAACTTATATATGTGTCAAGTGATGATTGGATTACTTTTCACCAAGTACCAGTAGTGGTCCCATGTGTAAGTGATGTAATTCAATCACAAGTTGACAAATTTGCAAATTATGGCGAAGTGTGTGACCCTAGAAGAATTGGATGGAAGTTGTATCTTATGTAATGGTTGAAGTAATCAACATGTGTGGGGTCCACTGGTTTGTAGTCTCCACCAACTGTGAATGATGCATAGATAATTCTCCCTTGTAAGCCTCTTCGTGCCCACTTTTTGGTGCTCTTCCCTCTCCAATCCAATCCTAGTGTAGGAAAAGAACCAAAGAATGATTGAGAATGAGGAGACTGTATTGAATCCGATAATCATGTCAGGCTATTTATTGTATAGATCCCTTAGATGGGATTCACACAATTTTGACAGCAGAATACCTAGTGCTATACATGCACTATCACTAAGCGTGGATGCAGATCTAATTATCTTTTTTATTCTCTCCCACCCCCCCTCTGGATCTTTTCCAACTTTATTTTATTTTATTCCCTGTGCACATGGCCTAAGCCATCTGTTGAAGATGTTGCATCTATATGTCAAACAAGCAATCCATGGATTACGGTGAAACCTGATAAAATGCGTACTAGCACTCTGCTTTGCAGCTGCCAATGTGCAATGCCAGTGAACTATGATAATTATGTTCCATACCTCTTGAGTCATAAATTTTTACAAAAGATTTCATAATTGTTGAGATAACAAGTTGTTAATGGTAGATAAGAAAGTGATGTCTGTGGTGAGCTTGGATAAAAATTAGTAAAAGCAGATCAACCTAACAGATGTAATATTGTGTTGGTAGCATTTCTCAATTCTATTCAATTTGTAGCTGTGCAGTGTGTAGACATCATATTGTGTTGAGCTTGGATAAAAATTAGTAAAAGCAAATCAACCTAACGGATGTAATATTGTGTTGGTAGCATTTCTCAATTCTGTTCAATGATGCTACCTGAATTGCTGAATTTGGAAGCCAGGCCAATTTTCTTTAATTCGGTCTAAACTACTATAAAAGGCCCAGATTTTCAAAAACAAATGTTGTCACAATTCACAATTGAAGACATTCAAAAACCCAAACGAGTTATAAAAGTATTGAAGTGTAAAACCTTGTTTAAACCCTAAAGAAATGTTCCTAAAATTTGTCCCTCCAGCCAAAAGCCACCTCCACTCTTTGTCTCCCTCACGCTCCTCACATACCTTCTCTCTCCCCAAAGCCCTAACTTTATCCCTAAGAAAAAGCAGAAAATCCAATACAATCCGCCTTTATCCCTCAATCAGATCAGGTTGAAGCCAATACGCTCCCAATTTCCATTCGATTTCCATTTCAGTTACTCGAAGAACAACCTAAATTTGAGGTTAATTGGGCTCCGGGAGCCCAAGTACTTGCCTTTCGAGCTAGGTTACCTGGACCACCAATGGACTAGCATGTGCGCCCCGGTCATGGGCTTGACTAAGTTTCAAACCCTCCTTGCTCAATTGTAATTAAATGTTTAGTAGTTTGAAACTCATCCCCAATATGAAATCTCATCATTTTCTTTCCTTGCCTTTTCTTTTAAAAAAATGCATAAGAATTTGCTCACAGGCATAAGTGGTGTCCCTATATATTATATTAACATTTAATTAAAGTCTCCCTAACATGTTTCACTCCCCCAACACAAAGCTATTCAAGGTGAGTTTGGTTCAACTTTTTGATATTGTGCTTTTTGAAAAAAGTTGCAGTTTCAAAAAGTGCAGTATGAAACTGGGTTTTTTTTTAAAAGTTGAGTGTTTGATAAAAACTATTAAGAATTGCTTTTTGAAAAAGTTGAGTGTTTGGCTAGTGGTTTGAGTTGTAAATTACCAAAAAGGATAATGTATATATAAGGGAGTAATCAACTACTTTTTTTTTTTTTTAATACAATATAGAAATTCTACTCTAGTCTAATTTAAGTGTATATGTATGTAAAACTCCCTCTTAGAGACTTAAACCCTATCCCTTGCCCCCCACACTCCAAGAATGTGCGGTGGTATCAACTACATAATAATAATAATAATAATAATAATATTATTATTATTATTATTGGTATTATTTTAATAATGTTTGTGTTTAGTTTTTTTTAGTGTCATAAGTATTTGTTATTACTACTAATGACTTCTTATCAATATTAATTAAATCTAAAAAAATTTCATCATCATGGAGCACGAAATGATAATGTAAAAAGATAATAAAATATGTGTTACGGAACGGATAACAGATGTTGTTATTTGTTGATTTATCAAAGGGTACAATTGGGTTTTTAAGAAAATATGTGGGCAATTTGAGAATTGATCCTACCATTCCAACAATAATATTTAATAAGGGGCTGTGGCTTTTTGCAATTGCTAGTGCTGGCTATCTACACATTAATGCGCAAGTCCTTTGTATTTGAAAATGTAACTTTCTTTCAAAACACTTTTGCATTATGTTACCAAACACTCATTTTGAAATTTTAACTTCAAAAAGTGCGCTTTGGCTCCTTAAAGTGGAACCAAATGCACAATCAATGGTAGCAAATTCATACATATTATGCATATCCCAATCCACAACTATAGTTAAATTAACCTTTCTTATAACTCAACTAGTTGAAATCCCTCCATTGTAATTATTTAATTATAAAAAATAAATAAAAATGTTCAATGTTTACTTGTTTGAAACTCATCTCCAATATGAAATCCCATCATTTTATTTCCTTGCCCTTTTTTTTTTTTTTAAAAAGGCGTATATCATGATATATCATGCAAATCAAGGTCTTACTAACAAAAATTCATGATGAAGGCCTAATTTGCAGCCATGGGTTCTTCTTTTTCCTCAGGTTTGATCTCGAGTATGCAAGATTTGTCTTAAGCCAGACATGCAGTATACAAAAGCCAGGATAATTATAGCGACAAAGCAAGCAACGTAAAATGCTTTCATTCTTACATAAGCAAGCAATTTTTAACTGTCTTCTAAGCTTCAGTGAAGCTTAGGACATAGTTAAAAATTGCTATCTTACATAAGCACACATGTACACGAGACTAGTAAAGAGCACACTAGACCACCTTCACCTTTTATATGTTATATATTCAGAGTCTTTAACTCTTTCATTTTTTCTTGTTGTTTATATGAAAATAAATTTTAATAGTTACTTATGTCATGTGGAAAATATTGGCAGAAGGATAACATTTGTAAATTGTAGTTATTTACTACAAATAACCACCCCTCCTTGGTTTACTGGAAATAACTACTATCTATTACCACAAATTGAAGATTTGGTTTTAGAAGAAAGCTCTCCAACATCATCCAACAATGCAAACCTCTATCAAGAGAGATCAGTGTATGCTTATAGCTAGGGATGTCCATAAGAGCATGGATGTAGGCAAATCAATTCACACTTGTAGAGATGTCCATACTCTCCTGTAATTTAGGAGCAGGCTCTTGTAATCTAATTATTAATTAGGCTTGTTAGTTTAAGTTTGTACTTGTGTTCTTAGGTAATCAAGTGACATTGTACTTGGAATAATTTATATTTATTGCTTGATCATGTGTGCACTTGATTCTTCTCATTTTTATAGTTAACTTGTGCATTTCTCAAAAAAATCATATTAAGTTAGGCCGTACCGAACCCATATTCTCTTTATCAAAGTCGAATAAATGTTCTTGAGTGCTTTACACAAAATCTGGTTTGTACTCAAAGCACTTGTAATTCAAACTATTTAGTATATGAGCATCAATCTTGTGGACTATAAATGACAATAGGGCTCCTTACAGTGTGACGGGAGCTCTTCCATACAAGTGAACCTGCAGAGACCATTGATGTAGTTGGTTGTGCCTTCACAACAACCTTGAAGCTACGCTTCTGCAAGACGCTAGTGAAGGAGAGAGTCATGGGCTCAACAGTGATTTCAACTCCTTTGGGAGCTATAATGGTAGCATTGTAGATGGATATGGCTTGACCAACATTGGTAACGCTTCTTTGGAAAACACCTATTGTTGGCCCTCGCTTGTTTTTCAAGCTAAGTTGCATTGTGGGATAGTTGAGAACATCAGAGCCAAGTCCAGGAACGATTTTGGAACAGTTTATGGGTTTTGGACCAACGAGGACTGGTAAATTGGATCCATTGTAGCCCTCTCTGCATAAGAATTGGATGTAACTCATTTCATCCATGTCATAGACTAAGCCAGGGTCCACAGCTCCAGTAGGGTTCACTTGACCAGCACCAAAGGCAAATTCTCCATCTTTGTTCACCCTCCGGCTCATAGGTTTTGCTTGGTCAAGATTGCAAGGAAGTGTCAGCCATGAAGATGTTAAGCATTAAGGAAAGTAATTAATGAGCAATTATTGAAGAATTCTTAAGATTGATAGAAGCCAATTTTTTTAAGAGTGCTGTTAGGGGTATACAAATTTTACAACATAAGCAGTTGTATTGATTTTTAAATGCAATACAAAAAAGTAATTAAAAAATTTACGTATTATCGTGACATGGCCAATTACATTATTAGGTCAATTTTTAAGGTTTTTTTTTTTTTTTTTTTAAATCGATGGTACAAAATCCATGGATTATGCTTAAAACAAAACAGATTTGCTAAGGACACAACACAACAGTTTATAATTTTTTCATAATTGTTGCCATGACAAATTGTGATTGAGTCAACATCACTTTCACACAATGTTAACATGACAAACTATAATAGGAGCAACACTATTTTCACATAAGCTTACCATTGATTTTACTTTTAGTAATACCAATCACAACATATCATCTCAATAATTATGAAAAAGATTGTGAAAATTTCTGTCCTATTTTATTTTTTGGAAATAGGTAGATACCCGGGAGTAGGAGGTGAGGTTGGATCGGGGAGTGGGATTGTGAAAATTTCTGTCCTATTCTTTTGAATTATTACCTGTGGTCAAGATGGCGGATTTGATTGCGGCTGGACTCCAAGCTGGGTGGAATGACTTTACATAGGCAGCCACTCCAGCAATGTGAGGACATGCCATGGAAGTCCCAGACATGAGAGTAAAATCTGAAAATTGGGTGTCACCTTTCAATCCAGTGAGCGACGTCAGAGGTGTAAAAGCTGCTAAGATGTTAACACCGGGTGCTGCAATATCAGGCTGTACCATGGCACATAGGAAACAGAAACATTTATGTCAAAGCCAAGAAGAAAGGATAAAGGGTCTCTGATTTATACTTTTGGATGAAACAATAAAACCTATACCTTGAGAATGTGCAATGATCCTGGATTTGGTCCACGAGATGAAAATAAAGGCACAAATGGAGCAGGTGCTCTTTTTGTTTCATGGGTCCTGTATATCACTGCTGATGGTGTTCTACATTGAACATGAAATTAAGTCAATTACTTAATTACTACTCTGTTAAATAAATAACCAAACATATCAGGAATTTCATCAAGGATTATGTTCTAAGTGTAACAAAACTTGTTCCCTATGATTATCATTTTCATTTTTTTCTTTCGTCCAGGATTTTGAAATTGTCATCAGCAACATATGGTAAAGGCAATATATAAAAAAAACAACAACCAAGAATTATTACTTTGTGGACTTTGCATACTCATTGACGAATTCGCCTATGGTATCATTCACAATGGTTCCGGGTGCCATGAAAATTTTGGAAACTTCAAAATCAAGAAATTGACCACTTTCCATTATAGCGCCAACCCCACCAATTCCTTTAACAACAGATTCAGAACCAGCCGAAGCCTCATCTAATTTGCAGTAAACAAGCCTTCCCTTAACCTTGGCAGGGTCTAACGAGCCTTCCGTACAGTACCTGTTGCATTACCAAAAGGTTTTAAGTATATAATTCTTTTTGTGAAATTTTCCACTTATTATACACTTCTGCTTTTTGAGCAAATGAAAAGTACTTACGCTGCATCTTCCCCGGTTGAATTGCTTCCGGCCGCATCAGCCCCACTGATAAGTGGATATAATACCTTTCCTGGATTGAATGTGCTGACCCCATACCCCTGCATGGAGTTGGATGATAAAATAGTACAGATATGGAACTAGGATTCTAACTTAGGGGGCCAAAGCATAAACTAAAAAATTTAATGAAAATCATGGTATTTCATGTCCCCTAACTCTTATCTGGGTTTGTCCCTATTTCTAACGGAGACGTCTAAGGTTCAAATCTTCTATCCTCCATAATAACTATTGAATTATAAAAAATAAAAAAATATAAACAAATCTAGCTATTTCAAGAATAAATACAGTTATTTAGAATTAAGTGAGATAAATAATAAATATGAGAGAGAGAGAGATAATCTTAATAATCTAATTAAGATTATTAGATAAGGATTTATTTTTAAGATATGAATTATATTTAATTTTGTTCAACAATGGAACTTTTATTTTTCAAGTTAAGGGAACAAAAACAAGATAGGAGAAGACCACAAATAACATTAATATAAGTAATAAAAAATAACATGTCAATTAAAAAAGTGACATACAGTATAACTTCAAATATAATAAAATGGATGAAAATAATATATATAGCCGACCCTAGCTAATATTTTAAGGATCTATAGCTAACCCCAAAATTTTGAAACTAAGGTTTTGTTGTTGTAATGGTAGGTTTATTAGAACAAAGTTCATCTTCAAGTTAATTTAGAAAGAAATCCTACAAACTCCCTTTATATATTTTTATTGAATGTGAACTTTGACAAATTAATTATTAGATTGCATTTTCTTATTTATCTCCCGTACTTACAAAATTTCAATTGTAATATCATCAATTAAATGTTCAAATTTGAAATTTTTGTAGTTTTAAATTATGCATAAAAAATATGTTTACAGATCAAATAGTAATTGACATCTCTTTGAATAAAATTTGATATGTATGTTAAAATATAAAAAACATGTAATCTAATAGCTAAATTTTCAAAATATGTAGTTATATTAATTTTTTAATGAGAATTTGAAAGTTTTTCCCAAAACTAATTTGGAATGAAACTTTCTCATATTCTAAATATATTACTTACCAATAGTTTGTCTATGCAATACATGGATTAATTTAAGATAATATGTAAATTAAAGAAACAAAATATTATTATTAACAGCTTTATGAAAAAATAGTAATTACTTACTGTGATGTTCCTTCCATTTCCCAAATGAACATCGCCCCTAAAATCCCTATCAATGCCACTAGCTGCCACGGTTAGGATCCAAGGTGCATGATTCGACACAGATGATTCAGATGGTCCATTATTTCCAGCAGATGCCACAGTGATAATACCCTTCTTCATGGCATGAAATGCACCGATTGATATAGAGCCAGTCGTGTAATTTTCAGACCCTCCAGCGATAGAAATTGATATAACATCCACACCATCGTGCGCAGCAGCATCAAAAGCAGCAAGTATGTCCATATCCGAGCACCCAAAGCTGACCCAACAGACCTTGTACACGGCTACCCTAGCCGAAGGCACTGCACCACGTGCTGTACCATTGGCCAGCCCATAGAGGCTTGCATTTGGAACAACGTTTCCGGCTAAGGTTGATGATGTGTGGGTCCCATGGCCTTCGACATCCACCGGAGATAAGATGTCAGCCGGATCGGGGCGTCCATCAAGCTTGAAGTATTTGGCTCCTATGAGCTTGCTTCAAGATTGCCAGAGAAAGAACACAGGTCATGAAAATTACTATAAGCTTGTGGTAAACGACTAAGAATTAGAAAAACAGAGTAACTAATATGTAACATATATTTTTGAGTTTGATATTTACTGGGGTCTAGTTAAAGATAGCTTCCTTGAACTTTAATTTATAGGAATTACAAAATTTTACTTATTGTAGTTTTTAGAAATCACAACAACATTCAATAAGAGGTGAATTGGTATAGATACTGGGAGAAGAAACTAAGAGACAATATTTTGACACGAGACATAACAAAATATATTACTAGCACTAGACTAATTATCGCTTCAACTTAAAGATATCTTAAGTTGGAGTCCTTTTTTGGGGACAAAGTTACCAAAAATAAACGCTAATGTCTATATCCGATCCCAAACTACAACTTATTACACTTTATTTTTTGATGTATTAAGATTATAATTCTACCCTATGTCTCTATTTTTATTTATTTATTTGAGATTCACAAAAACTTGACACAATTTACCGCACATTCATAATAAAGGTGATTTATCAATATTGAAGAAGACTTAATTTGGTTTTTTTTTTTTTCACTAATCATTTTTCATCTTGAACATACGAGGAAAAAATGGTTCATGGTTTGGCATGCACTTGCAAAAATTTCTATTGATTTATTATTATTATTATTATTATTGAAAATGAAATGCTTTCAGGAAATGTGATATCGTTTTCCATGTTTTAAAAAATAGATGGACATTAACAATTGAGAATGACCCGAATGGCAAGATTTAATGCTTCATCAGGTTTCCATGTTTGTTTAGCACAAAAGAAAGTTTCCCCGTTGATCCAAATTCATTTTAGAAATTCTAGATGCTGGCCTAAGAAAGAGGGAGAAGGATAAGATCATTTCTGAACCGATTTTCATAAAAACCTAATTGGTTTTTTTTTTTAATACAAAAATTCAAAATCGCTTGAAGGTCCCACCAGGAGTCAAACCCAAGTCGCTGGATTCAAAGTCCAGAGTGCTAACCACTACGCCATGGAACCTTGCTATAAAAACCAAATTGTTAAATGCTACCAAAATATGTATATTGGGGGGACAAAATTTTGATTTTTGTCGCCGTTTGGAATCCGCTTATTTTATTGAAACTGAAAACTTTTTGCTGAAAATATTGTAGATAAAGGTAAAAGTTAGCTAAAATAGTATAGTGTAGTCCATGAATAGTACCAAAAAGTGTAGTGGGACCCATGAATAGTAGCAAAAATAAGTTGAATAGTAAAATAAGCTGGCAAAAATAATCATTGCCAAACTCACACTAAAAGTAAGTTTAAGGCTCGATGAAATAGTGATAAAATTTTATATATATATACACACACATACCTTCCCCTGAGATACATAAAATTGAAATTGATGATGCATAAAACGTGTGTCATAGGATGTTGTCATAAATTATTCTCGAATAGTTGCAAATTCACGAAATGCGTGAGAAAATATAATATAATTATTTTATAAGTATATAATATAAAATTTGTAGTTTAAATAATGTATGTGTTATTTAAAAGTATTTTCTATTTTTAGTGATATATATATATATATGTGTGTGTGGGGGGGGGGGGGGGGGGGGGTTTTCCTTCGATGTGGGACTCTAAGCCAAAAAGGCTTCCTCGGCTTCCCACATATGGGTCGAACTGAAGGTCAAACCTGAGGCAAAAATGGTCTCCACAATAAAAAGAAGACTAATGGTACCCTACTCCTTTGGCTTCACAGCTTATAAAGCAGCAAGTGGGGGGGTTTTCCTTCGATGTGGGACTCTGAGCCAAAAAGGCTTCCTCGGCTTCCCACATATGGGTTGAACTGAAGTTCGAACCTGAGGCAAAAATGGTCTCCACAATATGTATATAAAAAACGTATTTATCATTTTAAGGTAATCTTCATTTTTATTACTCTTTTAGAACTCATACTTTAATTTCTAATATCTATTTTGTTTATATTTTTTAGCCTAAAGCTAAAGAGCTCAGCCCAAATAGGAAAAATTCCATACTTTTCAACCCAAAAATTAAAGAAAAAAAAAATCAATTTGAACCAAAAAGGCAACCTACAAAAAGAATTAATTTAGGGTCCAATTAGTCCGAAATACACCAAATGGATTGAAGTGGGCCAAATGTACTGAAGTGGACTTAAATGAACAGAATGGGACAGAAATAGATTGAAGTGAACCGTGTGGACCAAAGTGTACTAAATAGAACCATAATGGACAGAATTAGACCATATGTACCGAATTAGGCCGAATAGACCGAAACGAACCGAATTAGACCAAATTATACTGAAGCAAACCAATTGGATCAAATAAACAGAAGTTAATCAAAATGTTACGTTGATATGGTTCAAAAATGAGAATAGCAATAAAAAATGTTACACTTCAACTTTTAGGTATTATATAGATTTATAAGACTTATATGTAATACAATATTTACTAACTACAATATCACTAAAAAATAATTATGAATTTGTTTATTATATTGTTGATGTGAAACTAATCAATCATGTCACTTTGTAAACTTTTTAGTTAGTAAAGGATATTGTTTAAATGTTCTTTTACATTAAAATTTTAAATGAAAATATTCATAAGATGCATTATTTAAAAGAACTTATTGTTTGATTAATATTAATTTTGAAAAATGCTTAAATGTCTTCATTTACTAATAATTTGGACAAAATAATAAAATTAACTCATTTAGTTATTTACTAATAAATCTTACAGTTGAAATTGACCAAAATGGACTGAAATGCTATGCTGATGTAGCTCAACAAAAGCGTAACAGTAATAAATGTTACGCTTCAACTCTTAAATATTATATAGATTAATTTCACAAAACAGTTATTGCCATACGAAATTTAAATCTTGTTTTTCTTGCATTTTAAGAGACCGAGGCCGTATTGCATCATTGAAATTTACTTGAAAAGGAGTTCTCAAATTTCTAAGAATTTGTTTTGGAATTGGATTCTATTATTAACATTACCAAAAAAATTTCAATGTCTGTGTAAATGAGGGATTCGACATTTCGACCTCCAAAACTAAACCTCACAAGAAAGAGAGACAGATGTCATTAAGTCATAAGATTATTTGCATTCTACAAATATTCCAGAAAGTATATGTGGGACATATGTTCTATTTTCTAAGGATCTTTTTATTTTTAATTTATTATGAAGGAACTATGTTTTAGGGGGAAAAAATGAAGAGAGTGAGCTTCATATTGCTAGGTGCATAAAAAAATATACAGGAAAAAAAAAAAAGTGCATCAAAAGAATAAGGACAGGATATTACTTGTTGCATCCGGAGAAATTAGCAAAGTGGCCACAAGATCCTTTCCATTTTTTGGGTGGAGGACCAAACCCATCATCCTTAAAACTTTTAGACTGTGGAGTAATTCCTGTTAGTGGTAGACCAATTGCATCAGTTTTATATTTTATTTTTTATGATAAAATTTAGCTTCAAATCAGTTTAGAGTTATTTTCTCTAATCCACTATGTAACGATTTATAAAATTATTCATATGTAATTAAATTATACATAAATGATTTCTTTGATCGCCACGTAATAGAATAGAAGAAGATAATTACAAACTGGTTTTGAGATAAACTTTTTCCTTTAAAAAAAAAAATTAAATACAAAACTAAAACCATAAAATTGAATTAAAAACAAAATCCAAGAACCTGCATCAAGTAGACCGACAATTATGTCTCTTTCTGTTACTAAATTTCTTTTTGCAATTTGAGGTAACCCGACGAAGTCCCATGATCTTGTAGTATCCAGCTTGTGATACTGATTCGGGATAACAGATAAAACCTGGTCCATACCTGTATAATTCACAACAACAAAACTAAGTTACTATAAATCAATATATCATATAAATAATTGAATCCAAATAATTGGGGAACATATATATAACAATAGCTTCACTTACTTGCCAACTTTTGGGCTTCATCTCCAGATAATTTTGCGGCAAATGCATTGAAGTTGTAATGATAGCTATGGACCTTGGACTCCTTAACATCATCTTCGCTGTTCCATGCATATATGTTATCAAGTCAAGAAACCTTTTGGTTGTTCAAACTGCTTATATATGCCTAAGAAGTACATGTATATATGTTCATTAATTCTAAGTCCAATAACATAAAAAAGTTTCATTACCTTTTTCATAATAACTAACGTTTTGTAATTGGAGTGTAGTAAAAGTGGGAATAAGGATCAGTTGCAAATGGAATAATGCGAACATAATATTGTTGCAATTACAAGTTATCATCTTAAGAAATCAATATATATATATATATATATATATATATATATATATGTATGTATGTATATATAAAAGCAGAGACCTCATATGGGAAAGCATAAGGTTCTGCCAAGTGATACATTCTATACAAAGATAATTGAAATATTTTTAAGTATCACATCAGAGATAAAAATAAATTAAATATTGACTTTTTATTTCATTTGGTTCAATGTTTTATTTGGTTCAATATTTCAAGATTTTTTTAATTAAAAAATAAATATTCTTTGTATCCTATGGTTCAATGTTTTAAGACTTTTCTTCCCTCACACATACACACAAAACTCTTTGCATTTTAATTCATCATTTTCACCTCTTGCACTTCTACTCCTTTATATATATCCACCCATAGCCTTTCATGTCAAATACATACAAACCAAAAACGATATCATTTACCTTCAATCTTTCAATGACACCTACCTAGTTCTAATATTGTTGTTTCATCTAATCCTAACTTATATGAGTTGGCTACAACCAAAGAAGGGGGGTTTGCATTTTATATTGAGTGATAACGACAATCACGATTTTAATGTTAAGGTCGGACGTTATGGATTTGTGGGTTTTGTAAATGATGTGATTGACTGTGGGTGTTTGAGGTATGTATTAATTTGTTTTAGAATTAAGGAGAAAGAGAAAGACATTCTATATCAACTTTTATTCTATAATATTCCTCCAAAATTGTTTTTTTTTTCAAATTTTATTTCTCATTACTACAATTGAATATTTATAATGAATATAGGTGTGCAATTTATAATTATTGTTTTTTATGATGAACTCATTACTAATAAAGTTCTATAACAATTGTGCTATAATACAGATACAACATTCTCCAAAATCATTTTAAATAAAACATTACAACATTATCCGTACAATGGATAGGTAACTTACTAGTTAAGAAAAATGTTACAGAAAAAGTTGTTTATTTACAAAAGAGTCAACCTACCTTCCTTTTACGGAGGAGAGGAGTTGATTGTGTGTTTGAGTTGCATGGTCTTTGTCCACTGGATGATCTCCCAAGTAAACGATGTAAAATTTCTGTACAACTTAACATGATCATTGAAATATGAGAGAGAGAGAGAGAGAGAGTTGTTAGATAATATGGATACAGACAAAGAATTCACACCTTTTGCTCATCTCCAATTACACCAACAAGACCTATCAAGAATAAGAGAAAACAAAGAGCGCTAACGTGGAAACCTTTTTCTTTGTACATGTTTACAATATTAGCTTTGTATAATCTCATTCAGGATGCTGTGTATTAAGAAAAAATCTAAGATCATACTCTTCTATGCTACAACTTTGTCACAACTTTAACGTAGTATGCTATGAGTAATTGAGAAATAGTTATGGTTCCATATAAAAATAAACAGATAACCGATCTAAATCTATTCCATAGAACAGTTATAAAAAATGGTGTGCTAAAGGGCGTGATTTTAGAACAGTCAGTGTATTAATAGTATTGCATATCCTCTGTAGTGTTTTGACAAAGGAACTTGAATTTGACATTTTCAGCTCCGATTGCTCAGGGTTTTAGTTAGGAAACCTCAAAAGGAAAGATAACAGGTTTTCCTGTGCTGTAGTCGATGTCATAATATATATGGCAATTGATATGAGAAGGTTAAGGTGGCCCATAACCACTCACAGTTGAGATTTTAGACATCATAAATATATTGTAACCATATATTCCCCCATTTGTTGCATTGCCAAATTTTATTTCTTAAATAAAGACTCTAATCGAAATGATATTCAGCTTCTTTTGAGTGGAACCTACCAATTTGCGATCTGTGAGATGATTGGCATTGGTAATTTGGTATGGCGGTATTTTAAACAATTTACCTCATGTTCTTTGATTTAATTATAAAATTTTATAGATCTGAACTTTTAAACAACCTCTAAATATTAGTTTCAAATTCAAAGGAGGACTTGCTTGAGAAGAAAGAAAAAACCACGACACAAGGAGAATAGTTGAGTTTTATTTTAAAACTAGCCGATGTCTATAAATTTATTTTAGAGTATTTTATAAGAAACTATATTTTTTCTATATAAAATAATCTTTATGACAATGTTTAAGTAGGATAGATTCCTCCCATGTAAATTGAAAGAGTCTAAACAGTTCAGCTATATACACCCAAAATTTCACATAATAAGATTTCAAAAATTCTATCACATAAAGTTATATCATTTACCTCATTTGAATCCACCCCAACATAAGGAAAATTGGAATATGTGAAATTTCTCTTTTTCTATAGACTTAATAAAATTTAAATACTTAAGAAATATATGTACACAACAATGCTTAAAAAATTAGGACATGATATGGTAGGAATTCGACAATTAATTAATTAGTTAAAATTAGTAGATATATATATATATATATATATTTTTTTTTTTTATAGAAACATTTTGTGTTTATTTTATTTCTTTCAAAATATATAATAATGATTAGAATATTTTTTTCAAAAATGGAACTTTTAATTAAATAATTTCTTATTGGTTAATTACAGACACCAATCAATTTTAAACACATGACCTTACCTCTCCTCCTCCCTTTCCTTCCAACACATTGAGAACACATTAAGAGTCTGTTTGGATACTGCTTATTGCTGAAAACTGAAAACTTATTGTTGAAAATATTGTAACAAAATAATTTTTAAATGCATAAATAGTGCCGTGGGACTTAGTTTTAAAGAAAAATTTGCTAAATTCCGTACTTGCGGGTTCCGTGAACATTGCACGAGACCTAGCCAAAAAAATGCAAACGCACAAAACGCCACTCTTGCTGCTATCCAAACTCACACTAAAGGTTTTAATGTATCCATGCATGCTTCTTTCTTACCTAAACACTTTTCAATAAAGGAAAATGTTAACCAATACCCTTAGTTTTATGAACTTTTTTTAGAAATAATTTATTGGGAAAACGATAAAACAATAAATGTTATTAATAACTTTTTATATTTCCTGTAAAAGTGATGTTAAAACTTTCCTATTATAGTTTATTAACAATTGCTCTAAAAGCATCCGTTAACGTGACTTTTATAAATCAAGATAATAACCTAAAATTGGCGGTTTGAGTCAAGATTCTGTAGATAATTTTTTCAAAACTGAATTCCATGTAAACTTTGAAAGCCTAAAAATGAATCCTATTACAAAATGATGCCACGTCAGTTGCTGAATTTTGTATTATAAAAGGCCCAAAGTTTCAAAAAAAGAAAAGAAAACCAACGTTCTTCCAAACTCACAACAACAAAAGACAACTCAAAAACCCAGAGGAGGCGTAGAAGTGTTGGAAGTGTAAAACCCTGTTAAAACCCTAAAAGAAATGTCACTAATAATCCGCCTCTCCCGCCAAAAACCACCACCACTCTCACTCCACCTCACGCTCCTCACGCGCCTCCTCTCCACCACCACCACCACCTCCTCTTCCTCAAAACTCCACAGCCGCTACTCCTTCAAACCCCCAACTTCCCTTTCCCCAAAACCCCAAACCCCAAACCCTAACCCTATACCCAAGAAAAAGCTGAAACCCCAGTACCGTCCGCCTTCCTCGCTCGATCGGACCGGGCTGAAGCCGATACGCTCCGAATTGCCATTCGATTTTCGGTACAGTTACACGGACAGCAGCCCAAACGTGAGGCCAATTGGGCTCCGGGAGCCCAAGTACTCGCCTTTTGGGCCGGGCCGCCTCGACCGCCAATGGACCGGCGTGTGCGCCCCGGCTGTGGACCCCAAGGCCCAGACCCTAGAGGCCGCGGAGGACCCGAAGCTGGAGGAGAAGAGGAAGATGATGAGAGAGAGAGTTCAGGGAATGCCACTCACTGAGTCTGAGAGGAAGATTCTGGTTGATAAGTGTCAGAGGCACAAGACCAAGAGGCAAATCAATCTCGGTACAAAGTGTTGATTTTCTTATTGATTTGATCATTTTTGGTATTGGGTGTTTGGTTTTTTAAGATTTTAGTTTATTCTGGCATGTGGGTATTTGTCTTTTTTGTTTCCATTAATCTTGGTTTGTGGTTTCACTTATCAAAAAATTAATCTGGCTTTGTGGTTTTTGGGAGTTTGATGAGTGTGCTATCGTTTAGGCTTTTTAGAACCTCACATTTTCAAGTACTTTCGTCAAAATCCCAAATAAGCTGATACCAAGTGGAACAAATTTAGGTTATGTTACAATTAGATATTCTGAGTGGGATTTTGCATTAGCTTTTTGAAGATTTTTGTTTCCAAATTGAAAGTCCTGGTTCAATAGAGAAGGAACCAGAATAACTAGTTATTTGCAGAGTAAAAAGATTAAGGTTTAGGACAATTATATTTTTGTACCAAACTGCAGGAATGAGTATTCTAATTTAAATGAGTAATATGCCTAACAAAAACTTGCTTTTGAAAGGATTTTCATGTTTTACAATCAGCTTTTTCTGGTTTCCGACCACATTATTGTTTCTTTTAATTTGTTAGCAACAAAAGAAATGAGTGTGAAATCCATATTCTAATAGTGTAATTTTCCTAATTTCAGTAGAATATTATTCGGTTTTATTCTTTGTCTTCTTACGCTTAGGGAAGTACATCTATCAAGAGTAAGCAAAAAAAAAGCATCTATCAAGATTTTATTTTAACTTGAAAGAGCTTGAAAGAAGATTATGGGAAAAAGACTAAACACATAATTTATTTGAGGCTAATTACCTTCAAATTTATCGAAGGACAAGGATGCAGTTCTGGTCAAATTTTCTTTCTCTATTCTTTTGGTGTTCTTTGCCATTGATATGGCAGTGTCTTACAGAAGCCACTAGGTAGGAATGGATCCTCAGGGAAAGCTTTTAGTGCATTGAAACTGAAACATAGTTTCTCTAGTGAGTGAGTGCCTACCATGTAGCATATAAAAAAAAAAATCATTGATCTTTGGTCATTTTTTAATTTGAAATACTAGTATGACAGATCAAAGAGATGACCATTTTACCAAAATAATTAGAACTGTAAATCACTTCTCGAAATTTTTTATTGAAAGGCAGCCGTTCAGATGCCTCATTTTCTAACATCAAGTCAAACTTCCTCTAGTTCTGCCCTTGTGTCTTGCCAAGTTTTTCTTGGAGTAACCTGCGTTAGATGTCAAAATGAAATGCATTTCTAGGATGAAAGGATTACAAAGGCTTCAAATTTGAACCATTTTACTAAACAAAAGAAACAGTTTCTTTCCCCTATATTTCCTTTTCTTATTCACTGCTTTTGACTTAGTATCTGTGTCTTTTTTGTAGGAAGAGATGGTTTAACCCACAACATGCTGAATGATATCCATAATAATTGGAAACATGCCGAAGCAGTGAGGATAAAATGTTTAGGTGTTCCCACTGTGGACATGAAAAATGTGTGCACTCAGCTTGAGGTATTGTGATTTCTTCTAATGTAGCAGCTCTTCCTTTTCTTTAGCATGAGGCATCTTGCCTAAAAAAGTAATAACGTTGAAGTTTAGCTTTTTATGAATCTGTTGCACTATAGTTTGCAGTACCTCATGTACGTGGAGTAACGTTTACATCAGGATATCTCCTTGCATTTCTTTTCATTACAAAAGGAATTTTATATCTCTAAATGGCCCTGAATTTTCATCTCATCTTGGTAGAAGTGTTATATTCAAGTTTGATGTGTTACTTTCAGGATAAAACATTTGGAAAGATCATCCACAGACATGGTGGCCTACTTGTATTATATAGAGGCAGGTACTATCATCCCAAGAAAAGGCCTGTGATTCCATTGATGTTGTGGAGACCCCACGAGCCTGTATATCCCAGGCTGATCAAGACTACAATTGATGGCCTAAGCATTGAGGAGACAAAGGAAATGAGAAAGAGAGGACTAGCTGTTCCCCCTTTAACAAAACTTGGTATATGCTACTTAGGAGTTAAGACTTTTTTTAGTTTTGTAGTTTACAACAATAGGTGTATGTTTGTTGTTCACTAACTCAGAAGCTCCAACTGCAGCCAAGAATGGTTATTATGGTAGTCTGGTGCCCATGGTCAGAGATGCTTTCCTCTCCTGTGAACTGGTTCGGATAGACTGCAAGGGTCTTGAGAAGAGTGATTACAAGAAAATAGGCTGCAAACTCAGGGTAAAAGACTGGAATTTTAAATTTTTCTGCATGAGGTTTCCTATATTTACTAATATGACAAATATATTTATTTGATCTTTTTTTATAGGTAAATAAAAGTTTATTAGATGCACAGGAATAGAATACACAAACTGTTTGTGCTGCATTCCTTTATAGAATTGCAATCAAATGATTAAATAATCAACAAAATCCTAAAAATGAAGTAGATTGTAGATTGCCTAAGCCAGTGGCTCACTGATACAATGATCTTAGGAACAAGGCTTCCCTATTTGTTAATTGCGAGAAAAGAAGGTTTTTTTTTTTTTTTTTTTTTTTTTTTTTTTTCGGAATTTGGATGAACATTGAATTCCTTACTGAAGATAAGCTTGGATTGTCTGTTAAGTGTGCGTTTGGATAGCAAACGCGTCTAGCGTTTGTGTCCAAACCTAGGTCCAGTGCACTGTACACGGGACCCACAAACCTTTTTTTTAAGCAAAATTTTCATTAACAATTGGTCCCATGGCACTATTTACACATTTAAAAATTATTTTGCTAAAGTGTTTTCAGTTTTTAACAATAAGCAGTATCCAAACAAACCTTAATCTACATTCTCTGTGTAACAACTAGTGACCAAATGACCAATATCTTTTTCTTTATTTAAAGTTCAAATGTATGCTTAATTTTCTCAATATCCTTTTTGTCTATGGAGCTTGCTGTTGGGCATCCACCTAGTTGGTTGTCATTAAGAAAAACTTGGGCTCTTTTTACTTCCTATGGTTTCTCTTCTTGCAGCAATTATTTTTGCAATGTCTTGTGATGGTTATACAGCAGCTGAAAAATATGGGCAAGATGGGACTCTCCTTTTTGTGTTTCATAACTTAGTTGGCGTTTTAAATTTTAGGGCCTGTTTGGCAAGCCATCTCAAACACAAAACTACACATTTTAAACAACATTACACACATTTCCACACACTTTTTCACCCACACGTTTATCAAAAACACCCAAACAACATAACTCAAAATACTCTCCCAAACAGGCCCTAGTCTCTTGAGTTATTTAGTTGTCAGATTTTTTCCAATGTTGATGCAGGACATGGTGCCTTGTATCCTGGTTACATTTGAGAAGGAGCAGATTGTGGTTTGGAGAGGAAAGGACTACAAGCCTGTAGAAGATGGATACTTCCTTCCAGACCGTGAATCATTTGATGATCCAGATGATAGTTCATCAGATGGTAGTTTGGTTTGTGGTGAAGAGGGGCGTGACAGTGTGGATGGCACCAAAGGCCAACAGGACTTCTACTCTGGTGATGATGAGGAGTAGTTCCTTTAGCACCAATTGGATGTTGTTCATCACTGTTATGTTTGTGTTCTCCATTCTTCGAAGATCAAGTACAAGCAAAAGCGATAGGTACTTGTAGGATCATACTAAAAAGGGTATTGTCATGCACCCATTAGTTGCCTATAGATCTTATAATGAAGGTCAAAAAAGTCTAGGGACACATATTTTGTCACACACTTTGTTACGACTTATACATGTGTCAAGTGCTAATTGGATTACTTTTCACCAAATACCAGTAGTGGTCCTATGTGTAATTGATGTAATTCAATTACAAGTTGACAAATTTGCAAATCGGGGCAAAGTGTGTGACCCTATAAGAATTGGATGGAAGTTGTATCTTATGTAATGGTTGAAGCAATCAACATGTGGGGTCCACGGGTTTGTAGTCCCCACCAACTGTAAATGATGCATAAGATAATTCTCCCTTGTAATGAGCCTTTTCATGCTCACTTTTGGGTGCTCTTCCCTCTCCAATCCTAGTGTAGGAAGAGAACCAAAGAATGATTGGGAATGAGGAGACTGTGTATTGAATCAGATAATCATGTCAGGCTATTTATTGTATAGATCCCATATAGATGGGATTCACACAATTTTGATAGCAGAATACCTGGTGCAGCACATGCACTATCACTAAGCGTGGATGCAGATCTTATGATCTTTTTTATTCCCCCCCTGAAATACAAATTCGATTAGTTTGCTGCTACCTGCCAGTTTTGGGTCAGAATATTTTGTATAGCTTTTATCTCTGGATCTTTTCCAACTTTATTTTATTTTATTCCCTGTGCATAAGGAAAAACTTTATCCTGTTTCCGTTGTATGTTTGTGGGGCCCACCCTCTTGTGAGGGAGAGGTAACATCCAACGGAAACAGGATATAACTTCTCGTGCATAAGCCATCCGTTGATGGTGTTGCATACTTGCATCTATATGTCAAACATGCAATCAATGGATTACAGTGAAACCTGATAAAATGCATACTAGCACTCTGCTTTGCAGCTGTCATGTGCAGTGTCAGTGAACTATGATAATTATGTTCCATACCTTGATAATTTTCATAATTATTGAGGTGACAAATTGTTAATGGTTGATAATAAAATGATGTATATGGTGTTCTTTGGATAAGAACCAGTACAAACATATTTTCAAGATTCCGTTCAATTTGTAGATGTGTAGACATCATATTTGATTTGTATCCTTATAGCCCATTATGTGTAAACAAAGTTAATTTAACATGGAAAAATTCTGGTGTCACAAACTAGCGTACAATTTGTCCACAACTCGCTCATGTGACGGGTTGTGGTTGGTGAAAGGGTAACGGTAATTGCATCTGTTTACAATTTGACATTATGTTTTCTTAGTAACCTGTGTGTACAAAAATTCGTTTGCTATTAACTATTTATGTTTACAGTATGACATTTGAAACACAGGAGACCCTTATATAAAGGTTCATTATTATCAAGTGTTGCTTTCACCCAACTGGGCTCCTCAAAAGATGTTTTTTTCTTTTTCTTTTTCCAAATATAGTTGTCCCTTTCTATTTTCTTTTAGATGAGGTGACTAGTCTAAAATGCACTGGGATTAGCTTCGGGAATCTAACACTTCACAGTTCTTCTAGGGACACGCACCTAATCACACTCTTTGTCACTATTTTTACATTTATCAATTTGTAATTAGATTATATAACTTACATATGAAACCATCATTGGTAAATTAGTGAGAATTAATTCAATCACCACTTCACACATGCACAAGTTGTGGTAAAGTGCGGTAAAATTTGTGTCATATTATCAAGAGAGCTACTATAGACAACAAGATTTCTTCAATATTTTCAACTACTCTAGGGTGTCATGTATGATCTACTTTAATTTGGCCCATTACAACACAAACGAAATGAAGTGAAAATTTCGTTGAAATTTTTTGTGCCTAAAGATTTATTTTGATATCAAACAATTAGCATAAGACTAAAGTTAAGACAATTAAAACTTAAAATGGTCAAGAACATGGACCAACCAACTGTGCAATAAATACATGCGTCCCTAGGTTTTTTGTTGTCAAGATTAGCTACTCTTGTAGGATGAACTGTGTCCGTGTAAAATTAGTAGTTTAGTGTCAATTTGTTTTAAAAATAAGGGTCATTCTACAAAACTCACTTTTTTTTTTGGGTATGGTTTTCACTCAAATCTTGACCATTAATTTCAATGGTTTAATCCTGATTAAATATTTAAGTTAAATGGGTTTACCAATTACTAGTAGAGTAGGTTTATTTTTCCTTTCTCTTCGCTATCAAACAAAGTGATTTGTCTTATTGATTAAGCACCCATTGGTATTTATTAGTGAGACTATTAACAAAAATGACATCAAGACTTATGCCCGTTTGGTTAGAGATTTTTAGTAACCTTGTTTAAGTTTTGTGAAAATATATGTGGGTTAAAAAGTGTTATGAAAATAAATGTAGAAGTGTGTTGAGGTCTAAAAAGGATCATAGTGAAGAAGGCCCAAAAGAATGAGTCAGGCCCAAAAGGAAAAATCAAGCTAAGCCCAAAGTAGCAGATGCAGGAGACCCATGAAGGAATAAAAAGGCTCAGGGGATCTTGAAGCCCAGACGAAGAAGCATCCAAAAAAAAAGAGAACCACGGCAAGGGATAAGAAGTAAGGATCCTCAGGAACCATCAAGAGGCGCGGATCCCTTCAGGCACAAAGACAAAGGAAGACTAGGACAGCTCGAAAGAAAAAGACAGAAGAAGAAAATAAGAAACAAAAGCAAAAAAACACAAGCGCCAATAGAACCCAGCGACCTCTCATGGCACAGACAGAAAAAAACTCAGGGAACCAGAACAGGGAAGCACAAAAGAAAGAATGATAACAAGCGGCTTTCAAGTTGGCAGAACAGGATTCCGCCTAGATGGGAAAGAAAAGGGAAAAGTGGAAACTGCCAAAAACGGGGATGCCGAGAAGGGCATACCTCAGCACATCCCAAAGAAGATGGCCAACCAGGAACTTTCAAAAGAATCAAAGCTAAAAGAAGGAAAGAATGAGAAAAACGGGCAATGAGACTTACCGAGTGATAGGAACGGGACGTGCTCTGTTTGCAAAAAGGTAAAACAGGGGAACCAACGGTTCCCTGAGAAGACCAGAACTCCATTATAAAAGGAAGGGATGGGTTGCAAAGAAAAAGCAGCGAGAAAAGAGAGAAACACAAAAAAGAAGAGATTTTCTAGAAAAACTATCAGTAAATTTGTGGTGAAGAGAAAGAAAAACACCAAGGGAAAACAAATATTGCTTCCCGGTATCCTGTAAAAGCCACTATTGCACATACTCGGATTCAAAGAGAATCAAACTTTGCAAGTTTTGAAGGCTGAAATAGCCACTCAAGACTGTAATTTTTGAGCTTGATTGAACCTTGTATCACGTCCTAGTGAGCTTTCTGTAACTTAACAGACAATGTATTAATGAAATATGCCTCATTAATCCCAGGATCCCCTTAGCATTAATTTTGTATTACTTTGTTAATCCTGCTTCTTTCCTTTTGAATTTACCTCGTTGTTTTTTTGACATTTTTTAATACGAATATCCTTACTTGTCATTTTTTTATTGTCAGGAGCATCCCATGTATATTACTTGATTCTTAAACAGCTTATTAGCTGCGGTGAGTCAAGGCCCGGTTCACCAAAATCTTTTATTTAAGCCCAGATCCTTGGGCTTGAGTGTCACAGAAAAAAGGCACTCTCACAAAGTGTTTAAACATTGAAAACTATTATTTAAACACTCTTACCAAACACTCCAAAATAATTTAAGGGTGACAATGTACTTTTGAATCATTAAATACCAAAAAATAAATAAATAAATAAGTACCAAAAGTGTAGTTAATACAAGTCGGTAAACGGTGTGGGGGACGAAGAATGCGACACAGGCTAGTAAATTCAAATTCCTTTTGTAATGGGCCTCTTCTTCTTTTTTCTTTTATTTTCTTTTTTTTTTTTATAATGGGCCTTCTTAAATTTGCTTTCAATCTTTGTTCCTCTTTAAATATAAATATCATTAATGACTCATATCAAAAAAGAAAAAAAGAAAAAAAATATATATATCATTCATGACCAATGGTCCAATACACACACTTGTGGGCAGAAAAAAAGCCAAGTGGAGCTTCTGAATTCCGCCCAACTAAACTGTAAAAGAGATGATTCCCTGTCCACACAATATGAATATCTAGTCACCTTCCTTGCCTACTTCAAGGCTAGTAAAATTTTGACCAAAAAAGTCACATTAAATTGATAAGTAAGCATAATTTTTACTGCATTTAGATTTGCCATCTAGGCATCTATCCTATTATTTTCCCTATAGAATGAAGTTTATCCTAAATCATTGATTCTTATCAGCGTATAAAGCAACTATTACGGTCGACTAAGGCCCCAAGTAAAAAAAAGATCTCTAAATTTTAATCAATAGAGTTTTTTTAAGTATTATAATAGTATTAATTAAGTCCAAATATTAGTCAATGAATAAAATAATATTTTTTTATCAAATGAAAAACAAGAAAAAATTTTTTTTACGTCCACAACATTTTTCACAACATTTTCAAAATAAATTCTAAGAGATAGGTCGTTACAAGGTATTATTGATGATAAAGAATTAATTTGAATGATGAGTTCAAATTAAAACCAGTAACAAATTAACACCTAAGATTTGTTATGAAAATATTATGAATATAACACTTCTAAAAAAAAAAGAGCAATACAAAAAAAAAAAAAAAATCACAACATTTTTCACAAATTGAGTTGACAAACTTTTATTAGTTTTTATTTAAGTCTACCACTAACATTACTTTTTTACTTACTACTATCAAATTATCAATCTACCACGTCAATAGGTGTGAAAAGTTTTGTCAAATTTTTTATATATAGACTTTCAAAAAAATATCTACATGGTTTATGTTAATTAGTAGTAATGTTGCATCTAAAATAAGATAACTTAATTTAAATTTTTAAAAATCATATTTAAATATATAAAAAGCCTCAATTTCAATTTTTGCCTTAGGCCCCCAAAAACATTAAGCCACCCCTGATTCTTATTGAGAAGTTAGTTTAAAATTCTATCTCATAATCTATACCCATAGTAAAATAATCACTTACTTATAATCCATGTGCCCTCCAAATTGTTGTTTTAGGATAGTATTTTTTACTTCTGTTTAATTCTTGACCAAAAAAAAAAAAAAAAGGTATATCTTTCATGCGATGGTGATCACCACAATTTAGATTTGAGAATCAAATATGTATGTTTTTACACCCCTTAAAAAATACAAGTTGTTTAACCTAGTTATTTAGCCAAGTGATTACTTAGGTAAATTATTCAAATCTAGGTTAACACAAGTAAATCATATCATGTAAACAATGCGGAAAATAAAGAACACAATGATATGATAACCTGGGAAAACCAAACCGGTAAAAAACCTAGGGAGGATTTAACCTAATTATCATCAAGGTAAAACAGATCCACTATGAAAGAATTGAAGTTTTACAATAGCAACTTAAACCACTATCATCCTATTACTACCTCGAGTAGAAAACTTACTATTACGACCATGTGACAGTTTCGAGTCCACAGACTACTTCTTTCTTGGATTCACAGCAACCACAAGTACTCCCATTTGTGTTTTTCTTTAAACTCTTTATGCAGCAACTAAAGCGATCACCAAGCTCTCGACATCAATCTTGATCTTGATAACCCTAAGTGTGTATGAAGGCAAACACCTTTAGATCTCACAAGAGATTCACACACACAGCATAAACAACAACATGAAAACATGGCTAGGGTTTTTCCTTTTATACTTAAGGCAAAACATAAAATCCTACACATCATATGGGTTTGGGCTGAGTTGGAAATTATGCAGGAAAAACATTTGGCACAAGTTTCGATCGATCGAACCTTGCAGATAATTTTCTACAATTACTCGATTCCAACTTTACAATAAATATACTTTGAGCAACCTAAATCTAGACTCTAAATTTTGACCATGGTCTGCCAACATTACATATTGAAGTTCTAATACATTTAGATTCTAAATCCTTAGAACTTAACAAAATATACTTAAAATATGTAATAAGTTGAAGTAACTTCTAGTTTTTAAGAGGGAAAAATGGATATTTTAATCACTCTTTTGTTTAAGTAGATGCAAAATGTTGATTACAAAGAACTCTTTTTGAATTTAAACATTATAAAATCTATCACCTTCTACACCACAATTCAAGCTTAGGGTTCAAGTCTTGGAGCCTAGTTTAATTTTGGCATCTTACCCTATTATTGTTGTTGGGAAATGGATCTTTTACCCTTTTAGAATCACATTCCATTCGATGAAAGAAGCTTGGAAGAAGAGGCTGGAACTTTGAAAATAAAGAAAGAGACACATTTACCTTCCCTTTCCCATCCAAAGGGCTATTCATTTATGTATATACATACAATCATCCCAAAATAAAATTCTATTCAATATTGGGGAGCTTTTTTACAATCTAGCTTCTATTCATTTTATCGTATGCGATTTTTTTTTTTATTTAATTATATTTTTACAAAATGTTTTGGGGGCTCTCCACGCACCAATCTCCTTAAGATGTACACAACATGAGACATGTTGCACTTGCACATTCCAACCATGTGATACTTTATCTAGTTCTGTGCCTCATCTTCTCTAATCATAGAATAAACAAATACAACTCAGAAGAGATTAGCTACCCACTCCATTCTCCAACCTTGTGCTACTCATCTGGTTTTTTTAATGCTTGATCTCCATAATCACATAATAAACAAATGCAATTCAAAACGCATACTCCAACATTCACAACAAGACATCTAAACATCATTTAAAAATAAAAATAAAAAAGTAAAGTAAATAAGTGTGCGTTTAGATACCACTTATTTTGCTAAAAACTTAAAACAATAATAAATAAATAAAAAAGTTACTGTTCATTCATTTGCCTACTTGCACTATTCATGTCCCATGAACAATGCAAGAGATGCTGATCCTTAAAAAAAAAAAAAAAAAAAAAAAGGGCCAAAAACGCTGCCGCATCTAACGCAAATGCAAACCAAACAGACACTAAGACTCAAATGTATGTTATTCGTTTCATTTCGTGATAATTACCTTTTACTATAGGGTAAAAAGACCCAAAATACCAATAAGTTCATTAAAATAGACCGTACTAAGCAACTTATAGTCACCGTTTTTAATATATGTGAGATTCGATCTTATGTCTCTTGTTCGACGATAAAATACTATATTAGATTTTTTTTAGATACAATAGAATTTAAACTCAAGATGTTCGCTATATGATGATTATTCTTTATTATCAAATTAAGAAACTAATAATTTCTTTGTTTTGGTATGTGGGATTCAATCTTGGATCCTTTATTCAACAAAAAAAAAACTTTACTAATCAAGTTCATTGAACCCACACAACTTTTCTATTTTTAAAGAAAAAGAAAACTACAATACATTACACCAAAAGCATTTAATATTATTATTATTATTATTATAAAAAAAGCATTTGTCTTTGCACGTGTGATAAAAATGAGATTAAGCTCATGTTTGTTTCAACTATGATGTTTTATAGAAAATGAGTCATTTAAAAAAAAAAATCTATAAAAAAATCTCATTTTCTTATGTTAGGTACCACTTTTAAATGAGTTGAAAAATAATTTTTTAACTTCTCTTATCCAGCTTGCTATGTGATAGAGTTTTTTTTTTTTTTTTTTTTTTTTTTTTTTTTTTTAAGAAAATAATCTCTAAAAATAAGTCATACAGTATTTTTTATGTTGACTAAAGATAATTTTTTTTAAAAAAAAATCATTTTTATTTAACTTATTTTTCTAATGCTGCCAAATATTAAAAAATACGAAAAATTATGAATTTTCATTGAAACAAACTAAGTGTGGGGTCCGAAATCTGAGGTCCCAGCCCACTTTGTGTTAAGGGCCCAAAGCCCAGGTCGAGGAGCCCTACTGCCGAGGACGCGCGATGAAAGCTCCTTGAAGGCCCAAGGATGTGGCTGAGGACAGTCTCACGCTCAACACCTCATAAAAACGCATGAAGAAAAGGACAAATTTAGTACAAGAGCAGTACGCGGGAGAAAGCTGCCAACACCATAATGTGGAACCCAGCACCTGACAAGCCCATACTCATACCATGCTATCCAGCTTTTCCCAACTACTCTGACGTATGGATTGACAAGACGAGTAACTACCCCGAACAAGGAAAAACGAACACATAGGTGAAGAACGAGAAGGAAATATTAGTATAAAAGGGAAAGAGAGGGGGGGGAAAAGGGAAGGAAGAAGAATGGTGAGAATGTAATGCTACTCGGACTAATTCCGAGGAGCCAAATCTCTCAAACCATATCGATGTAAGGCTCAGTCATACTGTCCAAACCTGCCTTTGTATTAGCTCTCGTGAAACCAGGACCAAACCGTTGCCCAGCGTTCAAGGGCATGCCTTTCCAAACCCACTCTCTATAAATTGTATTGTTCGGGTCCTTTACACACGAGCCCAACGTCATTCTTGGGTAGTTAAAAATCGTGTCCCTACACTAAGCATGATATGTGACGTTATATATATATATATATATATAAAAGTGCTTCAAGTTACTTTCATATAATTCTATCCTTTACATTATTTATTATACACAAACCAATCATATATCACTTTACCAATTATATTATAATAAAAAAAACCTGTAAAAGCTTTTTTTTTTATTTAGAGAAACAGCCTGTGAAAGCTTGATGACAAAAAACTAAATATAAAATATTAAAATGAGAAAAGCAGATTCAGAAAATCGTGGGAAGAAAAGAAGAGAGAGAATTCAGAAATCCCCATCTACAGCATGTGGCAGCAACATATAAAGAGAAATAATATATTCATAACATTTTTACATTATTTTTATAATAAATTTAAGTAACAGATTGTTATTGTTGTTATTGTTGGAATAAAAAAATAATTTTAGTATTAGATTCAAATTTGAATCAATAATAACTAATTAAATATTATAAAAATATTGTAGACGAAGTACTGACAATTTTCTTGATAACCAATCAAATAAATAAATAAAGAAAATCCCGCAACCGCTGACACTGTGACACAGTCCACACACAGCGAAAAACTAATAATAATAAAAAAAAGAAAAGAAAAAGAAAGTCTTCAAACAAACAAATCAATCAGAGAGACAGTCTACGACTCTACACCTTAGCTTTAACCTGTCACTCCAATCCCCCCATTAGCGTTGTTGTCTTCTGCCTCTATATTCGGACTCTTTGTCTCTCTGAAACTCTTCAACAATGGCGGACCCTGATCTCTCCTCTCCTCTCCTCCCTTCCCAGCCCTCCGATCCCGCTCATCTAATCCTCACCATCCACGACTCCATCTCTCACAACAACAACAGCAACAACAGAGGGAGTTGTGTAAATCACAATCGTCAAAACTCTCACCACAACAACGGCAACAGCATTATTAATAGTAGCACAAAAAACCCATATGAGTTTCTGGGGTCTAAGGGTCTGGAGGTATGTGGGTCATCCACAGTTGACCCATTCTTGAACAAGACGGGTCGGATCGAAGGGTTGTACGAGTGGTTGAAGTTGGTGGTTTGTTTGCCTGTTGCGGCGGTCAGGCTCGTCCTCTTTGGGGTTTGCTTGTTGATTGGCTTTTTGGCCACCAAAGTAGCTCTTTATGGTTGGAAAGATACGCAAAGTCCCATGCCCGTTTGGAGGTCTAGAATCATGTGGATCACCAGAATTTCAGCCAGATGTATTCTCTTCACTTTTGGGTATGTCATTTTTGGTTTTTTAGCTCTTTTATGTTGTTTGGTTGATGAGAAACTGAAGGGAAATACAAGAAAGTTATTGTCTTTTTTAATCGGGTTTTGGTGTGTGTGTGTGGAGATTATGTATTCTCTTTCGCTTTTGGGTATGTCACTATGTTTCTCAATTTTCTTTCTTTATTTGCCTTCTTGGGTTTTCGTTAAGAAACTCAAGGAAAATACTGGAAAGTTATAGTTTTTCTCTTTCTTTTTTTTTTTTTTTTTTTTGTGTGTGTGTGTGTGTGTGTGTGTGTTACTTATTTTCTCATGTGAAGTTGATTTTTATATTTTTGGGTTCTTAAGAAGTAAATTTTCTTTTGGGTGTATGTGTGTGAAGGTATCATTGGATAAGAAGGAAAGGAAAACCTGCACCCAGGGAGACTGCTCCAATAGTTGTATCTAATCATGTATCCTACATTGAACCTATCTTTTATTTCTATGAGTTATTCCCTACCATTGTGGCAGCTGAGTCCCATGATTCCATACCTTTTGTTGGGACCATTATCAGAGCAATGCAGGTAATTTCATTTCTGCAATCACTGAAACTATTGTTTTTTAATGCTTGAGTTGTTTTCAATTTAGTTCCAATGAGTTGGATTTTATGTTCTCAGGTGATATATGTCAATAGGTTCTCACCGCCATCAAGGAAGCATGCCGTCAATGAAATAAAGGTAGAAAACTTCTATAATTTTAACTGTCTTATCTTTATTTTGATCTATATGACATTAATGATTGTCCATATCTTTCAATGTTTTATATGTTGATTTTTATGTCCCGAGATTGTTCAGTTCCTCTTTAGGATCACGTGCCTTCCCTTATGAAATGGTTGTGAAATTTGTCACCCATTTTCATTCTAATTTTGCATAAATATGAATATGTCATTCAAAAATCATTTTAAACTTAGCAACAGAAGCAGTTGCATACCAAATCTGATTTCATAATCATTTTAGGTTTACTTTAGAAACTCAAAATCAAAAGATTTTTATCAATTTATAAGCTATTTGATACAGAAATGTGCTTTCGAGGATCTGAATACAGAGAAAGGCTTCTAGCGATAGATTTCCTCGAGTACTATTATTTCCTGAGGGAACCACAACTAATGGAAGGATCCTTATGTCATTCCAACTTGGTGCATTCATCCCTGGTTTCCCAATACAACCTGTAATTGTCCGTTATCCTCATGTGCACTTTGACCAATCATGGTATGACACTTTTCTTGTGTGCAATTTCATTTTGGTGCTGTCTCTAATGGTACCTTACAAGCCTTGTGTAATTTGGTATGCCATTTTGCATAGGGGGAATATCTCTTTGGCAAAGCTCATGTTTAGGATGTTCACGCAGTTTCACAATTTTATGGAGGTATGTTGTCCCTGCTGGGTTTGAACTCTGGGTTACTACATTGTCTGGTTTTGCAAACTCTTGTATTGATTTGAATTAATCTGAAACATTTTATTTGGACTGAACAGGTAGAATACCTTCCTGTTGTTTCACCCCTCGCTAATCAAAAAGAAACTGCTGTTCATTTTGCTAAGAGGGTGAGTCTCTGCTTGTAATTGATTTGTTTCTGTCATGTTCTTGAACTTTCATATATTCTTAGTAGTTTTTCAATTTGGTAGTTAACCTATTGTGCTGTCTTACTGGGAATTTTGAATCCTTTAACTTTTGTGCGAGTGTGCCTGTTGGTTGACTTTTATGTGTTAATTTTTCAATACTTTAAATATATGCGTGTCTGTATGAGTGGGCTCACCGCTCACAGTGTTGCAAAGCATGTTAAATGTTGTGATTTTATGTGATTTAGCATTTTTAAAGTTTTTTTTGTTGATTCTTGTTCATATTGGTTCCTTTAACTTAACTTCACAAATTCATTTTCTCAGTTTGATTGCTCCCAACTTATTAGGAGAAGGATATCTTAGCTCATTCATTTTTTATGCTTTGTGCTTTCACAATCGAAGTGATAATACAAGAGTTAGACATCTCTTTGATATTTATCGAGTATTTTTCGTTAGTTCTGAGCTACCAAATGTAGCTAGAGACATGAAGTATATAAAGTATGATGGATGGCTTAAATTAGGATGTCAAAATGAAGCATTAAAATGAATGTGTGTAACTTCTTTTCTAAGAGCACTATCAATTGTGGAGTTTGTGCAGATTTATAGGATGAGTTCCCCTGTATGTTTTTCTTTTTTCCATCATGCCATTAATTGTAGATTATTACTAACAATACACACATGGTTGTACAGACTAGTCATGCTCTTGCTACTGGGCTTAATGTTATACAAACCTCTCATTCCTATGGGGACTTAATGCTTCTTATGAAAGCAATTGAATCGAAACAGGTTTGCATTTCTTTGCTTAATATTTATGCTCATGTTAATCTATCTTGTATATAGGTATCTTTATCTTTGTGCTCGTTCTTTACCCAATAATGTTGGGAAAGTTGTTGATTTCCAATGAAATATGAAATATATTATTGCAAATGAACTTTAAATTAGAAATGTAGGGTTAACTCCAAAATAATTGACGTATTTTTTGGGATGTTTATAAATGAAGTGCAGAGAATACAATTATACGTAATGACAATCGTATACATGTTAATAGAAAGTGATTCATTAAAACAATATACGTCAGAGATCTTCGTATTGATTTGAGTTGTGAAAGGAAATTTTGAATAATTTAAATAACTCAAGATGTAAGTAATGAGTATAAAATTCATACTCTGTTATCTACAAATAGTCAATAATGCATGACATGTGTTTAGTGTTGGGTATGCTTTACTTCATGTTTGACAGCTACTTTAAGCCTCCGTGATTTATTGCACTTGTTTTAGAGTTGCAGTGGCTCACATGGAGGCATGCTCCCTAAGGTGATGAGATTGCAGCCATGTAAGTCAAACTAAGGGGATTAAGAAGACAAGATTTGCTAACACAGTAAAATTCTGAGAAACAAGAAAACACGATACCTAATTTGTAATAGGTAGTGTCAATATGTTTCAACGAAAGAATTAATAATTAATTTTTGTTCAAAAGGTTCATTGTACATTGGCATACAACTAATGTAAAAAACTCAAATTGACTCAGAAAGTTTCAATCCTACTCCTTGGGATTTGACTGCCCAAATCCTTCTTTCATTCTGCTCTACTGGAGCCATGTCCTATAATTTGTTGACAATCATGTTGTTCACTGCTGTGACATTCTTTTTGACCTGTCCACTGGCCTTGTGATGCTTCCTGAATTGCTCCTTATTTGAGCTTATATTGGTCCCCACTACAGCCTTGTGAAATGAAGTTTGTGGTGGGTAGAGGGACAATGTAAAACTTGCATTGGAACTCTATGTAGTTTCATAGGACAGATCAATGGATTAATTACAACGTTTTCTCTTTATATATCCACAGATATCTATAGTATTCACATGTTTGTTGACATGGTTGTTGAATAGTTCTGCATTGTATATTAATTTTTTAATGGGTTTCACATCTCCTGGTTTTATGATTATTCTGATTGAAGTTATTAATGTAACTCAACAATACTAGTATTTGGCTCTGATACGTTGCTATGATGCTATTTGCAGGAGAAGCCCTCAAATTATATGGTTGAAATGGCTAAGGTGCAATCAGTAAGTCCTTACACTGAAATTCTTCACTTTGAATAATTTCCTGTGCTATAAATTTTAGTATTCTAGATCCATATTCATCTACACTGCATCCTTTGTACATGGATGGTTTATTCTTTATAAAGGTTTCCCTTTTGTCTATATGGTCCAAAAAAATATTTCTTTTCCTCTTCTCTTCCCAATTACTAATCTCTTGAAGACAACTTTTGGGTTTCTTTGAACCCTCATGATTGTGCATGATAGTACCTAAAAGTTTGCCTACAGTTCTGATCATTTGTACCTAAAAGTTTCTCTTTTGTATGCTTGGTCAATGTCACCCCCCTTCTTTCTCTTCCCCATTACTAATCTCGTGGAAGACGTCTTTTTTGTTTCTGTGAATTTTCATGATTGTGGCTGATGGAATATTAGCTCTGATCATCTGTTACTTTAAAGAAGTAAATGGTATAGAGGAGTGAGTTTCTTTGAAACGTAACCCTTCTTTGATAATTTTCTTCATGGCATGGACAGCCTCTCTAGTCTTTTACATTTTTTCTTTTTGCATCGAATGTTATAGACAATTGTATCATCATTATTTACTTCTAGTTTCTGCATGATTTGAAGGAAATTTAAAGTCCACTCCTTTCTTGTTTTGCAGTTGTTCCATATAAGCAGCTTGGAAGCTGTGGACTTTCTGGATAAATTTTTGTTAATGAATCCAAACCCAAGGTATTGTTGAAGCATTTTATATATATATAAATAATAATAATAAATTTGCATAGTTTTTCTTTTTGGGTGAAAGATATTGATTTTTTTTTTTTTTTTTTTTTTTGGATAAGTAATAAAGATGTATATTCAAAAAACTACCTCATGCATAACAGCATAAGGCATATCAAATATTACAGAAAGAGAAAAGAAAAAACAAAGAGAATACTAATTACAAAAGAGAGAACTAAGAAACATGGGGAGAGAATCACTAGAGGTGAGTCCCCAAGCCCTAGACCAGTCGAAAAGGGAGCCACTGAAAAAAACAAGCAGCTGGTCATCAGTGCTTTCATGTCCTCAAACATCCGCCAATTTCGCTCCCTCCAAATACACCACATTAAGATATTGAATCTTATAATTTTTATTTTTTATTTTGTGTCTTTAAGCTATTATGATGAATTCTTTGCACACCCATAAAACATAAAATTTAGCCCTCAGTAAATCCTTATAATAAGTGGGAACAAACTTGTTCTGTTTCCAAATCCAGGAATAAAACTATTCTGCTACCACTTTCACAAAATTTTCAGCCCCATTCAGGCCCAACTTAAGGTTAAATTTAGTGTTCCATGCAACACGTACGTGTCAGTCTGAGAGAATTCGTTAATGGGGTGGATAGTATGACAATTTCACTATACTCCAAACCATAGGTAGGTTTGGTAATGGTTTGCAAAAGCAAGAGTCATTTGTAATCACCCCAACTACTGGGAGTTAATCTTACATCTACATTGCTTATTATGGTATACTACACAGTACTACCTCTGTCCGATATTGTTGCCCTTGTTTAGAAAGTCTGAACTTTTTAAGAGAACATCATTTTTTGCATTGTCTTTTAGTTAAAAATGTACAAATTTCCAAAACTACCCTCATTAATTTAAATTCTAGCGAAATAATGTTATTAACTTGGGTAAGTTAGGAAATTTATTCATTGACTTTTTAAAGAGGACTGCATTTGACGGGGTAATTCTTTCATTAGCATGCATTGTTAACTGTTATGAAATGTTACAACTCAGAAGATGCGTACTTACTGCTGTAATTAAGCACCAATCATGACATTTCAAATGCAAGAAAAATCTGATTTTCTATTTTCAGAAAACCCATTAGACTCATTATTTTATCCTGTCTGCAGTGGTTGTGTCAAATTCCATGACTTCTTGAAGGTTCTAAGACTCAAGGCTTGTACTCTTTCTGAAGAGGTTAGTTACCCAAATGATTTTCTCATTTTTGTAACATGGTAATGTTTCTTTTTTGGATAAGAACATAGTAATGTTTAGATCTAGACGAATGCCTTTATGTGGATTGATGCATTTAGTTCATGTTGCACTACAAATTTATTTTCTTTATCTCTTACAATTTGATTTCTAATACTGGTCAATAAACTTCACAACTGTTCTGTTGGTCACTTATAAGAGAATTTTCAAAGGAGAGGGTCAATAAATTTTGATATGCAACAGTAGCTAAGCCTTTGTTCCAAAATTTTGGAGTTATATATAGATCCTCAATAAACTAATCAGGGTCAGCCGTATTCTTTTCCTCTATACTATTCTATGTGAAATCATACTTTCTGTTACCTTCTTAATAGACATGTCCATTTTTACTAATTCTAATAATGTTATTTTAGGTATTCTTCTACCTTTTTTGTACCCTCAACTCAAATTGACTTACTTATTCAATGGTACATAAGTACTTTCCTCTGCACATGACCAAATCATCTCAAGCGACTCTCCCTTATCTTTTCGTCAATAGGGGCCACCCCTATCTTAAGCTAATTTCCTCATTTCGAATCGTGTCTTTGTATGTATTTCCATTTATCCATTTTAACATCTCATTTCAGTGACACTCATTTTATGAACATGTTGCTTCTTAACAAACTAACATTTAGTACCACATCAATCTGATATGTAAACAAAAAATTGTCTGTGTAGTACAGCACCTTAAGAGTAGCATTTGTATAATAAATCACCAGTTCATGTCATTTCCTTCAAGTTTAAGCAGTTAAATTTAATGATTCATATATATTTTAAAGAAAATAAATAAAAAGTGCGCCTAGCTGTGCTCTGTGCTTCTTCAAAAAGCATTAGAAAACCATGCTTGAGACATGCTTCATTAAATGAGCTTTGCTTTGGCAAGCCAAGTGTCTAGACCTTGGGACTTTGAGCTTTAAGCATGTGTAAGCGTGTGCTTTTGTCAATACTGGTCCATGTACAACTCAACTCAACACAAGCCTTCATGCATCCGATTGGGGTCAGCTAGAAGAACCCTTTTCCACAAATGTATCCTTACGTTAATAAAATTATTTCTATTTTCCATCTCCCTTGAATTAAGAAAATTATATTGGATTACAGATATTTTCATTCATTGATGTGGAGAAGAGTGGAACAATCACATTCAAGCAGGTAATCCTACCAACTCTCCCCAGCACTCTCTCTCTCTCTCTCTCTCTCTCTCTCTCTAAAAATTTGTTCACACATGCACAAAAAAATAAAAATTATCCTATTTTCATTTTCAGGGCTAGATTCAAATAATTGAGATATATTACTTAGTTACTTATTATCCCACTAGTGCATATATAATTAATTACTACAGCTGTCCCTGAGTTTAAACATGAGATGTATATTTTTCCCCTCATTTCATTTCTTGGCTCAAAATCTCTTGTATCTCAAAATTTTGCTCACTTGTGCTTCTTGTCATGGTGTTCAACTTTATGTGATTCTCATATCGGTTCCTTGCAGTTCTTATTTGGCTCAGCACATGTCATAAAGCTGCCATTATTCAGGCAAGCTTGTGAATTAGCCTTTGCTGAATGCAAGTCTGGAGGAAATAATTACATATTAGAACATGAAGTATATTTCTCTTTCCCTCCTTTTGCTTTCTCATTTTCTCCCCTGTACATATACTTAGTTGTATTCTGACTTGCACAGTCTCAATTTCTAAATGTTTTTGGATCAGTTGGAAAATTTGATCAGACCTGCAATCCCAGACTTGAATGCAGATGAGGTGAGTAATGCTTCCATCTATCCATATAATTGGCCTTTGTTTGGGTAATGGTACCCATGTCTGCTAAATATCTTTTAAGAGAAGTCTGTTGTCATTGTCTACATAAAAAAATTGTTCTGGCTATGTCATTTGTAAATTGTAACATGATCAAAACTTGGTCATTCTGGTTACTTGCAGGTCCGGGAGCTGTTTAATTTATTTGATTCTGATAGTGATGGGGAGATCAGCAAGGATGATTTTAATACCTGTCTAAGAAAAAACCCTCTGCTGATAGCACTTTTCATACCTTGTTTGCTGCAAAAGGGATTGCCAGAAACTTGTGATAGGATACTGGAGGAGGTAGTGTGATAAATTGGGTTTCCATGCTTTTCTAGTGTAATGTTTTACTCCTTGATTGTAGGGTTTTGTTTATGGAGAGAGAGAGAGAGAGAGTTGAAGGGGGGTGGGGGTTACCATTAGTATAGTGGGGCTTTAATATTTTTAAGCATGCCCCTGTAAAATGCTCATAAGGCAGTCAGTTTGGGTATTAATCTGTATTTTTATTTATTTTTTCCTGTTATCTACAACCTGAACTTGCATATTGTGTTTTAAAGTGATCTGCTTGGTTCATTACTTACTCATATCTCAGTTCTTATATCTCAATTTTCATCACTCAAACCTTAACTTATATCTCATATTCTAATTCCCTATTTTCTCTTAACTCACTCCCCTTTTGTGTTTAGCATCAAAACTTGGCTTAGTTTTCAGTTTAAAAAAGCAACTTTAACTCAAAAAAGTGGAGCCCACTAGTCTTAAGAACTCTTGTGAAAGTAAGAAGAAAAGACACAGGCACTGAAGAAGCTCCTTAGAAGAAAGAAAGACAGAGGCAGAAGAAGCTCGGATGGACCTTAGATGATAGTGACTCTCTCTCTCTTGAAACAAATGTTAAGCAAATTTCTTATGCTACAATATCAAAATAAACTATCTGCTTCTTACATTACAAAGTCTTTGTGCAAATTCTTTCTTCACAGTTAAGCTAAAACCCCCAAAGCTGACTTTACCAAAAACACACTCACAGCCCAGGCCAAATAAGAGAGAAATTCGTAAAAGATTACAAGAACCCAGAAAGACCCACTGCAGTTCTAGTATCAATAAACCATAAAAGCCCATAAATTACAACTATTAGTGATACTAAAAATCCCATGCTAAATAAACCCATCAAAGACTATAAGAATCCAGAAAAACTCAGTGCTCTTCCATTCTCAATAACTTTTATAAACCCATTAATTATAACTTATTTATTCTGAAAATCATAGCTAAATAAAATAAAGAAAGAAGAAGAAGCTGGAGAAGATATAGGTGTGAAGAAGAAAGAAAGAAGAAGCTGAAGGGAAAACATAGCCCGGAGAAAAAAGAAAGAGAAAAGAAGAAAGATCAGTTGGTCTGACTTTGAGTGTGACAAGTCTGTGTAATAGGTCCTACACATCACATAATATGTTATTACCAAAATGTCACTTAACTTATAACTTAAAATCTAAAAAACACCAAAAAGTTGTTCCCATTTCTCATTATTTAGGGTTTGTTTGGGATCCGATTATTTTGTTGAAACTGAAAACTTTTTGCTGAAAGTACTGTAGATAAAAGGTAAAAGTTAGTGGAAATAGTAAAGTGGGACTCATGAATAGTACCAAAAAATATCGTGAGACTCATAAATAGTAGTAAAAATAAGCTAAATAGTAAAATAAGCTGGCAAAATTAAGTCATGCCAAACACACATTTATTCTCAATATTTTTGAGTGAAGAGAATCAACCCAAACAATACTTGCGTCGGTGGGGCATACAATCTTTGAGTGATGAGTAATTGAAATTGAGATATGAGTGATGAAAACCACCAAACAAAAACTTCCTATTCATGGGCTGTGTGGTCTTATACTTCCAACAAGAATTTTTACGCCAAAAATTAGGTCAAATTTGGTAAGTTGAACAAGAACCAAGAGCTATTAACACTAGGCTTGTATTCCAATACGATTACCTTATTACAAAGAAAAACAGGAAGAACTGATTAAATGCCCTTTGTGTATGTGCATGCTCATGTGATTATCAGTTAGGAAGTAAAAAACTTATTTGTGGGATTCAGAGAGAGGGATGATGGTGTAAAAGTCGAAAGAAAAAGAGGGAAGTGTTAATCAACTAAATTCGCGGTAGATGATTAACAATGGACTGCTTGCAAAACTGGAAAGCTTGTCTTCTATTAGATAATCAGCAATGTTACATGTTAACTTCAGAGGTGACAACTGGTCTTCCTTGGACCCCTCAGAAAAACATTATTCAATGACCTCAAGCTTCTAGTCCTACCAAGTTCTTAATCAAGATATAGAAGCTGTAATATTATGACTGCTTCCCTGAGTTGAACAACATTTGAAAGTTATTTCCCTTAATCTGTCAACCTTCGCTAAGGACAGTTTTGATTAGTCTGCTTCTTCCAATCCCTCTGTATTAGTCAAACGCCAACGTTTACCAAAGAATTAGGTTAGGCTTTGTTTCTGTTAAAGATGTTGAATGATTCAAAGAGAGAGAAGAGAAAGCAAAAAAAAGAATTTAACATTGGTTCAGCTGTCATTTGGGAAGTTCTAAGTTGAAGGGATTTTGACTACATGGAGTCCATTGTTCATGTCCTTCAAGAGTGCAGTATTATAAGATTTTTCTGATCCTGTCTAAGCGTACATTCCACCCAATTTGGGTCCTTTTCTTTTATAATAATGGAGATGGAGCCTCTTTATAAAAGTGTTAGGACTATATTGTAACGGGCCCTAAGGCCTAGGCCTTGAGTTGGCCTATGTGTTTGTTAATATGATAGAAGCAACGTACTTATTGTCCTTGTACATAGACATGAGCACACATATTATTAATACCCAAAAAAAAAAAAAAAACCATTCCATCAAAACCTAAAGAGAGATAATTTAAAGAGAAAAACCTGTAGACGCTAAGCAGTTATCTGTGGCAGAGTTGTTTATGAAAGTCCATTATGGTCTAATTCGGTCCATTTCAGTCTACAGTCCATTTCGGTCTAATTCGGTCCACTTCAAACTACTTCAGTCTACTTTGGTCTATTCGGTCCATTTTAGTCCATTCGGTCTTCACGAAACTTAATCAACATTTTCTTTTCCCTGGCCAGTATTTTTATATGGGGATTTGGAATTTATTTTCCATTCAGGAATCATTGCAATCAACCTGAAATTTGTTTCAGAAGGGTAATAGAGTATAGTTCTACTATTATTTCATCAAACCTTTGAATGGCAGAACAAATGATCGATATTCATGTAAGTGATTAAGGCCGAATGAAAGATGGTTCATGCTTAAAGTTATTAAAGATGGATCATCACTTGAAAACCTGGGTCCAGCAAGAGTTGGTGAGCTAATTTAAGATTCTCAAGGAAATTGGGTGAAAGATTTCTCTAGGACAGTTGTGCAATTAGAATTGCAACAAATACAAAGCACTCTACCAAAAAACAAATAGGTTGCGAGTTCAAGTTTGAGAATCAACTTCTCTAAAAAATCACTAGGTGTCAAGTCCCCCGATTGTAACTATCAAAAAATAAAAATAAAAATCGTTCACTTCTCTTAGATTTTATAGAAATAATAGTTTTGTACATTACCTATAAAAAAAAAAAAAAAAGTTTTGTACATTAAATACGATAATGCCTAGATATAAGTCATCCAGGTGGTGTGGAAAAGGTTGTCGGCTCTCAATAGCCTATCCAAATGTTGACCAATGAAAATGAAATACTCACCGTCGGCAAATCTCTCTGTATTTCTTTTTGGCTTGGTATCCGCGTGGAATTTGGGTTTATGAGTAGCGCACTGGACCTGGGCAATCCAAACTTTCAAATTGATAATTACATCGATCTTTCTTTTCTTTCTTTTTTTCCACTATTGAGTGCCTGTGCTTGCACAGGATACACACAAAATGGAGACAACAATCCTATGAATAAGGTTCGGCTCAAAAAGATAATGCTATGTCTATGGTCAATAGAGGTTTGCTTTCTCTATGATAGTTGATAGAGATAGAATTTTAGTACGACCCTTATCCACTGTTTCTGTCAGCATCATTTCATCTTTAATTGGAAAATTTCAGCAATTGTATTTGTAGCTAAGAGCCAAATTATCACATTAGGCAATATGAGTATCACTGTTTATCCTGGGAATGACCCATTTTAATTTTTTTTTTTTTGCTCATTGCGCTCCATGCAAGTCATTACTGTGAATTGCGTTAATGTATGGTAAAACAAATGAAGTCAAATATGGCAGATTATTGTGCACTAGACTATGTCATATTTTGATTATCTAGAGGTTAACAATTTATCTATCTAAAAATTGCTTGCACATTTGCGATCTAGTGTCATATTTTGATGACTGTGAGCTCATGTATTTTACTCCAACCAAACAGGACATATTCAATTAAAAATTCTCCCAATTTTGAATTATATTATATACCCAAGAATAAGTATATAGAAAGAGGGAAAAATCTCTCATGTGCCTGGCGCATGAGATACCAGCTCATATAAGGAGATATCCAATATTGCTGTCCAAAACTTTTGACTACTAAGCTTTTTATGTTTGTATTGTACAAGTAAAGTAAGCCTCTTATTCTCAGTGAAAAAGTTAAGTTTATATGGGATTCAATTAGTTCAATTGGTAAAATCTTTTATTATCGAATAAGAAATATGTGGATCAATTTCTGCATATATTGAAAACAACCAAAAATCAAATAGTGTCATGGTTATTTGTGTTTTGTTCTGATAATAAAAAGTAATCATTAGAAACGGACATGACATCATAGGTTGAAATAATCTCTTAAAAAAAAAAAAAAAAGAAGAAGAAGAAAGAGTAAGTAAGCCTCTATACTTGGTAAGCAAACTTCGTGGAGACCAACCTTTTTATGGTTAGTTGGAACAAAATATTAGGTCTCACAGTTTAGTCATGTCGCGGAGCATCATGATTTTTGCATTCACGAGTCGTAGGTAGAGAATGCAGTAAATCGTGTGACAATGATGAAGGCAGCAGCTTATGCCTCATTATTGTGCCCCAACTGGATAAAGAAAGGCATTGAATTCCAGTTATCCTATCCTAAGTGCAGAATCCGACGATAAATAGACCTTTTAGGCTTTAAGGTAGCGTCTGGTTCCGATAATCTAGAACCATATGTCTTTGACATCAGTTTTTTGGAAATTGATGATGTCTGAGAACCATTTTCTTTTCTTTTTTAGTTGAGTGACCAATCATGATTATGCATTCTATTGACTATCTACCTAAATTTTTTGGTAAATATATTTATTAACCTATTACTTTTTCTTTTTTTTTGAAAAACAAATTAGTACATACTATTAATGGAGGCTATTTAAATCAGCCTGAATTACAGTTAAAAGGTCTGGTGAAACATCTTCCATCCAGACGGACAAAGAGGATGAAAATATTGCTCTTCTAGCAAACGAATGAGCAACCTTATTACATTGTCGTTGGACATGTGCAACATTAAAACATAAGAAGTGTGAAGCAAGAAAAAAAATATCTTTTCTAATGTGCCCAAAAGGCGCCAAAGACCTGTGATAGACCAAAAACGAATTGACCCCTTATGATGAATTAATTTATTAATTAACCAAGTTTATTAATTAATCAAATTAACATGCAAAGTGCGTGGTTGCATAGACAAATCACCAATTAACTAAATATGCAGCGGAAAATAAAAGACACGGTGATTTGTTTACGAATGGGGAAAACCTAACGGCAAAAACCCCACCGGGTGATTTTCAGGTCACCACTCCAGAAACTCCACTATTATCACAACAAGCGGTTACAAGTAAAGGAATCCTAAGTACCTTACCAACCTACAGTTGAACCCTTACCTCAATACCCAATTGGACTTGTTCTGTAGTGACAGTTCCCCTTTCTGATGCACGGCTCCCAAGTACGTGACTAACCAATTGCGCGGATCCCAGTACGTGACTTCAATCACCAACTAAGAAGGTTGTTGGCTGCAAAGTTCTTTAGTTCATCCACACGATGAAGATCAAGAAGATGCTTGGTTACAAAACCCTACAGTGCACATACACAGCAACTTCTTTAAGAGAAAGAGATGAACTAGGGCAAGAACTTCATCTCTAGTCACAATTTGCTTGAACAGAGTATTCTCAATGCTTGTGCAACTTGTGTACTATTTGACGGCCCTTAAAATAATCCTTTTATATGTTTAGGGTTAGAAGAAAAGAAGACCTAAACACATAATCACGGATTCCAAGAAATCAAATTAGAATTCTGGATTTCTTAAATCTCGATAGATAAGCTGTCGAGCAGCTGTCGAGAAGGTGTCGAGCACACGGGGCTTGAACAATTTTCTTAAACTCGATAGATGCAGCTGTCGAGTTTTAATGAATTTGCACTATCAGCTTGTTTTTCTTAGATAGACTTGAAGGCTTCAACACTTGATCTTGAAACATGGTTTCTTGAAGTATTTAAACACATCCTAAATCTACCTAAATACAAGGAAAGTGCGTTTTGTCAAAGGATAAGCCAATTACATAAAATAGTGACATACGTTCCTAACAAGTGAAACATATATGTCCTAACAACCTGCTGCTACTGTTCAAGAGCTTGATTAAGACTTCAGAATCACCCTCGAGGAAGATGTTATCAAATCCCAGTTCTAGAGCGAACTCCACTACCCGCCGTGCTGCTAGAGTTTCCACTTCAATGACTGTGGATGGCAGCGGAATAATCTCAGATAGTGAAGCCATCACCATTCCATCATGGTTTCATATAACTACTCCCAAACCAGCTTTATTTTCTTGTTCAAAAATTTCTCCGTCGAAATTGATCTTGTAACCATGTAAAGGTGGGGGAGTCCACGATGTTGCTATTTGTTTCGGGGTTGTTGATGCCAAGGTGGGACCAGGTAAGCACCCTAGTGTGATTTCATGAGCTCTGTCCAGCAACTGCTCCAGCAGGATAGAAGGTTTCCCTAGTTTAAGATTGTTTCGTCGATTCCACAGCGCCCAAGCCACCATTGAGAACAACTCCGGGTCCCTGTTTTCTGCACAAACAACAAACATTATATCCAAAAAACTGGTGCTTTGTTTGATGGTGCCGTGACTCCATAAAGGGATGTTTTGCCAGAAATTCTCCAATTTTAGGTAGCGATAAAAGGCATGAGCTGTGTCTTCAGGGTACAACTTGCACATCTCACACAAATCACTAATAACCACTTGGCATTTAACCAAATTTGTCTTGGTGGGTAGTGAATTCTTACAAGCACGCCAAATCAAATTTTTACTTTTCTAGGGACTTTTAAGCTCCAAATCTTCTTCCACAGAGGCTACAAGATGGTGGCATCAGAGGAACAAGGTTCACTAGCCAGGCATAGATTCTGCAGAAATTTATACCCGGTTTGAACTGTGTATTCTCCATCCGGGCTAAAAGGCCAGATTAAAACATCATCCTGTATAGATTGACAAAGAGGTATGTTTTTGATAATTTCAGCTTCCCAATCAAAGAAATACAAATCAATGAGCTCATCCTTCCACACCCAGTTTGTCTAGTCAATTATGGAACTAACCACTGCAGTGCTCTCCCTAGCAATAGGAGGTGAGATGATTTTATTATTGAACTTCCCTGGCAACCACTTATTGCCCCATATATGAACTGAATTTCCATTTCCAATCCTCCAAGCAGCCCCTCTTTTAATTACATCACGACCTTGTAGGATACTCTTCCATGCATACAAAGCGCTACTTGGTTCCCTTGCTTCCATAACACTACAATCCGGGAAAATTTTTGTTTTGAAGACCCGATAAAATAATGATTGATGATCATGAAGGAGTCTCCCAGTGTGTTTTGCCAAAAGAGCATTTTTGAACCGTGAGAGGTCCTTAAAACCTATACCACCATATGACTTTGGCTTACACAAATCCTGCCACTTCACCCAATGTATCTTCCTAGCATCCACATGATGTCCCCAAATTTTTTTTTGGATCAATGCTTTAATCTCATGACAAAGACTGACTGGTAACTTAAAACAAGACATCGTATAGGTAGGGAGTGCTTGTACAATAGCTTTGATCAAAATTTCTCGCCCCGCCTGTGATAAAAGCTTAACTTCCCACACCTGCAGTTTCTTCCGAATCCTTTACTTTACATGATCAAAACTTTTTTTTTTTTTTTACCCACAAGGGAAGGCAAACCAAAATACTTTTCATATTGCTGAACCACTTGCACCCTAAGAGCCCCTTTGATCACTTCTTGCATATCTAATGTGGTTAATTTGCTGAAAAAGAGTGTTGTTTTTGCTCTATTAATTTGCTGTCTCAAGGCTCTCTCATCGGTTGCCAAAACATCTAGCAACTTTAAGCATTCATTTTCCTTAGCCTTGCAAAAAATTAAACTATCGTTTGCAAAGAGTAGATGTGTTAGTTTGGGCTCATTCCGGCATATAGAGACTCCCTTAATATCCCCATTGCTTGCTGCCTTTTTTATGAGACCATGAAGTCCCTCTGTACACATGAGGTACACATGAGGAACAAGTATGGGGAGAGTGGATCGCCTTGTCGGAGGCCCCTGCTTGCCTTGATATCTCCATGAGGCTCTCCATTAATTAGAATGGAATAAGAGGCAGAAGTAATACACTCCATCATAAGATTCACCCACTGGTTATCAAAACCCATCTTCCTCATCACTTTCTTTATAAATTCCCATTCAACCCTATCGTATGCCTTACTCATGTCAAGCTTTAGAGCCATGTACCCTGTCTTAGTTGCACAACGATCTCTCTTGTAGTGTAAAGTTTCAAATGCTACCATGATATTATCCGAGATCAAACGATCAAAATGGAATGCACTTTGGTGTTTTGAGATAAGCTGAGGCATTATTTTCTTCATCCTATTTGCCAAGACTTTAGAAAAAACCTTGTATAGTACATTACTTAGATTGATTGATCTAAATTGCAACACAAACTCTGGGTTCTTCACTTTAGGGATTAAAGTAACAAAAGAGTGACCAAGGGTAGCAGGTAAAGAACCCGAATTTAAATAGTGCAAAACAAATTGTGTAACATCATTACCAAGTAAAGTCCAATAATTTTTATAGAATAAGAGAGGCATACCATTGGGTTCGGGAGCCATTAATGGGGCCATTTGTTTCAAAGTTACCTCCACCTCCATGGCAGTAAAATCTCCAGTTAGATCTGCATTCATCTCAGCTGTGACCAGCTCAGGAATAACGTCAACTACCTCTTCCAAGTGCTTAGGTCTGCTTGTAGCGAAAAGTCAATATAGTAATCCACAATAGTGTCATTTATTTGTTGTTGGTGAGGACACCAATTCCCGTTAGCATCATGCAGTCTAGTTATGTAGTTTCTTCGTAGTCTTTGAGAAACTTTACTATGAAAAAACTTTGTATTTTTGTCTCCATCTTTTAACCACATAATCTTGGATCTTTGCCGCCACATAGTAGCTTCCTTATCTAGCAGCAAATTTATTTCCTCTTTCAACAATTTCGTAAGCCTTGAGTCACCTCCACCGATTGCTATATTCTATGCCTTGGTCAATTGTTTTCTTTTCCTCTCAATCTCACGCTTCACATTACCAAAAGCCTGCCTACTCCATCATGTATGTGCTTTAACACAATGATCAATCTTGGTAATAATTTTAGTATCCCACGGCTCATCCACATTTTTCCTCCAAACAGTTTCTATTGTATTAGTGTAACCTTTATCTATCATCCACATTTGCTCAAACTGAAAACGTTTCTGAAAACTAAACTCCATACCCTCTAGTACAATCCACAAAGCTTTATGATCCGATGTAGTGACATTCAAGTGATGAATTTTTGTCCCCGGGAACATCGAAACCAATCATTAGTAACTACGGCTCTGTCAAGTCTCTCCCATACTGTATAATCCGCACAATGTTTGTGCCATGTAAAAGGTGAGCCTACAAATCCCATATCCATGAATCCACATTCATCGAGAACATCTCTAAAGATTTGCATCTGATTATGTGATCTGACTTATCCGCCTGTTTTCTCGGATTGGCGTGTAATTTCATTAAAATCATCTGCACAAATCTGAGGAGAGTTACTACGATTTTTTAGATTACGAAGCTTTGTCCATGATTCATGCCTAAACCACGTATCTGGTTCCCCATAGAAAGCTGTAAATCTCCATTCATTCTCTTTATTTTTATTGATCGTGGAATCAATATGGTTTGGAGAGAATGTTTCAATTGACAGGTCAAAATATTCCTTCCAAAAAATTACCAATCCCCCCGCCTTGTTTCTTCATGGAACTTCGAGCATATTCTTGAAATCTATCCGTCTTTGAACTTGAACTATCCTATCTTTATCTGTCCATGTTTCAACTATAAACACAACAGAGGGATCCTTTGCCCACACCAATTTTGCAAGCTGATCTTCTGTACATAGGTTCCCAAGCCCACGACAGTTCCAAACTAATAGACACATTGCTTCAGGCAAGGCTGTTTAACAGCCTCTTCCAATATCGTTGAAAATTCATCTTCACCATGGAAAACCACTTGCTTTTTGTTTGGTAATTCATGGTGAAATTCTGTATTATTCAAGCTTCTCTTTTGACTTCCCAAATTCTGCGTCTGTGCAGTGGATGAACCCGTGGCAGCCCTTGTAACTCTCTTCCAAGTTGGTTGAGTATTGTTGCTGGGAGTACAACCCGGTTTGGATTGGTCACTTATAGTTACGGGTGGAGAGATATGTGGGGATGATGAGGGAGGAAGTTGTGTGGAAGAGTAATTATTAATGTGTGATGTGTCTCCATCCGTGTGTATCAAAGGAATTTTAGGTGATGAGTCTTTGATAGGAGAGTCCTTACCCATGTGTACCATAGGAGTTTTAGGCAAATCAAATTTCTTCAGTTCTCGGTCTATTTCGTCAATACACTAGTAGAGATCTTTCGTGATGTTCCCATTATGGAAAGGCTCCAAATCTGGACTTGGACTGCTCACGCCAGTCATGGACTTCTCAACTTGGGAAGTAAAATTTGAATTTGAAAAATTTCCAAGAATTGCGCTTGCCATAAGGATATAGTGGACTTCCTACATGGGAAGTATTATTTGGAGATAAAATCCCCCAGACTTTGCACTTACTATATCGGGGTGTGTTGGCAGATTTGGTTTCGACACCTTGCTCGCCGCCGTTGCCTGAGTCTCAGCGAATGCCTGAGGAAAGCGGCCTTTCCTCACATAGAAACCTAGTACTGTAATCACATTCCTCTGAGCTTTACTGAAAACTAGTTCCCAAATCCATGAACCATAGGTTTGTTGCTCCACTGTTAATGTTCCTTCACTGTCGAGCCATACATCACAGTTCTTGTTGCTATGTGTCAAATAGCCACACCAATAATAGAGATTTGGGAGCCGCTCGTATTTTAAAAACACCCTCTGTTCCTTGTTCTTGCCCAAGGAAATAATTCTTCCACGTTGTAAAGGTTGAGTAATATCCATGATTACCCTCACTCACATAAAGCCAATACCCTTGCAATCCACTCCATTTGGTGCACTACATACCGAACCAATGGTTTCACATATTCCTTCAGCCACTCGTTCCTAAGCCTTATTGGAATCCCATGCACTTGGACCCAAAACGGCGTGAGATTAAAAGGTAGTTCCTCCACATCCATATCCTTTTCATAGCGTTGCAAAACCATAAGGTGTTTGTCAAAGCTCCAAGGTTGGTTTGCCAAAATAGTATCAACGTCTTCTTTGTTATCAAAAGTGAATAAAACTGTATGATTTCCTTTATTCTTTACTTTGAATCCATTTTTTGATCTCCACAAAGGCTTAAAAGTCGAAGCAATCGCATCAATATTGAGGGCTCTTGTAGTCAGAAATCTCGCAGCCATGATATATTCTGGAGTCGCCAACTCCTGAACCAATTCGAACTTTAGCCCTTCATCATCAAACAGGGAAAGACTTGTCCAGCGACTCGTGAGGTCGTCCATGGTGAATCCTTAAAAAAATTGTAAAAAAACCCAACAAACCTTAGAGTAACCTTGTTACCCATGGGACAGAAGCACCTATTGAAAGGGACAGTCATTCTAGAGCCTAGGAGAAGATGGGGGAACCCTTCTTTCATTAGCGACAGAGAAACCTAGTTTAACCTATTACTTATACTAGCCGCGAACCCGTGCGTTGCGTGTGATAATTATTTTTATGGTGGTTTTATTAATTTTTTTTTTTACAATTTAAACTAATTTAATAATGAGTAATATATTTCGTAATTATATTTTTATTTATTATAGGAACAATCATAAATGTAATATAAGAACAATCCAAAACACCAAAAAAACGTAAACTAAAAAAAATTAATAAAACTTAACAATGATTAATTGAAACAATATTAGGATAAATTTTGTTTTTGATAATCTATTAAGGTTATTTTCTTTGTAGAAATTATAATTTCAGCCACCCAAAACATATTATTAAATAAAATATTATTAGCAAAATCTAAGAATTAAATTTCTATACATGCATTGTTATAAAATAATAATAATTAAAATAAAATTGTAAAAGTTAAAATTTGTCACCTATCCGATTATTTTCGTTTGGCTAACCTTTACTTTTCTTTAAATGAATGGCATTATAGAGTACTTCTAATACAGTTATTAAGAGTACTTTGTCCACCACAAAGGATTAGAAAATAAACAAAAATTAGTAAAGTCTCATAGTTTAACATCTAAATTGAGCACTATAAAAAATCATGATATGTAACAAAATAAATACCAAATTATCCAAATCATGCTATGTAATAGAATAATATTATATTTTTATATGCTATATTTAATTCTTTAGAACGCAATAGGATAACATTTAACAATCAAAGAAAAATTAAAAAAAAAAAAACAATAACAACAATTTAAAAAACAAAACTAAATCGCATTAACCCAAAATAGAGTTTTAAAAAATATAAAAAAATTATCAACCTAAAGTAGAGTTGCAAGAAAAATAAAAAAATCCACCAAAAAATTTAGAGAGAGAGGGGGGGAGAGAGAGAGAGGGAGAGAGAGTACCATTTTTTTTGTGAGGGAAAACTATGTATAGAATAGAAGAGATAGTGACAAATTTATAATAAGACGGTGTGAATAAGAAGAGACAAAAATAAAGGAAGATGAAGGGAAAGAGGAAGAATGATATTAATGTAGAGTGTAGTGGGGAGATGAAAAGATAAGGGAGGGAGAAAGATTGAAGAAGTAGTGGGGAGATGAAATGGTAAGAGATAGAGAAAGGTTGGAGAATTGTAAATATTAAAAAAATAAATGTTAAAAAAAATTATAGGAAAATTGAAAAAAAAAAAAAAAAAAAAAAAAAAACCTAAAGGTTGAAAGGATTCAACTTTTTTTTTTTTCCTTCTTTTAAGCTGAAAAGGCTCACACAAAACCCTAAAACTAAACTGAAAAGGTTTTGGGTTGGGCTTGATAGTGGAACTAAATAAATAAGAGGTGGGCTGAATTAATTATACATATTTTTTATAAAGTGATAGTGGAAGTAAATAAATAAGTAGTAAACTGGATTTATTATAAGGTGATAATGGAAGTAAATAAATAAGTAGTGGACTGGATTTATTATAAGGTGATAATGGAAGTAAATAAATAAGTAGTGGGTTGCATTTATAGGGCTGAAAATTGTAAAAACCATTTTAAAATTGTAGGAAAAATTATATTTAAAATTAAAAAAATGATGTGGCAGCTGATGTGGCGCAACGTGAGAGCAGCAGCATTAAATGTTACGCTTCAGCTTTTAGTAATATATAGATATAGATGTATTGAAATATATATATATATATATATATTATATTACTTAGTTTCTAACTTTCATTTCTCTTTTTTTTTTCTTGGAACCCAATAATTATTGAAGTAAAAATGTAAGTAGCCAGGAAAAAAATAGTGATGTTAGACATATTATAATATTTTACAAACTGATGTATTACACTATTACTAATCACAAAAATGGTAACTTAAACAGTTATTTATTATGAATTTGAATCCACCATTCAACCAAAAAAAAAAAAAACTTTCCTAACTTTCATCTCTCTCGGTTTTTCTTGGAACCATCAATTATTGAAGTAAAAATGTTAGTTGTGGAAAACTTTAAATCTTGGACCTATAGTATATTGGGAAAATGGGTGAGACTGTAAAAGTAATTGACGCGGGAAAAAAACAGTAGATTAGTCGGTTGCCGTTCTTTTCTACCTTAATTGTGTTTATTTTCTCTTGCTTTTTTTTTTTTTTTTCAAAAATAAAAAATAAAAGGATAAGAGAAGGATGTAATTGAAATTCTTATAATTCTTCTCCTATGTATCTGATTCCTTTGTTTCAAGCAGAAGTGTTGCAAATCAAATCAAATGGGTAATAGCAAATGGTGGAAAGTGAGAAACACATAATAACTAAGGTAAAATTGGTGTTAAGAAATTTTTTTATAGGAGCATTTATATTCATTCGTGCAAAAATTAATATCTATTTTAATATAAAAACCTATTTTTTCTGTTATATACTCACTTTTCAAAACATTTCACATTAAATTATTTATTTTACACAACTTTTCATTAAAATATCAATTTTTCTTATTTTTTTAATTATTTATCTTTCTTTATACATAACAATTACCATCCACTCTTTTATTTCATCTTTGAGATACGTGAAAAAATAAATAAAAAATTAAATGCAAAATAAATAGCGTCGGTTTAAATTTACATGGTTTTAGAGTATTTACATCAGCTTATGCAAAATTTTCTATTTATTTTAGTATAAGAACCTACATTTTCTATTTTACATACTCACTTTTCAAAACACCTCACATAAGATTATCTATTTTACACTACATTTCATTAAAATATCAAATTTTCTTGATTTTTTAAATTGTTTCTCTTTCTTCACACACACAACAACAACCAACAATTGTCTTCCTTCATTCTTGTGATACGTAAAGAAAGAATAAAAATCTAAATGCAAAATAAATAGTATCAGCGTAAATTTGCACAATTCCTTTATCCCTGCTCTCTTTGCATAATTGATGTGTTATATTCCAAACACCATTGTACTTTTATTAATTTTCACAATTATTTTTATAACAATTGATTTGTTATATTGTGACTAATATAAATAAAACTAATATTAATAGTGAAACTATGTGAAAATGAGGTTACTAATCACAACCTATTCTATCTACAATTATACATTATAAATATATATATATATATATAAATATATATATATATATATATTTATTCATTTTGTGTGTGTTTCTTACATTACTTTTTCTTATTCGCGTATTTCACATAATATGAATGTTCTATAATTGAGTTGAATATTGACCTTACATCTTCATTGGGCAAAGTTACTGATTTTACCTGGTTTTGGATCAGTTGGAAAATTTGATCAGAATTGCAATTAGGGGCGGAGTCGGGGGGGGGGGGGGGGGGGCAGGCAATTGCCCCCCCAGCCAGCCCCAAAAAAACACTTAGTACTTAGCTAATACTTATTAAAAACCCTTGCCTACTTTTTCTTTAGATAGAAATAGCAATCTAGATCAAAGTAATACATTAGCTTGGACTATCTTCCTTAACCTGGGAGGAATTTCATCTAACCAAAAGTTCAACTCACTCACACTTAATGATAATTTAGCCAACTAAAACTCCACTCTATTTCTTTGGTCTTGAAATAGAGCATAACTCTACCTTCTAAATGAACCAATAAGCAACTATGAGTCCTCTATTAGCATGCCCTACACATAAGTTTTAGTGAGTCCCTACCCTACCTTAGCAAAAAGGCCCTGATCAATCCTTTAAAAAAATGCACTCTTGCATACCAATGCAGAAATCAAAGTGCACAGCTTGGAAAGTCACAATCCATCATGAACCTTGATAGAGCCCCTCTATACTTAGCTATTATAATATTTGAATTTTTTTAATCTTTTTCTTTTGTGAGAGTTTCTTGTTCATATAGTTAATTGTGGGGCCCAATATTTTGTGGCCCTGGCCCATTTTTACATTGGGACCCAAAGCCCGAGCCGAGGAGGGATATAGCCAAGGATATGTAATGAAAGTCCAAGTAGTATTGAAATGTAGCCGAGGATGATTCTGTCCTCGGCATTCCCGAGGTCCTCCTGAGGGAAAGGGCAAATACGGTATAGGAACAGTTCATGGAAATGCTAAACTCCTCCGCATTAACGCGGAAAAGATCCTTGAATAGGATAGCGACAAAGGACAAGGGAAAAGCAACCATTACTGCAATGAAGTACTCTGCGCCTGACAGAGCAATGCTTTTCAGCTTTTACAACCACCCCCAACCACTTTGAGTATGGGCTAATGGGACAAGTATCAGCCCTAGAAAGTTGAACCTACACGTGGACGTAGGAAGGAAGGAAAAAGGCTAGTATAAAAAGGAAAGAGAAGCAACTAAAGAAAGGGGGGACAAACCGTCTCTCACCCCCCTGAGTCCTAGACAAGGGAGAGTTATAAGAATACCAATCCCCTCGGACAAGGTCTAAGGACCGGAGCCGCTCAGGCTGTGCCGGAGGAAAGGTCTTATTAGGTACGTTACCACCATGAACACCATGACTAACCACCGTCCAGTGATCAAGGCCTAGCCTTTCAAACCCACGCTCTATAAATCATATTGTTTGGGCCTTTTTTACGTGCGAGCCCAATATCATTTTGTGGTCGTCACAAATTGAGTCCTTACATTAATTATATATTAAAATTTTAAAAATAGTTAATTTCTATTACGATTTAGAAACTAAATATATATACAACATATTAGGGAAACAAAACATTATTGTTTGCTTTAAGATAATCTAAAAATGATAATATGATCTCAATTTTTTGTAATAATTTACTCAATTTTATAAAAATTTGCGTATAAATAATAAAAAGTAACATAAATTTACTAGATAAATAGAATATGATGAATAATTGAATATGCTTTCTTTTTGTGAAGGTGTTTACATACTTACATTAAAATATCACTTAGTATCCAAATGAATAATTTTAAAATTTCAAAATTAGTTTCCAACATTATATATTCACACGATGTGCATATATCATATACATATTTTACCCATCCTCAACTCAAATCCTGGCTTCGCCACTGCCTGCAATCCCAGAATTTAATGCTGATGAGGTGAGTAATACTTCCATCTATCCATATAATTGGCCTTTGTTTGGGTAATGGTACCCATGTCTCGTAAATATCTTTTAAGAGAAGTCTGTTGTCATTGTCTACATAAAAAAATTGTTCTGGCTATGTCATTCTTAAATTGTAACATGATCAAAACTTGGTCATTCTGGTTACTTGCAGGTCCGTGAGCTGTTTAATTTATTTGATTCTGATAGTGATGGGGAGATCAGCAAGGATGATTTTAATACCTGTCTAAGAAAAAATCCTCTGCTGATAGCACTTTTCATACCTTGTTTGCTGCAAAAGGGATTGCCAGAAACTTGTGATAGGATACTGGAGGAGGTAGTGTGATAAATTGGGTTTCCATGCTTTTCTAGTTTAATGTTTTACTCCTTGATTGTAGGGTTTTGTTTATGGAGAGAGAGAGAGAGAGAGTTGAAGAGGGGGGGGGGGGGGGGGGGGGGGGGGTTACCATTAGTATAGTGGGGCTTTAATATTTTTAAGCATGCCCCTGTAAAATGCTCATAAGGCAGTCAGTTTGGGTATTAATCTGTATTTTTATTTATTTTTTCCTGTTATCTACAACCTGAACTTGCATATTGTGTTTTAAAGTGATCTGCTTGGTTCACTACTTACTCATATCTCAGTTCTTATATCTCAATTTTCATCACTCAAACCTCTAACTTATATCTCATAATCTAATTCCCTATTTTCTCTTAACTCACTCCCCTTTTGTGTTTAGCATCAAAACTTGGCTTAGTTTTCAGTTAAAAAAAGCAAATTTAACTCAAAAAAGTGGAGCCCACTAGTCTTAAGAACTCTTGTGAAAGTAAGAAGAAAAGACAGAGGCACTGAAGAAGCTCCTTAGAAGAAAGAAAGACAGAGGCAGAAGAAGCTCGGATGGACCTTAGATGATAGTGACTCTCTCTCTCTTGAAACAAATGTTAAGCAAATTTCCTATGCCACAATATCAAAATAAACTTTATCTGCTTCTTACATTACAAAGTCTTTGTGCAAATTCTTTCTTCACAGTTAGCCAAAATCCACAAAGCTGACTTTACCAAAAACACACTCACAGCCCAGGCCAAATAAGAGAGAAATTCGTAAAAGATTACAAGAACCCAGAATGACCCACTGCAGTTCTAGTACCAATAAACCATAAAAGCCCATAAATTACAACTATTAGTGAAACTAAAAATCTCATGCCAAATAAACCCATCAAAGACTAAGAATCCAGAAAAACTCACTGCTCTTCCATTCTCAATAAATTTTATAAACCCATTAATTATAACTTATTTATTCTGAAAATCATAGCTAAATAAAATAAAGAAAGAAAAGAAAGAAGAAGAAGCTGGAGAAGATATAGGCGTGAAGAAGAAAGAAAGAAGAAGCTGAAGGGAAAACACGGCCCGGAGAAAAAAGAAAGAGAAAAGAAGAAAGAGCAGTTGGTCTGACTTTGAGTGTGACAAGTCTGTGTAATAGGTCTTATACATAAGCTCATGTGGTATTACCAAAATGTCACTTAACTCATAACTCAAAATCTAAAAAATACCAAAAAGTTATTCTCACTTCTCATCATTTAGAGTTTGTTTGTGATCCGTTTATTTTACAGAAACTGAAAACTTTTTACTAAAAATATTGTATATAAAAGGTAAAAGTTAGCTAAAATAGTACAGTGAGACCCATAAATAGTAACAAAAAGTGCAGTGAAGCTCATGAATAGTAGGAAAAATAAGTTGAATAGTAGCAAAAATAAACTAAATAGTAAAATAAGCTGGCAAAATTAAGCTATGCCAAACGCACACTTATTCTCAATATTTTTGAGTGAAGAGAATCAACCCAAACAATACTTGCGTCGGTGGGGCATACAATCTTTGAGTGATAAGTAATTGAAATTAAGATATGAGGGATGAAAACCACCAAACAAAAACTTCGTGTTCATGGGCCGTGTGGTCTTATTCTTCAAACAAGAATTTTTACGCCAAAAATTAAGTCAAATTTGGTAAGTTGAACAAGAACCAAGAGCTATTAACACTAGGCTTGTATTCCAATGCGATTACCTTATTACATAGAAAAATAGGAAGAACTGATTAAATGCCTTTTGTGTATGTGCATGCTCATGTGATTATCAGTTTGGAAGTAAAAAACTTATTTGATGGATTCAGAGAGAGGGATCAGGGCCGACCCAAGCTATTCGGAGGCCTAAGACCGAATTTTCAAATGGGGCCTTTATATTATCACTTAAATAATATTTAACTAGCATTTTCTATAATAATTTTTTTTAAATCCATTCTTTTTACTCTTTAATATGATTTTTTTTTTTGAGAAAATGCTAAAGTTATAACAAATTTTACTGCAAACTGGTGTTGTAATGAATGTGATCAAGGACATGATGCTTACAAAAATACTAGAAATATTATAAAATTTACAACATGAGAATTACAAAGATATATCACCAATCATAAATATTCATTCAAAAATGTATTTAATAGTTTGTTGAAATCTACCTATCATATTCATTGTCACATCAAATTGTAAAAGTTATGGAGACCACCACGCACCCTTAGTGCAGTGATCACTCCACAAGTATAAGTTCTTGTGGGGTGTGGGGGGCAATGGCCGAGATTTAAGTCTCTAAAAGAGAGTTTCGCACACATATATATTTAGATTAGATTAGAGTATAATTTTTATCTTATATAAAAATAATTAAATAAATAAAAGTTATATAGTAAAATTTATAGTATTTTAATTTTAACATTTTCTTATTTGAATTACTTGTGATTAATAACACGCCTATTTGTAAGACCTATTTATTTAAAATTTTCTTATCTCTATCTTTAGTATTACTTAATTCTTTGAGCTTTTTTAATAGTGAAAAAAAATGTAAACTAAAATGTTTTAATATCTCCCAAAAATATTTATATATAAAAAATAAATAAATAAAAAATTGCCCCCAAATTTGGGGCCTTCTCTAGTAAGGGGGCCCTAGGCAATGGCCTAGTTGGCCTAAGCCTAGGGCAGGCCCTGAGAGGGATGATGATGTAAAAGTCGAAAGAAAAAGAGGGAAGTGTTAATCAACTTAATTCGCGGTAGATGATTAACAATGGACTGCTTGCAAAACTGGAAAGCTTGTCTTCTATTAGATAATCAGTAATGTTACATGTTAACTTCTGAGGTGACAACTGGTCTTCCTTGGACCCCTCAAAAAAACATTATTCAATGACCTCGAGCTTCTAGTCCTACCAAGTTCTTAATCAAGATATAGAAGTTGTAATATTATGACTGCTTCCCTGAGTTGAACAACATTTGAAAGTTATTTCCCTTAATCTGTCAACCTTCGCTAAGGACAGTGTTGATTAGTCTGCTTCTTCCAATCCTTCTGTATTAGTCAAACGCTAATGTTTACCAAAGAATTAGGTTAGGCTTTGTTTCTGTTAAAGATGTTGAATGATTCAAAGAGAGAGAAGAGAAAGCAAAAAAATAGAATTTAACATTGGTTCAGCTGTCATTTGGGAAGTTCAAGTTGAAGGTATTTTGACTATTGTTCATGTCCTTCAAGAGTGCAGTATTATAAGATTTTTCTGATCCTGTCTAAGCGTACATTCCACCCAATTTGGGTCTTTTTCTTTTATAATAACTAGTCGCCAACCCGTGCTATGCACGGGAACCTACCTATTTATGTGGTAAACTAAATTGATTTTATAAAATTTTAAATTGATTAAGAAACTATATTATTGCATGAATTGCTCTTGTATAACTTCAATTTGTGTTACAATTTGATAAAGAAGTCATTGTTTGAACGTGCAATGACTTACGAAAAATATTAAAGAATAGTTCATGACTATAAACTTATAACTATTGAAAAGAATCAAAAGATTAAGAGCTTAAAAATTATAAAAATATATGTGTGTGTGACTACACAACAGAGAAATATAAGAGAAAAATTTCTTACACTCAAAATAATAATTCATGGTTATAATTATTGAAATTTTCCAGATAGTTTTGGATATTACAAAAATATAACTCAAAAAGTCAGATGTTAAAACTTCCAAAAGGCCAAAAAATATTAAGGAATCATAAGATTTACATCCTATAAATTATTGAAACAAAACTATATATATATATATATGATTTTATAATAGAGAAATATAAAAGAAAAATTGATTACCTTCAAAAGAATAATACATGGTATAGTTGTTGAAATCTGCTAAACATGTACAAATATTGCAAAAACTAACACAAAATATATGACTATTCAAAAGATAAAAATAAGAAGAAGAAAAAAGTACATGAACCTATAAAGTAATTAGTTTTAAATTTTAATGGGTCTAAACTTTAAACAATGAAAAAAAATCACATGTTAGGTTGTGTTCCTAGCAACCTTGAAAGTAAAAGTAAAGGGAAAAAAAAAACCATGAAATACCATCAGCCAATAAGTTTTAATGGGTTTAAACTACAAACAATGAACAAAAATAATCATAAACAATCATAGGTGCAGGGTTTGGTTACCAAGATCAGATGGTTGTAAAACACAACATTTCAACATTGATTTAGGGTTATGCAGAAGGCAACATAAATGACAGAAAATTGTTTTTACGTTGTCTGCTATGCCAACCATCTAAATATATTAATTCCAAAAAAAATTAAATAAAATAATTCCTAGAATTATATGAGATAATTAAGAAGAACATCAAGCCCTTGCGTGGATGTTATTTGTGGACGGCTGTCCATCACTGCAATTCATAGACTTTGTTGTTAATAAGACAATCGAGTTCAAAACTAAAAGCAATTAGGTGGCCTTTGTACTACAGGATTTGTTCTCGTTGAAGAATCAACTTGCTTCCTGCTATGGCTTCAATTTGATATGTGTGTTTTCTTTGTGAAAATTTGAGTGAGTATGAAGGGTTTCGACCTTGGCAGAAGTTTATATTTGTGAAAATTTTTGTTATAGAATTTTAGTTGAAATAGAATTTTCAAGCTTTTGAAACATATATCTAATAGAATTTTATTTAAACTAAACTATTGTAATACTTGATAAGATATAAAACCAAAAATAAAAAGAATCTAAAATAAAAAGAAAAAGAAAAAGAAAATAGTGATGACGTGGAAAATTGTGGGAGCTCCAAAGGCTATTTTCAAGCTTTTGAAACATATATCTAATAGAATTTTATTTAAACTAAACTATTGTAATACTTGATAAGATATAAAACCAAAAATAAAAAGAATCCAAAATAAAAAGAAAAAGAAAAAGAAAATAGTGATGACGTGGAAAAATGAACCAAAAATAAAAAGAATCTAAAATAAAAAGAAAAAGAAAATAGTGATGACGTGGAAAATTGTGGGAGCTCCAAAGGTTTCGGTTTTATATATATATATTAGCCACAAACCTGCGCGTTGCGCATGATAATTATTTTTATGGTAGTTTTATTAAATTTTTTTTATACAATTTAAACTAATTTAATAAAGAGTAATGTATTTTGTAATTATATTTTTATTCATTATAAGAATAATCATAAATGTAATATAGAAACAATCATAAATCATAAATTTAATAATTTTTGTCGTACTAAAATGAAAAAAAATACAATTTTTCTCAAAAATTCAAAAGGCAATTTAACGAAAATATTTATTTTTTAATAAAAGTTATTTATAACATTTTGTGAATCATTAAAAAGAAAAGAAAATTTAGAAATTATTCTTTTAGTTTTAAACAAACTTTCTCAAACTTATTTTTTTTGCCTACAATCCAAAACACTGAAAAAAGTAACTAAAAAAATTAATAAAACTTAACTATGATTAATTGAACCAATTAGGAAAAAAATTGTTATTTATAATCTACTAAGGTTATTTTCTTTGCGGAAATTGTAATTTCGTCCACCCAAAGCATATTATCAAATAATCAATTATTAGCAAAATCTAAGAATTAAATTTTTATATCTGCATTGTTATAAAATAATAATAATAATAATTAAAGTAAAATTACGAAAGATAAAATTTGTCTCTCATCCAATAACTTTTGTTTAGCCAACCTTTGCTTTTCTCTAAATAAATTGCATTATAGAGTACTTTGTCTACCACAAAGGATTAAAAAAATAAACAAAAATGATTAAAGTCTCATAGTTTAACATCTAAATTGAGCACTATAAAAATCATGCTATCAAATTACAGTAGCTATCAAATTAAATTATCCAAATTGTAAGGGCACGATTCTGTTGAGGCCCAATAAGGATGTTGGGCTCGTACATGAAAGATCCCTCACAATATGATTTGTAGAGAGTGGGCTTGAAAAGCTAGCCGTTGGACGCGGGGCGATATTCCGGTCTTGGTTTTAGAGGAATTCATATAGAAAAGGGAGTTGAGTTTGAACATTCAAGCATTATAGTGTCGCATCCCATGGGGTTGGACTCCTCGGACTTTATCCGAGGAGCATTAAGGTCCTACTTCGTTTCCCCAATGGTGGCTTTCTTTCTGATCAGCATGAGTCGTTCCGGTGTTTCCCCCCTGGAGTCTCTTCCTCAGGTGGGATGGAGAGAGCCCCCCTTTTCCTTGGCTCACTTACTTTTTCTTTTATACTAGCCTGCGTTCGCTGTCCTTCGTCCACGTGTAGGGTCAACCTTTACAAGACTGATATTTGTCCCATCAGTCTAATCCCAGCATTGTTGGGGATGGTTGATAAAGCTGAAGAATACGGCTCTGGTAGGTGCAGAGCCTTAGCTGGGAAGGCTAGTAAGGATAACTTTCCCAAGATATTTTAGATCTTCTTTCGAGTTTTAATCCTATACCAGTTTTACCCTTTCTTTTCTTTGGTGGGATTTTGGATTTGCCGAGGACTGAACTGTCCTCGGCTGTATCCCAAAACTGTTTGGTGCTCTCTACTATCGGGCTTGGTCCATAGCTCTCCTCGGCTTGGGCCTTCGGACTCTCAACGAGCAAATGGGCCTGGCCCATAAATTATTGGGCCCCACAATAGCCCCTCAAAACCTTGCTATCCGACTTCTTGGTTGGAAGGGAGGGTTTTGGTAAACCCGGGCCTTTAGTGTGGCTCATTTAATTCAGCCCCGCATTAATGTGGGCGGTTTTCCACCTGTCCAGGAAACTCACCGGTTTACAAGGCATTCCCTTTAATTTGCTCGTGACCCGCTCCTGCCGTTTGGCAGTCCAAGACGCGCCTTCAAGGATTTCCCTTTACGAGGCTCATTTACGTCCGGCAGCTCATCTGATGAGGTGGGGAAGTGGAACGGACACATCTTTATTCTTCAGATTCTTTTGGAAACCTGAATGAATTTAACACCTTCCGTTTTGCCCTTCCTATAAGAAGGCAAGTAGGAAGCCATCACTTTCGTGCAGACACCCTTCCATCTTTCTGAGATCTGAAACCCTCAACCTCCCTTAGCGTTCACTTAACCCGATTGTTATTCCCCACATCAGAATACGTTTACCATAACGAGTGATGAAGGAATCATACCCCTCCTCAAAACATCATGTTCTAATAAAGCTCGAAATGGCTCGGTCAGGACAAGGATGACGGAGACTTAAGATTTGCCCCACCTCCCTTTCAGCCAAAATCCGAAGCAGGGGCTCGTCACGTCAAACTTTCGTCATGACTGAGTCGAGAACACCCACTATCAGCACCACCCGGCTCCTTACGAGCATACCTAACATGGCACCAGTGTGTTAGGAGTCAGGACTGAGGCAGGGGCCAAGTGCCTCTGCTTCTTCCTCTCTTTGCTCACTGGTGCCCTCCTCCGCCTTCCTCTCTTAGTCTTCCCAGCACCAGCTCCGTCCTGGTGCTGTCCTTCTCCCTCTTTTGCTCCTCTCTCTTTCTTTTCATCTCTTCCCCTCTTCTTCTCCTCATTCTCTTACTCATGTCCTCCATCTTCTTCATTCATCTCCTCCATCTTCTTCTTCCTTCTCCTTCAAATTCTTCTTCTTTCTCCTTCATCTTTTTCCCAAGAAGGTTCTTCTTTCGATATGAGCAATACTGAGGCAGAGATCGAAGAGACTTTGAAGACGAGTTTAAAAGACACCTGGCTGTTTACTTATCTGTACTGCGAATGTTAGTGTTGCTTCGGCAGCTCACCTTTTGTATAGGCTTGTTTGAGCCCCTTTTTGTACATTGTAATAATTTTTCATATTAATAAAAGTTGTTATTTTACTTTGCATGTTTTGTCTCTATGTTTTTGCAAACTTGCGAACGCTGCTCGGCACAATAATATAGCATTTGAATCGATGACAACTAAGGCCAAAATACTTGCTAATAAAAAGAAGTCACCACAACTTTAACAGAATTGCTTGACTTAGCAATACGTACCTGTGAATAATGAGACTTGCCCGAAACAATGCCGAGATTAGAACTGGATGCTCTATGCGGTGTAGGAAATAATCGTTCGAAGACATATCACCCGCAAAAATGAACAGCCCCCTTAGGCTACCGAATAGTGGAGTGCCCCATCATCATCCTAACACTTTTATTGGCCTTAACATTTCAGTATCTGAGCCGGGGACTTTTCCCATCCGAGCAGTTATAAGACTTGACTTTCCTCTCTTTTCTTTTTTTTTTTGTACTTGGTTTCCCCATAGGCTTGAGTCCGAGGACCATGCAGGGCCTTGGTTCTGTCCAAAACTCGTAATGTTTTTCTTTTTTGTACTTGGTTTCCCCATAGGCTTGAGTCCGAGGACCATGCAAGGCCTTGGTTCTGTCCAAAACTTGTAATGTTTTTCTTTTTTGTACTTGGTTTCCCCATAGGCTTGAGTCCGAGGACCATCCAAGGCCTTGGTTCTGTCCAAAACTTGTAATGTTTTTCTTTTTTGTACTTGGTTTCCCCATAGGCTTGAGTCCGAGGACCATGCAAGGCCTTGGTTCTGTCCAAAGCTTGTAATGTTTTTCTTTTTTTGTACTTGGTTTCCCCATAGGCTTGAGTCCGAGGACCATGCAAGGCCTTGGTTCTGTCCCTGGGCCCCTATGCTGAACGGGCCTGGGCCGCGAATTTACTGGGCCCATAAATTAGGGGGTATTTCCGTAGTCTTAGGTCACGCGGTACTTTTTGGCGTCCAAGTGCTCGAGGTGCGCCTTCACGAGGCTCCTTTAATCTCAGGGTTACAGACGGCATTGGAAATCGAGCCGGAGACATTTTGTCTGTAGCGCTCCTTGGGACGCTGCGTGAATTAAATGCCACCACCTTATCTTTTAAATAAATAGGAGAGAAAATTGCTTTACCTTCGCACAAATCCTTCAGTTTCCTCCCTTAGTATATCATGTCTGAGGCGAGGGTTGGGGAAAAGGAACTCTCTCCGCCACAAAGGCGCCGTGTCCTCCTGAGACTCCAGATAGTGAGGTACGGGCAAAGGAGGCATAAATTCAAGAGAATATTCCAGTTCGACAGAGGGGAAAGGGTGTTTCTCCCTCTTTTAGTCAAAATCCGAAGCAGGTTCTGTTCACGCCAGAATTTTGGTGTGTCAGAAGAAAGATTCTCCGCCATCAGCGCTTCTGCCTTGTTGCAGGCAAATTTTTGGTGAAGGCTCCTCAACTTCCGGCTCCCTGCACCTTTCCTTCAGCGGTGCAGGCCCCAAGCTGGGTTCTTTTGCTGCCTGAGTTATGGGCATGCAAAAGCATTGAGGAAGAACAAAGTCCTGAAGGAGTAGCCACCCTCTCATCTGTGCTTCTTCTTCGGCTTTACCTTCATTCTCTTGTATTTTTCTTTTCACTCATGTAGTTAGCTTTAGCATAAGCTTATTTCAGCTTTTTCAATGTACGCTGTATTGTTTCTTTGTCTCAATAAAAAATGAATTTACTTCTTTTTAAATATTTTTCCTTTCTGTAACGATTATTTTGTGCATGGGATGCTACATGTGTGCTTTCCTTTATTGATACTTAGAGTAGGAAACCTTGAAACGGAAACCTACTAACTCTAGTTTACCGACATTAACAAGCATAATAATGATAATTCCCAGCGAATTTAAACTCGTAAAACTAACCGGAATAATGGCCGAGTGCTTCATAATGCATGCAAGGCGATCGTCCGAGAACGATAAGCTCTAAATAATTCGCCCGAGAGGGTAGCCGAGCAGTGAGGGACTTCGACTGTGTGTTTTTGGCAAAATATTGTCTTATATGGCATCAATCCTCTAGGTGTTGAGGATCTGAGGATAGATCGGGGAATCCGTGTAGTTTAGGGGTTAGCCCGATTATCAACGAGGAATTCTCCTCGGATAGATTCTATGGTCCAGGTAACGTCCGGGTCGTGCCCAAACCCCCTGTTGGCTCTTCTAGGTAGTTGGTTTCCCCATAGGCTTGAGTCCGAGGACCATACAAGGCCTTGGTTCTGCCCAAAGCTTGTGGTTTTTCTTTTATGTACTTGGTTTCCCCATAGGCTTGAGTCCGAGTACCATGCAAGGCCTTGGTTCTGTCCAAAACTTGTAAGATTTCTTTTTAGTACTTGGTTTCCCCATAGGCTTGAGTCCGAGGACCATGCAAGGCCTTGGTTCTGTCCAAAACTTGTAAGATTTCTTTTTAGTACTTGGTTTCCCCATAGGCTTGAGTCCGAGGACCATGCAAGGCCTTGGTTCTGTCCAAAACTTGTAAGATTTCTTTTTAGTACTTGGTTTCCCCATAGGCTTGAGTCCGAGGACCATGCAAGGCCTTGGTTCTGTCCAAAACTTGTAAGATTTCTTTTTAGTACTTGGTTTCCCCATAGGCTTGAGTCCGAGGACCATGCAAGGCCTTGGTTCTGTCCAAAACTTGTAAGATTTCTTTTTAGTACTTGGTTTCCCCATAGGCTTGAGTCCGAGGACCATCCAAGGCCTTGGTTCTGTCCAAAACTTGTGGTTTTTCTTTTATGTACTTGGTTTCCCCATAGGCTTGAGTCCGAGGACCATGCAAGGCCTTGGTTCTGTCCAAAACTTGTAAGATTTCTTTTTAGTACTTGGTTTACCCATAGGCTTGAGTCCGAGGACCATGCAAGGCCTTGGTTCTGTCCAAAACTTGTGGTTTTTCTTTTATGTACTTGGTTTCCCCATAGGCTTGAGTCCGAGGACCATGCAAGGCCTTGGTTCTGTCCAAAACTTGTAAGATTTCTTTTTTGTACTTGGTTTCCCCATAGGCTTGAGTCCGAGGACCATGCAAGGCCTTGGTTCTGTCCAAAACTTGTAAGATTTCTTTTTTAGTACTTGGTTTCCCCATAGGCTTGAGTCCGAGGACCATGCAAGGCCTTGGTTCTGTCCAAAACTTGTAAGATTTCTTTTTTGTACTTGGTTTCCCCATAGGCTTGAGTCCGAGGACCATGCAAGGCCTTGGTTCTGTCCAAAACTTGTAAGATTTCTTTTTTTGTACTTGGTTTCCCCATAGGCTTGAGTCCGAGGACCATGCAAGGCCTTGGTTCTGTCCAAAACTTGTAAGATTTCTTTTTTTGTACTTGGTTTCCCCATAGGCTTGAGTCCGAGGACCATGCAAGGCCTTGGTTCTGTCCAAAACTTGTAAGATTTCTTTTTTTGTACTTGGTTTCCCCATAGGCTTGAGTCCGAGGACCATGCAAGGCCTTGGTTCTGTCCAAAACTTGTAAGATTTCTTTTTTTGTACTTGGTTTCCCCATAGGCTTGAGTCCGAGGACCATGCAAGGCCTTGGTTCTGTCCAAAGCTTGTAGGATTTCCCTTTTGTACTTGGTTTCCCCATAGGCTTGAGTTCGAGGACCATGCAAGGCCTTGGTTCTGTCCAAAACTTGTAAGATTTCTTTTTTAGTACTTGGTTTCCCCATAGGCTTGAGTCCGAGGACCATGCAAGGCCTTGGTTCTGTCCAAAACTTGTAAGATTTCTTTTTTGTACTTGGTTTCCCCATAGGCTTGAGTCCGAGGACCATGCAAGGCCTTGGTTCTGTTCAAAACTTGTAAGATTTCTTTTTTTGTACTTGGTTTCCCCATAGGCTTGAGTCCGAGGACCATGCAAGGCCTTGGTTCTGTCCAAAACTTGTAAGATTTCTTTTTTTGTACTTGGTTTCCCCATAGGCTTGAGTCCGAGGACCATGCAAGGCCTTGGTTCTGTCCAAAACTTGTAAGATTTCTTTTTTTGTACTTGGTTTCCCCATAGGCTTGAGTCCGAGGACCATGCAAGGCCTTGGTTCTGTCCAAAACTTGTAAGATTTCTTTTTTTGTACTTGGTTTCCCCATAGGCTTGAGTCCGAGGACCATGCAAGGCCTTGGTTCTGTCCAAAGCTTGTAGGATTTCCCTTTTGTACTTGGTTTCCCCATAGGCTTGAGTCCGAGGACCATGCAAGGCCTTGGTTCTGTCCAAAACTTGTAGGATTTTTTTTATTTGGTTTATTTTTCGACCATAAGCTCCTATACCAGGGCGGGGAAAGTTGACTTGAGGCCGGAAGCCCCTAGAGATGCCCACGCCCTTGGCACCGCAAGGTGTAGCCCCTAGTAGCAGTTTATGCTGGAGCAGCAACTGTATGTCGCCGGAGACGGAGGAAACCCCAGGAATTTCTGCTTGCTAGAGAGTTGACTCCAACACCACCTGCGCCAACGCGCAAGCTTTCCCACAGACGGCGCCAATTGTAAGGGCACGATTCTGTTGAGGCCCAATAAGGATGTTGGGCTCGTACATGAAAGATCCCTCACAATATGATTTGTAGAGAGTGGGCTTGAAAAGCTAGCCGTTGGACGCGGGGCGATATTCCGGTCTTGGTTTTAGAGGAATTCATATAGAAAAGGGAGTTGAGTTTGAACATTCAAGCATTATAGTGTCGCATCCCATGGGGTTGGACTCCTCGGACTTTATCCGAGGAGCATTAAGGTCCTACTCCGTTTCCCCAATGATGGCTTTCTTTCTGATCAGCATGAGTCGTTCCGGTGTTTCCCCCCTGGAGTCTCTTCCTCAGGTGGGATGGAGAGAGCCCCCCTTTTCCTTGGCTCACTTACTTTTTCTTTTATACTAGCCTGCGTTCGCTGTCCTTCGTCCACGTGTAGGGTCAACCTTTACAAGACTGATATTTGTCCCATCAGTCTAATCCCAGCATTGTTGGGGATGGTTGATAAAGCTGAAGAATACGGCTCTGGTAGGTGCAGAGCCTTAGCTGGGAAGGCTAGTAAGGATAACTTTCCCAAGATATTTTAGATCTTCTTTCGAGTTTTAATCCTATACCAGTTTTACCCTTTCTTTTCTTTGGTGGGATTTTGGATTTGCCGAGGACTGAACTGTCCTCGGCTGTATCCCAAAACTGTTTGGTTCTCTCTACTATCGGGCTTGGTCCATAGCTCTCCTCGGCTTGGGCCTTCGGACTCTCAACGAGCAAATGGGCCTGGCCCATAAATTATTGGGCCCCACACAAATCATGCTATGTATTAGAATAATATTATATTTTTATATTTAATCCTTTATAATGCAATAGGATAACATTTAACAATCAAAGAGAGAGAGAGAGAGAGAGAGAGAGAGAGAACTGAATGGCATTAACCTAAAGTAGATTAAAGAATATAAAAAATTATCAACCTAAAGCGAAGATGCAAGAAAAATAAAAAATAAAAATCCACTCAAAAATTGTGTGTGTGTGTGTGTGTGTGTGTGAGAGAGAGAGAGAGAGAGAGAGAGAGAACCTTTTTTTTGTAAGGAAAAACTATGTATGGAATGAATGAGATAGTAACAACTTTATAGTAAGAAAGTGTGAATAAGAAGAGACAAAAATAGAGGAAGATGAAGGGAAAGATGAAGAATGATATTAATGTAGAGAGTAGTGGGGAGATGAGAAGGTGAGAGAATGAGAGAAGGAGAAAGGTTAGAGAAGTATTGGGGAGATGAAAAGGTAAGGGAGGAAGAAAGGTTGGAGAAGTGTAAATATGAAATAAAAAAAAATTATAAATAATTATAAGAAAATGGAAAAAAAAAAAGAAAAAAAAAAGAAGAAGATGATGACGTGGACGTTGACGTGGCTCAACGTGAGCGCAGTAGCATTAAACGCTACGCTTCAGCTTTTAGTAATATATTGATGGAGATGGAGCCTCTTTATAAAAGTGGTGGGACTATATTGTAATGGGCCCTAAGGCCTAGGCCTTGAGCTGGCCTATATGTTTGTTCATGTGATAAAGCAATGTACTTATTGTCCTTGTACACAGACATGAACACACATATTATTAATACCCAACAAAAAAAAAAAAAAAAAAACCCTTCCATCAAAACATAAAGAGAGACAATTTAAAGAGAAAAACCTGTAGACGTTAAGCAGTTATCTGTGGCAGAGTTGTTCATGAAAGTTCATTTTGGTCTAATTTGGTCCATTTCGGTCTACTTCAATCCATTTCGGTCTACTTTGGTCTATTCGGTCCTTGCAAAACTCAATCATCATTTTCTTTTCCCTGGCCAGTATTTTTTATATGGGAATTTGGAATTTATTTTCCATTCAGGAATCATTGCAATCTTCCTGAAATTTGTTTCAGAAGGGTAATAGAGTATAGTTCTATTATTATTTCATCAAACCTTGGAATGGCAGAACAAATGATCAATATTCATATATGTGATTAAGGCCGAATGAAAGATGGTTCATGCTTAATGTTAATAAAGATGGATTATCACTTGAAAACTTGGGTCCAACAAGAGTTGGTGAGCTAATTTAAGATTCTCAAGGAAATTGGGTGAAAGATTTTTCTAGGACAATTATGCAATTAGAATTGCTGCAAATACAAAGCATTCTACCAAAAGAAATAGGTTGCAAGTTCAAATTCGGGAATCAACCTCTCTAAAGAATCATGAGGTGTCAAGTCCCCGATTGTAACTATCAAAAAAAAAAAAAAAAAACACGGGATGAGAGTTTGAGACTGTCTAGGGGCTGTTTGGTTTTTTGAAAACAATCACTCATCACTCCTCACTCCTCACTCAATTTTCATCACTCCTCACTCATCACTCATCACATAAAATACCCCAATTTTCTATACCCTACCCGTTTGGCACATATTTTTCAGCTTCTCATCACTCAATTTTTTCTACTTTTTGTGGGACCCATACCTGAGCACTTGGTCAAAGACTACCCGCCTCACCCTCATTCCCCACCATTTTCTTCACTTCTCATTTCCCCTTCACCCCTTCAGCCCTGTTACTCTCCCAAAACACAAACCCGAACCCATGTGAGTATATTGTCAATTAATGTCTTTTTTATTTTTTTTACTAAAAAACTCCAAGGTTGTGCCTGGTGTGACTATTCTGAGCTTGATGAAGGTTGCGCCTAGTGTGATTTTTCATAGATCTTTCTCTCTCTCTCTTTTTGGATCAATGAGCGACAAAGCCGAATCGAGATTTTGAATGAAAAATCTGAAAAAGCCAACGAGCGATGAGCAATGCCATTGATGAGCAACAAAGCCAGATCGACGAGCGACAAAGCCAACAAGCGACGCCATTGATGAAAAATATGAGACTGAAAGAGAGAGAAAAACAGAGTAGTGGGTCAGAGATTTTGGAAATGGTTTGAATTGAAAAGTTTATGGGTATTGTTTGAATTGAAAATTTTGTTTCTTGATTTTGGAGATTATTGGGTCTGAGACTGAGATGATGGTGCCAACGGTGGAGTCAGGAAGGATGGAGAAGATGGTGGGTCTAAGCTCCAATCGGTGGTGGTATGAAGATGGTGGTATAGTTTACCAAAAAAAAAAAAAAAAAGAAGATGGTGGGCTTGAGCTTCGATCGGTGGTGGTATGGAGATGGTGGTATAGTTTACCAAAAAAAAAAAAGATGGTGGTATGAAGATGGAGGAGTGATCTGGTTCCCATTGATGAAGAGAGCCATTGCAAGTAGTATCAAAAGGTGGGATGGTGTGACTTTGCACTGACAGTAGGTCCCATGCATGTGTCTTTAATTACGAAAATGCCATGGAAATTGAGTTTTGGAAACTGAAAACTCCTAAAATGTGTTTTCAATTTCCATAACTCATTACTCAAAAATCAGAGAATTGAGTGATGAAAACAAAAACTGGAAACACATCCAAACACACTACTCAACCGTGGGACCCACCAATTTTGAGTTATGAACGATGGAAACAGAATTATAGGTTATGGAAACTGAAAATCCAAACAGCACCTAATGTCCATCATTCACTTCAAGGTTTTGTACATTAAATACGATAATGCCTAGATATAAGTCATCCGTATTCCGTATTCCATAAAAAAAAAAGTCATCCATGTGGTGCGGAAAAGGTTGTCGGCTCTCAATAGCTTATCCAAATGTTGACCAATGAAAATGAAATACAGTTCTAACTAGGCACCGTCGGCAAATCTCTTGGTATTTCTTTTCGGCTTAGTATCCGCGTGGAATTTGGGTTTATGAGTAGCGCACTGGACCTGGGCAATCCAAACTTTCAAATTGATAATTACATCGATCTTTCTTTTCTTTCTTTTTTTCCACTATTGAGTGCCTGTGCTTGCACAGGATACAGAGAAAATGGAGACAACAATCCCATGAATAAGGTTCGGCTCAAAAAGATAATGCTATGTTTATGGTCAATAGTGGTTTGCTTTCTCTATGATAGTTGATAGAGATAGAATTTTCGTACGACACTTATCCCATTGTCACTATCATCGGACTCAGTGTACTGTGTCTGTCAGCATCTTTTCATCTTTAATTGGAAACTTTCAGCTATTGTATTTGTAGCTAAGAGCCAAATTATCACATTAGGCAATATGAGTATCACTGTTTATCCTAGGAATGACCCATTTTGAGTTTTTTATTTTGCTCATTGCGCTCCATGCAAGTCATTACTGTGAATTGCGTTAATGTATGCTAAAATAAATGAAGCCAAATATGGGCAGATTATGGTGCACCAGACTATGTCATATTTTGATTATCTAGAGGTTAACAATTTATCTATCTAAAAATTGCTTGCACATGTGCTCTAGTGTCATATTTTGATGAATGTGAGCTCATGTATTTCACTCCAACCAAACAGGAGGTATTCAATTAAAAAGTCTCCCAAGTTTGAATTATATTATATACCTAGGAATAAGTATATAGAAGGAGATATCCGATATTGCTGTCCAAAACTTTTGACTACTAAACTTCTTATGTTTGTATTGTACAAGTTAAGTAAGCCTCTTCTTCTCAACAAAAAAGTTAAGTCTATATGAACTCCAATTAGTTCAATTGATAAAAAATTTTGTTATCAAATAAGAAATCTGTGATTCAATTTCTGCATATACTGAAAACAACCAAAAACTAATTAGTGTCATGGTTATTAGTGTTTTTCTCTGATAATAAAGAATAATCATTAAAAATGGACATGACATCATAGGTTGAAACTACTTTTAAAAAAAAGAAAAAAAAGAAGAAGAATAAGAAGTTAAGTAAGCCTCTATTACTTGGTAGGCAAACTTCATGGAGACCAACCTTTTTATGGTTAGTTGGAACAAAAATTAGGTCTCACAGTTTAGTCATGTCGCGGAGCATCATGATTTTTGCATTCATGAGTCGTAGGTAGAGAATGCAGTAAATCGTGTGACATTGATGAAGGCAGCAGCATATGCCTCATTATTGTGCTCCAACTGGATAAAGAAAAGGCATTGAATTCCAGTTATCCTATCCTAAGTGCAGAATCCGAGGATATATAGACCTTTTTGGCTTTAAGGTAGCGTCTGGTTCCGATAATCTAGTACCATATATCTTTGGAAATTGATGATGTCTGAGAACCATTTTCTTTTCTTTTTTAGTTGAGTGACCAACCATGATTATGCTTTCTATTGAATGTCTACCTAAAATTTTTGGTAATTATATTTATTAACCTATTACTTTTTTTTTTTTGGAGAAACAAATTGCTACGTATTATTAAGGGGCTATTTAAATCAACCTGAATTACAGTTAAAAGGTTTGGTGGAACATCTTCCATCCAGACGGACAAAGGGGATGAAAAGATTGCTCTTCCAGCAAGCGAATGAGCAACCTTATTATATTGTCGTAGGACATGTGCAACATTAAAACATGAGAAGCGTGAAGCAAGAAAAAGAATATTGTTTCTGATGTGCCCAAAAGGCGCTAAAGACTTGCTACTACTGTTCAAGAGCTTGATTAAGACTTCAAAATCACCCTCGAGGAAGATGTTATCAAATCCCAGTTCTAGAGCGAACTCCACTGCCCGCCATGCTGCTAGAGTTTCCACTTCAATGACTGTTGATGGCAGCGAAATAATCTCAAACAGTGAAGCCATCACCATTCCATCATGGTTTTGTATAACTACTCCCAAACCAGCTATGTTTTCTTGTTCAAAAATTGCTCCGTCGAAATTGACCTTGTAACCATGTAAAGTTAGGGGAGTCCACGGTGATGCTGCCTGTTTCGGGGCTATTGATGCTGAGGTGGAACCAGGTAAGCACCCCAGTGTGATTTCACAAGCTCTTTCTAGCAGCTGCTCCAGCAGGATAGAAGGTTTCCCTCGTCTGAGATTGTTTCGTCAATTCCACAGCGCCCAAGAAACCACAACGCCCAAGAAACCGATGAGAACAACTCTAGGTCTCTGTTTTCTGCATAAACAACAAACATTATATCCAAAAAACTGGTGCTTTGTCTGATGGTGTCGTGACTCCATAAAGGGATGTTTTGCCAGAAATTCTCCAGTTTTGGGCAACGATAAAAGGCATGAGCTGTGTCTTTAGGGTACAGCTTGCACATCTCACACAAATCACTAGTAACCACTTGGCATGAATGTTCAAATAGCGTATAAAACACTATGAACATTTAGACCCCCAAATTACAAATTACTAATTCAAACTTATTATCAAACAATGTATGTGCGGAATATGAACATAAGCTTAGAACAGAATTGATAAACAATCTAAACCAAATAAAATCACATCCACAGCAAAAATTAAATGGCAAAGATTAAGGGAAGAGAGATGCAAACACAAGGACAACACAGCAATGTGTTATCGAAGAGGAAACCGAAGCCCTTGGCGTAAAACCTCTCCGCCGCCCTCCAAGCGGTCAATAATCCACTAGAGAATCAAGTTGGGATACATGAATAGCAGAAGACCCTCCAAGCCTAATCTACCCAGTGTACCTAAGCCCTCCAAGCTCCTACTCCAACGAGGTTACGCCGAACCTTTGTCTTCTCTAGCTTACCGGATTCCGCTATAGCCCATAGTATCAACCAATATCAATTGGTCCCTTCCTAACTGCTTCCCAAGCACCAAAAAGCCTTTTCACAGATATGGGTATGGTGAGAAAAGGATTTGGCTAATGAACCTCTCAAGGATGTAACAATGGAGAGGGTGAGAGTTGAGAAATTTGGAGAATCAATATGTAAAGATTATGGATGAGTCAATCTTGTTTTTCTCTAGGGTTTCTCTCTCAAAATTCTCTCTAGAAGCTCTCTACATTTCGTGGGTATAAGGGGTATATATACTGTTGTGTGTTTAAAATGCGAAAGGTCAATTTTTCCCAAACAGAGTGGTATGGCGACTTGGCCTCGCGACTTGACTGAGTCGCGAGTTCAAGCCGCGAGCTAACTAAATGGCCAAACTAGACTTTTTGTCCTGTAATGCTCCAGCTGGCATGACTATTCAGCTCCTCTGCATGCTTCACTCGTGTGCATCCTTTGGCGACTTGCAAGCCGCGAGCAAGCCGTGAGATCCAGTCGCGAGTCCCTTGCTGAGTGCATAATCTTGAGCTTTTCTTCACACTCTCTCACACACTACCCTACATGATTCCCACCTAAATACAGGATTTCTAAATGCTGAATTACAAGCAAATTGGCACAGAATAAAGCCAACAAAATGGTTGATTAAATTCAACCTTACATGGCATTTAACCAAATTTGTCTTCGTGGGCAGCGAATTCTTACAAGCATGCCAAATCAGATTTTTACTTTTCCAGGGACTTTTAAGATCCAAATCTTCTTCCACAGAGGCTGCAAGATGGAGGCATAAGAGGAACAAGGTTCACTAGCCAGGCACAAATTCTGCAAAAATTTATACCCGGTTTGAACTGTGTATTCTCCATCCGGGCTAAAAGGCCAGATTAAAACATCATCTTGTATAGATTGACAAAGAGGTATGTTTTTGATAATTTCAACTTCCCAATCAAAGAAATATGAATCAATGAGCTCATCCTTCCACACCCGGTTTGTCTAGTCAATTATGGAACTAACCATTGCAATGCTCTCCCTAACAATAGGACGTGAGATGATTTTATTATTGAACTTCCCTGGCAACCACTTATCGCCCCATATATGAACTGAATTTCCACTCCCAATCCTCCAAGCAGCCCCTCTTTTAATTACATCACGACCTCGTAGGATACTCTTCCATGCATACGAAGCATTACTTGGTTCCCTTGCTTCCATAACACTACAATAAGGGAAAATTTTTGCTTTGAAGACCCGATAAAATAATGATTGATGATCATGAAGGAGTCTCCAAGTGTGTTTTGCCAAAAGAGCATCATTGAACCGTGGAAGTTCCTTAAAACCCATACCACCATGTGACTTTGGCTTACATAGATCCTGCCACTTCACCCAATGTATCTTCCTAGCATCCCCACGATGTCCCCAAAAAACAATTTGGATCAATGCTTCAATCTCACGGCAAAGAGTGACTAGTAACTTAAAACAAGACATCGTATAGGTAGGGAGTGTTTGTACAACAGCTTTGATCAAAATTTCTCGCCCCGCCTATGATAAAAGCTTAACTTCCCACCCCGCAGTTTCTTCCAAATCCTTTGCTTTAGATGATCAAAACTTTCTTTTTTTTACCCACAAGGGAAGGCAAACCTAAATACTTTTCATATTGCCGAACCACTTGCACCCCAAGAGCCCCTTTGATCACTTCTGGCATATCTAATGTGGTTAATTTGCTGAAAAAGAGTCTTGTTTTTGCTCTATTAATTTGCTATCCTGAGGCTCTCTCATAGGTCGCCAAAGCATCTAGCAACTTTAAGCATTCATCTTTCTTAGCCTTGCAAAAAATTAAACTATCGTTTGCAAAGAGCAGATGTGTTAGTTTGGGCTCATTCTGGCATATAGAAACTCCCTTAATATCCCCATTGCTTGCTGCCTCTTTTATGAGACTATGAAGTCCCTCTGTACACAAGAGGAACAGGTATGGAGAGAGTGGATCGCCTTGTCGCAGGCCCCTACTTGCCTTGATATCTCCATGAGGCTTTCCATTAATTAGAATGGAATAAGAGGCAGTAGTAATACACTCCATCATAAGATTCACCCACCGGTTATCAAAACCAATCTTCCTCATCACTTTCTCTATAAATTCACATTCAACCCTATCGTATGCCTTACTCATGTCAAGCTTTAGAGCCATGTACCTTATCTTACCTGCACAATGGTTTCTCATGTAGTGTAAAGTTTCAAATGCTAGCATGATATTATCCCAGATCAAACGATCAAAAAGGAATGCACTTTGGTGTTCTAAGATAAGTTGAGGCATTATTTTCTTCATCCTATTTGCCAAGACTTTAGAAAAAACCCTGTATAGTACATTACTCAGACTAATCGGTCTAAATTGCGACACAAACTCTGGGTTCTTCACTTTTGGGATTAAAGTAACAAAAGAGTGACCAAGGGCAGCAAGTAAAGAACCTGAATTTAAATAGTACAAAATAGATTGTGTAACATCATTACCAAGTAAAGTCCAATAATTTTGATAGAATAAGGGAGGCATACCATCGGGTCCAGAGCCTTTAATCGGGCCATTTGTTTCAAAGCTACCTCCACTCCATGGCAGTAAAATCTCGAGTTAGATCTGCATTCATCTCGGCTGTGACCACCTCGGGAATAACGTCAACTAGCTCTTCCAAGTGCTCAGGTCTGCTTGTAGTGAACAAGTCAGTATAATAATCCACAATAGTGTCATTTATTTGCTATTGGTGAGTACACCAATTCCTGTTAGCATCATGGAGTCTAGTTATGTAGTTTCTTCGTAGTCTTTGAGAAGCTTTAGTGTGAAAAAACTTCGTATTTTTGTCTCCATCTTTTAACCACATAATCTTGGATCTTTGCCACCACATAGTAGCTTCCTTATCTAGCAGCAAATTTATTTTCTCTTTCAACAATTTCGTAAGCCTTGAGTCACCTCCACCGATTGCTATCTTTTCTGCCTTGGTCAATTGTTTTCTTTTCCTCTTAATCTCACGCTTCACATTACCAAAAGCCTGCCTACTCCATTAGGTAAGTACTTTACCACATTGATCAATCTCGGTAATAATTTTAGTATCCCACGACTCATCCACATTTTTCCTCCAAACAGTTTCTATAGTATTAGTGCAACCTTTATCTGTCATCCACATTTGCTCAAACTGAAAAGGTTTCTGAAAACTACACTCCATACCCTCTGGTACAATCCACAAAGCTTTATGATCCGATGTAGTGACATCCAAGTGATGAATTATTGTCCTCAGGAACATCGAAAACCAATCATTAGTAGCTACAGCTCTGTCAAGCTTCTCCCATACTATATAATCCACATAATGTTTGTGCCATGTAAAATGTGAGCCTACAAATCCCATATCCATGAATCCGCATTCTTTGAGAACATCTCTAAAGGTTTGCATCTAATTATGTGGTCTGACTCGTCCACCTGTTTTCTCGAATTGGCGTGTAATTTCATTAAAATCGCCTGCACAAATCCAATGAGAGTAATTATGATTTTTTAGATTACAAAGCTTTGTCTATGATTCTTGCCTAAACCGCGTATCTGGTTCCCCATAGAAAGTTGTAAATCTCCATTCATTCTCTTTATTCTTATTGATCGTGGAATCAATATGGTCTGGAGAGAACGTTTCAATTGACAGGTCAAAATCTTCGTTCCAAAAAATTACCAATCCCCCCGCCTTGTATCTCCATGGAGCTTCGAGCATATTCTTGAAATCTATCCGTCTTTGAACTTGAACTATCCTATCTTTATTTGTCCATGTTTTGACTATAAACATATCAAAAGGATTTTTTGCCCACACCAATTCTGCAAGCTGATCTTCTGTACATAGGTTCCCAAGCCCACAATAGTTCCAAACTAACAGACACATTGCTTCTGGCAGGGCTGTTTAATAGCCTCCGCCAATATCGTTGTAAATTCATCTTCACCATGGAAAACCACTTGCTTTTTGTTTGGTAATTCATGGTGAGATTCTATATTATTCAAGCTTCTCTTCTAACTTCCCAAATTCTACGTCTATGCAGTGGATGAACCCGTGGCAGCCCTTGTAACTCTCTTCCAGGTCGGTTGAGTATTGTTGCTGGGAGTACAACCCGATTTGGATTGATCACTTACAGTTACGGGTGGAGAGATATGTAGGGATGATGAGGGAGGAAGTTGTGTGGGAGAGTAATTATTAATGTGTGATATGTCTCCATCCTTGTGTATCAGAGGAATTTTAGGTGATGAGTCTTTGATAGGAGAGTCCTTACCCGTGTGTACCATAGGAGTTTTAGGCAAATCAAATTTCTTCAGTTCTCGGTCTATTTCCTCAATACACTAGTAGAGATCTTTCGTGATGTTCCCCTTATAGAAAGGCTCCAAATCCGGACTTGGACTACTCACACCAATCATGGACTTCTCAACTTAGGAAGTAAAATTTGAATTTGAAAAATTTTCAGTAATTGCGCTTGCCATAACGGATATAGTGGACTTTCCGTGGACTTCCTACATGGGAAGTATTATTTGGAGATAAAATCCCCCAGACTTTGCACTTACCATATCGAGGTGTGTTGGCAGTTTTGGTTTCGACACCTTACTGGCCGTCGTTGCCTGAGTCTCAGCGGCTGCCTGAGGAAAGCGGCATTTCCTTGCATAGAAACTTGGTACTGTAATCACATTCCTCTGAGCTTTATTGAAAACTAGTGCCCGAATCCAATAACCATAGGTTTGTTGCTCCACTGTTAATGTTCCTTCACTATCGAGCCATACATCACAATTCCTGTCACTGTGTGTCAAACACCCTCTGTTCCTTGTTCTTGCCCAAGGAAATAATTCTTCCACGTTGTAAAGGTTGAGTAATATCCATGATTACCCTCACTCTCATAAAGCCAGCACCCTTGCAATCCACTCCATCTGGTGCACTACAAACTTGACCAATGGTTTCACATATTCCTTCAGCCACTCTCTGGTTCCTAAACCTTATTGGAATCCCATGCACTTGGACCAAAAATGGCGTGAGATTAAAAGGTAGTTCCTCCACATCCATATCCTTTTCACAGCATTGCAAAACCATAAGGTGTTTGTCAAAGGTACAAGGTTGGTTTGCCAAAATAGTATCCTGCTTTGTTATCAAAAGTGAATAAAACTGTATGATTTCCTTGATTCTTTACTTTGAATCCATTTTTTGATCTCCACAAAGGCTTCAAAGTCAAAGCAATCGCATCAATATTAAGGGCTCTTGTAGCCAAAAATCTCACAGCTATAATATATTCTGGAGTTGCCAACTCCTGAACCCATTCGAACTTTAGCCCTTCCTCACCAAATAGGGAAAGACCTGTCCAGTGACTCGTGAGGTCATCCATGGTGAATACTAAAAAAAAGCGTTTCCCAAAAACCCAAGAAAAAAAACCCAACAAACCTTAGAGTAACCTTGTTACTCTATGGGACAGAAGCACCTATTGAAAGGGACAGTCATTCTACAACCTAGGAGAAGATGGGGGAACCCTTCTTTTACTAGCAATAGAGAAACCTGTTTTAACCTATTACTTATATGTATTGAAATATATGTATATATTAGCAGCAATATATATATATATATATATATTACTTACTTTCTAACTTTCATTTCTCTTTTTTTTTTCCTTGGAACCCAGTAATTATTGAAGTAAAAATGTAAGTAGCAAGGAAAAAAATAGTGATGTTAGACATATTATAATATTTTACAAACTAATGTATTTGTCGGACTGTGAGCTATGTCATTCCACCTCAAAACCAATTGGTGATGAGGAAGACACACTCAAATCTTTTATGGGTTTCGACATCACACCACGCGGGCCTGTTTTTAGAGTGGTTGTAGGGAGTCAAATTGTGGTCCCCCCAACAATCCCTCCCTCACAATGACACTCCTGTGACTCAAACCCATGACCTTGGCTTTGATACCATTGTCGGACCGTGTGCCTTACCGATCCATCCAACGACCAATTAGTGAAGGATGAGGGGGCACAAATCTTTTATAGCATTCGATCGCAGACCAAGCCTATTGGTATTGGAGAGAATTGTGAAATCCCTCACAATCCCTCCCTCACAATGCGGCTCCAACGACTCGAACCTATGACTGGGCTCTGATACCACTTATCGGACCGTGAGCTATGTCATTCCACCTCAAAACCAATTGGTGATGAGGAAGACACTCAAATCTTTTATGGGCTTTTCAACATCACACCACGCGGGCCTGTTTTTAGAGTGGTTATAAGGAGTCAAATTGTGATCCCCCAACAGTATTACACTATTACTAATCACAAAAATGGTAACTTAAACAGTTATTTATTATGAATTTGAATCCACCATTCATCCAAAAAAAAAAAAAAACTTTCCTAACTGTTGATGCAAACACAATAATAATGGAAATAACACAACGAGAAACTGAATAATACTTCTGAATATTATTAATTTAGAGAGAAAATTTACACAACTCTATTTGGAGAGTGTAACTTGTCTCCACCAAAAAGAACACCCCTCCTTGCCAAGAACCTCTCTATTTTTTAGTGTATATTGCAGTAACTTGGATTGAGTCCGAATGAGTCTATTTATAGGCTCAATGGGACTCACGAAATTACTACCTCCACCCTTCACCTCCCCCTTACGCACATATTTAGTCCAATATTTGAGACAATTCAAGTTAGCCCATTAATCACCACAATTAAAAAGAATAAAATAGTCTCTCTCCTTTTCAATGTGGGATTAAACATTTTCACTAACTTCTCATCTTCTATATTCACTCTCACATCTTTACATTTATGTTGTAATATTTATTCATTTTAATTAATTAATATTAAAATGCTTCAACACTAACTTTCATCTCTCTCAGTATTTCTTCGAACCAACAATTATTGAAGTAAAAATGTTAGTCGTGGAAAACTTTAAATCTTGGACCTATAGTATATTGGGAAAATGGGTGAGACTGTAAAAGTAATTGACGCGGGAAAAAAACATTAGATTAGTAGGTTGCCCTTCTTTTCTACCTTAATTGTGTTTATTTTCTCTTGCTTTTTTTTCAAAAATAAAAAATAAAAGGATAAGAGAAGGATGTAATTGAAATTCTTATAATTCTCTTCCTATGCATCTGATTCCTTTGTTTCAAGCAGAAGTGTTGCAAATCAAATCAAATGGGTAATAGCAAATGGTGGAAAGTGAGAAACGCATAATAACTAGGGTAAAATTGGTGTTAAGAATTTTTTTTATAGGAGCATTTATATCCGTTCGTGCAAAAATTAATATCTATTTTAATATAGAAACCTATTTTTCCTATTACATTATCACTTTTCAAAACATCTCACATTAAATTATTTATTTTACACAACTTTTCATTAAAATATCAAAAAAAAAAATTATTTATTTATCTTTTTTTTATACATAACAATTACCATCCACTCTCTTCCTTCATCCTTGAGATAAGAGAAAAAATAAATAAAAAATTAAATGCAAAATAAATAGTGTTAGTTTAAATTCACATGGTTTTAGAGTATTTACATCAGTTTATGCAAAATTTTCTATTTATTTTAGTATAAGAACTTACGTTTTCTATTTTACATACTCACTTTTCAAAAAACACATCACATAAGATTATCTATTTTACACTACATTTCATTAAAATATCAAATTTTCTTGATTTTTTAAATTGTTTCTCTTTCTTTACACACACAAAAACAACCAACAATTGTCTTCCTTCATTATAGTGATACGTAAAAAAAGAATAAAAGTCTAAATGCAAAATAAATAGTATCAGTATAAATTTGCACAATTCCTTTATCCTTGCTCTCTTTGCATAATTGATGTGTTATATTCAAAACACCATTGTACTTTTATTAATTTCACAATTATTTTTATAACAATTGATTTGTTATATTGTGACTAATATAAATAAAACTAATATTAATAGTGAATCTATGTGAAAATGAGGTTACTGATCACAATCTATTCTATCTACAATTATACATTATATATATATATATATATTATTTTTTTTTTATATATTTATTTTGTGTGTTTCTTATATCACTTTTTTCTTATTCGCGTATTTCACATAATATGAATGTTCTATAATTGAGTTGAATATCGACCATACATCTTCATTGGGTAAAGCTACTGATTTTAACATGGTATGACATTGTGATTGTGATTGTGATTGTGATTGCAAGAATAGATACATCATGAAATGAGAACAGATATGACAATGTGAACTTTGTGCAATCTAATGCAAGCCACATGAGTCATTTCAGGCTGCCCCCACAGGAACAGCCCATAATGTGAATAAATACAATAACTTTCGGCCAGCAAAAATTTACAAAAGATTTTACAGTTACCAATACAGTAAATTGTTAATTAATAATAAGTGATAAAATGATGTTACCAATACCCATAACAGGACACAATAAAAACTTAATTATCAAACTCATTTGTCATGAAAAATATTTGTGAAAAATACTGTGTATTACTCGAATAAATATCATCCAAAACATAATATTGCATCATTCTTTACGTGGCAATTCCTATGTGTTGATGGGATGGTATGCTAGACAACCCTTTTTCAACAGACGTATCTATCTTTCTGCTTGCATGTACATGTTTATATTAGAGAGAATTTTTAATCAGAACTTCATAAAATTAAGAAATAAAAAATCAAGAAAGTCTTTAAACACAATTTTTTTATTTTTTATTTTTTTATTTTTATATCTGTTGTGTTGATGTGGTAGATTGTTCGTGATAGATAAAAAAAAAATGACGTCAGAGGTGACAACCAAAAAAAACTTATCAACTCAATTATTGTGAAAAATGTTATGAATTGTTATGTCTGAAAAACTGCTGAAAAAATTCTTCACTCATGAGTAAGTCATAATAGGTTAGGTTTTTTTTTTTTTTCAGAAGATAAAAATTTTAGAACAATATTGTTTGGTGGAATAAACATAAGATGAGTTCTATTTATTGATAACTCCACGCTTGGGGAAAGTTTATTTTCACCTCAAAAAAGAATTTTAGAGGAATGCAAGCTATGATTGAAGAAGGATTACAAGCAATGAAGCAACAAGTTAAACAGCAAGAAGGTCCAGTTCATCTTCAAGAAAATCATCTTCTTGAAAATGAGCTGCTGCAACAACCAATACATCATCCATGACTTAAGGTAGGTGCTCTAATTCCTAGGTCCATCAAGTTAGAATTTCCTAGATTTAGTGGAGGTGATCCTTCTACTTGGATCTTTAGAGCAGTGCAATTTTTTCGTTACTATGAAATACTTGAGGAAGAAAAAATCTTGAATGCTTCTTATCATCTTGATGATGAGGCATTAGTTTGGTTTCAAGATTGTGAAAGATCTTTGGATTCTAGGGAGACTTTTGTTAGGGCCATTCAAGTTAGATTTGGACCTTCATCATATAATGATCCCATGGAAACTCTGACCAAATTGAGGCACACTATAATTGTGTTTGCCTACAAGAGCCAATTTGAAATAAGCAATAGAATCAGAAATCTACCCGAGTCTCATAAGCTCAGTTGTTTTCTGAGTGGTTTAAAGTGATAGGCCACAAACTGAATAACCCCTTGTGATAGAAATTAATTAATTAATTAGCCAAGTTATTAATTAATCAATTTATCATGCAAACGTGTGGTAGCACAAACAAATCACCAATAAACTAATTATGCAGCGGAAAATAAATAACACGGTGATTTGTTTACAAATGGGGAAAACCTAACGGTAAAAACCCCACCGGGTGATTTTCAGGTCACCACTCCCAAAACTCCACTATTATCACAACAAACGGTTACAAGTAAAGGAATCCCAAGTACCTTACCAACCTACAGTTGAATCCTTACCCCAATACCCAATTGGACTTGTTCTGTAGTAGAGGTGATCCTTCTACTTGGATCTTTAGAGCAGTGCAATTTTTTCGTTACTATGAAATACCTGAGGAAGAAAAAATCTTGAATGCTTCTTATCATCTTGATGATGAGGCATTAGTTTGGTTTCAAGATTGTGAAAGATCTTTGGATTCTAGGGAGACTTTTGTTAGGGCCATTCAAGTTAGATTTGGACATTCATCATATAATGATCCCATGGAAACTCTGACCAAATTGAGGCACACTATAATTGTGTTTGCCTACAAGAGCCAATTTGAAATAAGCAATAGAATCAGAAATCTACCCGAGTCTCACAAGCTCAGTTGTTTTCTGAGTGGTTTAAAGTGATAGGCCATAAACTGAATAACCCCTTGTGATAGAAATTAATTAATTAATTAGCACAAACAAATCACCAATAAACTAATTATGCAGCGGAAAATAAATAACACTGTGATTTGTTTACAAATGGGGAAAACCTAACGGTAAAAACCCCACTGGGTGATTTTCAGGTCACCACTCCCGAAACTCCACTATTATCACAACAAGCGGTTACAAGTAAAGGAATCCCAAGTACCTTACCAACCTACAGTTGAACCCTTACCCCAATACCCAATTGGACTTGTTCTGTAGTGACAGTTCCCCTTTTCAATGCACGACTCTGAAGTACATGACTATCCAATTGCGTAGATCCCAGTACGCAACTTCAATCACCAACTAAGAAGGTTGTTGGCTGTAAAGTTCTTCAATTCATCCACACGATGAAGATCAAGAAGATGCTTGGTTACAAAACCCTACGGTGCACATACACAACAACTTCTTCAAGAGAAAGAGATGAACTAGGGCAAGAACTTTGTCTCCGGTCACAATTTGCTTAAACAGAGTTTGCTCAATGCTTGTGCAACTTGCGAACTGTTTGACGGCCCTTAAAACAATCATTTTATATGTCTAGGGTTAGGAGAAAAGAAAGCCCAAAGACATATTCACGGATCCCAAGAAAATCAGATCAGAATTCTGAAATTCCTAAACCTCGACAAATAGGAGGTGTCGAGCAGGTGTCGAGCACACGGGGCTTGAACAGCTTTCTTAAGCTCGGTAGATGCAGCTGTCGAGCCAACTGTCGAGCTTTAATGAATTTGCACTATCAGCTTGTTTTCTTGAACAGACTTGAAGGCTTCAACATTTGATCTTGAAACATGGTTTCTTGAAGTATTTAAACACATCCTAAATCTACCCAAATACAAGTAGAGTGCGTTTTGTCAAAGGATAAGTCAATTACATAAAATCATGACATATGTTCTTAACATGTGAAACACATATGTCCTAACATAAAGGATGAGGTTAGATTAGCAGTGAGAATGCAAAATCCAAGAACTTTAAGTGCTGCTTTTGGGTTAGCTAAAATTCAAGAAGAGTATTTGTCCACTTGTAAGAAGATGTATAAGCCATTTTCTGAGTCTGGCGGGGTTAATTAGCAAGAACAAGCATTAAACAAGTATAACAATAAGGGTGAGACTAAAATAAGGGTCCCTATTCAAAAGATTACTCCAAGTTAGATGGAAGAAAGAAGAAAAAAGGGTATTTGTTACTACTGTGATGAGAAATGGCAGCCAAGGCACAATTGTAAAGGTCTTAAATTGTTCATGATAGAAGAAGTGCAAGAGGTCAATGAAGTTGAAGTTGTGGAAGTGGAGGATAATACAGAATTTCAGTTAGATCAAGCTGATATCACTTTATATGCTCTGTTGGGCAGCCCTTCACTAGGGACTATGAGGGTTTTGGGTCAGATTAATGGGCATTGGGTTGTCATACTTTTGGATACTGGAAGTTCTCATAATTTTCTTGATTTTGTGTTGGTTAGAACTTTGCAATTGGCTATGGACACTACAAGGATTTTGAGGTTAGGGTGGCTAATGGAGATTTGATTAGAACTAAAGGTGAATGTAAGTATTCGTTGATCAAAATGCAAGGCAAAGATTTCTTGGTGGATCTGCATGTATCAACATTAGGGGGTTATGATGTGGTTTTAAGCACCCAATGGCTAAGTACACTTGGTCTCATTAGTTGGGACTTCAAAGAATTGGAGATGGAATTCATGTATCAAGGTATCAAGTCCACAGGTTCAGTAATACATGATGGTGAGCAGTTTCTTAAACAATCAAATTAGAAAGGGTTGTTTCTGCAAATTGTGTCACAACAACCACAGGTACCATCTGCACAGAAACTTTTTCCACTAGAGGTGCAGCCTTTGCTGGAGGAATTTGCTGTAGTTTTTGAGGAACCAAAATGCTTACCACCATGTAAAGGACATGAGCACTAGATTGTTCTCAAGCCAGGAACCCAACCAATATGTCAAAGGCCATATAGGTACCCTTTTTATCAGAATTCAGAAATTGAGAATATTGTTAGAGACTTGCTTAAATCTGGTTCTATTAGAAATAGCCAAAGTCCATTTGCATCTCCTGTTTTATTAGTAAGGAAAGCAGATGGTAGTTGGAGAATGTGTGTGGACTATAGAGCTCTTAATAAAGATACAATGAAGGGTAAGTTTCCACTTCCCGTGGTGGATGAGCTACTGGATGAACTGAGTGGTGCTTGGGTATTTTCTAAGTTGGACTTGAGATCTGGTTATCATCAGATTCGAATAAAGGAAGAGGATATTGAGAAAACAACCTTTAGAACTCATGAAGGCCATTATGAGTTCTTAGTTATGCCCTTTGGGTTGACTAATGCTCCTTCCACATTTCAATCTCTCATGAATGATGTGTTCAAACCATTTCTTAGGAAATTTGTATTGGTGTTTTTTGATGATATACTAGTATATAGTCCTGATCTGAATTCCCATGTATTGCATCTCAAAACTGTCTTACAAGCCTTACTAGACAATAAGCTTTTTGCCAAAAGAAGCAAATGTGCTTTTGCATGTTCTGAAGTTGAGTACTTAGAGCATATTATTTCTAGAAAAGGGGTGCAAGCAGATTCTAAGAAGACAACAGCTATGTTAGATTGGCCAATTCCTAAGACTGTGAAGTCCTTAAGGGGTTTCCTTGGTCTAACTGGATATTATAGAAAATTTATTAGAAATTATGGTATTATTGCTGCCCCACTTACTGATTTACTCAAGAAGGATGCATTTGAGTGGAATGAAAAGGCTAACTTGGCATTCCATAATCTTCAAGAGGTTGTTTCTCATCCTCCAGTCCTTGCCTTACCAGATTTTTCTCAGCCTTTCTTGGTGGAATGTGATGCCTCAAGCTATGTTATTGGAGCTGTGTTAATACAAGCGAGTTGACCAATTGCTTTCCATAGTCAAGCCTTGAAAGGCAAGAGCATTCATTTATCCACTTATGAAAATGATTTACTTGCTTTGGCTACAGCAGTGAAGAAGTGGAGACCATACCTATTGGGAAAACCATTTATGATTAAAACCGACCATCGGAGTTTGAAACATTTGTTGGAGCAAAGAATTGGAACTCCTATGCAGCAGAAATGGATCACTAAGTTACTGGGTTACTCTTTTGCTATTGACTATAAGAAAGGGAAGGAAAATGTTGTAGCTGATGCCTTGTCTAGAAAAACTGGGAGTGAGGAACTTGCTAAACAACAGGAACTTTTGGAGGCAGTTAGCAATTTGTTTTGTATTGACTTTCAGGGTGATACCAACAGCAGTTTATTTCTCATTTCCTTTCCTAATCCTACTTGGATCGAAGAGCTTAAGGCTAGTTATCAAGGAAATGCAGAGGTACAACAGATTTTGCAATACATTGTTGGTAGTTCTGAAGCTACTGGCAAGTTTAATTTGCAGAATGGCTTGTTGCTTTACAAGGGCAGAATTTATCTGGGAAGAAACTGCAGTTTGAAGTCTAAAGTGTTAAGCATGGTGCATGATAGTCCTTTAGGGCACTCGGGCTATTTGAAAACATTTCATAGAGCCAAAAGGGATTGGTTTTGGTGGGGAATGAAACATGATTTAAAGGACTATATTAAAAGTTGTGATATATGTCAGAGAATCAAGCATGAAACCAGTAACCCAACTGGTCTTTTACAACCCTTGGCTATTCCTCATACAGCCTAGACCTTTATCAGTATGGATTTTGTTGAGGGATTACCTAAATCTCAAAAACATGATGTTGTGCTTGTAGTGGTAGACAAACTTACTAAGTTTGTTCATTTCATACCTTTGTCCCATCCCTATACAGCAACCAAGGTTGCTTCTTTATTCATGCAACACATATTCAAATTACTTGGGATGCCTACCTCCATAATTAGTGATAGGGATCCTATCTTTACTTCTAAGTTCTGGGAGGAATTATTTAGATTGCAAGGGGTTGAGTTGGCCATGTCATCTGCCTATCACCCTCAATCTGATGGTCAGACAAAGGTGGTCAATAATAGCCTTGAGCAGTGTCTAAGAGCCTTTGCAGGAGACAAACCAAAGCAATGGGTGGAGTGGTTACCTCTAGCTGAGTTTTGGTTTAATACCAACTATCATACAGCTACTAAACTAACTCCCTTTGAAGCTCTTTATGGGTTTCACCCAAACTTTTGAATTACATTCCTGGTCTTACGAAGGCAGTTGTTGTTGAGGATTATTTGCAGACTAGACAGCAGATTTTGAGTCTTCTCAAGACTAATTTGGTTGCTGCTCAAGATAGAATGAAACTCCAAGCTGATAAGCATAGAGTGGAGAGACACTTTGAGGTGGGGGATTAGGTTTCCCGAAGGCTGCAGCCCTTCAAACAACAATCCATTTGATTAAGGAAGGTTGGGAAATTGGCACCTAAGTTCTTTGGACCTTTCCAAGTTTTGTAGAAGATTGGCCATGTTGCTTATATGTTTGACTTACCCCCAACTTCAGGCATTCACCTAGTTTTTCACGTATCATGCTTAAGGGCCAAGCTTGGTCAGCACATTAATCCTATTCCTACATTGCCACCAGTGGATTCCCAGGGTCACTTATCTCCTTAACCAATTGCAATTTTGCAGCAAAGACCAGTTCAGTTAAGGAAGCACAGGTAGGCTACTGAAGTTCTAGTGCACTGGGAAGGCTCTTCACAAGATGATGCTACTTGGGAGCTACTACACAAGCAACAGCAACACTACCCTCACCTTGTGGGCAAGGTTCTTTAAAAGGGGAGAGTAATGTTAGGACTTCAGTACAAGACATCACAGTTGTGATAATTGTGTGCAGTAGGTACTTGTACAAAGTTAGTTAGAACAAGCATCAAAGTATCGTACATTGTTAGTTGGAGTGTTGAGCTGTAATATGTGTACTTTGTGGTTAGTTAGTTAGTTACTACTAATAGTAATACAGTGACTAGAATAAGATTGAGATGATTGTAATAAGAAGAATTAAAAAATGAGAATGCATTTGCTTAGTTCTCATTGAGACTAGCTTAGAGGTTGATTCCCTTGAAGAATCATTGGAGGACTAGTTCCCTCGAAAAACTACCAATTTGAGTGAGTAAGAGAATTAGAGAGTTGAATTACTTAGGATTCTACCAATTACTCAACCAATATTTTTCTTTACATAAATAACTAACTTGAGGTTCCTCCCTCCTATTGTGTGAGCCTTCCTAATTAAGATAATAATAATAATACTAATAGGGTAAATTTCACAAACCTACCCTGAGGTTTGTGCTAATACCAACTAGGTCCAAAACATTCTAAAATCCACCAATTTGGTCCTCAAAAGACAATTTTGTCCCTGACAGCCAAACACCATTAATTTCATTTTCTTATCTTCCTCTCTCTTTTTTCTATCTTGTTCCTTCCCTTTCTTCTCTCTCTGTTATCTAAGTTCTCTTTCTCAAAACTCTCTCTAACTGAACCTTAGCCCCGGTGAAACTCATGGCTTGGTCACTAGCATCAGCAACACCACCATGCAAGGATCTTCCTTATTCCCACAACAATCAAAGCCGTCAACGGACTCTCATCCCTCTCTCTCTCAGATCGAAACCTACGCAGTAGTGGTGGTGGTGCTTCGATCTAGATCTCGCCTTCAACAGACTCTCGCGATGGCATCGTGGATCATAACATGGTCGATCTTGTGATATGGTGTGTTTTTTTTGGTTTCTCTTATGAAGATAGTTGGGATTGTGCTGGTCTTCAGTGTTGGCTGGGATTTTTGTTAGTTTTTTTGGGTTTTTGTTGGGATTTTTTAGGAGATTTCATTAGGAATTTATAAAGGTATTTGTGTGTTGTTTGGCTTGGATTTTTTCTGGTTTTCTTGGGTTTCTATTGGTTTTGAAAGATATATTTTTTGGTACTTTTTTGTGGAGATTTTTTTATTTTTTCATAGAGTTTTTGATACTATTTTTTATGGATTCAGAGATTTTGGTATTGTTACTATGCTGATTTTTCTGGTACTTTGGGATTATTTGTAAAGGGTATTATGAAAGTTGTTAGAGACATATTTGATGTAATTGGCTAATCCTTTGACAAAACACACTTTACTTGTAATTGGGTAGATCTAAGATGGGTTTAGTACTTCAAGAAACAAGTGTTCAAGTTTAGTATTGAAGCCATGTAAATCTAACCAAGAAACAAGTGAAGGAAGTGTTGTTCATTAAAGCTCGATGGAAGTCTCGACAGAATACTTTCTATCAAGAATTACTATTGAAGCTTGACACAAGCTAAATCTGTTGAGAATTACAAAATCAAAAATTCCAAATTTGATTACATGCATATCCTTGAGTATTTGTGTAGGGTTTCTTTTCTCACAACCCTAAACATATATAAGGATTATTTTAAAAGCCGTCACAAGTTATGCAAGGGTTGCAATTGTTGTTACATGCATTGTGTGGCAAGAGACAAAAATTGCCCCAGTTCATCATATTCTCTATAGAAGCTACTGCGTCTTTACGCAAGGGGTTTTGTGACCAAGAAGCTTCTGGATCTTCACTGTTGATGAATTAAAGAACTTTGCAGCCAACAATCTTCCTCAAGTTGGTGTGTTAGTCACATACTAGAATCCGTGCATCATTGGTTAGTCTCGTACTAGGATTCGTGCATTGAAAAGAGAGATTGCCGCTACAATACGAGTCCAATTGGGTATTGGGGTAAGAGTTCAATTGTAGGTTGGTATTAGGTACAGGGATTCCTTTTACTTGTAACCGCTTGTTTTGATAATAGTGGATTCTCTGAAGTGGTGACTTTAAATTCACCCGGTGGGGTTTTACCTCAGTGATTTTCCCCATTCATAAACAAATCACCTATGTCAAACTTATTTTCCACTGCATTTAGTTATTTGGTGATTTGTTTGTGCTACCACGCTATTGCATGTTAAATTGACTTAATTAATTAACTTGGATAATTAATTGATTAATTTACCAAAGAGGTCAATACATTTTTTAACTATCAAGTGGTATCAGAGCAAGCACACTCTGATTAGGTTTAATCTTTGCTATGTGATCCATTGACCTCTGTTTGTCATGGATAGAGGACAATCTCTTATTATACCTCCTTTATTTGATGGCACTAACTATACATACTGGAAAGTACGTATGAGAGTTTTCTTGCAGTCTTTAGATGAGAAGGTATGGCAAGCTATGGAGACTGGTTGGACTAAGCCAAAGGAAGCGTCGGCTGATTGGATGATGCAAAGATCAAAGCGGCAAACTTCAACAGTAGAGCATTGAACGCCATTTTCAGTGCAGTCACAAATAAGGAATTCAAGAAAATATCCTTGACTGAAACTGCAAAGGAAGCATGGACCATCCTCTAGACAACTTATGAAGGGACTAAAACTGTCAAGGATTCAAAGCTCCAAAGGCTCACTACTAGCTTTGAGGAGATAAAGATGGAGGAGGATAAGTCATTTGATGAGTTCTATGCCAAGCTGAAGGACATAGTCAACTCAGCCTTCAATCTTGGGGAAACTATTCCCAAACCCAAGGTTGTGAGAAAGGTGCTTAAAACTCTACCTGAAAGATTTCATGCCAAGATCATTACCATTGAAGAATCAAAGGATATTGACTCAACTCCTTTGATAGAGCTGGTTGGCAACTTACAAACCTATGAATTGGGTTTGACTAGAATTGGGAAAGAAAGCAAAAGTAAGAGCATGGCACTGAAGGCCAAAAGTAACGAGATTGATGAGTCTTCAGATGATGAAGATTCCAAGATGAAATCATATATCACTAGGCAGTTTAAGAAGTTCATGAAGAATGCCAATGTGAAAAGATTTGATAAGTACCGTAAGCAATCCAATTCTTCTCAATTCAAAAGCCAAGACAGAGGAAAGAATGATGCTAAGGATGGCAGTCAATACACTATTCCCTCCAAACCAAAGTGCTTCAGATGTCAAGGTTTTGGACACATGAAACAAGAATGTCCAACATATCTCAAGACAATTGGGAAAAACAAGGCTCTTGTTGCTACCTTGAGTGACACCGAGCCTGAGATTGAGTCAGATAACAGTGATAACGAGGGAATCTTGAGTGCCTTCACTGCCACAGTTGATCCTACTGAAGGGGTTACAGAAACAGAAGATGAAGAAGAGGACTTGGTGGTATCTAAGTTTGAGAAAATGGATGAACAAGATGACATCCATACAGCCTATGCAAAATTGTATAAGGTTTCTAAGAAACATAAGAAACTATATAGGCTAGCCACCAAGAAGCTAAGTGATGTGGAGCTAGATCGAGAGGGGCTCTCTACAAAGGTTGATGAAGCAAATCAAACCATTGGAGCTTTGCGGTTCGAGAACAACTTCCTTGCTAAAAGGACAAAGAAGCTTAAAGCGGAACTGTTCCAAGTTAGAGCTCAATTGGAGAGGACTTCAAGTACAAAGCTCGATCAGATGCTAAGCTTTCAGAAAGCTGCTTCTGATAAAACCGGTTTGGGGTATGATTTCTCTTCTCCTAATATTGCCTCATCTAGTACAATTGTGTTTATCTCACCTATTGATAATGTTAATTCTAAGAATGATGAAGCTAAAACTGAAATAGCTTATGAGAACTTAGACAATGGCAAATCTATTCTAGGAGCACGCCCTAAGGTTAAAAAGAAATAGGCTAGAAACCCTAGGACTAAAATGGGAAACAACAAAAAGTCTCAACAAAAGAAGCCGCATTTCTGTCATCACTGTGGAGCTTCAAGGCATACTCGTCCAAATTGCTACAAGTGGTTAGCCACTCAACAAAGTAAAAATATGGTCTCGTCCAGAAACCAAAATCAGTTTCCATCCTCTTTTGCTCCTCTTAGAGATCTTCTTAAAGCCCTTGTGTTCCTTTCAAACTTGAACTGTTTCAATTCTTCTCCCTCACCTCCGAATCAAAGGTTCGCACAAAAGAAATGTTCTTCCAAAGTGTGGAAGGAAAAAGGCTCAAAGTGATTTAGTCATTTTTTCTCTCTCTCCCCTTATGGTTATGCATTACCTGTTTGTTTTGCTTTTTTGTTTTGAGTCAATCTAGTTTTATGCTTTGTGTGTTTCTTTATGTTTTTGTTTGGTTGTTTTTCAATTTTTACTTATTTTTGCTTTTCATAAAAATTAAAAAAAAAAAATTGAAAAATAAGAAAAATACAAAAACAGTGTGTGCATATGTATATTGGTACTTGTGTACCTTAGATGGCCTTTGAAACAAATTTTTCTAAATTTTGTATCTTTTGTAACTTAGATGAGCATCTCAATGCACAACTAAGCAAGTAAGCTTTGTGGCTCGTGTTTGTGATAAGTACGATTATGTAATCTCTTATATATTAACACTCATATCACTCTTTTTGACGGGAATGACTAGAAAATCCTAAGAGAAATGCATAAATAACCATCTCACCACTAAAACCTACCAATCATGTATAACATCTATGTGCTTCGACATAGCAAAATTGTGATATTTAAGCTTACAAAATTGGGTACTTCTTCTCATGCCCATGCATGCTATGCTTAAAAGAAAAATATGCAAAGAATACAAAAGCGAAAAGAATCAAAATGCTTTTAAATATGATTACAAACATGTTTCTAAGAGATGTGGGAGTTATAGGATGTACCTCGAAGGTGATAGTCCCCATCAAGCAGTTATGATTATATGTGAGTGTATTTGATTTTCTCATATCTCAAATCGTCATAATATGAGACACTTATGCACTCTCGCTATATTTTCACACACAACATGCAAATTCTTTGCTACTTTTGATACATTTGCAGGTACAATGTGATTTGACCATCACAAGAAATACATGTGTTAATATATGCCCACTAAACTGTCTTAACTTGTTTTTGAAATATAAAAGTGGTTAGACTTGTTGTGTATGTGTGTGTGTGTGTGTTTTGGATCTTTGAATGCTTTGCATATATGTTGAAAGATGTTTTGAGAGCTTAATATGTTGATTTGATCTATGTTTAAGTAGCTTGCTTGTTGCATTCATTTCTATGTGTTTTTTTCTTCTTTGAAAAACTCATTTTCTTCAAGCTCGACAACTTCTCTACAAATCCTCGACAGATTCCCTTTTATCGAGCCCTTCTTTCTCCTTGTCTCGACAAATCTTAACGGAATCTCGATCCATCGAGATTTTTGGGTTTCTTCTCGATAAATTCTCAACAGCTTCTTCGATCCATTAAGCTACCTTCTGTCTGGCTGATAGATTCTCAACAGATTCTCGATCCTTCGAGGTGTTTTTGCTGTCGACAGATCCTCGACAGCACCTCGATAGATTCATTTCTATCGAGATTTAGTGCTCAACAAATCTCGACAGATATCTCAATCCATCGAGCTGCAATTTCTATTTAAAGGCTTAACGCAAATCAAAAATCATTTCTCACTTCTCTCTCTTGACAGAAACTTCTCTCTCTCGCCCCAAACACTCTTTTCTCACTCAAATCTCCTCACCTACTCTTTTTTGGCCTAGATCAAGCCTCAAACACTTCGTAAGTGTTCTAATCCTCTCATTTTTCATGCATTCATGCATTTTTAACCTAGGTTTTAGGGTTTTTGAAAATTTTTGGGGTTTTTAAAAATTTTTGTGAAATTGTTGTGTTGGGTGTTATTGATTTAATGTTATACGTTCATGCATTGCATTCTCATTGCATTTCACCAATATTTCATGCATTTATATGTGTGTTTGATTATTGTTGAATGTGTGCTGGTAGGTTTGGATTGGGTTTTTACCCATGATGCGATTTAAATTTTGCACGTCACATGTTCATGCATACATCTTTCCTTTCTATTCTATTTCTTTGTTTCTGTGTTATGATTATGTTATGTTCTCTCTCTCTCTCTCTCTCTCTCTCTCTCTCTCTCTCTCTCTTGGATAGACTGCACATAGCACCCGAAGTGCGTAAATCCACTTCGGCTCGAAACCCTCTTGGTTCCGGGTCTCCTTCTTCTGATCCTATTCCCTCTCTTGTTCGGTTTTGTGATAAGAAGGTCCGAAAGGACTTCTTGGAGAACTTTCAGAAACGTGGCGTTAATCTGGAGCGCCATGTTATTCTGTCGGACTTTTCTGACACTCCTCTCCCGGCCATCATTCGGACTCGGGGCTGAGAATCTCTACTTGAGAGTACCTTAAGGTGTCCCATCGTGTTTATACAAGAGTTATACTCTAATATACATGGTATCGATATCTCTATACCTTGGTTTGCCACTACATTTTGAGGTACACGTATCGTAGTTACCCCAAATCTTATATCCGAGGTACTACATGTTCTGCAGGTAGCGCATCCTGACTAACCCAATTGTGAGCGTCTTCGGACTGTGTCCAAAGACAAGCTTCTGTCTCACTTTTGTGAGACACCTTCCATATAGGGTGGGAAGCAAAACTCCCCATGCTCGGACTTTGCAAAAGGTCCGAGGTTCCTAAACATGGTGATGGCATTTACTCTTACTCCATTGTCTCATTATAACTCTATCACAGAGCCTCGTGTTCATTTTCTTTTGTCTCTTCTTAAGAACATCTCTATAGACTTCCCCTCTCACTTCATCACATCTGTCATCGATGTGTATTAAGATACGACGACCCGTGATAAGCTCATCTTTCCTTCAGCTATCACGTGGATCCTTCGCCATGTTTCCATCCCCATTCCTAATTCTCCTTATTTCACCACCATGGGTGCCATCAGCGCCAATTCTGTTCAGTTGAGCGAGGCCCAGTTTTAACCGAAGTAGCCACAAATGGAGACGACTAATCATGCAAATCTTGTAGCTCCTTCTTCTTCGGCTCCTTCCACCTCTGCTCCTTCTTCTTCAGCAGTTGGTGTGACCTTGGAGGCCATCATGGTGCAGTTTCAGTGCATGTATGCTTGCCTTGACTCTCTCACCAATGAGATGTGTTAAGTGAACACCCATGTCAGTCATATAGCACGACGACAGGCTCGTCTTGGTGGTTTCACTCCCTCTCCATCTCCTTCTCTAGAGGCTTCGGCAGATGATGATGGTGATGATGATGAGGTTGCTAACTCTTCTAGTGATGATGAGGTGATGACCTCTCGGTGACTTGCCCTTTGTCATTCATGACAAAAAAGGAGAGTAGTTTTGGGATGAGAGTAGTCTTGTACTTAGGGGGAGAGTTAGTATAGGATTTTTTTTTAAGGGGAGTGTTTATAGATCTTGAGGGATGTAGTGAGGTTCTTATGTACTTTTCTTTTCTTTTACATTAGCCTCTTGTATACTAGTCTTATGACCATTTATTGACATACATTGTACTTATCTTTTCTCATATATGCTTCTTTACCTATCTCTCCATGTGTTGTTTCTTTTCTCTTTTTATACTCGTGTTTCTTTATGTATGCAATCTTTATTTTTGTTTCACACATGATGCCTTGATAAGTTTTGTTTAAGTGTTTCAAAAAGACAGGTTGTGAAAATCTACCATGCCATGAACACTTTTCTTGCAAAGTTTTTTAAGAGTTTGTGTTAAAGTTAGATTTGTTTTTGTAATTCAACAAGTGGTTATCAGTCTAGTGTTTTAAGACTCCTCTCATGATTTATTTGTTTGTTGTGATTTTGTCACAGATTGCCAAAAGGGGAGATTGTGAGGGACATATTTGATGTAATTGGTTAATCTTTTGACAAAACACACTTTACTTGTAATTGAGTAAATCTAGGATGGGTTTAGTACTTCAAGAAACAAGTGTTTAAGTTTAGTATTGAAGTCATGCAAGTCTAACCAAGAAAAAAGTGAAGGAAGTGTTGTTCATTGAAGCTCGACAAAATCCTTTCTATCAAGAATTACTGTTGAAGCTCAACACAAGCTGTATCTGTCGAGAATTACAAAATCAGAAATTCTAGATCGGATTATGCACATATCCTTGAGTATTTGTGTAGGGTTTCTTTTCTCACAACCCTAAACATATATAAGGATTATTTTAAAAGCCATCACAAGTGATGCAAGGGTTGCAATTGTTGTTACATGCATTGTGTAATCGGAGACAGAAATTGCCCTAGTTCATCATACTCTCTGTTAGAAGCTATTGCGTCTTTACGCCAAGGGTTTTATGACCAAGTAGCTTCTCGATCTTTACTGTTGATAAATTGAATAACTTTACAGCCAACAATCTTCCTCAAGTTGGTGTGTTAGTCACATACTGGGATCCGTGCATCATTGGTTAGTCACATATTGGGATTCGTGCATTGAAAGGAGAGATTGCCGCTACAATACAAGTCCAATTGGGTATTGGAGTAAGAGTTCAACTGTAGGTTGGTATTAGGTACTGGGATTCTTTTTACTTGTAATCGCTTGTTTTGATAATAGTGAATTCTCAGAAGTGATGACCTTAAATTCACCCGATGGGATTTTGTCTCGGTAGTTTTCCCCATTCGTAAACAAATCACCTGTGTCAAACTTATTTTTTGCTGCATTTAGTTATTTAGTGATTTGTTTGTGCTACCACGCTATTACATGTCAAATTGACTTAATTAATTAACTTAGATAATTAATTAATTAATTTACCAAATGAGTCAATACATTTTTAGCCTATCAAAAGTAACGGTGTTTAGCTGCTAGAGATTATAACCACTAAAATAAAATTGATTTCTAGCAAGATTTGCTAAAAAAATTAGCCTGAGGTTAGAGAGAGTTTTTGAGAAAGAGAGCTCAGAGAACAGGGAGAATAAGGGGAAAGGAACAAGACAGAAAAGAGAGAGGAAGAAGAGAAAATGAAAGTAACGGTATTCGGCTGTTAGGGACAAAGTTGTCTTTTGAGGACCAAATTGATGGGTTTTAAAATGTTTTGAACCTAGTTAATATTATCACAAACCTCAGGATAGGTTTATGAAATTTACCCATAATAATAACATAATCTAATCTACTAATTTTAAAATGAATATATAAAATTATCCTAAGAACTTAGAAGATTCTAGTCTTAAGTCCATAAAATTTTAGGTAGGTAGTAACAATCAAATATAGGCTGTCGTCCCAGACATCAACTCTATTAACCTAATGCATTTTTGTATCTTATTTTCAAGTCTTGTGGGTCAAGGTCCCATTTGGCTTATTATTCTTTGTTGGGAAAGTTTATTAGAGTGTGCGGACGGCGAAGCAACCTTTATTTAGTTGGCAGAAGTCTCCAAAAATGGAAAATTATTGTTTCCTATTATTTTTACCCTCTTTAGTAGGATATGAATGGAATATTCTCGATTCTCATGGCCCTACTAAGAAAATTTAATTCCCAACGTGATCTAAAGCACAATGTCCATGATATTGGGCAATGGTGATATCGTAAAGGCAACGCTATACATTACTTATTGAGTGAGAAAGTTAGGTACAATATAAAATTCATTTTACATAAAAACACTTTAAACTCTTATTATTTCATTTTATCGGTTCTGAATTTTGAAAATCTAATTGTTGAATTATATGTTGCTATTATATACTTTATGCTTGCAAAATTTCAAAAAAATCAAAGATCAATTGTTATATCATTAATCAAATGTTTAAATTTCAAATTTTATGGGCTAAAATTATGCATAAAAAATAAGTTTATTGATGAATAGTGAATAACAACTGATTTGAACGAAATTTGACATACACATTAAGAATATAAAGAACATGCAATCCAACCGATAGATTTTCAAAACCCACACCTAATAAAAATATATATGAGGAGTTGAAAGAGTTTCTTTTTAAAAACTCTGTTCTTTTCAAAAATACTTTTATTTTGAGTTTGTGATTGGTATAAGTATCTTATTTTATTTTGATCTTTGGAAGAATGGCACCTCAGCTCATTGAGAAAAAATTTTGTTCTGTCCACTGTCCATTGAAGAACCATACGGTTATGCAATATTAGATATGTTCATCGCAAATTGATTCGACCGACAAAATGCATAGTATTAAAACAATGCTAAAAAGTAAAAACTATGGCTTTGGTCAAAATATGGACAAAATGGGCAAATACCCTTTTTTGGGAAATTAAACATTCGTTTGCCCTCTTTCTGAAAGTAAATAGGGAAATGCCCCTCATTTGTAACTCGACAATAGAGAAATCGAGTTTCAATGAATAACTCGATATTTGTATGATCGAGTTAGTCTGACCTTCGAATTTTTCCCAATAAAAAAATGTTTGTTTAGACGTTCATAACTCGGGAAACTAGAAATCGAGTTTTAATGAATAACTCGATATTTCTATGATCGAGTTAGTCTGATTCTAATTTTTCCCAATAAAAAAATGTTTGTGTAGACGTTCATAACTCGGGAAACTGGAAATCGAGTTTTTTTCAGCGGTTTGAATCAATAGGACCCTAACGTCTCACAACGCTATTCAGTCACTCGCTCTCCCTGTACACTCTCTTTCCCTCGCTCTCTGCCATCACTCTCTCTCCACACTCTGTCTCTCTCGCTCTGCGATCAGGCTTCCCCACTCTTCCTCGAGTCTCCATCAGTCGTCGTTGGTTCCCGCCGCCGCTGATTACAGGTACGGTCCTCTCCCTCTGAAATATTTTCTGATGTTGGTTAATGTTAGGTTGCGTTTTGTGTGGGATTTTGATTATTTTGTTGAAACTTAAGAAGTAGTAAATTTACTAATGAAGATGAGAATTTTGTTGTCTTTTATATGCTGCAATGATGATTTTCTCATTAATGATTTTAAATGTGCTTGGGGTTTTGATGAGGGGTTTTGGCAAATCGAGTGGTGGTGTTTCAGTGTGTCTCTGGGTTTAGTACAGCAACAAAGAGATTAAGTTCTTTGATATCCCTTAAAAGTTTTAGTACTCATTGTTTTTGGTATATCTAGGTTGTTATAAATTTCATTATTTTTTGGGATTGACACTACTTTTGTTGTGCATATCAGTCCAATGTCTTACTGAATCTATGCTTTTATTTTATATTAATTGTGGTTTACTTGTTAGAAAATTGCTAACAATGTATTTGCTGCCATGTCAGATATGCAGGCACTAGATAGAGTGCGGCCTGGACCCGATGTGGATACCCAGTTGGCCCAGCAACCGAATCATCGGTCAAGTCCGCTTTGGAGGTGCGCCGCTGACGAGGTATGTAGTAGTATTATTAATACATGTTTGTTTTATAATTACCTTGTGTTTAATCTCCTAACACAATACTCGTCCGTGTGCAGGACGTGTCTGGCATGATAAAGGTTCGACGTCGTAAATGTGTATTGCCACAGGGTGGGCTAGATCCACGTATCATGCAACACATAGATGCAGCAGGGTTGACTGGTTTATTCAAGGTTCCTGATATGGAGGTCGACCACGCCTTGATCACGGCGTTGGTTGAGCGGTGGCGTCCGGAGACGCACACGTTCCACTTACCCCATGGAGAAATGGGTATCACCTTGCAAGATATGGAGGTGATTCTGGGGCTTCCGGTGGATGGGTTGCCTGTCACTGGGAAGACAGACTACCAATGGAGTCAGTTGTGCGAATAGTTGTTGGGCCATAAACCTCCACCCCCGATACCAAACTCAAACAAGTCTACCCTTGCTGGGGCGAGGATAAGATACACCTGGCTTGATGCACAGTTTGCCGATCCCTTAGCTGCGGATGCTGCTGACGAAGTCGTGCAGCAACATGCCCGCTACCACCTACTTGTACGGATGGGGGCCCTCTTGTTCATGGACAGGTCTGCGGACCGGGTCTCACTGGTGCCTCTGCAGTTGCTCAACCCAGTCAGCAATGCGAGACGGTATAGCTGGGGTAGTGCAGCATTGGCCTGGCTGTATAGGCAACTTTGTGGTGCATCGAAGAAGGATGTGATGCAGATTGGAGGAGCACTCTTGTTGGTGCAGCTATGGGCCTATTCAAGGTTCCCACAATTATGCCCTGTTGTGAGGCCACCTCTACCGCCAGTGCACTCAGGGCCCCTTGCCATTAGGTACGTTCATTGAGTTCTCGTTATTTGTCTCTTTCATATAATTAAAAAAATGCCAAACTAACAAACAAAAGAAACTTATCAATGCTTAGTATATGGATGTGAAATATAAAAGCAAAGTTTGTTAAATGTAAGGTTAAATGTAAGGTTCAGTAATGAGCATTTGTCGACACCCCATGTTTGGTAGGTGGAGCGGGCCAAAATGCACCGCAGAGCATGCCACACACGTCCTTGCTGCGTACCGAGCGTCACTGGCTACACTACGGGCCGAGCAGGTATTCGGTTAATTTAGTTTGAATTCTTATGACCACGTTTCCCTCAATTCTTATGACTACGGGCCGAGCACGTTTCCCTCAAATGCACCGCACATGCTTTTATTTTCGTTTCCCTCAATTGCATGACCACGTTTTTATTTTTATTTTATTTTGAATTCTTGGATTGTTGTACGAATGAGTTGATTTCATAATACCATCCCATCATTTTGTTTGATACTTGGATTTCCATCCCATCATTTAACTCAATTGGAATGTCCATCGTGAAGTACTTCACATTAGAACTTCCATTTGTAGCACCTGCATGAATACGACCAAACATAAAGTAAAAAATTCTTGAATGTTAAATCAAAGGGTTTTTTCCAAATTGGGTTGGATTGAAGGGTTTTTTCCAATGCAACCCAACTCACATGACTCAGGTTAAGTTGGGTTAAATCAATGGGTTATATATAAATTTAGTCATATATATATAAAGTAGAATTTGGCTATATTCTTCATTATGTACGGAAACGTTTGTGATTTACACCGAAAAAAAAAAAAAAAAAAAAACACATAATAAATTGTCCCTTTTCCAAGATGTTTGAAGCATGTGCAAGACAGTGAGTTCAAACTTGTGTTGCAACCAAAAAACAAAAACTCCACCAATTGTTACAAATGTCATTAATCTGATGCAATGAAGAGAAGATGCACATATTGGATTATGTAATTGGTTATAATTCAATGAGAAATGAATTTACCTAAGAGTATACCAAAGATAATCAGATTTGTCTTTGGTTGTATTTGTGTGCTCAAGTAATTCATTTGATTTTAATGATGCATCTTCAAAACTGAGGATGACATCTTTAAATTCTTTCCAGCTACTAACTGAATCAAAAGTTTGTGTTCATTTTCTGATTATGTCATTATACACCGTTTCAACCTATTTAACACGAGAAAATAGAACTTTTAGCCTGCTATGAAAATAAACTAAAAAATTTCAAAACAATATTTCTTAAGACTTTATATAAGGCGAATGATTGTAAACGCAGAAGATATCAATTAAATTCTAAACAACAAATTTCCTACTATAAACTTGACAAATATGGGTCTTTTCAGAACAAGGGAATCAAGGCATATTAGAATACAAATGATATTTTCAAAACGCATGGCCCCTGCACAAGGATGACACGCATAAATCGAGAAATGGTCCAAATTTTTTTCTTTCCCTAATCCTTGCGTGAATTCTGCTTCACTGTCTTCTTCATTCTTTTCGCACTTTCTGCTTGTTTACATGCGTTTTGGAGTCTTGCTCAACAGGTTAGCCCAGACTTCTGCTCATAATTCTTTTAGAGAGAGTTTGAATCTTTGATAGTCGTTATACTTCAATATTAAAGCTTTAAAATACAAATTTTGTTTAGAACTGTTGAAGCTTATTAATATTTCACACCTTCTGGATTCGCTATAGTTTTGGTGGTTGACTTAGATATTACCACAATTATATTCCAGATTTTCGTTGAATTACATTTGCTGAGTTAGAGCTTCTCTTCACTGTTGTAATATAGTTGGCTGTTAAATCTCATAAAATGATAAAATTCTTTAAATTTAGAACGTTGGTAAAGCTGCAAATGTTAAACTATGAAAACTTTATCTAATTATTGTGTAATCATGACATGAGAGCAGAAATATACAACCCCAATTTGCATTTTTGGCCTAAGTACAAAAACAGAGGGAATGATGACATTATTGATCATTGGCCCGTAAAACACATGATCACTTCTCTGGCTTTCATTGAAATTTGAAATTAAGCAAACTAAAGGATGGACTTACTCTGCCTTGAATGTCATAGAGTGACCACACGCTAAGCCATTGCCATAGCTTGTCCTTGTCCAATGCTGGATGGTTGTCATTGCTTGGGTCCACACTGTGAAATTTCCAAAATACGAAGCCATTAGTGCCCCCCCCCCCCCCCACTAGGAACTCGAGAGTCCAGGGTATAGGTTATAAGCATAAATGAGATTTGGGGTTGTTTAGGATGCCAGAGTGAGCACCCAAGATAGTCTCAATTGTTGCTTTGCCTTCAAAAACTTACTAATGTTTGGAGTTTATGCATTGAACTACCCCTGTGACAGAACATAGCAATATTTAGTATTAAGTGACCATCTAAGGTTAATATAAACTTTTATGTTATCTAAACATCCGTTTGGGATGTTCTAGTTGATGGTGTTTTCATAGGTAGTCAATGTCAATCTAAGCTCTTCACAATTCATTGGTGCCACTGGTGCTGCAAGTGGTTTTAGTGTGTGAGCTCCATTTGGGCATAGATATAAGTTTCATAGGTACGATCGAACTCTCTTGGCTAGAAGTTTCATATGTACAATTGCTTGTTCTTACTATCACGCTCTACTTTAGTCGGTTGTTTTTGCATATAGTCTCAATATATGCTACAAATTTGATTAAACAAATAAAATTTAAGCTTGTACGGTTTGTAATTAAGCTTGTACAGTTTGTAATTAATTAATAAAATGTTATGAGCTTAAAACCATAGTTATTGCTCTGCCTAATAAGTAGACAATTTAGTATTTCTTCTTCTAACATAGGGGTATCCAGGATTACAAACATTGTTATTGTGATGCAAAAAATATTGTTACATTGTAAGTTATAAATTACCTTTGCTGAATTGAAGGTTATATTTTTATAGTCTAGTAGAATACTGTTTGACTTCGATTTACGTATTCAAGTGGTATATTTTGAATATGCACAGCCTCGATTGTCTTCTTGGAAAACAATGGCCTAAGTTTAAAGAAACAAATAATTGTTAATCAGTGATATATGAGAAAACATAAAGACGCTTGACACATTACCTCTTGTTGTTGACCTAAATGAAAAGTTAGTTCGTGCTCCTTGCACCAAAGTTGGAGAGCACAATTTAATTGCAGCATGCAACTCCTTAAGTTGTCCCCACTTTAGCTGCCTTAATAGTCCTAAAATTATTAAAAGCTATGGATTATTAATGAGTACTTTATTCATATAATTATTAGAAGCGTGCAAAATATGCTACTCACCATATTCTTCAAGAGGAATGTAATTTTAGACATTGACATGATTAGTTTGAGATAACTAAAAGGCTTACGTAATTTCCAACACTAAAATTTATAAGAAATATAATAACAGTATTTGATAAGGATTAGACCATGTAATAATTTACATAGCTTCCATTTCTTGCAATATAAAGTGCTACTTGAAATGCAATGTCTTCAGTAGACCTTATATATGTCTTCCCTCCATATTTTTTATAGCTTCAAGAGCAAATTAAATACAGTTACTTTAGTGTTACAATGATTAATAGTCATTTTGTTCTCATTCATTGAAACATTGTTAATGACTAATGCAATTAATGTAGCACAATATTTCTATTACGATAAAAAGATTTTGCGAAATCATCAACTTGGATTCATCTTACAGCCATAAGGATGCTCTAGTACCCTCCTCTAAGTTTGGTTCAGATTGAAAACCCTAGTATTTGATGGTGTCAGTTAGCTTTGAACCCTGTCCAGCATATGAACATGGGGCTGAAAATGGTGGACACGAACAACCTAGATCTTTTAATATTTTTTGCAGGTCAATTTTGTTGTTCTTTTACTTTCTGCCCAATAATCCCTGAAGATTTTGTGTACGACTAGAAGCAAGAAATTCCATGCTTTGCATATTACATATCACAAACATAATGTTAAATTAGTATGATGTCTCACTATCACAAACATTATGCTTTTATGCAGATTGTATGGGAGCCGTACACGCATACGCTGGGCTCCCTACCTGCGTATTGCACTGCCGGGCAGCATATTTGGAGGGCCGAGGTGCCGTTGATATTCTTTTGGATAGTGGAGTGGCATCATCCTGAGCGAGTCCTCCGTCAGTTTGGGATGAAGCAACCAGTTCCAACTGTCGTGGATACGTCGCCTACCCTTCACAAGATATCCCTTCAGGGTAAATGGGAGAAGAACTGGGAGGTAGAACATGATCCCTTTATTCGGCAATGGGCCAACCGAGTGAATGTAGTTCGCGGATCCGATCTCCTAGACGGTGATGATACGTACCTCGTTGAGTACATGATGTGGTACAATCGCCACACAAGGCGGTACATAACACCAGAGTCTGTGTATTGGGAACTCATGGTGAGGCAACAATTCCTATTTTATGGATGAAACCATTGTTCGATTAAATATCCTCAGCAGCTTTATCATGCATGCAAAAGTCCACAATAATTATCGTTGTTACATCTCTATAAGTTTCTCTGTCATTTTGTTTTAAAGTCAAAAAATATTGCATGCGTCTGTCATTATGTTTTAAAGTCAAAATACTGCATGATTTAAGTTGTTCATAACAAACTGAATTTGTCTTGATCCAATTTGTTTGCGTGAGGAATGGTTAATGGGCAATGACTAATGATGACCACACCTTTGTTCATATAATTACATTCAACTTTTAAAAAGGGTGGGTTGGGTTGGGTTTTATTGTATTTTATTTTATTTTTTGTTTAATTTTTTTTGTTTTTGGTTGGCTTGTACTTTCAAATGGACGGTGCAACTCAGTGTAGTAGTGATAAATTCACATTTCATGATAGTTTAGATAGCCTTTCCTCCAGGACTGATTAATGTATTACATATTCCTTGATAGATATTACCTCTAGGATTGGGAAGTCCCTTACTAAACTGTTGGTAGAATGCAATTCCGAACAGCTTAAAGGTCATTTAAAATCTTGCAAGTATGCAGCAAGGAGATGTGCATTTATACTAGATTCAAGTATGATATATGTTCTAAGTTTTTGGTACTTCCCTTAATTGAAACTTGAAGCTGACATTTGATATTTTCAATTCATTTGATTTGGGCGTGTACGTTAGGAAATAATAACTTCAAAATATGTGTCCTGATTGCAATGTGATATTAATGGAGTTGTAAATCTGGTGAAGCCTAGATACAGAAGTGAAATTTTGATATTTTCACTTATGCTAAGATTGAACTTATGTACAACCAACTATACGTGTTTTTTAGAAGTATTATCTCAATGTTTAGATTGCATAGCTATAAACATAACAGGAAACTGAAAATTCCTGAGTGCTGGGTTGGAACTATAAATTTTTGCACAGGGGGGGCCAACCCCTATTTTTATACACTGTCTTTTTAAAGATGCTTCATAATTATAAGTAATATAAGGATTTCATTAGCTATGTTTGCTACTTTTTCTTTTGATTTTGGAACAGATTTATCCAAGTTTTGCATCATACTTGCGTTCTTGCTTTTATGACGCCCTTGTTTTGTAGGTTCGGACGATGATTAGGTCTATACAGAGGTGCGATGAAGGTTCTGACATGCACACTGACCTTACATTTACACTAGAGCTTGTGGAGGAGCTAGGCCGACTTAAATTGGCGAATGTGCTTGCAGAAGCAGTTGACATTGGTACACAGGCCCCAGTTCGTGGCGGGCAACGTGGTGGGTCTCGTGGGGGTGGACATCGGGGAGGTGGTCAAGCTGGTCGCAGCCGTACGACCGAGTCGGCTCCCATCTACGAGGAAGGGAATGAGTCGGGTGCAGAAGAGGAATGGCTTGGCACTGATTGGGTACTGTCTGATGACGACGGCAGGACACCGCGATGCACACCTGGCGATGGTGCTGGGCCATCCCATAGCGTCGATCATCAGGGCACTGTTCCAGCCCACACTACATCCCATGGTGCTAGCACGGACTATGAGGGCCCTCCTCGTATGTCGCCCCCAGTTTTCAGTGGATCTGCTCATGATGGTGGATGCATATTTGTCCCCACACCAGGCATGCCCACCCCACCTCTAGTGCATGTGGACCCCACCATGTCAGCTCCATCTCAAACCCCCCACGGAGAGGCTGTACAGATTGAGCAGATACCGGCTGAGGACATTGAGCCGGTGGAGGCTTTGCGGAGATCGCGACGCCCGCGTGCGCATGCTCCCGATTGCGGGACCGGTGATGGTATGTACTTCGTCTACACTTCCCATCTTCTTGAGCTACTTCTACTGTGCATTTGATTGATTATGTTAATTTAATTATGCTGTTGTGTCTGATGAAACAGGTAAGATTAGACCTGTCAGGGCATATGGGCGGAAACGAAAAGATCATTAAATGCCTTAGTGTATGCTTATGCTTCCTGCCTATAGGTGACTGCATAGTTATGTTTCACTTTTCTTCTAAAGTAGCCTTTTTTTTTAGACCTAACTGCAATGGTGGACACGAAAAGGCCATTGAGCCGGATTGTCCTTGTGTGCTTATTCTTCATGTGTATAGGTGTTTGGAATAAGCATGCAAAATGTTCTACTAATTGGGGAGAATCTTGGTGGCTGTGCATCTATTTCTGGATCATTGCTTGGGGAGAATACTGGCTGTCAATGTGTTTGTTGTCAAGAAATTGATATTTTGGAGAAAACCCATAAGGCGTATTGTATTTATTGATGTATTAGGAAGTTTTTCTGCACTTGGAGTTTTGATTGCAATTTGACAAATGTCTGGATTGGTATTCATTTGAAGCCAAACTTTCTTGTGTTTTTGTATGTTGTTAGCTACAGTAAAGTGGGTTGTAAGAGAGTAATTTGTTTTTTTGTTTTTTTTATTTTTGTGAGAAACAAATGTGTGGTATTGTTGATAAGCAAGAAGAAGTAATTTGATACTTTCTGTAAAAGAGTTTGATGACGAAGTTTATGCGGATCAATGGCAGAACCAAGTCCTTTGTAGCAAATCATTTATCCGAGCCTCTACAATGCTTGGCTAGGTATGTGTCTCTCTCCTAATTTTCTGATTCGCCTTCCCTCAAATTCCTAGATTGGTACATCCTCCTTCCCATTTTCTTATTTTTAATCTCCTTTAAATCCCCTCCTCTCTAGAATGATTAGATTTGTGTACATTTGATTACAAGTTTGTTAGTAGGAACTTTGGAGAATAGAATTTATATTTTTTTTTTCTGAGTTCTAGAGCAGCTCACAATATAACTTACCTAAAGCTGAAAACGGCAAAAATCTTAGTTATGTGTGCATGTTTTGTTCCTTTCGCTTCTTGGGGTTTGTAATTGTTATTTATCATTGTATATATTAGCTTTTCATTTTGGTAGCAATTTGGGAACCCAATGAGGAACATTTAATTGATTATTGATTTTTTCATCAATTAGCCTTCTTATTTTATGCTTTTCAGTATATATATATATATATATATATATATATATATATATATGTTGTGTGTGTCATTGGCCAATGAATCAAATCTTGTCCATCATTTGCTTTAATGAAATGATGGAGGCGTTCATTGCTTGAATTGGGGATGAAACAGCCTAATGATTATCTTGAGGGCATGGTATCCGTTAAAAAATTAAAAAGTAATTGAGTGTGTTTTCTATTCTGGTTGGAAAAGTAATAGGATTTAAAGCTGCTCACTCTTAGTGTTGTACGATGGTTACTCACACCATCAGAGCACACTCCTATAATTATTGCATTTGCACGATAGGCTTGTTTTGTTGAATTTTGTTTGTAGTTTCGAGAGATACTTATATGATGATATGTGTTTGATTTTACATTTATGTAATTCAAGAAAGTGGTTTAGTTGGCCTCAAGATTGGTGGTTTGATTTGCACGGTGGAAAATCTGATATGCAAGGTTGAAAACAGAACCACCGTCCGGCATTCATTACCAATCTGACTGGTTTTCTATTTATCTTCACATGATTGAGAGTTGAGTTATTTGCTTGAAAGTTGGCTTTATAATATGTATATGGGTGTTAGAGGACGCTAGAATTGAAAAAAATTTCCAAGGCTTTGCTTACCCTTCCAAGTAGTTGCAAGTCTATGTTTATCCTCTATTTGGTTGAATGCCTTGCTAATCAATTTGCTCAAAATTTTATGAATTTTGGCTAACCATTTTTGCGAACACATTCTCTGAAGATAACAAGGTGGAGTATAAATTATAGATCTTGATAATAATCTCAGCCATTTCTCTTATATGTTATTCTTCAATAATTCATCAATATTTTATAGGTTGTTTTATCTGTTGAATACATGGTTGTTCATGCTTCTAATTGTATAGTTTATGCTTAGGAATTTTCATTTTTCCTTGGAGGGAAATGCAGTTAAGACCATTGAGCTGACATATCAGCTGGCACGTGACTTGTAGGAGAAGAATGAGGACTTGTCTGCTCTAGAAAACGGTATGCAGAGTAGCAAAAATATTTCGTAGAGAATGAATTGCTGAATTATTGCTTCGTTGCTGGCATTTATCTGGTTTTTCATTAGACAATTTGTTAATGCTATAGGACTTTCTGCCCCTGCTTGCATATGAAGGGCTGAATAAATTCCCAGCGGTTCATCTGCTTAGCAAATAGTTGCTGAAACTTTGACTTGGCCTTTTCTATAAGTAGAGTGCAAACACATTGGTCTTTTCTATAAGTAAAATACTAAATCTGTGCATGTTCTCGCAAATGCTATAAGAGAATAAATACCTAATGATCTCAACTTGTGAAGGTGGGAGATTTTGTCTCACCCCATTGAGTCACAAACTTGTTTTAGGTTGTTAGACGTTCTTACTTTCATTATAAACTTGAGACATTTTCTCATCTATAAGGCTAATTTATTGTGTTGGGTCTTCTAGGTTCGAGGGTCTTTGAGTTTTTACAAGGGCATTACACCAAACTTTCCTGAACAATGTTCTCGTTCGAAGGGAACCGGCCTCCATCAAATTGGCCATCTGTGGGTAAAGTTGAAATACATGGTTTGCAGGTAACTATTTTTTTTGATTTAATTTAAAAATCTATAAGGTTCTTATGCTGAGATTCTAAGAATATTATTGATAAAACAGATCAAATATAGGCTGATGCACTTGTTATGAGGGGGATCAGTTGCACATTTGAGGAAGGGCACAAAATACGTATTGTTGGCAGAATTGGCAGTGGCAAGACCACTCTCATAGAGATGAACTTGTTTTGTCCAGTGGAGCTAGCTAGAGGGAAGATATAGTAATGTATCTATTGAAACCTGTAGTATTCCATGTAATGTTCACTTTTTACGTAACTTTGAAATTTTAAGTGTTCATTTTTTTTTCTAATTCAGAATAATATTACAAGGTACATCATAATTTTAGGGTTTTATTTACTGTGTTTGGGATTCAAGAACCTTTATATAGCTGTGTTATTTGTTTTTTTAGTTGGTTGGTGTCAATTTTTATTCATGGTCATTTTGTTATGGACTTTCTATATTGTGGCTATTAAAATTTTCAGAATTGACTTGAAGAATTTAGATAATTTTCTAATGTTGGACGATTTATCATGTATGAATAATTCCAATCCTATCTTTTTTAAACTTTGAATTTTCTTTGATTGGTATGGATTGCAGTGAATCCTCCAACGAGGAGGATTTCCAAATCGTTCATGTAGAGGTTACGCAATTCATTGTTGTGTTTCACGTCATGTACATTCGTTAATCGTGGCTCATTGTGTATAGGCTGATCTAGTATTTTGTAACTACACAATAATGGACTGCAGTGAATCAAATAGACGGGGTATGACCAAAGCTGACTGAATAGGATCAAATAGAGTAAATAGAATGTAGTACACCGATTTTCCTAGAAACCACAGTGGACCGAATAAGACCAAAGTAGATATAATGGACCGAATAAGACCAAAGTAGTCCAAAAACAAAAATAATAAGGTTATTTTTCCATATATACATATCTGCCAGTGAAACAATTGGAAAACGATGACACTTCTACTTAAAGCACACACGAAAGTAATTACTTGCAAGAATACATATCTTACTAAATACCACAACAAGAAGTCGTACTTTTGCATTCATGCATCCGTACGTTGTCTCGTGGGTGCATCAACTTCATCATCCCCCACAACATGAGCCACCACTTCATTCAACATGTTTGCACTCAACGTTGCGATCCTCCTTGCGTGGTCACGCTCCTCAATGGCAACTTCCAACTGATACCTTAACAAAGTGTTCATAATGTCTCCACTGCCATAGTTGGTTCCTTCGCTTTGAGAAGTGCTAGGTGGAGTTGAGGTTCATATGTTTGGAGTTTCCCACGATCTAGACGCACCACCATGCACGCCCATACCATTACCATGCAAATACTCCATGTATGCAGCTTCGGCTTCCCTTCGATCTTTATATGATTTGTGATTGGCGTTTGGGAATTTATGAACTTGTCTACTCGCATCTAGCCAACTGTCGTATATGCCTGGAACACGACTGTTAAACACAACATAGGTTCGTCCCATCCTGCTCTACAAACACGCAATGGTGGGAATTCAATTGCTCTAGAATGTGGTTGCACCTTCTAACGTGTGAAGTGGGCTTTTGTAGAGGAAATGGAGCTAAAACTCGATTCTATAGAAATCGAGTTATAGCAACATCTACACCCTACATAAAATGCGGAGTTACATGTAACTCGACTTCTTAGTAACCGAGTTTCTGAAATGCCGTCATTTCAATATGTCTCGTCAACAGTAACTTGATTTATGTGGTATCGAGTTTTATATAAAATCGATTTCCTTAATATCGAGTCATGTTGTCCCCCTCCCCACATTTCAGAATCCATGCACGTGTCTGGCTCTATCTGTGTTGAAAACCTTCACTGTCTGGTCTCTAAAAAAGAAAGCCTATGAGGTGAACAAAGTTTGCTAACTCTTCTGCCATTTTCCTTGTCATTATTGCATCCTCACCAGGCGTGCTGTTGCTGTGGTCCCCTTCTTCTTTGTTCTGGCACATCTTCCCTGATAGGTATATATTCACTTACATAACTACTTATAATTGGATTGACTTACATAACTACTTATAATTTGGATTGCTTTCTACAACTGTCTTATTCTGAAATTATGTGTGTGTATATATATACATAAATGTATGTATGTATAGATATATGTATATATAGACAAACGTATTTACCCATATCATAAGATGTATATGTGGCATGAACAAATATATGTATATATATATACACACATACACACACACACATATATATATATATATATATATATATATGTATGTATGTATGTATGTATGTATATGCAAATATATGTAAATATAAACAAAGCTACCTACCCATATATGATCACATGTATATATATATATATATATATATATATACACAGACATGTATAGGTATGTCTACATATAATGTATGTGCTTAGGGCACCAATTTTTTGAAAAACACCAAGGTTAGGAATTGCAAAAACTGTTAATGCATTGAAAATCCTGAAAAAAATTGTCCAAAAAATGATTAATTATTGTGTGCTCTTATGACATACATTAGCAAAATCTTATATGTGTGTGTGTGTGTGTGTGATAGTGACATTGTATACATATTGTTCCTAAATATGTATAGATATAGTAATGTATATAATAATTATTTTCGAGAATTTTTTTGGGAAATATGTATATAATCATTCTAAATAAACATATATATAAACAAACATTGTACGGTGAATTCATATGATGACATATGCATTCATTCATACATATTAACAATGATGTGTAATGTATACTGAGATTTACATTGTATGGCTTTTTCAGTTCTGAAAGGCTTTACTGTGTGGGTTCTGAAAAAGAAAGCCTGCAAGGTGAACAAGTTTTGCTGACCATGTTTGCATTTTCCTACTCCATATTGCATCCTTACCAAGCGATATTACAAACACCCTGATTCTTTGTTGTGGCACGTCTCCCCTAAAAGGCCAATCTTTGTGTCCAAACGAATCAAGTGTGTACACCTATAATTAGGATAGCATCATAGTGCATCTGTAAAAGATTAATTACTGTTGCATTAACATAACCCCCTATCTTCTACATGATAACCACAATTAATTGTCCTTATCCAGGTCTGACATGGGTCGTCACTGCTTCTACGTTTACTATGATGGGGAACAGTATTTCCATGACTTGCATGGGCTGTCCTATAGAGGTGAGTCAGTGAAGCAGAAGTTTATTGAGTTGAAATGGGGAACACACTTGAGAAAAATGCACCGGAAGATAATGGTAACTCTACGGTTGGACAAGGAGTCACATAAGATATCCATCGTGTACCGTGCCCCCCAGATACTTGTGAGTACTCAGGTTGTCTACAACTCAAATCCGTTGGGTTGCGATGCTGACGTGGACATGATGTGGGCAGTGATTAAGCGGACCCCCCAGTTCATAGCGTCCGACTTGTATGTAACTGTTGAGGTTGTTGGGTTCCATGGTAGTGCAAGTTCACAGCATGCCAGTGGGGTGGAAGAGCCACACTCATTGTCGGTTGAAGTGCATCCTCCCTTTGCCTATGCCACGCCTTTCCCATACAATAATCAACCATGTAGTGCGGTTGATCATCTGGACAACACCGAAGTGGTGGGCGCCACCAATACACATGATGTGGGAGGGTCTAGTCACACATATGAGCATGTCCAAGCTGATATGGACGGGGGAATTGATATTGATGCCAGCCGAGATGTGTACGAAGAGTTCATTGATACTGATGGACTAGTGGACGACGCGGAGGTCTTAGATGTACCACTGATCGAAAATAACGAGGAGGATTGCCTTACAACAGTTCCTATCCCAGAATGGTTCATATCAAACACATGGGACAATATTAATGACCCATCACCTGCATTGGGTACAGGACATCTTACAAGTTGGCATAAAGGTGACCACCCAGCAAGGGGGATGCTATTCAAGAATAAAGCCTCTGTTCAATATGTGTTGACCCTCTACTCTGTGGAGCATAATAAGCAATACAAGGTCATCAAGTCTGACACCAATAGGCTGGTAGTGCGGTGCAAGAATGAGGCATGTCTGTGGTCAATTCGGGCCAATTGCAGCAAGAAGCACGGGATGTGGGTTATCAGTACATGTAAGGGTCCTCATAGTTGCTCATCCCTCCAGCTACCAACTGATGGGCGGATGATGGATTCAAAGTTCATCTCTATTGCACTTGAGAAGTATGTACGGGAGGACCTAACCCGAAAGGTAAGGGACTTGCGTAGTATGTTGCATGCAAGGCATGGGCATGATGTAACTATGTACAAGGTTTGGGAAGCCAAACAGAAGGCAGTTGCACGTATTTACGGGGATTTTGACGAGTTGTACGAAGAATTGCCACGATTTCTAGCTGCATTGTCTGATGCAGATCCGGATACTGTGACCACATTAAAGTGTGACCCCCATGTCCCGGGGACTTGTATATTCAACTCCGCGTTTTGGGCTTTCGGTCCGTGTATTAGAGGGTTCAGGCATTGCAGGCCGGTGATAAGCATAGATGCAACGCACCTCTATGGCAAGTACAAAGGAAAGTTGTTGATAGCAATGGCAACAGATGGTAACAACGAGGTTTATCCACTCGCATTTGCCGTTGTCGAAAGCGAGAGCACGGAGACATGGGGATGGTTCTTGGCATGCCTGTTGACCTATGTTACAGACCGGACCAATTTGTGTATAATATCCGACAGGCATCGTGGGATACAATCATGCTTCGATGACACCACTAGGGGCTACTTGCAACCGCCCTTAACCCATCACCGGTATTGCCTCCGCCATTTAGTAAGCAATGTTAACACTAACTTCAATAGTGTGCCGTTGAAGAACTTGGTATGGAACGCAGCAACTGCGAATCAAGTTAGGAAGTTTGAGAACACCATGGATTGCATCAAGAATGTCAACCCGGATGCGTACGACTATCTTAAGGAGGTAAATCAAGAAAAGTGGACACTTGTACATGACCATGGGCACCGATATGGGGCAATGACAACCAACCTGTCAGAGTGCTTCAATGGGGTACTTAAGGGTGCACGTAGCTTGCCCATAACTGCAATGGTGAAGTTTACATTTTACAAGGTGAACTCATACTTTGACGAACGTCGAAACAAAACCCTAGAGAAGTTGGAAGAGGGGCAAGTGTGGTGCAAATATGCCTATGACAAGTTCGAGGAAAATCAAGAGAAGGCGAAGCTCCATATTGTTAGAAGGATGAGTGCGCAACAACGGTTATATACAGTGGAGACACAGTCTTCACTGTTGAACACTGGCGGGGGAGATCACACCCATAGGGTTTCCCTCATAGACATGACATGCACGTGCGGCAAATGGGAAGCAAACAAGATCCCCTGTTCCCACTTGATAGCAGTTTGTGCCAAACACAACCATGATGCCACTGAGTATATGGATCATTTCTACCACCTTGAAGAACGGTATCACAGCTATGAGCCTATATTCCAACCACTAAAAGATAGGTTAGAATGGCCGGAGCCAGCAGAAAGGAGAACCGTGATGCCAAACCAGCGGTTGATCCGTGAGAAAGGTCGGCCAAAGTCCACGAGAATCCGCAATGAGATGGATGACGAGGATAGGGAGTTGCCAACCTCATTGTGGATTGAGAATGGACCAAAGTTGAAGTGTGGGTTGTGTCGCCAAGAGGGTCATAACCGTCGTACATGTCCAACTCGAAATGTGGCTTCAACAAGCCATGGTGCTATGTAGCAGGTAACAATTACAAGTCATAGTAACAAGGGGGTATCATAAGTTATTCTTCTTTACATGTTTAGATATTACATTATATGAGTTATAATTAAGATGTGGGCAGTAATTTGTAGATTGGAACCATGATAGTAATACCATTGTATCAAATTTAGCTCCACTTTGGGCAATCTTGTGATTACTTCTTCAAGTAGTTGCAGTTAGTCTTAACTCCTACATATTACCATTTTTTTATTTTTGTCCCAGTTTTGGTGTTCTTTCAATCTTATTGTTTGTGGTGTACATATTCTAGTATTCATGGGGTCTCTATTTCCCTAACTGTATATGTTTTGCTGCAGATTTGTAATTGTCGCCAAGGTGTAACTGTAGATGCTCCTCATTTAAGCAGGCAAGCCTGAAGGCTCTTCTGTATTTGTCAATTCAATTTATTAATTACCGTGGGTTGTATACTAATTTCTATGTTGGCTACTCCTCAGAAAGGAGGCAACTTCTGAAGAGAACAAAAAGAAGGTGTCACTCAAATGCTATGACTCCATGTTTGCCTAAAACCATTGTTGGCGGATGCTGTCCAAGTTTCAAGTTACAATTGTGAAGAATGTTTAAAATGCAGAAATTGAACTTTTTATTTTTGTACATCAACTGATTTAAATGCATAGAGGCTCTTTACTTACAAATAAGCTTGTATATATGGATGATTTTTTTATTCGCGTAATGCAAATGGGGGAATGTTACTGATGGATGTGGTTGGTCTGCATTTGTATGGATGACTTGTTGTTCACAGCATGGTTGTCAGCAGGTCCACTTTTACTATGAATAAGCACGCCAATACTGAATGGGTGTGAACAGTGCAAGTCGCAAGAAAAATTCCAAGTAGAAAGGTTATACTAAATAAAACTCGATTTTCCAGTTAACGAGTTACGTTGCAGTCCATTCTCAATCCTCTTCGACTCAATCCATTCTCAATTCTCAAGTACCTGGGTTACTCGATTTCTCTAGATCCGAGTTACGTTGAACACAGTTAGATTCCTCTTGGACTGCCTATGGACCAGTCCAAATATCTGGACTGGGTGTTCGGGCCCAGTCAACGTAACTCGATTTCAATATAACCGAGTTATGTTGAGAACAACTCGATATCCCTAGCTTCGAGATAAGTTGAAGACCATTGTGCACACTTAGATTCCTCTTGGACTGCCTCTGGACCAGTCCAAAAATCTGGACTGGGTGACCCAGTCAACGTAACTCGATTTCACTGTAACCGAGTTATGTTGAGAACAAATCGATATCTCTAGCTTCAAGATACGTTGAAGACCATTGTGCACAGTTAGATTCCTCTTGGACTGCCTCTGGACCAGTCCAATTATCTGGGCTGGGTCGGGAAGCCCAGTCAACGTAACTCGATTTCAGTATAACCGAGTTACGTTCAGCAGAACTCGATTTCGCTAGCTTCGACATACGTTGAAGACCATTGTGCACACTTAGATTCCTCTTGGACTGCCCCTCTGGACCAGTCCAAAAATCTGGACTGGGTGACCCAGTCAACGTAACTCGATTTCACTGTAACCGAGTTATGTTGAGAACAACTCGATATTTCTAGCTTCGAGATACGTTGAAGACCATTGTGCACAGTTAGATTCCTCTTGGACTGCCTCTGGACCAGTCCAATTATCTGGGCTGGGTCGGGAAGCCCAGTCAACGTAACTCGATTTCAGTATAACCGAGTTACGTTCAGCAGAACTCGATTTCTCTAGCTTCGAGATACGTTGAAGAGTGGTCTACAGTTAGATTCCTCTTGGACTGCCTCGGGACCAGTCCAAATATCTTAACTCGATTTCTGTATAAGCGAGTTATTGGCGTGTAACTCGATTTCTTTAGTATCGAGTAATTCTACTTTAACCCGATTTTATGGATATCGAGTTACGTCCAAACCACCACACACAACATGGATTCCTCTGACATACATTGCACACAGCATGGACTCCTTTTAGTGGCAGTACAAAGAACTCGATTTCTGAATAATCGGGTTATGTGTATGACCAGGCCACTATTTAGTGCTCAAACGTACGAAGCAGCAACTGTTCAACTTCTCAGCGAAAGTTTGGAGAACCAGAACAATGGCTTCTCAATGGCGGAGAGACAACGACGATGGTCCTGTTGATCGGTCCCCACACTTTTTCAAGATTATTCTGCCGAATGCTGTTCAGGAAGGAAAGCTTGTAAGTATGCGTAAATTTATAAACTAGATTCCTCTGAAAATCATATGCTAATACACTTCGTACACTTCTTCTTCTTTATTTGTGATTCTTGAAAAAATGTACATTTGTTACATGTAGTCAGAAAAACTTTCATTTTGCAATACGTAAGTTACACTTTAAGAAGAACACAGTCACATAACAGAGTACTTTTGCATCGAACACTTTTATATGAACAAAAAATGAAACAGGGATAATCGCATGGTAGAGATTGAGGAAAAATAAATACAGAGCAAGAGCAGATGGCATTTTTTTGAAAATGTGATAGGGCTTATAGGGTCACCACAGATGTATAACTGAATTTAAACTGTGAAACTGTGTCCTGGGATCAAACTAGGATACAGAAATCGTTCACTCTTTTTATCATTTGTTTTTTAGAGTTCACAAACTTATGAAGTGGCTGAGTGGCAAAAATTTGTACGTCTAAATCCAAATCCTGCCCATAAACAAAAGTGGGTCATCTTCAATGTTTCCCCAACACCCCAAAACCAAATCACAGACACATTATCAAAATACAACATTTCCCCAAAATTTTTTACATTTCAACAACAACAGAGAAATGTAAAATGTTGAAAGCTGTTGATGGTTATTTTGGTTATAAGATTAGGTTGTATAAGAAGCATAAAAATTCATAAGATTTGTTACTGTCAAATATCGAGCCCTTAATATGACAGATTGAGGTTATAGCTATTAAATATAACGTCAATGTTGCATGGGCAGTTATTTTATTTTGTTTGATTTTCTTTTCTTTTTTGTGTGGGGGTGGGGGGCTGTAACTAAGGAGTATTCTGCCATCATTCAAACTTTTATTTTCTAGCATTGTGTATAAGGATTTTGTCTGCTTTTTTGAGCTTTTGGTCATCCAACAAATAGTAATACCATTGAACACTTATGAAAGTAATATGACCTAACAATCACTAAATCCATTTTTCCTGCAATGGTAGCTGCACAACTCCATAGAGCTTGATTGATTGCATGTGTTTATTTCCCTAGCCTGCATTTATGTTATGGAGATTCTTTTTACAGCGGATTCCAGATAAGTTCGTGCAGAAATTTGGAGTGGACCTGTCAAATATGGCCTTTCTCACTATTCCAAATGGTAGAAAATGGAAAGTCAAGTTGACACAACATGCTGGGGGGGTTTGGTTTCAAAATGGTTGGTCCGAATTTGCAAGCTCTCATGGTGTAGCCGTGGGGCACTTGCTGGTTTTCAAATATGAAGGAAATTCACACTTTGATGTACTCATATTTGATGCCACTGCAACAGAAATAGACTATACTTTAGACGACGAACTCCAAGTTCATAGGATCGAAGATGATGATAGTGATGACAGCTCTGTTGAAATCATCAAACACTTTTATAGGGGAGAGGGTTCAGGTTTGAATGTTACACTTTTGTAAGCAACTGGTTGATTTGTTTAGCATGTTTACTATTAATTTTATGTGCATGACTTCATATTTTCAACTCGTTTCAGGATCAGCCCATCCTAAGAAAGATGGTGGTGTAGCTAAAAATCGTGTTATAGCCGATGCTTTTAAATCAGAAAATCCTCTTTTCACTGTTATCATGCGTCCATCCTACGTTAATGGCAAGGATCGTGCGGTAAGCTTTTAGCTTTACTAAAATGGAATATTTTTGTAATTTAGAAATGCAACTCCCATTAACTATCATTTTTCATAGATCAATTAGAAAGATTGTCACAGTAGATACTTGTGGCTGGACATTTTGTTGGTAATGATTTAAACTTATTTGTGTTTTTAGGTGAAAAGATGTAGATCAATTAGATACTTGTTGCTGGAATATATTTGTTAAATATCTATTATTGTTCCTTGTACAGAGTTTACCCCAAGACATTATCAACTACTTACCGAGAGACGGGTTTACCAAGGACTACACCAAAGCAACTATACTCCCTGTCAAGCTCCACATTGTGGACCGATTATGGCCTGTGAAGCTATACATTTATGAACGAAGTGGGGGTTCATCATGTGTCGTATCAGCTGGTTGGTCTGCATTTGTGAGGGAAAATAGTTTGCGAGTAGGAGATGTTTGCGTATTTGAGCTGATTATGAGGGACGGTGTTGTGTTAAACGTCCACATTTTCAAGTGCCAAGACTAAGTGGTTAGGGTGGATGCAAAGTGATGATAATATTATGTGATGTTTAGAGTGTGTTTACTTTGCAACTTTACTATTCATCCCTATATTGTTCATCCCAGTTTGCAACTTTATTGATTGGGTACTTTTGTGATGTTTAGAGTTTCACTCTTGGAAAATTTTTAATTACTATGATGAACTTTCATATGTATTTTAAAATGAATGTGATGCTGTATTTTTTTCTCCGCTTTTGTTTGGATTTTGGCCTTTTTGCATGTCATTCAATTATATTACATTGAATGGCGACTCTTGGATTTTATTTTAGGGGGGTCAACATTGTTATTGCTATAGGATTTTGTTGTTTTCAGATGACATTGTTGTATGTTTTGTATATATTGTAACACTTTAATACAATAACACTTGAGCTACTTTTAGTCATTATTTTTGATGTTTGCAAATTTAGATGTTTAAAAAATAAGTGAGAAGTTAATCCATCAATTGTGTCAATCAATATAATGTGGCAAATTGAAAAGCTTGATAGCTAAATTTTCAAAATTTCACTTGGTTGCAATTTTTCAAATGTTATAGATGAAATTGGAATTTTGTGTTAAACTGCAAGGACTAAAATAGGTACTGTTTTATTTGGTTGCACCTTGATGAATCGTTGCTCAAAGAAAAATATCATTGTTTCCTGAAAAATCTTTGTATCTTACAAATGAATAACACAAAATACTGGTGAAATATGTACCAATACGCTATTTGTAGCCAAATTTTCCACGGCTCCTTTGCCAGCTAAAAAACCACGACCAAATTCGTGTATGGAACTATTCCAATGCCAAGCTCCCTGCATGTACAAAAACATTAAAATTCGAGAGAGCATACTCATGCTTCTGGATAAGATAATTAAATTATATTGAAATCAAATCTACACAAAATGGATGATATTTTTTTTTTTTGTTGCAGCAGTCCTTCAAAAGAACAGTAGTGTTGCAAACGCAAGGATGAATATAAGGGGAAAATAAAAAAGGAGAGAGATTTAGGATACACGGAAGCATTCAAGACACCAAAATTTATAGAAAAACATCATCTTTGAACTGAACAAACCTGCAAACAACATCTGTCAAACTCCTGTTATAACTGCTGTCATTAACTGCTTATGAAAGTGGGTCATCCACACGGCAGAAATGCAAGTAATTCTATCATTGTCATAAGGAATTATGAGTCTGGATTATTTCTAAATCCATTTTCTCAAGAAATTTTCATGAAAAATAAATTTTCATGAAAACTGTGAAACTTACATTTTATTGAAAATCATACCACTAAAAAAAAAGTAAATAAAAAATATTAAATAAAAAGGCTCCGCATGATTTTTGGAACAACTTAGAAGACTACTTGTAGCAGTCCTAGAATGGCAGAATGATGACACTAGAATTTAGGGCAGCCCTACAAATTTCTTATTGAAGGCAGGTAATGCTTACATCACATCACAAAAATATTCATGAACGACAATTCTTTATGTTAGCTTCAGCACAATACCTTCACCATATTGTACAAGGAAATTGAGGATCAGACACATGAATTGAGGTATCATAATTAACAAGCCCAGTCAACTTGTTATTGTCAATACCACACTAAATTAATGTTGAGAAATGATTACACCTAACAGGAAGATTAAGGGAGAAGAGGTCTATGGGTGAGACCAGTGAAAATAACTCAAGTTCTACAAAATTGAGTAACTCTGCAAATAACTCGCTTTATGATGTATCCATTTATGTGCAAGCCATTACACACAGAAATTGCATTCTTGAGATATTGTACTGCAAATAACTCGATTTTACCGGAGTCGGGTTTTGTGCGAGGTAGCCCTATACAGTTGGATTCCTCTTGGACTGCATCTGGACCAGTCCAAATATATGGGCTGGGTGGGTCCATGTGTACAACGTAACTCGATTTCCCAAATCTCGAGGAATTTGAATTCTTGTGATTCTCCACTGCACAGAACTCGATTCAAGTAGAATCGAGTATTGTGGCAGGCCTACCTTTAAACTTCGATTCGTCTTGGATTGCATCTGGACCAGTCCAAATATCTGGGGACCCAGAAAAATAACTCGAGTTAGGTATAATCGAGTTATTTGAAATTAACTCGTTGTCTGCAGTATCGAGTTATGAGAAAGCCGTTCCACCATTAACTGGATTCTTGTTATTTGTGCTACACATAACTCGATTTACAGACAATCGGTTTATGTGCAAGCCCTTGTGCTGGAAATTTGGATTGCATGTAACTCGAGTTCTTGAAAATCGAGTTATATGGACATTACAAACTATTACCCATTTTTATTAACTCTTCCCCAGTTCTGCAGAACTTGCAGCTGTCCGAAATTACATCTTCGATTACTCTCGCTTCATCCGGCTAGAACCCACAATTTCCCGCGCAAATTCGTCGAGGATTTTACATAGTAAGACTCTTTTAACGGTTGCTGTCTTTGAAATTACACATTGTTGGTGCATTATTCTCAAATTTTGCATTTTGATGCTTCACACTTCTATGTCTATGTCTATGAACATTGTGATGAAATTGGGTGTTTGGCTAGTCAAATGCATTGTTTTTAGTAAGGTTGCCTATGTCATACGTTGTCTTCCTTCCACAAAATGAACTTGCCAGTGGCTCCATATGTGTGTGGTATAGATATATGCTGGTTGTATGTCTGAACTGTACATTGTGGTATAGATATATGCTGGTGAAACTTACTACATGTAGCTACGAATTTCGAAAATATGTCACTTCCTAAATCCACTTGTATGTTTCCTATATAATAAGACTTCTGTTATATACTCTAGGTCTCTAACTTCAAATTATTGACTCGGACCAAAATGCATTACAATTATTGCACCAACTAAACAACCCGTGAATAAGAATATTGTTTTTTCATTGTGTAGTTGTAAACTGCTCTAGACAGTATATTGTGTGCATGATTTTCTACACATGGTATCTGGTTACTCTTCAATTTTTGTTCTCTGCTTCAAACTTCATTTTGGTTCTGTTTTTGTGTGAGCTGATCGTGTTTGCACTACTGACCATCGATTAGTTATGGGTCCGAAGAGGACTAAGAGGGGAAAATGCAAAGCTGCATCCGAACCTGAAGTGGTGTTTGATCAATTAAGGTTCCTCACGCCAGAAAATGAGCAAACCTTTGAAACCTTGATTAAGCGTAGGCGTATTTGGGGAGAAAGGCAAATCAATTTACAGGAACTGCATCCTTTTGTTCGTGAGAATCTACAGTCTAGGCATTGGCTGTCCCTATGTACAAACATAAAACCCCCTCCAGCTGACTTGATTAGAGAATTCTATTCAAATCTATCGGTGCATGAGGATCTTGGTGGTCACAAGGTGGCATCGTCCATACGTGGTGTACCGTTTACAATAACTAGGGAGCACGTATCTAAAGCCCTTGATGTACCTATAATTTGTACACCTACTTATCCAAACTCTATGTCTCCTCGTATTGATGATGTTATGGATGTTCTTTGTGGACGATCAAACAATCGGGATTCTGGCCGAAGTATTAGCTCAAGTGAGTTGACTGAGCTTAATTATATCTTCTTTAGGATAGCTTGTCACAACATTTTCCCTATCTCTCATATCCATACAATCCCTGTAGACAGGTGTATCTTGCTTTACGCCCTCGTCACCAATAGTTCCATTTGTTTTCCTTCCCTTTTCATCGAAACCATTGTCAAGGTGCGTAGGAGCAAGTATAAGAGGCATGCTTTGTTTTTCCCAGTTCTCATCCATAGGGTCCTCAAATATTTAGGATTAAAGAACTTTCCTTCCCACGAGTTGGTTCACATCCAAGCCCCTATAGGAGCCAAATTTCTGAAACAGCGAACTGCCCAAAAGAAGGTTGTCGACCTCAGTGTTGGTCCATCCAACAGACCACGAGTACGGTCTACTACTGGAGATGTTCAAGATGAGGACATGCATGGGGATCCCACATCTGTTGTTGCCGAGGATGGTGATGATGAGATAGATGTTGACATTGTTGATGCAGCGCATACATGCCCTCTTCCTCCCTCTCTTCATGCTATGATGGAGACCATTATGACGACTCAGGCAGCCCATGGTCAGCTTCTACATGGTCTTCTTGCCGAGGTTGGAGCTATGCGAGCGGACTTAGGTCACTATAGACGTCCTGTTCCACCTTCTACACCATCTGACTCTTGATGATTCCCATTGGGCATTGTACCCAAGGGGGGGACGATTTTCAGTTCGTGGTTGGTATAACATATTTGGAGAATTGTATGACAGTTCTATATTTTGTTATTTTAGTGGCAATTTGAAGAACATGGTATCCGTTGAAAGTAATTTGATATATTAATATGATGGTTAGTTTCATGCCCATCGTTACTATCATTAGTATTATTGAAATGGATGTAATGGTCTAAGAATTTTTTATGTTATTATGTGATTCTATATAATATCAAGTAGATCCAAGTCTGTGTGTAAATAACATTTATTTCATAATTCTGTACGACGCTCACGTGTTTTTAGATTATAGTAATTATTAATACAAATGGAAGGTTTGTGAAAGCACAATTCGTTTACAGGTTTTGATATTAACGATGAACCACCTAGGAGATTTTCCTTGGAACAATTTCTGAAGTTATATCTTGACTTCAGGCAACTATTTTTATTGGAGGTTTTGCTGAGCTTACATGTATTTTCCACTAATTGGACATTTTTGTCGATCTTAAATCATCAACTATATTATTCTGAATTTGATCCTCGCCTGGACAATTCCTCATGCATCATATTTTCATTACAAAATTTATTGATGAAACCTTGCAATGCAGACTCGTCGAAAAAGATAAAAGCGACACTTGGCATGACCTCATTCACTCTAGCATTCGGTCTAACGGATTTTTTTTAATCAAATATGAGGAATCCAAACAGGGGAAGCCCGTTACATAATATATTAGATAACAGTGAGCTGAAGATAATAAACATCGTGAAGTTTAATGTTGTTGTGAAGGACCAAACACGATTAAATAGATATAACAGTGAGCTCGAGCCACTAACATCAAAGTTCTGAGAGTAAAGTGGTGCTTTCAACCTGTAAATGTGTATGGGACGTGATTGTTTGAGAGCTCAATTTCAGTGTTCAAGATGGTTTTACCATGTGCAATCTCTTCTAACCAACAGTCACGGATTATGAGAAGAGTGTTTTGACTACCATCCTTGAAAATGACCAACGATAATGAACACCCTGATGTTTAATGTTTTTACGAATGACCAAACACAATTAAACAGATATAACAGTGACCTCAAGCCACTAACATCAAAGTTCTAAGAGCAAAGTGGTGCTTTCAACCTGTAAATTATTATGGCACGCGTTTGTTTGAGAGCTTAGTTTCAGGGTTGAACATGGTTTTACCATGTGCAATCTCTTCTAACCAACAGTCACGAATTATGGGAAGAGCGTTTTGACTAGCATCCTTGAAAATGACCAACGATAATAAACACCCTGATGTTTAAGATTTTGTAAAGGACCAAGCACAATTAAACAGATATAACCAGGAGCTGAAGCCACCAACATCTAAGGTATAACAGATGTGGTATTCAGTCCAAATTGGGCCTCGCTTCAAACCGACAAGTCTTTCACCACGATGTTTGATCGAATAGTCGAGTAAGTAGGTATTCCCTCAAATGCAGTGTCACATTAATTGGCTACGATCACAAGAGAAATTTCAGTGTTTCAGCCTGTGGCGCTACGTAATTTGTAAGAGTGATGGTTCTGAGACCAAAGTGATGCTTTTAACCTGTAAATGTTTAATGACCAAAGATAATGAACACCGTCATATTTACACACCATGATGTTTACAGACATTCAAAATGACCAAATCACAGAAAACACTGTGATCTTCATAATTTATTTTGTGACAGACCAAACATAATTAATAAATTAATATTGCGAACTTGTTGGTGAAAGACAAAACATAATTAATATAGCGAAGTTTGAAGGTGACCAAGTTCCAACTCTAAACACACGTCACCAGCCTGCTTCTGTAGCACCAACTGTAGTCATATCAAACTCCTTCAATCGCAGCACATGCGCCAACAGACGCTGCTGCTTAGTCAAGTCATGTTCGATGCTCTACACGATGTGGATACCCAGGTCGACACTGTTTCACACCCATACTCACGTGAATACAGAATTCTGAAATTGGATGCACAGATGTCTCATTTACATCTACTGTTGCAACTACTGCCCACCTTTGATGTGACATTAGGAACATTTAAAATCCTGTTCATATAGCGTTTTTCCTGAAGGGTTTGACATGACAAGCCCTAGTAAGTGAAATTGTAATGCCTGGACCGTGAAATGAGGTTATAAATGCACCAGTGACATAATGTTAACTTTCTACCCCGCTAACTTCGTAGATTGATTAAGCTATGAGTCGCAATGCCTCAACATCAAATCGTACAATGCGAAACAAGTTTGGACCTACTTCAACAAATGCATCATCACAAGTTCCAACAGATCAACAACTACATATACATACACAGACCACTATGGAGGAAAATGGGTTGGAAAGAAGAGAGATTTCGTTAATATGCCAATATACACGTATGAGAGTCTTGGAAGCGTCGGACACATCATGGTCGGCAAACCTACAAAACTAAGTACAGATACCACCGCAATAGAGTTCACTATAGCAGAACCACCATGGTCAACCCTATACGAGAAGAGGTGTGAGTTAGAGGTGTATTGTCGATGGCACGGGTTACGAGTTCCTAAGGCACGCTCTGCCGAGTTACCTAGAGATGAACCTGCCAACATACTTGCTCGTTTTGAACAAGAGAACAATCAAATGCAAAGGCGACTAGACCGTTTTCACGCAATCCAAAAAGCTAGGAAGCATCTAAAGGGGAAGGCGCAAGAGCGAGCCATGAAGTCTATTAATGAAATTACTGCGTTAGATGATGAAACAGATATTTCAGACTTCTCAGATTCAAGCAATGATGATTTCCAAAAATTTCTACCTACGAACATTAGACGTTGTTGTTAATGTCTACACATTATGTGCAATACATAATGTTATTGTTAATGTGTGACAAATGATGATTATGTATGTTCAACTTTTGCAACTCTAAAGATTAACTGTTTATTACTTTTGACTAAGTTTATGTGAAATCACTTTCTCATTTTTTTCATACGTGTTCTTTGTTGCTACATTCAAGTAATGTGGGTCATGGACGGACAATGTCCTTTGCTTTGTAATGTAGGGAAAACCTTAGGAAGTGAAATGGCTCCAAATTATATTTATTACACATTACTTGTAGGAAAATTTAATAGATTCAATACATACAGACTGATCCAAACCACATAGACCAACCACGAATATGATTCAATAATACGAATAATTCTTTTATATGAGTTGTTTGAGTCACGATATAATATGCACGTATCTGTGTATCTTAGTTGTAATAGTGTCCTACTTTATATAGATACATTATATAAAGACTCGTCCAAACCAGACTAACCACTCACTCACTGAAAATCCATATGGCTCACCCAACACACTCTCACAACGATATTTGGTTTGCTTAAAAATAGGGTAAAGGCCTAAAAGCCTGATCAGCCTTTAAAATGTTTCATTCAAGTTATTGGTTTGTTGTAGCATTGCTTGAAAGCTCCCTAATATTGCAATTGTGATGATCGGAAGCCATTGATGTAAAACTTGAAAGCATAGTTTTTTTCATGTAATTTTACATTGATGTTGAGAAAATGTAACTACATTTTCTACCTGCAAAGACTCCCTGAAAAGTTTGTAGGGAAACAGGGGGATAAAACTCTCTACTGTTGCTACACTCATTGCTCATAATACTAGCATTTGGCAAGTGAGGTTGGAAAAGGCTAACACAGCTCGACACTGTTCGACGAAGTCATGTTCGCAGTTCTACATGTGCTGCTCAACAACTCGACACTATTGAACCCTGTCCAGTCATATCATCCATGCTCACGTGAATAAACAGATATGCAACATTTTACAATGCACTATTTTCAAGGATGCAGAGGACCCCTCATAAGTGTAAGCAAATTTTTGGGGGTAAGCTGTCCATCATTGCTACACTTGATTGATGTAGTTCTGCATGTGATACTCAACATCTCGAAACTATTGAACCCTGACCACACGTACCCATCCCCACTCACGTGAATACACATATGTGCAACCCTTTGCAATGCACCGTTTTCGAAGAGGCAGAGCATCCTTGAATTGGTTATGCATCAATTTTGAGTGTGAGCTGTCCACCATCGCTACATAGATGTTGTTCGTAGTGCTACATGTGCTGCTTAACAGCTTCGCACTGTTCAACCCTGTCCAATCAATACACAGATATGCCTTCTTTTGCAATGCACCGTTTTCAAGGATGCAGAACATGGCTGAAAAGTTTATGATACATTGAACACAGCTTAGTACTGTCTCAACAAGTCATGTCAGATGAAGCACAGGAATTCTGAATAGTTTTGAACAAGACATACCAAACTGGTCAGAGAAAAGTCTTAAAACCACATCCATCAGAAATAAACCATAGTAGTGATCAAAGTCCCTAATTAAATATAAGCATAAACATCACTAGTTTAAATTTTAAATAGGTTATCCTTGTCCAAACTCTGATGGTCAACCAAGTGAAATATTGAGACACTAATCACAACAGGAGTCCTTTCGATCACCTCAAAGACACAGACATCTCCTTTTTCTAAATTATTGTCTTTCGAAAATGCAACCCAGCCTTCCCCGAATCTCATTGCTTAATATGTTTTGATGGAGGGTAATAGCACAAGACATTGATGTGTGACAAATTGCTTCCCAATAATATACTTGCTTCCCATATATGTTTCCAAGCCATATTTAAGAGAACATCATAATCACATTATGTATAAAAGCTCACCATATTATGTGGCCACGAGATACCCATGAAAGAAGGATTTTTAGGCTTCAACTTTTTGGCTGCTTGGATTGCTCTCTCTCTCTTCCTCTAGACATAATCGGTAATTTTTTAAGAACAAACTTTTCTCTGACTTCATGTTTTATAGGTCTGTACATTGAGGAAGAAATGTTTGTATCATCTTCATCTAAGTTTTTGATATTTTTACCTGATGATCTTCCAATTTACAATTCTTCCTAGGTGGATATTGAATCTCAATGGCAGTCTTATCAAATATAACAATATGGAAGCTTGAATTTCCTTCATATCTGAAGACTAAAAAATAACCATAACAAATAGAATGGTATTCAGCGAAATCCTGCCAACCATTACAAAACCAAATGTTGTTATCAGCTTTCTTCAATCACACTTGCCAAATTCCACCATAGGGAGCAATGACTGTAGCTACGGTGGATAGCTCAGTATTGTTGAACCCTGACCAGAAGTATCCATCCACACTCACGTCAATACACATAGCAGCGCAAAAAATTTTGTGCATCAATTTCGGGTGTTATTGGTCCTATTGCTACATTGATGTTCGTAGTGCTGCTCAACAGCTTTGCACTGTTGAACCCTGTCCAGTCATATCACCTACACGCACGTCAATACACAGCTATGCATCCTTTTGCAATGCAGCATTTTTAAAGGATGTACCTATAGCATCCCTGAGAAGTTTATGATACATTTAACACAGCTCAACATTGTCTCGTCAAGTCATGTCAAATGAAGCACATCAATGTTGAATAGTTTTCACGTGAATAAATACGTAACCTCTTTTGCAGTACACAGCACCAGCCCGCTACTGTAGCACAAGCTATAGCCATATGAAACAGCTACCTCAACGAATCACATGCACCAACAGACGCCACTGAACAATATACTGTCAAGTCATATCATCTTTATTCACGTGAATACTTATAGTCACATCCACCTGAATACTTGCCCTTGCAAAACCCCTATATAAAGTCCCATTTACATCTACCCTTGCAAAACATCTACACATACCGAAGTCCCATTTACATACATCTACCCTTGCAAAACTTCTACACATACCGATCTGAAGTCACATTTTCCAATGTCAATGCGTAATTGGATGCTACCTCGTTTTCCAAATAACTATAGAACGCAAAGAGATTCTGACGAAAGGGAATACTATGCCGGATTGCAACAGGAGTGGGACTTTCGCGTGAATGAGTGCAACGCTCTGCACAATGATCTCCTGCAACTCGGAGCGCCTCTTGTCGAGCGTAGCTCACTCACACTGCCACGACAAAACATGCACCAGTATGAGCGTGCAGTGACGAAAATAAAAAAAGAGAACAATCTTATGATACTTCGTAGGTCCAGGTATCATATGCTACAATTGGCGGAGGAGCAAGCCGTTGCAACAAACAGGCAACTCACTCCGGCAGAACGTAACAATGTCCTCAACTACGAGGACTACCTATCAGAATGAATGCCACTGTGGTGTGTGTGTGTGTGTTATGTCTATGGTTAAGTTAATAATGTTAGTGTAAGTTATTTTATGTTTTCTGTGTTATGTCGTACGTGCTTATTGAAAAACATCATGTGTGAGAATATTTGACTTTTATGACTTATGTGAGAATAATCTACATTACGAATAACGTGCATGCTTCTCATAATCAATAATAAGGTTTACATAGTACAAATGCAACCATACATATAACACATAGTTAAGCAAAATAGTTCTCCAACAAAATCTAATTACACCACGACACGACACGATTACTCTTCATCTGACATCTCCACGTCTGACTGATAAATGGGATCAGCAAGAAGTGATTGCATGAACTGTGCATGCTCGTACCACCCTTCCTGCACTGACTCTCGAATCTCGACTTGGGTCCGATATCGATTAAGACGTATCTTCATTCGATTATTTTCTTCTCTTATGCGGTTCAATGCTTTACGAAGTTCGTCCATGCTGTCTCTGGGCATCTGTGATGCGAGTCGCCGAGGCACTGGCAACTTAAAACCAACCAACTCATCATAAAACATTTGTTGTTCACGAAATAACCAAGCCCACTCCTGTCTCATGGTATTGTGAACGTAAGCACTATTTCGCAAATTCGGATTGATTGGATAGCTGAACTCATCTTCCAATACCCAACAACGACTCATAGCAGTGAACACATCATGAGGCCTATAGAGTTGTGGGTTGCCAGAACCAGACATTGACACTGAATACAATAACACCAAATGATCAAGTTAACAGTGTGTATCAACTGTTGCTAAATAATGTAATCCTGCATAGAATGGTACACAGCAAAGACATTCATAAAATGCAAGAACTATTGCATGCTAAAAATGAAATACTAACACTAACACCAACATTTGACCATAGACATCGAATGGTACACAGCAAAGACATTCATAGACATTGTTGGTAATGTCTACACATTGTCTTCAACACTAAATGTTGTTGTAAATGTCTGACCAATGATGATTATGTGCAATACAAAATGTTGCTATAGTAAAGAAATTATTTCATTCTCTTCTGACCAACGTTTACTACAACAAATAACCAAAATCACACCAATGTACTTACTTCACATTCATTCAACCTAAAAAATCAAAATTTAGTACAATATCAAATGAAAATAACATTGCCCTAAAATTGTGATGTGAATTTTTTACCTGAGGTGATACAAATTTCAATTGAGTTTGAAAGCCGCTGTTGATCCGTGGAGGAGTTCCAACTCAGTTCAGCAGAAAGCGTCCTCAGTTCAGCAGAGAGCAAGGCACACTGAGTGGGAGAAGGTGTGCAGAAATTATAAGAGAATAACTCGACTTTACGCATATCAAGTATACTTTATAACTCGATATTACATAAATCGAGTTACATTGAAACACTCCACCTGACACAAAGACAGTACGAAATCAGTGTTTATAACAGCATAACTAACTCGATTTTTAAGTAATCGAGTTATGTAGAGATTCAAAAAAAAAAAATGCCAGCAGTGGGGGGAAAACCTGTATATAACTCGATCATAGGAATATCGAGTATTTCATATAACTCGATTTTAGTATTATCGAGTTACAAAAGAGGGGCATTTCCCTATTTACTTTCAAAATGAGGGCACAAAGATGTTTAATTTCCGAAAAAAGGGCATTTGCCCATTTTGCCCGTCAAAATATCCTAATCTTGTTTTAGTTGTTAGCTCTTTAGTTTAGTTTGCTTTTCCGACTGATAATTTAGAAGCTTACACAACTCGATTCGTCCATAACTTCGTTGCATCCCCTTCAATAATTACTTTTGTGAACTTTTTGTTTAATGCAAACTCAATTGCCATTGTTGAGAACTTCAACCAATATTTATAGAACCAAAGAATTAATGGATTAAAAGTTAAAACATCCAGATAACAAAAGGGATAAAAAAGATTTAATAAACTCTCAAGAATCACTAGCATATATAAAGATTTAACAAACTCTCAAGAATCACTAGCATATAGGAGTATTTGACAAATATATGCTACACTTTTTAATAAATACTAGAACGAACCTATGGAATTTTTTTGGAGAGACAGTACAGAGAGCTTTTGCTCAATTACTTGTAATGTGCATTAATAATAACTTAATTTTGCATATTTATATCATTATTAGAAAGTATTATCATACTTATTTTAAGTTAATTCATGCATTTTATATTTGGTTTTGGAATAATACTGAATAATCAATTTTGTGCTTAATTGAATGTTATTGTGTGAATTTGTCTTTTGTAGGAAAATGGAATTAAATAAGTTGATTTGTGCAAAATAGGAAATTGGAGCAAGAGGCAGTGCCGCATGTGGCTTCCTCTGTGGCTTTTCTTTAGTATTGTGACTAATTCTTTCTCTATTTTATTTGTCTAGTTTAATATTTAGTATTTTATTCTTGTGTTTTATTTCAATTATTATGAGTAGCTAAATTTATAATTGAGGTTGAGGATGAAACCTTGTTAAGGATTATCAGTATTATTTATGTAATTTGATTTTTCCCACAATATTTGTTCTTTAATGATTTAAATTGTTCTTGTTTCATATCAATTAATTAAGATGAGATTTTAGATACGAGTTCAATCATGTTTTTCTCATGATTTAGGAGGATTTGTCTTAATTAATTGAATACTTGGTTTATTATTTCTTGATTTTAAAATTGGATATCTCTTGTGATTTGTTTGGCTACGGATACAATTGATGATTTGATTTTATACCTAGGAAGTGAAGAAGAACATGCTTTAGATATTTAAATAGAAGTTTTAATAATAATATTTTCCATGGTAGCAAGATTGATTTCTAGATTATCATGTAGTGGTTGGAAAAAATTAATGATCGTAAATATATGCTGATATGAATTAACAAGGCAGATTCCAAAACCTTAATTCCTTTCTTTAGATTATTTACATCTCTTTACTGCTTTATATTATATCTTTGCTTAGTTTAATTATTTGCATAGTATATTTAATTTCAAACAACCAATTTTTATTAAACTAGATTAGGATTAATTTGGTTAAGATTTGATTAATTTTCCTATGTTCATTTAAGTCCTCATGGGTTCGACATTGTTCTTGTCAAACTATACTTTTGTACGATTCATACACTTGCGAGTACTTTAAAATTTCACAACAACTTGTAAGAACCATGTCCTTAGCTAACTTAAATGAGTTTCAAAATGGGTACTTAATTTAAATGATACTTTTGTGATGCCCTAATTTGATTGATTATGTGATGTGTGTGGGTGTGTGATGAGTCTCACATCGGGTATTTACTGGATTGAACTAGGCTTTATTAACAACAGCAAGGAGCCTCAATTGTGACTAGTCCTTTTGAGGTATAGTGCAGATGTGGCTAGCATTTTTCCTTAAGTCGTTACATATGGTATCAGAGCCGGCCCGGTAATCCCGTGTGGGCTCAGAGACACTACCCCACAAAGTGGGCCCTAACGAGGACGTTAGGGATTTAAGTGGGGGAGATTGTGATGCCCCAATTTGATTGATTGTGTGATGTGTGTGGGTGTGTGATGAGTCCCACATCGGGTATTTACTGGGTTGAATTGGGCTTTATTAACAACTGCAAGGAGTCTCAATTGTGACTAGTCATTTTGAGGTATAGCGCAGATGTGACTAGCGCTTTTCCTTGGGTTGTTACAACTTTACTCTTAGATTGAGGGTTTACATATGAAGTCACCACTTCATTATTTTAGAACAAAATCAAGAAAACCAAAAAATAGTAAAAATATACCTTTATTTGATTAAAACTAAAAATTATATTGCTTTTCATGAAAATACATAGCAATAGAATTTTTTTTTTTCCTAGTTACAATCTAAAGGAAAAATTACATCGCTTTAACTTTAGTTATATTCTAAATGTAAGGTTTTAAGAAAACTTTATGTAGCCCACATTTAAATGATAGATGAAAACTCATGTCTTAAGGATTCTATTTGTGAAAGACGTTATGGTGAATAACAATTTCTAAGTAATTCTCAATTGGTATAACCCCTTTGGTTAATAAATACCTTGAAGTTCAAGTTTTAAACTCCTTTATGGAAGGAGGTTATGGAACAAATTTTAATTTAAAAGGGTCCCTAGTATAGCCTATATATATAGCTTGTCTCCATCAAAATGAAATATGTAAGGTAAAGGTCATAGACTAGAAGACATTTTTACATATACACTATCATATGGTGAGTCTTGTTTTTCTTTAAACATTTAAACAACTATCTATGGCTGAAAATATGTTTATGTTTGTTTTGTTTCTACTGCACTTTAAATTTTATCTTACACTAAAAACATAATATTTCATGGATATATCACAAATCTAGAATCCAAAATTCAAACTCAGAGAATAGGTTATGATATAGGCGTTAGTCACCTGTCACGCCCGACTTGAAACTCAATATTCTAGGAAATAACGACTATATTATGTTATGATCATACAAACTTATAATCCATTTTGTGTCATCATCATAATAGCACATAAAAATTTCAATGAACATAATATTGCTAAATAAATAAACATCAATGAGCCAATTGTAGTCTAAGAATCATGTTCATTGTATTGTCATGTTTGTCTTTATTTTTTTAATTTTTTTTTTTAATTTATCATAAACAATCTGGACTATTGCATATATTCATTCTTTTAAAATCTTCATATCAATCATCTCATGCAACATTTCATCATGTCACATTCATAATCAAAGAACATGTTTATCTATCATTCAACCCATATCATGAAATGAAAACATACCATACGCAGAAAATTAGAGAGGTTAGAAAACTTCACCTTCATGCATTACCTCTTGTAAAAAATTTGATGGCAGATAACCCTCATGGTGTTTAGGGTTTGTATTTGATAAATGGAATTGTTTGTATAATGAGAGAAGGATGTTATGAAGGTGGAAAGTGGTTTTTTTCTACCTTGGTAGTTGTGTCTATGCAAAGGGTAATGAAACTCTCCCAAAATTTTGTTATTAAACTTAAACCAATGCGATTTTGACAAATAATTAATTAAAATCAATTCTTTCTAAGAACCAATTAGAATTAATCATTCCTAATCACATTGGTTAGAAGTATGTTACGATTTGGTGTTAACATACTATTATGGACTTCCCTCGGTATCTTTAGTTATCGAGTTCAGTTTAGATCTTCGACCATATCTATATTACACGAGTATCTCGCTCCACCTCATTTCACATGTATGAATATAGTCAGTTTTACTTGCCTATTTTCAACTTCTTTGTCTAGGCTTTTGCTATTGGGTTGCACATTTGCGGGCTTAATTATCCATTTGTGACTCCATTGGTATTCGGCTTACTTTGTAAGCTACCTGTTTAATTTTTTTTGACTAAGTTAGAGACTTGTGAAACACACCATTGAACCACATTACTCTTCAACTTCTCCTCTACACTCTTTTTGCTCTATCCCCACATGGATTCTTTGGGCATTTGAAAATGAACAAAAAGTAATTTCTTATTTATGTGAAAGTGCATTCAACACGAAAAATGGATGATATAGTCTAATCTTATGGGTTAATCAATCTCATTTCACACGTATGAATTTAGTTAGTTTTACTTGCCTATTTTCAACTTCTTTTTCTAGGCTTTTGCTATTGGGTTGCACATTTGTGGGCTTAATTATCCATTTATGACTCCATTGGTATTCGGCTTATTTTGTAAGCTATCTGTTTAATATTTTTTTTTTTTTTTGACTAAGTTAGAGACTTGTGAAACACACCATTGAACCACATTACTCTTCAACTTCTCCTCTACACTCTTTTTGCTCTATATCACACGGATTCTTTGGGCATTTGAAAATGAACAAAAAGTACTTTCTTATTTATGTGGAAGTGCATTCAACACGAAAAATGGATGATATAGTCTAATCTTATGGGTTAATCAATCAAAAACCATTTGGCATTGGGATTTTAATTTTGATGTTTTTTAGGGCAAAGCCTTCACATAATTTTACGGTTAGGTGAGGTTGTTCCTAACTTTTGATTTAATTTTCCATTTGTGTTGTTGACTTTTAGGATTAAACTTTCTTTGATAAAGAATTTGAGCACTATCTTATTATATTTTCAGTAAAACATTGGTTCCTTAATAAGTAGAGAATTACCATGATTATGCCCAAATAAGCTTGTCACAACTGATTGCCTCTTACCTTATTCAGCAAAATCAAAATCAAATTCAAAACGTATAATATAACAGGGTCTTTGCCTCTTTGGTTCCACATATGAAATTATGAATTTTCAACGACCCCTCACTTTCCAGTGAGTCCCACGAGTTAAATGCTATTTTTTGAGGGTACGAATTTTGTGTGACCGAATGAATGGACTAGAGGAGTTCGTTGAAAACTTCAACGCCTATTATATATGAATGGAAAGGTGAGGAAATGTGGTATATTTGTGAAATTACAACTTTACAGATTAGTACATTGCCCTTTTGTTTGTATACGTGTATTATCTACTAATCCATGATAGTTGGGAGATAACATCCATGGTTTTAAAAACCGAACCGGACATAGAACCGTTTTTTTTGAAATTTTCGGTTCAACCCCGATTTTTGACCGGTTTTTGGCCGGTTTTCCGGTTGTTGACCGGTTATTGACCGGTTTTGGAGTTTTTAACCGGACCGGATTGGCTCCCGGTTCCCGGTTGAACCGGTCGGACCGGCCGGTCCGGTCCGGTTTTTAAAACAGTGATAACATCATAACACAGATGGAAGAGCGATGATTTAAACCTATATTAAAAAACACGAGAAAAGTTAATGAATGTTCAAGACATTTGTTAATGAACTATTTTTAAAAACTTTTTATTAAAAAGAAAAAAAAATTAAGTTTTGACCATTTTTTTTATTTTCTATAAAAGTAATATAAAAAATTTTCTAAAATGATTTATTATCTATTACCCTAAAGGTACTCGTTAATGGGACCCAAAAAACATAAAGAATCTTAACAAGTTGAGGTTAAACCCTTTTTTTTTAGAATACTAAGTATTTTAACACACACACAGAGGAAGACAGAAGAAAGTCTGAAAGAAATTGACAGTGGTGTATATCCAAAAAAACCTAACTCTTAGATACACAACACAATTTGAGTTTAAACTCTTAACCTCCTTGACTTTGTCATTGGTTGGAGGGACCAAATTTATTATTGTAAGCGGTGTATTGAATTTTTTGGGTGAGGTTTGAGTCCAATGTCCAGTTATACTGGACACGTTAAATTATAACACATATCCATTTTTGAACACATATCACTATCTTAACGGGTTCAATGAACTAGACCTAAGTATCACCCAAACTTTTTATTTTATTTTATTTTTCTTGATTGGATCACCCAAACTTTTATCCTATGATATTGAACTAAACGCCAAATATCGTTTTAGGTGAACCAAATTATTTAATGGGCCCCGTGCAGCTACAGATATGAATGACCCATAGTCAAGTGGACTATCTGGTGGACATGACTAATGCCAACGAAAGAATAAACGGTCTTGAATCTCCAAAAACTGTTTAACCAATATCTATTTCTATTTCTATTAAGTATATAAAAAGCGGCTATGCCGCTACGGTGTGTGCATACTGTTTATTCAACGTATCCACTGTTCATCTACAGTGAAAATTTGGTGAGGCACTGTCTTTTTTTTTTTTTTTTAGTTTCGAACCGTAGCTACAGTAGTTACAGTTTTTTTTTTTTGTCTTCCATTTGTACTTTTTTTTCTTTTATATATATTGTTATACCGACACAACAAAGTTCACAATATTTTCACAATTATTGAGGTGTCAATTTCTTATAAGTCAAAATAAAATAATAAAATATGAAACTGTGACCAACAACAGCTGAAAATAAATGTTTTGTGAAAATGTTATGACACTTGTTAGGTAAATGTGTAAAAACTATAGTACTTTTAGTTTGTTCAAGTGGCACTGTAGGCGTTTTTTTTTTTTTTTTCCTTCAGTCTTCCGTTTGTACTTCTTTTTCCTTTTAAATATTTATAAGAACCCGCATATATATTGTTATACTTTTGGTTTGTTCAATTTGTACTGTTCATCGCTTTTTTCTTTTTTTCTTTTTTCCAGTCATTGATTTGTGCTCTTTTTTCTCCAGTATTTTTGCACCGTTCATACGACGTTTTTCACTGTTTATCTACAGTTTCATTTTGGTTAGCCACTTTGTCTTTTTTTTTTTTTTAAGTTTTGATTAGTAGCAAGCGGCACTGTAGCTACAGTAGCTACATTTTTTTAAAAAAAAATTTTAGTCTTTCGTTTGTACTTTTTTTTCTTTTATATATATTGTTATACTGATACAACAAATTTCACAATATTTTCACAATTATTGAGGTGTCAATTTCTTATAAGTCAAAATAAAATAATAAAATATGAAATTGTAACCAACTACAACTGAAAATAAATGTTTTCACAATTAGTGACTTGCCTTTTTCCTCCTTTTTTTTCCTTCAAGTTCACCAACTTGGTTTGAGCTTGTTTTTTTCTTTTAAAGGATCTTTATATGTTTACTTTCTACTTGTAATGTAAGCTGTGGGGCCCAATAATCTATGGGCCAAGCCCATTTGCTCGTGGGGAGTCCGAAGGCCCAGGCCGAGGAGAGCTATGGCCCAAGCCCGATAACATAGAGCACAAGACTGTTTTTGGAATACAACCGAGGACAGTTCAGTCCTCGGCAGATCCAAAATCCCATCGGAATAAAGGGGTAAAACTGGTACAGGAACAAATTTGTAAGGAGATCTAAAATATCTTGGGGGAAGTTATCCTTACTACCCTTCCAGATAAGACTCTGCACCTGACAGAGCCGTACTCTGCAGCCTTATCAACCATCCCCAACAATTCTGGGATTAGACTGATGGGACAAATATCAGTTTTGTAAAGATTGACCCTACACGTGGACGAAGGACAGTTAACGCAGACAAGTATAAAAGAAGAAAGTAAGTAAATCTAAAGGGAGAGGGCATCCCACCGAAGAAAGAGAAAGACTACATGGGGCAAAACCTCTCAACAACACCGGACTTCACTGAAAAAGTCCATCATTGGGTAACCGGGGTAAGACCTCAATGGTCCTCGGATCAACTCTGAGGGGTCCCATCCCATAGGGTGCGACGCCTTAGGGCTCAAATGTTCAAGCCCAACTCCTTTTTTCTACATAAATTCCTCTAAAACCAAGACTGGGCATCGCCCCGTGACCAACGGCTAGCCTTTCAAGCCCACTCTCTACAAATCATATTGTGAGAGATCTTTCATACGGGAGCCCAACATCATTATTGGGCCGCAAAGGAATTGTGTCCTTACAATTGGCGCCGTCTGTGGGGAAAGCTCGCGCGTTGGCACAGGGGATGGCAGAGTCAAGCCTCTGTCAAATGGGAATCTGCGAAAGCTCCTCCGTTTCCGGCGACATACAGTTGCTGCTCCAGCATAAACTTCTGCTAGGGGCTACGCCTTGCGGTGCCAAGGGCGTGGGCATCTCTAGGGGCTTCCGGCCTCAAGTCAACTTTCCCCGCCCTGGTATAGGGGCTTATGGTCGAAAAATAAACCAAATAAAAAAAATCCTACAAGTTTTGGACAGAACCAAGGCCTTGCATGGTCCTCGGACTCAAGCCTATGGGGAAACCAAGTACAAAAGGGAAATCCTACAAGTTTTGGACAGAACCAAGGCCTTGCATGGTCCTCGGACTCAAGCCTATGGGGAAACCAAGTACAAAAGGGAAATCCTACAAGTTTTGGACAGAACCAAGGCCTTGCATGGTCCTCGGACTCAAGCCTATGGGGAAACCAAGTACAAAAGGGAAATCCTACAAGTTTTGGACAGAACCAAGGCCTTGCATGGTCCTCGGACTCAAGCCTATGGGGAAACCAAGTACAAAAGAAAGAAATCTCACAAGTTTTGGACAGAACCAAGGCCTTGCATGGTCCTCGGACTCAAGCCTATGGGGAAACCAACTACAAAAGAAAGAAATCTCACAAGTTTTGGACAGAACCAAGGCCTTGCATGGTCCTCGGACTCAAGCCTATGGGGAAACCAACTACTTAAAAGGAAAACTGATTGCATGAACCTTAAAATCCATCCGAGGAGAACTCCCCGTTAACAGTTGGGTTAATCCCTAAACTGCACGGATTTCCCAGTCTACCCTCGGATCCCCGATACCAAAGGGATTGATGTAATATAGTGCAATATGTTACCCAAAAACACAATCGAAATCCCTCTCTACTCGGCTACCCTCTCGGACGAATTATTCAGAGATCATCGTTCTCGGACATTTATTTTGCATGCATCGCTCAGTGCTCAGCCATTACTCCGGTTAGTTTCAAGAGTTTAATTTATTGAGAATTGCCATTGTGATACTTGATTACATCGATAAGTTTAAACTAGTAGGAATTGATTTTAAGGCATTGTTCTGCTCCAAGTATTATTAGAGACGAGCGTATATTTAATGTCCATGCACTAAGTAGTTGTTGCAGAAAAGAAAAATATTTAGAAAGAAACAAACTCATCTTTTACTAAGACAAAGAAATAGTACAGTGTACAATGAAAAGCTGAGAGAAGCTTATGCTGAAGCTAACTACATGAGTGAAAAGAAAAATACAAGAGAATGAAGGTAAAGCCGAAGAAGAAGAACAGATGAGAGGGTGGCTACTCCTTCAGGACTTTGTTCTTCCTCAATGCTTTTGCATGCCCATAACTCAGGCAGCAAAAGAACCCAGCTTGGGGCCTGCACCGCGGAAGGAAAGGTGCAAGGAGCCGGAAGTTGAGGAGCCTTCACCAAAAATTTGTCTGCAACAAGGCAGAGGCGCTGATGGCGGAGAATCTTTCTTCTGACACACCAAAATCCTGGCGTGAACAGAACCTGCTTCGGATTTTGACTAAATGAGGGAGAAACACCCTTTCCCCTCTGTCGAACTGGAATATTCTCTTGAATTTATGCCGCCTTTGCCCGTACCTCACTATCTGGAGTCTCAGGAGGACACGGCGCCTTTGTGGCGGAGAGAGTTCCTTTGCCCCAACCCACGCCTCAAACATGATGTACTAGGAGAGGAGACTAAAGGATTTGTGTGAAGGTAAAGCAACTTTCTCTCCTATTTATTTAAAAGATAAGGTGGTGGCATTTAATTCACGCAGCGTCCCAAGGAACGCTACAGACAAAATGTCTCCGGCTCGATTTCCAATGCCGTCTGCAACCCTGAGATTAAAGGAGCCTCGTGAAGGAGCACCTCGAACACTGGGACGCCAAAAAGTACCGCGTGACCTAAGACTACGGAAATACCCCCTAATTTATGGGCCCAGTAAATTCGCGGCCCAGGCCTGTTCAGCATAGGGGCCCAAGGACAGAACCAAGGCCTTGCATGGTCCTCGGACTCAAGCCTATGGGGAAACCAAGTACAAAAAATAAACCTTACAAGTTTTGGGCAGAACCAAGGCCTTGCATGGTCCTCGGACTCAAGCCTATGGGGAAACCAACTGCTCGGATAGGGAAAGTCCTCGGCCCAGATACTGTAAAATGTTAAGGCCAATAAGAGTGTTAGGATGATGGCGGGACGCTCCGCTACTCGGCAGCCTACGGGGGCTGTTCATTTTTGCGGGTGATATGCCTTCGAATAATTACCTCCTACACCACGGAGAACATCCAGTTCTAATCTCGGCTTTGTTTCGGGCAAGTATCGCTATTTACAGGTACGCATTGTTATGTCAAACAATTCTATTAAAGTTATGGTGACATCTTTTTATTAGCCAGTATTTTGGCTTTAGTTATCATTGATTCAAATGCTGTATTATTGTGCCGAGCAGCGTTTGCAAATAAAAAAAAAAAAGCATAAAGACAGAACATGCGAAATAAAGTAACAACAATTTTTATTAATACGAAAAGTTATTACAACGTACAAAGAGGGGCTCAAACAAGCCTATACAAAATGTGAACTGCCTAAGCAACGATAACATCCGCAATACAGATATGTAAACAGTCAGGCGTCTTTTAAACTCGTCTTCAAAGTCTCTCCAATCCCTGCCTCAATACTGCTCATATTACGATAAGAACCTTCTTTGGAAAGAGATGAAGGAGAAGGAAATAGTAAGGAAGAAATCAATGAAGAAGATGGAGGAGATGAATGAGGAAGATGGAGGACATGAGTAAAGAAGGAGGAGAAGAAGAGAGAAGAGATGAAAAGAAAGAAAATGAGCAAAAGAGAGAGAAGAGAAAGCACCAGAATGGATCTGGTGCTGGGAAGACTAAGAGAGGGAGGCGGAGAGGGCCACCAGTGAACGAAGAGAGGAAGAAGCAGAGACACTTAGTCCCTGCCTCGGTCCTGACTCCTAACACGCTGGGGCCATATTAGGTGAGCTCATAAGAGAGCGGTTGGTTATGATGATGGGAATTCTCGACTCAGTCACGCCGAAAGTTGGACGTGATGAATCCCTGCTTCGGATTTTGGCTGAAGGGAAGGTGAGATGAATCTTAAGTCTCCGCCACCCTTGCCCTGACCGAGCCATTTCGAGCTTTATTAGAACACGGTGCTTCGAGGAGGGGTATGACTCCTTCATCACTCGTTAGGGTAAACGTATTCTGATTGGGTGTATAACAGTTGGGTTAAGTAAACGCTAAGGGGGAGGGGCTGAGGATCTCGGATCTAGGAGAGGCAAAAGGGTCTCTGTACGAGAGTGATGGCCTCCTACTTGCCTTCTTATAGGGAGGGCAAAGTGGAAGGTATTAAATTCGTTCTGGTTTCCAAAAGAATCTGAAAAACAAAAGGTGCGTCCGTTCCACTTCCCCACCTCATCAGATGAACCGTCGGACATAAATAAGTCTCGTAAAGGGAAGTCATTAAAGGCGCATCTTGGACAGCCAAACGGCAGGAGCGGGGCACGAGCAAATTAAAGGGAGCGCCCTGTAAGCCGATATATCTTCTGGGCAGGTGGAGAAACCGTCAGCATTAATGGAGGGCTAAATTAAAGGAGCAGTAATAAAGGCTCAGCATTGACAAAACCCCCCTTTCCAACCGGGAGGTTGGACAGCCGGGTTTTGAGGGGCTATTGTGGGGCCCAATAATCTATGGGCCAGGCCCATTTGCTCGTGGGGAGTCCGAAGGCCCAGGCCGAGGAGAGCTATGGCCCAAGCCCGATAACATAGAGCACAAGACTGTTTTTGGAATACAGCCGAGGACAGTTCAGTCCTCGGCAGATCCAAAATCCCATCGGAATAAAGGGGTAAAATTGGTACAGGAACAAATTTGTAAGGAGATCTAAAATATCTTGGGGGAAGTTATCCTTACTACCCTTCCAGATAAGACTCTGCACCTGACAGAGCCGTACTCTGCAGCCTTATCAACCATCCCCAACAATTCTGGGATTAGACTGATGGGACAAATATCAGTTTTGTAAAGATTGACCCTACACGTGGACGAAGGACAGTTAACGCAGACAAGTATAAAAGAAGAAAGTAAGTAAATCTAAAGGGAGAGGGCATCCCACCGAAGAAAGAGAAAGACTACATGGGGCAGAACCTCTCAACAACACCGGACTTCATTGAAAAAGTCCATCATTGGGTAACCGGGGTAAGACCTCAATGGTCCTCGGATCCAACTCCGAGGGGTCCCATCCCATAGGGTGCGACGCCTTAGGGCTCAAATGTTCAAACCCAACTCCTTTTTTCTACATAAATTCCTCTAAAACCAAGACCGGGCATCGCCCCGTGACCAACGGCTAGCCTTTCAAGCCCACTCTCTACAAATCATATTGTGAGAGATCTTTCATACGCGAGCCCAACATCATTATTGGGCCGCAAAGGAATTGTGTCCTTACATAAGCTTACATTATATACACACAAAAAGTAGCAAATATTATATACATTTGCAAAAAAAAAAAATTGTACAAATTTTGCAAATGTGTACAACATTTATCAATTTTTATGTGTTTACAATATAAATTTACATTGTAAGTGCAATGTATATTTCTTTATATATATATATATATATATATATAAAGAGTGAATGGGAAAAGTTATAGTAATTTCGCTACAGTAGTTATGGTTTGTTTAACTTTCTGACCTTTTTTTTTTTTTTTTTTTTTTGTTGTGAATGCATAAAGTTGTAGTATATTTGCTATATTATTTTTGGTTTGTCCACAATAATTTTCACAACACTTTCATAACAAATCAAATATGGTAAATTGTTATTAGTTCTAATTTAAACTTACCAATGAAACTACTTTTTTGCCCACCAATAACAATTTGTAGTAACCTACTACTTATAATTTGTTGTGAAAATGTCATGGACATAACATTTTTTTGTGTGAAAACTGTTAAGACATCTTGATGTTGTCGTAATATTTTCAAAACTGCTGAACTGTCAATTCTTTACAAGTTAAAATAAAATATAACAAAATTATAAAGGTATTATAAAAATATTGCGTCATTCTATTGTGTTTTTAGAAATTTTTTGTTGGTTTAATCAACTTTGTTGAGCCAAAATTCATTATTCTGCATACAATATTTTTGAGTTGACTTTTTGTATATTTTTTCTTTACACACTATTTTAAGTAAAAACACATAGTTTTGCACACAAAAACAAAAACAAAAACTTAGGGAAAAAACATTTTTCATCCTTTATGTTTGGGGTAGTTTACAATTCTTCCTTAAACTTTAAAATTATGCAATTTTTCCCTTAATATTTTGGAAAAGAGCAAATATGTCATATTGTTATTCTCTCAGTTAAACCCTAATGAAAGCTTATGATTCTTAAAATATTTTATTGTGTAATGTCTAAATTACTCCTGCTAAATTTTAACATCCTAAAAATTTTCTTTACGTATTTTGAGTTTTAAATGATAAAAATTCTTAAAAAGATAGAATGATGATATTCAATGACACAAGCCTTTTGTTATCTTTTTTTAATTTTTTTTAATTTTAAATTTCCAAGCAAAACTCAGTTATTTATTGTTAGAAGATAATGATATTCGTTATTATTCTTAGAAGCTTTTAGAGAATAGATATATTGTCTTTAGCAAGTAGGTACTAAAAAACTATTATAGTTAAATAAATATTTATATGTTAAATAACTACCCTAACTTTGTGGTTGATCAAAATTCTTAAACGAATGAGATTAACTTTTTTCAACATAATTATCAAAATTCTTAAAATTAATGTATCTTTTGATTCATATATTTGTTTTATAATACAAATAAAATCTAGAATTGACCTTAATTACTACAGTACTTTTTTCCCACGACAAGCACGTGCCTTGCACATGCTGCCCTAACTAGTTAATGTATATAAAAATAAATAAATTGGAAAGCCACATAAAATTATTTTTATAAAAATGAGAATGTTGATTTTCATTGTTTATTTTAAAATGAAAATTTCTCTTAATTTTAAAGTTATAATTTATACATAAATTTCGAATATAAATTCTCTCGAAATGTGTTACTGTAAAGAGCATTTTGGCTTAATGACATTGTAAGATTTTGTGTAGGTGTGAATCTATTTTACTTATTATAAACAAATATGTATATACCATTATCTTTTCTCACACTATTTCCATTGATGTTATTACTGGTGTCGGCACCACCAATAGCCACTGCCAACACCACCATTCCCACCATTATTGCCGTATCAATACTTACATTATCATCTTTATTATCACCACCTTAGCCATTATCGTATTTATTATCACCACCTTAACCATTGTCCTCTTCACTCCCATTAGTTGTTGTTATCACTACTACCACTGCCATCATTGCAATAATTGTAGCTACTATCACTACAATAGTACCACCACCATCAGCAGTTCAACACCATGACATCATACTAATTCAAAATTGAAATTGAAATTGGTGTAATTGAAATTTCCAATTTAAATTTCAGTCTTTTTAAAATTTTAAATATTTAATAAATCCTTCATCCAAACATAGCTTGAATTTTGTCAGTTCCCATATTACTATTTAAAATAAAATTTTTGCGAGAGTATCAGTTGACTTAACTGGTGAAATTAATCAATGTTTTAAAAGCCATACCGTTTAAAGAATATTAAAAAAAATGAAGAAGTTTACCATTTTGAGGTTGGATGAAAGTTTGACCAAATGTGGGATTTCTACGTAATAATTAATTAAAGTACAAATTAAAATAATAAATTTATAAAAAAAATAGAAACCTTAATTCAAAAAATATATATAGAAATTTAAATAATTATTAAATGCAGTTGCACGACTTATATAAGAAAAATAGAAAATAAAAAAGTATAAAAAATAATATTAAAATATAATTATTCCTTCAAGTACAAAGCCTAATTGCATAAATAAAAAATTAGAAGCTTCACATTCAGTCATGGTAAGCAAATAAAGTCATAAAGTCATAATATGATTTTAGTTATATGTTTTTTTTATCGAAAAATTTATTTATTTATTAGCATGCATGGTATTAATTAATATTTTTTTCTCAAAAAAAAAAATTGAACTTGTGTTTAGCTTATAAGATAAGGATTAAAAGTTAATTTCACCGATCAAAATTTTATTTCCTAAATATGATAGTGTACAAAATACCACATCATTTATAATTTAAAAAAAAAAAAAAAGAAAAAAAGATGGGGTATTGGATACACTTTTAGATATGTAATATTTTATCTAAACTATAAAATGGATCCATTCCAAGTAAAATGGAAAGCATCCTCACACAATAATTAAGAGGACCTAGGTATGAAACTTTACAATTATTATTCCATATTTTTCTAAAGAAATTAATTGGTTAACTCACTCTGACTTTTCTTAATTTTTTTTAAGAAAAAAAACTTCACTCTAACTTGGTTTAATCTAGAAATAATTTGATAGATTAGCCGATTGAAACATGGTTTTTGAAAATAAATAAATGAATAGCTAGACTTTTTTTTTTTTTTTAATAGAAAAATGGGTAGCTAAGTTTATTAGTATTATTATAAGAATCATATGAGCTGGTTGATTCATGGTTAATCTAATGAGATTGGAAAATCCAATATGATTTTTAAAAGACAGATCCAATGAAGCTTTAGTAGATTAAAAATCTAATTTTAATAACCAATTACTGACATTAACATATTTTAAAACATTATTTATAGGATACAGCTTAGGTCCAATGCATTAGTGCATTGGATTTGATACAACACATGTCTGTATCGTATTAGGTCCAGTGTACTAATGCACTGGACCGAAGCTTAACCCTTATTAATATTATTTTTTCTCAAATAGAATACTTTCTTAAATTTATTTATTTATTTGATTCAATAATACATTTATTTATTTTTAATTCCCAATAATACATTCTTTTTTTTTGAAGCACCAATAATACATTCTTAATTCAAGCAATTCATGTGGATGCTATACGGAAAGTGTTTTAGTAATACTTTACTAGCTCAAAAATCCTAAAAGAATCTTTCTATAAAAAATATATATATATCCTTCAAAGAATCAAGGAAATCTGACTTAAAAAAGTTGAAAACTTAAAATAATAATAAATATAAAATTTTAATTTTAATAACCAATTATTGACATTAAACCTATCTTAAAATATTATTGATAGAACCGAAACATAACCCAATAACCCTAACTAATATTATTTTCCCCCAAATAGAATACTTTCTTAAATTTATTTATTTATTTTATTCAATAATACATTCTTTTTTTTTTTTTTTTGGTTAATCAATAATACATTCTTGATTCAAGCTATGTGGATGCTATACAAAAAGTGCAAAGAATCAAGATTCAAGATACTCCAATAAGAGAAAACTTAAAATAATAGATATGAAAATTTGAACCACTGGGGAAAAGCTGACGACAGCAGAGATCGAGGAAGTGACGTTAATCTTCTACGACCACAAATCCCGATATAGAATAAGGGCCGTTTGATGAGATCGAATGAATATAAAAAAATAAGAGTGAGCATTGCACGCCACGTGGTCCCCCCCCACCCAACCCCTACACAGAGAAAAAATAGCTAAACTATTTTTCTTGCATTTATGTTGAAAGTTGAGAGTGAGACACAACAACAAACCGGACCCAACAGGCTCGGAGAAACCTAAGCCAATGCACATAAACGGCATGGAAATGGAAACCCACCACTTACTGACAACTGTCGGCAACATTATTTGTCAAATAAAGGTGATGTTGTGTTATACAATTAATAATAATTAAATCTACGACTATAAATTATTATTATTATGATACCTTAACGCCATCCCATTGGTTTCTTTTTTTTTTTTTGGCTAAACTCATCCCATTGGTTTCTTTATTACTGTTATTATTATCACATGTATAATGTCTCTGCGTCCAAAGGCTCCAACTAACTAGTTATTACATGTTTCTCAAAAAAAAAAAAAAACTAGTTATTACAAAATAACTAGTATTTCCCACTTGTCGTCTTGGAGTGTGTTCTTCACGCGCTTCAATTTAACCTATTTCACCTGAACTTTAGCAACTTTTTTTTTTTTTTCTTTTTTCTCCTTTTAATCAAACGGAATAATTATGTTAGGACAAAGTTTAGTTACAAAATTAGTTGTAACGTTACTTCAATTAAACCAACTAATGGTACACTACTTTTTCGCTTCAAAGTTTATAAGGTAGAAAGTGGGGGAAAATTCTTTCGATGTGGGACAAAGGCCAAAATGGCTTCCAGAAGCTACCAATGGAAATTCCCACATATGGTCGGACCCGAGGTCGAACCTGAGGTTGAGTACCCACATTTACATTTTGTGAAATTGAGATCTGTCTCAAAAAGAAGTGTGGAAAATTTATATCATATACATCTTCGTTCATATGAGTGCCTTCATAGAGAAAAAACATAGTTTTAGTTTAAGGATATAATATAAAACACTAGTCTTGATGAAACATAATTTTAGGATTAAAGTTTTATTGCTTTTGTTATAATTTTATTATTTGTTACGTTTATTTAATTTATGCAGTAGATACCTTCCCAATATATATATATATGTGTGTGTGTGTGCAGTACAGCAGTAGATTGATTCCTACACTAAAGCCACAATAAGCTACTCATATGGTGACCAAGAAGGCCTCCTTCCTTGGAAGACCCGAGGTTGCCTTTTGGAAGTACCATAGGTTAGGTAAATGGGATAAAAGTAAGAAGCATCAAACAGAAGATCGGATTTGAGTCCTACATATAGCAATTCTAAAGAATTCCAAGAGCTCTCCTTGTAATTTTGCTATTATTTTTCAACTAAATATGAAAAAAAAAATATTTATAGTTGATGAAGAAACCCAAGTGAAATTTCATGATCTTGTACTCACTAAATTTAACTATTATTAGTAGTTAAAAATAGTTAATTTCAAGTTACGCAAATTTGTCTACGTAATTCTACATAAAGTTGAAATTTTAATTGACCTCACTCAACACTTAACTCGATAGTGCCTTAAATGGCCTTAAACAGAACTTTGATTGATCTTTATGTGGTACTCGCTTGAGTAATCCTTAAATTGGAACTTAACTTGATCTCACAAGACATTCGCCTGAGAAACCTTCAAATAGAAATTTCATTAAATCTTCGTGTGAAATTTGAAAACAAGAGAAGTTGAAGAAAATTTCATTACATGGCTTCCTTTCATAACAAAATAGAACGCCAAAAAAAATAAATAAATCAAGTCATAGGCCTCTCTCTCTCTCTCTCTCTCTCTCTCTCTCTCATAAAAACACCATCTATATTTGGATTGAAATCCGATATAATTGCACGTGCAATTAACCCCTCCTCCTTCTCACAACATTTTTTTTACTTTTTCTCATTTTTTTTATTCAATGATCTCAATTCTCTATATTTAACTTAACCACTCCTAATGAAGAGAATGTCCACACTATGAGGATAGGCTTTTTTGGGGTCCCAAAATAGTCCTTGATCATTCACAATGAAAAATAATTTTAGCATATAAGTATGATCACTCGTGTGGAGGAGACTAATTAGTGAAAGCTCATGTTGAGTAAAAATAAGTTTATTTTACATGCCAACTAACTCTGAGGATAAAATTATTTTTATATATAATACATATAAAATTGACAATATTTGACTTTTGGTTGACTTCATATATTTTGCCACATAAAATTTGTTAGGCCTCATAATTTTGCACATTATTATTCTAAGAACTGATAGTTCCATATACAAATACAATTATAATAAATGTTCATTAATAAATATCATAATTATCATGTTTATATTTTTAAGGCAAAAAAAAAAGGAAAGAAAGAAAAATTTACGATTTGGGTACCGACTAGTATTAAAAATTACTATTATGCTACAATTTTATTAAATTTTTTTATACATTTTAAGTAGAGGAGGAGAATTTAAAATATAGACATCATAGTAACAAAATGAGAAGGGTGTTAATTGACCTAAAAATCATTATCAGTTTATCACCACAAGTCTATTAGTTACTACTAGTAGATTAGTCTATTATTTCTATCAAGAAAACAATGAGGCCATGATGGCCATTTATACTTGTTTAGGGGAAATTATTGTGTATTCCTGATGTACCATAAATTCGTACTCCCTCTTCTCACAAGAATGGTGGGTCTCACTAATTAAATTCATTGTGGGACCCACCATTCATGTGAAAAGAAGGAGTACGCATTTATAGTACTTCGGGAGTACTTAATAATTTCCCCTTGTTTAGGTAACTAACTTTTTTTTGTTTTGTTTTTTATTATAGAAAACAAGGATGGAACCAGGATTCAAACTCAGGGGGGGCTGAAGTTCTTTGTTCAAAAATTTTAAAAAATTAAATATCAATATTAGAGGTTGACAAAATTGCATTATTAGCATTAATTTATTAATTATTATTTGTATTTTTTCTTTTGAAAAAAAATTTAATAATAGGATTTTATAATTAAGAGTTTTGCAAGTCAATTGGCACGTCTTAATATTTTCAGGGTCTAACTAATGTGTGGATGAAGCGATCAATATGTGGCATACGAGTCTATAGCCATAAGGGTGGAGTCATTTGAGAGGGGCATAGAGCTCTCAAGTGAGAGGGAGAAATTGGGTAAAGGTTATTGGGTTTTTGTGATTTTTTTTTTCTAGGATTTGTAATTGATTTGTTGTTATTGTTTTTGCTTATACCATATTTATGATTTGTCCAAAGACTTTTTTAGTATCTATATATGTGCATTTTTCTTGTCATTTATTTGTTGGATTTATTGGGTCAATTTATAAATTTTTTGGGGAAGGGGGGCCAAGTATATAAATTTAAGAGTTAGAATTAATTTTTTTTTTGTTAATATACATACTAGTATATATTTATTTCAAAGGTTGGGGGGGGGGGGGGGGGGTCCCTAATAGAAAATTTAGGTAAGTAACTTAAATTCATTAAATTACGAGACACCTATATATGTACGATTGGTGTTATTGTGTTAAACGTACGTGAGCTCCATGTAATTTCAAATTTATTTAGCTCAGTACTGTTCGATTCGATCACACTCAAAAGCGAATATTGGTTAATTGGTTTCCATTAAAAAACAAAAAAGCGAATAATAGCTAAAGTACGAGTAAATTAAAGTTTTGTCCTAAACCCCTATCTACACTACATAGGATTCATAGCTAAATTAACTTAAACTTTTACTTACGCTGCAATAATGAGAGGCTTTAGATGTCTACATTGCCTTCAATTGTATGCTTTAAACTTAAACGTATACATTTTGGCCAATTACCTAACTTGTTTGATGGCACCCCGTACCTAGGAGTCGAGAGCAGGGCAGTAGGGTAGAGATTTCTAACTATTTGAAGGGAAGAAAAAAAAAATAGTACTACATTTTGAAATATGGTGTTAGATTTATTTACACAAATATCTTTTAACTGACTATTATAATATATCTGAGCAAAAAAAGATTATAATAAATGAATATAAACAACTTATAACTTATAAAGCATTAGCACCAAGCTCAATGCAATTTTTAATTAAATTGACTAAAAAAATTTATTTTTTGTTACTTGAGCTAATTTGTTATTCATAGACAACTACATCAACCTTAATACTTTATATCTATTCCATTTAAATGTTATGTTTACTGTCAATTTTTTTTTACAATTTCATATCAAACAAAGATTTGCCACAAATCTGCTAGCAACATTCAGATCAACTACCATTTATCAACCAAATTCGGCAACGCATAAATCCTCCACATCAAACCCAACTACTGTCTGTTGCACTCCATCTTTGCCAATCCGCCAATCTGTCACAATTTTTTTAATAAACTTTGTTAATGAGCAGTAACTCAATAGAGGTAATAAGTTATTGTTCCTTTGTTATTTGTGAATGCTAAACTGCTGGGATTGATGCATGATGTTTTTATTGGTGCTTAGCTATAGTTTCACTAAAATGCTAATTTAACTAGCTTGATAAGAATGCTTGTATGGCTTTTTAGAACTTTATTTTTATTTTTAAATACTAAAATTCTTCTATTCAAATGATTTTAAATCAAATAAATTAATGAAAAAAGTTAGTTAAAATGTATTATAAATTCTCTAAGTTTGTGGTTTCTTTTAAATTGGTTATTCCAATTTCAAAATTTATAATATACCCATTTGACTATTAGAGTGATGTCATTTTACCCCTTGTGCCACCTTAAAAAACTACAATTTATATATTTTTATAAAAATGATATCAATACGTAAGTTGTGAATAATTAAGTATAAACTAAAACATAAAAAATGAAATAAAATTTTATTTTTTATTAGAATGACAAAAATAGCACATTATAATCTGGTTTTTTTTAATGGGTGCTATTACACTTCCGTTAAGGAGGAATCTGTTGACTCTTACTTTATTAAAAAGCAACAAAAACAAGAGAAAAGTTAAAGGATGCTCTAAACACTTTGATTTAGAAAAATATTTTTAGAAAATTTTTATGGGAAAAAAAAGAATTGGTTTTTTTAAAATTTTATTTTATATATATATATTTCTCATGAAAGTGGTATTAAAACTTTTCTAAAATGATTCATTAATAAATGTTCTAAGTATACTCGTTAATTGGACTCCAAAAATAAATAAATAAAACATTTTTTTAATTGACCCATATGCGATCACACTACAGCCACATTAAAAAACTCAGCATTTCTTTTGAGAGATAGTTTTAACCTATAATGTCTGCTTTCGATAATTATTTTTTATCATTACACCAATATATTAATAGGTTTTTGATATAGGAGAGAATTGAATTTCAAATCTCATATTTGACGACAAAAAAATTTACTAGTTGTGTTGGGCTATGTGAGACTTAGTTGCAGGGACGGAGCTAGAACTTTGAGTTAGGGGGGGCAGTTTTAATGTTGGCTGTGTGCAGTGATTTCAACCTCTGATTTTGCTTCTTAGCTGTTGAGATTTTTTTTTTTTTTTTTTGGTAAGTAAGAACAAAATTATTTTTGTTTATAATTTTTTAAAGGGCAAGGTTATTTATTTTGGATAAAATTAATTAATTGAGCTTAATTTTGTTTTTAGTTTTACTGGTAATTTTTTTTGAGCTTTTTTTTTTTTTTTTGGCTTGTATATTTTGTTTTAGATTTTAGATCTATAAATTTTTTTTATGGTCACTAAAATGAGAAAAATGCTAGAGCTATAAGTTTTTTTATAAATTATTTATGTAATGAGTGGTTATTGGTAAGTAAAAAAATTATGTGAGTGGTGTGCCTATATGCGAACCAATAAGAATTTGCTACCAAAACAGTTTGTAAAAATGTTATAAAAAGTTTGGGAGTATAGCATAACTCTTAAAAGAAGCAATGATATTATTAAAGAGAAATAAAATGTAATTTTATAGAATAAAATTGCTAAAATTAATACACATATATATAATAATATTTTTTTAAAAACAATTTAGGGGGGGGGCCATTGCCTCCCCTAGTCCAAGGGTAGTTTCGCCCCTGCTTAATTGTGTTTGATTTGGATTATAATTTGCCCCGATATAAAAGTGTTACGGTTTTTAATGAGAGATTTTCTGAGGCCTAGTTCATGGAGTGGAGCGCTCAAGGACAAGCCTCCTTGGGGTCCAGGGCCATTGCCCAAGGTGGAAAAATTTTGGTCCCTTTTTAACTTATTGTGAATCATCTTTAGAAGATATAAATACCGTTATTTCAAATTAAAGTTTAATATATTGTTTTGAGAAAGAAAAACTATACTAACTTAGTTGGTAATTTTTCCTTCAAAATAGTGAAATTACTATAACTCCTTAAAAGTAAGCAAATGGCTGAAGAGTAAGTATTATCTTTTATTATTTTTTCTATTTTTTATTATTATTATTTTTTACATCTTATAAATCTGAAAATCCATACATATTCCATACATGTGAAGTAAGTACCGAACTTAACCACTGTTTCCAAACATAACCTTGATCACTTTCCATGTAACCACCTTAAGCTACCTCCCCCAGCTAAAAAGCAAATCTATCTATATGTATATTTATAGATATAGGGCCCCCCTCACCTCACGCGCCTGCCGTGCAAGATAAGAAATTACCCGTTCAAAGAATAAAACAGAGGAAGTAACAAGAAAAAAACAAAGAGAAAAAGGAGAAGAAGAAGTCTGACGTGGCATACAACTATACAAAGGTACTCAGGTTAAGTTGAATGAATGAGATTCATCAAAAAAAAGGAAACTGTCCCCCACACACCCTCTCTCAATTATCTGACAAACAAACGTTAAATCATGACTAGCTCAATGCGTTTTCAGCTTCCTATTGGTTTGCTTGAGTACCTCACTCGTACGGACGATGTTGACGTGTTCTCTATCTTGTACTACTCTGCTCTGCTCTGTTCCGCACACTCTCTCTCTCTCTCTTATCCAATTTGAAAAAAAAAAAAAAAAAAAAAAATTCTTTGCAATTAAAAAACAAAAAAACATTGTTTAATCTTTCTTTCTTTCCTTAATTAAACTCCGCCACTTCCTTTCTCTCTCTTCTTTTTGGAGTATTTTACTTTTTTTCTTAGCATATATAGACATAGATGATAGATATATAGACCATAGTCATTACTCATCTCTCTCATCATGACTTTTCCACCCAGATAATTTTTTTTATTTCTTTATTTATTCCTATTCGATTAAAAAAATATTTAAAAAAATTTCTTCTTTCGGGTCTTTTTATTGTGGGTTTTACCAAAATAAGCAAAAAATGAGAGTATTCCGTTGGCAACCTTTGAATTTAGCAATACCATAATTATTATAATTTTTTACATGGTAAAGGAAAGTAGGTGTGTGTTGCCTGTGTTTCCCTTCTTTGGTGGTGAGTAAGAAGAAAGGACTACTAAGAGTCAATCAATCACAATTCACAACCAAAAAAAAAGCTCCTATTTTATCTCTCTTATTAATATCTCTATCTGGGTCTTCTTCTGTTTTTGTATTTGATATATATATATTTTTGGTTACTTTAAAAACAAGGCTTAGATTTTGTTAGCAATCCACCTTTTTTTGGGTCTCTCCTTTCTCCCCTCTTGCGTAAAAGCTTTCTGGGTTATTGCCTATTTGGTAAGATTTTCTTGTTCCCACTTTTAACTCTTTTTTCCTTATCCGAACACTTTCTTGTATGGTTGTTGAAACTATTTTGAGTAGAAGAAGATATATATAATATTTTAGCTTTGTTTTTTTTTGTCTTATGGTGGTATTCGAATCAATCAGTCACAGAAGATATATACCAAACCTCCCCCCATAAACACAGGTCTTTTAGGTCTTTGCCTAGAGTTCTTTTCCTTCTTTTTTTTCCTCTCTTGGCCACTTCCTTTCTCAAAATCTTTCTGGGTTTTTGCTTATTTTGTAAACCCAACTAATATATCATCCTTCTCTTTTTCTTGGGGCTTGCTGACAGCTATTAAAACTGAATTGAAGTAATCTCTTGAATTCTACCTCTCTGGAATATTTTTTCTGTGTGTTCTGCACTCTGCAAGCAAACCTCACATATTGTTTCCCTCTTCCTTTTCTTTCTCATCAAGGGATTTCTGGGCCTCGGCCTATTTGGTAAGAATTTTTTTTCACTTCTTGTCTATATTTCATACTCTTAATTTTTACACACATTTTTAACATAATAAAAAGACTACTCCTTTATGCATTAGAGATTTTTGTGTGTGTGTGTGTGTCTGTGTTTTTTGGTCATATATAGTGAGCTTCATTCATTTTGTTCTCAAAGGTGAAGAGAGATGGTGAGAGGAAAGACTCAGATGAGGCGCATAGAGAATGCCACAAGCAGACAAGTGACTTTCTCCAAGAGGCGAAATGGGCTGCTAAAGAAGGCTTTTGAGCTATCAGTTCTTTGCGATGCAGAGGTCGCAATTATAATTTTCTCTCCTAGGGGCAAGCTCTATGAATTTGCAAGTTTCAGGTTAGGACTCTAGGACTACTCAACTAGTGTTAACAATATTTTCTTTACTTTTTTTTTTTTTATGGAATTCCATGTCTTCTCATATGAATTTTAACACTCCTATATATAGAAATGAGTAAATTCTTTAATTTTTTTCATTTAATTTTTTTTTGACAATCATTTATGTTCATTTAATAAGTACTAAGTTTCATGCATATGTTGGTATCGGTTATTACACTTTAGGGTTGTATTTCTCAAGTATACTTTCTCTCTATACAAAGCAGAATCTTTGAAAGCTCTCACTCTCTCAGTCTCTCTCACATACACAGTGACACATACAGATCTTAATCAACATTCATTTTAGAAATGATCCATGATATCTTTTCCTTCTCCATTTTTTCCCCTCTAACTTCTAAAGTGGGCTTTAGTTTCTTGTCTGTCTTTCATGGAAAGAGATAGAGAAGAGAAAGTTAAATCGCAACTAAGCCCAAGTAATGGAAACCTTGATTGTCATTAATGTTCTTCAATCGTTTGTTTAACTTCATAAGTCAAATAGAAGAAACAATTGATGATAGGCTAGAGTTTCTTTGACTAATCTCATCTTCTTACTGGACAATTTCTGGTCTAATTACCAAGAAATTTACTGGACCGGACATGGTTTTGGAGCAGATATATGCAAGTACAACTCGACCATTAGTTCAAAATTTACAATTTACAAGAACTATAACGAGTTTTTAAGTATTAACCACTAATATATTTGCTTTCTATTATCAATAAAGTAGATAAGACATTGTACTTCTTTAGTTTATTTTTTAGTGGAGCATAATATATACACGAAATTACTTGGACAGTGGGTCGGAGTGTACTAGGGGAATCACTGACATATATATATGAGAGAGAGAGAGAGAGAGAGAGAGAGAGAGAGGGAGAGAGAGAGTGGCAAAGAATGAAGGTCTACAGTTTTCTGTTTTGTGTTGCCGGGGGGGGGGGGGGTGGTGGTTGGGATCTGAAGGGATTTTGGATGGATTTCATTGTCATTCCATTTCCAACAAAGAAATTGTTTTTGTTTAGGCTAGAAGAAAGAAAAAGATTACTATTTGCTAATGTAGGATCATGATGGATGATCACACCATAATATGGTGCACCCTCATGCATAGAATAACCATACTTGATAAACAATGTTACTTCATAGGCATAGTAATGTTTGGATAGAAAGATGTGGCTTTTGGGTAAGGTTATAACTCTTGGATAGGATACATTTGTTCACTAACAAATATGTTCATTTTCAAGGGATGCATAGTTATCTATAAATAGAGGTAGTGATGTGAATGCAACTACCGTATATAAGTATCAATTATAATAGGGCCATATCCTAATCTCCATCCAAACAACAACAACAACAATAATCAAACCTTAATTCCATAATTTTGGGGTCCGCTACTGTTGTTGTGAAGATAAAAAACTTAGGCACAATTCTAATAGGGTCATGTCCTAATCTCCACCCAAACAACAACAATCAAACCTTAATCCCACAATTTTGGGGTCTGCTATTGTTGTTGTGAAGATAAAAAACTTAGGTAGACTTCTTGAATAGTTAATATAACATATAGAGATACACTTGACCCAAAAGGTCTAAGCCCAATGGGTATGAGCTCAACTATATTATATTAACTACTCATCATTATTCAATGTGAGACTTTCCTCACACGTGTATATCCAACAACTATAGATACTCAACAGACTAGTTGTAATCAGTTACATGTATTCTTTTAATTCATTCTATCCGAGGTCATACTTTTTGTTATTTTCTTAATTAACATGTCATATTTTACTACTTATATTCTCATCCAAAACCTTGAAAGTTGAAATCTCTTCCATATCTATATTACTAAGGATTTTTTTTTTTTTTTTTTTTTTTTTGTGGAATTAGTAATTGGTTTAAACCTTAGTTCTATTTATATCCTATGAGCATGATGTTTTAACATTTAGTTAAAAATACTCCTGATACGTTTATGGCTTTAGTTATCTTTCTTGGATGAATAAGTGAATCTTCATTTTCTCTCCTTATTGTTTTTGGTAGGATGTGAAATCTCAAATGTTATACTCTAGCTATCTGAGGCAGGCAAAAAATCAGTAGATTTGACAATGAAACAAGACAGATAATAGTTTGCAACCTCACGGTCATAATGCTTCCCCCCTCCCCTTTCTTTTTAATTTAGTTCATCATCATCATCTTCTTTGATAAGTATGCCTTAAGCCTTCCTTGAATCCTGTAAGCGTGAAGCTTTAAGCTTGTTTGAGAGCTATATTATATACAGTTCTAGGGTCTAAAGCTGCTCCCACCCAACCATTTTAATTGCACCTTTTTTCTCATGTACGTGGTAATCTCTCATAGGATTGTGTTATTACATAATTAAGACAGACTATCAACTATTTAACAACTGATCTTAATTTATTCCAAGCTTGAGCCGAAGCACATGTATGGCTTATTATCTTACTAAAGAAAAATGTTTCTAGACTTTTTGATTGTAAGTTTGGAACTAATTATGTATATATATTTATCAAATCAGAAGGTTGGCTATAAAATATGATAGCCTTTCCTTTCCCAAATCTTCTCATCTTATTAGTTGAATTTAAATTTTTTGCTTATTGAGAAAAAAAATAGAATGTTCCACTTGACTAGAAGGGCCAGTTGGAATTAATTATCATTAATCAGTGATGATTGAGGCCTTGAAATTTTTTTATTTATTTATAAAAAAACCTTGGCTAGGACTCCTCAATTCACATGGTTTGATATTGTGAGCATCTTATTTTGAATTTCATATCAATTCTCAATGTCAATTTCTAATTAGGGATGGGACAAAAAAGGCCTTCTCAAACCAATTAAATATTTTATATTCTGAACCTGTCTAAACCTTATTAAATTATGAATTTCATTTCAAACTCATCATGTTTATATTTGAAAAGGCCAAACTTAACCCAGACATAACTGTTCATCTTATTATTAATAAGATGGAACAAGTCAAGGTAACCTAAAATTAAACTATAAAATATAATTAATCAAATTCAAGTATTAATTAGAGCTTCTATACTAACTTTTTTAGAGATCTTTTATACTAACTTAAACAATATTTATAATATAGTTTAAATATAAGCAAGTACTATAACTAATAACTAGCCAATTACTATCATAATTCATTATGTTCAAATCAATAAAAAAATTGAGAATTCAAAAAATATATATATTTCACCGGGTACATTTAATTTCAAAGTATTCAAAAAAATATTTGGAAACCAACACATAAGAATAGTTTAACACACATCACTTCCTCGTTTTCGAAGCATTTTTAATTATTGTTTGTACATGTTCAGTATGTAACACATCCGTACTTTCCAATTTGTAGATTAAGGAACAATGGTATAGAAAACCTACATTTCTTATTCATTTTTAAGAGAGAAGAAAGGTGCACATTTACTGTTGTAAAATTCTAATTAAAAAAAAATTTTATAATATGGTTGCTTAAATAATTGAAATGTAGGCTCGGGTGAGTCTGGATGCTCAAGGTGTATAACCTAAAGCATTCCCAAATCCTAAAAGGTTTTAAAGTTGAACCTAAAAGGCTAAAACTAACCGCATACCCCCTTTTTTTTTTTAATAAAGAAAAAAAAAAAAAAACTCAACTCTTACTAAAAGGGTCGGATTGAATCAAAACCCCGCTGAACTTGAACATCTGCCCTTCTTATTTTCTCCATTTATTTATCGTTTAGGGTTTGTTTAGTTGGGGTGAAAAGTGGGGGATGGAAAATAAAAGAGAGAAAACTAAAAATGAGTGTGTTTTATTGGGACGGGAGAGGGGGGGAGGGGGGATAGTGAGGTCCGGCAGTTTTCTCTCCGAACCCACCAAAATTTAATCCCCCAAAATAGATAGAAAATGGGGGGAGAAGAGAGAGGTTGATGGAATTATCCATCTACCCCTAATCCTCCCCCACAACAATGTAACATTGATTTTTTTTTTCTTTTTCAATTTTAAGTTATACATTTGGTTTTATTTATTTATTTATTTATTTATTTTTTAACTCAACTTTGGTTTTTTTCTTTTAATTTTTATAATAAGATATTCAAAAAAAAAAAAAAACTACTAGGGACATGAGAGTAAATTTATATAATCTAATTTTTCTATCATTTTTTATCTATCAATTTTCCATCCTCCCAATTAAATACATATGAGAGAAAACTAAATCTCTTCTATCCTCCCACAATTTTAACTACAATAGAGTCATGATACCATGTAGAGCACATAATCGATAGGTATTACGTGTTATAATTGGCACAACTATAGATATTCATCATGTCATTGCCGTAGCCTAATTTTACGTGGTAAAATTTGCAATACATCTAGTACCATTCTTGTCATTACAAATAATTCATGAATACTAACATGTTAGTCAAGGGTTTTGTAACTTTACTAATTAACATGTTTTGGTGTTAATAACAAAGATGTCTAAGGTTCAAAACATTAGTATGCACATTTACACTAAATTAAACATTTTTATAGCATGATTCAAATATGATTAAGCACTACAACTACTCAATTGTCATGATAATTCTTCTAAAAAAAATTTGTCATGATAATTTATAATTTTCTAACATATTTAACATCGCATAGCTTTAAGTTCTAGCCATCCAAAAAATATTTAAAAACCATAATACCACCTAAATTGTTATAGAAATCCCAGCTTTTGTGTAAATAAAATTAAGAATACGGATCTTTTAATAATAATTTAATGCATAATTGAGTTGGGTTTGGGTACCTAAGGTGTAAAATTCAGGCCTTTACCAAACCCTAGCAGGTTTAAAAATTAGAACTCTAACCCTTCCCATACCTCCTTCTAAAATCCGAAACCCTAAATAATTAGGGTTGGATTGGGTTTAAAAACAGACTAAACCTTAGACATTGCCATCCCAATAGGGTCTGGAGATTTTACTTTTAAAATTTACTGTGTTCTTTTATGGAATTTAGTTGGTGCTTCCAAAATTATGAATCCCTACTGGTCAAACACTACAATCTGGCTATGAAGTACATAAAATTTTAAGTACCAAGCTCCCAAGGGTGTCAATGTTTCCTTCTAAACTAATAATTCTCCTTATCCATGTATACCCTGGTCCTTAATGAATTAATACCATATTTTGTAGATATGATGGTATGACAAATGTGTATTTATTACGTGTGCTATAGGTTTATGACTTGTTTGTTTACATGCTGATTCATAATTTCCCATGTATAAACAAAAGCTATCAACCCTTTTGGTGTTAAGTCCAACTCATGTTGAAATATTTTTGAAGTCTTTTTAGTTGGTTTTGGAATCCTACGTCGATCAGAAGGATGATAATTATTAGGAGTGTTAGTCCCTCATTGATTAAAAAAGAACTAGGTAAGTGCAATAGTTCCTAGAAATAAAGTGGTATAGCTTTGTTGTGCATGCGTGTTACTTTGTCTAGTGTGGTGTTAGTGTGAGGTACTTTTGGGTGTACTAGGAGTCTAGGACTTTGGGTTAGTTTTATATTTGTGAGAGTTAATGACATTTTATGAGTGTAGTTGTAATTCTTAGATTATTATTGATAGTGGATTTTATGTTTGCATTGCTTGTGGATGTGGGCATAAAAGTTTTCCCTACCACATTAAATTTTGTGTTGTGGTTTTTGCTATTTTATTATTTGCGTGTGGAAAAGTATTGTCAAAGACATTTGGTGCAACAAAGATTGATTAAGGCATTTTATGAAAAGTAAAAAGAGTCAGCCACAATGTCTGATGATGAATTAGAAAAGCTTGAGATGTAGGCATTGAATACTTTTCGTTTGTGTCTAGCCCTAAAAGTAAAGCATATCATGTTGAATGAGACTTGTTCTAAAAAAAGAAGAAGAAATATTTAGAGGATAAATATGTCAAAGTCATTGAGAAATTGGTTGTACTTGAAGCAAAAAGTTATATCAGCTAAGAATGTCACTTGTCTCTTATTAAATAAGTAGAGGTAACCCTACATATTTCCCCTCCTTTTTATTATTTACAACATCATAACAAAAGAAATGGATAACTATTCCATTCCCTCTTCTCTCTTTTATCTTATTATCTACTCTCCCTCCAAACTTGCAATCATAGTTTCTAGAGATATCAAGTTCTAAACCTATCGAATTATTTAAATCTTTATTATCCCAGTCCAAATTTATCTTACTAGGAATCCTAATCCTTCTTGTGGTATAAGTAATCCGTTTATACTACAAGTATTGTATTTCTAGAATTTAGTCCAAGGGTAGCCTAGGGGTACTCTACTATATAGACCTATCAATGGATTCATTCTAACACACGGCTTAATAATCAAGATGTAACCATTATAAATGTGACATTTAAGGTCAAAATTAATTTATTGTGCTATCTCTTCTTCTCTTTATTTCTTTTTATAACATGGTGTTTGAATTATGTCTTGCATTTTGTTATATGGTATCATAGTTACATCTTTGTGACTTGCACTAATCCTAGAGCATGGTCTCTCTCTCACTGCCATTGCCAATCACTAACCAGTCCCCCCCTCTCAAACTCAATTTTTCATACAAATTCCACATGTTTGGTCTATTTATCCAAGCTCTAAATAGGGGTTTCAATCAATCAATGCAATCACCAAAACTAAAATTTGTGCGCGTATCTCAAGCCAATTTCTTACAAACTTCATATCAAGCTACACCTTCAGCTTTAATACTTGTTTATTACTATTTGGTTTTAGTGGAAGTAAATTCGCACAAAAAAAAAAAAAACATGTCCGTACAAGATAACAATATTTAACATGGTTCTATACTAACTCCAAGCCTATATTCATGGGCAATGCGAATCAAAATTCGCTACTAATAGAGAGGCCTCTGTGGACTCTTCTCTTGAACGGTTGGGGATAGAGGAACGGAGAAGTTGGGATGTTTGTTTCATTTGAGAACCAAATGATTGAGAGATGGGTGTAGTGGATGAATTCCTTCATACCTTGGGATCTAATTTACCTCCAACTGAGAATGGAGATTGTATGAGATGGAAGTTGACGAAGAATGGGGATTTTGACATCCGCTCGTTTTACAATAAGTTACGAAGTCCCTTGCCCATTGTCTTTCCTTGGAAAGGTATTTGGAAAGTTAAGTCTCCTCAGCATGTTTCTTTCTTTGTTTGGACCACAGTTTGGGATAAGATTCTTACAGGCGACAATTTGTGAGGTAGAGACTTTGATTTTGTTGACTAGTGCATTATGTGTCGTTGTAATGGGGAGACAGTGGATCATTTGCTACTTCATTGTGAAAAGGCTTATTGGTTGTGGAGCTTGGTTTTTAGATCTTTTGGGGTTTTATGGGTCTTGCCAAGATTAGTTGCAGATACTCTTTTTGGTTGGTGGAATTGGTTGGGAAAGCACTCATTTAGCGTTTGGAATTTAGTTATGTTATGCTTGATGTGGTGTATTTGGAGGTAGTGAGATGAGCGGACTTTTGAGGACATGGAAAGCTTTGATGACCAATTGATTGGTCATCAGACTTTTCAGCGGTTCCCTTTTTGATTAGTTTAGGGCTTAGGGACTCACCTATAGTAATTCTCTCCCTTTGTTCCTTAGTTCTCTCCTTTGTAATTAGCTTTTTCTTCGTTTTTTTGTTTCTCTTTTTGTAGCCTTTGGTTTGCCTTATGCTTTTTTTGCATGAGGTAGCTTCTTGAATATACATCTTTCTTACTCATCAAAAAAAAAAAAAAAAAAAAAACCGCTATTATCGATGTGGATTACAATAACAAAAACTCTCACAAACATAAACTAACATACAAATCTCACAAATACAAGCTCACAATCCCAAAGGCACAATATACCCAATAACTCCCTCACCCTCATACAATAAATAAACTCACAAAAGTGGGTATCTTCAACCCCAAAAACAATACTACATCATTCCTCACACGAGGACTAATTTGGACAGATGCCTTACATGGGACTAAAACCACTAAACTTTTTGTAACAATATCTATTTATAAAATTTTAATTTTATTCCATGAAGGACAAGGATTACCAAAATATTACTCCATTAAGGATTCCTCTCTCCTTCCATATCAAGTAAAATCATTTTTCCATACCAAGAAAACCCAATATGGAAACCAAATACAAATAAAGTTTTGAGAGAGTTTCTAACCCTTAATTGTTACATTTTTACTGTCTTAAATTATTTGTTAAAATGAGATTGTTGGAGGCATATATATAATATAGAGACTAAATCTTAGGCTAACTCTGGAGTTACTTTACTTGCATCATAAGTATAGTTACTACAAGCAGAATTAGGATAAGTTGCACTATAAATAAGTCTTGGTACAATGAATTTAGAATGAGATAAGAACTTTGATCTTAGACTAAGATTGAGCTTGATGTCTTTAACACCCACTATCAAACTTAAGGAAGAAATTTGAAGACGAAATATATGTTAGTGTTAACAGCAAGGTAGTCAATACCGTACCGGTACCGGCCGGTATGTACTGTACCGGTATGTATACTGGTATCGAAACATCAACATTTCATACCGGTTTAAATACCGGCTGTATTGGCTATTTACCGGCCACACCGGCCAATTTTGGGCAATACTAGCCGGTACTGAAAAAAGTTTTTTTTTTTTTTTTTTTTTTTTTTTAAGTTTTGTAATTTTTGTCAAGGCAGAATAGTAACTTATTTGCATTAACTTATAGTATTATTTGTTTTCTTAGTATGCAATGGTAACTTTTAAGCTTTCTATTTTTTATATAGTGTTTTTTTTTTTTTTTTAATTGATACTAAAGTCTAAAACAATGAATAATTAGTTCTAAATTGAGAAAATGTTTTATGGTAAACTTTTATATATATATATATATATTATAATATATATACACACACATACATATATATATTTATTTATTTATTTATAAATATAAAAAATAGCAGTAAACCCAAAACGGTACACCGGTATTGACCGGTATCCGAAATATATCGTACCGCTAGCCAAACCGGTACAGCCTCCAGTATGGTATTGACTCCCTTGGTTAACAGACAGTGGTGGAAGGTGGTTGGAGGGCAATTGCTATGATTGATGATGGTTGCACTAGTGGTTGAAATGATGTATTGACATAGAAAAATGTAGTGAGTGGTCGATGACAGCAACACTAACAGCCTGGATGATGACATTGCTATGAACAATTCTTTTGTTGGTTTGAGGGGTGCATCCAATCCTGTAAGGCGTATGAGCGAGTGGTTGTATGGTGGACTGTGGGGCACATGGTAGGACCTTTTGGTGACATGTGAAAGTTGATTTTGTGAGTAGTTCTTTTGGCATCTTGTAAATCGGCTTTCAAGAGATTTGATTGTATGGTTGATGAATAAATTCAATGTATAGATGGGGTAGATCTTATGGTGAAAAGGCAAGTAATCCTAAGATCCTAGCTTTGATACCATATTAGAAGAAATCAGACATATCTATTTGATGTTGAGAGAGAGAGTGTGTGTAGGATTGATGTGGTTTGGTTAATGGCTTACATTCACAGCATAAAGTCTTGATGTTACATTTTTACATTGTGTGTTACAATGAACCTATTAGAGACATATATAGAGAGAAATAACCTGTTAGAGATACGAATAGAGAGAACAGAACTTAGTCTAACACTACTAAAATAAGGGTTTCTTTATTTGTATAAAAAAAAATAAAAAATTCTTTATTTGCACTACAATTAAAGTTATTATTAAGTTAGATTACGATTTTCTTGCTTTGCTTGCACTATAAGTTGGTTTTAGTACAATAAACCTAAACTAGGATGACGGATTTGGGCCTTGACTAGTATTGTGTCTTGATATGTTGACATTCAAAATTAGAATAGCCAAAAGCCATCAAATTGATATTAAGTGTGCCAATGAGCTCTAGCTTAATTGGTACCTCTCTCCTTGTAAGTTTTAGGTGTATGGTAAAATTGTGAGTTCAAATCCCATTGGGTAGGCATGTAAAAACCCAAAGAGATTGCTTTGTAAAGCATCAACCTTGTAAGCACCCTTCTACGTTCTTAATTCCAACTATTTATTGGACAGCTAAATGTCCTAGCTAGAGTGAGAACAGTACATGTTGCTTGAAGAATCTTGTATGAAATCTACAATTTGCAATGGTTTTCAGCTGTGTTGTATTGGGAGCCTCCTAAAACCCTCATGTGGATTGAGGAGTATGAAGAATAAATTAGTGTGCAACTTATTCCAAGAAATGACCTGCAACTCTTGTGGGTTGAAGAGTTTAGAGAATAAGTTAGTGTGCCACTTATTCAAAGAAATTACCTGCAATGGAGAATCTTTAGCATGGTGGATCAGAATAAACGAGCAACGTGAAGATCATTGTTGAAAACAGATTTTACACTATGGGGAATTGTAAAATATTGAAATCAAGAAGAAAATCTTGCCTGCCCTAATAATTCAGATGATTAGATCTGAGCAAAACCATAGAAATAAGAGAATTAGGTACCAACTATCTAAGCTTGGAAAGAAAATTTTAGGTTAAATTATTAATTTGGAACCTCAACTATTAAGTATTAATAGTGTCAATTTATAATCACTAATTTACTACCTCAATTATTAATTGTTTCAAATTAGCCCCTTCACTTTTAAAATCAAGTCAATCTCACTTACCTCTGTACAGATTTTGTTTGGTTCTTTTATACCAAAATTAATTATATTGAATTTTGTTATCTTTGGATGGTGGTATGCCTTACTAGTTATTTAACCAAAGTCCAAGGTTATTTGGAATTTCTCGTATTGATGATCTTGGGAGTAGGGTTTGTGCATATTCCAGGCATTCTGGAACTGTATAGTGTTGTTGGTCTTGTTGGAGGAAATGCTTTGAATGATATGGCTATTTCTCTGGATTTAGTTTTGCTATATCTGGTGTTGATTAAAGAGCCATTTTAATTTATATCGAGTCCCTAATTGTTTGTGTTTATTTGCTTGGCTATAATCCGTTTGTGCCGCTTAGTTATGAGGTTAGGCTTGTTTGTCGTCATGAGTTTTATTTATATAAGGACAGAAGCTGTTAGAAGTAATCAACAAAATGATAATAATTTATATAGAGAATTAAGAGAATGCTATTAACATTAAACATTACCTTTATAATGTTGCTTGACTAATCAATCTTTTTATTGATAATTCATAATTTTTTATGTCTGTTCTGTTTTTGTTTTTAGCTTTTTTTGTTATTCAAGAAATTACTTGCTTGTTTGGATATGTAATTGCATGAAATTAATTGATGTTATGTACATAATGTACATAAGTATAAATTTGTAATGCAGGCTTGGTTAACTGTATATTCTATATTTGACTATGCTAGAAAACTTGATTATCAGTGTTTCTGATAAGCTGATGATATGGTCCTAACAACATATCAGGTTGTTTGGGGTTTCCTTTGTTCTAGGAGAAGCCAGTTTTTGATGGCATACTTATCTATTTTGGATGATAGTTGACCCCAACCTTTGTATGATTGAATTTTAATGCAATTGTTGTAGATAATCCTTTTTTAAGTTTTGGGGAAAAGATGTGCTGATTGCAGTATATTGGACTTAATTCTCAGCATGCAGGAGACAATAGAACGCTACCGTCGGCATACAAAAGACACTCAAACCAACAGCAAATCAATTGAACAAAACATGCAGGTTATGCCCCCTTTTCCTCTGATTGTACTAATTTCTTAAATTATTTGGGAAAAAATTTTGTACAGCAACTTTGCCACCAAATTATTTGACCTGGTCATGTCCTCCTTAGGTTTATCTTGCTTTTAAGATGCTATTGTAGCCCTAAATAGACCGCTATACCAATCTTGAAAAGCCTAAATACTTGTCACCTCTGATATGCTATAAGCTACAATCTCATCCTTGTGATGCTAATTGTTTGCTGTTATAGAGAACTGGCATTTGAGAGTTGACATTGCCTATAAATTAAAATGTTTATTACTTATGAGATTGATACATATATAGAATACTCTATATACATGTCTTTCACTTGTCAAAAAAAAAGAGTACTCTATATTTTTCATCAAGAAGATTCCAAATTTTCTTTTCTTTTTGTGTTCACTACTCCTGGTTCTTGTCACACTTCTTTTTTTGATCTCTTGGCTGATAGTGATTTTACATTGGCAGCATTTAAAGCATGAAGCAGCAACCATGATGAAGAAGATTGAGCATCTTGAAGTTTCAAAACGGTTGCAGACCTAGTTTAATATTTTTATTGTTCTTTAACATACTGTTTGAATTTGTTATATTAAGACATTTACATTCAAAGGATTTTATGAACCTTAAATTTGGAACACCTCAGGAGACTCCTGGGAGAAGGTCTAGGAACATGCTCCCTTGAAGAACTCCAACAGATCGAAGAACAGTTAGAGAGGAGCGTAAGCAGCATTAGAGCTAGAAAGGTTAATTATAAAATCCCTAACTTGGCTTTCATGATATTTTACTAAATGGTAGTTTAACATGCTTTATCTTGGTCTATACTTTCAGGCTCAGGTTTTCAAGGAACAAATTGAGCAACTAAAGGAAAAGGTAAAGTTTTAAATTGATTGATATGTAGGCCCAACAAGGTGATTTCAAGTTTTGTTGCCTAGAAAGAAGTTTCCCAGTTTTTTTTTTTTTTTTGTTGAGTTCCTGGCACTGAAATATAGCAGCACCATAAGTTTTTTTTCTTAACAGAATGCTTCAGTTGTTTCTGACTAGCATGTTCTATTTTCTAATTTTTCTTCAGGAAAAAGTCCTAGCAGCTGAAAATGCAAGGCTATGTGAGAAGGTGAACTTTTGCAATTATTATTACTAGTACTAGTGTTCTTTTATTCTTCTTGTTGATGGTATTATATTTGACTTTTGAGGAAACATATTGCTCCATTTGGTAAGGAAATGACAAACAATATAATTAATCTCAATATTTTTTTGAGATTCAATGTTTTGAACAATCCAGTATTGAAAAATAAAAACAAGTACCAGTCATCTGCTTTATAACTTATTTCTCTAGGCAAGATCTAGATTCTTGCCAGAACCTTATATGCAATACCAGTTATTGCTTGACTTGTATTATGATTTTTTTTTTTTTTTAATTTCTTTTTAAAGTTACCTTTAACATCTCTTTGCAGTGTGGTATTCAACCACAGCAAGGATCAAATGAGCAGAGAGAAATTTTACCTTATGAAGAAAGTAGTCCAAGTTCTGATGTGGAAACTGAGTTGTTCATTGGACCACCAGAAGGGAGAACAAAGCGCTCTCGCTTACAGAATTGATGGTCTTACTCTTAAAATTAAGCGACATCTTTGCAAATATAATACATTATTAGTAAGTCTATTTCCAATAATCTGTACTAGATTGTGGTACAACTAAAATGTTGCACTCCCTCAGGCAATTGTACTGCTGACTGCCAATAGCTTGATGTATTGTTTGCTGAAAGTGACAGCTTTGATTATAGTTATCAAGTTTACTATGGGAATATTGTATCTTGGTATATATATATTTCATTTTATTATAATAGTACAATGGTCCTTCTAGGCTTTTTTATATTCTTGAGTTATTTCTTTGTTCTAGATATGCAGGAGGAAATTTTCAGTTTCTGTCTAGGGTTACTGCCATACATGTAATCTTCTGAGACATCAGCAAGCAAATGGTAAATATTATATATAAAGCTAAATAGCTAATCATTGAAAGCTGTAATAGGTATTAAGGTTTACTGTTTGTTTTCATAAGCTTTAGGCAGTCACTTTTTGAAACTTGTTTTCAGGAATGAATTTCAGAAAGGTAAAAAAAATAAGAGGGTAAAAGTGTAAAACCCCTCCATTTAAGGGTCATCTTTCAGTTGTTCATGGGTCAAGTTTTTTTTATGTTCGGGAAATAACTCCAAAAGTAATGAAACAAGATGCTTGCATTATTTTAAAACAGTGTTTTTATATTTTATTATTATTTTTTATATACACTAACATGTGAAAGACTTATGGCCATTCCTTGTATTTTAAACCATGTACTTTTCACCATTCTTTTTGGGGAAGGTATGCTCCTATATATATATATATATATTTATTATTTTATTTTATTTTTTGAGAAGAACTCCTTTAATTAAGGCTACTGTGGAGTAACCTCCTAAAAAAAATTTAATATCATGTGCCGAGTAGCCTATTCGATAGAGACTTTTGCCATTAAAATTTTAGAATTTGATATAGTTTAATTGGCATCTTCTCTGTGCAAAGTACTTTGGGCTTAAGAAAAAAATGGTTCACACTATAGGGTTAACTACAAATTGTAACTATCTTAAAAAAGAAAAAAAAAAAAAAAGAAAAAAAAAAAGCGCTTCCAACAATGCTCTGGACATTTATATGCATAGCTAAAAAATAATCATATAGTGGGTCCAAAACATCATATAACCCACCATCAGATAGAATTCGAAAAAAGAAAAACCAGTACTAGACAACTTAAAGGTACTTTTAATTTTTTACTTTTTTTAAAAAGTTGAGTGCTGAATAACTTTATTGGTTTTTTTTTTTTTTTTTTTTGGAGAGAATTATTACCAAGAAGATATACGAGCAACTTAATTAAGACCTAATGCTTATTATATATTACTAATATTAAGACTCCAAAACCTAAGCATCCCTTCCCTTCCCTCCACATGGGCATGGTTGAATCAAGCTGAGACCTGAGATAGAATTTGAAGAACAGTTTCTTTAGTAGGGAGTGCAGGTATGGCTCCTCTCTCTGTCACTGTGATAGCACCGCACGCATTTGCAAACTGACCAGCTTCTCTCAATCGCTTTTCATCCTGTACAACACAAAAATGTCAATGCATACTACTGTTATGTTTCCACAGCCATCACCTCAGGAGTGAATGCCAATGATGACTATTGAAAATTATCTCAGATTCCTGGTTTATATAACATTTGCATTAATTATGTGGAAGGCAAGTATTTTCCTTGCTGAAAATGTAATTTGGCTTTATATTTTTATCAAGAAATAAGAATCGGAGCTTGCCAACACTCTTGTTGTTAACTAGTATCTCTTGGTGTTTTGAATGGAGATGTTTGAGATTCAAATCCTCTCATCCCCATTACAACTAAAAATACTTTCATTCAAAAGATTGAATAGCTTCAATTTAACTAGGAACTTGGCTCATGGTGGTCCTACCTAATATGGTAGTTTTTTCTAGGTCAAAGCTGTGACAACATAAGCTTAACTTAACCAAAAACTTGTTTACAGTATTTATTGAAAAACGAGCCAAACTCAAATCCTTATTTTGGATTAATTTAATAAATAAATCAAGCTCAATTAAATTATTTTGTTCTTGAATAGGCCTGTGAATACAATGTTTTGAATATAACCCATCCAAGTTTAGAATTGATATAAGCTTCCTAGTAAATTTTATTGTGGGATTTAATAATTTGAATAACTCACTAAATATCTAAACATATAGCTGTAATTCATTATTTACATTTGTCTTGAAGTTCAATGGCATTGTCAGATGTTTCCAATGAAAATGTCCAGATTTTGAATCCCTCTCCCACTTTAAATAATCTGTAAAAAAATTATTATTTACCAAGTATACATGGTGCTTATTTACCATTTCTGGTTGACAGTCTCCTATTCAAATGCTTCATGCTTCTTTTTCTCCCTTCTCTCTCTCGTCTTTATTCAGTTTATAGTCAATTTTCTCTCTTTCTCGCCATTTTATCTATACATGTTGCTCTTTTTTTTTCTTTCACTGTTTCTCATTACTTTCTCTCAATGCTGCTCCAATAACAATTGCTTTATTAGAAAGCATATGAACTTTAAGTAGGGCTCATGAGTCCTCCGAAGGCATAGCAATGGCCCTGGTTGACATCAGGGCCATAATTAAAGGCAACTGTAAGCTTATAATTGTGCAGACAATGGTTGGAAGAAAAACATTTTACTTGTTATCTAGTATTCCTTGTACACAAAGGAAGATTTGGAGCATGTAAATAAGCCTCGTTTCTAAGGATCTAGTAGGTTTGGTCAAAGGTGGTCCTCCAATATGGAGGACAGAGTGATGGTTCTTTTGAACTGAGTGATACAGGTGTTCAAAGATAGCTTTTACAGTTGAAAGATGCCCATGTGTGTGAATTAAAATAGAGTTGAGAATTAGTTTAACTAGCCACAGACTCACGCAATGCGTGGGAATATATATATATATATATATATATATATATATAATAGGGTGTAATATATAAAAAGTAACACTTACTACAAGTATTGTCATTTTTTAAAAAGATTTCTACAAGTATTTTTTATCTTTTTATCTCTACAAATATATCATTCTATTATTTTTTGTATGTTTGATTAATATTTTTTGAAAGTGAACCATATCTTTCTAACTTTTGTTGTAGTGTGTTATATTAACCTAATATACAACTAAACTTTATAAGTTTCAACTCTCTCTTAAGCAATAAGGAGATATCAGGTAATCAAAACTCATCACAAAATTACAAATTTATCTTAACCAAAATTAAAATGAAACCAAAGAAATAAAAGATAGACTTCATCATAATTTATTGTTCAAACAATTGGTAGGCATATTCTAATTCATAGCCATGTAGATTGTGTTTTAATATAAACTCAAATTCCTATTTCCCAAAAAAAAACTAAGTATTAACCTAAATCAAAATTCAACCAAAGATATAAAAGGGAGAGAGAAGACTTTGTAATGAGAAATTAAAAAAAAAAAACACACAATCCCAAAACATATATATTTTTTTTAAAAACCATCAATCTTAATTAGAGTTATAAAAAAGAACAAAAATTCATAGAGAGAGAGAGAGAGAGTACTCACAATTTTTTTTTGTGGGGTAAAAATATGAATTGAAATGGGAGAAATGATATCAAATTTATACAAATAAAATGGGAAGAAGAAGAGTCAAGTTATGAAAAATGATGAAGTAAGTGTAAGGGCGAAGTAGAGAGTAGTGGGGGAGGTAAAGAGACAAAGAGGGAAGGGAAATGGAGGAAGTGTAACCATAGGTGTGGACTAATAGAGAGAAGAAGAAATTTTTGTTTTTGTTTTTTTAGAGAGTAGTGAGAAGAAAAGTCTAAAAAAGAAAAGAAGAGATAAAAAATAAGTGGATGATGTGGCTTAATGATTGAGTAGCAAAATGTATTGTGTGTGTCTATATGTATATATATATATATGAGGATTAGGATGGAAAGAAAATAACACTCAATGTTGAAATGAGCTTTCAATATAGACAATAAACAATTAGAATTTATGATGGCGTGTAGTGTATTACATTTGGCCACAAAGAATTAATTTTGCAATAGACAATTAATAAAAATGGAAAACCAAAAAAATAAAATAAAATAGTGATGTGGTCGCTAATGTGGCTCAATAGGAGTGTAGCAACAATAAATATTACGCTTCAGCTTTTAGATATATGTAGATGTAGATATAGATGTTTAAGTGTGAGAAGACCAATGTGTATATTGAGTTATAAAGATGTGTCATATTCACTGTTTTAAAAACCGGACCGGACCGACCGGTTCAACCGGGAGCCAATCCGGTCCGGTTAAAAACCCCAAAACCAGTCAATAACCGGTCAACAACCGGAAAACCGGCCAAAAACCGGGGTTGAACCGGAAATTTAAAAAAAAACGGTTCTATATCTGGTTCGGTTTTTAAAACCATGGTCATATTTGTGAATTAAGATTTAGTGTTTAGTACACACAATACACTCTCTTAAGTAATGTGTGTAGTATAACTTGTCTCACCTTCTCTTAAAAATAACCATGACATTTGAGTGGAGTTGTAGTGTGCCTTTGTGTTAGAATTCATTTTCCTCTCCCTTGTGTGTGTGTTTGTTTGTTTCACAAAAAAAAAAAATAGTGTTTAGTTGGTACAATGAGATTTGAGTTGGTTTAAATTTGTGAGGCCTTGTGAGTATGATTTGAGATTATTTTTTTTTGGAAAGGGATTTGAGATGAATTAATTGTGAATTGTGAGAGTTGGTTGAGTATTTGTTTTCCATATTAATAATAGTGAATTTCGACTGATATTGTCTTTGGATGTAGACAGCTAGCCAAAGAACTATGTTAAGTTAGAGATTTTTGGTGAATGTTTCTGTTTTATAGTTTATGTATTAGTACCATAGTTTTCATTATCACAACAATAATAATGGCAAAACACACAAGAATTTGCAAAGCCAAATAGTTTGTGAGAGAGAGAGATGGAAGAAAATGAAACAAAGAATAGCCACTCAAAAGCAAAAGAATTTATTGAGTTGCACCTTATAAAGATTTGGATCTGAAGCCAAAATGTTCAAGATTCCACCTATAAAAGCGTCACCTGCACCAGTTGTGTCAACAGCTTCAACCTTAACACCACCAACCCTGCCCTTGAATTCCTGCACAACCATCAAAAAGAAATTACTCCTGATTAACTGATAATATTATAAAAAATAAAGATTAAAATGCATAAGATACCAATTCCATTTGTCCAATATGAGGTCACATATCATTAGGACCTCCTCCTCCATTAAATGGTTGTCAAGCGCATAGAAGATGCCAAAGGCCTAGAGGAATTTATTACTGGAAATGGAATAAAGCTTTGAAATCATTGTTAACCTAAAATATATGAGTGCTGACTTTTGTATAGTATCTGCAGCCTTGTGCTTCTTCAGTTACGAGCAGTAGCTTAAGATTGGGGTGGGAAAGCTTCTTCAGCACAACATCATCATCATAAGGATCATCACCTCCAGTCAAGAATGTGATTTCCTCCTCACTTATCTGCAATTTCCCCAAATAATTCCAACAGTGATGTGCATGTAAAAACTTGTAAGATGAGAAAGTAATACTTCAGAATATATATGGTGCCCAAATGTCAAAATATGTACCTTAGTAATGTCGGATTGGTTCCATATGCTCATTATACCATCTCGAGCAGCCTCTGCAGATGGCCAAAGTGGCAACCTCAAATTTGGGTCATAAGATAGAAGACAACCAGACTTCTTAGCAATGTCCATGGCAGCAAGATGAGCAGACCTACAAGGTTCCTCAATCAAACTAATCGATCCATAATGCAATATGTTTGCCTGCATCAACGATTATCATATAGAAACCATTTACTTATCAGCAAGTTCAATACCATATTTCAGATTGGAAAAAGATAAAAAGAAGGTTCCATACCCAAATAATTATGACTTATGAGTGACATCCTGAATTTAAGCAACTTCTCCGAACATGGAATTTCACTCAATAAACATTTACCATTTGAGATTCTATAATATGCTCTTGTTTAATAACCTTATCGGATCAAACAACAACCTCAACAACCAATTTGTAATTCCAAAATGTTGGCGTTGAAAATGGATTCTCAACATACTAATTAGAGACCTTCACATGTATTCCTTTCCGATATTCTATTATATCTGAAATCATACTTTTTGTTTACCTCTTTAATTGACATGTTAGTTTTTGCTATTTATACTAGTGTTTTATAATAGTGACTAAATTTTAGTCTAGTTGTCAATCTACTACAATCCGCCTTTACTAAACTTGAGTTCAACTGTGAACAAAATAGATGACACTAAACATAGACACAAATAGGGTAGCTCATCCAATCCATCATCCATTTGATATATTAAGCGAAGAAAGAAACTCTCACTTGCTTTCCTAACGGGTGTTTTGGATGTTGAACATGATATATTCTGTTAAAAGCTATATGTAATTTGGTTTGTTTTTTTTTAAATAAAAAAAATGCCTGTTACAGCTTTTCATCTAAAAAATACTTTTGCATGTTGAAATAAGAAAAATATAGCTTATGTGAGCCATTAGACTAGGCTATTTTTCATTGATACCTTTACCACTATGCTAAATAGCAATGACAATTGACAAGCAGTTTGCCTCAACAACCAGTTTAGGGGTTAGACAGTTCAAGTCATTCTTTGTTCTTTATTGCTTAGGTAGAATGTTGGATTTTTACCTTCTTAATTAGGTTTGCATCAATTTCATCTTCGTGAAGAAGCATATCAGCACTAGGGTTGCAATAGAACATGAATTCACGCTCGCCATCATCTCTCAGTTTAACAAATGCCAAAGCCTTGCATGTGGATCAAAAGGCATGCCAGAATTGACAACATTATTTTGTACAAGAGTGTCGGCCAACATGTAACCAAACTCATCTTCACCTATGACCTACCTGTGATGCACAGTGGAGACAAAGTGATCAAACTAGATTGAAATAAGGATCTGAAATGCATAAAAGAATCAGATGAATCATGAATGAACTACAAAAGCTATAACTTGTCAATGTAATCACTAGACATGGACGATGGGGAGAAATTAGAAACCTATGCCAACATGATCCTACAACGGTTTTCCTTCCTTTCTGGCGTTCCTTCTCGGCCGTGCCTCCCTCCAACGGTTTTCCTACAACATATGACAACATCTTTTAGTAAACAGTGTTGTTATCCTCTGGCATCGATGTCACCATCCTCTAGCCATTGTTCACAATCAACTACCACAGGCTTTTGTCTCGTGTATGCCATCCTTGAGTCACCGTTCCTCAGGCCATCGGTGCATCCATTCTCCAACCATAGTAGTCACTCTTTGATCACCAGTGCAACCGTTCTCCATTACTAGTGGTCATCTTCCCAACTTCATTTGTCGTTGACATATTGTCATGGTTTCCTTCAAGAGCTTACATTCCAAACTCAAAAAATTTTCAGGTTTCCTTTTTAGTTTGAGGGACATGCTAGAATATATTATAATATTGTATATTAGGATATTAACATAAATTTGTAAGGTTTAGAAGAATACCATGGGCTATCATAGTAGATTTAGGATTACAATACTAAACCTAATATATTTTTGTGCATACCCTACATAGGATCCATTGTAACACATGGTTCAAAATAATAAAAATATAACTGTTTATGGTTTTCCGTTGTAAATACAAGTGGTAAGTCTCTGGCATTTTTTTTCTTCTTTTTATTTGAACAACCTCACTTGGTTAAAAATTCTCTTTCTCTTTTTGATTGAAGTCGATAGTAGTATATTATTATGTGAAGAAAATACATATCATTACCCAGGGGTTGTCTAAGGAAACAGCCAAACGCAGTGGCTAGCAAACCCAGGGAAAAAAAAGAAAAAACTAGTTAATTCTCACATCACATTTTCTCCTAAGAAAAAAAAAATTATATTTTCTCTTGGTTTTCACGCTATACTCTATTGATCTACTATCCAAGGCCAAGACACACACGTATATTTGTAAAGTCTCCTTATCTTGTTTATTAAATAATATTGAAAACTTACTTCTGATTTGGTTTCCACCTTTTATATTTTATATACCACAGGAAAGTTTAACAAATCATAAAATTTTCTTTCTTTTATTTTTTGCCTTAAATATAGAATTGATAATTATAATAGTAGTAATTAATAAGCATTTATTATGATTGATTTGTATATATTGCCACCCCATGTAGTTTGATGGTACGTTGGAAGTCCTAATCTCATGGGTTAAACTCCCCACCCAACCAACAATATGAAGCACTGTTAGGTACTCATCATCACTTTGAAACTTGGACCTCAAAGTTTGGGGTGTATATGTATGGAATAACTGAAGACATGATATTTATGAAACCTATTTCCAAACAAATAATTATATTGCCACTCATAAGAATTGAAAAAATAATTAAAATCAATGCAATCGAGCGCTATTCTCTAGATACATAAGAATGGGCCTCAGACAGTAATAAATTGAAAGAGTCAAAAATCTTGGTGCTTAAGAAACTAGGGGGATGTTTGATGCATTGTGACACAAAAGGTTGTAGTTCTAAATTTTCTTTTTTTGGAGTAGAAATTTTGAAATCAAATCAGCACATAGTATTAGGTGATCTTTGATATGACAATGATAGAGTTGGTAACTGGAAAGACACCATGGGAACTTAAAAGAAGAAATGCACCTTGCCAATAAAAGCAGCTAAGCCTCCTAGTCTAGCAATCCCAACAGCAACATTGGCAGGAGCTCCACCGGGAGCTTTCTTAAAAGAAGGTGCTTCTGATAGTGAAACTCCACCAACATTTGGCACAAAATCAATCAACATCCCCCCCCCAAAACAAACGACCAGCTGTTTTTTCTCCTGGCACCCTTTATTTTTATCGACAACAGGCGTTTTAAATAAACCATTAGGAGAAGCTTTAGGTGAACCCACAAGAGGCAAATTGGTGTAGATGAACAAGAGATGTATACAAAGTGATTGTAAAATACCAATATTAATATGACATTGCAAATAGATATGAAATGAGATAATACATATTTAATTGAGATCTGAAACTGATAATGGAATTATTTTTCTCATTAAGATCATTCCCTTGGCTAAAATTTAAAAAAAAAGAATAAGAAAAAAAAAAGAGGTATGAATGAAATCAAAAAAACCTCTTTTTTTTCGGTATCAAACAGTAATAGTATACACAATGCAGTACTCTCTTTATCCCAACTTTGTCCCTTTCCAAGGATTGAACCTAAGACCTCTATTTTCCAAAAAGAGAGAGATAATCACTTAGCTACAAAGGTCAGTGCTCCATAATTTCAGTCCATATGATCCAACCATTCTCATCAAAGCCAAAATTATTAGCCTAAGATTCATTTGGTTAATTATGAATGAAACACAAAAGGAATATTATATGAAATTGTGAACTAAGACAAGATCAAATAATTTTCACCTAGACAATAACTTGCTCTAGCAAAATGACACATGGCCTTTTGAATTTGAGCAGATTATGATTAAAAACTTCTTACGAGGACAATAATTTTAGCTCAAGGAAAAATTATAATTTGGAAAAGAAATAATTCAAAACCTCACAAGGTCCATCAAAAAATCACATCATTTATCTCAAGAATCAAAATAAGTACAAAGCAACTAATACAAAACAAAAATCCAAACCAACTTGTGAACTAATACCGATTCAAGACCCAATAAACCCAGTTTCCTCATTTAACTTAGAAATCAAAATGAACAAGAGTGGAACTCAGGAGAAAAAAAATGGTACCCAAATAGACTTAAGAGCTAAAACTGATTCAAACCCAAGAATGCTCATCAAAGACACATCATTTACTACAAGAATCAAAATGGGCATGAATGAGAATCACAAGAAACAGTGCAATACCTTCTGGGGAACTCTTTTTCAACTTGAAGCTATCCTTACGCGACTTTTGAAGATTCACAGTGAAGCAGCAAACTGACATTCTTTTTTTCAGCACAACCCTTGAGGACCTCTATCAATGTTCAGAAAACCGAAATATATAGTACTATTAGAACTAACAATAACGTGAACTAGAAAGCCAGAGAGGTTAAGAATAATACCATTTTTGTCCCTCGTTTCAATCTTTGTACTGTTGGGCTAGTTTGTCCTTCTCCACTGTTCCCTGATCCGTAGCCTACTGTATCGCAAAATCTAAACTCCTTTCCTTATCAGTATTTGCTTGGTTTGGAACTTTGATTTTTTTTTCTACTTCATCATGACTATGAATCCGTGAGGACCGTGACTGATTCTTTTTTCTCATTCTCTTCAAAGTCTAAACAAAAAAACAAAAACAAAAAGTCCAAACACAACCATCTGCCTATGTTTCTCCAGTTTTATGGGGATCACAATCCACTTTTCTAACTGTAGTTTAGTCACTGTAAAGTCCAGTAAGCTCAGATATTGCCACATCAGATGGAACCCACGGTTAAAGTGGGGCTAGTAAGCTCTTATATTAGGATTTTATTTCAAAATAACACCAATTTTCAAATAATTTTGTTAGTTAGAATAGTTTCCAAACTATTTATGAAAGTAACATCTCGAGTTTAAAACACTAGAGTTTACTGTAGCAACTCAAGTATGTAGGAAGCAGTTTCAAGTGGAACTCGAGTCTGTAGGAAATGATTTCCAGTGGATCTCGAGTATTAGAGACTTGAGTTCCTGCTCCGCACAGATAAAAAAGAGAGAATAGAGGGAAAATGACCTTCGCCTAAGGAATCACACACGTTCGTGGGTTCAATTCGAGCTTGGGTTCATGGGTTTCGCCACCAGGGTAGTGGCTTTCGCTGCTTGGGTCGTGGGTTCGCCGCCTGGGTTCGTGGGTTCGCTGCTTGAGTTTGTGGGTTTTGTTGCTTGGGTTTGCCACCTAGGTTCGCTATTTCGTGGGATCACTGACTGGGTTCGTGGTTGATCTCTTGCATTGTGTGGTTCTGCTTTGATCGCTTGTTTGTGTTTGTGTTTTTGTTGTTTCTTTGGTTGTCATAGATTTTTTTTTCAAAGAGGAGAAGGGTTTGTCGTGGATTTTTTTTCAGAGGGAGAAGAGGAAGAAGAAGAAGAGACTGAGGCTTTTTGGTTTTCTTTTGTGGAACTCGAGTGTTTAAAACTCGAGTTCCAGGTGAATTTTCATTGAAATCAATTCTTTGATACTTGATTTGCTACAGTGATCTCGAGTCTCTTAGCCTCGAGATGTCAGCTTGCTAAATAGTTTAGAAACGATGCTAACTAACAAAATTGTTTTAAAATTGGTGTTATTTTGAAAAAAAAATCTCTTATATTACTATCTTATCACGTGACCCGTCTAAAATGCACAAATTCAAAATTTTTGCCGAGAGAAAGTAGGTAGACAAAAAAAATTAGAAAATATTTGGGTCCTTCAATTGGCAAATAGAAAGATGACACGTGTCTTGTTATATGTAATGTAAATGACTTTTTTGGATTATTGAAGAAAAACATGACTCACTTATTAGTTTGTTGGGTTAAGTGAGTCATGATATGATAAGTAAAAATGTCATCTTTTTATTGGTTGTTAGAGCCAAGTTATGAAAAATGATGAAGTGTAATGGCGAAGTAGAGAGTAGTGGGGGAGGTAAAGAGGCAAAGAGGGAAGAGAAAGGTTGGAGGAAATGTAACCGTAGGCATGTACTAATAAAATGGGAAGAAGAAGAGTCAAGTTATGAAAAATGATAAGGAAGTGTAATGGCGAAGTAGAGAGTAGTGGGGGAGGTAAAGAGGCAAAGAGGAAAGGGAAAGGTTGAAGGAAGTATAACCGTAGGTGTGGACTAACAGGGAGAAGAAGAAATTTTTTTTTTTTTTAGAGGGTAGTGAGAAGAAAAGTCTAAAAAAGAAAAGAAAGAGATGAAAAATAAGTGGATGATGTGTCTTAATGATTGAGTAGCAAAATGTATTGTGTGTGTCTATATATATATATATATATATGGATTAGGATGGAAAGAAAATAACATTCAATGTTGAAATGAGCTTTCAATATAGACAATAAACAATTAGAATTTATGATGGCGTGTAGTGTATTACATTTGGCCACAAAGAATTAATTTTGCAATAGACAATTAATAAAGATGGAAAATCAAAAAAAAAAAAAAATAGTGATGTGGTCGCTATGTGATTCAATAGGAGCGTAGCAATAATAAATGCTATGCTTCAGCTTTTAGATATATATAGATATAGATGTTTAAGTGTGAGAAGACCATTGTGTATATTGAGTTATAGAGATGTGTCATATTTGTGAATTAAGATTAAGTGTTTAGTTGGTATAATGAGATTTGAGTTGTTTTAAATTTGTGAGGCCTTGTGAGTATGATTTGAGATTATTTTTTTTGGAAAGGGATTTGAGATGAATTAATTGTGAATTGTGAGAGTTGGTTGAGTATTTGTTTTCCATATTAATAATAGTGAATTTCGACTGATATTGTCTTTCGATGTAGAGATTTTTTGTTAATGTTTCTGTTTTTTTGTTTATGTATTAGTACCATAGTTTTCATTATCACAACAATAATAATGGCAAAACACACAAGAATTTGCAAAGCCAAATAGTTTGTGTGAGAAAGAGATGGAAAAAAAATGAAACAAAGAATAGCCACTCAAAAGCAAAAGAATTTATTGAGTTGCACCTTATAAAGATTTGGATATGAAGCCAAAATGTTCAAGATTCCAGCTATAAAAGCGTCACCTGCACCAGTTGTGTCATCAGCTTCAACCTTAACACCACCAACCCTGCCCTTGAATTCCTGCACAACCATCAAAAAGTAATTACTCCTGATTAACTGATAATATTATAAAAAATAAAGATTAAAATGCATAAGATACCAATTCCATTTGTCCAATATGAGGTCACATATCATTAGGATCTCCTCCTTCATTAAATGGTTGTCAAGCGCATAGAAGATGCCAAAGGCCTAGAGGAATTTATCACTGGAAATGGAATAAAGCTTTGAAATCATTGTTAACCTAAAATATATGGATACTGACTTTTGTATAGTATCTGCAGCCTTGTGCTCCTTCAGTTACGAGCAGTAGCTTAAGATTGGGGAGGAAAAGCTTCTTCAGCACAACATCATCATCATCATAAGGATCATCACCTCCAGTCAAGAATGTGATTTCCTCCTCACTTATCTGCAATTTCCCCAAATAATTCCAACAGTGATGTGCATGTAAAAACTTGTAAGATGAGAATTTAATGTAATACTTCAGAATATATATGGTTCCCAAATGTCAAAATATGTACTTTAGTAATGTCGGATTGGTTCCATATGCTCATAATACCATCTCGAGCAGCCTCTGCAGATGGCCAAAGTGGCAACCTCAAATTTGGGTCATAAGATAGGAGACAACCAGACTTCTTAACAATGTCCATAGCAGCAAGATGAGCAGACCTACAAGGTTCCTCAATCAAACTAATCGATCCATAATGTAATATGTTTGCCTGCATCAACTGAAAGCTCGGATTTGTGTAAATACACAAGAGCTTGTTTAGACCCCCAAATTAAAATTACGGCTAGATAGCTTTTACTCTAACTTATACTAAGTGCGGAAAAAGAGTAAAGAAACGCAAACAATCGTTATCACTACCTTAAGCCATATTCATCCATTATCAACAATAAATGGAAAGCTTAAGAGTAGAGAAGAGAGATGCAAACACAAGATAACACCGAGACATGTTATCGAAGAGGAAATTGAAGAACTCAGCGAAAAACCTCTCCGCGACCCTCCAAGTCGAAATTGATCCACTAGAGAATAAAGTTAGAGTACACGAATAACAAAAAACTCTCTAAACTTAGTCTACCCCATGTACTTAAGCCCTCCAAGCTCCTACTACCAACTGACTTCTCGGAGTCTGGTCTTCTCTAACTTTCTGGATCCCGCAATTCAGCCTGTTGTTGTGGGTTGTGTGGATTGTATTGCCAAGCCCAAGTCAACACAAATTTACCAAATACTTGTTGTATTAGGAGTCCAAGGCAGCCGACCTAACGTATATCCCTATATATGTGTTATTAGTTACGACAATAGAGATGATTCCTAATAACCTAGCAAGTGCAGCCGTGTGAGAGAGCAATTCCTAAAAACCTAGCAGCAGCCGCATAAGAAGAAGAATTGTGTTTTCTTGTCTTGTAGGTGAGAGAGAGTTAGGGTGTATTGGGATTTGGGTTTCTTGAGAGTGTTCTTGTGCACTATTGTATCTCCCTATTTTTTTTATAGTGAAATTTCACCGTCGTCTCCGTGGAAGTAGGCAGTGTGCCGAACCACGTAAATTCTTGTGTTCTTTGTGTGTGCTTATTATTTAATTTCCGCTTATTTACTGTTATTGATTTGAGTCCTGGGGTGCTATCTGCACAACAAGTGGTATCAGAGCCAGGTGAGGATTTAATCCTCTGAATACAGTAAAGATGTCAAGCACAACGTATGATGTAGAGAAATTTTGTGGTAAGGGAAATTTTTCACTTTGGTAAAGGCGGATGAAGGATCTCCTAATTCAACAAAGATTTCACAAGGCCTTGCTTGGGAAGGAGAAGAAACCAGAAATGATGAAGGATGTAGAATGGGTAGAGATAGATGAGAAAGCAGCTAGCGCTATTTGTCCCAACCTAGGTGATGAGGTTATTCACAACATCCTAGAAGCAAAGACCGCAAAGGAGATTTGGGAAAAACTAGAAGGTCTTTATATGAGAAAGAATCTGACGAACAAGTTGTACATGAAGAAGCAATTGTATAGTTTGCATATGAAGGAGGATTCTGATTTATTGGAGCATCTCAACCCATTTAATATGTTAAACACCCAACTGTCAAGTTTTGGGGTGAATTATGAGGACGAAGATAAAGCGTTACTCTTATTAGTGTCGCTTCCTGCTTCTTTTGATCATCTAGTGACTACGTTGATGTACGGGAAAGAGACTATAGTACTCGAGGAGGTGACTAGTGCTCTCTTGTCACACATAAAGATGAAGCAAGATGGTGATGGTTCTCAGGCTGATGGACTTATTGTAAAGTTTGAGTCAAGCAATAGGGGTAGAGGCAGGTCAAGAGGACGAAACTCCAACAGAAATAGATCACAGTCTAAATCACGTGCAAAGAAAGATGTAGAGTGCCTTTATTGTCACAAGAAAAGGCATTACAAGAATCAGTGTAAAGAGTTGAAAGAGCATTTAGAGGAGAAGAAGAATGGAAAGAAGCCCCTAGAATTAGCTAGTGTTGCTGAAGAAACATCAGATGACAGTGAAGTTGGTGCAGATTTACTTTCAATTTCATCAGATAACAATGTTCTATTGGAATCTTGGGTTTTAGATTCAGCATGCTCATATCATATGACTCCAAAGAAAAATTGGTTTGACACGTATAAGCCTTACAACGGTGGTATGGTCCAAATGGGTAATGATGCTACATGCCTGGTTATTGGAATTGGTACCGTGAAGATCAAAATGTTTGATGGAGTTGTGAGAGTTCTTAGTAATGTCAAACATGTTCCAGATCTTAGAAAGAATTTAATTTCTTTAGAAGTATTGGATGATTTGGGCTATTCATACTCATCAAAGGGTGGAATCATGAAGATTACCAAAGGTGCTTTGATGGTGATGAAGGGACAAAAAGTAAGCACGCTTTACAGATTGATTGGGAACACAGTTGTAGGAAGAGTTGCAATCACCACTCCGGTGGAGTCTAGCACTGATGACACAAAATTATGGCATATGCGACTTGGCCATATTAGTGAACGTGGTATGTTAGAGTTGCACAAAAGAAATTTATTAAAGGGGGTGAAGACATGCAAGCTAGACTTCTGCAAGTATTGTGTGTATGGGAAGCAGCATAGAGTCAATTTCAAGACAGGCTCTCATACAAGTAAGGGTGTTCTTGACTACATTCATTCAGATGTTTGGGGTCTAGTATCAGTTTCTTCTCATAGTAGTACTCAGTATTTCATCAGTTTCATTGATGATTACTCTAGAAAGGTATGGATTTATTTTATGAAGCATAAGTCTGATGTGTTTGGCATATTTAAAAAGTGGAAAGTATAGGTTGAGAATCAGACTGGCAGGAAAATAAAATACCTTAGAACAGATAATGGACTAGAATATAGAGATACAGAATTCATAAGATTTTGTTAATTAGAAGGCATTACTCGTCACTTCACAGTTAAAGGAACTCCACAGCAGAATGGAGTTGCAGAGAGAATGAATAGAACCTTAGTAGAAAGAGCTTGATCCATGAGATTGAATGCAGGGTTGCCTAAGGTGTTCTGGGCAGAGACAGTTAACACAACAAGCTTCAATATTAATAGATCTCCATCATCAGCCATAGATTTCAAGATTCCAGAAGAGGTTTGGTCAAGTAGACCAGTTGATTATTTGAGTCTAAAAATCTTTGGTTGTCCAGCTTATGTGCATGTGCAGAGTGGAGAGCATTCTAAATTAGATTCGAAGTCAAGAAAATGCGTATTTCTTGGTTTTGAAAAAGGTGCTAAAGGCTACAAGCTTTGGAATCCAATCTCAAAGAAAACGGTGATCAGCAGAGATGTCATATTTGATGAAGCTTTTATGTTGAAATAGAATGAAGTAGAGATATGTGATGATAGTCCACAGGAGAAATTAACTGTTGAGGTAGAGTTTGACGAGAATAGTTCACCCAGTGATAAGGGTGAGATTGATCCACAGCAGCAACAAGAAGAGTCTCATTCAATTGCTAAAGGTAGAGAGAAGCGGATTCACAAAGCACCACAGAGATATGGCTTTGAAGACATGGTTAGTTTTACTCTCGTAACCAGCAGTGGAGATCCATTCACTTTCAAGGAGGCTACAAATAGGAAAGACAATGATAAATGGCTTGTAGCAATGTTAGAAGAGATGGAATCACCACAGAAGAATAAGACTTGGGAATTAGTGAAATTGCCCAAGGGAAAGAAGGCTATTGGTTGCAAGTGGATATTCCGCAAGAAAGAAGCATTGTCAGAAAAGGAAGGTGAAAAATTCAAGGCACGGTTAGTGGCTAAGGGTTACTCACAGAGAGAAGGAATTGATTATAATGAGATTTTTTCACCAGTTGTGAAGCACACCTCAATTCAAGTAATCCTAGGATTTGTGACAATGCATGACATGAAGTTAGAGCAGCTAAATGTGAAGACCACATTCCTCCATGGAGATTTAGAAGAAGAGATTTACATGCAACAACCCGAAGGCTTCAAAGAACCTAGCAAGGAAGATTATGTTTGTCTGTTGAAGAGATCATTATATGGATTGAAGCAGTCTCCCGGGCAATGGTACAAACGGTTTGATTCATTCATGGTCACACATGGGTACATGCGCTGTAAGTATGACTGTTGTGTTTATTTTAGAGTACTTGCTAATAGCTCTTATATATTTCTTGCTCTATATGTTGATGATATGTTAGTAGCTGCAAAGAGTAAGCAAGAAATTCTGAAGTTGAATTCTTTGTTGAGTAGTGAATTTGACATGAAGGATCTTGGAGCTGCCAAAAAGATCCTTGGGATAGAAATTCTCCGAAATAGAGGGGCTGGTAAATTATGGTTATTTCAGAAGGGATATCTTAAGAAGGTGTTAGAGAGGTTTAGTATGCTTGATGCAAAACCTGTTAGTACATCGCTTTCTGCCCATTTTAAATTGTCCTCACAGTTGTGTCCAAGTTCAGATGAGGAGTCAAAGTATATGTCTAAAGTGCCATACACGAATGCAGTTGGGTGTCTCATGTATTTGATGGTGTGCACTAGGCCTGATATTTCTCATGCAGTCAGTGTGGTCAGTAGGATTATGGCAGATCCAGGCAAAGAGCATTGGAATGCAGTAAAGTGGATCTTTAGATATCTTACAGGCATTCGTGATTTCGGTATCCTATTTGATCAGAGAGCTAGTACAGAAGCTGTGGATTATGTGGATTCCGACTATATAGGGGACCTTGATTCTAGAAAGTCCATGACAGGCTATGTGTTTAGGTTTGCTGGTGGCCCAATTTGTTGGAAGTCTACACTACAAGATGTAGTTGCTTTATCCGCTACAAAAGCAGAATATATGGCGATGATAGAGGTAGGAAAAGAAGTCGTTTGGCTTAGTGGACTGGTTAATGAGCTCGGTTTCAAGCAGGATAGCATGGTGCTACATTGTGGTAGTCAAAGTGCAATTCATTTGGCGAAGAATCAGGTATATTGTGCAAGAACAAAGCATATTGCTGTGCAGTATCACAAGATCAGAGAATGGGTTTCGTCTGGTGATATTTTTTTGTCGAAGATTCTCACTAGTGAGAATGCCTCTGATATGATAACAAAGCTAATTCCAATAGAGAAGTTCAAGCATTGCTTGGACTTCATTGGTGTTTGCAGCTTGTGAGGCCTTAAGGGGTAAGGTGAAGGCGATGGAGGAGTTTGCTCATGTAGCTTGATCAATTCAAGCCAAGGTGGAGATTTGTTGATGTGGGCTGTGTGGCTTGTATTGCCAAGCCCAAGTCAACACAAGTTTACCAAATACTTGTTGTATTAGGCGTCCAAGGCAGCCGACCTAACATATATCCCTATATATATGTTATTAGTTACAGCAATAGAGATGATTTCTAATAACCTAGCAAGTGCAGCCGTGTGAGAGAGTAATTCCTAAAAACCTAGCAACAACCGCATAAGAAGAAGAATAGTGTTTTCTTGTCTTGTGGGTCAGAGAGAGTTAGGGTGTATTGGGACTTGGGTTTCTTGAAAGTGTTTTTGGGCACTATTGTATCTTCCTATTTTTTTTATAGTGAAATTTCTCCGTCATCTCCATGGAGGTAGGCAGTTTGCTGAACCAGGTAAATTCTTGTGTTCTTTGTGTGTGCTTGTTATTTAATTTCCGCTTATTTACTATTATTGATTTGAGTCATGGGGTGCTAACTGCACAACACAACCCGATTGCATCCGCCAATGAATGGCTCCTTCTAATGCTTCCCAACAGCACCAAATTCTCATTTTACACTCAGAATAGGTGTAGTAAGTGTTTGAGCTAGCAACCTCTCAAGGATGCAGAGATGGAGAGGTAGGAGTTGAGGAAAAATTACAAGGAAATGTGTAAATTGTGGGTATGACAATCTCTAACTCTCAAGTGTATCTTCTAGGGTTTTCTCTCTGAAAAGCACTCCTTGTAATTTGTGGGTAATGAGGATATATATAATGTGGGTAAAGACTTGGTAAAGCAAAACTTCACTTTTTACCAAACAGAGAGTTTTGCAAGTCCTTCGCGAGTTGGCCTTACCCGTGAGATACTCGTGAAAACCTCCAGCCTGGCATGACTCATAATCTTCCAGTCATGTGCTTTACACGTGGCTCTTTCGCAGGTAAGCTACTCGCGAGACACTCGCGAAAACCACATGCTCATCCTTTAAAACTTTAGTCTTCACACTTTCTCACACTCACCCCTTACAATTAGAAACCCACATACATACAGGGAAAAATGATTGAAGAAATTACAATCAAATTTAACACGGAATTAAAGCCAACACAAAATAGTTGTAAATCACGACTTTACATCAACGATTATCATATAGAAACTATTTACTTATCAACAAGTTCAATACCATATTTCAGATTGGAAAAAGATAAAAAGAAGGTTTCATACCCAAATAATTATGACCTATGAGTGACATCCTGAATTTGAGCAACTTCTCCGAACATGGAATTTCACTCAATAAACAGTTACTATTTGAGATTCTATAATATGCTCTTGTTTAATAACCTTATAGGAACAAACAACAACCTCAACAACCAAATTGTAATTCCAAAATGTTGGAGTTGAAAATGGATTCTCAACATACTAATTAGAGCCCTTTACATGTATTCTTTTCCGATATTCTATTATATCTGAAATCATACTTTTTGTTTACCTCTTTAATTGACATGTTAGTTTTTGCTATTTATACTAGTGTTTTATAATAAAGTGACTAAATTTTACGCTAGTTGTCAATCTACCACAATCCGCCTTTACTAAACTTGAGATCAACTGTGAACAAAATATATGACACTAAACATAGACACAAATAGGGTAGCTCATCCAATCCATCATCCATTTGATATATTAAGCAAAGAAAGAAACTCTCACTTGCTTTCCTAACGGGTGTTTTGGATGTTGAACATGATATGTTCTGTTAAAAGCTATATGTTATTTGGTTTGTATTTTTTAAATAAAAAAAATACCTGTTACAGCTTTTCATCTAAAAAATACTTTTGCATGTTGAAATAAGAAAAATATAGCTGATTTTCATTGATACCTTTACCACTATGCTAAATAGCAATGACAATTGACAAGGAGTTTGCCTCAACAACCAGTTTAGGGGTTAGACAGTTCAAGTCATTCTTTGTTCTTTATTGCTTAATGTTGGCTTTTTACCTTCTTAATTAGTTTGCATCAATTTCATCTTCGTGAAGGAGCATATCAGCACTAGGGTTGCAATAAAACATGAATTCACGCTCGCCATCATCTCTCAGTGTAACAAATGCCAATGCTGTCCTTGCATGTGGATCAAAAGGCATTCCAGAATTGACAACATTATTTTGTACAAGAATGTCGGCCAACATGTAACCAAACTCATCTTCACCTATGACCTACCTGTCATGCACAGTGGAGACAAAGTGATCAAACTAGATTGAAATAAGGATCTGAAATGCATAAAAGAATCGGATGAATCATGAATGAGCTACAAAGCTATAACTTGTCAATGTAATCACTAGGCATGGACGATGGGCAGAAATTAGAAAACTACGCCAACATGATCCTAATTGTTGACGTGCCAGTTCATATCACAGGGTAGACTGATTAGCAGAACATAACATAGGTAAACAGTTTTAAGGAACTTTAAAATAAATATTAAAATTTTTGTTGTATCACTACTTAATCTCAAGTGAATTAAGAAAATAAAATAAACAACTTTAAGCAATCTCATAAATATATTCTAACTAAAATTCTCAAGCCAAAAAATCAATTCAATTACAAAATACTAAGATATACTTAGAAATGAGCCCTTTCAATTTTAACGAAAAATACATGGGACCAGCACAGAAAAATTCACAAATTCATCTTTACTTTTTGTCCAACATTTAAGATTCATACTAAAATTGGAAACAATACAAGGATTTACAATGTACGAATTCAAAAAAGTCATCATGTCCAAAGAAATCCAGTTGAATACCACGGTTTTAGGTTTATCATACTAAACCTAATATATTCCTTCCTAATATATATATATATATATATATATATATATCCTACATGAGGTTCATTGTAACATATAGTTCATAATAGTAAAGATGTATTTTATAAGACTTTTCCTGGTGTATGTAGACCATTAGGTCAAACTAAGTTAAATTTCTTGCTTCCACTCTCTCTCTACATCATGTTATTTTATTGGCTAAAATTCAAAACTGACCATCTAAGTTTCCTCAAATTTCATTGCAATCCTCTAACTTTACTTTTATTCATTTTAGTCCTTTAAGTTTCAGATTTATTCAAGAGATAATTACACATAACCCACCTGTAGTTTGGGCGAAAATCACCTTGCCTACCCGTGGTTTGAAAAGTGTCACTTAACCCACCTGAGGTATGTTCCGTTTGTTTTCCGTAATCCACCTCTGTTAAAATCAGGGGTAAATAGATATTTTTGCTCAAATTTTATGTCTCTCTCCTCCCAAAACAAAAAATAGCACAAAAATAAAAGAGAAACAAGATTAAAAAGTGGTATTTGTCTCTCTATATTCACACAAATTTTGAACATGTAGAACATACCCAAAAAAAAATTTATTCGCACGTTCACACTACTCTGATTTTTTTTTTTTTGGGTGTAAAGGAATTCATTCAAAAGACTAAGAGGAAAACAGAGAAGCAAGACATAACCTATTCAAGTACAGACCATGAAAATCAAAATCTAACAGCTGAAAAGTCCACAGGCGGACCAGCGAGAAAAACAAAATCAGAGGCTTGAGATCCTCCCATACGAGCAATTTTAATGATTTTTTTTCCTTATTTTTTTCTTCCTTTTCTTTCATTTCATCCCAGCCGTCTCTCTCCTCACATTTTCTTCTTCATCTTCCCTCTGAGTTTCTCTCTTTTCCTCCATCGCCGATATGCACAAGCCCATCCACCATAAACCCAGCTCGCCTCCGCAGTTCCGATCCAGCCCTTCTGCCGACCCAGCTCACTGATCTTCCTCCACTCCTCACCGGCCCAACTCCCCTACCCAAACGTATTCCTCCACTCGCCGCCGACCCTCACTCTCGCCAACCCAAGCCGTGGGTTTCGCCGTGTTCAATGTGGGTTTTAGGTTTAATGGTTTGTGGGTTTGATGGTGGTGGATTTTGGCCATGGTGGTGGGTTTGTGGCAGTGGATTTTGGTTTGTTTGTGGTGGATTGTGGGTCAATGGTGGTGTGGCTGGATTTTGTCTGGGTTTCGTGGTAGCTGGGTTGCTGGATTTCGCCGCCATGCCTCCCCTCTTTGGGTGGATCGTGATCGTGTGGTCGTGGTTTAATGGGTTTTGTTTTTTATTTTGTTTTTGATGGGTGGATCGTGGTCGTGGTTTGGGTTGCTAGATTTTGTTTTTGATTTTTTTCTTGTTAATGGGTTTGGTAGTGGATCGTAGTTGGGTATGTTCTTCATGTGCAAAATTTGTGTGAATGGAGAGAGAGAAATACCACTTTTTGATCTTGTTTCTTTTGCATTTTTGTGTTGTTTTTTGTTTTGGGAGGAGAGAGACATAAAATTTGAGCAAGAATACTTATTTACCCTTGATTTTAACAAAGGTGGGTTACGGAAAACAAACGGAACATACCTCAGGTAGGTTAAGTGACACTTTTCAAACCACGGGTAGGCAAGGTGATTTTCGCCCAAACCACAGGTGGGTTATGTGTAATTATCCATTTATTCAATTAAAGCCTTTTTGTCAACTTTTGTTAAAAAATTTTGAAAAAAAAAATCTGAAAAATATTTTTCAATCATTAATTGAATTTTTTAATTTTAAAAATTTGAAGAAAAATTTAAAAAATTGAAAAATTAACCACAATATATAGCAAATATTGATGGAAAAACCTAAATTGAATAAACTTGAAACTTAAAGGACTGAAATGAAATCTAAAGAAACTTAGAAGATCAGTTTTGAATTTTATTCTATTTTATTTATTCTATTTTAATGTGGTATTAGAGTTAATCTTTTGAAACCCTTCTGCTTCCTTTCTGGCATTCCTTCTCGGCCGTGCCTCCCTCCAACGGTTTTCCTACAACATATGACAACATCTTTTGGTAAACAGTGTTGTTATCCTCGGGCATCGATGTCACCATCCTCTAGCCATTGTTCACAATCAACTACCACAGGCTTTTGTCTCATGTATGCCATCCTTGAGTCACCGTTCCTCTATTGACGTTCCTCAGGCCATCGGTGCATCCATTCTCCAACCATAGTAGTCACTCTTTGATCACCAGTGCAACCGTTATCCATTACTAGTGGTCATCTTCCCATCTTCATTTGTCGTTGACATGTTGTCATGGTTTCCTTCAAGAGCTTACATTCCAAACTCAAAAAAATTTCAGGTTTCCTTTTTAGTTTGAGGGACATGCTAGAATATATTATAATATTGCATATGAGGATATTAACATAAATTTGTAAGGTTTAGTAGAATACCATGGGCTATCATAGTAGATTTAAGATTACAATATTAGACCTAATATATTCTTGTGCATACCCTACATACGATCCATTGTAACACATGGTTCAAAATAATAAAAATATAACTGTTTATGGCTTTCCGTTGTGAATACAAGTAGTAAGTCTAAACCATGTTAATTCTCTTACATCTACTTTTTTTCTCTCTGGCATTTTTTTTTCTTTCTTCTTTTTATTTGAACCTCACTTGGTTAAAAATTCTCTTCTCTTTTTGTATGAAGTCGATAGTAGTATATTATTATGTGAAGAAAATACATGTCATTACCCAGGGGTTGTCTAAGGAAACAGCCAAACGCAGTGGCTAGCAAACCCAGGGAAAAAAAAGAAAAAACTAGTTAATTCTCGCATCACATTTTCTCCTAAGAAAAAAAAAATTACATTTTCTCTTGGTTTTCACGCTATACTCTATTGATCTACTATCCAAGGCCAAGACACACACGTATATTTGTAAAGTCTCCTTATCTTGTTTATTAAATAATATTGAAAACTTACTTCTGATTTGGTTTCCACCTTTTATATTTTATATACCACAGGAAAGTTTAACAAATCATAAAATTTTCTTTCTTTTATTTTTTGCCTTAAATATAGAATTGATAATTATAATAGTAGTAATTAATAAGCATTTATTATGATTGATTTGTATATAGAATTATTGCCACCCCATGTAGTTTGATGGTACGTTGGAAGTCCTAATCTCATGGGCTAAACTCCCCACCCAACCAACAATACGAAGCACTGTTAGGTACTCATCATCACTTTGAAACTTGGACCTCAAAGTTTGGAGTGTATATGTATGGAATGACTGAAGACATGATATTTATGAAACCTATTTCCAAACAAATAATTATATTGCCACTCATAAGCATTGAAAAAATACTTAAAATCAATGCAATCGAGCACTATTGTCTAGATACATAAGAATGGGCCTCAGACAGTAATAAATTGAAAGATTCAAAAATCTTGGTGCTTAAGAAACTAGGTGGATGTTTGATGCATTGTGACACAAAAGGTTGTAGTTCTAAATTTTCTCTTTTTGGAGTAGAAATTTTGAAATCAAATGAGCACATGGTATTAGGTGATCTTTGATATGACAATGATAGAGTTGGTAACTGGAAAGACACCATGGGAACTTAAAAGAAGAAATGCACCTTGCCAATAAAAGCAGCTAAGCCTCCTAGTCTAGCAATCCCGACAGCAACATTGGCAGGAGCTCCACCGGGAGCTTTCTTAAAAGAAGGTGCTTCTGATAGTGGAACTCCACCAACATTTGGCACAAAATCAATCAACATCCCCCCCCAAAACAAACGACGAGCTGTTTTTTCTCCTGGCACCCTTTATTTTTATCAACAACAGGCGTTTTAAATGAACCATTAGGAGAAGCTTTAGGTGAACCCACAAGAGATGTATACAAAGTGATTGTAAAATACCAATATTAATATGACATTGCAAATATATATGAAATGAGATAATACATATTTAATTGAGATCTGAAACTGATAATGGAATTATTTTTCTCATTAAGATCATTCCCTTAGAAAATATTAAAAAAAAAAAAAAAAAAAGAGGTATGAATGAAATCAAAAAAACCTCTTTTTTTTCGGTATCAAACAGTAATAGTATACACAATGCAGTACTCTCTTCATCCCAACTATGTCCCTTTCCAAGGATTGAACCCAAGACCTCTATTTTCCAAAAAGAGAGGGATAATCACTTAGCTACAAAGGTCAGTGCTCCATAATTTCAGTCCATATGACCCAACCATTCTCATCAAAGCCAAAATTATTAGCCTAAGATTCATATGGTTAATTATGAATGAAACTCAAAAAGGAATATTATATCAAATTGTGAACTAAGACAAGATCAAATAATTTTCACCTAGACAATAACTTGCTCTAGCAAAATGACAAATGGCTTTTTGAATTTGAGCAGATTATGATTAAAAACTTCTTACGAGGACAATAATTTTAGCTCAAGGAAAAATTATAATTTGGAAAAGAAATAATTCAAAACCTCACAAGGTCCGTCAAAAAATCACATCATTTATCTCAAGAATCAAAATAAGTACAAAGCAACTAATACAAAACAAAAATCCAAACCAACTTGTGAACTAATACTGATTCAAGACCCAATAAACCCAGTTTCCTCATTTAACTTAGAAATCAAAATGAACAAAAGTGGAACTCAGGAGAAAAAAAATGGTACCCAAATAGACTTATGAGCTAAAACTGATTCAAACCCAAGAATGCTCATCAAAGACACATCATTTACTACAAGAATCAAAATGGGCATGAATGAGAATCACAAGAAACAGTGCAATACCTTCTGGGGAACTCTTTTTCAACTTGAAGCTATCCTTACGCGACTCTTGAAGATTCACAGGGAAGCAGCAACCTGACATTCTTTTTTTCAGCACAACCTTTGAGGACCTCTATCAATGTTCAGAAAACCGAAATATATAGTACTATTAAAACTAACAAGAACGTGAACTAGAAAGCCAGAGAGGTTAAGAATAATACCATTTTTGTCCCTCGTTTCAATCTTTGTACTGTTGGGCTAGTTTGTTCTTCACTGTTCCCTGATCCGTAGCCTACTTTATCGCAAAATCTAAAACTCCTTTCCTTATCAGTATTTCTTTGGTTTGGAACTTTGATTTTTTTTTCTATATCATCATGACTATGAATCCGTGAGGACCGTGACTGATTCTTTTTTCTTATTCTCTCCAAAGTCTAAACAAAAAAACAAAAACAAAAAGGTCCAAACACAACCATCTGCCTATGTTTCTCCAGTTTTATGGGGATCACAATCCACTTTTCTAACTGTAGTTTAGTCACTGTAAAGTCCAGTAAGCTCAGATATTGTCACATCAGATTGAACCCACAGTTAAAGTGGGGCTAGTAAGCTCTTATATTAGGATTTTATTTCAAAATAACACAAATTTTCAAATAATTTTGTTAGTTAGTATAGTTTCCAAACTATTTATGAAAATAACATTTCAAGTTTACTGTAGCAACTCGACTATGCAGGAAGCGGTTTCCAGTCGAACTCGAGTCGAACTCGAGTCTGTAGGAAACAATTTCCAGTGGAACTCGAGTATTAGAGACTCGAGTTCTTGCTCTGCACAAATAAAAAAGAGAAAATAGAGGAAAAATGACCTTCGCCTAAGGAATCACACACGTTCGTGAGTTCAATTCGAGCTTGGGTTTGTGGGTTTCGCCGCCAGGGTAGTGGGTTTTGCAGCTTGGGTCGTGGGTTCACCGCCTGGGCTCGTGTGTTCGATGCCTGAGTTCGTGGGTTTTGTTGGTTGGGTTCGCTATTTCGTGGGTTTGCCACTGGGTTCGTGGTTGATCTCTTGCTTTGTGTGGTGTCTGCTTTGATCGCTTGTTTGTGTTTGTGTTTGTGTTTGTGTTTTTGTTGTTTCTTTGGTTGTCATGGATTTTCTTTTCAGAGGGGAGAAGGGTTTGTCATGGATTTTTTTTCAGAGGGAGAAGAGGAAGAGACTAAGGCTTTTTGGTTTTCTTTTGTGGAACTCAAGTGTTTAAAACTCGAGTTCTAGGTGAATTTTCATTGAAATCGAGTCTGTGATACTTGATTTGCTACAATGATCTCAAGTCTCTTAGCCTCGAGATGTCAGCTTGCTAAATAGTTTAGAAACGATGCTAACTAACAAATTTGTTTTAAAATTGGTGTTATTTTGAAAAAAAAATTCCTTATATTACTATCTTATCACATGACCCGTCTAAAATGCACGAATTCAAAATTTTTGCCGAGAGAAAGTAGGTAAACAAAAAAAATTAGAAAGTATTTGGGTCCTTCAATTGGCAAATAAAAAGATGACACGTGTCTTGTTATATGTAATGTAAATGACTTTTTTGGATTATTGAAGAAAAACATGACTCACTTATTAGTTTGTTGGGTTAAGTGAGTCATGATATGATAAGTAAAAATGTCATATTTTAATCGGTTGTTAGAGCCAAACTCTGTTTCAAAAATAGATTGTCAATTTTTTTTTTTTTTTGAGGAAAAAAATAGATTGTTAATTATGGTAGGTAAAAAAGTGATATTTAGTGGTTCGCTAGTAAAAACTTGTCAATTTAACTATTGTGAAAAATATTGTAAAATTTTTTTATATAGAATTTATAGATAGCATTGACATTTCTCTTTTCACAACATCATTGATAAATTTTTATTATGATTTTTAAAATTGAACCATTAAAAATAGAAGATTTGAGGTTTTAAAGTTGAACTGAACTGATGGTTGAAATGTCATAACATAAGAATTTAATAATAACTAAAATACAAATAAATAGAGTAAATTAGTAATCTTGATTGTAAAATAATAGTTGTTGATATATAAATAATTTTCAAGTCTATTCCATAACTTATATTGATGTAAAAAAAGTGCCCTTGACTTTCTTGAATCATAAGTCAAATTAAATTACTTTTTTTTTGTTATCTCTTATTTTTAGACCTAAATTTAATTATTGGTGTAGTTGTAGTTTACTTACATGTGTTTAAGTTTGTTTTGATAGTGCCTACCATGGTTTGAAAAATGTCACTTAACTCACCTGAGCTGAAATGATTTTCATTATAAAATAACATAAACCCACCTCATCACTTTCTCCAATAAAAATAAAAACATAACAAAAACAAAGAAATTAAGATCTAAAGTTTTTTATAATAAAAAAGAAGAAGAAAAAAAAATCCATATTGTAATCAGAATTGGTAATCTACTAAGTTGGCAAACTCAATTCCATAAGCAATATGACCTCAGCAAGTAGTTTATGGTGAAACATATGGAAACCATTTAGATGTAACCTTTACCAATTTCCCCTGAAAAGCATTCTTCTAATGACAGCTCGGTATGCAGGTGCGCATATACAGATTTGTCCAGTGTAAAAAAGAAAATAAAATACAAGAGTTGCTACACTAATCAAATATTTTGAGAAAATATGTCATACTCCATAGTCGATCCACCAGCATATATTCAGTAGGACCGGACCAAGATAATTTGAGGCCTAATGTGAAAATTTAAAAGGTGCCTTTTTATATCTAAATATCACTTAAATGATATTTATTTATTTTTATATTATAATTTTTTTATTTCAAATCTATTATTAATTCTTACTAATTAATAAGACTAATTCATCCAAAGTGAGCTAGTGATACTTACTATATAGGTTTTACAAACTGACAAGTCACCAATAAATAAAAGTTATTTAAAACATTAATTTATTATATTATTTGATCAGTTTGTAAGTTTTTTGTAATAAAATTTGTATTAGTTTTAGCATTTCTCATTCACTTAATGGTGAATTAGTAATTGTGTTGTATTTTTATTAATTCATAATTTTTTTTTTTTTATGTGAAGAAGATGCTAAAGTACTACAAATTTTGCTATGAAAAACTTACAAACTGATGTGACATTTCAAGAAAAAAAAAAGAATATTGAATTACTTATTGTAATTAGACATATCAATGTATAAAACCTATGTGATAAAAAAATGTGCAGGTACACACTCTTTTTTTAATTAGAAGAAGAAGAAAAAAAAAAAAAAAAACTTACTGGCCCCATTTTAATTTGGGGCCTTTCTATGTTAGGGGGCCTTAGGCCATGGCCTAAATGGCCTAGGCCTAGGGCCGACCCCGATATTCAGGCAGAACTAAGATTTCGCTCAGCTAAGATATTTAAGTTAAGGGTCCGTTTGGTTAGGCGTTTTGTGAGCTTAAAAGAGCTTTTTTAAAATTCAAAACTTTGTTTTGCAACTACAACTCCTCATAGCTTTTTTCAAAACACCATTTTCAAACAATTTATACAAAAGCACCCTAGCTCAATATCAAACCGCTAAGAGCCTTGTTTTAAAGTTGCCCAAATAAGATATTCGATGTTCAAATTCTCTTTCCTCAATTATTAAATTCTAAATAAATAAAATCATACTTTTTTTTTCTGGCAACAGGCTCAATATTAACTTGAGTCCACAAGGTTGTATCAATGAAATTTAAATGCAAAATAATTTTAGGAAAATTCCATTTTCTCTGCCTTATATATACATTTATTGCGTCTCTCTAAACTTTAATACCAAGCACTATTATTTGTTGATAATAATTACAGTCAAGATTTCCATAAATTTTATTGAAAAATTAAAATTTCTATCACACAATTTTTAAAATTATTTTTGACATTTCCACTAAAATCATCCAACTGACCTTTCCTTGTGAGAGTCGCAATTTTAGTAAGAGTAATATATATATGCAACAATTTTTACTATAGTTGAATTGACAATTTCTTAAGGGTTCTAGTCTAAACCCACCATTAACATCACTTTTTTACCTACTAATAAAAGTTTGGTACCTCAATAAAGAGAAAATGATGAAGTGTAACGGCGAAATAGAGAGTAGTGGGGGAGGTAAAGAGGCAAAGAGGGAAGAAAAAGGTTGGAGGAAGTATAACCGTAGGCATGTACTAATAAAATGGGAAGAAGAAGAGTCAAGTTATGAAAAATGATAAGGAACTGTAACGGCGAAGTAGAGAGTAGTGGGGGAGGTAAAGAGGCAAAGAGGGAAGGGAAAGGTTGGAAGAAGTGTAACCGTAGGTGTGGACTAATAGGGAAAAGAACAAATTTTTGTATATGTTTTTTTAGAGAGTAGTGAGAAGAAAAGTCTAAAAAAGAAAAGAAGAGATAAAAAATAAGTGGATGATGTGGCTTAATGATTGAGTAGCAAAATGTATTGTGTGTGTCTATATATATATAAGGATTAGGATGGAAAGAAAATAACACTCAATGTTCAAATGAGCTTTCAATATAGACAATAAACAATTAGAATTTATGATGGCGTGTAGTGTATTACATTTGGCCACAAAGAATTAATCTTGCAATAGACAATTAATAAAGATGAAAAACCAAAAAAATAAAATAAAATAGTAATGTGGTCGCTGATGTGACTCAATAGGAGCGTAGCAACAATAAATGCTAGGCTTCAGCTTTTAGATATATATAGATATAGATGTTTAAGTGTGAGAAGACCATTGTGTATATTGAGTTATAGAGATGTGTCATATTTGTGAATATATAGATATAGATGTTTAAGTGTGAGAAGACCATTGTGTATATTGAGTTATAGAGATGTGTCATATTTGTGAATTAAGATAGTGTTTAGTTGGTATAATGAGATTTGAGTTGTTTTAAATTTGTGAGGCCTTGTGAGTATGATTTGAGATTATTTTTTTTTGGAAAGGGATTTGAGATGAATTAATTGTGAATTGTGAGAGTTGGTTGAGTATTTGTTTTCCTTATTAATGATAGTGAATTTCGACTGATATTGTCTTTGGATGTAGACAGCTAGCCAAAGAACTATGTTAAGTTAGAGATTTTTTGTTAATGTTTCTGTTTTATTGTTTATGTATTAGTACCATAGTTTTCATTATCACAACAATAATAATGGCAAAACACACAAGAATTTGCAAAGCCAAATAGTTTGTGTGAGAAAGAGATGGAAAAAAATGAAACAAAGAATAGCTACTCAAAAGCAAAAGAATTTATTGAGTTGCACCTTATAAAGATTTGGATATGAAGCCAAAATGTTCAAGATTCCACCTATAAAAGCGTCACCTGCACCAGTTGTGTCAACAGCTTCAACCTTAACACCACCAACCCTGCCCTTGAATTCCTCCACAACCATCAAAAAGAAATTACTCTTGATTAACTGATAATATTATAAAAAATAAAGATTAAAATGCATAAGATACCAATTCCATTTGTCCAATATGAGGTCACATATCATTAGGATCTCCTCCTGCATTAAATGGTTGTCAAGCGCATAGAAGATGCCAAAGGCCTAGAGGAATTTATTACTGGAAATGGAATAAAGCTTTGAAATCATTGTTAACCTAAAATATATGAATACTGACTTTTGTATAGTATCTGCAGCCTTGTGCTCCTTCAGTTACGAGCAGTAGCTAAAGATTGGGGTGGGAAAGCTTCTTCAGCACAACATCATCATTATCATAAGGATCATCACCCCCAGTCAAGAATGTGATTTCCTCCTCACTTATCAGCAATTTCCCCAAATAATTCCAACAGTGATGTGCATGTAAAAACTTGTAAGATGAGAATTTAATGTAACACTTCAGAATATATATGGTGCCCAAATGTCAAAATGTAACACTTCAGAATTTAATGTAACACTTCAGAATTTAATGTACCTTAGTAGTGTCGGATTGGTTCCATATGCTCATAATACCATCTCGAGCAGCCTCTGCAGATGGCCAAAGTGGCAACCTCAAATTTGGGTCATAAGATAGGAGACAACCAGACTTCTTAGCAATGTCCATGGCAGCAAGATGAGCAGACCTACAAGGTTCCTCAATCAAACTAATCGATCCATAATGTAATATGTTTGCCTGCATCAACTGAAAGCTCGGATTTGTGTAAATACACAAGAGCTTGTTTAGACCCCCAAATTAAAATTACGGCTAGATAGCTTTTACTCTAACTTATACTAATTGCGGAAAAAGAGTAAAGAAGCGCAAACAACCGTTATCACTACCTTAAGCCATATTCATCCATTATCAACAATAAAATGAAAGCTTAAGAGTAGGGAAGAGAGATGCAACACAAGATAACACCGAGACATGTTGTCGAAGAGGAAATCGAAGAACTCGGCGAAAAACCTCTCCACGACCCTCCAAGTCGAAATCGATCCATTAGAGAATAAAGTTGGAGTACACGAATAACAAAAGACCTTCCAAGTCTAGTCTACCCCATGTACTTGAGCCCTCCAAGCTCTTACTACCAACTGACTTCTCGGAGCCATGTCTTCTCTAACTTTCTGGATCCCATAATTAAGCCTATTGATGTGGGCCGTATGGCTTGTATTGCCAAGCCCAAGTCAACACAAGTTTACCAAATACTTGTTGTATTAGGAGTCCATGGCAGCCAACCTAACATATATCCCTAGATATATGTTATTAGTTACGGCAATAGAGATGATTCCTAATAACCTAGCAAGTGTAGCCATGTGAGAGAGTAATCCCTAAAACCCTAGCAGCAGCCGCATAAGAAGAAGAATTGTGTTTTCTTGTCATGTGAGTGAGAGAGAGTTAGGGTGTATTGGGATTTGGGTTTCTTGAGAGTGTTCTTGTGCACTATTGTATGTCCCAATTTTTTTTATAGTGAAATTTCTCCGTCGTCTCTGTGGAGGTAAGCAGTTTGCCGAACCACGTAAATTCTTGTGTTCTTTGTATGTGCTTATTATTTAATTTCCGCTTATTTACTGTTATTGGTTTAAGTCCTGGAGTGCTATCTACACAACAAGTGGTATCAGAGCTATGTTAGGATTCAATCCTCTGAATACAGTAAAGATGTCAAGCACAAAGTATGATGTAGAGAAGTTTTGTGATAAGGGAAATTTTTCACTTTGGCAAAGGCGGATGAAGGATCTCCTAATTCAACAAGGAGTTCACAAGGCCTTGCTTGGGAAGGAGAAGAAACTGGAAACGATGAAGGATGTAGAATGGGTAGAGATGGATGAGAAAGCAGCTAGCGTTATTTGTCTCAACCTAGGTGATGAGGTCATTCACAACATCCTAAAAGCAAAAACCGTAAAGGAGGTTTGGAAAAAACTAGAAGGTCTTTATATGAGAAAGAATCTGACGAACAAGTTGTACATGAAGAAGCAATTGTATAGTTCGCATATGAAGGAGGGTTCTAATATGTTGGAGCATCAACACATTTAATATGTTGAACACCCAACTATCAAGTTTTGGGGTGAATTATGAGGACGAAGACAAAGCATTACTCTTATTAGTGTCGCTTCCTACTTCTTTTGATCATCTAGTAAATACGTTGATGTATGGGAAAGAGACTATAGTACTCGAGGAGGTGACTAGTGCTCTCTTGTCACACATAAAGATGAAGCAAGATGGTGATAGTTCTTAGGCTGATGGATTTATTGTAAAGTCTGAGTCAAGCAATAGGGGTAGAAGCAAGTCAAGAAGACGAAACTCCAATAGGAACAGATCACAGTCTAAATCATGTGCAAAGAAAGATGCTTTTATTGTCACAAGAAAGGGCACAACAAGAATCAGTGTAAAGAGTTAAAAGAGCATTTAGAGGAGAAGAAGAATGGAAAGAAGCCCTTAGAATCAGCTAGTGTTGCTGAAGAAACATTAGATGATAGTGAAGTTGGTGCAGATTTACTTTCAATTTCATCAGATAACAATGTTCTATTGTTATCTTGGGTTTTAGATTCAACATGCTCATATCATATGACTCCAAAGAAAGATTGGTTTGACACGTATAAGCCTTACAACGGTGGTATGGTCCAAATGGGTAATGATGCTACATGCCCAGTTATTGGAATTGGTACCGTGAAGATCAAAATGTTTGATGGAGTTGTGAGAGTTCTTAGTAATGTCATACATATTCCAGATCTTAGAAAGAATTTAATTTCTTTAGGAGTATGGGATGATTTAGGCTATTCATACTCATCAAATGGTGGAATCATGAAGATCACCAAAGGTGCTTTGATGGTGATGAAGGGACAGAAAGTAAGCACGATTTACAGATTGATTGAGAACACAGTTGTAGGAAGAGTTGCAGTCACCACTCCGGCGGAGTCCAGCACTGACTGCACAAAATTATGGCATATGCAACTTGGCCATATTGGTGAACGTGGTATCTTAGAGTTGCACAAAAGAAATTTATTGAAGGGGGTGAAGACATGCAAGCTAGACTTCTGCAAGTATTGTGTGTATGGGAAGCAGCATAGAGTCAGTTTCAAGACAGGCTCTCATACAAATAATGGTGTTCTTGACTACGTTCATTCAGATGTTTGGGGTCCAGTATCAGTTTCTTCTCATAGCGGTGCTCAGTATGTCGTCAGTTTCATTAATGATTACTCTAAAAAGATATGGATTTATTTTATGAAGCATAAGTCTGATGTGTTTGGCATATTTAAAAAGTGGAAAGCATAGGTTGAGAATCAGACTGGCAGGAAAATAAAATACCTTAGAACAGATAATGGACTAGAATATAGAGATAAAGAATTCTTAAAATTTTGTGAATTAGAAGGCATTACTCGTCACTTCATAGTTAAAGGAACTCCACAACAGAATGGGGTTCCAGAGAGAATGAATAGAACCTTAGCAGAAAAGCCAGATCCAAGAGATTGAATGCAAGGTTGCCTAAGGCGTTCTAGGCAGAGACAGTTAACACAACAAGCTTCATTATTAATAAATCTCCATCATCAGCCATAGATTTCAAGATTCCAGAAGAGGTTTGGTCAAGTAGACCAGTTGATTATTCGAGTCTAAAAATCTTTGGTTGTTCGGCTTATGTGCATGTGCAGAGTGGAGAACGTTCTAAATTGGATTCGAAGTCAAGAAAATGCGTATTTCTTGGTTTTGAAAAAGGTGTTAAAGGCTACAAGCTTTGGAATCCAATCTCAAAGAAAACGATGATCAGCAGAGATGTCATATTTGATGAAGCCTTTATGTTGAAACAAAATGAAGTAGAGACCCATGTGATGATAGTCCACAGGAGAAATTAACTGTTGAGGTAGAGTTTGACGAGAATAGTTCACCCAGTGATAAGGGTGATACTGAGATTGATCCACAGCAGCAACAAGAAGAGTCTCATTTAATTGCTAAAGGTAGAGAGAAGCGGGTTCACAAAGCACCACAGAGATATGGCTTTGAAAACATGGTTAGTTTTGCTCTCGTAACCAGCGGTGGAGATTCATTCACTTTCAAGGAGGCTACAAATAGGAAAGACAATGATAAATGGCTTGTAGCAATGTCAGAAGAGATGAAATCACTACAGAAGAATAAGACTTGGGAATTAGTGAAATTGCCCAAGGGAAAGAAGGCTATTGGTTGCAAGTGGATATTTAGCAAGAAAGAAGCATTGTCAGAAAAGGAAGATGAAAAATTCAAGGCACGGTTAGTGGCTAAGGGTTACTCACAGAGAGAAGGAATTGATTATAATGAGATTTTTTCACCAGTTGTGAAGCACACCTCAATTCAAGTAATCCTAGGATTTGTGACAATGCATGACATGGAGTTAATAGCAGCTAAATGTGAAGACCGCATTCCTCCATGGAGATTTAGAAGAAGAGATTTACATGCAACAGCTCTAAGGCTTCAAAGAACCTAGCAAGGAAGATTATGTTTGTCTGTTGAAGAGATCATTATATGGATTGAAGCAGTCTCCCAGGCAATGGTACAAACGGTTTGATTCATTCATGATCACACATGGGTAAATGCGCTATGAGTATGACTGTTGTGTTTATTTTAGAGTACTTGCTGATGGCTCTTATATATTTCTTGCTCTATATGTTGATGATATGTTAGTAACTGCAAAGAGTAAGCAAGAAATTATGAAGTTGAAGTCTTTGTTGAGTAGTGAATTTGACATGAAGGATCTTGGAGTTGCCAAGAAGATCCTTGGGATAGAAATTCACCGAGATAGAGGGGCTGGTAAATTATGGTTATCTTAGAAGGGATATCTTAAGAAGGTGTTAGAGAGGTTTAGTATGCTTGATGCAAAACCTGTTAGTACATCGCTTTCTGCCCATTTTAAATTGTCCTCACAGTTGTGTCCAAGTTCATATGAGGAGTCAAAGTATATGTCTAAAGTGCCATACGCGAATGCAGTTGGGTGTTTCATGTATTTGATGGTGTGCACTAAGCCTGATATTTCTCATGCAGTTAGCGTGGTCAGTAGGTATATGGTAGATCCAGGCAAAGAGCATTGGAATGCAGTAAAGTGGATCTTTAGATATCTTACTGACACTCATGATTTCAGTATCCTATTTGATCAGAGAGCTAGTACAGAAACTGTGGGTTATGTGGATTCCGACTATGCAGGGGACTTTGATTCTAGAAAGTCCATGACAAGCTATGTGTTTAGGTTTGCTGGTGGCCCAATTTGCTGGAAGTCTACACTACAAGATGTAATTGCTTTATCCACTACAGAAGCAGAATATATGGCAATGACAGAGGTAGGAAAAGAAGTCGTTTGGCTTGGTGGACTGGATAATGAGCTTGGTTTCAAGTAGGATAGCATGGTGCTACATTGTGATAGTCAGAGTGCAATTCATTTGGCGAAGAATCAGGTATATCGTGCAAGAACAAAGCATAATGCTGTGCGGTATCACAAGATCAGAGAATGGGTTTCGTCTGGTGATATTTCTTTGTCGAAGATTCTCACTAGTGAGAATGCCTTTGATATGTTAACAAAGCCAGTTCCAACAGACAAGTTCAAGCACTGCTTGGACTTGATTGGTGTTTGCAGCTTTTGAGCCCTTAAGGGCTAAGGTGGAGGCGATGGAGGAGTTTGCTCATGTAACTTGATCAATTCAAGCCAAGGTGGAGATTTGTTGATGTGGGCTATGTGGCTTGTATTGCCAAGCCCAAGTCAACACAAGTTTACCAAATACCTATTGTATTAGGAGTCCAAGGCAGCCGACCTAACATATCCCTATATATATGTTATTAGTTACGGCAATAGAGATGATTCCTAATAACCTAGCAAGTGCAGCCGTGTGAAAGAGTAATTCCTAAAAACCTAGCAACAGCAGCATAAGAAGAAGAATAGTGTTTTCTTGTCTTGTGGGTGAGAGAGTTAGGGTGTATTGGGATTTGGGTTTCTTGAGAGTGTTCTTGTGCACTATTGTATCTCCCTATTTTTTTTATAGTGAAATTTCTCCGTCATCTCCGTGGAGGTAGGCAGTTTCCCGAACCACGTAAATTCTTGTGTTCTTTGTGTGTGTTTGTTATTTAATTTCCACTTATTTACTGTTATTGATTTGAGTCCTGGAGTGCTATCTGCACAACACAGCCCGATTGCATCCTCCAATGAATGGCTCCTTCTAATGCTTCCCAGAAGCACCAAATTCTCACTTTACACTCAAAATGGGTGTGGTAAGTGTTTGGGCTAGTAACCTCTCAAGGATGCAGAGATGGAGAGGTAGAAGTTGAGGAAAAATCACAAGGAAATGTGTAAATTGTGGGTATGATGTGCTCTACACGTGGCTTTTTCGCGGGTAAGCTTCTCGCGAGACACTCGCGAAAACCACATGCTCATCCTTTAAAGCTTGAGTCTTCACACTCTCTCACACTCATCCCTTACAATTAGAAACCCACATACATTCAGGGAAAAATAATTGAAGAAATTACAATCAAATTTGGTACGGAATTAAAGCCAACACAAAATAGTTGTAAATTACAACTTTACATCAACGATTATCATATAGAAACTATTTACTTATCAACAAGTTCAATACCATATTTTAGATTGAAAAATGATAAAAAGAAGGTTCCATACCCAAATAATTTGACTTATGAGTGACATCCTGAATTTAAGCAACTTCTCCGAACATGGAATTTCACTCAATAAACATTTACTATTTGAGATTCTATAATATGCTCTTGTTTAATAACCTTATCGGATCAAACAACAACCTCAACATTGTAATTCCAAAATGTTGGAGTTGAAAATTGATTTTCAACATACTAATTAGAGCCCTTCACATGTATTCTTTTCTGATATTTTGTTATATATGAAATCATACTTTTTGTTTACCTCCTTAATTGACATGTTAGTTTTTGCTATTTATACTAGTGTTTTATAATAAAGTGACTAAATTTTACCCTAGTTGTCAATTTACCACAATCCACCTTTACTAAACTTGAGATCAACTGTAAACAAAATATATGACACTAAACATAGACACAAATAGGGTAGCTCATCCAATCCATCATCCATTTGATATATTAAGTGAAGAAAGAAACTCTCACTTGCTTTCCTAACGGGTGTTTTGGATGTTGAACATGATATGTTCTGTTAAAAGCTATATGTTATTTGGTTTGTTTTTTTTAAATAAAAAAAAATACCTGTTACAGCTTTTCATCTAAAAAATACTTTTGCATGTTGAAATAAGAAAAATATAGCTGATGAGAGCCATTAGACTAGGCTATTTTTCATTGATACCTTTACCACTATGCTAAATAGCAATGACAATTGACAAGCAGTGTGCCTCAACAACCAGTTTAGGGGTTAGACAGTTCAAGTCATTCTTTGTTCTTTATTGCTTAATGTTGGCTTTTTACCTTCTTAATTAGGTTTGCATCAATTTCATCTTCGTGAAGGAGCATATCAGCACTAGGGTTGCAATAAAACATGAATTCACGCTCACCATCATCTCTCAGTGTAACAAATGCCAATGCTGTCCTTGCATGTGGATCAAAAGGCATTCCAGAATTGACAACATTATTTTGTACAAGAATGTCGGCCAGCATGTAACCAAACTCATCTTCACCTATGACCTACCTGTCATGCACAGTGGAGACAAAGTGATCAAACTAGATTGAAATAAGGATCTGAAATGCATAAAAGAATCGGATGAATCATGAATGAACTACAAAGCTATAACTTGTCAATGTAATCACTAGGCATGGACGATGGGGAGAAATTAGAAAACTATGCCAACATGATCCTAATTGTTGACGTGCCAGTTCATATCACAGGATAGACTGATTAGCAGAACATATCATAGATAAACAATTTTAAGGAACTTTAAAATAAATATTAAAAATTTTGTTGTATCACTACTTAATCTCACGTGAATTAAGAAAATAAAATAAACAACTTTAAGCAATCTCATAAATATATTCTAACTAAAATTCTCAAGCCAAAAAATCAATTCAATTATAAAATAGTAAGATATACTTAGAAATGAGCCCTTTCAATTTTAACGAAAAAAACATGGGACCAGCACAGAAAAATTCACATATTCATCTCTATTTTTTGTCCAACATTTAAGATTCATACTAAAATTGGAAACAATACAAGGATTTACAATGTACGAATTCAAAAAAGTCATCATGTCCAAAGAAATCCAGTTGAATACCATGGTTTTAGGATTATCATACTAAACCTGATATATTCCTTCCTCTATATATATATATATATATATCCTTCATGAGGTTCATTGTAACATATAGTTCATAATAGTAAAGATGTATATTTCAGGACTTTTCTTGGTGTATGTAGACCATTAGGTCAAACTACGTTAAATTTCTTGCTTCCACTTTCTCTCTCTACATCATGTTATTTTATTTTTTTCTATTTTAACATGGTATCAGAGTTAGTCTTTTGAAACCCTTCTCCTTCCTTTCTGGCATTCCTTCTCAGTCATGCCTCCCTCCAACGGTTTTCCTACAGCATATGACAACATCTTTCAGTAAACAGTATTGTTATCCTCTGGCATCGATGTCAGCATCCTCTAGCCATTGTTCACAATCAACTACCACCGACTCTTGTCTCGTGTATGCCATCATTGAGTCACCGTTCCTCTATTGACGTTCCTCAGGCCATCGGTGCATCCATTCTGCAACCATAGTAGTCACTCTTTGATCACTGGTGCAACCGTTCTCCATTACTAGTCGTCATCTTCCCAACTTCATTTGTCGTTGACATACACTGTCATGGTTTCCTTCAAGAGCTTACATTCCAAACTCAAAAAATTTTCAGGTTTCCCTTTTTAGTTTGAGGGGCATGCTAGAATATATTATAATATTGTATATTAGGTTATTAACATAAATTTGTAAGGTTTAGTAGAATACCCTAATATATTCTTATGCATACCCTACATAGGATCCATTGTAACACATGGTTCAAAATAATAAAGATATAATTTGTTTAAGGCTTTCCGTTGTGAATACAAGTAGTAAGTCTAAACCATGTTAATTCTCTTACATCTACTTTTTTCTCTCTAGCATTTTATTTTCTTTTTTTTATTTGAACAACCTCACTTAGTTAAAAATTCTCTTTTCTCTTTTTGATTTTTGATTGAAGACGATAGAAGTATATTATTATGTGAAGAAAATACATGTCCTTACCCAGGGGTTGTCTTAAGGAAACAACCAAACGCAGTGGCTAGCAAACCGGGGAAAAAAAGAAAAAACTAGTTAATTGATTCTGGCATCACATTTTCTCCTAAGAAAAAAAAAATTACATTTTCTATTGGTTTTCAAACTATACTCTATTGATCTACTATCCAAGGCCAAGACACACGTACATTTGTGAGTATATTTGTAAAGTCTCCTTATCTTGGTTTGCACCATATATATATACCCCAGGAAAGTTTAACAAATTATAAAATATAGAATTGATAATTATAGAATTGATAATTATAATAGTAGTAATTAATAAGCATTTATTATGATTGATTTGTATATAGAATTATTGCCACCCCATGTAGTTTGATGGTATGTTGGAAGTCCTAATCTCATGGATTAAACTGCCCACCCAACTGATGTAGGACAGAATCTACAATTTAATTATTGTAATTTATTAATTTTGGTATTTAATTTGTAATTTTCGTTATTTTAGGTTTAGGGTTATTATTTCCTTGTTTTTAGGTGCTTTAATGCTTTTTTAGGTCAAATTTGGTTTCTGTTATGGTTAGGTATCAATTAAGAGTTATTTTACATTATATTTTCTTGTCTGTCAAGTTTTATGGAGCCCTTAAATAGGCCACTAAGTCTATACACGTTTTTTAACAATTATTCAATTAATAAAATTCAGACTTTTGTCTTTTTATTTTCTGATGGATTCCAGACCTTTTCTCTTTGTGGATTCAAGGAACTCTCGTGAATTCGAGGTTATTTTCAAAAGCAAACGTGTTTTATTTCTTGTTTTCTAGAAGTAGACGTGTTTTGCTTCTTGACGCTTTCACATCCCACATCAGTTGGTATCAGAGCCTTGACTTATCCTGGTCTGGTGGCTGACGTATGAGATGGTAGCAATTCCGGTGACAGAAAACTTTAGTAAGTATTATGTGACATACAACTAGCACTCACAAATATCTTTGCTAGGATGCCGTCGTTGGAGCATGGAAACAATAGGGATAACTCTCGCGAAGACATAACTCTCGAGCAACCTATTAGTAAACAAATTTCATATAGGCCTTACAGAAGAATTGCAAGTTTTAATGGTTATTTTTTAAAAGAAGATTTCCTTGATTGGTTACTTGATCTAGAGGATTTATTTGACTATGAGAATATTTGTTATGAGAAAAAAGTTGGACTTGCTTCGAATAAACCTAGTAAGTATGCCTTACGTTAGTGGGAACGAGTACAATCTGATAGAATCCAACAAGGTAAAGACAAAATTTGTTCATGGCTAAGGATGAAAAAGATGCTTGCTATCATATTTTATCCTTTGGATTATGAAGAAATCTTGTCATATAAAATACAAGATTATTATTGGCCAAGAAGTTCAAACTTGAATTATTTTGAAGAGTCAAATATTCCACCATTAAAGGAAGAATTGCATGTTGAAGAAAATATTGTTCTTGAAGAGTATGTAGAAGCTAAAGAAGAAAATATAGAGATTTCTGAGGAAATTGATGAAGGCCTTGTTATAGAAGAAGAACTTGAAATCAAAATTGTGGAGGAGATTAATGAAAATTCTATTATAAAGAAAGATCTTGAGGTCGAGATAGTAGAAACCATTAATGAAGAAATTATAGAGGAAGTTGTCAACGATTTCAATGAAGTCAAGTTAGATGATTACAACGTTCAAGCTCCTATTATTTTGGTGGGAGACATCAAAACAAAGTTTATTGATTTTATTGGGGTGGAAAGATTTGATTTGATTATTGACTTTTATTTGGTGAATATTGTCAATTGCATGAAGATCAAGGGACAAGAAGTTCAAGTTGCTTAATTGATGACTTTCAAGTTTGGCAAGAAGGCAAGGAAGATGAAGTATTCAAAGTATTTGTTCTCTTGGCATGGAAGATTTCAGATTTCAAAGATGAACTCGAGGACGGGTTTGTTTCAGGTTGAGGGGTCTGATTTTAGACAATAATTTAATTATTGTAATTTATTAATTTTGGTATTTAATTTGTAATTTTCGTTATTTTAGATTTAAGGTTATTATTTCCTTGTTTTTAGGTGGTTTTAATGTTTTTTAAGTCAAATTTGGTTCCTGTTATAGTTAGGTATCAATTAGGAGTTATTTTACATTATATTTTATTTTCTGTCAAGTTTTATGGAGCCCTTAAATAAGCCGCTAAGTCTATACACGTTTTTTAACAATTATTCAATTAATAAAATTCAAACTTTTGTCTTTCTATTTTCCGATGGATTCCAGACTCTTTTTCCTTGTGGATTCAAGGAACCCTCATGGATTCGAGGTTATTTTCAGAAGCAAATGTGTTTTGTTTCTTGTTTTCTATAAGTAGACATGTTTTACTTCTTGACACTTCCGCATCTCGCATCACCAACCAACAATATGAAGCATTGTTAGGTACTCATCATCACTTTGAAACTTGGACCTTAAAGTTTGGAGTGTATATGTATGGAATGACTAAAGTCATGATTGTTAAGGATATTACACAAAGTAATAATGAAAGAACAAGGTTAACACAAAAGACAAATAAAAAATAGAAAACTTTGAGGCACTATATCGTTTTCCTTAGACAATATTTGTCCCCTCACACTTTTGCTGCTAAAGAGTTATTGAAAATTTGTCCCCAGGATACAACTAAGATGTTGGATTCTACAGATAGCAATTTTGGAGAATGATCACAAGATTTCCTGTATTTCTCTCAAGTGAAAATAAGTCTATATTTATACCCATAGGATTATGTTTCATGAAAAAGGAGTGCATGAAGAGTTAGTTATTTTTTCATAAAACGGTTAACAAAAATTGAAAACTCTTCAAACTTTCTGAACAGTCACTAGAAAATTCTAGAAAATTCCAGAAAGTTCAGATTTTCGAATTTTCACTTAGAATATTCCAAAACTTGCATTTTCACTTTATAAAACCATATTCTCCAAACTCAAACATCATTATTACAACCTATCCTTGTATATACCTATATATACAACAATTCCTCATTAGGTTGTAATAATATATGTTTCACTTGATTGATATCCTATCATGCATAATAGAAAGTATCTTTCAACTTAAACCTCCCTTTAGTGTAATTGCTCAAGAAATCAACAGAGTTAATGGTGGCTTAGTGCTTAAACCAAAACTCTTATATGTTGAAATCAGAAACAACACACACATGAGAACATCCACAACACATTTAAAAATCCAAGTTGTTGGCACTATTATGGCCTTGTGCTCTACCTAGTTTAGTGAACATGTACAAGAGAAAATCCTTTTACTCTTGCTAGAAGCAGCACCACTCCTATGTTCACAAAGGTGAAGTTCCTTCTTATGTTTCTGTTACACAGACATTTATGATTTATGAACTTCATTAAGAGTTTAAAACTCATCCTCAATTTCATCGTAATAGTTTACATTAATCCATCTTGAATGAGACACAAATTTAGTGCTTTTACTAACCACATATCAATAGCTTGTTGTTACCCTTTAAACCTCTTAAATAAAATCAGTTCGAGGTTTGGTTCCCACTATTGGTAATTCTCTTAAAAGAAGAATTTTAGTCTCATTCCAATGGATGTTATCCTTACCAAGTCTCGAGACACTTCAATAAATGACTTATTTTATATATAGAATTACGTAGGCAATAGACTAGTCCAACTACATTTGACTTACCTTACGTATTCTTGTCTTAGACTTTTAAGTCTAAGTTCACATTGTATATAACTCATGTATACCATATGCATTGTGGTTTCACAATTACAATACAAAGAATGGCTTACTATGGTCGTGACTATGACACTTTATCAAAACCTTAGTCATTTTTTTCCGTGCCCGTTACCATTATAATTAATGCTCTCAATTTAATTCTATAGAAGAATAAGAAATACACCTTATTTCTTTAATAGTTACACATAGCACCCCCACATGTAGTGATTATCTAACTAGATATAGATATTATCACTCACATCAATAATAGAATTAAACTTGAATATTCTATATAATAGATATTCATCACAATTAAATACTTTCTAGTGATCAACCTCAAGTTTTAGAAATTTTGAAAGTCTACATACTGTGAAGGCAATGTCTAGTTTAGTTCCATACATGAGGCGCAACATGTACTTAGTTCACTAGCTAACTCAAGCTGTGCATCCACCCTTCCAGTAATTTATTTATTTATTATTGGAATCAAAGTGTCTTTGCCCCTTTAAAAATATTAAAATCTAAGCAAGTTCTCAATACTAATCTCAACACAATGAGATAACACAATTTCCATTAGAATGAAAAATCACTAATCTCAACAAAATGAGATAACATAAATCTCAAAATGAGATTAATATAGTGCACATCTCCACTATATTTTTTTACTTGATTCTCATTCATAAAAGATTTTTATTTAATTAAGTAAGGAAATACAAACTCACAGGTCTTTCAAACAAACTTCCTTACCAAGATCATTTTTTTTTTTTTTTTTAAGAAAGTCACTTCACATCTATATGATGCATACTCAAATTATATGTGGAGGCACAATCCAATATTCAATTAATGAACTCACTTGTACTCTCTTTAATTCACAAAGAGGTACTTCCAAAATAGGATCACAATATATGCTTGTTTAATTCGAGACATCTACCACACATGGCAAAATTTAATCACAATGAATTTAACATCCCTCGATGTTAATTCTCAATACCTTTAACAAGCACATCTTTGATACACATTAGCATTCTTATGAGTCTATGACTCGTTTAAAGGTTATACCCCCACACTTCTTGGCTATCATAATTCCACAATTTGAGTTTCTAAACCCCACAGTTTGGGTTCTCAACCATTCCAAAATTCACATATATACACACACTGTAATTACATAGAACAAAAATGTAATAATAGAATATAGTGAATTTATTTAAAATTATATGAATGGTTTTAAATATATCAAACTAATAACATAAATAGTTACTAGTGTATAAATATCAAAATCTACCTTTTCCCTTTGTTTCAAACCTTTTACTATTAACCTTAGACCAAAAGATTTTATAATTTATTCTAATACCCAGTCACAACCGATTGGTTTAGAAACTAGAGGTAGATCCATTAAGACTCAATTATTATTAAATAATATCGAGTCTATCTCATCATTAATAGTTTTTACAATAGAAAGCTACATCTTTTAAAAGCACAAAATTTTCTCAAACTTTAGGATCACTTCTCTCAAAGAATACTATAGGTATTTAATTAGTACTACACTTTTATTACCTTTAACAAGGTAAACGAGAATTTCACATGAAATAAAAATTTGGATTAAAATCCTTTTTATTTCTCACACTTTGACTCCACCTTTGTTCACTTAGTGAACCACATTTAAATCTCTAATATCACTTAATGTAATATTTAACATTAGAGTCAGTTACTCGTGTTTAAATAGGTATCGGGGTATTCTTGAAATCATCTTTGAATTTAAACTCAATAAATTCAATATCCTTTGATTTCAATCTTATATTAGACATTAAGTCTAATAAAATATATATCCTCGAATTTACTCAAAACCTACATATACACTTTATATAGTTCTTTGACTAATTAGTCCTCTTTAGTCTATCATTTACAAAAGGTTAAACACCCCCACAGTTTAAAATGATAAGCATTTGGTCACATTCTCATTTCTTAACACATATGAAATACCTTTGAGATGAAACTCTATTATGCACATAGCATATACTAAGCAAAGTTTCTTCCCATTGATCAAATAGGAACTTAGCTTATTGCACTCAAATTTATGGCATTCACCATATCAAATAGTTCTCTCTTTTGACCGAACCATTTTATTAAGGTGTATAAAGGACTACACTTTGGTGTATTATGACATGTTCTTCACAAAAAATAATATACATTTAGAAATATTCATCATTTCTAGTTAATACATCATTCTCATCATGTTTATATAAATTATGTCATGCTTTGACATAAATTTCAAATAAATCTCAATCTAGCATGCCACAAATAAAAAATCAACAATATAAGCACAACCAAAACATATTGATAAATAACACTCAGATAGTAGCATATCCATTACCTACTAATATCCCATTCTTGGACAAGACCATTCTTAAATAACAAATTGGTTTTTTTTGATATTAGGAACACGAAAATATAACATTGGTCAAGAGAACTTCTTACCAAAACTCAATTTCACTTTAACAATGCACTTTCCATGAACTTTTGCCTTACTGTAGATGTCCACAAACACCTCTAGTTCTATGGAAGACTTCTCATAAGTCTTGAATTGTGCCTTGTAGTTGCACACATGCAACACTGCACCTGAATCAAAACACTAATCGAAAAGATTTGTAATTATAGCCATATAAAATATAGTGATCTTTATTACATACATCACTCACCATAACAATAATGTCTTTAATGACAATTGCTTCATTGGCATTTCCATCTTCATCTTTCTTATTCTTTAAGAACTTACATTCTCAAATGTAATGGTCTTTCTTTCCACAAAGGAAACATGACATTCTACATGTCATTGTTGGAATCCTTAGAGTTGTTCTTCTAAAACTATTCACATTCAAGTGTTTATTGTTCTTACTAGAACTTCCAATTTTAACATTGTTCAAATTCACTTTAAAATCGGTGTTAGATACACCTCTAACCGGACTTTCCTCTTCAATTCAGTGATGTGGTCTGAATTGATCTAAAGTGAGATCTTCTAACATGTTCCTTAATGTCTTCACATAGTTTAGAAAATCACTTAGGAAAATATTCATATACTTTATCACTTTAAAAGTTTAAATTCCTATCCTTTAGATTTTCTACTTAACTTTATAACATTTAAACATGTTAAAATTTCATTCTTATATCTCAATTCAAATAAATTCACAACACATGCAAATATTCTAACAAAGAAACTCATCAATCAATTTGAAATTCAAATTGCCCATGAACAAGAAATTCGTACCTTCAATGTTCAAACTATGAACATGGCTTTTAATGCATTCATAATGTGAAAGAATCATCACCTTGTCTTGCCAACAAAGAAACTTGTTTCTTTAAGCCTTATTCCATTAAATTTCTTTATGATCGATTCATCCTTTGAAGAACTCTTCAAATCTAAGCCAATTGCTCTTTCTACAGTGTAAAATTGGTTCCATTAGAGTGATCCAATTACACCAAACCATAGTTCAACATCTTCAAAGTTTTACCATCATTTACTCCTTGTCTTGTAGTTAAATATTGTTTAAGATTGTTGAGAATATTACACAAAGTAATAATGGAAGAATAAGGTTAACACAAAAAACAAACAGAAAATAGAAAACTTAGAGGCACTATATCGTTTTCCTTAGACAATATTCCCCCCCCCCCCCCCCACACTTTTGTTGCTAAAGAGTTATCGCAAATTTGTCCCCAGGATACAACCAAGATATTGGGTCTACAAATAGCAATTCTGGAGAATAACCACGGATTTCTTGTATTTCTCTCAAGTGAACATAAGCCTCTATTTATACTCATAGGGTTATGTTTCATGAAAAGACATGTATGAAGAGTTAGTTATTTTTTCAAGTGAACATAATTCTCTATTTATACCCATAGAGTTATGTTTCATGAAAATGCACATATGGAGAGTTAGTTATTTTTTCATAAAACGGTTAACAAAGATTGAAACCTCTTCAACCTTTCTAAACAGTCACTAGAAAATTTTGCAGAAAATTCCAAAAAATTCAGATTTTAGTGAAAATTCCAGAACTTAAATTTTCACTTTATGAAACCATATTCTCCAAACTCAAACATCATTATTACAACCTATTCTTGTATATACCTATATATACAACAATAATATTTATGAAGCCCATTTCCAAACAAATAATGATATTGCCACTCATAAGCATTGAAAAAATACTTAAAATCAATGCAATCGAGCACTATTGTCTAGATACATAAGAATGAGCCTCAGACAGTAATAAATTGAAAGATTCAAAAATCTTGGTACATAAGAAACTAGATCGATGTTTGATGCATTGTGACACAAAAGGTTGTAGTTCTAAATTTTCTCTTTTTGAAGTTGATATTTTGAAATCAGATCAGCACATAGTATTAGGTGATCTTTGATGTGACAATGATAGAGTTGGTAACTGGAAAGACACCATGGGAACTTAAAAAAAGAAATGCACCTTGCCAATAAAAGCAGCTAAGCCTCCTAGTCTAGCAATCCCAACAGCAACATTGGCAGGAGCTCCACCTGAAGCTTTCTTAAAAGAAGGTGCTTCTGATAGTGAAACTCCACCAACATTTGGCACAAAATCAATCAAAATCCCCCCAAAACAAACGACCAGCTGTTTTTTCTCCTGGCACCCCTTATTTTTATCAACAACAGGCGTTTTAAATGAACCATTAGGAGAAGCTTTAGGTGAACCCACAAGAGGCAAATTGGTGTAGATGAACAAGAGATGTATACAAAGTGATTGTAAAATACCAATATTAATATGACATTGCAAATAGAAATGAAATGGGATAAAACATATTTAATTGATATCTGAAACTGATAATGACCTTATTTTTCTCATTAAGATCAATCCCTTAGCTAAAGATTTTAAAAAAGGTTTGAATGAAAGCAAAAAAAACCTCTTTTCTTTTTCCATATCAAATAGTAATAGTATACACAATGCAGTACTCTCTTCATCCCAACTCTGTCTCTTTCCATGGATTGAACACAAGACCTCTATTTTCTAAAAAGAGAGGGATAATCACTTAGCTACAAAAGTCAATGCTCCATAATTTCAGTCCATATGACCCAACCATTCTCAAAATTATTAGCCCAAGATTGAAATGGTTAATTATGAATGCAACTCAAAAGGAATATTATATCAAATTGTGAACTAAGACAAGATCAAATAATTTTCACCTAGACAATAACTTGTTCTAGCAAAATGACAATAATTTTAGCTCAGAGATAAATTATAATTTGGAAAAGAACTAATTCAAAATCACATCATTTAGCTCAAGAATCAAAATAAGTACGAAGCAACTAATACAGAACAAAAATCCAAACCAACTTGTGAACTAATACCGATTCAAGACCCAATAAACCCAGTTTCCTCATTTAACTTAGAAATCAAAATGAACAAGAGTGGAACTCAGGAAAAAAAAAAAAAAAAAAAGTACCCAGATAGACTTATGAGCTAAAACTGATTCAAACCCAAGAATGCTCATCAAAGACACATCATTTACTACATGAATCAAAATGGGCATGAATGAGAATCACAAGAAACAGTGCAATACCTTCTGGGGAACTCTTTTTCAACTTGAAGCTATCCTTACGCGACTTTTGAAGGCTCACAGGGAAGCAGCAACCTGACATTTTTTTTTTCAGCACAACCTTTGACTCTTTGAGGACCTCTATCAATGTTCAGAAAACCGAAATATATAATAGTACTATTAGAACTAACAAGAACATGAACTAGAAAGCAAGAGAGGTCAAGAATAATACCATTTTTGTCCCTCGTTTCAATCTATGTAGGGCTATTTTGTTCTTCTCCACTGTTCCCTGATCCGTACGTAGCCTACTGTATCTCAAAATCTAAACTCGTTTCCTTCATCAGTATTTGTTTGGTTTGGAACTTTGATTTTTTTTTTTTTTTTTGATATCATCTGACTACGAATCCGTGAAGACCGTGACTGATTCTTTTTTCTTATTCTCTTCATAGTCTAAACAAAAAGTCCAAACACAGCCACCTGCTTATGTTTCTCCATTTTTATGGGGATCACAATCCAGTTTTCTAACTGTAGTTTTAGTCACTGTAAAGTCCAGTAAGCTCAGATATTAATTATTATCTTATCACGTGACGTGACCCGTCTAAAAGGCACGAATTCAAAATTTTTGCCGAGAGAAAGTAGATGGACACAAAAAAATTAGAAAATATTTGGGTCCTCCAATTGGCAAATAGAAATATGACACGTGTCTTGTTATTTGTAATGTAAATGAGTTTCTTTCGGGTTACTGAAGAAAAACCTAACTCTGCTTAATTTGTTGGGTTAGTGAGTCACTTGTAATATGACAAGTAAAAATGTCATTTTTTTTATCGGTGGTTGGAGCTAAAATTTATTTTAAAAATAAATTGTTAATAGTAGATAAAAAAGTTGTATTTAGTGGTTTGCTAGTAAAAACTTGTCAATTCAATTATTGTGAAAAATATTGTAATTTTTTTTTTTTATAGAATCTATAAATTGCATTGACATTTCTCTTTTCACAACATCATTGATAAATTTTTATTATGATTTTAAAAATCGAACCACTAAATATAAAAGATTCAAGGTTTTAAAGTTGAACTAAACTGATGGTTGAAATGTGATAACATAAGAATTTAATAATAACTAAAATACAAATAAATAGAGTAAATTAATAATCTTGATAGTAAAATAATAGTTGTTGATATATAAATAATTTTCAAGTATATTTCATTAACTTATATTGATGTAAAAAAAGTGCCCTTGACTTTCTTAAATCATAAGTCAAATTAAATTACTTTTTTTTTTGTTATCTCTTATTTTTAGACCTAAATTTAATTATTGGTGTAGTTGTAGTTTACTTACATGTGTTTAAGTTTGTTTTGATAGCCCCTACATGGTTTGAAAAATGTCACTTAACTCACCTGAGCTTAAATGATTTTCATTATTAAATAACAGTAACCCACCTCATCACTTTCTCTGATAACAATAAAAACATAACAAAAACAAAGAAATTAAGATCTAAAGTTTAAAGAAAAAAAAAACCATATTGTAATCATAATTGGTAATCTACTAAGTGAGTGTTTGGATTGCACTGAAACACGGCTAATGTCTGCGTTTGCGTTTTGCTCACTAGGACCCACGGATACAGTGCCCACAAAATAAACGCAGCAACTTCAGCTGAAACACTTAAACAAAAACCTGAATGCACCGTTTCAATAAAACACTGCATGCTTGTACTGTTCATGGACCACATCTCTTAAGGAAACGCGTTGCTACAATTCTCTGAATGGTGCGTTTTGTTTTAACTTATAAACCTGGGATATTTCACTCATCACTCATCTGACCCACGAAGTGTGCAACGCCAACGACTAATTTCGCAAAATGGTCTTCTTCTTTCTCTCAACTGCTGTGGCAGAGATGTCTTCAATGCACTTCAATGCTCCGTCCTCTTCCTCTTCAATGAATTGCACCTACCCACCAACTAATAAACCATCAAAACAGAGGAAACCCATTAAGCGGAACAAACGAAACCGATCCCCTCTGTTTTTCCTTCGCTCGAGCCCACCTTCTCTCCGCTTAGGACATTGTTGCCACCATTGTGGGCGAGAGACGCTACATTTATCTGTAAATTGTGTATAACTTTGCATACTCTCTGATGTGTTAGTGTTCTGCATTTATTTGTAAGTTGTGCTCTGCATTCAAGGATCAATTATGTTCAACTTTTGTGTATGGTTTTTGTGTTTTCCGTGAAATTAATATGTGGGTTTCTCTCTCCTTCGTGTAATTTTGTGTATTTCTTTTCCTGCCTATATTTGTATTTGGACTATGTGAGTTTAATTTGCATTTTTCATGTGGGCTTGTGTAACCGATTATGATATGCATACAAACTATTTCTCGAAATGCCTCAATAAGTATAGAATTCTGTTGTAGCAAAAATGGTTTGAAGGACGCTGGCAATGATGTGAGAACTGGGTGGAAAGATCCAACGGAACTAAAAGCTTTTTGTGATTTATGTGCTGCTCAAGTCTTAGAAGGTAAGAAGAATGGAGGATATTTGAGAAATGAATAGGTTGATACAGTGATTAAGCAGTTGGGTGAAATGGGCAAAGTGGTGTCTCACCTGCAGTTTAAAAACAAATGGGATCATCTGAGAAAACAGTGGAAGACTTGGAAGCAGCTTTTTGAGGGTGACATTGGGTTGGGTTATGATCCTAACATTGGGAGGACTGAGGCCACTGATGAATGGTGGACCCGAAAGCTTAAGGTTAGTTGCTTTTATGTAATTGTGAACAACTCAACTGTCTACAACTATATTGTAACACCCCAACCTAATTGCATAATTAATTTTATGGGTTTATATGCATGTTATTATCTTAATTACTTTTAAGTGCAAGAAACTTTGATATTGTGATATTATAAAGCATATATGCTCTTTTAATGTTATGGATATAACTTTATTAAGGTAAGGATATATATGTATGCAAAGTTATATTATTCTTTGGGCCTTTCTAAAAATATAAGCTTATAAGGGGTGAAAAGTATAAATGTCAAAAGTTAGAAAAAGTGGGTTGTGATTTTTCTTCTCTTAGCATTCCACGTGCCCCATCCCAAAAGTTCACTTCTCTTATCTTCTTGGCTGCACCAGATCAGAAAGTCCAGCTCCTTTTCTTATTTCTCTCTTCCTTTTTCTTTGTTCTTGTTTTTTTTTCTTCTCTCTTTGCTCTTACACGGCAGCCCTCTCTCTCTCACCAAAACAATATATCCCTTTCTAAAGAAGAAGTTAAAAGGTTAACACTAAAGTTTTAGCTTCAAAGTTTGTGGATAAGTAATCAAAACTTCATTTGATTTTGGGTATGTTGATAGTATAATTGTTTTGTTTATTTCTACTTCTTTATCCTCTATCCTGATTTTAGAGGCTGAACTATAATTCTGTTTTAGTGATTTGAAAGTTTGATGATATTGTGATCAATTGGATGCTTATTAACGAATTTTAGTGTGTTTAGTATAGGTATAAAAATACCCAAATGAAATGAAGGCATATTACTATTAGTTGATGATTTTGTAAGAATATGTACTGAAACTGTCTCAGTGACAGATTTGATGTTTACAACAAGAAAAATATGTATTAAATCATATTTTGTGAATTAGGATGCTAGGAGTAGTTTTTATGAATTCTAAGACACACATGGTTGTTATAGAAGTGGTCTCACAGCATTTGGATGAACATAAAAATAATGGTTTAATGTTTAAGTTGCAAGAAATTCTGTCAGGACAGATTTGAGTATGTTGTCTTGCGTGATTTTTAGTAAATCATGGTTTTATGCTTTGACTCCGAAATTGTTATGATATATATTAGACATACAGGGGAGTGGTTTTGTAAAATTTCATAACAATTGGATGTGTGTGGACAGCCCATTTGTATTTTACAAATGAGGCGTACGCTGTTGAAATGAGCAGTGAACAACATATGCTACACCTGAATTTGTGGATTTAATTCTCAAGTTAGGGGTGAATGTTTTAAGTTATAATTTAATACGCTCATCCTTTGGTATGTTTGGATCATATATAAATTTTATGCCTTGGTTTCTCTATGGTTTGGGTGCATAATGTGTTTGATGAATATATCATGTGCTTTGGGGAATCTTGTGTGATGAGAATTAAGATTTTATTGAGTTTGAGAGTTAGGTTATGATTGAGGTATAAGTTTATATATTAGGAAGAGTTTTTCCATAATAAGTTTTGGTTTTTCATTCAAGTGATGAGAACGAGAACATAGACACTTGAACTCCTCTTGTACAATCTCTCGCGTTTTCTATTTTCAGGTAAGGGATTTGTGACTTGTACTTTTGATAAGTATAAAAATTGTTTAGAAAAGTATTATGCATTAAAGTTTTTAATTAGAGATATTACATATAAGCATGATTTAAGTAAGATATATGTTCTTGAGTTGTTCAATCTTATATATATGATAATTTTAGCATATTGATGCTAGTACTTATATCACGAACATAATATTTAAGAATGAAATGGATATGCTACTATTATGAAATAATTATGTAAAAGCATAGTTATCAGAAAAATATAGTTTTTGGGTTATTCCATTGTTATGTTCTGAATTCAGCAAGTAGGGGTTATAATACTGGCATTTCCATGGAGATTCTAATTGGCCATTAAAAGTGGGACTGGTTCTGCTGTACTCGCCCTTGTTGGTAACAGTTAACTTGCAGAGGATGTCAACCTACCCCCATGGTTGAAAATATGTATTATGATATGATTCCGGAATTACCTAATATTGTGGGGAATGCTGGATGCCTGGCACTCCGTGCTGGAAGCCTCCCAAAGTTGTGACAGACTTACAATTTGATTAACTAATATGTAATACAAATGAGCTATTAAGCTATTTGGAAATTATAAGAAAAATATGACAATAAGAAAGGTATATTGAATGTGTTATAAGTTTGATGAGAAGTTATGATAAAGTATTTTATAGTCTGTTCAAAGTTAAGATTACTGAATTATGTTTAAGTTCCTTATTATGTCCTTTTATTATTATATGAAAGGAAAATGAAGTATTTTCATCTAAAAGCTTGTAAGTTATTTTAAGAATAATATGAACAGTATGAATGCTATTTTATCAAAGCTGGCATATCCATAAAATATTTGATTTACATGCATTCTTATTAAAGGCCCATGGAGCTTAAAACCTTACTGAGCTTTGCAGCTCACCCTATTATATTTCAGTGCACAGGTTATTTCTGGAAGCAACAAGAGTATTAGAGGTGGCAAGGATTCTGTGATTCTCATTTGTTAGATTGTAGAGTTTTTTGTTGTATAGTAGTTTAGCTCTTTTGTTGTATATGAGGAATCAAGATGTACTTGATCCTTGAGCACAGATGTAATTCAGTACCCTAGTTTGTTTTAAACCCCAGTTGTATGTCTTTGGGGTTAGGTTTGTAATAAGAGTTTGGCTAAACGTTTAACTATGTAAAATTTACACGTATACCTTAAATTTAAGCCAGGTGGTAATTTTCCAAGTTCAAAGGAAATGAAATTTCAAGGTTTCCATCATTTTTGTATATTATGGCTTTTATGCAAGAAAATAAGTAGAAATTCAAGAAACAATTCTTGATAAGTACCTTCAATTTAGGTTGGTTTCTATTAATATTGAGGTAAACTTGATATTAACATACCGGTCATGCTCTAAACTCTGAAGTACAGGTTTGGGTCGTGACATATATTGTGCCATAACTATCGGTTGTACACATGTAGGCATATCCCAAGGCATCAACCATTCACCACAAAGGTTTGCCGAATGTTGGTTCCATGGAAATCATGTTTGAAGGCACGGTTGTAATGGGGAAAAATGCATGGACCCCAAGTGGTGAAATACCAAAGAAATGCACCGAAGGGTCTGGGGACTCCACTGATAGCAAAGAATTTGTTGACCCCCAATGTCAGCTTTCTGCGGATGTTGACCCAATAGAGGTTGAAGGCCATCATTGTCGAGGGCAGGACCAATAGTGAATAAGGGAAAAGGCTTGGTAAGCGGTGTCCAAGAATTCACAAGAAACCAAGAAAAAAGCATTCAATTGTGCAAGAGATGTCCAACTCTTTGAAGAACATCTAAGATGTTATTGTTGAAAGTAGAAGTGTAAGTACTCGTACACCATTTGCTTCCATAGCAGCTACTGAGGTTCAAGCAGTTATGAATATGGTGTTGAGTCTTCCTGGGGTGCAATTGGGTGATCGCCTTCATATGTTTAGCTCCTGCTTCTTCATGGGAAACCAAGAGGTTAGGAACATGTTTGCAGCACATAGTCATCAAAAGGAGTTCCAACTAAAGTGGTTAGAGATACAGTACCAACTGCACCCCAAGCTTCATTTGTGAAGGAAAAGGGATTGTTTCGATAGGAGTTGCTTTTAATTGTATTATAGTAACCAGATTTTCTCTATGTACCTATTGTTTTTTTTTTTTTTTTTTTTTTTTTTATTGGCAGAAACTATGCTTACCATGGGTGTGTATGTAATTATTGGGTACTCTTTCTATTGTGGTAGTAATAAAAAACGGGCATTCATCCTCTTTGGTTTTGCTCTTTGGTTATTAAAGTACTCATACATACTAGTTTGTTTGTAATTTTTAATTTTCAATGAAAATGGAATATGTAACATGCATATTCAATTTGAAGATGTTCTATGGCTACAATGGAAGATAATGGCCAATGGTGGCATTGCTTGGTTTAAATTTGCAATTTGAAAGTCAATTGGGGGGAGTAGAGAACAATAATAATACACTAATATGATTTAAGAGTTGTGCATTAACTGTAACTTATGAGATTTAAGGTCCTGACAAAACTTGAGGCATGTCATGAATTAATTTAGTTAACCTTCAATTCTGTGTGATATGCACAATATAATTTAGATATGGTCACTGCCAAAGAGCTTGCCCTAAGTTTTTCATTAATGTTTCGGCAGAACCAGCTTTCAAGTGGTAAGCTTCATCTATATCCCATGTTATGAGTATTAAATTATAATGTGTTTTATTGTCATTAACAATCCATTGCTTATCAATGGTTAAGCTTCTGTGATTGACAAAATATTTATTTCAATTACACGGTCAAATTACTGATGTAGTTAGAGAATTAAAGAACTCAATCAATCCTTGTTGACAACATGCCTTATGATTATAAGGGGTTGAAGACTAGATGTCATGCACATTCATTTATTCACAAGATATTAAACTATGAATAAACTCCACTTTAAATACCATACTACATTCACGTAAACACATATTAGTTTATAACCTATTCACACAAGCACATATTAGAAGTAATCACATGAACAAGTTATTGGGATGAAGTGAACTCCTTTTTTATGGAAAGATTCATAGCTAACTTTAGATGCACTAATTATATCATTTCTGCCAGTCTCCCCAATATGTGGATATTTGCACTTGGTGGTCAGGCTACATGATGAGGAAGCATTGTTTTTTATTGGTATTATGATAATAAAAGCCTAAAACCTCACCTAATGCCTGATAAGTAATCTGTCGCCCCCATTAGCTTCTTAATAATTAATCCATGCAATCATAAGAATTTGTTATGCTTTCTCAGACATGGTTAGCGTTTTCCTAGGTTATGAGATTTTCCATTAATTGAATCCATAAATCAACAAAATGTGATATGCAATAGATTGCATGCTTATCATGGCTAATAGAGCATCAGATAGGTCCATTAAATAAGAACTATAGTTCGTTTTCTTTGAAATCTGTGGTGCATTTGATAAGTCTAGATTCTCCTATGTTTGTATTGGTAGGTCTGACTACACAATTGTATTAGTAGGTAAGTAAATAAATAAATGTGGTTACAAGATTATGTTTATTTATGTATTCAGTGCATAAGTGCAGCAGAGAGCACAATGGACAACGCTATGTAGGGAATGGTGTAGGTGGTACAATTGTGTATGTGTATCTGTGGTACAAGTGTGTGTGTGTGTGTGTGTGTGTGTGTGTGCGCGCAGGGGAATGCATGTGTGGGCGTAGGGGTATGTGTGTACTAATGCAAGGGTATTGTTAGGAGAGTGGTGTGTGTGTATGGTGCTACATGCATATGGCGCTGATGATGGGTGCATGTGTTGCTGATGGGGCATGCGTGTGTAGCTGATGAGATGGGCTGTGTCAGTGCTGCTAGAGTGTACAATGTAACTGTGCTATAGATGATGTTGTAATTGTGTATGTGTATCTGTGGTACAAATGTGTGTGTGTGTGTGTGTGTGTGTTGGTGTAGGGGAATGCATGTATGGGTGCAGGGGTATGCGTGTACTGATGCAAGGGTATTGTTAGGAGTGTGGTGTTGCATGCGTATGGTGCTGATGAGGGGTGCGTGTGTTGCTGATGAGGCATGCATGTGTAGCTGATGAGATGGGTTGTGTCGATGCTGTTAGAGTGTACAATGTAACTGTGCTATAGATGGTGTTGTAATTGTGTATGTGTATCTATGGTACAAGTGTATGTGTGTTGGTGTAGGGAAATGCATGTGTGGGTGCAGGGGTATGCGTGTACTGATATAAGGGTATTGTTAGGAGTGTGATGTGTGTGTGTGGTGCTGCATGCGTATGGTGCTAATGATAGGTGTGTGTGACACTGATGGGGCATGCGTGTGGTGCTATATGCATGTGGTGCTGATGAGGTGTGCATGTGTTGCTGATGAGGAGTGCGTGTGTTGCTGATGGGGTGGGCTGTGTTAGTGCTGCTAGAGTATACAATGTAACTATGCTATAAATGGTGTTGTAATTGTGTATGTGTATCTATGGTACAAGTGTGTGTGTGTGTGTGTGTGTGTTGGTGTAGGGGAATGCATGTGTGGGTGCAGGGGTATGCGTGTATTGATGCAAGGGTATTGTTAGGAGTGTGGTGTGTGAGTGTGGTGCTACATGCGTATGGTGTTGATGATGGGTGCGTGTGGTGCTGATGAGATATGCGTGTGGTGCTGATGAGGTGTGCGTGTGTTACTGATGAGGGGTGCGTGTGTTGCTGATGGGGCATGCATGTGTAGTTGATGAGGTAGGTTGTGTCAGTGCTACTAGAGTGTATAATGTAACTGTGCTATAAATGGTGTTGTAATTGCCTAACTGGCATTGTGTACTTATACTTTAGTGTATATATACTTGTATTGGAGGTGTATCTACATTAGCATTGTATTGTATTAGAATTAGTTAATGGAATTAGTTAGTTAGGATGAGTTGGATGGCTTAGCTGGCAAGGTGGTTACATAGCTGGCTTAGGAAGACAGTTAGGAAGTTGGTTATTGGATTGATGTGTTATCAGGGTATTAAACTGGGAAGGGTATTGTAGAATGATTGAACTTGATTGATATTTCTTCTTATGATCTGTCAATGGTTGTTTCCCTTTCTTTGCTGCTTCTCTTTGTTTCTTTTTATGCTTAGCCAAAATTGTTGCATTATGCTGAACTGACTCAGACTTTATTTGTGCAGGTAAAAGTTTAATGCACTAGTTCCCAGCCAACAAAATTTTAAAGCAACTAATAAAAGGATGGATTTGCTAAATGACTCATTTGATTCCCAGCACCAGTAAGTTTCTATACTTTCCCCTCTCGATTTGAATATACAATTTTTAGTAATCTTGGATGAAATTATGAAAACATATGCTTAGCTCTATATGGTCATATTAAAATTAACCAATCCAAACCAAATTTAAGTGGGGTATCTGTTTTGGGTGTTTGGTAGCTAGTTGATTAGCATGGCCATCAGATCATGGAAGCACATGACAATGAATTCAATTGAAACACTCTGCTTGCATGAGTTGGTGAGGATACTTTATAGACATTAGACTGCTACTTAGGCTTTAAGATTGTTAATTTATTGGTACCACATTTTTTAGCCTAGTACTAATAAATGTTCAATAAAGTTTAACAACTTGTTTTTAGCCTACTTATTATAGTATCATCCCAGATTTTGTACATGCAATTAAAGTTGGTAACATATGCAGGGACATGAGTTTTGAGATGAGTAACGACATTGTACTTGCAGCATATTTTGCTGGGTGTGCAAGTGTCGTAACTTACATGGAGACCTATATGAACAAAGTACCAATGCATACAAATCTACAAACAGGGTATGAATGGGTATAGTATATTTTAAGTAGAAATGAGCGGAAATGTCGCAATGTCTTTAGACTATCATGCCATGTATTTCGAGAATTGCGTAATACATTGCGCACTCAGTATGGATATGACGGTACCAAAAGGGTTTGCGTGGAAGAGTCTGTGGCACTTTGGTGGTACTTAGTAGTGGCATGTGTAATAGAATGGTGCATGATAGATTTCAGTATTCGGGCGAGACAGTGCATCGACACGTGGACACGGTAATTACATTGTTAGCCAATGTTATGGCAACAGACATTATCAAGCCTGCTGATCCTGCATTTCCTAATATGCCATAACATATTCGCAATTCAGATAAATATTGGCCACATTTCAAGATACTTTATGAATTTGGTATCTTGACTTGATTTTATTCAATTTATCTTTATGGTAATAACACGTATCAAATTTCACATGGTATTTTTGTGACAATGGTTAGGATTACATTGGTGCGATTGATGGAGTTCACGTCCCCATGGTTTTACCAATTGATGAACAACAGCCATACAGAGGAAGGAAGAGGATCACAACAAGGAATTGTATGTGATTTTGACATGAAATTCACATTTGTGTGTGTTGGATGGGAAGGGTCAGCGCATGACACAAAAATCTTTTTATGTTGCCTCAATAATGAGAGTGACAACTTCCCAAAACCTCCAATTGGTTTGTAATATGCAGTTTGATTACTGTATTAAAGTGTGTATTATGTAGTGAAAATGCTAATGTAATAAATATTCTCGTTTGTAGAAAAGTATTATCTTGTTGATTTAAGATACCCTATAAAGAGAGAGTTCCTTGCACCATATAAGGGGGAAAGGTACCATCTCCCCGATTTTTAGCAAGGTCGAGGCCCACATCATCCAGAGGAAAAATTTAATTATCTTCATTCATCACTTCGTTTGGTCATAGAACGAACTTTTGGAGTTTGGAAGAATAGATGGAAAATTTTGAGAAGTATGCTAGCCTTTCATATACGCACTCAAGAACACATCATTGTTGCTATAATGGTTCTTCACAATTTTATTAGAGCACATTAAAACAGTAACCTTGAGCGTGGGCATTCTGCACGGGGCACATATGGAAGTAGCGATGGAGGTCATTATGATAAAATGGCACATGTGATATCTTCCTTGGACGAACTTGAGATGAAAGTGGTTAGGAACAATATCACAACATCGATATGTAGGATGCGTCCATCGTAGGACTTAAGTTGTTACAGAAATCCCCTTAATTGATTATGGTGATTATTATTTTTGTCACAATAGAAATTAATGTGATTGAAAATACCATTAACATTATGGTAATTTTTTTTGTGGAAACCATAACTGATGGTTCACAAACTTGAATGTAATACCATTTTGTTTTATGGTGATTTTTTGTTGGTAAGCAGAACTGATGGCTCACAAAACTTGATTGTAATACCTTTGATTTATGAATTTGTATATATTGTTACATGCGAAACTCATCAGTATTGCAACAGTAGATTTCAAGCTTACAGGGGACTTCTGAATAGACTCCATTCTTATCTGAACAAGAGACAAACTCAATAGATTTGAAGATTGCAATAGTAATCTACCAGGAATTTAAAATAAAAAAAAAATAAAAAAAATCTACCCTCAATTTGTTTTAAAGATACTAAGAACCCTAACTATCAATTGTTGGCAAAGTGTGTATAGATAAATAAATATATAAAATATATATATATATATATATATATATATATATATATATATATATAACAACAGAACTTACAATCTCCATCAACTTGGCCATGAACATTATCTCCATCACACGTCTCCACATATAACAGAAGTACAACTACATACATATCATAAATTGTTACTTGCAATATAAAATAAGTTGTACGATTAATATACAAAACAAATGTAATAATACAAGTCTGTATTATTACATACATACACATCCCATTATGGCAAACACCTCTGCCTGATTTCGACTTCCCCAAACCTAGTAGACAAGAAAAGCAATACTACAAACATGAACCAAGAGACTATTAGAGCTATCTTAAACTTCTTTACTTTCTCTTCAGAAATCATGCGTGCAGCCTTGGCTCTTTCGGCCTTTCGTTTTGCAACTCGCTCCCTTTCCAATGCTGCGTCTGTCAGGGTGTGTGCTTGCTTCAACTCTTTATTAGCAACTTCCACCGCATGCTCCAATTGCTTAAATTTGGCTATAGTTATAGGTGTTGTTGCTGCACCACGCATACAACAAATGCTGGTGTCTAACCACTTGAAGAACTTGCATGCACATTCATCATCTTGCACAATAAAATACAGCATATAAACAGGAATACAACGAATTGGTTCTTTAACGCACAACACAAATATTTTTTTAATACTTGGATATGGTACTTACTGGCGACCGATAGTGACAACTATAAAACCTTCTACCAAAAGTATGAAGTTTCAGGGATGTCTTAAGGACACAGTTGTCAACGTCACAGAAATGGCCATCAGAACTGGAGAGGTAATTACTTGTTTCCGACATTCGTAGGAACTGACATAAATATTACGTTGGCTTGGAATAGTGAACAGTACAACAAACTCACTCTACACCATCATATAAATAGGTTTGCATGACCCCCAAGAATTACACATTAGAATTATCATAAGTTGAGCATGTTTACACAGTAACGACCTATGGAACACCAATATATTTACTGATCTCTAAAGATTTGAAAACGAAATTCTTCTTTAAACTATAGTGCAAGAGGCATATATAAGACTTGAGAATAAGAGGTGATACTTTGACTTACCTAACTTGAGTTTAGTTGTTTGACTTAATAGAGGTGATACTTTAATTTGTGGTAAGTGAAAGCAACATAAAGAGCATAAGAGAATAACCAAATGAGGCAAAACAAGTGCTTTGGTGGCAGAGTATTGGCTTGTTCTGTCATGGACTTTTAACTGGAACAATTATAATGTTTTCAATTTATAAGTTGAATAAGATTTGCATATAACATAGATATGGGGCACTGGTTGAGAATTTGTTTCCTGGGCTATTTTGCCTGCTTGGTGTAATATTCGCTTCAATGACACAAAGAATACCGATTATAAAAATTGGGTCAAGTTGAATGATGAACTACTTACTACTATTGTTATTGGTAGTAATGGAGAATTTTCATGTGGACAAAGCAAAAAGTAATCCAGGTTAAGAGAACTTATGTATTACAATAACTTAGAGAATCTAAATAAAAAATTAAAGAACATTCCAGAGGAGAAAACTTGGGATGTCGTAGAATGAAACTTGGGATGCCTCCCTCCATTTATCCATTCAAAAGCAATAAACACCCACTTTTGTCTACATCTTTTGCAACATATTTAAAATTCCTAGTTCACAATTACAAAATTATTTTTGCTATTGTGGGATAGTCATGGAAATATTGAGGCAATCGTAAAAGCTTCCCATATTGTAGCAAATTCACTTTAATATACCTTTTTGGAAGATCCACCAGAAGCCTCTGCAGCTGAAACCAACAGCCCTGCCACACAAACACAAAAACACATTTTAATAACTAAACATGTACCAATTAAATATTGAACACCATCACAATTCACAAACTCAAAAACCCATTTACCCAAAAATTAAAAAACCCTTTGCACTATATTCTAATTTCTAATCATATATGCATAAAAAAAAGCTTAAAAGATTAGGCTCTTAACCTCAATAGGCCCTTTTAGAATAGAAAATAAATGCAAAGCAGAACAATTTACATTAAATTCCAACAATTCAAACATTACTAAATATATATTAGTAAAGAAAGCCACAAAATAATAAAGCTAACCTGAATTAAATAGATGGGTCAACAAGTGAAATTGGAAGAGGCGTGAAATGGGTTTATGGGAAGAGAGGTGTTAGGGTGGGAGAGGAGTGAAATTGGAAGAGGGGGGAAATGGGTTTATGGAAGGAAGAGTACTCTCTTAGGGAACTCGATCTTCGCTTGCGTTGGACTAGGTTGTCTTCCTCGTGGATTTCTCTAGTGGGCGTGGATTTCTCTTCTCGAAGACAAGCGTTAGGGTGGGAGAGGAGTGAAATTTAAAAAAAAAAAAAAAAAAAAAAAAAAAACGCGTAGCTTAAATACTTTCAACTAAAGCTACAGTAATCCGCCCTAAAAAGAATCAACTGGCGTTTAAATTATTTGTTACAGTGTTTTCAGTTTTCAGCAAAATTAGCAGTATCCAAACATACCCTTAAGTTGGCAAACCCAATTCCTTAAGCAATATGACCTCAGCAAGCAGTTTATGGTGAAACATATGGAAACCATTTAGATGTAACCTTTACCAATTTCCCTTGAAATGCATTCTTCTAATGACAGCTCGGTATGTAGGTGTGCATATACAGATTTGTCCAGTGTAAAAAAGAAAATAAAATAAAATACAAGAGTTGCTACACTAATCAAATATTTTGAGAAAATATGTGAAACTCCAAAGTCGATTCATCAGCATATTCAGCAGGACCGGCCCAAGATAATTTGAGGCCTAAGGTGAAAATTTTAAAGGGGCCTTTTTATATCTAAATATCACTTAAATGATATTTATTTTATTTTTTATATTATAATTTTTGATTTTAAATATATTATTATTTCTTACTAATTAATAAGACTAATTCATCCAAAGTGAGCTAGTGATACTTACTATATAGGTTTTACAAACTGACGAGTCATCAATAAATAAAAGTTATTTAAAACATTAATTTAAAATATTATTTGATTAGTTTGTAAGTTTTTTGTCATAAAATTTGTACTAATTTTAGCATTTTTCATTCACTTAAAGGTGAATTGGTAATTGTGTTGTATTTCTATTAATTCATAACTTTTTTTGTGTGAAGAAAATGCTAAAGTACTACAAATTTTACTATAAAAAACTTACAAACTGATTTAACATTTCAAAAAAAAAAAAAGAATGTTGAATTATTTATTGTGATTGGACATATCAATTTATAAGACCTATGTGATAACAAAATGTGCAAGTTACATACTCTTTTTTTAATTAGAAGAAAAACAAAAAAATTTATTGGCCCCATTTTAATTTGGGGCCTTTCTATGTTAGGGGGCCTTAGGCCATGGCCTAAATGGCCTAGGCCTAGGGCTGGCCCTAATATTCAGGCAGGACTAAAATTTCGCTGCTAAGATATTTAAGTTAAGGGTCTATTTGATTAGGCATTTTGGAAGCTTAAAATGAGCGTTTTTAAAACTCAAAACTTTGTTCTGTAATTATAACTCCTCATAGCTTTTTTCAAAACACCATTTTCAAATAGTTTATACAAAAGCACCCTAGCTCAATATCAAACCGCTAAGGGCCTTGTTTTAAAGTTGCCCAAATAAGATATTCGGTGTTCAAATTCTCTTTCCTCAATTATTGAATTATAAATAAATAAAATCAAACTTTTTTTTTCCTGGAAACAGGCTCAATATTAACTTGAGTCCACAAGGTTGTATCAATGAAATTTAAATGCAAAATAATTTTAGGAAAATTCCATTTTCTCTGCCTTATTTATACATTTATTGCGTCTCTCTAAACTTTAATCAATGCCAAGCACTGTTATTTGTTGATAATAATTACAGTTAAGATTTCCATAAATTTTATTGAAAAATTAAAATTTCTATTACACAATTTTCAAAATTATTTTTGACATTTCCAATAAAATCATCCAACTGATCTTTCCTTTTAAGAGTTGCAATTGTAGTAAGAGTAATATATATATATATATATATATATATATATATATATATATATATATATATATGCAACAATTTTTACAATAGTTGAATTGACAATTTCTTAATGGTTCTAGTCCAAACCCACCATTAACATCACTTTTTTACCTATTAATAAAAGTTTGGTACCTCAATAATTGTGAATTTTTTTGCAAAATTTGTTTTGACTCTAGAGTTATGCTTGTAGTAAACTTGACATGAAGGAGGAAATGGGTTATATGGTTCCAGCTTTGGCATTCAAAAGTTTACATAGAATGGCATGAGAAAGTTGATAAAGAAAGGAAGCATTTTATCCCAATAATATGGATGCAAAATAAGTATCTAAGCATCTCTCATAAAGTCATAATATCTTGTAAAGACGTAAACAAGTATATATAAATCCCAACACAAATGCCATACACATTATTTAGGCAAATTATACTTTTAGAATTTGAAGGGTGTTGCAAGACCCCATCCTGGAATGAAGTTGCCTTCATTAGACATGCTCTTTGGAGCAGACGATCCTTCTTGAGCATAGTGAGTGAACCTGTTAAAACAATGACTATTCATTAGAAAGTTTAGTTCTGTATTATATATTTTGTTTGTCAATAACTTTTATACAATTTAGTTCTAAAAAACATAAACAAATGAAAATAAGCTCTTTAAAACACACTCTAAAAGTGATTAATTTTTCTATGGGACTAGTCTTTCTAGGTCATTTCCAAATAGTTATAAACTAAGTTTCAAGATTAGCTTCATGAATTGACCTCATCATCCTATCATGAATGCGTTGAACTCACCTATAAGTTGAAGTTGTTCCAAACATGAACTGACCTCATCATCTTAGTCAAGAATTTATACATTTGAAAAAGAGAAAGAAAGTATACCCTATTTGTAAGACAGGTTCAGTTTGGCACTCCATGGGGTTGAGTGGAGAAGGATGGAAAACAAAGTTGCTATTTCCAGCAGCTGAAGTAGAGCCCCATATGGTTTGAATAGCCTTGAGAGTATGTCCTTCCTCGTCAAGCTGTAACTTTAGATATTGGAAGCAAGAAGAGGTTAGCTTTACAAACATAGATTATAATTTATTAATTATGTCACAATAAGGATTATTAAAGTATGACCTTAATCTTAAGCTGCTGATTGAGGTCTCCAAGTTGGCGCTCCTGCCAAATTGGTCAGCAGAAGGCCTCAATAATATGCAATTATTACACGTTATATGCATAAAAATAAATAGAAAAAGAAGAAGCAATAGTGCTGTGTGAAGTGTTGTCAGCAAAGAGAGTCTTAATCTAATGCAGTGGCCTTTTCTTTTCCCTTGCGATTTACAATTAATCACAGTTCAAATGATGCAATAGAATTTAAGCACATATGTAAGTCGACTTAAGCTACTCTAAAATTTTGAGACTACAGCTTGATTGTTAGCTTAAAAAAAAGGAAGGTGTGGGGGTGAAGATGATAACAAGAAACATTGTTCTCCTCTCAACTCTCCAATTGTATACAAAGTGTTATGGTTTTAGGTGATCCATATCTAAGGAACATCTGTTTAATTTCCCTCTGTCTCCACCAGATTTATTTATATGTCCATTAGAAATGAGTCTTTGTACCTTTGAGCACACAACCTTGTCAATTAGTATAAGATTAATGGTAACCCTAATCTTCATGGTGCTACATATATATGAGCTCAACAACATTCAAATAAGATCCCTTTTTTCTCAAAAATAAATAAATAAGATCAGCTACTATTTGAAGAAGATAATATGACTTTGCTTACCTTTTTGCGAAGTTCTTCCATTTCTTCGATCATAATTTGCGTCTGCAATTAAGAACAAAAGACAAGTACACTTAATGCAAATCGTATTTCTTTATATGATTAGTTGACATCATTATTTCCTTTTCTATTTAAAAAGAAGTTAACTTTGCTATTTGTTGTAAACATTAGAACTGACTTAATGTAGAATCTAAGTTTATATCTGGATGTTTGATATTTGGAACGTGTAATTTAAAAATATTAAGACATTTCAGTTTCTAGATGACAAAAACATCCAAACAATAGGAATTGTGAGAACAAATGTTTTCATTTATTTTTTGCAGTTTACTTTGCAAGAAAATTGATTGCACAATACTTGATAATAGAAGTCATCCAAATATAAGTTGTATGGAATATGCTTTATGTACTACTAATTTTACAATAAAAGATTTATAAAGTAACATAATAGCTTATGTGATTGGTGTTACATCAATAATATGATAAATAATTTTTTTGTTTTGTTTTGTTTTTGTTTTTTATCCAAAACTGAAAACATCGGCTTATATGACTTAAGTAGTAAAGTTTGTAATAACCCGAATATCACTTATAAGCTTTATTCATTCAATAAAATATTTTCAATGAGAATAAAAAGGAAATTTGGTAAGGATACTGCTTTCATAATCCACAACATATAGTATGCTAGAATATATATTTCATGAGTGAAAGATTTCATATTCAACTATCTCATCAACCCATAAATTACTCAAACTTTTCTTTACTTATGTCTGTATGTGTTTATAGACATAAGTGTTTATATTACGAAATTATTCGTGCATAGAACAATACTAGAAGTGGAAAATACACTCCAGTTTGGCAAGCCCCACATCGTTTTGAGCAAATGGATTGAGAGTTAAATTTGGCCTACTGTATCTGAGATGAGACTTCCAACCAGTGGGAGACGGGAACAATATATTTAAGAAGAGAGAAAATAGTCTAAAGTAGGAATAATTTGAGGCCAAGTGGTTGATAGAAGCTTGCCATAAGACCTTGAATTTTCACTAATTTTCAACTACAAGGGAGAATTTTGTCAAAACTTCTTTTTTTATTGGCTGAAAGTAAAGACATTGGTTGTCTATTATGGTTTTGCATGGAAACCATTTCCGGAAAAGATGATTTCCACCACCCTTTTTGCATATCTTATGATTGAAAAGTTCTTGTTTCAAAAAAATGAGAAAAAGAGATTTAGCCCTTAGAGCATGTATCCAACTGAAGGAAATATCATGTTCATAATAGAGGTGGATAATTGCAGAGTACTAACAAAAAATCCTCTTCATGCTGTGTTGGGAAATCTACTAATGATAATTGATATGTAGGTACCTTCCTTTGCCTAGCTAGTTGCAGAGCTCCTTCAAGCTGCTTCTCAAGGCTTTGCAACTCTTTGACGCTCAATGGTCCAAGATCTTCTCCAAGCAAATGCCTTTAGAAGGAGAACATAACCAAGTAAAGATTAGCAAGGTGGCACTTTTAATTATCATGCCTGTCAAAGGATTCTTAAAAAGAAAAATGCTAAAATTACTACTAATTTTATTATATAAGACTTACAAACTAATGTGGCAGTAAAAACAATTGATACCATTTCAGTAATATATAAATAAATGTCTAAATTATTTTTTGTAATTAATAACATATTATTTTATAAGACTTATGCAATATATTTTGTAATATAACTTGAAAATCCAAATTCCACGAATAAAAAGTAGACTAAAAGTTACAATTGTAGAACATGACTATAGTCGTATTCATCAAGTATGTGTATATATATGTATACAAACGCATGCATGCACACACACACATACACGCCCACACTTGCACTTTTGCCCATGCACACATCCACGTGCACACACCCCCCCCCCCCCCCCCCCCACACACACACACACACACACACACACACATTCACTCACATGCCCACGCCCACACCCACACCCACGCCCACGCCCACTAAGTTTGATACATACATTGAGTATGTGTACACATTGTACACATTCACACAAACAAGAAATAAAATATTCACCACAAGATAATAATACTTAATGTGATTTGGTCAATTTCATACTTACATCTAAGGGTTATCTTGAGTTGGTAGGGCTTGGGTTGAGTGTCAAACCACCAACCAACTTGATCACAATGAGTTTGATAGAATACTAATGGCTACCATCTAAGAACATGCAATAGAATACTAACTGAATCCACATTGGATATCAATTAAATTTTGAGTTTAAACTAGAGATTAGCTTGATAAGAGTTATCATGTAAGCGAGTGGCTGGATAGTTAGTCAAAAGAACTCCTCATCAAGTAAAACTCTTCTTGGAGTACTCTCTCTTGTGCCATCTCACAAGGGTCACCCTCAAGAAGCACCCTAGGGCATGGAGTGTGGAAGATACATAGACTCTAGTATCCTCTATAGTGAAAAATTGACATTCTAAAACACATGAGTGAAAGGAGTTTGTAAAGCAAGCAAAGAGATTCAGGTTGTGGGTTATTGATTTATGATGTATGTCAATCCAAACCTTTTGTTAACACCAAAAATACGCATATAGGTAAACAAACCATAATAGAAATATATGTAAAAATATTCGTATGAGAGAGAGAGAGAGAGTATCCGGAATGACATAACCTTTGAGTGATCTGAAGAGAATCATATTTAGCCTTCAACTTTGCATACTCTTGGTAAAAGCTCTGCATTAACAAAACAAAAACCAAAAAGAATGTATAAAGAAACGAAGTGTTATATACCTTGATAGATAGCAAACAGAATTAAGATCCAATTCAAGATGCTACTAGGGTAAATTTTTAAATTTATAAGAAGGAAAAAAAAAGTGACACCCACAGAAAGATATGTATGGAAATTTAGGCCATATAGGGGTTAATGAATAAGACCTCCAGTGAGAACCACAAGAAGAAAAAAAAATACTAATAAAAATAAAGCAGACATTTAAAGAAAGTGATTTTTTTCATTCCTAAATTTTATTTAAAAATTTGCCATGGTAAGAAATTTGAAGCCAATTCCACCAAAACATGGTGGTGTAGACATGAAAATTAAAGGATGGCCCATGAGTTCAAGGTTTCAATCATCATTAATTGACAAATAGATAATTGAACAAAAATTGAAGATGGAAAAGACAAAGTTTTAACCAATTAAAATCATTAATTGGTTGATTGCATAACACTTATTTAATCTAATAATCTTGAAATTTTTATTTTAGTTTTGATATTAGTAATATGCTAAATAAAATATGATAAAGTTCATTAGTAATATGGTTAATAGACTTGTAGTACAAGTAAGAAACTTGACTTGCTTACAAGATAAAATTGGGCTTGAGCCTACTATATTGGGTTAATATATTTCTAACAAAATAAAAAATCTAATAATTGACCAACTTTAACAATGTTTGTTGTTGTTCAACATTTAATAATATTCCTATACCATATTGTGAACCTCTTAGTTCTCAACAACTAAGGAAATGAAAATGAATGGGAAATAAGGATCACAACAAATCCTATTATGGTTTATATGTTGAGCAAAGTTTAATTTCATGTGTGTAGAGAAAAATGCAAATCTGTCTAAAATCTGTTCAACATATAAAACTCTAAAGATGATACTAGAATTTTAAGGAGGAATTTCAGCAAACACAAACCTGTGTTTCACGTTCAATGCTGTTATCTTGAGGAGTGAAGCAAGATTGCTGGTATCGCTCTAGTGTTTTGGTTATACTGCAAAAATTGAATACAAATAATTAAAAACATATGTTAGACAAGCATAAGTAGAGCGGTAGACCTTAGTATTGAGTTTGCATATTTGAGCCTAACCAATAACAACTTGCATCAAGAGACAAGAACAACGAAAAATTGGCCTCAATTACCACTGATAGTATCGTGAAAACAATTTTTTTCATAAAAAATTGAATGCCCTAATAGCTTAATCTTCTTTAACTCCTATATAAAAATCGCTTTATTTCAATAACTATGCTCATGAAACCACAATTTCATGTTGTATATGCAGCATGTCAAAAATCTGTCTCCACTATTTCCTACTAAATAACTCTCTTCATACTATTTTTCAAAGGGATTTACCTTGTATGATACTTTATGAAATTAATGGATAGAGATGCATTTTTTTGCAGTGATCAAAACTTTTCCTTATTATATATTTCCATAAAAGAAAAAAAAAATATGCATAACTAAATGCAACCTCTGATGTACTAACGACTAAGAGATAGTTGATTATTTAACTCCTTTTTCCCCATTAATCTTTTGTGGGAAATCCAACCAAATAGGCTACATTTTCACCAAAGCCTAATGATAAGGAAGTGGCCTGGTTGAAAACAAGAAACAAAAAGCAAACCAAAAGAAAAAACAAGACCTTTTCTCTAACCAAAAATCAAACAAAAGCTTTTTATTTTGTTGCATAAAAGTAGGTCTCATCTTCACTAAAAGGTTAATCCTGAAAGTTGAAAACTTGAGACTTGAGAGAGAAAGAGATTTGTTTTTCACGAAAAAGGAAAGACCAGAAATAAAAAGAGAAGAAATGAAACTTACTGGGAGTAACTTTGACTACATATTAATATGCAAGACCAGGATACACTATTGACGTATCATTTATCATCAGTATGAAGCATACAAATTGAAAATTGGACTGAGCTACAGTTTCTCATCTGACACTCATCTTGACAAAACAGTAGCTCCAATTATATTCCTTTCACTAATTTAACCGTAACTTCACACACACACTCACACTGCTGACATATAGCAGTTTTAGTTAACATTGTACAGTCTCACATGTCTGACCCTTATATCTCCAAAAAAAAAAAAAAACAGGACTTAATTGCCCTAATTTAATCTTTCTATAATAAAGAATTAGTTAGTGTGTGTGAAAGAGAGTGAGAGATTGTGAAGAAACTAGTAGATCTGAGAATTAAAGGTGACTGCTTGATTTGCTTCCCAGTTTTAGCCAGAAAAGAAGTACTAAATGTACAAATTAAAAAAGAAAAAAATTGATAAAATCAACCTGGAAAATGCTTGATTTACCACACCAACCACACTGTTAAAGTGTTTTAAGTTATTTTGAGAGAGAGAGAGAGGAAATAACCCAAAAGAGCTGAGAATGATTGGTGTGTTTGATTGGCCAGCACAGCCCCAGCAGTTAAAGAGATGAAGAAAGAAGAAGAACAGTGTTGAATCCAAAAGATCAAAGGATCAAAAGAAATGAAGACAAAGTGTATAAAGTCTTTGGATTCTGAGAGTTCTACTTGATTGGCCAACCAAATACAAAGCATTAAACTTTTTCCCAGAGAGAAAGAGAGAAACCCTAGATCTTACACAAGGGTCCAAGAGAGAGAGTTTTCTTGTCAGTGAATTAAAGAGGTTGTCGAAAAAGCTTGAACAGTTCCATCAAAGCACCAATATGTAAAATCTAATCCACACCCAGAAAGCCAGAGAGAAAGACATACAAAGAATGAGGATTATTTCTTTCTTTCTTTCTGAAATTTTAAAGGACGATGAAACGTGTCGATCAGTGATTGGAAAACGGCTATAATTTTCATGAACCCCGCATTCCTCCATCCAAAATCATGGGACCCCAGAAGCCCAAAAACACAGAAACCAGAAAAGAAAGAGCTATTTCAGTTTCAGAGAGAGAGTGTGTGTGTGAAAGAGGTCAGAGATGTCAGATATATGTGTTGAAGAGAGCAGCCTCTGCAGAAAAGTTGAGAGAGAGAGAGAGAGAAGAAAGACAGCAATGGAGTGTGATTGATTCAACAACAAAAATCAAAGGTGGTATCAAAGTGACAAGTTTGATTTAACATAGGTAATGTAACAATAACGCAGAAATCTAAAAGCCTGAAAAAGAAAATACAGAAACAAAAGAGTACTGGGAATATACAGAGAGAGAGAGAGAGAGAGAGAGAGAGAGAAGTAACTAGAGATTTACCAAGGACAAGAAATCTAAGAGAACCCCAAAATCTAAAAAACAAAACTTTGTTGAATGTACCAGGATTTAAGACTCCCAAAAACGTGTCAAGAAAAACATTAAAGAGAGAATGAAAAACAACTAGAAACCTTTGAATATTTTTTTTGATGGTGAAACCTTTGAATACTGAATGAATAAATTTATCAAAATGACAAGGAAATATATATATGTTCAACAAAGGAATAAAAATCAAAGAGAAACCCCGAATTCCTAAAGAAAAAGTAATATATTTTTGGGTAGCACCTATTTTTGTTTTAGGTCTTTACTTAACAAGAAGCATACATCAAATCACTGAATGAAGGAAGTGATCAGAGGCTGAGGAGTTATGAGAAGAAGAAATATTTGTATTCAACCAAGAAGAAAAAAAAATCCAAGAACCCCATGAATTTATGACAGAAAATATTTGAATATATAAAAGAAAGAAGAAAGAGAGAGCTATAGGGTGTATATTTGTCATAGAGAGAGAGAGAGAGAGAGAGAGGATATTATACCCAACGTTTCCATAATCATAAAGCTTGCCACGGCTAGAGAAAATGATGAGAGCAACCTCAGCATCACAAAGCACAGAAAGTTCATGAGCTTTCTTGAGCAAACCATTCCTCCTCTTAGAGAAAGTAACTTGCCGGTTGATCTTGTTCTCTATTCTTTTCAGTTCCACTCTTCCCCTCCCCATACTTGCTCTTTCTCTCTTTCTAAAAAGTATTAGACACACACACTCACAATACTCAAAGAGGAGTGGAATTTGTATTGGTTTTAGGTTATACCAAAATGGAGGTGTGGAATATCAGAAAAAGTGAGGACTAGTGATAAAGGCTTGTCTGAGACAAGTGGTAGTTGATTTTGTTGAATAGATATATATATATATATATATATATATATATATCAATATTGGGACACTAGGATCTTCTTTTACAACAAAATGGAAACCCAGTAATTCTTCCTTTTTTTTTCTTATTCTCTTTTCCATTTTAATTTTAGCAAGTCACATTAGCTGTGTCCCTCTCTATTTTTCTCTCACACACACACATACAACAAAGTTGCATTGAGTATTAGGGTAAAAATGAGTTCTTCCACGCGCCTCACTCAAAGTGTGAGTTCACTGTCCCATGTGGAAGTGTTAGATTTATCACCTACCACAACAGCTGAATTATTCTGATATATGGGTTGCTATTTGTGGAACTGAGTACTGATAGGGGTTTTTTTTTTTTTTCTTTAGCAAATGAAAATTGATTTGGGCAATGAATGTTGAAACTATTTTAAGTTTTATACTGTGTTTTTTCACATGCAATTTGGTGACTTGTATCCTGGTCTTTTTAGTAGTACTACTTCTTCATCTTTTTGAAGTAAAAGTTAAGGTTAGATATGATTATGATTCAGTAGGGATATTTGGGTCTAGACTCGTATAACTTGGCAACCAAGAAAACTGGAGATTGTACACTAATGTATATCATGGTTAAATTTTTTTGACGAAATTGGAGATTGCACACTAATTAATATATAATGTGGTTAGAAGATTTTATTTAGGGTATATCTTTAGGTTTATAGAAATGTGGTGAATTTATTCCTATTTTTTGGAATGATGCTCTTGAGGCAATTATTTTTATTTTCCTGATTTATCTAACAAGTTTAGTTAAAAATCATTATTTGAGATGACTTCATATGAAATTATAATTTTTAAAAATAAGATTTTATCATAAAATGAATCTATTCCAAATGGAGGGAATTTTGTCTAGAGGGAAGAGTGAAACATGAGATAAAATACCTTATATTTTTGCAAACCTTGGGAAAGATTGATGTAGCAGTTTAGGCACTGATATATTACATGAATTGAACCTCTGAGCTTCCAATTTTAGAAAAGGGGAGATGTTTGGTTACAAAAGTTAATCTATTTTATTCCACTGATAAACATAGTGATGTGTGTAATTGCTGAATAAAAGGTTCTCAAAAATAAAATTTCATATTATCAACTTATTGTTCTTATCCTTTTGATTGAGATTTTACAGAAAGGATTGGGATTAGTCAGTGAAGAAGCCAAGGGTATTGGTAACTGATTCAAAATTGCACTAAAATTTAACCATTTGGACCATGTGTATATATCTCTTTGTTCAACTGCAAAAACAATTAATGGGTTTACATTAAATATTGAAGCAATTGCACCTTCAAGTATATATGCAGAACTTATATAATTTAGGTCTTTTGAGTTTTTTTTTCTAAAAGAAGAAAGGTCTTTTGAGTTTATTGTTTTATTTATTTTATTGTACTCTTTGTTTTTTTATTGCACTGGCACAAAGTAATGAGCTCTATGGGTTGAGTATTCATTTTCATATTGGACGCCTCATCACATTAATGTTTATAGAGCAGAATCGCAACATACTATTTTTATTTTTTATTTTTTTAAGATAATGGTAGGATTTCAATTAACTTATGATTTTCACTCCATAATATTTTCTCTTATCTTCAGGCTAAGACAATAATCTCCTATATATAAAAAATGTAAAGTACATTTAAGTTATGTGATATATATCTAGTGTCTTTCATGAAAAAAAAAAAGATATATGCAAAATGCATTAGCCCCAACCTAAATTTCCAGTCTACTCTTCTCTATTCATCCTCCATTCAAATTGGCCATTGTCAAACTAGGGTAGTAGCGTTAGCCCCAACTTATTCCTTCATCTTGACAATAGATAATGGGATTTTAACCAAGAGTAATTAATGCTAGGACCACAATTTTTGTCACATCTTGCTCACCTGGCAATTCATAAGTGGTGAAGTTGAGGACCCACCACTTTCACTCTATCACTTACAATTTGTTACGTGAGCAAGTTGTAACAAAAGTCGTGGTCCTAACATTTTCCTTTGACCAAATCCTCATTTTTACCTTTGTTTGGGATACAAGCTTGAGAGTCCCCTGTGAATTTTCATCAAAGAAAATTGAGAGAGAGTTTTGCAACAAAGAGGGAAATATAGAGAGTGAGAATCAAAGTCCCTCACTTCTAGGTTTTTGGGCTCCATTATTTTCTGACACCCACTTCGGCTCTTAAGTGCAGGAAACATGAGCAATCCATTTTGTTTGAGTTAGGATAGGTTGGTTATTTTGGCCCTCTTGAAAAGCTTATCGGGCTATTGAAGGGTCTTGTCAATGGTCCTTGTTCCAAAAAATAAATTGTATTTTTTACCCGTTACAACCACCATAGCAAACATTTTATAATTGAGATAGTATTTGCATCTATAGATAAACATATATGAAAAATATGAATTTTTCAATTGGATTTAGCTGTTAATTAATTATGATGTGCGAGTGTGCAAACCATCCAATTTCCTTTGATTTTAAGCTGCCCTCATGTATACAATTAAAGAACAATGGTCAATCTTTTCCAACTTGATCTATCCCCAAAATAATAATAATATTTTTTTTTTATAAAAAAAATCCAAATTGCTTTGCCTTGAAAGTGTGTGTTATCTTTCTATATTGGGGGAAAAAAAAAAAGTTTTACATTGCATTATTCATGTAAAGTGTTAGAACCCCTTTTCCTCTCTCCTGTGTGCGTGTGTGTGTTTGTTTCTAAAAAAAAAAAAAAAAAATCATGTAAAATGTACATTGTAGTTATAAGAATTATACACTTTATCCCATGTTGACAAATATTAGCCATATTTTTGCCTATAATATAGGCTTTACACAGTACTATTTTTTTTTTTTTGAAGGCTTACACGGTACTATTCATATAAACCAATCAATCCCCTTTTATTTGTTATTATCCTTCGCAGAAAACTTTGAAGAAATCAATGAATTGAAAATGAGATAACATTAAACAAATTGCAATAAGTAATCCCACACATAATCAAGGCGATTACGCATGCAAAGTTACAAACTAGATGGCAATGTCATATATATAAACAATAGTATAATAGCTTATAAAAAAAAAAACAATAGTATAATAACATATAACAAATGCAAACTTTTCAAGAAAATTTTATTGTTTTCATTTACTTTATATATATATTGCAACTGGATTATATTTAAGCAACTTTTATTTCGACATGTCGATGCATATATATCATAAAAATGGACCATGCACGTTAATTTGATCTTTTTATTTATTTATTCTTTTTGGTAATTTTTTTTTTTTTTTTAAGAAAAGAAAAAATAGTAGACCTCATTTATTAATTTAGTTGTTAGGTAAGCCTTCTTCTTTTTAAGTTACAATTTAGCTTTTTTCTCCCCAAAAAAAAAGTATACAATTTAGCTCTATGTAAAAGTTTAAACCCATTAGAATTGTAAATAATACTTTTAATTTGGACAGCTCTTACATATAATATAAATAGATAGACATAGGATCTTTTATAATTTTTTTTTTTTTTTTTGGGGGGGGGGGGGGGGGGGGGGTGGGGGGTGTTTAAGCTTTTATGATAATTTTGAAAGCGATAGTCTAGAAGTGAATTAAAAGTTGTTTACCATAAAATAATTATTTAAAAAAAAAAAGGTACAATAGAAGTTTTACCTATGGCTATAATTGCTTTGCTTCACTAACGCCTACTTTACAAAGCATTACATAATAATGTTGTTATTAGGTTGAGCACTCAAGTCCGCAATTTCTTTGTGGAGTTTTTCGTGGGAAACAGCAATTTCTTTACTCTCCTTCACGTAGGTGCATGCAAATTTGTCTGTTTCGCTATGGAGCAATTAGCAATGCGTTGGAACAATATGCCTCTGTCGGAAAAAGAACAAATCAACTTTATCCTTCTGAAGACCATAGGAAACGAGAGTTTGTTATTGCAGCAAAATTCTTAACTTCTCGTTTTCTTCAGATGGAGGTGGTTGCAAGAACTTTCAAACAATTGTGGAGAACTGACGGCGGGTTTAGAATTCGAAATCAAGGCAATAACATGGTCCTATTCGTTTTCAATAGCCTAGCGGAAGTGGACAAAATTCTGACGAGTCAACCATGGTGTTTTGAATCTTTTGATAAACACTTGATTGTAATGCAACGCTATGCGAATGATGTTCTAGTTAAGGATCTTGCTTTTGAGAAAGTGCATTTCTAGGTGCAAGTCCATGACATTCCAATTAGCTTTCAAACAAGGAAGGTGGCGGAGAAACTATGTGAAACAGTGGGAGAAATTCAAAGATCAAATGGAGCAACGGATGATGACAGAGGTAGTTTTTTTTGGGTAAGAGTGGTGGTGGACGTAACAAGTCCTTTGTGCAGAGGTAGGGTAATCACACTACCAAATGGGAGTAAACATTGGGTTAAGTTCAAGTATGAATGCTTGCCAAGCATATGTTACTGGTGTGGGTGTTTGGATCATGACGATAGGGACTGTGACTTATGGATTCAGAGCAATGGATCGCTGAAGACGGACCAGCAACAATTTGGTTCTTTCCTTCGAGCACCTCCATACAAATCGTCTGGCAGGGATGTGATTTATGTTCCGGGATATTATGAGGAGAAAAACAGCAAGGTTAGGAAGAAGAAAGCCGAGATGGCTGCTCATACGGCGGCGAGAGCGGCTTCAGTTGCACCACCGTCAGGACTGGCGGAATCCGAGAGGGATGCTGAAGAGGTGGGTGAAAGCATTAATTCCATTTCTTTGGAATTGAATGCGAAATTCAATGAGGAAAGGGGGTACGTTACTGATGGTTTTCAGTTGGACAATACTCAAATCCCGAGTTTGAAGCCAAATTTAGAGCACCATAATGATTTAGCCTTTGCCTCAAACTCTGTCTTGGTTCAGAATTTGACTACATCCAGCCCAGCAATGGAAATAATAGATAAGGAAAAAGAAGCTCCCATGATCACAGACATAAAGGATGGAGACTCACACTTTAATGCAAATTCAATTCCCTCATCAATTAATCAACACCTTGCCTCATCAAAGGAAAAAACCCTAGCTGTTTCATCCCATGTAATGGAGGTTCAAAATTTTGACGGTCATGATGTTCATTAATCTCTTCAATCAACGGTTGGGACCTCAGGGCAGCCAAATAGTCTCAGAACATGGAAACGCTTATTGAGGCAGTGTAGTCCAGGTGTGTTTGAAACTCAATCCGAACCAAAGAAGAAGAGAAAATCAAGCTTCAATTTAGCAGATGGCTCAAACCCCCCAAACAAACGTATTCAGGTTCCTCACGGATCCAAAAATTTCACAAACATAATGGTGGATGCTGCTGTGCAACCCCGCCAGAAGTCATGAGTCTTTTGATGTGGAACTGTTGCGAGCTTGGGAACCAGGTGACAAATAGAGAGCTTGGAGATTTTTCCTGGGAAAAAGATCCCTCCGTCGTGTTCATTGCCGAAACATGGGCGGATGAAACTAGGTTAAAAATTATTAAACGAAGTTTGAAATTTGATCACATGTTCAGTGTCCCACGAGTCAACAGAGGAGGGGGGCTTGTACTGTTTTGGAAGGATTCGTTGAATTTGCATGTGGAAACTTCTTCAAAAAATCATATTGACTGTATTGTAGGAGGAGGCATTGAGGGAGTTTGGAGATCCACTGGTTTTTATGGTGAGCCTATAACACACAAACACCATGAATTGTGGGAATTACTTCGGCAATTACATTCTCAATTCAACCTTCCTTGGCTATGTTCTGGGGATTTTAATGAAATTTTGAGGGGGGAAGAGAAGCAAGGAGGTTCAAACCGAAGTCATGCTCCAATGCAACTGTTCAGAGATACCATGGATGAATGTGGTTTCATAGATATGGGATTTAAAGGCAATCCATTTACATGGAAAAAATATTTCAGAGATGGGCAAACCATTTGGGAGAGGCTAGATAGAAGTTTGGCAAACAATGAGTGGCTATTGAGGTTTGGCAGATCAACAGTGCATCATCTAACTTGTAGTACATCAGATCATTGCCCTTTATTCATTGTACCCAAATTGTTGGAACCAGCCAATCCCGAAAAGCCCTTTTGCTTTGAAGAGACGTGATTGGCTGAGAAGGGTTGTTCAGACACAGTAAAACAGGAGTGGAGTAAGCAAGGCAGCAGGAATATTGCTTCGGGTATTGTACCAAAAAGTTGAAAATTGTGGAAAGGCACTAAAGCGTTGAAGTAGTAAGAATTTTTGGAGTATACGAAAGGAATTGAAGTTGAAGCAGAAACTTTTGGCTCAAGCCGAATTGGAGGCCCTTACAACTAGAATTAATTTTCGGGCTAGAGGATTAAGGAATGAAGTTAATGAACTACTGGATAAAGAGATAAGGATGTGGTTTCAGAGATCGCGTGCACTATAGGCTACTCGTGGGAACAAAAATTCAAAATACTTTCATAGCAGAGCCACCTAAAGATATAGGAAAAACAAGATCGAGGGAATAAGAAATGCATCGGGTCAATGGTGCTCGGACCCAAAGCAAATTGCAATGGAGATGCTGAATTTTTTCAGCAACTTATTTTCCTCAACTCGTACATGTTAACCTGAGATGGCTTTGGAGACAGTTCATTGTTTAGTCATCGAGGATATGAACAAGGAGTTGCTAGTAGAGTTTACTAAGAATGAAGTCAAGGTGGCTCTCAATCAAATGGCACCACTCAAAGCACCTGGTCTCGATGGCATGCCACCCATGTTCTATTAACATTATTGGGATTTGGTTGGTAAGGATATCACAACATCTATTTTATCTTTCTTAAATTTAGCCACACTACTATAGCACCTAAATCACACCTTTATCACATTGACTCCCAAGGTTAGAAATCCAGAATTGGTTTCTGAATTTCGTTCCATCAGTTTATGTAATGTGTTGTATAAGATTTTTTCAAAGGTGTTAACAAACAGACTAAAGAAAATTCTACCCCACATTATCACTGAACACCAAAGTGCATTCACAAAAGATCGTCTTATTTTTGATAACATCCTAATTGCCTTTGAGTCCCTTCACAGTATGCACACCCATAAATCCACCAAGGAGGGTTATATGGCCATTAAGCTTGACATGATAAGGCCCACGATAGAGTAGAGTGGTCTTTTTTGGAGTGCATGATGAAAAAAATTTAGTTTTAATGAAAGATGGATCACCCTCATGATGCTCTATGTGTCTAGTGTCTCATACTCTATTCTCATCAATGGTGCACCACAAGGATTTATAAGGCCATCTAGGGGAATTAGACAAGGAGACCCTCTATCCCCTTTTTTATTTCTCTTATGTACGGAAGGGCTCCATGGTTTACTCACTCAATCAATCTCTAGAGGAGACATTCATGGCTTTTCCCTATCTAGGAGAAGCCCTCCACTAACCCACCTTTTATTTGCAGACGATAGTTTGCTTTTTTACAGGTCTAATATTGAGGAGTGCCAAAAAATATTGGAAATTTTGCAAACTTACGAATTGAGTTTGGGACAACAAATAAACAAGGCAAAAACTACAATTTTCTTTAGTCACTCACTTCTAAAGAGCGAAGGATGATGATTAAAAACACTTTGGGGGTGGAGGAAATAAGGAGTTATGAGAAGTACCTGGACTTGCCATCTCTAGTGGGGAAGAACAAGAAAGTAAGCTTCAACTATATCAAGGAGCGAGTATGGAGGAAATTACAAGGGTGGGAAGAACAACTACTCTCTCAAGCAGGTAGGGAAATCCTCATTAAAGCAGTGGTCCAAGCCATCCCTACGTATATCATGAATTGTTTCAAATTACCTATTGGTTTATGCAATGAATTGAAGGGGCTTATACGGAAGTTTTGGTAGGGACAAAGAGGAGACCGAAGGAAAATACATTGGGTTCGATGGGAAGAATTATGTAAACCAAAGACTAAAGGGGGAATGGGCTTCAAAGATCTAGCATTATTCAATGATGCGCTCCTAGCAAAACAAGCTTGGAGGTTGCTCCAAAATAAAAATTCTCTATTCTATAGGGTGTTCAAACTAAATTTTTTTCCTTATTGCTCAATTAGGGAGGCAACAGAATCACAAGCAGGGTCTTATGCATGGTGAAGTATTTTAAAGGGTAGAGAAGTGCTAAAGGAAGGAATGCTTTGGAGGATAGGTGATGGTTCTTCAATCTGAATCTGGTCAGACCCGTGGTTGCCCTTAGAATTTTTGCCTTTCATTTCCTCTCCAACAACACCAATTTAGGAGAATGCAAGAGTAGCTTCCCTCTTTGATACTTCCCATCAGGTATGGAATCCGGACACTCTTCAATTGCTATTTAGTCCAAGGGATGTGGACTTGATCCAATCCATTCCTTTAAGTAGCAAACCAGCAGAAGATGTTCTTGTGTGGCCTTTCACCCCAACAGGTTCCTACACAGTAAAGTCGGGATATAGGTTTCTTTACAAGTCAAGGAGCTTGGACAATAATGAATACCAACCAGAGGACAACACACTATGGAAGAAAGTATGGGGATTATAGGTTCAGCCAAAGGTTCGAAACTTTTTGTGGAGGGCCATTAAGAACTCAATTCCAACCAAGCTCAATCTTAGGCGCCGAATGATTCTTGTAGATGATCGCTGCGAACAATGTAACAGTGCAACTGAAGATGTGCTTCATGCGTTGTGGTCATGCCCATGTTTATCTCAGGTCTAGTCCTAGAATAACACATGGAATTATAATGCGAGTCCGCACTTTTTGAGCTTCAAAGATTTGGTAGAATACTTCATAGAGAAAGGGACCGATTTGAATCTCTTTGCCATGACGGTATAGGCAATATGGTTTCGCAGAAACTCCATTAGGACAAGTGGGAAGCACCTCCCAATCCAGCATGTTTTTATGGAAGTGTAGAAGGCCAGAGCAGCATTTGTCCAAACCATACCTCCGCGTCCACCTGATTAGACATCTCAGAGTTCTCCTCGGCCTATATAGAAACCACCTCCATAGTCGAAACTCAAAGTGAATTTTGATGGGTCAGTGTTTAGAAAGAGTAAACTTGTTGGTGTGGGAGTCATTGTCCGAAATGGGGAGGGCAGTGTGGTAGCTTCCATGGAAGAGAGCTTTCAACTGCCTTTTTTGGTTAGTGCCGTGGAAGTGATAGTGTAGACACTTAATTTTTCATCCATAATTTAATCAAGGAAGATGGCTAGAGTGACCATTCATATACCCGAAAAAATCATAGTTGTATTACATGCATTAATTCATTCATTGCATATCATAAAATGATCTTGAGATTATAACGGTCGTGACGGTATACTCGATCTCCAAATCGAACCGTCAGATTGAAAGATATCGCATGATCAAGCTTGCACGGTCTATATGCCTTTTGTTTGGGTGAAACCAACCATGCATGATTAATTTAAATTAATTCTGATTGGTTAGACAATTAAAATTAATTAAATGATTTTGTGATTGGTTGTTGGTTAGTGTCAAAAATAGACTTGCTTGCATGGGAATAAAGTGGATAATCAGATAGCAATGAAATTGTAAAAAATTAAGACTTTTTGAAATAATTATCTACAAAATAATCATCACTTCAAAGACCTAAATATCCAGAAAAGGGGTTTAATTTTTAGAATACGAATTAAAAATGCGTCTAAATGCAAGTCTTAGCTAAACAAACCTCAAAAAAGGAATCCAAAATAGACCAAAACTCAAACGCGAGTCCAGCACCCAAGAGGGCCATTCAGCACTTCTCAAGTGTCGATTGGCACAAATCCGAGGCTCGGTCTGAGGGCTTCTAGATTGAGATAAACCTTACATTTTTTGATTTTTTAGAGATAAGGACGCGTCCCAGTTTGTATTCTGATTGTTCAGCTAATTTTTCGAAGCATTCCAACCTCTATAAATAGAGGATGCCTCTCAAAATTCAACACACTTTTTCACGCTTTCGGACCCCCCTCTTTCTGGCTCTTCTCTTCTTTTCAATTCCCCCTTACATTAAAGACGTTTTTGAGGCTCTTGCCTTAGGAATTTCTTTTTTGTATGTGAAATATTTTAGGCTTCAAAGAGTTGAATAAATTTTTTTGAATCCTAAAATATCCTTTCACTAAGAAGAGCACGCTCATGCAAGAGGTAGTCTATTTCTTTTCTTTTTCTAGTTTCTCTATTAATTTTGTTTGATGAAGCATGTTTGATTAATTCTGATTCTTGATATAATTGCTATGTTTTGTTTAAAATTTTTCTTTAAATATGTTCTTAGATGATTTGTTTTGTTTGTGATTTCTCTCTCTTGAATCTCAAAATATGCTAATTGTCAAAGATCTCTTTAAACTAAAAATTGATTCTGAATTTTCACACAAAACTGATCTGTATTTTCATTAAATACAAATTTGATTTTTTTTAACACACAAAATTGATTTGTATTTTCATTAAATACAAATCTGATTTTTTTTTAACACACAAAACTGATATGTATTTTCATTAAATACATATCTGTTTTTTTTTTCGAGATTCAAAACTGATTTGTATTTTCATTAAATACATGTATGATTTTTTTAGAAAAAGTCTTCTTTGACACAAAATTGCAGATTTTGGAATTTAAAAGAAGAAATTAAAAATTAGGTTGAAGTCTTTTCTTTTTATGTGATGCATGTAAAATAATTTATCTTATGAGTGTGAGTCCATTTTCAAAAAGCCTTTTTTTTTTCTACTGTTCAAAACAGATCTGATTTTTTCTTGATAAAATCTTAATTTTTTATACTCAAAAACAGACCTGACATTTTTTTTCAACAAATCCAATTTTTTATCTATATAAAAACAGATCTGATTTTTCCTTACAAATCTTTTTTTTTTTTTTATCTACATAAAAAAAGATTTGATTTTTCTTTAAAAACCTAATTTTTTTATTTACATAAAAACAGATCTGATTTTTCATTACAAATCTTAATTTTTTTTATTCACATAACAAATTTGAATTTTTCTAAAAAAAAGGGATACATTCATGAGTGTCTTATTTTTTAGTAGATTGTAACTAGGATCAAAAGTTTTGTATTCTTTAACATAGATTGTAACTAGGACTCAAAGTATTGTAAGGTTTAATTCACCAAGATTGTATTTATCTTTATTCAATCAATAACAATGACTGTCAAAAAAAAAAAAAAAAATTCAATAACAATGAAGTATTTTGATCATCTATTTTTTTCGGTTTTTTCTCTTCTTTTTTTTCTTTTTTTTTTTTTGTAAAAAAATAAGTGGCAACTCCACACCACTTTCCCAAAAAGAGAGGTGCCCTTAAAAGCACCCGAATTTTTTTTTTTGAGAGCACCCCAAGTTTGCAGTCTCTCATAGATAGTAGCAAAGAAGGCACTTCAGTTTGCCAAAGACCTCAGACTATCATTGATTATTCTTGAAGGTGACTCAAAGATCGCTATTGATGGTTTGAAGAGTAAAGAAATTTCTCTAGCCGAGTATGGTCACTTGCTAGATGAAGCCAAGGAGATAGCAGCAGAGCTGGAAGTTGTTGAGTTCAATCATGTGCAAAGACAGGCCAACAAGTCAGCCCACAACATTACTAGACATGTAAGACATGTTAGCGAGTTTTCGGTGTGGATGGAGGATGTTCCTCCACACATTTTTTCTGTAATTCAAGTCAATTCGGCTTATCATCAATAAAATTACAGTGTTCTTTCTCAAAAAAAAATAAGTTCGCAATTTTAATTGCCACCAAAGGTATTTAGTACCTTTTTTTTTTTTTTTTCTTTTTAATTTTAAAGATAGACAATGGAGAAAGAAAGGTGAAGTTCGAGCAAAAAAGAAATAAAACAACACAAATAATATCATTACTACTCCAAGTTTTTACTTTAAAATAGCATAACTTTACACTTTTGGTCATCGGATTGAGGTTATTACTTTTAAAAATAACTAATTATTTTTTGAGATACACAACTTTGAAAAAAAAAGTAATTACACTTTACCTCCCTAAACTATAATATTTTTTATACTTACCTCCCTAAATTATATCCCCTTTTATACTTACCCCATAAATTATGAGAATGCACATTTACTTCCTTAAACTATTATTACCCATGAGATGACCCAGATGAGGGTGCAAAGTGTTACACATGTAATAGTTTAGGGGGGAGGTGTTACATGGATTATAGTTTAGGAGTGTAAGTGTCCCCTAAATGTACATTTTTACCCCCCTAAACTATCCAACCTTTTATACTTACCCCTTAAATTATGAGAATGCATATTTTCTTCCCTAAACCATTATCCATGAGATGGGGTGTAAAGTGCTACATATGTAATAATTTAGGGGGCAAGTATTACACGAGTAATAGTTTAGAGGGAATAAGTATAAAAGAAAGTATAATTTAGGAGAGTAAATCATAATTTACCCTAAAAAAATCATATGAAAAAGAATGAGAAAAATATAACAGGTGAAAACTTTTAAAATCCATAACTTTGGGTTTGGTTCTCTGTTGTTTTCTTTTCCTTTTTTTTTTTCACTTCACCTATAATAGAGTAAGTGTCTTGTATATAGAATCTTTTCAAGGATCATTTAATATTTATAAATAAAATGTTGATTTAATTGACTATCAGTCATGCCCCAACTCATCATTGGCATAATATTGTTCTCTTAAGAAAAAGTATTACTTAAAAGCACCACTTGTTACTTCTAACAACCACAAAAATTTCTTAAAACAAGTATTAGACCATTCACATTGGTGGTGCTAAAATAGCTTAAATACTATTTAAGCTCCCAAAATACTAAAAGACATGCTACATTGGTAGTGGTATATCTATAAAATTTTACAAATTGTGAATAGTAAACTGCCATCTTTGCAAGTCTATTGTAGCTCCAAAGGTATAAAAAAAATTATACTTGTTGGGAGTAGGGGCATCCAAGCTTGCCTAACCTAGTAAAGGGGCTTGGAGATAGAGGGTTTTCTGGGAGAGATACAGTTTCCAGGTTTATTTGGTGGTGGTGACTTTTTTCTCATTAAAAGAAAAAAATGTATTCTCTCCCTTTTCTTTCTCTTTCTTTTTAAATGAAATGGTAAAAAAAAAAAAGGAACATTTGATTTGATGTTAGATGTATTGTAAAGTGAAGTGTTAAAATTGATAAAGTAATTTTTTGAGTTGCTAAAAGTTAAATTTTTTAGCAGTACCAATGTGAATTCTCTTAGAAGCACCACATGTTGCTTCTGAATTCTAACAACCACAAATGAAACGACACCGTTTCATGTAGCTTATAATAAAATATTATATTAAATATAAAATAAAATCAATAAAGTATCAGTGTAGTTTTCTAAAAACATAATCGCAGACAGCACCACACTTCTATCACAAAATTCCATTTTTGCACCTCCACCGTGATTAACCACCACAGTTTAGGTGCGGTCGTTTAGTGGAAACGGTTTTTTTGTACACCCCTATACTTGGCCAAGCAAAATAGAAGCTAGTCAATCCATATGACCGAGTAAAGTAGAAGTTTTTCTACTCAACCTAGGTCATCAGTCTTGATTCTTGAGTTGGTACTCTTTTTGGGCATGAGGGAGTGAGCTAAAACTTTCTTCCTATTATAAGGAAATGAGGAATACATCATTTACTCTTTCGACTTTTGAGGACCATCAATTGGTTTTTTTATTTTTATTTTTATTTATATTTTTTTGCCTCCTATATTTATTGGGAAGAAAACCTTCTAAAACAACCCACAACCTTTTGAGTTGCATTTGTTAAATTGCCGGTCCTCCAATGAATCCTTTTAATAATTTCCCTGATTAATATTATTTTTTGGACAAGACCTCAAACCTACCATATAACGCACATTTCTTCAAATATCCAATGTGAATGTCATCACTCGGTTTTTAATAATTTCTACTATACTCTTATATATAATATGGTCAAATTTTGTTCCACCAAAGAATCCCATCGATATACGAAAGCCGACTTTCGAAATCAGTCAGTTTCTTCTTCTTTTGCCCATACCTCACCTTGACTTATATGTATTCTTATTGTACTGTATATTTATCTCCATCACCTTTATAAAGAAGCTTGTAGTTGCAAATCTTTATAATAATTTCATAGTGTTTTGGTTTTTCTTCTTTAGGTAATGGTTTTCTAGCCTAAATTTTGAATTTTTTGTAGGTACTAGCCAAGTGCGAAGACTTATCATCAGTGACGGAACTATAGTTGGATTAGGGGGCAGAGGCCCCCCTAAATTTTTTCAAATTTTATTTTAGTGTATATATATATGTGTGTGTATGTGTGTGTATTAATTTTAGCAATTTGTTTCAATAAATTTACACTTTGCCCTCTCAACAATATTATTGATCTTTTTAAAGGCTATAAAAATTTTTATTGATCTAAAATTTGAAATAAATTTAACAAGCTTAACAACAAAATTTACCAATAACAAACTTAAGCCCAAACAACACCCCAAAACAAACCCACACAAGACACAAATAAAAAATAAAATAAAATAAAAAATTCCTAAGCCAATTCTAACTAGTCTAAGTGAACACCCACACACATTTGACAACAGACAAGACACCAAAAAAAAAAGCTTAACTTTCTAAATTGAGAAGTGTTACGTCCACAACATTTTCACAACAAATCACATGCTGTAAGTTGTTATTGGTTCTAATTTGAATCCACAACTTAAATTACTTTTTTGCTCACTCATAACAACTAATAATAACCTACCACTTACGATTTGTTGTGAAAATATAGTGAAAATATTGTGGACATAGCATTTCTCTTCTAAATGAATGCTTACTTGGAGTTTCAAAAAAAAATTTGTTTATACTTTTGCCCCCCCTAACTCTAAGTCCTAACTCCGTCCCTGCTTATCATAATGTCTTTCTTTTACCTTCTCTTCATTGCATAGCAAAGAGTCAAAGACAGCAACATACACTACTAAAAATTTCTTAAGAATAACAAAAATTCAAAGGCTCTGTCTAATGTGTATATAATACTTTTAATTCATTAATCTTTATCAAATCAAAAAAATTAGAATATCTCTAATCGTTATTTATTTTTTAGTTTTTTTTAAGGAATGTAACTAGCATAGGGCTCATGTCATCTACTTAGATTAGCCAAACTACTTCAAAATTAGCCCAACTCGAGCGACCAGGTAGGATTTTGTTAGTGTATAATAGTGAGATAATCACATCATAATATGATGCACCATCACTCATATAATGACCCTCACTAGGTAGATGGTGTTATTTCATTAACATATTAGTGGTAGCAATAATTAATTAATTATTATTAAGTTATTGACATAAGAGCTGTGTCTTGATTAAATCTAATCAGTCAGTAAAAACACGTCTCTTACCAAGAGCCAAGAATGAGTCTATAAATATTAGAACTCCTCATTTGTGTCTCTACAACTTTTCTCTCTATAGGTGATCACCACTCTAATGAGACTGTATCCACATTAGGGACCAACAGATTTTAGTCACAATCGTACTAATAGTCCATATAATCCCAATTCTATGCCCTGATTGAAGTAACACACGGATTAAAAAAAAAAAAAAAAAAATTCTCTGCACTCATTCCAAAATAAGAGGCAAAACACTAACTTAAGAATCAGTGACCTTGTGGACTTTCTAACTTACCTTTTCTTTTTTCTTTTTTTGCTAGGTATCCACTATACATACATGCTATACAATCAATTAATTTATCAATCTCTACAAGTAATATATCTCTACAAGTAATATATATAACATATATACATTGTACAAAAATTCATGCAGGACAACTAAAAGTTTAAATTATTAGATAATTCTCATACTTTTCCACTATATTCTATATAATTGAAGCTGTCTCTAACATATTGCACTTGCTCTGGTAAGAAGAATTCTCAGGTGGTAAAAATATGCAGGGGATAACATAATGACCAATACATTTTAAGCCAATACAAGTGAAGCTTTGAAGGGCCATAGAAAGTGAAATTATCCATTGATGTTGCAAATTGGACCTATAAATTTGACTTTTCAGAAAGAGTTCAGAAAATCCAGCATGTGGGTCATTCCAGCACTTTCAAAAGTCAGATTTTCTTTTTTGTCCTTTCGGATAAAACAAGGTTACTTCATACATGGAATACAATCAATGCAGAGACCAACTTTTCAGTGTTGCATATTTATGAATCTGGCTTAGTTTTTCAACAATGGCATTGGCCTCCCCCAGAGTTCGCGTAATATGAAATTATGAAATACCACACACAGTTTTATTTGGCTGGTTTCTGAAGTGTCAGTGTCATTATCTCTTTAGTATGAGAGTATGACTGGTTACCAATGGCCTTATGTCATAGCTAGCTACCAGTCTAGGACATGAATGGTTATGGCTTATACAAATTATACAGACCTGCAAATTTGATTCGATATTTATGGTAGAAGTTAGAGGTCCTTTTCATTCAAATGATGTAATTGGATTCTCACCCCCCAGAAAAAGATGTAATTGTATATGTACAAAATTATATGCAATTGGCAGTAGCTTAATTAAACTAATTGGAAGTTGGGAAGAAAGTATGGGAAGCTAAGAAATCCCATATTAAGAAACATAAAAAGAATATGTGCTGAAGTTTAAGCAAATATCAATATCATTTGGGAAAATTTTACATTTATGAGCAGTAAGCAAATCGTACAAGAAATCAAAAAGGGGATGAACTATAAAATAAACTCTTAGTATCACCACTCGTGACTCAATTATTAGATGTTTACTAGTGGCCTATGCCCCTCTTTTTTAGCAAGAATAATAAGAAGTATGAAAAGAAATCACTATGCCACTGCCACTAATAGTTGTCTATATACTACAAGTGCCTGTATAATTATTATAACATAATTTCATTTGTGCTTCGTAGATTTATTATATATATATATATAATTATTGTTTCTTAGAGGCTAGTTTTACACTTTTACTTCATTGGTTTGGAAGCCAAATTGCTATCCCGATGGTCTTGATTTCAAGGGACCTGAAAATGACCTTAAAAGTAAAATTAGTCTTTCAGTGAGAGTGCAAATATGCAATAATTAATGATGAATTGATGATGGGGGCCAAATCACGCTCAACTCATGAGGCAACGTAAAAGAAATAGGTCCTCTTTGTTCTTTTGTATTGGGGTTCTATCCCCACAATTACCTAGATATTTTTCTTTCTTTCTAAATATTGTTATTTTTTGTTATATCAAATATTCCTTAACCATTTTTAATTATCTTAGGGACGTTTCTTGTATGATCAAACTAATGGATCATTTATTAACTAATAAGCAATGTTATGAACACAGGTTTTTTTTTTTAATAAATAATTTGTTAAGATGAAAAGTTGTTTTTAGGTGTGATTACGGGTCGGTCTAGGTCGAGTTGTGCCCAATCCGCAACCAACCTAACCAGACTGAGTGGAAAAGTTTCAGACCCACTGTTGACTGGTGAGGGAGTTGGATTGGACAAGTTGGATTATGCGTCGGGTGGTAGTCGATTCTATCGAAACTAATAACAATAGAGCAACCACAAAAAAATCTCTCCAAATTCAGTGAGATCTCACCAGACTTGGTGGATTTCTGTTGAATCTTTGCCAAAAATCACTTGGATTTGCTGGATTTGGTGGTTTTCAAGATCGGGACAGGTGGCTCGGGTTTTGGAGAAGGCAACTCACCAACCAACCTGTCAACATCGGTTTTTAAAGACAAAGACTCACTATAGATTGTCGGAGTAATCGGTTCAGTCGGTGATAGATAGGTTAGCTCTAGTAGATGGCTGGATAATCATAATTGTAATTGAAGTAATGTCACTTTTATTTGAGTCTATTATTACTACTATTTTTATTTTACACCGGTAAAATTAAAAAGAAAAAATTGTAGTACTAAAGTTACCGTTAACTAATGCATCCTTAATTAACGGCCTTTTGGTCACCATGGTCTACTTTACATCTGAAATAGTAATGATGAAAAATCTTCAAATTTGATCTCAGAGCCAATCAGCCAATTTGAGATCAAGAGTTTGATTTTTAGGTTGTAATTACGATAGGGACAGCCCTTAAGAGTCACATGCCAATCAGAGTTTTAACAGTTCAACTCTCTCTCTCATGTGACAAGGAATGGACCCCACTTGGAGCCCCACAACATGTCGTGGTCTTTCTGCTCACGCTGCAATTGCACACTGTCAGCTCCATTTGCAATTTCAACTTTTTTGGCTGTCATGTAAAGGAATTTTGTGAGGCAAAGTTTTTTTTTTTTTTTTTTTTTTTTTTTTTAAGTGCAATTAGATCCATTAGAACAACTTTATTACAATATGCTCTATTATGATTTGACTGATTGAGATGGTGTTCAGTCCTAAATCCTAATGTATTTGTCTTCTTGATGCTAACATTTATTTTGACTATTAGTGTGACACTTTTTTTTTAGACTAGGCAAGGCAAGGTAGGCTCTTGAGAGATAGAAATGGAAGAAAATGGGATGGAGTTGGAATAATTTTAGAGACATTACCAATCACACACTTAGAAGTTTGCGATCTGTTTGTTTTAGCAATGATGTTTTCTAGAAAATGAGTTATTTTTCAAAAATTATTTTCTATAGAACTATCTCATTTTCCAATGTTTGGTAGCAATTTTAAATGAGTTGAAAAACAATTTCCTAACTTCCCTTATTTAGCTTGCTATGAGATAAAGTTGTTTTTCAAAAAAATTTAATAGAAAACAATGTCTAAAAATAAGTCATACTTTTTATGTTGATCAAAGATAATTTTCCTTTGACTCATCTTTTTTTATGCTATCAAATACTGGAAAACACGAAAAACTATCTTTACACAAGGTTTTCCATCGAAACAAACGGATTTGTATTTTCAAACATTTATTTTCAGTTTTTAAACAACATTATACGTATTTTTACACACTTTTTCATCTACACGTATTTTCACAAATGTTTCCAAACAATAATTTTCAATTTTTAAACACATATACCAAACGGACCCTTAATATCACAATTTGATAAATTCTGCACTTATAAATGGTTGATATTTTTTGCCACTTGTGAGACCCAAACTTTTTATTGACTACTTAGAGTTACACAAATTGATAAATTATAAAATTGAATTTGAAAATAGTTGTGTTTGGTATCATTGATGGAACAATGCCTCTATGAGGTAGGGCACCTATTATTTGGCTTTGTCCCACTATGTTAAGATAAAGACGAAAAGGGGAGAATCAAAAAAATATGTTAAAAAGTGAATATATTTTAAATAAAAATCAAGTATTTTGAGAAATTCTATACTAATGCAGATAGTCTCCCAATTGCGTAGTGTCCCCCCTCTTTCATGTAAAAGAGATCTAAATTACCAAATACAAACTCCAAGAAGTTTTATAAATTTCCTCCTTTTTCACTAGTAAAGTGTCCAAGCAAGAGCATCAATTTTCAGAACTGTTCGGCCAAGTTTGAGTTTAGGCCAGTAGGAGTGTAGGACAATATGTATGTAATTCTAATTCAAACCAATGATTGTGGCCTAGGTTCAGCCCATAGGCTAGCTCAGACCCAGTCGGGCATGCTCAAAGACTCAAAGTCATTCCCTTTTTGACATTTTCCTATACAGGGGTATCACAAGGTAGGATAGCATTGCTAACAAATTAACTTTTTTTTTTTTTTTTTTTTTGAGAGGTAACAAATTAACTTAATTGGTATGATAAATGATAATGTACATACAAGTATACAACATAGCCTTTTTTTTTCACCCATAAATAAACCCCTCCATACAAAAAGGTTACCACAAAGAGCTGCAACTAGAAAAAAACTTTGAAAGAGAAAAATGGTAAAAAGCAAAATGAATGGTCCTTGTAGCAATAGCAATTAAGTTCCTTTAAGGTTTTGTTCACATATTTGTATGCAACAATTACTGCATAATCAAGTGTCTAAGATGTGAGTTTCAGTTAGCTCAATTGGTAAAATTTTTGATAGTTGAATAAGAGATCTAAGTTTCAATTCTCGCCTACACTAAAAACCGATTGATGTTTTGGTTTAATGATAAAGAACTATCATCAAGAGTAGATGCTTTGAAATTCTCCTTAAAAAAAAAAAAAAAAAAAAATCTAAAGTTCACATATTACTTTTTTTATTTTACTACCACATTAACTATTATGCAGAAAAACCTTTCCATCTTTCTTTTAATAAGTTCCACATAATTTTCCTGAGTGAGGTCCATCAACTCTGTATAATTTACTGGCCATCTTTGGGGTCTAATCCAAGAAGAAACTAGTGTGTGATGACTGGTGAGATGGTGAACCCAATGGGGCTTACCTTTTTAGGAATGCTTTGATAGCTGTGTCATGCTTCTTTAATGTGAATTTCCCTTTTTTGCTATACCCATCACCATCCGCTGAGCTTTCAAGTCCTTCACTAGTTTCACTAAGCAGTAAGCACGCTGTCCTTGTTTCCTTGTAATGAAGAGGGAACAAAGAATCCCAGTCAATTGGTACCATATGTCATGGGATTTTTTTTTTTTTTTTAATTTCTTTTTTTGAGGGAAAGGTAAGGTCATGGGATTGTCTTTTCTTTTGTCATTTTCAGAAATCAAAATTATATATGGGTTTTCCTAAATTATGTGGTAGTACATATAATTTGGTAAGAATAATGTAATGTAATGTAACATCATGGAACTATTTTGCCAGGAAAGTAGGTCCAACAACTTAAAAAGAAGTTTGCTTTCATGGCACCAGAAATCAGTGTGGGTGGAAATTGAATTCATCATATTTGCGGTTTCACAAATATGCTGGATTGTTTTGTAAAACTGGTAAAGTTTGGAATTGAACATGCTGATGCTGTCCGAATCAAATTGATGATATTAATGAATAGTTGAATTAATACGCTGGAAAATGTTAACTAATGACCCGAATATTGAATAATTCAAATCTCCCTCAAGGAATTGAAGATTGTTGGTCTTTTTTTGTAGGTTGGCTAATGCATGATGTCCAGAAATTTTATATTTTTGTTAATTTCAATGGAATTTGGAATACATATTCTAGGAAAGAAAAAAAAGATAACATAGCATCATTATGTTGACCAACTTAATACAGGGGCGGCTTGATGTATTTGGAGCCTAAGGCGAAAATTGATTATTTTGTTTTAGATGCAAAATTACTACTAATTAACATGAATTACATAGAATTTTTCTTTTTTTTAGAAATTTTATAGACAGAAAAAACTTGACAAAATTTTTATACTTATTGTAGTGGTAAGTAAAAGAGTGGGGTTAGTGATAAATTTAGATGAAAACTAGTAAAAGTTTGCTAACTTACTTCTTATTATTATTCTTATTTTTTTTAGAAGTGCAACATTTACAATATTTTTTTGCAACAAATCCTGGGTTTTAAGTTGTTTTTTGTTTTCTATTTGAAAATATCACTATAATTATTTTTTTGCCATTAATAACAAGTTGTAACAACTTATTACTTAGCATTAGTTGTAAAAGTGTTATGAAAAATATTGTAAACGTTGCATTTTTCTCTCTTTTTTATTTGTTTCTCATATGGGAAAAAAAAATATTATTTCATTTATTGATTATAAATAACCCTATTAGTTAAAATTTAGGGGCCTTTTTTTTACTTGGGGCCTTAGGCGATTGCATCTTTTGCTCACTCATTCAGCCGGTCCTGACTTAATAGGGCAGCATTGCTTTTGATTTAGACTAAAAGCGGCACAAAGAAACTATATCAAAGCTCCATATTTTTTTTTTTGATTGTAATAACTTAAAAGTAAGATGACTCAAGAACCAAGTGCCAATAAGCCTTAGAGTCTTAGACTAAGATTCGAATTTTGTAATTTGGCAAAAAAAAAAGAGGTGGTGAATTGGTGATTCAAATGCATCATGATTCATGAGATGAAAGAGATTTCAATAATATGTTTGGAAGAGAAAAGAGAGGATAAGAGGAGAGAGTGGAAAGATAAAACATATATAGTATTTTTTTTTTTTTTTTTGAGAGAGAGAGAGTTTCAATCTATGGTTGAATCAGACTAAAACACTAATCGGTTTTTGGTGTAAGCGGAGATTGAACTCTAGATCTCTTATTCAACTATCAGAGATTTTACCAGTTGAGTTAACTGGAACCCACTTACTTTTTTTTTTTGAAACAAAAAAGGGGACTCGCATGTGGCAGTCATTGTCCCACACCCCACAGTACATTTGGGTAAACCCATAAATACCACCAGCTCAAACCGGAGCTCGGAGACCTCGAAATCACACACACCCCAGACCCTATTGGTTTCTGGAACTTACCAGAAATTGCAATTATAGTCCTTGCGAGAACTCGAACCTAGTTTCTGGGACTTTTTTTTTTTTTTTCTTATAAGTGTAATATTGCTTTCAACCCAATAAAACTTGTGATATGTAAGTTTTAGTTAATTTTGATACGATACCACAAGAGGAAGTCTTGAAAAAAAAAAGTCAAAACACTTTTTTTTATTTTAAATTCCAAGTTAAACACTTTCATGTTGCTATATATCAAAATAAAAATATTAACCTACGTTATACAGAAGAAAGTTTTGAGAATTTCCTCCCCCAAAAAAAAAAGTATTAATAAATAATAAACACTTAATTAATAAATAAATATCCAAACCAAATAATAAATAGAAAATAATCAAACGTCATTTAATTATAAATTTTTTAATGTTAAATTGCTTTATCAGTGTTTTTCAGTTTTCAGTTTTAGTTTTCAGATGTATCCAAACGGACCCTTAATCTAATGGAACTCATGATAGGTGATTTATAACTGGTTTCAATTGGCGAGTAACAATTTGACACTAAATATTGAAACACAATGTTAGCATGTAAGAAGTTGCGAGACTTGTAAGAAAAATCCAATACTTTCATTCTATTATAATTAGATTAGAATGTACATTATGTGTACAATGTAAACATCTTATGTGAAATACGAACGTTCAGTTAATTCCCGTGTGAAACAATAATTAGCCCACAAATGGGTAGTCGGAAATGCTTCTAATGTTTTTGGGCCTCTATTGGGCCGCAGCATAAAGACTAGTGAATCCAAAAAGCCCAATGACTTATCTATCTAGGCCGGGCCCAAATCCCTCATGTCCAGGCCCGTGCCCACCAATAAAACCACTTTGCTAAAAGCAGAAAACAGAAAAAACAGAAGAGAGAAGCAGAAGCTGAGAGAGAGAGAGAGAGAGAGAGAGAGAGAGATGGCAGGAATAGAAGAAGGACAAAGGAGACAAGGAGGGAGACCACTGGGCCCACCTCCAAGGGCCCAGTTTCCTCCTCGCCCTCGCTTCGAACCCGTTGATCGCGAAAAGGTTTATGTGGTTTTATTACTTTTCCTAGGGTTTCTGATTTTGTTCCCTGAAATCTTTCTTTGATTCTCTTTGAATTGCTTTGCTTGCAGACTTGTCCATTGTTGCTTCGCGTTTTCACCAAGGTATTCTCGTTGTTCAAAGCCGTGGAGTAAATTATTTGTGCAGTTTTGATAAATTCAATTGGATTCTCTTATGTGTAAATGCTGCTATAACTTTTTTGTTGAATTTTGTGAAGATTGGGGGTCATCATGGTGATGAAGACTTTGCAGTGAGAGGCAAGGAGCCCAAGGATGAAGTTCAAATCTATACCTGGAAGGATGCGACTCTTCGCGAGCTAACTGATTTGGTATGCCTCTCTCTCTCTACAAGCTTCTGTGTATATTTTTGTATTTGTACGCATTTATATGTTCAATTTGCATTTAAAGCCGTAGTCCCAAAATTTTAGGGTTGGTTAGGGTCGGTTACATGTATTCTTTTCTGTGGTTCTAATTTTGTCTGAAACCATACTCATTGGTATTTGCGTAATTGACAAGTCCTTTTTTGCTATTTCTATTAATGATGAATGGCACTAGCTGCCGCTGCGGCCTTGGTTCGCTATATGATGGTTTATAAGTGTGTGATTGGCCGATTGACAATCTATAAGGCACCAACAGTTTTCTCAATGGACAAATAGTTGTGTTGTGATTGGCATTCGATTCTGTTACCTGGGTGACCACTAAACATTTTAAGTTTGGTTTGAACTGGATGACAATGAGTGAGGTTAAATCTAGGGAAACGGTGGTATTGCACTAGAAAATGGCTAGGGGGCTGTTTGGGTGAAAAAAAATGCTCACCCATCACTCAAATATCATCACTCATCACTCTATAACTCATTTCCTATAACTCAATAACCCCCAAATATTTCCAAAACCCGGTTTGGCACCTAAAACTCAGTTCTGTTTTCAACTTTAAAAACTCAAAAACGTGGAACCCACCCTCTGACTCTGACCATGCTACCATTGTTCCACAGGTATGTCTTCTTCTTTATTCATTTTTTTTTTTTAATAAATAAAAAATTGACTCTTTCTCTCTGTTAGTGTCTTCTTCTTTGAGAGTGGCCACAGCGCAGGTGAGAGTTTTTTTTTTTTTTTTTTTTTTTTTCTTCCTTTCTTCACATCTATTGCTTCTTCAGCTGAAACACCATCTTCCTTTAAATTCACCAAGTCCTCGGTCACCATCTTCATCTAAAATGGTGTGCAGTCTTAAGCTTTAAATCAATTTTTTTTTATTGAATCCAAGTCAGGCTGAGCAGTGAAAAGAAAAGGTTGCCAAAGACCCTTGGCATCCTCACTGAAAATTTTCAGTACAAAAGAAAAGATGTTAAGGAATATGGAATTAGGGATGTAATTAATTCCAATCCAAGGGTCTTTTGTTTTTATTATTTATTATTATTATAGATAGTAGGAGTGGGGGTTGATTTGAACCATGAAGGATGTTATTAGTTATTACCACTGAAACTTGTACATTGTGAATTGTGAGATTTTTGCTTTCTTGGATTAGTGAACTGCATATTTAAGCCCCATTTTGGCGAGTCATAGTGGGTTAGATTTGGAATGGAGGTGTTGGTGGAGTTTGAGTCGGGGAACTGGGTTGCAGTTGGGAAGAAAAAGAAAGATTTTAGGGAAACACTTTAAAAGCAGAGAGAGAAAATCTGCAAGAAAAAATCTCTGTTCATATTTTTATTGAGAATTCATAGACCACATCACCATAACTACAGTAATATTCAAAGGCCAGATTATTAGCTAACCAAGATCAAGCAATCCATGGGTTGCGTTTGGGGTTTTGTGAATCTTTGGAAGGACGTTATGGTGACCAAGGACTTGGTGAATTTAAAGGAAGATGGTGTTTCAGCTGAAGAAGCAATAGATGTGAAGAAAGGAAGAAAAAAAAAAAAATACACTCACGGCTTGTTGCAGCAGAATCTGGAGGCTGAGAATGGCTTTTAGAGAGCAATATCACCTTTCGGGAATAACAACAATGGTGGTTGAGAATTAATAGTGCTGTAGCCATTGGCTGGGCATTATTGCTCTGCCACGGATGGGACTTAACATGTGGGTAGGACCCACTAAGTTCAGCAGAATTACAAAAATGCCATCATAACTCAGTTTCCATAACTCAAAAGCACCCAAAAGTTGTTTTCAGTTTTGCTAACTCATCACTCAAAAATCAGAGAATTGAGTGATGGAAACAAAACTTGAAAACACAGCCAAACAGACTTTCTCTTCATGGGACCCACCAGTTTTGAGTTATGGGTGATGAAAACAGAGTGATGGGTGATGAAAACTTGCGAATCCAAACAGCCCCTAGGTCTTTGGAGATTGATAAATAGTGGGCTATCTTTGCAATCATAAACTTGGCCTATTGAGGGATATGCTTGTTATGAGAGAACATGCCTAGGATGCACTCTGTTTTTTCCAGAAAAATATCAGATGGGAGTGTTTGTTAAAACGAGTTTCTGTTGGATTAACATGTGTACTGATTACTTAAGCTGTTATTCACTTGATACTTTTATATAATAAATGAATAAATAAAATAAGAAACGTGAAATACGAGCCTAAAAAGGTATAAGGAACATGCACCATGCCACTGCCACTGAAAAAGTATATATGGGGTAATATTGTTTATGCATCTGTGCACAATGTATGAATGCAAAGTTAACTGATTATAATGAAATTTTCTCTAGATGAGTGTCTTTCTATCTTGGTTTGAAATTTTTACTGTCATACTTTTGTCTCTTTCTTTGCAAGAATCAATTTATGTTTATTTTTTATGGTTCATCCGTTCATGGTTTATTGTGTTTCTTTTACAGGTCAAAGAGGTAGCTCCAGCTGCAAGGAGAAAAAGTGCAAGATTATCATTTGCTTTTGTATATCCTGATAACAACGGCCGTTTTAAAGTGAAAGAGGTTAGTATCTCTCCCTCTCTTCCCCATGTGTTAATAAATAGCCATCATCCAGTGTCTGTCCATTGATATGTTATCATTTATATGAGAGTGACTTTGCAAATTCTTCTAACCTGTGCACGTTTTGATGAGTTATGTGTAGATGAATGATATTGGTCTTCCATATTATAAGAACATATTTGACCAGATATATCCTTTTCAATTAATAATTTCCTTTTTATTTTTTTTATTTATTAACAGGAACATTCACTTCAATAGGGACAATACAAAAAAAACAACACAATTTAACTGATAAACCAACACCTGATACAGCACAAACCAGAGCATAGAACCCTGGTATTAAATCATAAAAGAAGCAGAGCTATTTAAAGGAATAGCTTTTAGTACAGAATTGGAAATGCCCCACATAGAGCACACTGCCCTGTTCTGGACAGAATTACAGAAACTTCCATTATGCTCTATTGTACTTGATTTCCCATCTAATCATTCTCACAATGCTATCCTTAGAACTGATCTTCCCTTGATTGAATTATCACATTTCTACGCTGCCAGATATGATAGACAGCAGACCCCAAAGCAAGTCTGCATACTATGGATTTGAAGCTTTTGCATCTCAACTGATCTACACCCCAAGCTATAATGTCATCCTAGTAGAACTTAGGATTCTTTATTAAACGCCAATTCATAATGGTCCTCCATATATTCCCTACCACTCAAAGAATAGATCTAGCACTAGCAGACTTCCAGGCTTCTGCACAAGAATAGTTCCTTGATTTTGCTGAGATCCATATAGGTCTATCCTCCCTTATTCAACTTCCTTTGAATGTTCACCAGGGCTTCAGATCTATCAGACTTCCAGATTCAATTGCCATCCCTCAATACAGTAGATAATTTAGCATCAAAAGACCTAGCTACATGATCTATATCTCTGTAGCTGTATTTAGGATACATAGTGCGATCTGGATGCCACCAATTGTGCCAGAAGGAATAGCTTTACTATTGCCAATCGCAAATCCTATTGAAGGCCTAGTGGGTTCTCTTATCTTAAAAATTTTAGTCATAGGGGCAATCTTGAGGAGTTTTCACCACCCAAAGGATCTTACCTTTGAGAAGATTCATTTGAGCCCAAGGAACCCAAATGGAGCCTGCCTGAGCAAAACAATTCCAGATAAAGCCCATAATTTCAACTTTATTCGACTGTTCTAGTTTTCTCAAGCGTAATCCCCCTTTAGACCTTGACTTACTAACCAAATTTCAGTTAACACTTACTGCAAACGCAGGAGTGCTTGAACCGCTCCATAATAAACTATTTAACTTCTTCACAACCTTGATAACCTTTTTTGAGAGAATAAACATTCTGGTCCTATATGGCCTATGAGCACCAGCTTAACTGGCACCTCCTCCTCTTATAAGTTCTAGGGTGAGGGGGAGGTCATGGGTTCAAGACCCATTGGGTGTGTGTAATAACTTATCAATTAAAAAAACAAAGAAAGATTCTGGTCCAATATGCATGATGGCTAAACAAAATCGATTTTTATCAGTTGAAGCTGGAAAGGATAGAAACTTGGAGGATCATGAATCAATCCTTCCTGTGATATTCTCAATGAGTGGTTTGCAATCCTTCTCTGAAAATTTAATAGAAGAAGGTCTAGAATTTGCTGCTTAAGCCACTTATTAAAAAAAAAAAGAAAAAAAAGAAAAAAAGAATTTGCCGCATAAGCCTCAAAGGAACAGTGGCAAGAAAAACTTCACTCTTGGTAGGGTTAGTCCTCAAACTTGAGAGGTTTTATTTATTTATTTATTATTTATTATTTTATTTTGGTCGAATCCAAGGCTTCTTGAGCTACCCATGCTGATTGAATATCAGCTCCCAAAAAAACCCTGAAATCATCAGCAAATCACAAGCACATTTTAGTCCTTTTGTCAATGAGCTCTAGCTCAGTTGGCACCTCCTCCCCTTATAAGTGCTAGGTGGAGGGTGAAGTTGTGGGTTCAAGACCCATTGAATGTGTGTGTTACTTACCAATATTAAAAAAAAAAAATGTTTTAAGGCAGCATGCTTAGGCCTTAGGATGGTACTTGAAATCACCCAGGGTTCTAACCCCCTGTGCACTAGTTTAGAAAAGACTAGCTAGCACAAATAAATTCCTATTCTTTATCGTATCCATCAGATGATTTTTTTTAATGTTTTATGCCAAAAGGATTGTGAACAGTGTGACCCAAAAACTTAAGTAGTGGGAGAAATTGCTGGGCTAATTGCATTTTCCCCCCTGTTTCCACTATAGTGTATGCAACATTATTCAATTTATCATTTCTTGTATAGTTTATAAAAGTTGTCAAACGTTGGGTCTACTTGGTCTTTTACTAGTTGAGAAAATAAAGCAAATTTTGGGGTTTTTTTTTTTTTTTTTTTGTGGGGGGGGGGGGGGGGGGGGGGGAAGGGGAAGTTGGGTGGAAGGTACCTCTGATTTATGATTGGGATGCTTATGACATGAATTTTTCAAAATGGTGAAAACAAATGTATTGCTTGTGATTAAGATGCTTGTGACAGACAGAGATATCCATATCAAACTTTCCCCCCTCTTCCAGAATTTCCTGGGAGTGTTTTTTTCAGTTAACTAAATTTTATGGTTATGACAGACATCCTGGTTCTTCACAATGTTGCTAATATTTTTCTATGTTTCACTCTTCTCTTAGCTGGAAAAAAGTGTTTTTACATTGTAGTGTTATGGTGAATGATAGGGCTGAAATGGCTATGATATGTCCCTCAGAACTCAAATATTTTAATTGGTAGTGTGGATTGACAGCTTAGCTCTAAACATGTGTTTTCATGGGAAATGTATGTTATATTTGTAGTGGCAAGTATGCTTTACTGGTTGATTAATGAACGATACTTATAATGAGGTTCTGATTGTGGAATTCCCCATTGATTCATGAAGGTGGGAATGACGTATTCTTATGGAAATGGAAGATTGGATGACAGCAAGACATTGGCTGAACTTCGCTTTCAGGTAAAATGATATGCTTTTTGGGTTCCGTGTATCTTAGATTTCTTAGTTATATTTCCAAATTGTCACTAAAAAACATATGTTTTTCTCAATTGCAGATTGGAGATTACTTGGATGTTGCTATTCTCTAGAGAAGTTCGCTTCATTTGGCATATGGTTTAGGTTGCTCATAATCAGTTTGTCTTGGGAGGGTCTTGTAACACTGTTTACAGGATTTTTGATGTGAGTTTATGCCTCCTTATATGCGGGTACATATGTGGCTAGTTATGAAGTGTTAAAATGATGTGGATGGTAATACTCCTATGTAAAAATTGAAACCTTTTGCGAGTTCGGGAAATATATAATATGTGATTGCTATACCATTATTGACATATATTTTTTTTGTTGGGTTTTTGTATTGTTACACCAGTGCTTTATTCTTGCAATCCTCTGTATGATAGCTGCTCTGAACTGTTGATTAAGTGCGCACTAATAACACTGGTCGAGATTGGTTGATGTGTGAATAAATAAGGTCAGAAGGTTGATAGATATCCATGGTGGTAGAGATTGGTTGATGTGAGAATAAATAAGGTCGGTAGTAGGTTAATAGATATCAGTGGTCATATTCAATCTTTTTGATGGCCATTAAAAATAGAAGGATGGAGCTGATTGAAGATGGAATTACACAGAGGTGGAATCAATTTGGGTTGTAGTAGTTTGTTGTTTTATTTATCTTTTTGGTTAAGTGTAGTGAGGATTGTTAAAAAAAAGCTCATGGCTTTGAGGATATTTTCAATGAATGATTAGATTAAGGATTTGGTTTATGTGTGCCCTTGGGAAAGTTTTTATGAGAAAAAGCTGTCAAAACAATGAATTATTATTATTATTATTTTTTTTACATAAAAAATTTCTTAAAATGATTTACTAATGCATGTCTTAAGGACACACGTTAGTAAATCTCTTAAATTAATACAAATAAAAAGAGAGAGGATTTGAAATACTTCGTCGGCAAGATATTATTATTACGCATGACTTTGAAATCTACTATGATATTGATGCTAGATTATATATCATTGAGGAATGATAAAATTTAGGTACAGTACTTTAGGTGTTGTTTCTTAGGTTTTCCTTTTAAAACTCAGTCATGTGTTTACTTAATTAAAAAAAAACACTTTTATTTTATGAGAAAAAATTTACATAACAAAATTTAAAAAAAAAAACTTAAGAAATAACATCTAACGGTGGTTAAGTAGAGCACTACTTTGGCAAGAAAACTTTTGAGACAAGAATAACCAAAAGTCGTCGCATTAAGAGTCTATAATAATAATAATAATGATAATAATTGAATGGGGCCCATGGATAGCTTACCAAATCTCCAACGCCCTTCCATAAATTCAACCCTTCGTAATTACAGTTACACATGTATACTCATTATTATATGTTATGCATCTGGAGTCCATGAACACAATGACAACGACGACGTAATGGATTGGAATTTTTTTTTAAATTTATTTTTAAAAAGAAGATTTTTTGAGAGTACTAGTAATAGAAAAGAGAAAAGGAAAGGAAGGAAGGATAAAAGAAAGAAAAAAGAAGAGGCTATATTTGATTGGGGGGGAGGCTTTGGTGACGCGCTTAGCTCTTAAGTCTTAAGTAAGCGGCCACACTGACTTCCCACAATGACAACGACGTCGTAGTAGCCCTTCGTGCCGTTATTATAGAAACTAGAAAGTAACCCATAAATATCAAAATCAATTATTGCCTGCAGATAAATTAAAAAAAAAAAAGAAAAAAAAAAAGACGGAAAATCAAAACCTCCGAAAGTAAAGATCGGTGTTCCTCTTTCTCTCTCCATGTGTGTGTGGGGCTTAGGGCAACGAAATTAACGCAATCGGAGAATATCTCTCTCTCTCTTTCTCTCTCATACATTGCGAGCTTCGTGAACTTTTGAACAATTTAGGCTCCGGATCACACTCCACTCTCTCTCTCTCTCTCTGTGCATTTTCCTTGTCCCGCACGTCTTTCTCTTTCGACTTCAGCGATAAGCGCTTAAAGCGCTTCCAAATCTCGTCGCAATTCAACTTCCAAAACACACACACTCTCGCTCTCGCACTCTCTGAGTTGTTAGTTTTTCTTGTTTTGGAGTATGATTTTTAGGTTTTGATTTCGTCGGCATTGATGGCGATGAAGCGAGGACTATCAGGTGCGAGCGTCCACAGGAACAGAGGCGGTGGATCTGGATTCCCTTTAGCAATTCTCCTCTTCTTCGCGGTCCTCGTCCCTTTCATTTTCTTTGTTCGACGAGGTCTCCACGCCACTGGTAAACTTTCTTTATCCATTTTCTCAATGTGGAAACTTAATTTCTTAGATCGCACTTTAATCAATTCTTTAAAAAATATTTTTTTTTATAGTTATTTTTTACTTGGAAAATGTGGACGTGATGCCCTAGATATTTGAGTTGAGAAGAAAATATATAATAATTTTTGTTGTACTTAGTGATTCTTGAAACGTTGATTGGGATTGTGGATGGAGATTTGGGATTTTATTCATTATATTTTATTTTGTGAAGCTTGATGACAATGAATGATCATTGATGGAAACTTAGAGCTTGGATATTTCTGAAAAATGGCTTTGGCAAATCATTTTTGTTAACTTTTTTGATTTTGGAAGTACCTTTATCTGGAAGTGCTTTCAAATTTTCAATGGAAAGATAGTACAGAAGTAGTGTACTTTGTTCTTTGTGCAATGCCACTTGCGCGGTACCTTCAATATCATATCCCACTTTGCAACCTTTCCTGCAATTCTTGGTTGGACATTGTTTACCTTGGGAAATTTGATGGTTCTTTGTACTTGACCAATTGAATTTTGACAAAATTGTGGATAGGGATCTGAACTTTTGAAATGACAATGATGCGTGTATACTAGTTGCTATTAGATGTCATGGACTCATGGGGGATGGTGACATTTAGGTTATAATCCATTATATGCTACTCACCGGAGTGGTTACAGTAAAAATGGAGGCAATGAGTCTTGTAGGCAGCCTAAATGCGATGAAAACCTTATGATCAAATTTTTTTTCTTTCTTACACGCACACCCAATATGTCTAGAACCCAGGACCTCACTCTCCTTGATCTTACAGGGAGAGGAGATGCTGTTTGCGGTAAAGCTGATTGGCACTTTATGATTATTATTATTTTTTCTGATGAGGTTGAAATGAAGTCCAGCATTATATGAAATACCAGTAGTTCTTGTGTGGAGATCTATACACTCACAAATTAATGCATTCTGTATGTACGCATGCATGCTTTCATCAGTGTTAGTTAAAATGATTAATATTGTTATTAATCATGCAGATCGAGATGATCTTTCAACTGATCCAATTAAACAGGTGCCCTTTTCAGACATTTGTCCTTTTCTTCGGCTTATTATCTTATATTTTCTGTATTGTATTCTGTCTGCTTCTTTATCTTAAAATGATGAAGAATTTGGTTGTGTGTGCAGAATGTGGGTTGGAGAGAAAGGCTGGCACTGCAAAATGTAAAATCTCTTTTCACAAAAAAGGCAAGTGCATGTTGATGAAGATTTTATTGGGTTATACACGTCTTAGTTAACATAAGTAGTGGCAGTCTCTTAGTGTCGGAGTTTTTATTATAGCTAACACACTGACCGTGTCTGCATTTTAGGCCATGGACGTTATCGCTTCCCGCACAAGTGACATGGGGCCTCTGAGTCTTGATATTTTTAAGAAAAACAACTTGTCTGCTTCATGGAAAGTCATTGGTGCAAAGACTTCAGTTGTTGACAGTGACTCTTATGAGGTTAGGATGACTATTATGTTTCTGCTTGAATTCCTTGTTGTTCCTCTTACACTTTTAGTGTTGCAGAAAGCTTGTTAATTAATTGTGGCTGGCTTATTGATGTGTTATGTTTTGTGGTTCTGTTCAAAGCCAAACCGAGAGGCTGCAGATGTTAGAAAAGAAACACCTAAAGGCAAAAGGCACAAATTTTCAGGTGATAACATATTTTGTATTAGCATTAGAATATGGCTGATACTCTTTTACATGACTTTCAATATTGAAATTGCAATGTTTTCCGTAGTGGAATCTGAATATGGGCGATGTTTTCTAATTGTTGTCCTGTGCAGATGATCGTGCTCAATTTATCGCTAAACCTGCAGACCTAGCCCGGAGGGTAATCATCATCCTTGGATGCTTGCATGTTCTAGTCACCATGTTGTTCAAAGTTTCTTTTGACCTTGCAAATTTAATATTTTCAACACATAATATTAAGGAAAAAATTGCATCTTTATACTAGCATTTGCTCTTCATGGATTTTACCAGATTATTATCTGCTTTACTTCTTGACTGTTGATATATACCTCTTTAAGCTCTTTTGCAGCAATTGCGTGAGAAAAGACGTGAAAAGCGTGCATCTGAATTGGTAAAACAGGATGATGAAGCAATTGTAAAGTTTGAAAATGCAGCCATTGAACGTTCCAAATCAGTTGACTCTGCTGTTCTGGGAAAATACAGCATATGGAGGAAAGAAAACGAAAATGAGAACTCTGATTCAACAGTACGCTTGATGCGGGATCAAATCATAATGGCAAAGGTCTATTTAAGCATTGCGAAGATGAAGAAGAAGGGTGACTTGTACCAACAACTAGAGGCTCACCTTAAACAGAGCCAGCGGGCTTTAGGAGAGGCCAATGCTGATGCCGATCTACATAGCAGGTAACAGAATATTGGGCATGTAATGTCATCCATTATGTTTCAATATCTGCATCTGTTCATGTTCTTTATATCGATAACTTTGGCAATTTTTACCTTATATCATGTTCAACTTGTTTCTAGTGCACCTGCGAAAATCAAAGATATGGGCCAAGTTCTGTCAAAAGCAAGAGAGCAACTGTATGACTGCAAGTTGGTGACTAAGAAGCTGAGAGCAATGCTTCAGTCAGCAGATGAACAAGTTAGAAGCTTGAAAAAGCAGAGTACATTCTTGAGTCAATTAGCTGCCAAGACCCTTCCAAATGCAATCCACTGCTTATCTCTGCGCTTAACCATAGATTACAACCTCCTTTCTCCAGAAAAGCGGAAGTTCCCCAGAAGTGAGAATTTGGAGGATCCAAATCTTTATCATTACGCCCTCTTCTCAGACAATGTCTTGGCTGCATCGGTTGTTGTCAACTCAACTGTTATGAATGCCAAGGTGATGTACGCTGTCTTATTCTATTCCACTAGTTAAAAGTGCGTCTTTCCAAAAGACTGAAAACCCTTGTTGATGCTCTGAATTTTTTTTTTGTCCCTGTTGCCTTATTTGTACTTGCAATTTCTGGTACTTGTGGTTTGAAATTAGAAGATCTCTAGTTGGTTTCACTTCAGACATATAATTTCTTGCTAAATGCGCTGGAGAAATATATACATTAACTAATAGTTAGTTCCCCCCCCCCCCTCCCCCCTTTCTTTTTTGCTTAGAAAAAGAGAGGTGGAGGGACTTGAACTCAGGTTTTCTCCATAGGTTGATCAGGCAGTACCACTAACATAACTATTGAAAAAGATGTTAGGTATAGCTTTTGAATCAGATCAATCTGGGCCTGTTGGGTATTGCTGTGAACTTTCATTATCAGTTTTCTATGAGTGCTTTGGTGGTACCACCAGACCATTATGGTACCATATGCATGCCATTGGTGACAGTGACACCCCCAATTATGAGTGCTTTGGTGGTACCACCAGACCATTATGGTTCCATATGCATGCCATTGGTGACAGTGACACCCCCAATTATTACAATCCCTGAAATGTACATTTACCTTAGGCCAGCTTGAAGTGGAAAGAAGAAGAGGCCTATTGATGTCCGCAATGGCTCCATTTTACTCAAATCTGTAGGATCAACACATAAATGTCCATTTCATTGGAGTTGGTATTTGGGTTTCTGATTGTTGCAGATATTTGGTCTGAGTGCTTTGAAAGACAAGATGTGAGGGAGTTTGGGAATGAATTAGAGGTGGTGCCTATGGTGTTTTTATTTTTATATCATTTTTAACATTTTTCAAGATTTTCCTTACTAATCTACTCTCTCAAACCCAAATTGTTTTTCCTCCATTCCATTTTGGGATGTCCCAAAATAAAGTCCTCTTTGAAAAGTCAATAAATAAATTTCCTAACATATCCTTCACTTTATTTAAAAATTCAATACCCCCTCTTTTCACTAAAATTTTAAATTACGGAGGGTAGTTTTGAAAACTTGTACCTTTTTATATAAAAGATAATGCATTAAATGATATTCTTTTAAAAAGTTGGATTTTTTAAACAGGCTTAACAAAATGGGTCGGAGGGAGTATTTGAGTATTGAAATTGTTTCCTGCAAGGGTTGGTGGATAATGGTGGTAAGGAGGGATGAATCAATGAACTATAGCTCAATTGGTACTTCCTTCTCCCATAATAATGGGATGGAGGATGAATTCGTGGGTTTAAGAGTCAAGACCCATTGGGTGTGTGTGAAAAATGGTGGTTAGGGAGGAAGGAGAGAAATTGATGAGGTGGTTGATTGTGGGTTAATAATGACATAATTATCAGGACTATAAATGTGATTGTAAAGGAAACGTCTGTCAAACTGCCATAGGGCTCTATGTGCCTGTTTGGGATGCTGAAATGCAACATTCAACAGGCACTTAAAGTTGTTTGATAATAATTTTTTTTATATTGAAATTCTTTTAAGTGGGACCTCTCTTTTGACAGAACCCACTTCATATGGACGTGTAATGGGAATATTATCTTATAGAGAGGCTCCATGAAGCCACTGTCGCAACATGTGTGACCCACACATCTGTGGGTCTCTCATGCTGTGAGAGGAGGATCTTATGGAGCTGCTCCTTGAGATACCTCCTCCACGTAATGGGGAACTTATGCTACTAAATTAATGTTCAATAAACGTTGCTTGCTTTCTTGTGTTTGACTAAAACATGCTTCTTGGCTGCACTGCAGGACTCTTCAAAACATGTTTTCCATCTTGTCACTGATAAACTCAATTTTGGAGCCATGAATATGTGGTTTCTGTTGAATCCTCCTGGAAAAGCCACAATCCATGTTGAAAATGTTGATGAATTTAAGTGGCTTAATTCATCTTATTGCCCTGTTCTTCGTCAACTTGAGTCTGCTGCAATGAAAGAGTATTATTTCAAGGCTGGCCATCCAACCACTCTTTCATCTGGTGCTGCTAATCTAAAGTACAGGAACCCGAAGTATCTATCAATGCTTAACCATCTGAGGTTCTATCTACCACAGGTTTATCCAAAGTTAGATAAGATCCTGTTTCTTGATGATGATATTGTTGTCCAGAAAGACTTGACTGGACTGTGGTCTGTGAATCTCCAAGGCAAGGTTAATGGGGCGGTGGAGACCTGTGGTGAGAGCTTTCACCGTTTTGACAAGTACCTTAACTTTACAAATCCTCATATTTCAAGAAACTTTGATCCAAATGCATGCGGGTGGGCATATGGGATGAACATTTTTGATCTTGAGGAGTGGAAAAAGAGGGATATTACTGGCATATATCACAAGTGGCAGAACATGGTGAATCTTTTAACCCCTGCATTTTTTTGCATGTGTTTTGTTTTCTTGTTCCGTGTACAAACAAGTTTTATGCATGACTTATAACTTGACATAAATCTCAGCAAGTTTATTTTCATCACTGGTAACTTTACTCTCTTAGGCTTACTCGTATAAATTCCATGTAGTAAGGCTGCGACCATTTTTGCACTTAATGATATTCATACTTGCTTATTAAAAAGCACTTTACACCCTCTAAGTTTAGGGTTGCTTTTTGATATGTTCCCCGAATTTCAAATCTTGCAATTTTCACCCTCAACTATTATAACAATATTAATGTGCTCCTTTCGTAATGGTCGGTCACAATTCTTCCGTTAACATGTGTAAAAATGACCCCCCCCCCCCCCCCCCTCTTTTTTCTTTCTTCACAAAAATATCATTTCTTGGTGGTTTAACAAGAAAATTCTAATGGATGTTGACAGAAATTGCAAGTTTTTATAGTTAATGGACCAATTTAGAAGTCATCCCAAGCTTAAGGGGTGTAAATATAATTCTTTTAAAAAGAACTTCATTCCCTTGGCCTATTCATGAAAACTGTTTTTAATTTTTTTTTTCCACTGTAAAATTCTGCATATAATAATTGGTTTGAACCCACCTCCCCTTCCCCCACTATTTACTTATATATATATAAAATCTCCATTATCATAATTATTTAATCATTGACCTTTTTGTTTTCTGTGGCGGATTTAGAATGAAGATAGGGTACTTTGGAAGCTTGGGACATTACCTCCGGGATTAATTACATTTTATGGGCTGACACATCCTCTTGAGAAGTCATGGCATGTGCTTGGTTTGGGTTACAATCCAAGCGTTGATCGTACAGAGATTGATAATGCTGCAGTGATACACTATAATGGCAACATGAAACCCTGGCTGGAGTTGGCAATGACAAGATATCGTTCTTACTGGACTAAGTACATTAAGTATGATCATCCCTACCTTCACAGGTGCAAATTAAGTGAATGAACTCATTATTGAGGGCTTTGTCATATGGTGAGATCTTCTCTATCTCTCTTGCTGGTTGGGTCGTTATTTCTAACTAAGAGGTCACTTTAGTAAAGTTTAGGCAGAGAGGGATAAGATTTGTTTTTCTTTGGGGTATTTTCCCTATTTTGTTATCTTTTCCACATTGTTTATTCTTCTCTGTAATTCTTTCAATTTGTTCCCATCATCCCTCACCCATTGGAACAAGGTAACAAATTCTATGCCTTGTTTACCTGTAAAAACTCTACTGTATTTCATTTTGGAGCTACGTGCCATATGGACAGAAATAGGAATTCAGTACCATTTGCTAATGTTTGAGCTGCAACTTGCTCACTTCGAAGAATTCAACGTGTATTGGTTCTGATATCCTCTCTTTATAAACTAACCAAATTGAACAACTCTCTTTGGCTGTGTTTTAAATTATTGAATAACTATAAATTATGAATGGACTTTTACCAAATGAATTATTAGGTATAGAATGTCAATGTATGGTAGAAAAGGTGTTTGCTTCAGGCTACATATACTGATTTACTAAGCAAATAAGCTTTTGTTGAATAGCTGCAGTTGTGTTAAAAATGACCAATGATCAGGATAGTATCTAGTGTAAGTTTACAACTAAACTTGAGTTGACAAACTTACCTAAGGGTCTGTCAACTTATATACGACTTTTTGTAGTCTCAATTTTAAGGATTTTAAAATATAATATTTTTTTAGGTACAGTTATATACTATTTATTTTCTTAAAATAAAAATAAGTCATAGAAAATAAGCTTATCCAAATACATTTGCTACAGTACCAAAGTTGTATTATATTGGCTAAAATAAAGGCTTGGGGGTGTAATTCAAAATCTTTTTGTGGGACTCGGTCATTAGCAACTCTAACCTCAATTTAAAGGAAAAATAGAGACTCCAATTTACTTTATGTTAAATAACTTTTGAAGTTTGATAGAGTGGATTCGGGTTTGGATGATTTGATTAAAGATACATAAAAAGGTGATAGTGATACTTGATGTGTGAAGAAACAAATCATGCAATGGGTTGCCACATCTAGATGAGGCAAAAATGAAGCATCACCTACCCTTTTCTTATTATGGGCCTAAATAAAATCCAAGCATGGTCATGTGGGCCTTTAAGAAATCAAATCTCATTTCGGACGTGCTTCGTTTAAAATATTTCAAAAAATCATTTGAAAACACAAAGTTAAAATGAAAAAAATAAAATTTAATTAACTTAGAATTATTAACAATTTGATCGTATAATTGAAGATTTAAATTTTAAAATGTTCTATATATGCCTTGGTTTTTCAAAGATGTTGTCTAACGTTTTTATTTTGAATTAACTCAGTGTCCGTTTGATATGATTAATTTTGCCAACTTATTTTACTATTCTGTTTATTTTTGCTACTATTTACATGAGTCCCACTGCACTTTTTGGTACTATTCATGAGTCACACTATATTATTTTATCTAACTTTTATTTTTATCTACAGTACTTTTAGCAAAAAATTTTCAGTTTTAGCAAAATAAGCTGATCCCAAACAGACTCTTAAAAGTATCAATGTTTTGTTTTTTCTAACTTAGATTTTATTTTTGGAATTTTATATATTTAGATCAATCTTTAAACTTCATAAATTAATAACTATTTATTTATTGATTATTTAATGGTTTATTTTACTTATTTGATATATGTATTTACATTCAACTTAATTTTTGAAGAACCTTACGTACCCGTTTGGATACTGATTATTAGCGTTTGTGTCTGCATTTTTTTTTTGAAGCGTGTTTCTGTGGCTGTGGTGGCTTTTACAGTGGGTCCCGTGCACTGTTCATGGGACTCACAAGCCTCTTTTTCAACAAAACTTTCATTAAAAATGGATCCCACGGTACTATTCACATATTTAAAAATTATTTTACTACAGTGTTTTCAATTTTCAATAAAATAAGCGGTATCCAAACACATCCTAAATGTAATAATGATTATACTACCCGTCAAAAAACAATGATCATACTAACTCTAATACTAGGCTTCAGAAAAATAAATTGAAACTGAGCACGGAAAAAAAATAATAATTATAACTTACATTTTCATTATTTTTTTATGCTAATAAAATATTTTGCTTAATAATCTAAGTGATTTTTTCTTCTATTAATAATTTTGTTTTTCAAATCAATTTGTCTTTAGTATTGGGTTATTTGTACTTTACCCCCTTAATTATTGGGCCATTTGAACTACCCCCTCTTAAATATTGTGTCAGTTGCATTTCCCCTCTCAAGGGTATTTTAGTAGTTTCATTGTAATATATTCTTGGAATGAAAAGATTCTATCATGATTTAACAAGGGTGTTTGCTCATTTTCAATAGTTAAGGGAAAATATTGCTCGATTTTGTAGTTTAGAGAGAAATTGTAAACTACTCCATAGATAAAGGGAAGGAGTTGCTTTTTTTCATTTATTTTATTTATCCTTAAAATTGACAACAGTTTTTATACTTTATTGATCAATACAATGAAATGTTTGAATTTGATTAAAGAATCTAAGTCCTGTACCTAAAAAAAAAATACAGTACATAAATTTTGCCCTCTTCAGGTTGCTTTCCAAGTAGTACCTGTATTTTTTGGGCTCTTGCTTTCTAAACAGTACTTAAGCTGTTGGACCAGCCCTTTATGACTACCAATTAATCTTAGCTTTCCTTGGAGGTGTTGTGATCTTGTATCTCCTTATTCTTTCTGCTGAATTGTCTCTTTATTCTAATTATCTAATCTTCCTAGCACAAAGATCAGCCTTTTTCTTTTTAACCCACTTCAACAAGCCTCTCCTTTTTCTTTCTGCATCTTCCAAACCAAAATCATATCAGGATCGTCTTTGCTCCCCATTCCCAAGAAAGAGACTAGACATAAGAGACAGATTCTGCGGATTAATTGATGATGGAACTGTTCTTTGAAAACTAGAAAAAGGAAAAGAAAAAGTAACAGAGAGAAGGGAAGGGTTAAAATTTGGAATGATAGTAAAATGTTAGATACTTTTATTCCACCCCTATGTGAGTGGGGTGATATGTATAACTCCATAATACATAATACCACCTCGGGATAAAATAAATTATATTTTAAATCTCAAAATGTAGAAGTGATTTAAATTAATCTCACACTTTAAAAAATGTCAAATTATATACTACATTTCTAAAAACATTTCACTGCAAATCTTAAAGTCTTTTTGCATGAAGTCGTGAATGGAAAATACTTTACAAGGAGAACCAAATTCAAAGTACTCAAGTCAAAAGTTTTGCAAGTTGCAACTCATGATACTTTCTGGAGTTTCCTCCATGATTCAAAATACTCCCTCCCAAACTACCAAATTATCAAAAATCAGTGGAACAAAATATTTCAATACTAATTAATACTGTTATACCGATTTAAAGTTTCTGATATATATAATTAAAATTCATATATTTCAAAAATCCAAATATGATCCTAATCAGTTTGTATTTTTGGGGGGTTCGCTAGAAAATAGCATTTTCAAAAAGTTTTTAAAATATTTTTCAAAATAACAAATATTAGAACACTTGCATTAGTGCTTATATAATAAATAAATAAAAAGGACCACATTTAGTCAACCAAAACAAAATTCACTCACATTAAACCATGAAGAGTTTGGTAAAAATACATTATTACTATAGTAACTATGTAAATTTACACTGAGATTATTCATTTTTTTTTTCCCGTTATTTATTTCGAAAATGAAGGAAGAGAATGGATGCAGGGACGGAGCCAAGCTTGGACTATGGGAGGCAATGGCCCCCCCAAGTTTTTTTATAAAAAAATTAATACAGATATAGGTATTAATTTTAGAAAATTTATTCTATAAAATTACACTTTGTTCCCTTAACAATATCATTGATTCTTTTAAGAGTAATGCTATAACTAGGCTAGTTTAGGATTTGATCCAACCGCTACAATGCTCCATCGTAGGTGTCCCGCACGGTGGTCAGAGGAGATTTGGGCATACCGACAATGGCCAGTGCGGCAATTGGTGGCTATTTTACACTCTAACGAGAAACCACACCGCACCAAGTATGTATGTGTGTGTGTGTATATATTTATGCTATAATTTAACATATGTATGATGTATTTTATATATAGAATTATATGTTTCAGTAGAGAGAAGACAAAATAGAGGGTTTGAGAGACGCAGGGAAATATGGCACTAGAGAAACTGGAGTTGTATATATGGGTTAAAAACATTAGGGTTTTTACAAAAATTTATTTTGTATAATCTGATACCAAAATGACGCCGTTTTGAACCTGACATTAATTTTAATATCAGTTCCAAAACTACGTCGTTTTGGTATAAGTCTTAAAAAAAAAAAAAAAAAAAAAAAAAAAAAAAAAAAAATCAAAACGACAGCATTTAAATTTTAAACCCTAGAATTATTAGATACCCACCTCTCTCATTCTCTCATTAGATGCCCACTCTCCCTCTCCCATAAACGTCTCCTCCTCGCCTCTCTCTCTCTCTCTCTCTCTCTCTCTCTCTCCTCACTTCTTTGCCTCCGCTGCTTGCTACCACTGTTTTCAGCCGCTTGATACCACAATTCTTGGAGTTTCACTCTTTGCTCTCTCCTTTTTGCTATTCTCAGGAAGTTTTATAGAAGGTTTTGAATTTTAATGCTCCTTACAATGCTTTCTTTGAGGTTTGTTTATGTATTTTATTTTCAATGGTTTTGTTTTATCTTTTATAGATTCGGTTTATTTATTTATTATTTATTTTTAAATGGGTTTTTTGTGATTTGAAATGAGATATTTTTGGGAGAAAGATTATGAATTTGTTTGTATTTGTGTGTTTTATTTTTCTTTTTATGGAATAATTGGGTTTTTGAATGATTATGAATTATGATGGGGTTTAGGTTGTTAATTGTGTTTGTGTTTGATTCCTAAGAAAATGGAGGAATTAATCGAACTAACCACACTAAACCAGTATGGTGCACCTCACCTTGTGTAGATTGGTGTCATACCATTCATAGGTGAGGTGTGGTCAAGCATGAGAGAAAACCACACCCTATAGGTATGGTGCAAAAAACTCTCCAATAAACACTCACCATGTCAGCAATTTATAACAAAAAAGTGTTACTTTGACATTTTCCTCCATTTAAAGGGCATAAAAAAAATTTATAGATCTAAGATCTAAAACAAATTATACAAGCCTCAAAAAAATTAAACCAACAACAAAAATTACCAATAGAAAAACTTAAAAAAAAAAAAATCCTAGCCAACAAATTTCACCAAAAACAAATTTCTTTTAAAAATTTTTAAACAAAATAATTTTATTCTTACCCAATAGAAGACACACCGATATCTAGCCCAATACCTCCCTCCTTCACCTCCCCCGAATGCGCATGTTTCTAATTTAATATCTACTCTAATACATGTTAACCCATTAATTACTACAATTAAAAAGAATAAAATATTGTCTTTCATTTTCAATTTGAGATTAAATATTTCACTAACTTCTTATATTAATTCTCATATCATTATAATTATGTTGTCATATTTATTTATTTTTATTAAATAATATTAAAATAGACATAAATTTTTACGATATCTTATATATGCAAATGTGTTCATAGCTAGTATTTTTTTTTTAGAAGAATGTGTTCATATTATTGATAGCTTGAATCTTTTTGGATTGACGACATAACTAAAAAACAAGTTCTTCGGAACACGTTAACATATACGATTATGGTACGCGGCGGACCAATGAGAAGCTGAAAACGCATAGGTCAGTGACGATTTTTTAAGGTCAGCTACAGGTCTGTGATCAATTTGCCATTGCCATTGGACAAACTTGTTCACGAAAATAACTTAGGAAGTGACATTGCTGTGTCTCTTTGTGCTTACTGTACATTACTCAGATCCTACGCTACATTACTGTCTTCTTGTGCTGGTGGGATGCATTGCACTACAGGGCACACAGGCACGTAAAGTTTATCGGGTTAGACACAATGGACTTCCTTTTTGACCTTTATAGCAAGGGCACAGCAACTTCCGAGGAACAACAACGTTTTTATATTTACTACATACTATGAACCTGAAGTATGCTGACAACAACTTATGTACCACTGCCACCTTTGCCCTACGCCTCCTATCTCAAAGTTATACTTTTGGTCTCTTTCCTTTGTCTCTTTTACCAAAGCCACTAGAACTTTTTTTTGAGGATTAAAGCCACTCGAACTTTGAATGACTAAAGGGAGGTGATATACCTAGATAGAGAAAAGGAAAGAGGAGTAGAGGACCCAATTTATCTTTTATGTCTGACCTTGCATGATTACCCTTTTGATAGCAAGTATAGACTATAGACTATGCAGTATAGACTATGCAGCATGATTGATTGGCCTTTGAGTAGTATTACGTTCATAATATTTTCATAATAAATTCTATATAACAAATTGTTATTGGGTTCTAATCTTGGTCGTCACTGAAATTACTATTTTATCTACTAATAATAGTTAATAACAATTTTTCACTTAAAATTTGTAATGAAATTGTTATGAAAATATATATTGTGGACGTAACATTTCTCTTGAAATTTAAGTTCAATGGAGTGAGTCCTCTTCCTTTCAATTATCTTTTAAGTTTAAGTTTTAATTCAATTGAAGTTAGATTTATCAAAAGACATATGCTTACTATATGTAATTTAATTTGTTTCACTTGACTTAGTCAAATAAAAGGTCTAACCAACTTAATTTGAATATTTAAATCTATGAAATCAAACATTTTTTTTTTTTTCATTTCATATTAAAAATTAACAGCAAAGTGAAATTTATCTATACAATCAAATAAAAATTGTACAATCCATAAGATTAGGCAACCCAGTAAAACACATAGTTCTTCTACAACCATAACAAAATCATACAATATCATAACAAATTGAATTGTCTTCATTTTTACATGCAATATACATGCAACTCTCACAAAATTAGAATATATGAAGATACTTGAATTTAAAATTAAAAAATAGTAAAACAAATGGAAAGCATTATGGTTCTTAACAAGGATGGAACCCAATTTTTTTTTTTTTTTTGGGGCACCAAAGATTAAAAAAAAAAAAATTTAGAATTCAAGAATGAAAAAATCACATACAAAGAATCTACATATCAAACAAAAGTTACAAATATTTTGTCATCTTATATCCAATATTCTTCTAATACATTAAAAAAGGAAAAAACTCACATTCAAACTTCACAAGTCATAGACAATCGATCAAACTTATTACCCTCATAAGTTAAGAGCAAGTTTTACCGTATATAAAGAAGGAATTAGAGAGAGAAAAAAAACTGATAAAAGTTTATGGAATTGGATATGGAAAACCCCATGCCCACATAAAATATTTAAATTTTATATGGAAATGCACCCATAATAGATTACCAACATGCTCCTTTATTGCTCACCACCAATGTGGTATTGGCCTAGGCCAATACCACATTGGTGGTGAGCAATAAAGGCCTTGAGTGTCTCCAATGTCTAAATCTTGAAAGCACTTTACATGTCATTCGAGACTACTCTTGGGTAAAGAAATTCTTGATTGCTCTCCCGGGACAACTAGAAACACACACACACACACACACACACACACACACACATATATATAAATTCTAGTAGAATAGTTACATGAAAAATTAACTAATATATCTTCTAGCTCTTTTCAAATGATGCCTTGGAATATTCAATTTGCTTATGGAATTTGGCAACTTTGGCTATCTAGGAATAATAGGATATTCAACCCTCCTTTTGAAACACTAAACCAGCTAATGCACAAAACTTCACATTTAGCCGCAAAATTTTATCATCTTGCATACAATTGGAAAACAAAAGTTACAAAAGTCACTAAAATAATATCTTGGCGTCCTCCACAAACCCTATTTGTTACTTTAATTATAACCCTAGTAAAGCAGGAGATGGAGATGTATTAAGAGACAGCAAGGGAAGATGGATAAAAAGTTTCTCAATTCATATAGGCATTGCAACAAATAATATGGAAGAAATATGGGCTATTAGATATGGTTTAAAAAGGGCTTGGGAGTTTGGATATAAACATATAAACCTAGAAATTAACTCTCAAATTGTCTTCAATTAGCTAATAACATATGGTGTTCTATCATCAAAACTTTCTATTATGATTTTGGATTGAAGGATGTTGCTCAGCCAAGAATGGATTGTCCTTCTACATCATGTCTTCCATGAAGCAAATGATGTGGTAGATGAACAAGTAAAGAGTTGACGGGAGCACCAATGTAGTTTCAGAGAATATAATAAATATCCAAATTTTGTTTATGTAAAATATGTATGTGATATTTTGAAAATAGGCACTTCTCGTGAGTGCCCATGGACAATATTTGTAACAATGCTCCTTAGTTAATAAATAAATTATCTTTCTTATTAGAAAAAAGAGATAAAAAAAGAGTATTTAAAAAATAATAATAAGAAGGAGAAGTTGTATAAATAGATAGAGCCCATCCCAACCTATTTTTATAAACAAAATTATGTTATAGAGTATTTATATTTAGTTTTACATTTTTTCTTCTTCTAAATTGTCTCTTCAAAAAGTCACTTTATTTACTTTAGCTATCTACTTTTACAATACAATACAACGTACATTTCATTATTCATTTTAAATATATTATGTTAAAATAATAAAAAATAATTATTTATCTATAATTTTTCTACATGCACAGAAGCAATTGCACAACAAATAAAAAAAAAAAAAAAAAAAAACCCAATGCCCACCCAACCACTCAATTACGCAGAACCACCACAACACCACCTACGGCTAGAAGCACCACCACAATGCCATTCACCGATGGTGTCGCTGCTTGTGAGAGTGATAGAGAGTCCGATAGAGATCCAGATTGTGAAGAGACAAGGAGAGAGTTATGGGTTTTTTACTCAAATGAGAGAGAGAGAGTGTGTGTGTTTTGAATATTTTTAATCTCTTATTTCTTGGTTTGTCTTAATTTTCTGTTAATTTTAGTGGGACTGTCATGAGCTTGCTGGCCATCTTTTGAGATCCCTTTGGACACTTCGAATCCATAAATAAGCAATAAGTGGATGCCGATACGTGTAAGAACTTTGTTCATGGAAAGATATTCTGTTTATTTCGAAAATACAATTCATCTAATCAACAAATTGTGTAAATTGATTCGTTTGGTAAACATACAAGATTAATTTCCTTTAATGAATCACAAAACAAGATTTGATCGATCAAGATGATTAAAACCCTCTTAAGGGGGATTTCATGATATGATTTATCTGCTCCACGAGGTTATCTTGAAGAAATAAAAGAATCCCACTGATTAATGGATTCTTAACTGGAAATTTGAAAGTTACTTTGAATAATGAGAAAAAGATATTTGTTCATGGTTCTGTTCAATGCATAAATATCATTTTAAGAACCATGATAATATTCTTAGGAACCTAAGGCACCGAGGAAGTCTAGAGGCACAAAAACTTTAACACCTGCTAATGTGACAAATTGTAAGTAGTAGGTAAAATAAGTAATATCAATAGTAATTCTAGATGAAAACCAGTAAAAACTTGCTAATTTAGTTCGCGTGAAAAAAGATTGTCAATTTTTTTGTGTTAATCTATTATTCCCAAGGCCGGTAACAAACTATAGAAGAGAAAGGTCATGATTTGATACCATCTTAAAGTGGGGTCACTTCTTTTGGGATAAGACGGTCAAAAAGGCTCATCTCACTATCTTAGCATCCCAAAGTTTTGCCTTCCAAAAGATCTGCCTTTAATATAACTATAAATGATAGTACACTTAATTAACCACACATCTGATCTTTAATTACTAGAGAAGAAGGTGAGTAAGTTTGGGGGTCTTACATGGACTTGGCAAAATTTGATCCAAACCCATTAATCCAGTATGACCTTGAAAATGGATATAGAATCGATATTTTTGGATCTATAGGAAAAATGGTTTAACTTATAGCCAATTGCTATTGAAATGCTCGGTTAGGTTGGGTCAACCTATAACCAACATGACCCATTTTTTAAAGAAGGGAACTTATTTGAAAAAAATAAAACAAATTTTTATTTGAAAGTAATATGCAAAGTTGAATTATTTCTCTCGGTGAAAAGAGGATTATAATCGTTTAGCTAATTTTTCATTATTGGCACTCGATCTCTAGCTTGAGCATTTCTTTACTTAGTTTTGATTTGCACTCAAAGTTAGTTAAATGAATTTGAATGTAATATTTAATACATATAATAGTCATAATTAAAAAAAATTAATTCTTTATTGACTGATTTTCATTGTATTCTAAATTTATATTAGAAGTTTGTATTTTAGATTAAAATATTGGCAAAATTATTCGTCAATTTAAGATGCAATTTTCAAGTAAGATTATTTTCACTATTGGATCTACTACATACTAACATTGAGTAAATTGAGAAACAATTCATATATATATATATATATATATATTACCTGTTTTGTTATGTTTTTGTTTTAAAACAATATTGTTTGTTTAGTTATCTTTCTAGGTAAATTAACTTTATAATTATTTTATATGCAACAGGTGTACCTGATGAGATTGATAACTAAATATGATCCAACAAATTTTTTGTTGTGTGTGTGGTGATGATAAGATTTGTGAAATTTGGATTGTGTAAACTTAAAAATTTATGTATATATTATTTAACTTTTATTTTTGATTATTTTGTTGTTTATTCTCTTATTTTTATTGAAAGAAAGATAAAATTCAAATTATATTGAGCCAGCATTGTTTATAGTTAACCAACAAGATACACTGAGCATTGACATCAAGCTATGTCAATGTTGTTTTTATCCTAAATTTAGCTAACCCAGTCCAAAAATACACGCCATTAGGATTGCCACCACCAAACCAAAATTTTTTTTTAAAAGAAAAATTAAATCTACAATCTCCCCAGTTTGGGGAGGTATTGTAGCTTACCAAAAACACACACTCTCTCTCTCTCTCCCAAAGTTCTCACACCTGCTATTGGTCATCGACCTTGATCAAATATTAGGGGGTCCTATTTTTTGAGGAGAAAGGTGAGGAAGGCCAATCAAGTTTTTTCAAACTGAGGAGATAGAAAATTTTGTCAACAAAAAGTAATTTTTGAATATAAATTTTGTTAGTGAATTTGTGATTAATGATTGGTGATTTGTGAATTGTTTAATTATGTGGAAGAAATACTGAAATTGCATTGTACATCTATAATAGGTTTAAAAAGACATGATCCCAAGTGGATATTTGGCATGTTCCCCCTCTTCCAAACTAGAAGTGGTGAGAGAGAAGATGTTAAAATGGCAAAAGGCGTGGAAGAAATAAAAGAAATATTTGAATAGAATAGAGAAATAAATAGAGTCTAATTGTTTTGAATTGGAAAAATACGATGATAGTTTAGTCGATTCAAGCTTATTAGCTTCTTGAACATAAGAGAGAGAGACATTTGAAGGTTAATTTTTTACTTGTCTCTTACTATTCATTTCTCGTCTTAAATAGTAATACGTACAAGCAACACATTAGGAAATTAAGTTCAAAACACAAACTAATTCAAATTACTAACTGATACTCAAATGAGTCAAATAGCAACTAAGAAAATCTAATCCTTTCACATCCTACATGATAAGAAGAGCTTTTATCGCTAAGTCCTATCACTAATAATCCTACTGGACCAAGCCAACCTTCATCACTTATCCTAACATAAGACCAGGTCATAACATTCCCTTCCTTATAAGGTGATGGACCAATACCTTAATGCCATTTTGGTCACTATGTTTATGCACTTCTTTTTGACAAGCAGCCCCGAGTGAATGAAAGTTTTTTAATTGTTGGTTATTCTTGGGATAGGACATTTGTTGGATCTAATGTCTTTGGTTGGTCTTGGATCTCTGATATGCATGTAAGAGCAACTGCATCAGTCCGTGCAAAGTTTTTGTCTATTTTGCAAGAAAAACCTACTTTTTCTATTTTACACACCCATTTTTACAAAACACCCACATCAGTTTGTCTATTCTACCATCTATTTTATTTAAATAATAATTTTTCTCACTTTTTATTATTATTTCCCACCGGTCCCACCACCTCACCAAACTCTCCAAAATATCTCTGACACTCTCTATCTCTTTATTTTCCACCTTCTTCTTGCTTCTTGTTTCTTCTTTTTTTCTTTTCCTTCTCCTTCTTACATCTTCGAAATTTTCATCTTCTTCTTCTCATTCTCATTCTTCTTCTTTTTCTTTTTCTATTTGAGTTTGATTATGGCTAGTGATTTTGGGTACGCAATTTTGGTGGTGATTTTGCGCAGATTTTTCCACTACATGGATGGTGATTTAATTTGGGGCTCTCCATTGACTGTTGCTGTTGCTACTTCTTCTTCTTCTTCTTCAACACCTTGTTCTTCTTGCCGATCCATTCGCAGATCCAAGCACCGATCCACTCTCTCTGTCTCTGTTGGTGTGTTCGTGTGTGGGTGTGTTTGGTTTTGTGGAGTCTGTTGTTGATTTTGTGGTTGATTTTTGATTTTGTGTCTGTGGGAGTGTGTGTATCAGAGGAAGAAGAAGATGATGAGGGCGTTGGTTTTGCAGATGGAGAAGAGAGAGAAAAAAAGGAGCAAAATTAGAAATTATTAAAAATAATGTATAGAAGAGCTACAGTAACCGTGCATAATGCACGGTTACTGTAGCACTTATGCATTTATGCACAATTTTACACATACTGATGTTGGTGTTTTTTTTGGTCAAAATGTGTAAAATGAGTTACTTTTTGTATTTTGCAAGATTATCCATAGACTGATGCGGTTGCTCTAATTCACAGGTTCTTGCATCTTTGACTCGAGTGGGAGCTTCCATTGGTGCTTCATTAATTGATATTATAGGGCACATAGGAACTCCATCCACTTGGTGCATTGATAGGAGTTGTATTGACTTGATAGAAGTATGTGGTGAGACTGTGTGTGTGTGTATTGAGCTTCTATGTGTGCATATACATGTATGTTAGTGTTGAGCATATTAATTGGAAGTTAGTTATAGGAAGTTGGTTACTATGCCAGCTGTATGTGCCAGCTAAGGGTGGGCTGATGAGTTTAACTGATTGTAACTACCAGATTGTATTGCACTAAGCTGTATATAAGGTAAAGAAGGGTGTATGAGAAGTTTAAGCAGAAATAATACCAATTTTCCTTGACTCATTCTTCCTAATCTCTCAATCTCTCTCTAATCTTCCTATTCTCTATTCTCTTTCCTTGGAGGTTGGTTTCCTCGAAACAACCCTTGAACACAATCACCTTTCCCTAAGCTGATTTTATCAATTTGGTTTCAGAGCCTACTTTGTCTTCATGGCAGAAACACAATCCTTGACTGCTCTCAATGAGAAATACAATACTTTTTCATCCACTTTTGACCAACATGAATAAGAAATTCGAGGCATTCATCAGAAATTAGATGTTATGACCTTGGTGTTACAGACATTGACAGAAGTTGTGCAAGGACCCACTGAAGCCGGGAATCAATGACAACATGGGACTGCACCTTCATCTTTAGCAACTACCACAACATCATTGGACTCAGTCACAGCAGTTCCAAAGATAGTGAGATTGGAATTCCCAAGGTTCAGAGGAGAAAATCCCTCAGGTTGGGTCTACAAGGCTCACTAGTTCTTCCAATTGTACAACACTCCCATCAATCAAAGGATTCTTCTAGCTTCTTATCACATGGAGGATGAAGCTTTGATCTGGTTTCAAGAAGCTGAGGAAACGGGGCAATTCACTAGTTGGGAAGCCTTTGTGAGAGCTTTACATATCAGATTTGGAGCTTTGGCCTATGATGATCCGATGGAAGCATTAACAAAGTTACGGCTGGTCAGTTCTGTTTCTTCCTACAAGGCTCAGTTTGAAGCTTTATCAAATAGGATCAAGGAATTGTCTGAAAAACATAAACTAAGCTGCTTTTTGAGTGGGTTAAGGGATGAAATTTGTTTACCTGTCAAGATGTTTAATCCACAAAACCTTAATTCAGTCTTTGGCCTTGCTAAAATACAAGAAGAATATCTCCTTAGTAACAAGAAAACCACTAAGCCTTGGATAGATGTGCCTAAACCCTCTATTCTTGGACCACCACCACCAATTAAGAATGAAAAGATGGACAGTAAAACTTCCAAATTACCTATTTAGAGACTTCCTGCTGCATAGATTGAAGAAAGAAGGAAGAAGGGAATGTGCTTTCATTGTGAGGAAAAGTGGCATACGGGACATCAATGCAAGACTCCAAAAATTTTCCTTATGGAAGGTTTGTTAGAATTTCATTTTGATGTCCAATTGAAAGAAGTGGATTCTAATGTATATGGTGGGTTGGAGCAAGGTGTGGAGGAGGATATGGCAGGGTTCAGAGGCAGTGGCATTGAAGGTACTGTAGAATTGAAGGGCAGTGTTGCTGAAATCACCCTTTATGCATTACTTGGTAGCCCTTCCCCAGGTACAATAAGGGTTTTGGCAAGAATCAAGTAACAAGAGATGGTTATTTTGATTGATAGTGGCAGCACAGAAAATTTTTTGGATAAAGGTATGTTGAAGGCCTTGAATTTACCTTTGTCATCTCAGGATACATTTGAAGTCTAGATTGCTAATGGTGCTTTAATCAAGACTAAAGGGATTAGTTATGGGGTTCCAATTAGAGTTCAAGGGCATATCTATAAGGTGGATTTGAACATATTGCCCCTTGGTGATTGTGCAATAGTCTTGGGTACACAATGGTTGTATTCCTTGGGGTTGATTCAATGGGACTTCAAGCATCTCACTATGCAATTCTGGTATGAAGGCATTTCTGTTCTGCTTAAGGGTTTACAACCCTCAAAGCCTTCCTTGCAAGAGGGTGAGAAGTTTTTGACACCTGCTGTCAAGAAGGGGTTGTTGTTGCAGATTGTAGCTACTCCTCCAGCAGCTTCAACAGTGCAGCCACATCCTGCTTTAGCCCAATTACTTCAGGACTTCAGCAAGTTCTTTAAGTACCTACTAGTTTGCCACCACTCAAGAATCATGAACATTCCTTCATTTTGAAAGAGGGCAGTCAACCCATCTGTGAAAGGTCTTACAGGTATCCATTCTATCAAAAATCTGAGATTGAAAAGATTGTTAAAGAATTGCTTGAGGCAGGATCTATTAGAGCTAGCCAAAGTCCATTTTCTTCACCTATGTTGTTGGTGAGAAAGGCAGATGGCAATTGGCGTATGTGCATTGACTATAGGTCACTTAATAAGGCCATTATTAAGGATAAGTATCCAATTCCAGTGGTAGATGAATTACTTGATGAGTTGTGTGGAGCAACAATCTTTTCTAAACTGGATCCTAGGTTTGGTTACCATCAAATTAGAATGAAAGAAAGTGACATTCCAAAAACTGCATTTAGGACTCATGAGGGCCACTATGAATTCCTAGTCATGCCCTTTGGCCTAACAAATGCACCCTCCACTTTCCAATCTTTAATGAATGACATCTTTAAAACTTTCTTAAGGAAGTTTGTTTTGGTGTTCTTTGATGATATTTTAGTCTTTAGCAAGACCTTAGATGAACATGTTTCTCATTTAAAATTGGTCTTGGAGGTGCTGCTTCAGAACCAATTGTTTGCTAAAATGAGCAAATGTGTTTTTGGGTGCCAAGAAGTGGAGTATTTGGGACATTTAATTTCAGGTGAGGGGGGTTAGAACTAATCCTAAAAAGACTGAGGCTATGCAGAATTGGCCTACTCCCACTTCTGTTAAGGCTATAAGGGGGTTTCTTGGGTTAATTGGGTATTATAGGAAGTTTATAAAAAATTATGGAGTCATTGCTTTACTTAAAAAGGACTCTTTTCATTGGTCCTCTTATGCTGAATTGGCTTTCAATGCTCTTAAGCAAGCTGTTTCTAATCCACTAGTCTTGGCTTTACCTGATTTCTTGAAGCCTTTTGTGATTGAATGTGATGCTTCTGGTTATGGATTGGGTGCTACTTTGATGCAAGACAATAGACCTTTAGCTTATCATAGTGAGGCACTTAAAGGTAGGTGCTTGCATCTGTTTACTTATAAAAAGGAGCTATTGGCATTAGTGAAGGTTGTTAAGAAATGGAGGCCTTACTTGGTTGGCAATCCTTTTTTCATTAAAACTGATCAGCATAGTCTCAAATACATCCTTGAATAGAGAATTGACACTCCTACTCAACAGAAGTGGATCACAAAGCTGTTGGGTTATTCTTTTGTGGTGGAGTACAAAAAAGGGAGATAAAATAGAGCTGTTGATGCTCTTTCTAGAGTGCAACCTTCTGCTGATAGCCTTGCCCAAGATGCTTCACTTTATCTCATTTCATTCCCTTGTTCAATGTGGTTGGATTTACTCAAGGCTAGTTACAATTCTGATGTGGTTTACCAAGACTTGCTTTCTAACCTTGTTGATCCCAACAATCTTCCTCTAGCTAGTTATTCTTTACAGAATGGACTTGTTCTTTACAAGAATAAGATATAATCAGCCCTACATCTTCCTTGATTCCATTGATCCTTCAACAAATGCATGACAACCCAATTAGTGGTCATTCAGGTTACCATAAGACTCTTCACAGGGTTAAACAGGATTTTTATTGGCAGGGCATGAAGTCTGCTATTAAGGATCATATCAGGTGTTGTGAGGTTTACCAAAGAACCAAAAGTGATACTTCTAAACCAGCTGGCCTATTGCAGCCTCTTCCCATTCCTGATAGGCCTTGGTTGGATATTGGCATGGATTTCATTAAAGGGTTGCCTAAATCTCATGGTCAAGATGTTATCTTGGTAGTGGTTGACAGACTCACCAAGTTTGTGCACTTCTTCTCTCTTCATCATCCTTTCACTGCTTCCAAAGTTGTTGTTGTGTTCATGCAGGGTGTCTTCAAACTACATGGCATGCCCAAGTCAATTGTCAGTGATAAGGGGGGTTGTCTTTATTGCTGCTTTTTGGAAGGAGTTGTTTAGGTTGCAAGGCACTAAATTGGCCATGACCTCAACTTATCATCCACAGTCTAATGGTCAGACTGAGCTTGTTAATAGAAGCCTGGAGCAATACTTGAGGACATTTGTGAGTGACAGACCTCATGAGTGGACTGATTGGTTGCATTTGGTAGAATATTGGTTCAATTCTAATTACCACACTTCTGCCAAAATGACTCCCTTTGAGGCACTGTATGGTTACCCCCCTCCTAGACTATTGGATTATGTTTCTGGTGTAACTAAAGTAGAGGCAGTGGATAACTTCTTACATACTAGACATGAGCTTCTTCCTTTTTTGAAATAGAATCTGACTTCAGCACAGGCCAGAATGAAGCTTTTGGCTGATCAATACCAGTCTGATAAGTCCTTTAGTGTTGGTGATTGGGTTTACATTAAGCTCCATCCTTATAGATAGTCTTCTCTGCGAGTGAAAGGGTATAACAAGTTCTCTCCAAAGTTCTTTGGTCCATTTCAGATTGTTCAACGCATTGGTGAGGTGGCTTACAAGGTGGCTTTGCTAGAGGGCTGTCCTATCCACCTTGTGTTCCATGTTTCTTGTTTGAGATAGAAATTGGGGGCTCAGGTTACTCCAATTCCTTCTCTTCCTCCCATGGATTCAGCTGGTCTACTTCAGCCTGAACCTATTGCAATTCTGCAGCAGAGGTCCAAGCAGTTGAGGAGCCGTGTTATTATTGAGGTATTGGTTCAATGGCAAGGACAATCTGCTGAAGATGCAACCTGGGAGTCTCTTTGTGTTCTTCACAATAGATTTCCTCACCTTGTGGGCAAGGTTCTTTGAAGGGAAGGGGGGGGGGGGGACTTTGTTGAGTTGTCTAACCTTGATCTCTGACCTTGAGGACAAGGTTTTTTAAGGGGGGTGGATTGATAGGAGTTGTATTGACTTGATAGAAGTATGTGGTGAGAGTATGTGTGTGTGTGTGTGTGTATTGAGCTTCCGTGTGTGCATATACATGTATGTTAGTGTTGAGCATATTAATTGGAATTTAGTTATAGGAAGTTAGTTACTATGCCAACTGTATGTGCCAGCTAAGGGGCTAAGGGTGGGCTGATGAGTTTAATTGATTGTAACTACTAGATTGTATTGTCCTAAGCTGTGTATAAGGTAGAGAAGGGTGTATGAGAAGTTTAAGCAGAAATAATACCAATTTTCCTTGACTCATTCTTCCTAATCTCTCAATCTCTCTCTGATCTTCCTATTCTCTATTCTTTTTCCTTGGAGGCTAGTTTCCTTGAAACAACCCTTGAACACAATCACCTTTCCCTAAGCTAATTCTATCAATAATCCTGAAGCCTTTGCCGTTTGAAACCATCCACAAGATACGATGTGAAGAGGGTCCTTGTGAACCAGGGAAGTGGAGCTGAGATTATGTATCTAGATCTATTTAAGGGGTTAAATCTCAAGCTTGAGGATCTAGAGAAATATGATTCGCCGTTGGTTGGCCTTGATGGGAGAACTATCATCCCCCGAGGAATGATCAGGCTACCTGTACAGGCAAGGAATGAGGTGGTGCAGGTGAACTTTATTGTAGTTGAGGCTTATCCACCATATATAGCTATCTTGGCTAGACCCTGGCTGTATGTGTTGGGAGCAGTATCATCTACCATGCATTTGAAGGTTAAGTATCCCACTAGGGGGCAAGTAGGGGAATTGGTTGGAAGCTAGGCAGTGGCAAGACAATGTTTGGTGGCTGCTATCGGGCAGCAATCACTGCAGGAGGCTTTTACCGCATTGGAAGAAGGTCCATAGCAATTAACTAACCTCGAGGATGAACTTCAGGCTAACTCGAAAGGGTTAATATCAGAGGAACTGGAAAAAGTGGTAATAGAGTCAGAGGGGGATAAGTATTTTCAAGTTGGGGCTCAGTTACCCCTTGTTGACAAGGAGGAACTAATAAGCTTTTTGAAGAGTAACGTGGATGTTTTTGCATGGAATACTTACGAGGCACTAGGGATTGATCTGGAATTCATGTGCCATCACTTGAACGTAAATCCGAGTGTTGTACCAAGGAGGCAACCCCCCCGATGTTCTTCAAAGGAGCATGTTGAGGCAGTAAAGGAAGAGGTGGTCAAGCTCAAGCAAGCGGGGGCAATCAAGGAAGTTTTTTACCTTGAGTGGTTGGCAAACACTGTGGTAGTAAAGAAGAAGAACGGGAAGTGACGTGTTTGCGTTGATTTCATGGATCTAAACAAGGCATGTCTGAAGGATCCTTTTCCTATCCCTCAAATTGATCAATTGGTAGATGTAACGGTTGGACATTCTCGGATGAGTTTTTTGGATGCCTTCCAAAGATATCACCAGATACCTTTAGCCTCCCTGACCAAGAGAAAACAGCTTTCCGGGCTCCAACAGGGAATTTCCACTACCGAGTAATGCCCTTCAGCTTGAAGAATGCTGGATCTACGTATCAAAGGATGATGACCTAGATGTTTGAGTCTCAAATTGGGCAGACCGTTGAGGCATATATTGATAACATGGTTGTAAAGAGTAAACAGACATTGGAGCATTTGAAGGACTTGAGGGGTGTGTTTTTAGTTCTTAGGAAACATAGGTTGCATCTTAATGCCTCTAAATGCTCTTTTGGCGTCAGCTCGGGAAAATTTCTAGGATACATGATAACTCACCGGGGAATTGAGGTTAATCCCGACCAGATCAAGGCCATAAATGGTTTGCATCCACCTCGGAATCCTAAAGAAGTGCAAAAGCTGACAGGAATGACGGCTGCCTTGAATAGGTTTATTTATTGGTCAGTAGATCGATGCCAGCCATTTTTCCAGCTCCTTCACAAGTGCAAAGATTTCGAATGGTTCGAGGAATGTATAACGACTTTTGAAGTATTGAAGCAGTATTTGTCACATCCTCCTATTCTCTCTCGACTGGAGGGGGAGGAGGTATTATATACCTATATAGCAGTTATTGATCATGCAGTAAGTTTGGTTTTGGTTAGAATAGAGAATAGAGTGCAAAGGCCTGTCTATTATGTTAGCAAATCCTTGCAAGAGGCAGAGACTCGCTATCTACCTTTGGAAAAAGCAGTTTTGGCCATTATACCTGCTATGAGGAAGCTTCCTCATTATTTCCAGGCACATATTGTCATGGTGCTCACGCAACTCCCTTTGCAAGCATTGCTACGGAAGTCTGACTATACTGGAAGGATTGCCAAATGGGGGACCATGCTCGGGGCCTTTGATATTAAATACTTGTCTCGTACTGCTGTAATGGGGCAAGTTTTGGTGGATTTAGTTGCAAAGTTTATTGTGGATGCTGCGGGGGATGAGGGGGTAGGACCGAGTGTCTTGGTGGTTTCAACCTCTTCTCCTGCATCCTGGGAGGTGTACATTGATGGAGCGGCAAACTAAAAGGGCTTCGGAGTGGGAATTGTTCTGGGATCCCCCGAGAAGCTAGTTGTAGAAAAGTCCTTGCAGTTGGGCTTCCCGGCCACCAATAATGAACCTGAGTATGAAAATTTATTGGCCGGGATGGCAATGGTTGGCAGGCTTGGGGGGGAAGTTATAGAAGTTTATTCAGACTTACGGTTGGTGGTCGGGTAAGTCAATGGAGAATTTGAGGCCAGAGATCAATGAATGCAAGGGTATCTCATTAAATTTAGGCATGCCCAATCTCGCTTTAAAAGTTTCTCTCTCAAGCAAATGTCGAGAGGGTAGAACTCCCATGCAGATTCGTTGGCTATGTTAGCCACCCTTTCGGGACTAGGCTTGCCTTGAGTCATAATTGTAGAAGATTTGGTAGCTCCCAGAAATGTTGATCAGCTACTAGTTGGAGTGCATAGCATACAAGTCGGACCAAGTTGGATGGACCCTTTAGTTTTATTCTTAAAAAGTGGACTACTGCTCGAGGATAAAAATGAAGCTGAAAAGATATGTAGAAAGGCCCCATGATATTGGCCTTCCGAGGAGTACAAATTGTATAAACACTCCCACTTGGGACCATATCTAATGTATGTTCATCCAAAAACTGTAGAACCCTTGTTGGAGGAACTGCATGAAGAGATTTATGGGAGTCCCACTGGGGAAGGTCTTTATCGCATAAAGCTCTCACCCAGGAATATTCATGGCCAAGTAGGCAAAAAACTACCCAAGATTACGTTAAGAAGTGTGATCAGTGTCAAAGGTATACCCCGAATATTCATCAGTTTGGAGGGGTCTTGAATCCACTTTCTAGTCCTTGACCGTTTGCCTAGTGGGGCTTGGACATAGTGGAACCATTTCCCAAAGTTACTAGAAACCGAAGATGGCTTCTTGTCGGGACTGACTACTTCATAAAGTGGGTTAAAGCTGAGCCACTTACTAATATTAGAGACATGGATACAAAGAGGTTCATTTGGAGGAACATCGTTACCAGAATCGGGGTTCCCCATATGCTGATCTCGGATAATGAATTCCAATTTGACAATAAGGCTTTTAAAAGGTATTGTGGGGAGTTAGGTATTAGAAACAGGTATTCTACCCCAGCCTATTCACAAGGAAATGGGCAGGCAGAAGCGGTTAATAAGGCCATAGTATCTGGGTTGAAGAAAAGGCTGGACGACGTGAAAGGAAGATGGGTGAATGAGTTACCCTATGTGTTGTGGACATATCGCACCACACACTGAAGATAAACAAGAGAGACTCCATTCTCAATGACCTATGGGTCCGTAGCGGTCATACCTCTTGAGGCAGGGTTCCCGACCTTGAAAACTGATTAGTTCAATGTAGAAGAGAATGGCTATTTACTTTTAGCGAGCTTAGAGTTAATCAATGAAAGAAGAGAAGTAGCCATGGTTAAAATGACACATTATCAGCAGAAACTTAGGTAAGGGTATGACAAGGGAGTAAAGCTGAGGCCATTGGCTTCTAGAGATTTGGTCTTAAGGAAAGTAGTGGGAACAGCAAAGAACCCTTCATGGGGAAAGTTAGGTCCTAATTGGGAAGACCCGTATATGATAACTTTAGTAGCAGGAATTGAGGCTTATTATCTAGAGGATTTAGATGAAAATACTGTTCTGCATCCATGGAATGTAAATAACCTACGTAGGTATTATTATTAATAATATAGTGGATTCTATTCAGCTCTCATCTATTCATTGATTGATGTTTGGTTTACAAGTTGTTTTGCACTAAAATTAACTCTGATATTAAGTGTTAAATAGAACCTCGGTTTTGTTCGATTCCTCGGGTCACAAGCCTTGGGTAAATTAACTCTTATGTATAATTGGTTAAGTGTTAAACAGAACCTCGGTCTTGTTCGACTCCTCGGGTCACAAGCCTTGGGTAAATTAACTCTTATGTAAAATTGGTTAAGTGTTAAACAGAACCTCGGTCTTGTTCGACTTCTTGGGTCACAAGCCTTGGGTAAATTAACTCTTATGTAAATTTGGCTAAGTGTTATACAACATCTTGACTTTGTTCAACTCCTCAGTTATAATCCTTGGGTGAATTAAGCCCTGGTCTTAATTGCATCTCCAGTTTTTGAGCCTTGGGTAAATTAAGAGAATAAATAGATGTCAAAAAGACTTAACCTTAACGTAAGTAAAGTTCAATCCCACAGGTTCGGTTAAAACTCCATTTGAGCTTGGGGAATGTGCTGTTAAGGTTAAGTAGAATTTAAGGTGGTGTAACTTACTTAAGGTTATGCGTTAAATTCAAAAGAACATGCGTTATACTTGATAAAATAGAGAGTTGAAAATCATGCAAAACAAAGTTGGCACAAAAACGGGATATATTCATTCAGTCCAACAAGTTGATTATAGTAGAAGAAAAGAAGAAGAAGAAGAGGGGCGTTATTTAAACCTGGCCCGTTACAAAATAGCCTAAGTTCTAAGCAAGGAATGACCAGGCATCAACCTCCTTCTCTTTCTCCTTTTTTTTCCCTTTCAGCTACTCAACTTCTACAATGTCTTCAGGCTCTAACTCTACCATTGGGGTTGAAGGTTGTTGTTCCTTCTCCTTTCCAGCAGAAGGTGTAGGGGTCGGGACTGTTGTGGACTTCGATGCTGAGGAAGCAGAGTTTAGATCAAGAGGAGGAGGGGCAGAGCTTGGAGCAATGCGAAGAGCTGGAGGGTAATAGACCTTATTAGTCCCTCTCAGTTTAGCATTAGCATCAACCTTAGCAGCATTGAGGGCTTCGCCCCAGACTTCTAGGTAGAAGGCCCGAGCTACGTCTCTGAACTGGGCAGTAAGACTTTGAGCAGTCTTAGTCATACTAGCGTCATAGGCCACTTGCTCGACCTTCGCCCTTTTAGCATTTTTGCCCTCGAGCTATTTTTGCTGGCGTTTAATCTGCTCATTGGCCAAGGCCAGCTGTGTTTTGCTCCTCTTTAAAGATGCCCACAACTCTTCAACTTGTCTTTCAAACCCAGCTAGGGCAGCCTCGGCGTTCTTATGCCCTTTCTCGGCTTTAATTAGGTGAAAAAGCGAATCCTTATACTTTTTCTCAAAGTCAGCTAAGGCCTTGTCCGATTGTACCAGCTAGTTCTCTGCCTCTCGAGACTTGGAAAGAGCGTGGTCAACCCATTCCTCGGCTACAAAGGTTGCTTGCACCGCCTATTTTTAAAGAAATTACTTACATAAGTTATAATCTTGTTAAGTAATATGAGAGGATTTTAAGAAAAGAATAGATGCTTAACTAACCTTTGCGAGGTCCCTCTTTCTGCAAGAGGAACACTTCACGTTTCCTCAGCCCCTTCAACTCCTGCATGTCATCAAGAAGGAGCAGCGCCTTCTTTAGGCACTCGGACACTAGCCCAGATCTACCTTTCTGAGCGTCCCTGAGAGATGCTTCAGAGGTAACAGGGTACCCTAAGCTGAGCACAAAGGCAGGATTCCATATAGTGGCCTTGGACTGTTGCTTACTCTTAGTGCCCTTACCAGCCCCGGAAGAAGTGCCTTTCTTTTGTTGAGCCCTTGTGTCCCTAAGCTCCTTAGAAGAAGGTTGTTGTGTGGGTTGAGGTATCTCCCGTTCTTCAGAATCCTCAGTCTGTTTTCCCCATTTCCTCTTCTTCTCGGGGGCATCAACAATTGGAACGTGGGATGGAGCAAGGGTAGGTGGCCGTGGTTCAATGGGTACCACGGGGGCATCTCCCCCTGCATGGGCGGAGAGTAGTGCGAGCAGGTCGAGCGTTTTCTCTTCTAGCACCATGGCTTCAGGAATGTTTGTTGCTTCTTGGCTAGTATTGACTTGTGCAGCAACGAGATGGCGATGGGTGAGCATTGGAGAGTCCTCGGGATCTTCTTGGAAAAAAACTTCAAAATCTTAATCTTGTACCTCCCGAGTTGATTCGTTACTTGACTCTTCCCTTTCATCTTTGGAGGGAAGAGGTTGCTCGTGGGAGTAAAGGAGCTTGGCTACAAGTGGGGTGGGTAGCTGAGCGGCCTGTGTACCAGAGGGTGGAGGTTTGTTCAAAAATTTAGGATAGCTACGTCGATCAAGGCTAGCCTCAGGTCCTTTGCTTTAATCATGTATTTGGGAAATTGAAAGCGAGTGGAGATAGGTTTGAACCCTAGGATCACGTGCACTGCTCGAAGTTGTCCATCTCGGTGGAGGAAGATCTTTGATTGAAGAATCCGATTGAGGTCTACGAAGTTCACCAAGTTTTTGTTCAGAGCAGTGTGAAATTTGTCTACCGAGGAAATGGAGAAGAAAGGAGTTAGTTCTAAAAAAAATATATAATATTGAAAAATAGATAAAATCCTCTTTATGAGTAAATATAACGAGATAGGGAAAGAGGGCAATCTAAGTTATTCTAGGTTCTCTAGTATCCCACCTAGTTCCCCATCTTAGGTAGGGCAGTGCAAACCATCATGTCATTTACCCGAGATGATGAGGAAGTCTTCGTCCATACCCTTATTCAACTTAGGAATAAAAGAGATTAACCTAACAGAGGGTACTCTACATCTAAAATAATAACCTGTATCTTTCCCTTTCTGGCAATTATATATATACCCAATTCACGTTATGACACGTAAGGTTAGTCCCCTTTTTTCGGTTGATCATATCTACACTGCTGAGGACCCTAAAAAGGTTGGGAGAACATTGGGTCGGAGATAACCTAAAGTTAATAAGAAAATCCCTTGTTACCCTACCCATAAGAATCTCCATTCCTCCTTCAATAAAGGCAATCATAGGAATGATTACTACCCCAAGTGGTTTGTTTGTAACCAACCACTCCCCTAGTTCACAATGTTGAAGTTCAACATTCTTTAGAATTCTATACTTAGCCTTAAAAGCGGCCATGCCTTCGGGGGTATCAACTAATTTGGCAAATCTACCCATATTGTCTTATCGAGGGAATTTATTAAAAAAAAAAAAAAAAGGAATGTTTTCTTTAAATGTGGGATGAAGGGCCAAAGGCACTTACGAGCACTGGAAGGAATTTTCCTCAAACCGCTGCATAAAAGAAAGCTTGTAGAAGGTGTGTAAATGGGAAAAATTACCCCCAGTCTCTTTTTATATAGGGGTTGAAAAAGAGCGGTAATTTTCCCGCTCATAAATTCCACAAAAATGGGACTGTAGGGTCACCATCACTCCGTAGAACGTGGGGAACAAGCAGCTGCTTGATGCAATAACTGCAAGAACGTGGATACCGAAGCGTCAGGAACGTTCAGAAGGCATACGAAGTGACGTCTCCACGTGGGAATGCGCTGAACACGTACCAGTCTCCCCCTTATTACTAAAACCTTACTCTCAGAGTAGCTCTTGATAGAAAGGTTTTAGGGGGCTATTGTGAGGGGTCCGAGGACCGAAGAGGAATGGATTAGGGATTAGATTGCTCAACCCACACCCGAGGAGACAAATGCGTTCCAAAGACTCCACCCACCTGAGGATGGAAGCATAGTCAAGACAATGGGCACCTTGTGATGTTCTAGGGTAAGGAAAAAGGGTAGCGACGAAAGCAGAGAAGAGGGGAGGAAGTTTCCTGGAAGGAACAATTTCCTCCTCGCATTGAATGCCCTGCACCAACCTTATCAGCTGCATTAATGAGGAAATGACCCCTGAACAATAACTTTACAATTAGCAGCCCTTTCCACCACCTTCAGTAGAGTGTTGATGGGACAAGTGTCCTTAGGAACGCCTAGAGGCATACAGATGGAGGGATAGGATACAAAGAAGGGGGATATAAAAGGAGGGGAGTCTCCCAGAAAAAGGGAGAGGAGATGCTTGTTTATGAAATAGGAAAAAGAGAAAGTGAACAATGCTTTATCTGGTGCAGAACTCAAACATTATACATAAGAACTTAATCCTCGGACACACCCAAGGAAAGCTACATTTCTCATCGTCTACTTATTTTATTCCTTTCTATTATCCTAGGCTCTTCAATCTTTGACTTGGACTTAGATTAGAATTGCACTTGAATTGTTTGCTTACTCTCTAAAGAAATTCTATTGTTGGGCTTGATTTGAAGGACAAGACATCACCATTCTAAGTGGGCTTGGACCTTTATTTTTTGAGCACCTACACTTAGTATTTTGCACTCATTAACTCACTTGACACAAAGATTAAAAAACATAAGTGGATACATGACACAAACTTAAGTGGATGATTATGGTGTGATCCCTACATAAATTTAGACATATGATACAAAATTGGATTCTAATTGAACTTTTTCTGAGCTTTGCCTATTATAATATATATATATATTCCTTCAAAATACAAGCTAATTCAAATTACAAATTAATTGAATAGCAACTAAACAAATTTAATCCTATCTCTTCTTACATAATAAAAAGAGTTTTTATTGATAATTCCTATAACTAATTAGACTACAGGACCAAGCCAACTTTCACTACTTATCCTAACATAAGACAGGTCATAACACTAATTAATAAGTTTAAACTCCAACTTTTTGAATTATGAATTAGCTGAATGCTCTAATTATAGATGATAAAACAATTTAACCAGCCTAAACGGCTAAAAAGGCTGAGAAGTATGTGGGAATGACAACACATGGACCAAAATAATACAAACAAGAAGCTGTGAAGCTGAAGTTCGACCTCGTACAAATTGGGAGAGTCATTCTGGTTCTTCCTGAAAGCAAATTGACTACTACTCTCTCTTAATAAGTGGCGAGAATCGATGTTTTAATGTGGGCCTCCCTCAAGTCCTTACATGCATGATAATTGCCTTGCCTTCTACTTGAAGAATTCCTGAACGTATTCTTTCTTCAAATGTGGACTGTAGCTGCATAAATGTCGATCTCTTATAGTGCTCAATTCTCATGCATTGTGCTGTTTGTGACACTCCTGTTTCTGTTTTCGATGATGACAAGAACTAGCACTGAGTTCCACTTTCAACAACATTGGACCATATTGTAAAAGAAATAAATCAACAACGAAAAACAAATCTTAGTCCCAAAGTTTTGGGATTGGGGTTATTTATCCTCAATAGATAAGATTGGTTACACATTGTTTTTTTAATGTCATTCTATTCTATTCTATTCGAATCCACACTTTTTGTTACATGTCTTTTTTTAAGATGTGTCCGATTAATAGATGCTCTTAAGACATTTGTTAGTTGACTATTTTAAGAAAATCTTGAAATAACTTTATGAGAAATATAAAAAAGTTATAAAAAAATCAACTACTTTTTTCTTTTACCTTTTTTTTTTTTCCATTCTTTTGACTTGAATTAACTCACAGTTCCTTACTAAAAAAAGATTTTTTATTTTTTATTTTTTATTTTTATAAAATGGCGTAGTGACTAGTGAGTCATCTATTCATTTTATAAAAAATATTTCTATTTGATACATAGAAAAAAAAAAGCAAGTATTCCACTAGAAAGAAATTAAAATATCTTAATTAATAAAAAGTAAAAAAATAATTATGAGAGAGAAAACTGGAACTTTATTAAGTAATTATAATTTGTTAGAGAAGATCAAGTATAATATAATTGAAACTTTTTTAGTTTTGAATTGTTTTATTTTGGTAGAGTTAATAAAACAATGAGTTATATATAATTGATTCTAACTTACATATATATAACAAAAATTAATTACAAAATATATTTATATATTTTATGATTATTATATTATAACGAATAAATTTTTAAAGCTACCTTACTGAGTAAGAAGAAATGAACAAAATAAATCAACCCTTGAATTATTATTCTATAGTACGTATAATTGCTCCACTCATAGACGCATGGATGTAAAAGATTTTTGCTTAACGTTGTTAGTTCTAAATTCCAATTCACAGTCGGTAATTAATCAGTAATAAGAAGAATATAACAAGATATGGCTTTTTTTTTGGATTGTGAAAACTAAAAAGCGCATCTATAAAAGGTTTTTTTTTTTCACCAACCTTATGGTATATGTATGATATAGTGCATACATAAAGTTGGTGAAACAATTTTACATACAAAGCTCGAAAAATGGAAAGACATAAACTGAAATGATTTCCAACGGACCAAAATGCTTTAAACCTGCTGAGGTTCAACCTCGTACGATTTGTGCTCGAAGCAAAATTGACAACTTCACTTCCCTATGCTACAAGTGGCAAAAATCAAATATTATTGGCCACAAAATTGTGGGCCTTCACCTGCCGCATGTTCGAACAAATCTCGAACGTATCTTTTATCCACCAGGAAGATTACGGAATATTCTTTTTTTGCTGAATTGAAGATTACGGAATATTCAGCAAGTCCAATAAAGCTCTTTTTACTCTCACCTTAATAGTAGGTTCATGGCTACTTTAGAAACATTGGTGTCACCTAGGTTATTTGTGGAGTTTATGTGGTCTTTGTGATAGCCTTTTTACGTTGCAAGAACCCTTAATGTTGATTTTGTTGAAATTGATTTGGATACCAAATCAGTTATAGATCTTATTTCTAACTCTAAAGCCATTAATAGTCCCTTAATGACCGTAGATTGTTGGCTTCCTAGATTCTTCATTTGAAGATTTTGCATTGTTTCGAGAGGTGAATAGATGTGCTGATGCGTTAGTAAATGCTAGTGTCTCTCAAGATACTAATATAGTTTTCTATAACTCTCCTCTGTCTTTCATGGTGGAGATCTTTTGTAATGATTATGCTGGGATGTATTTTAACAGGCTTTATCTTGAAGCGATGGTGCCGCCTTAGCCTTTTTATTTGATGTCCTTTACTATCAAAAAACAAAACTATACATAATTTACAAATTGACTTGATAATGATAATGATTGGTGAGTCTTAACCATCTAATTAATGAATGTTTGGGTGTGGTCTAGGATGAGCTAAAGAAGACTGGGCCTGGATTAGAGTCAGAAGGGGCCCATAGAAGTGTTACTAAAGAAGGTTCGGTCCCAAGAAATCCGAGGATAGTATAAATCTAGTATAAATCTGAGGATTAAGCCAAGGAAGGAAAGAAGCTCAGGACATCAAGAAGAGGACTGGGGATTGTCAAGCCATGCTTAGGGATGATGACTGGTGAAAGAAACAGTAACTTGTCCGAACAAGATTCAGAGGAAGCTTTTTTATGAAGCCATTGCCCCCTCTGTATTAAATGTACTGTACCAACCAAGCATACTGCATTAATGACTGAATGACCCCTTTGAATATTGTCTCAATAGCTTGTTACCTACTCAACTTAGCCTCAAAAGGAGGGTAGGGGAAGGATGTGACAAGTATCTTGTCTGAAGAATCATCCACTCTACAGGTGGATGGCTAAGATGGAAGCACTAGAGCTAAAAATAGGAAAAGACCCCACATGTTGTGGGATCATTTAAAAAAAAGAAAAAGAAAAAGAAAAAAGATCATTGTAAACACTAAAGAGAGTATTATCTTGTATTCACGCCATAATAGTAACCTTTCTCTAATATCCTGAGGGACAGTCAATAACCAAAAGTTATCATTTGGTAATAATCTATCTTAGTCCTAAAGTTCTTTTTCTTTACTTAAGCTTTTTTATATTTCTTAATTTTTAGCCCAAAAATCCATCTCTTGTAAATTAATTGTCTTAGATAGAGACCCAACCCAAATTGGGTTGCTCGGTTTTTAGCTCATACAGTTTGAATTATATATATATATATATTTGTAATTGTTGATACATATCGATCGGTTCATAAGTTATGTGTAGTAAAATTGTAGTATATCTAATGTCGATATAAAAAAACTCAAGTATTACTTATTTAATTATTAGGATCTACTATTATGTGAGATGATAGAATACATATTTTTTTCTTCTTCCTAATGTTCTATAATTTCTCACAAAGATTTGGCAATAACACTCTCAACCGTCGACTCATCAACATTGTTCAACTAAGGCGGTGGAATTGTTTGCCATCCTATCAAGTTCTCATTCCCCTCCCGCTAGATCAACAATTCATAATATATAAGAGGCATAAATCACCGATGGGTTGGTTCAAACTTAATACCGACGGATCTTCTATGAAAAATCCTAGTTCAGTTAGATGTAAAGGGATTACTCGCGATGATAGTGGTAACTAGGTAAAGGAAAGGCTTTCTCTAGGTCCATTGGCAAAGCAACTAGCATGCTTGCCAAATTATGGACTTTAAGAGATGGCCTTGGCCTAGCTATATAGAGACTTAGGAATTACACATCTTATGGTGGAATTGGATGCACAAGAGTTTGTTTTGCTCCTAAAAAATGAGCACTCACCTAATTTACTGATCCTGAGTATTATAACTGCTTGTAGAAATATGAACCAAGCTTTTTATAGTTAGGAAGTCAAGCATATTTTCAAAGAATCCAACAAATGTGCTAATGGTTTTGCCAAGAGAGACTATTCTCAAATGGCTGACTCTATTTTGTATAAAGAACCCCTTCTTATTATGTATTATTTTTAAAAGAGTTTGATAAATTTGTAAGAACTTAAACTCTAAATATACGAGTTTAACTTTATTAGTTTTTACTAATGTATGCCCTTAGGGCATATGTTAGTAAGCAATTTCTGGAAAATTTTTATCGGGAATTAAAAAAACTGTAAAAAAAGTTTGACAGATTTTTCAATTTTCAATAAAAATTTTCTTAAAATTGATTATTATTATATGCTTTAAGGGCATACATTAACCAAATCCAATTTTATTTATATAAAAAAAAAGCAAGGTCTTTTGTTGACTGTCATGTTGTACACTTATATACTGCCCGTACATAGTGCAACCTTCTTTTTATTTATTTTTATTTTTTGTGTGTGTGTGTGGGGGGGGGGGGGGGGGGGGGGGTGGGAACTCCCATGCCAAATCTCATTAGTGCAACAGCATAGGAGTCGTATACGGCCAGCAATTAGGTTTTCCCAATCGAGTTTCTAGTTTCTAAATATGCCGAAGCCATATTTAACAAAAAGGGCAAATTACAAATAAAGTTATAGTTTCTATATATATATATGCTGAAACCGTCTTTAACTAGAAAGGCAAATTCCAAATATAGTTTAAGTTCTTTTTACATGCTAACAATACATTATTGAAAGTTGAACATGGCAAACAGATTTGACAGATTCCCTTAATCTACAATATCCACTCCATCTGATTCCCACAATTTAAGTCATATTCAGTTTTTGACTGATTTTTGTTTTCTAAAGTTATAGTCTCTACCTACTGTTTTACTTTTACCAAATTTTCTTTAGAAGTATAGTCCTTATTCTAGTGGGCTTAGTGTTTCCTCGTTTAGGTACATTTTGGTAACTTAACATAACAACAATAAATAAAATTTATTCATATCTAATCAACGACTAAAACTTCCTCAAAAAAAAAAAAAAAAAAAAAAAAAAAAATTCAACGACTAAAAAATTAATTAAGAACCTTATGTGCATTGATTCAAAAACAAAAATAAATAGAGTAATGCAAGTCAATACAGAGGATTTCAAGAGTAATATTGTTTGAAATTCAAGTAGTTAATGTAGAATACAAAAATTCAAGATTAAATTAATGAGTGAAAAATAAAATCAACATCTATTTAGTGTTAAAAAAACATATAAATGATAGAAAAGATACAATAATTATTTCTTAACATATTTCAACTTAATCATTTACGAAAATGTAACTCGAAATTCTTTTAAATCCTAAAAATTCTTTATGATTAATTTTTTACTAAATTTCTTAATAATTTCCCTTTACTTGAAAGTTAAAAATTACCCTAAATTCTCCTATAAAAATAAAATTATATCATATCCAATCTAGCACCTGATTCCAAACACAAAAAGTTAAGAAAAATAAACTTTTAGAACCAAAAAAAAATGATGAATTGTTGATATGAAGATGAAAGAAAAATATAATTTTGAGACAAATGTAAAAACAGAGCAATTTAACATGAAAAATAAAGATTTCAATTCGGCTATATCCAAATACTCAATATTTTGTTTAATTCACCAAAACCACAAAGAAAAAAAATGATAGAGCAAGTTGTTATCCTTTTTTTTTTTTTAACTAGATCAACACCCACATATGTATATGTGTGTGTGTATATAGTTAGCCACCACTTTCTTTATTTTTTTATTTGATTCTTATAACTGAAAATGGTAATATAACTAGGAAAATATAAAGAAAATAAAAATAAAGGATTTATTTTTCTAATCACAAAGTTTAAGCATATAGTAGATAAGAAAACAAAATTATTAATAAGATCGTGCCTCCCCTTCCTCCACATATATACATGAATATAAATTAATTCCAAAGAGGGTGTGGAGGGATGAGGTACCTCGAGGTATTGGTGATCCATGGTTGAGTTAGAACACTTTTTGTGGTGGTTTACGTCTTCAATTGGGTATCACCACTTAGGTTTAGGTATTTTTTAAATAAATTTTTTTTTTTTAATGAGCGGGTCACAAGTGTGTGTTAGTTGGTCCTTTTATTTTGTTGATATCTTTGGATTAACTTAATTTTTGAGAGGGAATGATATATATTTGAAACTCTAAACTTTTAATTTTAACTATATGTACTATTAGTGGGTTCTAGTTAATTCAACTGGTAAAATCTCTGATGGTTGTATAAGAGATCTGGGGTTCAATCCCCGCCTACACCAAAATCTGATTGGTGTTTTGGTCTGATGATAAAGAGCTATCATTAAGAGCGAACGCCATAGGTTGAAACTCTCTCAAAAAAAAAAAAAAAAAAAAAAAACTATATGCACTATTAAAAAAATATTTAACTTTACTATACATACATATTCAATCTCTTAATGGAGTTCAAGATGATTCGTAAATCTATAATCAGGTGGTGATTTATTTCATACTTTTGTCTTAGAGGCATCAGTGTACTAATAAGGAGTTCGTTGTAGATAATGAGCTCAACCCGTAGAGAGAAAGATTGAGCGATTCATGCATCTTGCCTACTTGACAAGGTGGCCGAAGGGCACAAATAGAGGTGAGACCATGTCACTTATAGCTTGTTTTGGTATAAAATTCCACTTTTTGTGTTCTTGCTACTTGTTAGTTCTCTTTCCTCATTTAGAGTTCCCGTGCTCTGAGCCCACCAAATTGATGCTTATCTCAATATCTTTTTGATGACATGGCTTTTGTACTAATTCGAGATCGTTTGATAATGCTTTGATCACGATTAGATCATTATTTAATCATGTGATAGGAGGAAATATGTCATTATTGTACTTTGATAATATTGTATTGTTACTCCTTTAATACTCTGGTCATAGATAGCCATAATCTTGTTCTTAGGCTTTGGCATCCAAGAAAAAGAGCAATCTTGTTCGGAGGATTTGTATAATTTATAGGTCTCCCACAAATTTTAACCAACATAATCCTATTATACAGCTTGCATATATATATATATATATATATATATATATATATACACTATTTTTCTTTTTATTTTTTCGAGACTATTTTTTGTTGTTGTTTCTCCTTTTTGTAGTCATATTAACTATTATAGGTTATTAAAAAAAAAAAAAATCTTCTTTAGCCGACAAAAATACTGATAGTTTTCAATCACCATTTTTTTTTGGCACGACTTCAAAAAAAAAAAAAAAATCCTATTATTATGGACTTGTTTAATGAAATCATCAACAGTTTTTAATATAAAAAGTCAGAAAAGTAAAGTATATGTAAACTACATATAATTGGAACCCACCACCAATTAAAAAAAGAAGAAAGATGAACTAATTAAAGCTTTCCATCTAAGCTGTTGGGAAATTTTTTGTATCTATAGTATTGCTAAAGAAAAAAGATGAGTGATAAAAGTTGTAACACAAAAATTGTCTTTCTAAACATTCTCTAACTTTAATTACTCTTCTCATTTATTCTTCTCCCCAAAAAATTATTAGGTAATTCTAGAATATAGTAACGTGAACCATTGTGTACCTTGGGTGCGGTAGCCACTCCATAAGTATAAATACTTATGGAGTGTGAGAGACAAGAGTCGGAGTTCAAGTCTCCAGGAGGGAGCTTTATACACATATACACTTAAATTAGCCTAAATTAGAAATTCTATTTTTTATTAAAAAAAAAGAAAAAAAAAGAATATAGTAACGTGATGCTTTCATTTATTCTTCTCCCGAAAAAATTATTAGGTAATTCTAGAATATAGTAGCGTGATGCTTTCTTCTATTATATTTATGGTAGTTCATATCATGAATTTAATTAGTGAAATTCATCGGTATAAGAGAATAAGTATCATGTTACGATATTTTGAAAGTACCTTACTTTCTTCCCATCCACAATTTTTTTCTTTTTCTTCTCTATATTAGGGGAATTTTGACGAGCATGCCCCCATAAATCTACTATATATGAAGGCGATAGGTGGATTCATACAATAAAACAAGTAGTTTCCATGGCCGTTTAATTACTGAGCTTCCCGGCCTTGGCTTTTCTCTCCTCTCCCACACCCCCCCCCCCCCCCCCCCCCCTCTCTAAAAAACCTTCCTTTTTTAAACTCTCTTTTTCCTCTTTCCTCCTCCACTACCCCTCTCTCTCAACCAAAATAGTTATCCAATTCTTGGATCATAAACTTGTTGCACTTCAAACATGCCATTAATGCTTCCTAGTAAGCTTCCCTCACCAGCAAACGAAACAAATAATGAAAATGATAAAAAAAAAGCTCTGGTTTTTGATTCATCGGTTCTTCAATATGAATCCAACATACCATCACATTTCATATGGCCTGACCATGAAAAACCATGCGCTGAGTTGCCAGAACTTCTAGTTCCCCCTATAGACTTGAAGGCCTTCCTCTCTGGAGACCCACTAGCAGTCTCAAATGCTTCTCGGCTAGTCAATGAGGCATGCAAGAAGCACGGGTTCTTTCTAGTTACAAATCATGGCGTAGATTCAAGTCTGTTACTTAAAGCACACGAGTACACGGACAACTTTTTTGGCATGCATCTCTCAGAAAAGCAAAGAGCTCAAAGAAAGAATGGTGAACACTGTGGTTACGCTAGTAGCTTTACTGGCAGGTTCTCCTCCAAGCTTCCATGGAAGGAGACACTTTCTTTCCGATATTGTGACAGTGATCACTCCTCCAAAATTGTCCAAGACTATTTATTGAATGTGATGGGAGAAGATTTCAGACAGTTCGGGTAAGAAAAAAAGAAAAAAAAGAATTATATTATATAGAATACAAGAACATGTTTGATTCGTTATCAAAAATGTTTTCTCGATTTCAATTATGGTTTTCATTTCCCAGGAAAAGTGAAAAGCATCTTGCACTTTTCTTGGACCCATTTTCACATCATGAGTTTTCATGACTTTTTTTTTTTTACTCTAATTACAACTAAATACATTTTCTACGTATCTATTATCCCATGAGTTTTCCTCATCTATGGGAACAAGCAGAGGGGGACAGATGATTTTTATTCGGTTAATTAAGTTATCTACCTATTTTGCTTTTTCGTTAAACTATCGGTTTGTTTTGTTTTAGGAGGGTGTACCAGGAATATTGTGAAGCCATGAGTACTCTATCTCTGGAGATCATGGAGCTTCTGGGAATGAGTCTTGGAGTTGGCCGAAAGTACTTCAGAGAATTCTTTGAAGGACATGATTCAATAATGAGATTGAACTATTACCCACTATGCCAAAAGCCAGATCTAACCCTAGGAACGGGTCCACATTGCGATCCCACATCTTTAACAGTCCTTCACGAAGATCAAGTTGGCGGACTTCAAGTGTTCGTAGATGACAAATGGCACTATATTGGTCCCAACCCAGATGCTTTTGTTGTCAACATTGGTGACACATTTATGGTGAGATTATCAAGTTAATTTTTGAAGTTAAATTACATATAGTTTGCATGTTCCATGAAAAATTAAATTTTGTGATGCCTGTGTTTTGCATGCATCAAGAACAAGTTGTGAGTTAATAGGAGCGAATCAAGAGAACAGCGATGGTAAAAAGTTTGGGTATATAAAGTCGTTCTTAGTTGACTACTTTTGATTATGTGATTCATGTTCCCTAGCCTTTCATTTTTAATAAAAAATTCTCCACCTAAGGGCCAGTTTGTACGTACCACATACTTCTTTTTTTTGCTACAGTACAACCACATACTTTCATAACCGAAAGGTTATAAATATCATTTTGTTCCAAAATAGATTAGATGCTTCTTGTTTTTTTTCTGGATTGTCCCAATATATATGCATTTCTAAAAATGAAAGGATTTATCTATTTATCTTTTCACATTATCATCAAATATAGATGCACCCTTTTTTACCCACCTAAGGGTGTTTTAGGAAGATTGTTATTTATAAAAACAGGTAAAAATTCTCATATATATATATATATGTATATGTGTATAAAAAAAAATGTATGAAAGATGTAAAATAAGATGTGTGAGAAAATCATTACTGATCTTATAATTTCTATTAAAAAATAAAATGACAATCTATGTGTATTGCAACTTTGAGCCTTGACAACTAAAAAGTTGAGATAGAGAGTAATAAAGGTTAAATGTGCAAACTTTCAGGCCCTTTCAAATGGGATTTACAAGAGTTGCTTGCACAGAGCAGTGGTAAACAACAGAAGTGTTAGGAAATCTCTTGCGTTCTTTTTATGCCCAAGGAGGGACCGAGTTGTGACTCCACCAGGAAGCTTGGTCAATGCTGAAAATCCAAGAGCATATCCAGACTTTACATGGCCGACTTTTCTCGAATTCACGCAGAAACATTACCGGGCCGACATGAAAACCCTTGATGCTTTCTCAAACTGGCTTCAACAGAATCATCATCACAAGGGTATCCAAGAAAACACAAAATAATAATTTTGAACTGTCCGTTACCCATTATGTTGACATGAATGGGCAGAGAGTGAGAAGTGAAGGATTTGGTGTTTTTTGGTGGGACTGAGAGGAAAAAGGTAACAGAAACACCAAAAAGGAGGCCTTTCTTTGTAATTAGCTTTTAGTGTGGTAGTGTTGGAAAGAATCATCAATCATGTATTGTGAATTAAGCAAATTATAGGAATAAAGAGCTTATAATGGGCTCCACATGCATGTTAAATTTTCGTTGTGTCAAAACAACTACGTATATATGTATGTTAAATGCGACCTAATAGGTGCATTTTTGTTGTATTACAATTTCCTTCACTTCATGCTATATAAAATCTAACAAATTGTACGGATATAGTTCCTTTTAAGGGCATTTTTGCAATTCAATTTATGTATATTTTATTTTTTTAGTCTCTTGTACAAAGAGAATTAAAGTTCAAAATCTTCATTCCCACTTATTATAACTATTGAATAATAATAATAAAATCTCTCAAAAAGAACATTGGGGCTACCTTTTCAACCCATGAAAGGATAAGCCTGTTTCATTTGCATGGACTTAAATTAATTTAATACAACAAAATATGTTCAAGTGATATATATATATATATATATATATATATATATATATTGTGTTAGCATATTTGACTTTGAAATTTGCATAACTTTCCATTTTCCGTACAAAAGAAAAGGGAATAAATAAAAAGGTGCTTCAAGAACCAACAGGGGACCATTATTTGTTCTTCCAACCACAGTCACTTATCTTCACAGCTAAGATAATCTCCATCAAGGCCACAATGAAATTCTTATTTGATTAAATTAAGAGGAAAACAAAAATTGGTAATAATGGACCTGCAAGTACTAGTTTAATAAGAAAAGACAGGCTCTATTGATGTAAATACAACTCAACATTTATACATTCGAATAGGATTATATACAACCTTTATGCAACACTAGTGGTCTTCTTCATGCACTTACCTCAAGTTGCTATTCTGCTTTGATTGTGAGGGGGATAAAAGTGCCATCAACTTGCAGCTAAAATTTATCAAAGAAAAAAAAAAAACTTACAACGAAAGTCTTTATTTACTAACTTGCAGCTTCAGTTAATTTCAATCAAAAGAAACTAATTATTATTATTTTATAATAAATGAATATAATATATATTAGTGGATGTCTTATACGGTGAGGTTTTAATAAATTGTACATAAAAAATTGAAAATTTAAAACTTATCAAATAAGCCAAGTGATACATGGATTGATGCTTAGTTTAGCTTAAAAAAATTAAGATAATTTATCTACTTATAATAGACACACATCCTCAGAAGTAGCCCTTTATGATTATTAATTGGATGAAACCTTGTAAAAGACTAAAAGTAACCCTTAAATTTTAGTTGAATTTTGTCTTCTGGCTAAGAGAGAGAGAGAGAGAGAGAGATGCTATGTTATGAAAGCAAACTGGCTTTTTCTACAAATAAAGTTGCTTGAAGATTAAATGGTCCAAAATCCAAATCAATCAACATCATAAACAGAAATCTTCAACTGTGTAAAAACTAAAAACTTCACGTTTCATCTTTTCACGTGGAAATAAAAGCTTATGAGTTCATTGCTATTCTTGATCAAATTAAATATTGTTTTCTAGTCCACCAACTTGGGTCCCCAAAAGCCCAAACTCAAATACAAGTTCGTTTTATAGACACTCTCCAACACTTCTTATAGTCAAATATTTTTCATGTTGTTATTAAAAGAATATATATAAGAGTTTTTTCCAGAATTATGATCAAGGTCTAAAAGCCTGTGTCTTAATATTTCAATTTTTGAAACGCTCAAATATCGACATAAACAATTGGATTTTAAGTTTAACTAGCAATATAGAGTTAAAACAATCAAGAACAAAAGTCAATTTGGTAGGTATGATTAGTACTCCAAATATATAGGAAGATCTCATATATGACAGATTGATAGTTAATTTTCATATTTGTTGATCGACTCCAATAGCAAGCTAGTTTTTCTGTTTCTGTTAAATTTATCATATATGCTCCTCGTTTGTATACTATTTTTTTCACCTATACTATCTTTTGTATTCTGTCCTAAGTTTAATATAGTTTTCTTAGTTTGGTATGCACACCATGTTTGCCTTCTGTGGCTAATTAAAGATGAGATAGGCTACTACCGCGCACCCTTGGCGTGATGGACTGATAGTCACTCTATAAGTACAAAGTTCTTGTGGAGTGTAGGGAACAAGGGGAGCAAGGGTCGGAGTTCAAGTCTTTAGAAAAGAGTTTCACACACATATACACTTAGATTAGATTATAATAGAATTTATATCTTGTATAAAAATAATAATAATAAAAAAGAAAAAAAAAGGAAGATGAGATAGGCTTAGTCTGGCAGTGTCAACTTGCTGTACTAGAATGCAATTTAACATGATTCTCAAGTGGAAGAGTATCTGACCAACCCTTCTAAAAAGAAATGGTGAAAGAGTGTAGATACAACACTAATTGTTTAATGAAAGGTTACTTTCAGTAATAAACTTAGCAGAGATCGGTCCAAAACTTGTGCGCACTGGACCGGTTGAGATATGGACATAAGATAACTTGTTTAAATCTCAACGGATATAATGCATAAGAGCATTGGACACAAGCAGATTCCACAATACACTTCTCATAACATAAATATCCACGTCTTTGTCATGACTCATGCAGAATCATCATCAACTTACTATGAAATGATTGCCTTGTATTGGTTAAAGTTATCCTAATATAATATTGATGTCAAGAAGCAACGAAAAAAATAAGAGACTGTGGCACCTTGATTAATGGTCCCATCACTTGAGCTAATTAACATTTTATTTGTCTTAATTGGACAAGAAGCTGATTTGTTTTCAGAAAACAGTTCTAACAAGAATGCGACTCCTATGACCATGAGAATATACTATAATATAAGTTTGGCATTGCTTTATCACTCACATGAACAGCCAATCCACGAAAGTCACTGCAACTTCCATGTGTCTTTTTCATCCGACTAGGCAAACTTTGTTTTATTTAGAGAGAAAATGATGGATTTAGCCTGTCACTAATTAGAGGCAGCTTCGTATAACTTTGGACTTGCTCCGATTGTTTTAATTGAAAACTTTGTATAAAGATAGTTTTTTTTTTGGTATTTTCTAGTGTTTAATAGCATCATAAATTATTTTTAGAGATTGTGGGTTCTAGTTATCTCAACTGGTAAAGTCTCTGATGGTTGTATAAGAGATCTGGAGTTCATCAAGAGCAGACGCCATAAATTGAAACTCTCTCTAAAATATATATATATATATATATATATATATATATATATATATATATATATATATATATATTTAGAGATTGTTTTCTACAATTTTTTTTTTTTTTTCCAAAAAACAACTTTATCTCATAGCAAGCTAAATAAGGGAAGTTATGAGATTGTTTTTCAATTCATTTAAGGTTACTACCAAACATAGGAAAATAAGATAGTTTTATAGGAAATATTTTTTGAAAAATGACTCATAAAGATGTGCATGTTTTACATCATCGCTGGAACAAACAAAGTCATAAGATGTACATGCGTCACATAATTATGAATGAATTTCATAAAGAGCAAATATGTACATCAAATGCTTAAGATTTTATTCTGAATGCCACAACAATTTCTTATTGCCTCGTGACATAATCAGAAATGGCTAAAGATAATCCGAACCGCTCGCATTGTGCATATATATTTAATCGATAGCGATTTTCACAAAGGTTTTTATTTTTTATCCCTGAAACAGCAGAATGACTTAAACTACTCTAATGGCTGTCCAATTAGATTGGCACTGGCTTGATTCAACTCTTTTCTTTTATAGGACCAGGGCTTGATAGAAACTCTAATAAAATTTAATTAGGTACGGTAATATAGTCTTTATTTGTTTTTTTTTTTTTTTAAATGAGAAAACATAGTCTTTATTTTATATTATATGATATATTCCCTTATCAATGTAAACAAAAGTGTAAATACACTTCCCCCATCAAAAAAATAAAAAAAAAAAGTGTACACACACACTTGCATGTCAAACAGCCAAAGGATCTCTTGACCTAGTGGACTGGCGCCTCCAGCTTCTCCCAAAGGAATTTGACTTCTCAGAGCAAATTAAAGTCGTATCTATATATCGGTACTTGAATTACTAGTCCTTTCGATCGTTTCGTTAAGCAGAGCATGAAAGAGGACAAAACTCACTTTATAAAACTATATATTTATATCTATATATACATATAACATATGTTATGATAATAACAATAACAATAATTACTTCTCTCGAAATTTAAAGGAATGAAACTTTTTCCCAAAATTTAAAGGGAATGACACTTTCGTTATTTGAGATTTGAAGAAATTCGACATATTAATAATTAGTCACTCAGTTAACTACAGTAACAGAATATTCCAAGTTTTGAAATTTTTTTTTTTTTTTGATCAAGCCCTAATTACCATGGTTAGTGAAAGCTTTTTGGATTAAATATTTCAATTCCTTTTCACCAAAATTCTATATTAAAAAAAAAAAAAAGAGAGAATGAAAATTATTTTGCACAATCCCAATAGCAAGCAACTCCAAGCAGGTATGGTGAACAATTGCTTTGGGTTTAAAGTTTATACACTAGTGTATTTTTTTTTTTTTTGGTTTATTCCATTAGGAATTAGGGAGGTGTTTTATGCTTTTTTTTTTTTTTTTTTCCTGACTTATTTAATAAATTTGAGTGTTTTTTCTATTTTTCCAAAAGCTTCATTCGGTTACTGTTCACCATAAATGCCTAGAGTTGCTTATTACTCGTGTTGTGCAAATAATTTACTAGTAGAAGTATTTTTTTGTGGGGTAGTTTGTTGATAAGAAATGGTAATATTTAGCCCAAAAAACTCTTATGGATCATATATAATTATAGGGCTTGGTCAAGGAATGTTTTCAAATTTTGGAATATTTAGTTATTAATTTACAATAGAATGATTAATTAATGCGTAGATTTTCTTCAAATCTCAAGGGAATGAAATGTTATTTCCCTTAAGTTTTGGAGCGAAGAATCATTCCTTCAAATATTAAGGAAGATTTTTGTAATTTATCTTAATAATAATAATAAATAAATATTCTTTAATTTTCAAAGTTATAAAGAGTATTAAATTATTATATGTTACTCAAAACCAATTATAACTCACCCTTTTATAGGATTAAATGAATCCAACAATAAACAAATTCTATGTATAGTCTTTTCTACAATTCTCTTATTTGGAGTTTTTCTTAATAAAAGAGATGGGTTTAAGTTATACCTGGTGTAACTCTAAAGGGTTACATTTTTTTTAAACCATTGGATTTACGTAGATCTAACGGTAAAAAAAAATACCCTCATTAATGCTAATATTTTGATTAGGATCTCATTAATTATCCCTCATTTATTATATTTTATATCTATCTCTAAATCCCAAAAAAAGTGTTTTATTTGACTCTTTCTCTACATTTCTCTCACTATCTATCATAGCAAACCTTGAAGCCTGTTCATCCACAGATTCTTCAATACCCTGTGAAATTTCAGATAGAGATGTAGAGTTCTTGTCACTCACAGGTTCACTAACATAGCTTGTAGTCACTCCAAAATCAACACCAAAACTTCCAAAACTCAACTTGGTTCTTTCAGACTCTCCATGGATGCTAAAGTTGGTTGTTGCTGCTTGTATTCCTTGAATTGGTAAGTCAGTTCGTATGTAGTCCAGGGCAAATGCTTTTTATTCTTATCTGGGGCATGTGTACTTTTGTTTAAGAGTTCGTTGATTTGGTTATCCAATCAATTTTAAAAAAGAAAAAAAAAAGTTTACTGATTTGTAAGCTAAGTTATGGTTGTAATAATTATCTGATGTTTTCTGAACATTGTATATGTGTTTTTCTACTTGAAAACTATAGATTTTGTCATTTTTTGTCTCTATTGCCTAGTTAATTCTCTTTTGAATGAATTATTGCCATTGTAGGCATGTGTTTCTGTCAATTTTCTTGCTAGAGGAGTTACATCTTCCACAACGTCAGCTTGTTATTCTTCCAAACCATATCCATGTCCTTGAGTCTGAAAGAACCAAGTTGAGTTTTGGAAGTTTTGGTGCTGATTTTGGAGTGACTACAAACTATGTTAGTGGTCCTGAGAGTGACAAGAGCTCTACATCTCTATCTGAAATTTCACAGGGTATTGAAGAATCTGTGGATGAACAGGCTTCAAGGTTTGCTATGATAGACAGTGAGAGAAACACTTTTTTGGGGTTTAAAGATAGGTATAAAATATAATAAATGAGGGATAATTAATGAAATCTTAATCAAAATATTAGCATTAATGAGAGTCTTTTTTGACCGTTGGATCTATTTAAATCCAATGGTTTAAAAAAGGTGTAACTCTTTAGAGTTACACTAGGTGTAACTCTTTACCCATCTCTAATTAAAAATATGCATTTTGTAAATACTTTTTCATGAAATTTATTGCACATTGTAAGGATTAGCGACTAGTAATAATAAAAGAGCAAAACTTAGGTACAGTATTTAGGTGCTGTTCTTTAAGTTCCCATCTTAAGATTCTGTCATGTGGTTTTTTTCTCATGAGATGAAAATGTATTTTTTAGTTAAGTCTCTACATGGTAGAATTTTAAGAGGGGAACCTAAGGAACAACACATAAAATACTGTACATAAGTTTTGTTCATAATAAAAATAGAATCTTTTGAACTTTTCTTTAAATCCTCCTTATGATAACACATAAGCTGCGTTTGGATTGCGCTGAAAATCAGCGCGTTTGCATTTTTTCCCTTTTTTTTTTTTACGCGTTTTTCAGACTTGCGGTTACTGTTCATGTATTGTTCAATGAACAGTAACCGCAAATTTTGACTTTTCAAACTTTTTTTAGCCAATCAGAGCACATCGTGTACTGTTCACGGACTCACAAATTTCACTTTTCAGCAACTTTTTCATTAAAAATGGGTCCCACGGTACTATTCACACATTTAAAAATTATTTTGCTACAGTATTTTTCAGTTTTTAGTTTCAGTTTTCAATTTTCAGCTGTATCCAAACGGACTCATAGCCTTTTGAGAAACTTAAACAATTTTTTTTTTTTCATTTTATATTCGCTAAATATGGAATTTAATAACTATATTACTTATTAATTAGCATTTATTATAATTGGGTTTGTATATCAAACTATCTATTCCACAATTTAAAGAAAATATAATGTGACAAGATTTTATTGAAGGGTGTAAGTATAGGAAGTTTTCTTGGTATCCTTATAGAATTTTATACTTGTTATAAGTCAGTTCACACACCAATCAGAACTTTTTGTTGTATTAAACTAAAATGATTGAACACTAATATTTTTATTATTTAATTGGTTTTTAGTTTTCAAAGATATATAAAGATTGTTAGAGGTAAACCCGTTAGAATTCACCAATATTCTATTAGTTCTATTAGTCTAAAGCAACTCATCCTAAACATATACTAAATACTCATCGCTAGCTAAATTATTTATTCTCTTATATTTATTTACAAGGCCATGTTCAAGTTACATACAGTATTACCCATTAGAATTCACCATTATTCTATTATTTCACCTCCATCACCTTGAACCTGAATTGGTTGAGAGAGAACCCACAACATATTTTAAAACCCTTGAACCAAAGTGCTATAATGATAGCAAAAATTTTACCAAAAACAAAAATGAAAATAATATCAGCAAAATTACACTAGGGTCCGTTTGGATACAGCTGAAAACTGAAAACTGAAAACTGAAACTGAAAAACACTGTTGCAAAATAATTTTTAAATGTGTGAATAGTACCGTAAGACCCATTTTTAATGAAAAAGTTGCTGAAAAGTGATGTTTGTGGGTCCATAAACAGTGCATAGGTGCACTGTTCACGGGAGAAAAGTCAAAAGTTCCAGCTTTGAAAAAAAAAAAAAAAAAAAGTCACAAAAACGCAAACGTGCGTCTGGGAAGCGCAAACGCACTCTAAGGAGAACAGAATCTATCAAGCAGCTGTAGGTATTACTTCTGCTAGAAAATTTAGTCACACTTCAAAATCAGTGGGTAATGCACATCAGTAAATTATATAGAGATATATCTGTGTGTACATTTATCATTTTATGAATTATAAATTTTTTTTTCCTAAATATTAGTTAAGAATTAGTCTCAAAATTGGTTACGACACCCAAATACCCAAGCGTAGCATGTGAACCTAGAATTGTCACTCAAGTAAATAATATATACATTATGGTGCAAAAAAAATAAGATTCATAAACTCTCTGCATTTAGAGCCTTTAGAAATGTCTCACATCAATGCGTTCCTATAGAAAATGCCAAACCTCTTTCTATGATGAGAGTCACATTCAGTTCTAATCAAGTTGACAGCTGAATCATGTTAAGTATGAAGTATGAACAGATTAGTGTCGTGGGTATTCATATTTGCTTTTGTAAACAAAGGCTACAAAGCCACAAGCTGCGTATCTAATTGAAACTGGTTTTCTATAAATTTCCCTTAACCCCGCAAAGTCAGATACTGCCAATATTGCAATAGTATAAAGATGGAGAGCTTCCCACGTGGTACTCTCTTAATAAATTTCTCTTTATAATGAACATAACTGTTCTAAGATTTTTTTTTTTTGGGTAGCAACTAGAAGTTATTAAAAGCCAAAAATTTGTCAACATGTGAACGAAACAAAACATCAAATTAATACGAACATATAACAAAATAAGATGTCTATGTAGTATCTAAAGAGCACCAAGTTTATAAATTTAAAACTATCCAAATTTATAAGCATTTAAAAATATTTTATTTTTTCAAATTTTCAAATTTATTAATAATTATATGATGGTTCTTTATCAAAATTTCAAAACTATCAGCACTGAAATTTGCAAAAAGCTACAAACCCTGGGCACCCATACCTACCAATATGAATCAACAAAAATGACTAACATATATATGCTAAATTTGCAATACATTGAAGTTTGAGATTCAAAACTTAATGAGAAATTCAAATTCATGTGAAGTCTAAACTACAATTGGCAAAAAATAAAACACGAAAAAAAAGAGACCTAATTATCTAATGCATACTAGATACTTATTGCACTCTTTTAAAAAAAAAAATTATTACTTATCAATATAATTATAACTATATATAAATATATATTCAAAAATGTAAAAAGTTTACTCATATAGTAGAACATATATGTTTTTTATAAAACGTGAGATGTATATATAAATTTTCTGGAAATGTAGATGTAAAAGAAAGATTAGTGAAGCCGTGAATTAATCCAAATACTGTAATTCTTTAGTTGTTTTTGTGGGATCCTCGGCAACAACCGGCCATTAGCCTTTATCAAAAACCATGAATATATATATGAAATCATTGAAGATATTTTTTTTAGTAGAAGATCGATAAATACATACCTATAACGTTGCTAGGTATGGTAGGTAGAAGAAGAGGATTTGTCTTGAGAATTTGGGGATGGTGAATTTGACCACACCAAGAAAAATGTATAAAATTAAGTTTCATTGGATAGAATTTAAAATTGTAATGAAATTAGAATTTTAATCAATTTAAGAATTATAAGAAAGGGCTAATTATTGATGGTGGTGGGAAGAAAAAGTTGATAAGAATTGTGGGAGGAGGAAGCCCGAAGAGAGGGAATCACCAAGTGGAATCCACCCAAGGGGCAATTGGGCCAAAGTTATTCATTAATCAGGCTCAACTCAATCAGGACCATTAAGTCAGGGAAATAGAGTAGGACAATCCGCCCGAGGAGCCTGAAGAGCAGACACTTCTCAGGAGGCCAGAGGCAAGCCACCAAGGCCATAAGGTTGAAGGCCGAGGAGGATCCTAGTGAAGTACAAGTAAGGACATGAGGAAACTTTCAGATTAAGCATCCATCACCTCTACATTCAATACACTATACTAACTCAGTCTACCACATTAATGGCAGAATGACCCTTGAACTGTGCCCCCATAACCTACAGCCTATTCTACCACCACCTGCAAGGCAGGGATTAGACAAATATCTTAGGAAAGGTTGACAACCCTCTAAATGGAAGGTTGAGATGCAATCCAAACAACTATATATAGGAAGGGAGGTCCTCCTTGAGGGAGGATCGGAAAAAGTTCAGAGAGAGAAAGTAATCATTATGAAATCGAGAAGTGTATTCCTAAAGAACCCTTGCTCCTCAGCCAGCTCGAGGAAGAACTTAAATAAGAATTTCTCTTTCCTTGTTATACTTCTTTACAGAAATTGTTATCCTTGCCACTTTTCTTTCTCTAATTACGAAATTGTGGCTACAAGACCTTGACCAACCACTTTTACAAATTAGTTGTATTAGGCCTCCTTCCTAACCCAGACTCATCCAAGTTGGGCCGGGCTGCTAGTTTTTCCCCCTACAAGAATAATAAAGGTGGGGGTTTATTAAAAAAACAATCAAAAGAAGAAAAGCTACGTATTAAAACAAGTTGTCACATTTCTACGTAATATAGTAGTCGAAATAAAATAAAAAGGAACAAAAATCGATAAACTTCAGTTATAGATATAACCCTTAATAGAAAAAAAAAAGTGATAGAAAAAAAATGTTGAAAATTGTCACAATGTGATATAGTAACCAAAAGAAATTAAAAAAAAAAAAAAAAAAAAAAAAAGCAAAGGAAAAAAAATGATAGAATTCATTAATAAATTAACCTTAATAGAAAAAAAAATGTTGATAATAACAACAATTAAGTTTGTGTCATTCATTTTCTCAAAAAAAAAAAAAAAAAAATTTGTGTCATTCTAAACAATCGATAAGGCATTAGAGGAAAGCTTAACAACTAAATAATAATTTGGCACTAATAGTTTTTAAGCCCAACTTTTATTATATAATATATGATATTTATCTTTATTTGTAATTTCAATTTTTATTTTTATTTATAGCTATATTTGTATTTTTTTTTTTTGTAAGCTATATTTGTAAATTTAATTCTTCTATTGTTTATTATTTTTTACTTTTATTTTCCTAGGGCTCTCAATTTCAACATGTAGTTTAAGAAAAACCAATTCACTTTTGCTCTCAATTTTACTTTGTGCTCGATTGTCTCATTTGTCTATGAGAATTGTAGTCCAACGGTTAGAAATGGGCCTTGGGAAATTAAATGAGAATTTGGATGTGGAAACAGGCCTGGGGCAGACCCGCAGATAGAATGTTTTAACATTGGGTTTGGTCGAGTTCAACCTCATATGGGCTTTGTTAGGTTGAATCTGATTGGAGTTATTATAAATATGAATTGGGCTTCAGTTTAAATTGTCATTCTACAGCTAGTGCTTACCAAAGAGCCTTGACCAAAATAGAGCCTATATAGGCTATAATAACATTTAAGGGCCGAAGTACCGTAATAAAACTTACCAAAGTGCCTAATACTTATTATTCTATTAGGATTAAGTGATAGTCCAATGATAATAATATTTTTTATTGCGTCTTATGTATGTGGTTTGAACCTATGTCAAACAAAAATTTACCATTCGACAATATATTTGTCCTTAGGAAAGAAACTTATGAACAAAAATTGTATAATATTATAAGATAGATAATTGAAATATGTGAATTATATAGAAAGGAAAATTCTAGCCTTCAGCACCTAAGGGCATAGAATCATCTCTTCCGAGAGTCTTTTTAATAGGTTTCAGGGATTATGTTAGGGTGCAATTACATCCCCAACAATCCTTAACTCATAATAAAACATTCAAAATCAAAATGTCAACTCATGAAATAATCTCTCCTAATACGTTCTGCATCAATTTCTTCTTACTTTCTTTCCAAATACGTGATCTAATTGAATCATGATCTAATTGAAATAGATTTTTAGGAACATCAGGCTCATTCTCAAACACATCCGAACCAGCACCTCCAACCTATCATTGCACTAGATTAAAGCCATTCCTTCTCATCGAATATAGCCCAACATCCTCTTTTAACAATGATTTATACCTTCCCAGGCTTCCTTAGTGCTGAACATATATTGTTATAATGCCTTGTTTGGCCATATAATGTACAATACATGAAAATAGCTACATTATCTGCCATATTTAGGTAAAGGCTATAGTTTGTTGCAATGTTGCCATCTTTTGTTTTGTCCATAACCGCTCGATACATGGAATTAAAATTACGAGAATGTCTCCCTCACGAGACATACAAATGTCCCCCTACTTTAGGTACATGCATAGATTAATAAGTCACATTTATAGCAACAGCATAAAAGAGAGTGCTACATGAAAAATTGGCAATGATCCTTAGAATTTATTCCAAGAAATTTTACAGGCAATATGATGAGAATAGATTAAACATAAAGAGCTAGAGCATAATGAACTGTGAACTATTATGCTTCTTTGAAACAAATCATACTTACCTGTAGATGGTAAAAGTTAACAAACTATGCTAGACTTAGACACCAAATAATGTTTTTAGTGAGTTTTCCACTCCATTCTTCCCCCATTTGGAACCATCAATGATCAAGTTCAATAAATATGAGAGAGAGAGAGAGCAGAATTCCAGTACTACAAACAATAATAAAGTGTCAAATTAATCAGTGGTATTACAACAATTTTTTTTTTTTTTTGGAGAAGAGTATTACAACAATATTTATATTTAGGTCCTGGCCGCATACAGGTTGAATAATTGTTTTATGGAGGCACGCACACTGACAATTGTGCTCTTTGTGAACCCTTAATAGATATAATGTGTAGCTAGAAGAGTGCTCTCTTTTTTAGTGCTGCATTAGCCTATTCTACATTACCATAACTTGCAACTCAGGCCCCTAATCATAGTCATCCTTGCCCTACCACTGACTTATTCACCATACCAATCCTTATATCCTGCATCCAGCGAATAAAGTATCAATCACCAAAAGGGATCAAACAAGCTTAGAATTTGGGATCCATTTAACATTTAACAACATGTTTCTGCATTAATCAGGATGCGGAAGACAGACAACAAAAGAAATAATATGAAGTACGATAACTGATTTGATGAATTCATTTATCTTTGTATCAGAAGAAGCAGAGAAATCGGTTATGTTGAAATAATTTTACACTAAACATGACATGTTATACAAAACTTACCAATTAGAAAAGTTCACAGTGCCCATAAAGAGCACCATATTCAGAACTTGTACACTAAGTTATCCAACTCAAAGAATACACTCTCATCCAGAATTTCACTTCCACGAAATTAGAGCCTTAATCAAAATCTTTCACAAAAAGATGGAGAAACTTACCAGCAAGTGAAATCCATAACTCATTCATTCATGACTAGAGAAAGCAATGGTTTCTTTGAAAAGAAAGCTTCCAAATTCCCAATCATTAAATCACACAAATCCTTAAAAGATTCTGTTGTAAAGACAGCCATGTGCGGTGCCAACACAACATTATCCAATTCAAAGAGCTCTTTAGGAACATCAGGCTCATTCTCAAACACATCCAAGCCAGCACCTCCAATCTCCCCTTGTACCAAACACTGCACCAATTCCTTCTCATGAATAATAGCTCCACGACCAATATTGACAATGACTCCTTCCTTCCCCAATGCCAATAAAACTTCCCTATTAATCATGTGCCTGGTTTGCTCAGTCAATCCACAACATATAATAAGGACATCACTATTAGCCGATAGTTCACATACATTTGTATAGAAAGGGTATGAGACAAAGTCCTTCCTCTTCCTCGAGTTATATGAGATGTTGCAACCAAAGGCCTCAAGCCTTTTTGCCACTTGAAAGCCAATGCTTCCCAATCCAACAATCCCAATTCGCTTACCTCCTAACTGCAGTTACCAATCATCACCATTACACAGGATAAAACATAACATAAAAAATCAAAACATAAATAAAGCAATTCAATTGCAAGAAGTAGATTGTAGTATACTGTAAATAAATTTTGACCCTTAAAGTTTGGGATTATTTTTATTCTAGTAATTTGAGATTTTTCCATTTTGGCTCACAATTCTATTTCAAAATGTTCCTTCCATCCATGTCTGTGATTAATCTAACCGTTAAGAGAAAAAAAATTAAAATTAATAATAAAGAAATGATGTCAGTCACAAAGTTTAATTGGGTCTAGATTGTATATCATAAACATACCATCACACTAAAAGTACTGTAATTGACAGAGGAAATCCAAGAAAAGCAAAGAGAGTTCAAAAGTTAGAGAGTAAGACCTTAGACCCAAGTGGGTAATCTCCCTTAGTAGCCCAAAGCCCATGTCTGACATACCGATCAGAAGCAGAGATCTTTCTGAACACATCGATCAAAAGGCCCACAGCTAAGTCCGCAACATCCTCAGAAAACACTTCTCCAGCATTGGCTGTAGAGATTCCACGGTTCCGGCACTCGGTGAGGTCGATGTGGTTGAGGCCGGCACTGGTGGTGACGACGAGCCTGAGCGATGGGAGAAGCCGTATAATGTCGGCGGAGATGGGAGGGCCAGTGCCAGAGCATAGCATGGCCTGAGCTGAGTGTGCGTGGTTGGTCAAGAATTCGTGTAGAGGAAGTGGTGACTCCCAAGCTTTTAGGAGGTGGAATTTTTTGGAGAAAAGGTCCTTGAAATAGTTGAAAACAGGTGGAGGGTGCAGAAGTATGACTTTAGGGAGGTCATGGGATTGGATTTCTGGTAGTGATGGTGGAGTTGTAGCCTGATCTGAAGCCATTGACTGTGGATTTTTGGCAGTATGAGAGAGAGGTGACAATAGAGGAAGTGAGAGAGAATCACTTTTGGTTTGGCAAAGGAACGTGATTTGAGGTATTCGTTTAATCACTGAAGATCGTGAAAAAGAAAAAGAAAAAAAAAAAATCGCGCTTGGTAGGGTATTTTATTTAGGAGTTCTTTGTGTTATGTTTCTCGTTTTAGGCCAAAATGGCCCACTGGCCTTAAAATCATAACTATTTAGTTAGTAGACGCTACTTAGAAATATATTTTGTTTATAGCATCTCGAGTCCCGAAGGCTCGATTTTGGGCTTCAAAATCGAGTCTTTGAGGCTCGATTTGTATGCTTAGACCAGTTCTGATATGGCACGTTGTCCACATGGGTGTCCACCTGGAAATCGAGTCTCTAAGACTCGATTTCAAACCCAAAATTTTTAAAAAAAATTTCTAAGTCTCTACCTGCCGAAATACCCAAAACAAATTTAAAAAATTTCACCGCAGATCAGATCAGATCAGAGGGAGAGAAAGAGAAACACACAGCTACTCAGATCAGATCAGAGGGAGAGAAACAGAGAACCTCACCGCTAAACCTCACCAGCGCAGCCTGGGGCTCGCGCCGGCCAGCGTCACGCGCGGCCAGGGGCTCGCGCGAGCCTCAGGCCGCGCTCGACCTAGGCTCGCGCGAGCCCCAGGCCGCGCGCGACCCAGGCTCGCGCGAGCCCCTGGCCGCGCTAGACGCTGGCCGGCGCGAGCCCCAGGCCGCCTGGGTCGCTGGTCAGTTTCTGGTCATGCCGCGCGCGCCTGGGTCTCCGATCTCGATCTTCTCTCCCTCTCTGTTTCTGGTTTTCTTTTCTTTTTTCTTTTTTTTTTTCTCTGGATTTTTCCTCTGATGCTCTGGGGTTTGGTCTGAGTGGTATACATAGGGCTTAGAAATCGAGTCTTAGAGACTCGATTTCCATGTAAATGTCATGTGGCAATTCTGCCACATCAGAGTTGGTCCAAGCTACAAACCGAGCCTCAAAGACTCGATTTTGAAGACCAAAATCGAGTCTTTTAGACTCGAGATGCTATAAACAAAATATGTTTCTAAACAGCGCCTACTAACTAGATAGTTATGATTTTAAGGCCAGTTGGCCATTTTGGCCCTCGTTTTAGGATGTTTGAAAACTGAATTTAGAGAATTCTTAGGGTTCGTTTGGGAGTTTATAAAGGAATGGAATGGAATGATCATTAAAAGAATGGAATGGAATGGAATAGAATGGAATGGAATGGAATAGAATGGAATGGATTTAGTAGGGAAAGGAATGGAATGGAATGTAATTTAAAAATCTTGTTTGGATGTTATAAAATAAAGGAATGGAATGGAATGGAAAGTAAGTAACACCGTTTGGGAGTGACATTGGAAGGAATGGAATGGAATCATTTTATAATAACATTACTATTATACCCCTCATTTTAAAGAACATAAAAAATAATCAATGAGAACTTATAATTGCTTTGAAATGCTTAGTATTTAGTGGATGATGTGAAACTAATTAGCCACAATTAGGTCTGTGTTAGATTATTGAATTACAATATTGTTTTGTCAAGGTGAATAGATTGTATCACGCTAATCAATAATTTAACAAATGAAGATAATGGCATGAAAAATTAACAATAGTACAATTTCTTTATTTCAATTTGCAAATTTTTTTTAGGGTCTGCTAGTTTTAGATTGGATCTTTTTTGGCTGGTATGCTTTACAATGGATTTGATAATTTAATACATCTCCATCTCCCAATTTCATTAAGGAAAAAAAAAATTATTGTAGCTAAAAAACAAGTTATGTATATTTCTATGTTGTAAAGTAATTCACGCATCACATATTTATTCTCAACAAAATAAATATTGTCTAGCAATGCAAACAAATATCTTTAAAAAAAAAAAAAACTCCGGTAATGAGTCATGCCAAAACAAAACAAAATAACATAATCCATTCCAAAACTAAGGTTGGCCAAAAAATCCCACACTTTTTTTAATTTTTAAGCCTAGACATCAGTGTCAATAAGACACATTTGCGCTCATGATCTGGGCAACCAAAGAACATCTCTTTATATGTTGGATTTTCCATCAAAAGTATGTAGGCCTTACTTATCAAAAAAAAAATCAAAAGTATGTAGGCCTCAAGCATAAAAAAATTTATATTAAAAATAATCTACTTCAACTTATTAAAGTTCTAAACTACTATTATTTTAATTAAAATACTTTTCATTTTATTTTCTTCTCATTTTAAATTTTTTTTACTCTTATTTTTTCTTAACCACACATCTGTCCTTGTACACTAGCTTTAACATCTTAATAAGTTGTAAACAAATGCATAAAATATATTATGTATATATTTTGTTTAGACAGAAAGGGAATTGACATTGATAAATTATAACATAGATTGATGGATAGAAAAGGGAACTATCTTGGTCTAATATTGGTTTTGTTATTTGCATTGCAAGAAATCTGTTGTGATTTCATGAATAAGTAGTGGGCAATAAATTTATTTGAATTATATTTGGCTAAGAATATATTCAATGAAATGCCTTGATTTGAATTTGGGCAGAGTCATGTTACTCGGTCCTAGGCTGAATCATTTTCATGTTTAGCATTAATAGTAAAAAAATAAATTTCTATGCTAACTCAGTGTATGATTTTCTGCAACAGTGCATTACTTTCTAGTTTCTTCTCATTTAAATTTTTTTTTACTCTTGCTTTTTTTCTTAACCACACACCTGTCTTTTGTCTAAACTTGTACACTAGCTTTTGTAGACATTTCCTCTTAACCATAGACGTGGTGAAGCCTTGGAGCTATTAACTAATTGGATGGTTGACTTAAAACTGCAAGTGTACGTAACACACCACTTGCTTCGTAAATAACAGAAGAATCAAAGAGGAAACAGAGTAAAAAGCAAATTTGAGTTTTCTAGCGGTTCTCAGTTTCAAATTCACAGCAGTTCTACAGCAGTTTTCCAGCAATTCTCACTTTCAAATTTCTTAATACAATTTTTTTTAGCTGTACAGGTAACAGCAGTTTTCATTTCTTTTCACTTTCAAGGTTTTTTCGTTTCTTTTCACCTTCAAGGTTTTTAGTTGTACAGAATGTAGTTTGTTTTGGTTTTTAGGTGTACAAAAACACTATATATCACTCTCATGAATCACTAGCAAATAGTTCATAAAAAAAAAAAGGACTAGCAAACAACCGAAAAGAAAAAGAAAAAGATAGACATACTTGGTTTGAGCAATATCTGAAAATTGCAGCAGACCAAAAAAAAAAAAAAAAAAAGACCAGCGATAGCAGCTTCACTTTGTAGAGGACGGACAATATTGTGCAAGAATCATAGCTTTATTTTTCTTACGGCTGAATGAGAAAAAAAGGTTGATATTAAAGGGGTATTTTAGGGATTTTAACAAAGATTTCATTAAACCTAAATTCATTCCCTTCCATTCCTCCCAATTTTGAGGGGAACAAAAATTTGAGGTTTTGAGGGAAAAGGGAGGAATGAGTATTCCCTCCTAATCATTCCATTCCCTCCTACTTAAACTCCCAAACGAGAGAATGGACATTCCATTCCCTCCGTTAAAACTCCCAAACAAGAGGAGGGAAGAATATTCTAAAAATATTCCTTTTATTCCATTTCATTCCCTCCTCCCAAACGGAGCCTTATTGTTTTTTAGTTTTAAAAAATAACACTGCTCAATAATACTTTTATAAATATTTTAAAAATGGTAGATCACATTAATTAGACTATATGTCATCATTTTTTTTTAAAAAAAATACACACTTATACTAAACATACAATTATGTTTTTTTCACTTTTGAAAAGATGTTATTAAAAATATGATATCAAACACATTTTTTTCATTATGAGTACTTTCTAATACTTCGGCCACTAAAACAGCTAACTTGAAGTATTTGAATTCATGAGTTTGAGTCATGACTTTTAGGTTGTGGTGGGTAGAGGCCTCTTTACCACTTCTATTTTTTTCTTTGGTAGTCATTGGTTCACTTTGCTTTTTCGATTTATAGTTGTTTTTTTATGTCTCCGTCAAAACTCAAAAGTCATTGTCACCATTTTTACTTTTGGGTCTGGTTAATGCATGCCCTTAGAGCACATATTAATTATTTATTTTTGAAAATATTTTTTTGAGAATTGAAAAAGTTATCAAAAAAGTTGGTAATTTTTTTTTCATTTTTTCATAAAAAGTTTCATAAAATGGTTTACTAATATATACTCTAATGACACACATTAATAAAACCCTTTACTTTTTAGATTCTAGTGTTGTCATAGCACATGCCGTGTCAACCTCTTATAAAGGAAAATGCAAGAACACAAAAAGTTCTACAATTTTTGTCATAACTCACCACATGGTAAGTTACGAATGGTGAAGGTTAAATAGTGGGTCCACACTTCCACTACTCATAACTTATCACATGATGAGTTGTAATAAAAGTTGTGGAATTTTATGTGTCCTTAACATTACTCCTTAATAAATGGGTTATGTTAAAGGAGTTTGATTTACCTCTACTACTTTTTTTATCTGGAATCACCTTTTATTTTAATGAAAAACTACCACATTATCCACTAACTAAATAAAATATGAAGATTAAAATCCACTGCCACACAGGGCCGGCTCTAAGGTGGAGCAAAAAATGCAACCGCCTAAGGCCCCAAGTAAAAAAAAGGCCCCTAAATTTTAACCAATAGGATTATTTATAATCAATAAATAAAATAAATTTTTTTATTAGATGAAAAACAAATAAAAAAATAGAGAAAAATGCAACGTCGTCCACAATATTTTTCACAACACTTTTACAACTAATGCTAAGTAGCAAGTTGTTACAGCCTATTGTTGATGGCAAAAAAATAATTATAGTGATATTTTCAAATAAAAAACAAAAAGCAGTTTAAAATCTAGGATTTGTTATAAAAAATATTGTGAATGTTGCACTTCTAAAAAAAAAAAGAATAATAATAAGAGTTTAATTAGCAAACTTTTACTAGTTTTCATCTAAATCTACCGCTAACACCACTGTTTTACTTACCAGTATCAATCTACCATATCAACAAGTATGAAAAATTTTGTCAAATTTTTTTTGTCTTAAAAATTCAAAAACAAAAAAAATTCTATGTAGTTCATGCTAATTAGTAGTAATTTTGCATCTAAATAAGATGATCAATTTTCGCCTTAGGCCCTCAAATGCATCAAGCCGCCCCTGCTGCCACATCATTCTATTTCAAGTTAAAACTAACTACATATCCAGTTGAAAAAGTACTAAAAGTAAAAGTAAGCCAAACCCACGTTAAGATTGAGAAATTTTTGTACAATTATTAAATGGGTCCAATCAAGCGGGGCAATACAATAAAATTGGAGGCCTAAGACAATATATTCAAATGAGCATTTTTGTTATCACTTAAATAATATTTAACTAGTGTTTACTATTTAATATCATAATTTTTTCAATAAAAAAAAAATCCATTCTTTTTTTTTTTAATATGCTTTTTTTTTTTTTTTTTTGTGGAAAAATGCTAAAGTTATAGCAAATTTTTCTACAAATGTACACTTCAAGAAGATAATAAACAAGTATTTAAATGAATGATATTAGGGATATTGTACATTTTACAAATATATCACCAATCACAAAAGGTAATTCAAAAATGCATTTAATAGGTTGTTGAGCTTGAAGTCCACAAATTATATTAAATGTCACATCAATTTGTAAAGATTTATAAAGTAAAATTTATAGTATTTCTAACATTTTTCTATCTGAATTATTTCTTGTAATTAGTAACAGGTATATTTGTAAGACATATTTATTTAAAGTTGTTTTATCCCTAGCATTACTAAATTCTTTGGAACTTCTCAAAAATAGAAGAAAAATTGTAAATTTTTTTTTCTTTTTTTTTTTCTATATCTCCCAAAAAAATAAATCAATTTTTACCCCAAAGTTTTAGGGCCTTTCTCTGGTAGGGGACCATAGGCGATGGCCTAGGCCTAGGGCCAACCCTAGAGTCAAGGTTTGACCTATATAGTTGAATAGATTTACCTTGCAAAAATTATCTCATGTGCCCACTACACAGAGCAAGCCCATGTGGATCCTATAGGGGTGGAATTCATACCCTTGTGAGAAACTTAGTCTATGAAGCGGGTAAATGAAATATTTTCTCCTTATCTTGATACGATGTGAATATAATTTATTTATTATTTATTTTTTTACACATTACATGAATACAAGTTGAAACACAAATTGCTACCCTTAGAGCACTAGCATTGAAAAATGCTATGCTATACTATTATACCATCCCAAAAAACCACTTTATTACTTATACCATCCCATTTTACAATACCTCCCACATCGTAAAACTCTATTCTTATTAAAATATTATTATTTAATCTTTTATTATTATTTCTTTTTAACCAATTTTTTTTTTTCAGTTCTACTTTCCTAGGCTTTCCAACCCTTTTTTTTTTTTTTCCTCAGCCTCCCTCAACCTCCCTCAACCTCTAGCACCAGCTCCTCTCACAGAACCACACAGACCCATCAACAGAGCCACACACAAACCATCAAACCAGAGCCAACAACGGCCACCCGCCAACAACGGCCACCAAACCTCGGACCCAACCACCACCCACAACCCCTTTAAGCACCGGTCATAGCCAGAAAAAAAAAAAAAAAAAAAAAAAAAAAAAAAAAAAAAACAGAGAACTAACACAGTGACCCACACACAGCCACACCCAAACCATCAAACCTAAGCCAACAACGGCCACCAAACCCCGGACCCAACCACCACCCACAACCCCTTTAAGCACCGGTCATAGCCAGAAAAAAAAAAAAAAAAAAAAAAAAAAAAAAAAAAAAAAAAAAAAAAAACCAGAGAACCAACACAGTGACCCACACACAGCCACACACAAACCATCAAACCAAAGCCAACAACGGCCACCACACCCACCACCGATCCGAATCCACACCGCCGATTTGAAACCCAGCCTATTCGAAACCCACTGGAGCAAACCCATTCAAAAAATATCATCACCGGAGCTAACAATGATCCACCCACTGATCAACAAATCTACTGTTTCAAACCGATCCACCCACCGATCAACCCAACCGATCCACCCACCAAACCCAGCTCGACGATCAACAACACCCACCACACCTACGCCGTCACCCACGAGCCAAACACCGGACCCACAACCCAACCACAACCCAAACACCGGCCGCAACAGAGAAGGAAGAGAGAGCAGAGGTTGCGTTTGGGTCGGGTCCGTAGAGAGGAAAGAGCAGAGATGGAGAAAAGAGAAGAGAAGGAAGAGAGAGAAAATAATTGTGGGCTGTGAGGGAAAAAACGGACTGAATATAATATATATATATTTTTTAACATTCTGCTACAGTACAATTGTAAGTTTACAATTGTACTGTAGCACTATTGCAAAAATTTTTGCAATAGTGTGGTTTAGCATTGTTTGATATAGGTGTTTTTGTCCTCTAAAATGTCAAAAATGCCTTAAATATGACTTTAGCATTTTTCAATGCTAGTGCTCTTACTTGTACAAGTGGTATAGTTAATAAGCTTTTGGCATGCACAAGTGGTGTAGTTAATGAACTTTTTGCCAAAAACTTTGTTATCCAACTAGTACTTCGTAGTATTTCCAATAAAAGATGTTTAGGGTTCAAACCACCATCTCCTAACTATTGAATTAATAATAATAATAATAATAATAACATCTTCTTTTCTTTTCGTGAAATATCTACAGTATAATTAGTTTTATGAAATTATGGTGCAGTATAATGTGAAAGCGGAATTTGTACTAAGAAAACGAAAAACAAATACAGCTCCGCAGTTGGCAGTTCATACCAGCGGTAAAGTCATGCATCGGACATTTAACTTTGGGGCAAAAATTGTGGGAATTTGCACTAATTGAACATAAAATCAAAAACTTAATTGCTATGAAATTTGAAATCAAATATACAGATAAGAAATTAATAGTTGACTTATTTTTTAAGTCTGTAAATATGATTATAAATACTTACCTAATTTTTTCCAAATATTTTGCCCAATTCCAAATTAAACTGCATCAGCATGAACCTCAACAAGGAATTTAACTCCTTTCATCCATATACATATATATTGAAAGAACCGTATTATACCATTTTAAGATAAGATAAGATTCATACCAATTTAGAGAATCAATTTTGCTGTTGAAGAGAATCAATTCCAAAGAAGCAGGATGTCATGTTCATATATTCATGACTGGAGAAAGTAACGGTTTATTCGAGAAGAAAGCTTCCAAATTCCCTTTCACATGTTCACACATTGCTGCTAATGATTCTGGCGTACGGACAGCCCTATGTGGTGATAACGCAACATTATCCATGGTTAAAAGCTCTCTTGGAACATGAGGCTCATTCTCAAACACATCCAACCCAGCTCCTGCCAGCTCTCGTTGCACCAAGCACTGCACTAACTCCTTCTCATCTATTATAGCTCCACGTCCTATATTAATGACGACTCCTTCCTTTCCCAATGCTAACATGACATCCTTATTAATCATGTGGCGTGTTTGCTCGGTTAAACCACAACATATAATTAGCACATCGCTATCAGCTGCGAGTTCAAGAACATTGGAGTAATAAGGGTATGAAACAAATGGCTTCTTGTTCCTTGATGTGTACATGATTCTGCAACCAAAGGCCTGGAGCCTTTTTGCAACTTCTTGGCCAATGCTTCCTAAACCAACTATCCCAACTCGCTTGCTGCACAACTGGAATTACCAATCACTAACATTAAACAGAAATAGAGAAAGAAGCATTGTAACTAGTGATTTCAGCAATGGTGATGTTATACACTTATACTTGCACAAGCACAACATTTTAACATTAGAACAGTTGTCATTGGTGACAAATGTTAATCATAGGAACAACATGCAGAATCATTATTGTTTCTTTACCACTATTTTTAAGGCTCCATTTACATGGTAAGCTCTTGTTCTTGTAAATTGTTTTCTCAAAAAATGAAATCTAATCACTATCACTGATTCCTCAGCATAAAGCATTTTCCAGTTTTTAATTTATGGTTTAAATTAAATGCAGAGCATAATTAAAATCGGATGCAGACAATATCCTATGCTATGCATGTGCCATTTCACCTGCGTCTTGAGGCAATTGAATCTAGAATCTCATCCCTACAAATAACCTAACTACTTTATTTGAGTCCATTGATATGCAGAAATTCTCAGGATAAGCATTAATAAAGTGGAAGCCACAACTAGCAAAAACTTAAGGGTAGCTCAAAGCCTCAAACACCATAATTTCTTATACTTTTTGTGGTGAAAGGTGAAAGATATATCAAACATTGAATCATCCAAGAAATAAATAGAAATTTATTATTATAGTTGCAAGGAGTTTTCAATGAAAATGTTTGATTTAATTTATCCCAAAAGAGAGAGAGACTCAACTTGCAGGCTTGCAGCAGACTCACAAACTTTAAATGACATGACAGTAGATACATCTTTGGATTTCTATAATATTTAATCTGAACTATAAATCAAGAAATTTTTTTTTTTTTGAACTATGAAATAAATCCATTTCAAATGGAGAGGATCCTAACACTTAAAATTGCATAATTTTTCACTTCTATGTAAGTTATATGTTTCAAGAGTCAAGACTATGAAAAGACAACATTCAAAAAGTGAATCAGAATTATTTTTCCCATTCAAAATCAAGTATATAAAAAGTACCCTATGCCAGTCACTCTACACCTGAAATTAGTATCCCACAAAAAGTATAGTACCTAGTGATCAATACAAGATGTTGAAACAGAGGTGATTACCTTAGAGCCAAGAGGAAACTCTGCTTTTGTATCCCAATGTCCCTTCCTCACATAGCGGTCAGCAGCTGATATCTTCCTCAACACATCAATCAATAATCCTACTGCCATATCAGCTACATCTTCGGAGTACACATCCCCAGCACTGGCTATAGCGATGCCCCGCCTCTGGAACTCCGGCAAGTCGATGTGATTAAGGCCAGCACTGGTGGTTACCACAAGCTGCAGTGAGGGGATCAGCTGGAGGATATTTCTGGTGAGCGGATAGCGGCCAGGAGTGAGGAGGGCTTTGACTGATTGTGCATGGATGCTCAAGAATTGGTCTAGTGGAAGTGGTGACTCCCATGCTTTCAACAATTGGAAGTCATTCAAGAACTGGTCTCCATATAATTTCATGATTGGCGGTGGTTCAAGGACTAGGACTTGTGAGAGCTCTTTTGACCGGTGGTCATGATTTCCCAGATGATTAGGAGATGCCATTGCTATTTTGGGAATTCTAAGATCTGGAACTGAAGGAAGATGAGAGTAAGTTCCAAGTTAATATTTAAAGTGAAAAGTCAATAGACTCTCCGCATTTTATTTATTTATATTTTTGCCGCAAGATTCTACCTTGACAGATTAATTTATGGCAGGCACAGGTAGCCTCCACATCATATTGTTTTTATTTATTTATATTTTTGCCGCAAGATTCTACCTTGACAGATTAATTTATGGCAGGCACAGGTAGCCTCCACATCATATTGTTTGGCATGTTAGAGCACTAGACCACCTTCTATCAAGTATCAACTACAACTCGTCACATAGGTGGATTGTGGAACAAATTGTACCACAAATTGTAGCACCAAAATTATCCTAATTTATATTCATTTATAAATGAAAAAATTATCATCTGACAAATACAACACCACACGCAACAGTCAACCCTTAGGCCTCTGCCTCCTTTACGTTATTCTCTTTTGATATCTCCCCATCTGATTTGATTTCTTCTTTTGTGTATTATGATGTAAATGGGGAGAGCTTTTGTAGTCTTATTGCCACTAATTTAGCCATTTTGATATAGTTTAATGAAATTTCTCTTTAACCAAATAAATAAATAAATAACCTTAACGTTGTTTGCTGGGCACTTTTTTTTTTTTTTTTTTTCGTAGTATCTTGACAGATTAATTTATGGCAGGCACAGGTAACCTCCACATCATATTGTTTGGCATGTTAGAGCACTGGGAACACCCTCAACCAACCACAATTTGCCACATAGATGAATTGTGCCACAAGTTGTGACATAAGTTGTGGCACCAAAATTATCCCAATTTATATTCATTTATAAATGAAAAAGTTGCTATCTGACAAACACAACACCACACGCAACAGTCAACTCTTATTGCCATTGATGTTTTGTATTTTTTTTTTTTTTTTTTTTTTTTTTGTAGTTTTGTCTTTAGCAATAGTCTGTGATGTTTTGTGATATATTTTGTAGTTTTGTCTTTAGTGTTTTTGCCTATTAGTTAGTGTCTTTTAAAACATTAAAGTTGAATAAATAATTAAAAAGATTATTTGCAACTTTAAAATTTATTGGTTAGTTGTTGAATATTTTTGTGCATAGTGTTTGTCTATTGTGTGTAATGATTGTAGATTATTGACTATATAATAACATAATAATTTCAAATTATATTTTATTTGTAGATTATGAAAAAGTTAACTACCATATTTGATTTTTTCAAAAGAAAAGCTTCAAATGATTTAGAAGCTAATACTAGTGGTGCAACATTGTCAACCATTAATGTTGAGGAAAATCCTGATGCCCCAATTGAGGAAAATCTCAACGTTCCAATTGAAGAAAATCCCGATGAACCTGTTGAGGAAAATCTTGATGTCCCTATTGAGGAAAATTCTTAAAGAAAATTTCAAAAGGTTGATATGAGTTCGTTGCAATTAGAACGTGATCCTGGATTGCATAGACAAATATATACTTATCATGTTGATCAACAAGATGAGATCTGGCGACATTACATTAAGTTAGGTCCATACCAGCCTTGTTTTAAAAAAATTTAAAAATCTGAGAAGGGTCGAAGCTTTCAAGGTTCTTGGTATGAAGATGATTGCTTTAAGTTATGGCTTGAATATTCTCCTAAAAAAGATGCAGCTTTTTGTCTACCATGTTTTCTCTTTCATAAGCCAATTGGACATGACGAACAAAATGCATTCACAGTTAACGGATTTAAGAGTTGGAAGAAAGTTAGAAATGGTGAAAGTTGTTCTTTTAGTCTTCATATGGGGAAAGATCTTAACTCCACTAATAGATTTTCCCATAAAGCGTGTCAAGATTTGATGAACCAGTCTCAACACATAGATAGGGTAGTGGGTAATTTCACTTCAGAACAAATTGCAAATAATCAAGTATGACTGAAGGCTTCAATTGATGTTATTCGACATCTTGCCTTGCAAGCTATTGCTTTTAGAGGTCGAGATGAAAGCTCTACTTCAACCAATCGGGAAAACTTTCTTATGACATTGGATTTGATGGTGGGCTATAATAATAATGTTGTTGAAATAATGGCAAAAGCTCCAAAAAAATGCCACCTACACATCACCTCAAATTCAAAAAGAAATTCTACATGTTATTTCAACCAAAGTGAAGAAGGCAATTAGGGAAGAAATTGGTGATGCAAAGTTTTGCATATTGGTTAATGAAGCTCGTGATGAGTCCATGAAAGAGCAAATGGTTGTGGTTTTAAGATATGTTGATACAGAGGGCTTTGTGGAAGAACAATTTTATGGGATTGTTCATGTTGTTGACACTGCAGCAGTGACCCTTAAAAATGAGATATATTATTTGTTCTCTAATCATTGCTTAGATATCCAAAACATTCGGGGCAAGGATATGATGGTGCAAGCAACATGTGGGGTGAGTGGAATGGATTACAAGCTTTGATTTTGAATGATTGTCCATATGCTTACTACATTCATTGTTTTGCACATCGCTTACAATTGGTATTAGTAAGAGCATCAAAAGCAGTTGTCCCTCTTAATAGATTTTTCACTAAATTGATTTTGGTTATCAATAATATTCGTGCTTCATGCAAAAGTATTAAGCAATTAAAAATTGCTAGAGCTTCTGACATTGCATATTTGATTGATATTGAAGAGCTTGAGATTGGGAAAGGATTTAATCAGATGGTCACTTTACAGCAACCTGGAGATACTCGTTGGGATTCGCATTATAAATCGGTTTCTAACTTGATAAAGTTGTTTAGCCCAACATGTGAACTTCTACTGAAAATCATGGATGAAGGAAATTCTTCACAAAAAGTAGAAGCAGAGTCCGCTTATGAGGTATGAATTTCATTTGAATTTGTCTTCATCTTGCATTTTGTTAATGAAACTAGGGGGATCACTGATAAACTTTGTCAAGTTTTGCAAAACCAATTGCAAGACATTTTAAATGCTATGCGTTTAGTTTCATCCACTAAAAAACTTATTCAACAATTTAGAGATGAGAAATGGGATGACTTACTAGCTACTGTGATATCATTTTGTAAGGATCGTGGTATAGATGTCCCTGATATGAATGCTCGTTATGTTGCAAGATTTGGTCGATCTCGTCATCAACAAGAGGACTTTAGAAATGAGCATTATTATAAAGTAGATATTTTTAATGCATGAATAGATTCTCAATTACAGGAACTAAATCATCGGTTTAGTGAGCATGCCATAGAGTTACTTACGCTTAGCTCAGCTCTAGACCCTCGAGAGGCATATGAATCTTTTTGAGTCAGTGATATTTGTTCATTGATAGATAATTTTTATCCAATAGACTTCATAGATGATGAAGAGAATGATTTGAAAAAGGATCTTGATCTTTATAAGTATGATGTAGTTCAGCATTCAGGGTTCAAGAATTTGAAAAATATTTCTGAATTGTGCCAATGGATGGTGAGAACTAGAAAATCAGAATACTATCCGCTTATTTATAGAGTGGTCAAGCTTGTGCTTACTCTTCCCGTTTCTACTGCAACTACAGAGCGAGCATTTTCAGCTATGAATGTCATCAAAATTGACCTTTGCAACAAAATGGAAGATGAGTTTTTGTCAGACGCTATGATGTTATTCATTGAAAGGGACATTGCTGTGACAATTAGTACGGATTCAATTATAGATGATTTCGAAGATTTAAAAAGACGGCGAGTTCCATTTTCATAAATAATTGCATTGTAATACCTTAAAAAACAATAATTTTTTGTATTTTTCTTTGTTGATGGTTTATTAAATGAATGTTTATTTGGAGTTTCAATTTTTTTTTTTTGTTTATACTTCTGCCTCCCCTAACTCCAAGTCCTGGCTCCGTCCCTGATCTAAATTATAACTACTTACAACTTGCTACCTAAAATTTATTGTAAAAATATTGAAAAAATGTTGTGAATGTAACATTACTCATTCTCTAGGTTGTCACTGCCTAAGCATTGTGCACGCCAAGGCCTTGGCTGCATGCCCACGCAGGGCATGCTAGGGCCTTGGCTGCGTGCCCATGCTGGGCTGCCACGGCCTAGGCAGTGTGCACGCCATAGCCTTGGCTGCATGATTAATGAAAGAAAAAATGCAATAGGTAAAAGATGGTTTTACCAAAATATATATAGCTTTATTTTTAAGAGAAAATCAGTTTGCCCAAAACACACAGCTTTCGACAGAACCTTTTGAAAACAATGAAAAAACTACCCGCAAACAAAATCCATTCAATCATTCATGACTGGAGAAATTAGGGGTTTATTTGAAAAGAATGCTTCCAAATTAGCCATCAAAAGTTCACATAAAGCCTTGGAAGATTCAGAAGTAAGGGATGCTTGGTGGGGTGACAGCACAACATTATCCAATGCAAAGAGCTCTTTAGGAACATCAGGCTCATTCTCAAACACATCCAAGCCAGCACCTCCTATCTCACCTTGCACCAAACACCACACCATTACCTTCTCATCGAGAATAGCCCCTCTTCCAACATTGATTAGGACTCCCTTTTTACCCAATGCCAACATGACTTCCTTGTTAATCATGTGGCGGGTTTGATCATTTAATTCACAACAAATGACAAGGGCATCACTGTTAGCTGCAAGCTCAATAACATTGGAATAGAAAGGGTATGAAACAAATGGTTTTTCCTTCCTTGAGTTGTACAAAATTATACACCCAAATGCCTCAAGCCTTTTCGCAACTTCTAAGCCAATGCTTCCCAGTCCAACAATCCCAACTCGCTTGCCTCCCAACTGGAATCATCAATTATATCATTAAACATTAGATTATATAATTAAAAGGAATCATATAATCATTAATAAGTTGTTAATTTTTACAGATTTGTAAGTGCTAAAAAAAATTTATAAATAATTGCTTCAACTTTTAACATGCGCAGCAAATTATGATTTTGTAGCCTCCAATATATATCTCTTTCCAAACCCAACACCCAAAAAATAATTTTTAATTTTACTTTTTCATAATTCAATAGTTACAATAATATGGGATTTAAACCCTCAAGTAGTTATAAGTAACGCTTTTGGCCCAAAAAATAAATTTAGAATTACAATAGAAATATTTCAAATTTTACCATGTAAATTTTATAGACAATAATCTCACTAATCGTAAAAAAAGCAATTTAACATTTATTTGTACTACCAATCATCATAATTTGTAGGAAGTCAAACAATTTTCATAAAAATAAAAAGAGTAAAGATACTTATAAAAATAAAAAGAGTAAAAAGAAAGATGACCTTGGAACCAAGAGGATAATCGCCTGTGCTAGCCCAAAGGCCTTGCCTAACATACCGATCGGCAGCCGAAATCTTTCTAAGCAAATCAATCAACAAGCCCACGGCCACATCGGCCACATCTTCAGAATTCAAGTTCCCAGCATTAGCTACACGGATTCCACGGCTGCGACACTCGTCCAAGTCAATGTGATTGAGGCCTGCGCTGGGTGTGACGATGAGACGCAGCGAGGGAAGCAAACAGAGGACACAAGCGGTGACTGGGTAGCTGACGGTGGAGAGCATGGCTTGGACTGAGTTTGCATGGGTGGTCAAGAACTGGTCTAGAGGAAGTGGCGACTCCCATGCTTTCAAGAACTGGAACTTGTGGGAGTATTGAGATTGGAAGTTTGAGAAGGATAGAGGTGGGCGGATGACCAATACTTGGGGTAAGTCTTGAGGTTGGTGATGAAGATGAGCATGAGCATGAACATCATCACCATCATTATGTGCCATATGTATGTATTTTTGTAGGATTTTGATCCTCTGTAGTCTGTGTGATTGATCTTGATCTTGCCTACTTTATATGTCAAAGGGTAATTTGCTTTTACTTTACAGAACCCAAAAAATATACTAAACAATAAAAAACACTATTCATTAAATTAATCAATCAAATAAAGAGAATAACCTTAACGTTATTCTCTTTTGATCTCCCCATCTGATGTGACTTCTTCTTTGTGTATTCTGAAGTAAAGCTTCTATAGTCTTAGAGCATCCACACCAACTCGTGTAAATTTATTATCTATTTTACATGAAAAAAGTTACTTTTTCTATTTTACACTATCACATTTTTAAAACACCCACATCAGTTCATCTATTTTACAAATCTATTCTAATTAAATAATATTATTTATTATTTTTTTATTATTAGTTATTAAAACAATTTTTCTCTCTTTCCCTACCCGTTTCTCTCATTTCTCACCCATTCTCTCTTCAGCAAAGTCATCCTTTTCTCTCTTTCAGCTCAGTCATCCTTTTCTCTCTTTCCCTCACTCACTCCCAGCTCACCGACCCAGCCGACCCAGCTCACTCCCAGCTCGCCGCCGCCGCTACCTCAGCCACCAGTCGAATCGGCATCCTTTCACTTTCGCCCTCCCTCTCTCCTCCACAACCGACCCTTCGCCTCCCACCTCCAACCGACGACAGTAGTGGACGATCCGGTGGCAGCAATGGAAGACCCGACGGCAGCAGTGGCAGCAGATCGGGCGGCAGATCCGGCTCCGTTGGTCTGGGTTTTCCGGTGGGTGGGTGTTGTTTTTGGGTTTGGTTTCCCGGTGATTTTTAATTGATTTTGAGTTGGGTTGATTTTTGGGTTTTTGTTGATTTTGGGTTGGGTTGATTTTTGGGTTTCTGTTGATTTTGGGTTGGGTTGATTTTTGAGTTTCTGTTGATTTTGAGATATTTTTTTGTGCTAGGTTGCGGTGTTTGGTGGTGGCGCTGGGTTTGGTGGTTGGATTTGTTGTAGTTTGGTGGTGGCGCTGGCGGTGGCGCTTGGATATTCTTCTTCCTTGCCGCGTTAGTTTGTTGCAGTTTGATAGAGGAGAGAGAAACAAATAATAAAAAATTATTTACACATTGAACAGTAACCATGCATATATGCACGGTTACTGTTCCTTTACACCTCCGGGTGTATATTTTACACATCTTTACACCCACTGATGTGGGTGTTTTTTTGCCTAAAATGTGTAAAACTTGCATCTTTTTCTATTTTAGAAGACTTTCCATGAGCTGATGGGAATGCTCTTATTGCCACTAATTTAGCCATTTTGGCCTAGTTTAATGAAATTTCCCTTTAACCAAAAATAAAATAAATAAATAAATAACCTTAACGTTGTTTGCTGGGCACTTTTTTTTTTCTCGTAGTATCTTGGCCACTTAAAAATGACACTATTCATTGAAAATTTTCTCCTTCTCACATGGGTTGGATTTCCTATGCATGAGGTAGAATAATGGAATGCTCTCTCTCTCGTGAGGAAAAGGAGCAACTTGTACGTAGCACAAAAAAGGTAAAAAGTGTGAGCCATGCTGGCTTTGGCGAAGGCCATAGCTCTGGCCCTGTGTCATCGAGCCGTGATGGAGGATCGTGGAATACAAATGCGACGTTTAGAGATAAGCTGTTAGGAGAGATTCCAGGGGCATTCTCACAAGCCTTTAACTTTGAGGATGGAATGGATGATGATGCCGAGTCGGATGAGGAGGTGGAAACACTCCGGCAAGGGTTGTTAGCTGTAAAAATCCCCAGTGAACTCAAACGGAGAATCCGTAAGCCTTGGGTAAGCGCTTTTATTGTGAAAGTGTACGGTCGGACTGTAGGGTTTAACTTCATTCAAGCTAGGCTCTTAGCTCTATGGAAATCGGCAAGGAGGTTAGATTGTGTTGACTTGGGTCATGGTTTCTTCCTCACAAGGTTATTCTTAGGTGAAGATTATGAAAATGTTTTGAGAAAAGGTTCGTGGTTTATCGGAGACCATTTTCTTTCGATTAGGCCGTGGGAATCGGATTTTAAACCTGCTCTTGCAAGTGTTTCATTCATTGCTGTGTGGATTAGGCTAAACGAACTCCCCATTGAGTACTATAATGCAGAGGCACTGCAGCTTATTGGGAAAGCCATTGGGAATGTCCTTCGTGTTGATACTTTTACGACATCGGAAACTAGGGGGAGGTTTGCAAGGATGTGTGTGCAAGTGGGTGTGGATAAGCCCCTGGCTACTGTGATTTTGATAGGGAGGCTTGAACACCAAATTTGCTATGAAGGAATTCAAAAAATGTGCTTTGAATGTGGCCGTTTAGGACATAAAAAGGAGCAGTGCCCTCATATTGTCCGGCAAGGACTATCATCCTCGGAGGCGGGATCAAAGGAGGCTGGTGAGACGTGCTTTAGCTCACGCGTTGATCATGTCCCTGACAAAGTCAGGAGTGGGGAGGGGACCAGTGGTTTTCTACTTGATTCTGAGCAAAGTACAGAGCAGGCGGATATGCGTGAAGATGTGTACGGGCCTTGGATTGTAGTAGCGCGTAGGAAGAATGGGACAAATCCGTTGAGAAGTGGTGGGACCTTGCATTGCCAAAGCAATGGGATTGGCATCAGAAATTCTGAATATATGGATAAGGGAAGCACGGACCGGGTTGTTGTGTTGGATGGGGCTCGGCGAAAGTTGGCTCCGCAAAAGTTTCTAGACAAGGCCCAGATTTCCTCAGTGGTCCAAAGTTTTAGGCAAGGGAGTAAGGACCAGGCCTAGCCAAGCCCAACTCTTAAGTTGGAAAGTAATGTTACAAGGCCCAAGCTAGCTCAAAATACTCTGAGGCTTTCATCAGTTAAAGGGAAGAAAGGGGCAGCTCGTAGCAGAAACATAAATGGAGATCAAGGTAGCACAGATCAAGGGGTGCTAAGCTCAAGCCACTTCGGCCTTAAGCAGTCTCAAATGGGTTCCGATCAGGCTGGGAATGATGGTTATCGCATTAACTGTGATGGGCAGGGGCGTTTCGACGGTGCTGATGGGATGCAGTTCACTGCCAGCACGGGGTCAACGATGAGTGAATCGGGTGAGCTGGGCTTTTGTCCTAGCCGAGGTTCGAGCAAGATGGATCCGTTTGTTGGTGCTCTTCAACCTTCTAATCAAGGAAGCATGGAGAGTGAGCAAACCGGTGTGGGTAAAGGCGTTGACCACAAGGGGGTTTTCGCCTGGCGGTGATTCCATCGCCATTGAAGGCATGCATGCGGTTGGGGAAGCTTCTACCTCAGATTCCTCAAATTTATTTGCTATGCAGTGTGAAGCTAAGGAAGGTTGTGAAACAGAGGGGGTGGAGCTTGAAGCAAAAGGCGCCCTTGAGAATTCTCAGTGTTAATTGTTTTTTCTCCTTTCTCATTAGTCTCTTATGAATGTTATTATTTGGAATTGCAGAGGTGCTTTGAAGACCTCCTTTAAGATTCGTGTTGGTGAGCTGGTGCAGAGTCATAATCCAGCTATTTTGGTTGTTATGGAAACCCGTGTTGGGGGAGATAGAGCTAGAGAGATTACAGATTCGTTGCCTTTTGATGGAGCTTTCCATATCGAAACCATTGGTTATGCAGGGGGCTGTGGGTTTTGTGGAATGCGGACAAGGTTGATATGGCCTTGCTCTCAAGTACTGAGCAGGAAATTCATGCCGAGGTAAAGGTACGTTTTACAAACGATAGCTGGTTATTATTTGCTATGTATGCTAGTCCTAGATGTGCCGAAAGGCAAGTTTTGTGGAAAAATCTGATGAGTGTTGCTGAATTGCATAATTTGCCATGGGTGATAGCAGGAGATTTTAATGAACCCCTTCTTAGCGAGGATAAATTTGGGGGCAGGTCGGTGAGTGTCAATAGATCCTTACTTTTTAAAGAATGTTTGGATAGGTGTAATATGATGGATATTGGGTTCACAGGACCCCGTTTCGCTTGGACAAATAGGAGGGAGGTTCAAGCTTTGATTCAGGAGAGAATTGATAGATATTTTGTGAATCCGAGTTGGTGTGTGATATACCCTGATGCTAGAGTAACGCATTTGACTCGGTGTCACTCGGACCATTGTCCAGTGCTTTTGGAGATGCAGCCGAGAGCCCAATATGGGAGGATTAGACCTTTTCGTTTTCAGACTGGTTGGTTGTTAGATCCTTCTTTTTTTCCTATTGTGCATCAAGCATGGGAGAGGAATAGTAGGCTGATTGATGCTATTAATTGTTTCACTCAGAATGCTAAGGAGTGGAATAAAAATCAATTTGGGAATATTTTTAGTAGAAAAAAGAATTTGATGTCGAGGCTGAATGGTATTCAAAGAGTTCTTGCTCTTAGGCCTTCGGATTTTCTTGTGAAGTTCGAAAATGAGCTTCTAAGAGAGCTGGACATTGTGCTGAACCAGGAGGAGGAGTTGTGGGCTTTGAAATCAAGGGTGAATTGGATGATTCAGGGTGACCGTAATACAAATTTTTATCATGTTTTGACTTTGATAAGAAGGAAGAGGAACCAGATTATGGCTATAAAGAATGCAGTGGGGGATTGGATTCATGAGGAGGGGGAGATTAAGGATTTTATTAGGTGTGGTTTTGAATGGGTCTTCCTTTCTTCTCTTTCTTGTGTGCCTCGAGTGGATCCCACTATTTCTCAGTGGCAGTCTAGGCTCTCGGATTCAGAGAAGGAGAGTATCAGTGGGGGGGCTTCTGAAGTAGAGATTAAGGCAGCCCTTTGGTCTTTGAAGCCTTTTAAAGCCCCGGGGCCAGATGGGCTTCATGCGGGTTTTTTCCAAAAGTTTTGGCACACTGTGGGGAATTCTGTGATTCAAGAGGTTCAAAAGATTTTTGCAGTTAGAAGAGTGTCGGAGGTTTTAAATTGTACCCACATTGCTTTGATCCCAAAAATTCAGGGTCTTGAAACCTTGGGTAATTATAGACCTATTAGTTTGTGCAACATGGTGTATAAGGTGATTACTAAGATTATTGTGGCAAGGTTGAGGCCTTACTTGGATAAACTCATTTCTTCAATGCAAACGGCCTTTGTTCTGGGAAGGAAAGGGATTGATAATATTATTATTGCTTAGGAGATCATTCATGGCCTTGGGAAGAAGAAGGGTAGGACTGGCTATATGGCTCTTAAGATAGATTTGGAAAAAGCTTATGATAAACTAGAATGGAGTTTCATTAGAGATATGCTTATTCGGGTAAATCTCCCTCTGGATATTATTGACCTCATAATGAGTTGTGTGTCAACTGTGTCTACTTCTATTTTATTCAATGGAGAAACCCTTGATCCGATTTTCCCCTCTAGAGGTATAAAGCAAGGAGATCCGATCTCTCCGTACTTGTTCATCCTTTGTATGGACTATCTTGGGCAGCTTATTGAAGAGAAGTGTAGTGGGAATCTATGGCAGCCAGTGAAGGCTTCTCAGAGTGGTCCTGCGTTCTCGCATTTGTTCTTTGCAGATGATTTGATTCTCTTAGCCAAAGCAGATGGGGTGAATAGTGCAGCCATTAGAGATGTTTTGGATACTTTCTGTAGCATTTCTGGTCAAACGGTGAGTGAAGCTAAGTCAAGGGTGTATTTTTCTCCAAATGTGGATAGGGATACTAGAGAATCTCTTTGTGATATCTTGGGTTTTGCTTCAACGCCGTTTCTTGGGAAGTACTTGGGTTTTCCGCTTAAGCAGCCGGGTTCTTCTTCACATGATTATGACTTTATTTTGGATCGAGTGAAGCAGAAATTAGCTGGGTGGAAGGCAAATTGTTTATCCTTGGCTGGTCGTAGGGTGCTCATTCAATCATCATTGGTTGCTATCCCTTTGTACATCATGCAATGCTCTTACCTTCCGGGAAGGGTATTGGATGGGTTAGATAGAGTTAATAGAAATTTCCTTTGGGGGTCTACAGATTCAGCCAAGAAAATCCATTGGGTTGGTTGGGAGAAGGTGACGAAGCCTAAGGAGGAAGGGGGTTTGGGGTTGCAAACAGCCAAAGGAAGAAACGTGGCCCTTTTATCCAAACTTAATTGGAGGTTTCATACAGAAGGGGAGGCTCCATGGGTGAAAGTTTTGAAGATGAAATATTGTAGCCAAAGAAGAAGAGAAGCTACAAATGCGGATGCTCTCCCTTGTTCTTCAACTTGGGTAGTTATGAAGAAAGGGGTGGACACTTTTAATAAGGGAAGTAGATGGTTGGTGACAAAAAACAGTAACTTGAATATTTGGCACAACAATTGGACGAATGGGGGACCCCTTAGGAAGTTGATCCAAGGTCCTATTTCCCAAGAAGCCAATGGTTTGGAAGTTAGAGACATTATGCTTGATGTGGGCTGGGATTGGGAGAAACTTACGTTTGAATTAACTGATGGAATCAAAGGGATGATTAGTGCAATTCCTATCTTGACCTTAGGTGGTGGCTCAGATAAATTGACTTAGGCCGGATCTCCCAAGGGGGTTTTTGATGTCAAAAGTGCTTATGGGATTGTTATGGAGTCTTCTAATACTAGTACCTTTTCAGCGAGTTGGATTTGGAAGGCAGATTTGCTTCCAAAAATTAAAATGTTTCTTTGGTTGTGTGCCCATAATAGTATTGGTGTCAAACATTGTTTAGGGAAAAGGGGAGTGGTCCAAGATGAGGTTTGTCCTTTTTGCTGCAATGGTGTTGAAACCATTCTTCATGCTTTGAGAGATTGCATTCACCTGAAGCAAGTGTGGAATAAGCTAGGGGTAAGTGCTTCTAACTTTGACTTTTGGAACTTCAATTTGATAGATTGGTTGTCTCTTATTGTTAGATCCAATATTATTTTGCATGATTTGGGTCTACCTTGGAAAGTGGTTTTTCCCTTTGCTATTTGGAACATTTGGAAGAGTAGGAATGCTTTCATCTTTAGTGGGAAAACTAGGAGTCCAAAGCTGGTTGTGGAGATTGTGTACCAAGCTAAAGAGTATTTTCATTGTGTGGCAACGCCTAGGCTAGGATTTAGGAGAATCACCAGATATATTCGGTGGGAGAGACCGGAGCAAGGTTGGAAGAAACTGAACATGGATGGGGCTTGCATGGGGCTCCACGGGCTGGCTGGTTGTGGGGGCTTGGTAAGAAGTGCAAATGGGCAGTGGGTTGCTGGGTTCAGTAAGCGGATTGGGGTCACTTCCAGTTTTGCCGCTGAGTTGTGGGGTCTGCGTGAAGGCCTTCAGCTTTGTTGCAACTTAAATATTAGTTGTCTTGAAGTTGAGATGGATGCCAAGACCATTGTTGATGTTGTAGGGAATCTAGATTATGTTAATAACATTATCTACCCTATCTTGGATGATTGCAGGCTTTTGATAAGCAAATTCCAACGAGTCCGTTTTAAGCACTGCTTTCGGCAAGCAAATCAATGTGCTGATGGTCTAGCCAAGAAAAGCTTAAGGATGTCTGCTGATTTTCTTAGATATGATAGTCCGCCTGTGGACATTTTAGATGCTTTCGAGGGAGACCTCAATGGGATGTATTCCGTTAGGATATGTCCTGACTCTTCTTTTGTTGTTTAGCTTTCTTTAATGTTATCGACTTTCACCAAAAAAAAAAAAAAAAAAAAGATTCCCTATGCATTGGACCACATATATAAAGTCAACTTCCATATAAGGAGGAGGAAACATACATTGATGCACGGTATACCTCCTTAAAAACCCCAACCATCTCGTCCCTCCATGTTTGAAGATGTTAATGGGCCAGTTTCCCTTAGGCCTCTGCCTCCTTTTGTAATAAAGTCTCACTTTTACTTAGCCAAAAAAATAATAACAACAATACAACAAAGCTACTAGCCTACTACACATGCATCCTGAAACCATGCCAACTAGCAACAACTACATATAGAAAACACCTACTACACGGAAAAATATACCCTGCAATGGGTATATGTTACTTGTGTCTCACATATACCCGTTGCAGGGTGTAACTTCTCCTACTACACAAGCTGCAATTAATGCAACATAATTATTAAAGTGTATTGATTCTCTCACACATGATATTAATGTACATTATGTAAATATCACTTATTTCATAATTTAAATGTGGATAATACAGACGTTGTGTGTGTGAACAATTACCGATTACTTAATCATCCATGACCTGAGAAAGTAAGGGTTTGTTGGAGAAGAATGCTTCCAAATTCCCTACCGCAATTTCACGCATACTCGTGAGGGTCTCATGAGTAAATGCATCTCTATGTGGCGACAACACGACATTATCCAAGACAAAGAGCTCTTTAGGAACATTAGGCTCATTCTCAAATACATCCAAACCAGCACCTCCAATGTCGCCCTGCACCAAACACTGCACCATTTCCTTCTCATCAATAATAGCTCCTCGTCCAACGTTGATGATGACTCCCTCTTTTCCCAATGCCAATAAGACCTCCTTGTTAATCAGGTGGTGGGTTTGATCACTAAGCAGTTAAGCCACCACAAATGACAGGGCATCGCTGTTAGCTGAGAGTTCAACAACATTGGAATAGAAAGGGTATGAAAATGACTGTTTCTGCTTCCTTGAGTTGTACGAGTCTACGAGACACTGCAGCCAAAAGCCTCAAGCCTTTTAGCAACTTCTTGGCCAATGCTCCAACAATCCCAATTCGTTTGCCTTTCAACTGTAATCATCAACATTTATTCTTGCATTAGACTACGTACAGATATATATCAATAATCGGAAAGGTGATTGACATTATACTATGCACATCCCTAACACTGGCCCATTGCAAGCCAAAATCATAAGAAACGCAAAGCAAGGTTTCCAATGTGATCTTTTCATGATTTGTTTGTATTACAGACGTAATAGGAAATAAAAGAGTCCTTCTATTGGATTACTTGTAATACTAGCCGCATTACGTGTGTGTTTAAAGGGTTTTTTTTTTTTATATATAATAAAAATAACATTTTTATTGTCAGCAGTTTTAGTTTAAGTATAAAATGAGTAGATTTCATTTAAGTCAAATTGGTAAAATCCCTTGTTATTAAATAAAGGATTTGGTTTCCACTAACACTAAAAACCAATTGGTATTTCAATGTTCAAAACTTATGACTTTTATACCCAACCGCATGCCACCATTACCTTTAAACTGTCTTGGTCACTTCATTCACTTTTGAGTGTTAACAAATGCTTAGTTACTTTATTAATTACAAGTACCATGCATTCAAATATGAACTGCTAACAAATTAAGGAACAACTTGTGTTTTTGTGTTTATCAACCCGCTTTAGCACATTCCCCGCTTAAGAGCTAAACTGTTGAAAGACATAAATCATCACTACACCTAGGGGTGGAACCACAAGTATTCTACCCCAAAAAAAAAAAAAATTATATATATAAACATGTGAGGAATTTGGCTTACCAAAAAAAAAAAAAAAAAAGATTACACCCTCCCCTACCCCCAAAAAAAAGGTCTCATGATTGTCTAAAAAAAGAATTAAGTAATAGGTTTAGAAACAAGTTATTTTTGTTTACTAAATTTCATTTTTTATTGGTAATTTATATTGAAATTGAAATTATTAAGAATTTCATACCAGACATGCATGATAATAGTTAAAATGTACTCTAAGAAATATCATTACCAAGATATAGCTTTGATAAGAGGTAAGATAGAATTTTTTTTTTTTAATTTTATCAATTATTATTATTTTTTTTTATAATAAAACATACTTGCTTCTTAACATAAATTCAATTCCGGCTTGGACTACACTAAAAAAGGGGAAGTGAACGCTTACTGAACATGCATGTCTGACTCCTTTCATTTGTTTTGAAGTAAAATATTTTTTGGAAAATTTTTTCCCATTTTCGAGTGTTTGTTTGCAAGTAAGATATGGTCAAACTTGTAAAATATTTTCTATTGACCTTGAAATCCTTTATAAAAAGTTGTAAAATGTTTACCTTTAAAATTTTGATAAAATATTTTACATACAAAAATACATAGAGGCTTCCCTGAGTTCCCTCACCCTATATGATGGCTAGGTCACTGATTTGGTGAGCTAGGAAGCCAGTGCCGGCAGTTCAGTGGTCAGAGCCGCCACTCCGACGACTTGTGTTGAGGGTTTGGTCACTGGAGACACTATTTTCAACAATCGATGTCAAAGGTTCAATAACCGAAACCATTGTTCCAGCCACCCGTGTTGGCAATCTAGCGGTCGGAGACACCACTTTAGTGGCTGTCACTAGAGCCACTGTTCCTTTGGTCACCAAACCTCCAACACTAACATGTTTAATGGCTGAGCCACCAATTTTGGTGGTTTACTTAAAAAAATTTACTTATCATAGTAGATACTCTTGAAAATATTTTACTAAAAATGTTTTACATGTAACTTTTTTTATATATAAATATTTTACTTTAAAACAACTAATCATAGTTGATCAGTTAATTGATCAATCACCACACTTCCGAAAGAAGAAAGACAAATAGAGAAACCATAAAACGAGCATATATAGTTTTTTTTTTTTTTACTAGCACTAATAAAGAAGATATATATATATATATATATATATATATATATATATATATATATATATATATATATGTATAACCAAAAAAAAAAAAAAATTCTAGTAAAAGAAAGAAAACAAAATTAAGACTAATCGTATATAGAGAATTGGAGATCAAATAGAGACAGCGAACACCTTAGAACCGAGAGGATAACTTGTTTTGCTAGCCCAAAGTCCTTGCATAACATATCGATCAGCAGCCGAAATTTTCCTAAGCACGTCAATGAACAATCCAACAGCCAAATCGGCGACGTCGCAAGAAGCCACACTTCCGACATTGGCCACCGCAACTCCCCGGCTGCGACACTTGGAAAAGTCAATGTGGTTGAGGCCGGCAGTGGGGGTGACAACAAGGCGCAGTGAGGGAAGGAGGCAGAGGGAGGTCAACGTTGATAGGGAAACGGCCACAGCTTAGCATGGTTTGTACGTTACGTGCGCCCGCTCAAGAATTGGTCTAGTGGGAGTGGTGACTCCATGCTTTCAAGAAATGGAACTTGTGTGAGTATTGGGATTGGTAAAGAGAGAAAGATTCTGGTGGACGAACAACCAAGACTTGTGGGAGATCGAGGTGAATCAGGTGATTATAAATAATTCCATGTGCCACTAATTGGTGGTTTAGAGCTTTGAGTTAGAGCATTCACATCAGCTCTTGCATAACTGTGTATAAATGTGTAAAATACACATTTTGGCCGTTTTTACACATTTTAAAGCAAAAAACACACTGCATCAGTCCAGCTAAAATCATGCATAATCATCTAAAAATTTCAACGAGCTACAGTACCCGTGTAAATTTACACGGACACTGTAGCATGTGTATTTAGTTTTTTATTAATTTCCGTTCGCACCAATTTTTCTCTCTCTTTTCCGTGCACAACGACCTCAATGGAAAAACAAACAAACCCAAATGGAAAAACAAACAAACTCAAACGGAAAAAAAAAAAAAGAGAGAGACAGATCGGTGCTAAACCAACACAGAGATATATTTGCTAAAAAAAAAAAAAAAAAAAAAAAAACCCAAACGGAAAAACAAAAAAGAGACAGATCGGTGCTTATCGGAGCTCGTGGGTCTCGCTTGGTCGAAGCTGCGATGATGATCGGAGCTGTGGATCGGTGATCGGAGCTGTGGATAGGAGCTGTGATGATGATTGGAGCTGTAGATCGGTGATCAGAGTTGTGGATCGGAGCTGTGATGATGATCGGAGCTGTGGATCGGAGCTGTGATTGTTGATCGGAGCTGTGGATCGGAGCTGTGATGATGATCGGAGCTGTGGATTGTTGATCGGAGCTGTGGATCGGAGCTGTGATGATGATCGGAGCTGTGGATTGTTGATCGGAGCTGTGGATCGGAGCTATGATGATGATCGGAGCTGTGGATTGTTGATCGGAGCTGTGGACGGAGCTGTGATGATGATCACAACGCTGTGGACGGAGCTGTGATGATGATCGGAGCTGTGGATCGGTGCGTTGGTTTGTGACCGAGAGGGAGAGAGATGAGACAGAGAGATAAACCGAGAGGGAGATAGAAGAGAGAGAGAGAAATCAGAAAATATGAGGGAGAGGGAGAGAGAGCGCGTACTAAAAGGGTGAGGGAGAGAAATAATAAAATAATTAATTAAATTGATTATTTAAATAAGAGGGGTGATAGAATAGATGAATTGATGTGGGTGTTTTGTAAAAGTGATAGTGTAAAATAGAAAAAGTAGGTTTTTGGTGTAAAATGGACGGAATCTTTTAAATGAGCTGATGTGAATGCTCTTAGGGAATAAAGAAAAATAAATAATAAGACGGTGTTTGGTTTAGAGATAACTCAAATTTCAGTTCTCAATATTCATTTCTCATCCCTCTAAACTCTAATCCATTTCTATCTCTATTTTTCTCATAACTCACAAAGGGCATGTGTTTGGTTCTTCCGATGCAAATGAAGATATGTTCAGAGGAGGAAGTAAAGAAAGAGTAAATGAAAAGTATAAATGGAAAGTCAGATTGGTGAGGTTTGGGTCCGTGGAGTAATGACAGTTTTTTTTTACTTTGGCGTAAACTCTTGGTCAGAAAGCCAACAGTGTAGTAAGAAATTTGCGAGTTATCTTAGAGCACTCACAATAAAGTTAGTCATTTTAGCAACCAAAACACCAAAAACATACACTACAGCAAAAAAGCTAAAGTTAAAAAATTTTGAGTAATTGCTACAATCGCCTGCTATCTCTAGCAGCTCACTGAGCTGGATGGTATAACATAAACAATTTTTTTATTCCCCACACGCTCACTTCACAAGCATTGGTTTGTTTTCTCTCTTTTATTTTTCTTTCTCCGCTGTCGTTTCTCGGCTACTCTCTCCTCTCAGCTCTGATCCCAGCCCAGGTGAAATCGGATTGTGGACATCGGCGTTGAGTTGGCATTGGCGTGGAGATCAGATTCGTGGGTTTCGATTGCCTATTTTGTGATTTGTGAGGTGTTGCCGCGCGTGCTTGGATTCATGGGTTTGGGTTGGCCGTGTTCTGATGGCTTGATTGTGGCTCGATTTTGGGTCTAATTGTGGCTTGATTGTGGTTCAGTGCTAGTGGGTTTTGGTTGTGTTTGTATCGGTGGTGCCGGTTTTAATGGTGGATTATGTCTTAGTGGTGTTTTTCAGCAGCAGTGGATTGCTGGGTTTTGTCTCGGTGGGTCTCGGTGGTTTGGGTTTTTTGTAGTGGGTTGTTGATAACGTGGTTGTCGTTGTGGTTGTATTGGTGGACTTGTTTTGGGTTTTTTTTTTTTTTTTTTGTTGTTGTGGGTTGTGCTGCCATGGTGGTGGTGTGGTGGTGGTGGTGGTGGAAGGACTGTGGTGGCTGGTTGCTTTGAATTTTTGTGGAGGAAGTTTTAATTTATTTTAATAAGTTGTTTATTTTATTTTAATGAGATGGCTGTCAAAATATAGTCTTTTTTATTGAGTGTGTGTTATTAAAATACATAAAATTACTTTTGAAGTTGCTAAAAAGCTATATTTTATAGCTTTTTTACTGTAAATGCTCTGAGTCATTTGTTATTGGAATTTCAATTTAATCAGCTTTCATTAAAAAATAAATAGTTGTCACTTGAATGAAGTAATTTTTCTTCCATAAGGAGAAAAAGTCTCTGTCATAATTAAAATTTTTTACCAAGTCTTGTCTTATCATAATTGATTCCCTAGCATTAGTCTTTTTTTTTTTTTTTGGGGGCTCAGTTTGCCAATATGATCGATTCCTATATGACTCAAGAGTCAAGACTTAGTGGGGCGGCTACCTTTTACCGTATGTTTGGTTTAAGGGTAGGGAACGGAAGAGAAGAGAAAAAGGATAAGAGGGAAGGAAAAATGTGGGCCAAGTGATAAGTTTTTTAAAAAATTTAGCACATTTTCTTTTTTTCTCAAGCTATCTAAATGGCGGATTTTTTTTTTTTTTTTTTTTTTTGAGAAAGAAGTAAGTCAATTTTATTGAACTAAATCTGATTGGAATATAACATCTAAATCACTAGGTAGAGCAGCGGAAATTTTTTTTTTTTAATTTCTCTTTCTTTCTCTCATCTTCCTCTCAAACCAAACATAGTGTTAGTCCCGTGTTTAAATGAATCCTGAGTTGGCATTTTTTTTAATATATATAATCTTTTTTATTTTTTTTTTAATGTTTTGATGTCTTGGTAAAATATAATTTTGAACATCTAAACTTTTTTTTAAGTCTATCTTAAATGAGCTTGAATATGGCCCTCTTAACAATCTATTCTTATGGATAAAATTATAATTAATTTATAATTTATAACTAAATTTGTGAGTGGTGTGGCAGAATTTGAATTCTCTTTTAATTATTTATTTGTTAAGTGAGGGGGCATGGGCTAGTCAATCAGTGGGTAGCAGATGTTAAATTAAAAGACAATTAAATAATATTTACATAACGGATGATTCTATAAATAAATAAATAGACAAGGCACGTGGGATAGGGGAGTGATTGAGTGAAGACAAAAGCGAATGCTAACACAATAATTTTTTTTAATACAATTATAAAAACCAATAGTTGTTAAAGTTAAATTGAATTATTATATTAAAAATTGTAAAGACATAAACTAATAGATAAAAGAATTATAAGCAGTAATAATTAAATTTCACTTAGCTTTTACTTTAGAGAACCCAAAAATAAAAATACTAAAAAAATAAAAGCTTATATTCATAAAATTATTCAATTAAAATACAACAAGATTCTCAAAAAGAAAAATATCAATCAAGATACAACGTTGTATTTTGTTCACAAAGCCTCCATAACGTTGACTACTAGGCCTTTTTTTTTTTTTTTTTTTTTTGTATGACTTGGCCTCTTAGTAATCATCCATTTCATCTCTTCCTTCCTATGTTTTTTATGATGTTAATGGCCCGGTTCTCCTTAGGCTTCTGCCTCCTTCGAGCCCCCTTTAATAAAATTAAAATCTCACTCCTACTTGCCGAACAAAATAAATATATTACAAAGCCAACTAGCAACAAAAACATCTAAAAAAATGCCTACTATGTGTTAGTTTGGATAGTAATGCGTTTGCGTTTGTGCTGGCATTTGCATTTTTTAGCTGGATCTCGTTCACTGTTCACGAGACCTGCAAGTACGGAAAAATATAAATCTAACTTTAAAATTGGATTTTACGGCACTATTCACACATTTAAAAATTATTTTGTTACAGTATTTTCAGTTTTCAGTAATAAGCAGTATCCAAACAGACCCTATATATAAGCTGCAATGAAACATAATAGTTATTTAAGTGCATTGATTCTCTTGCACCCAGTATTGTACATTACATAAATATCACTTATTTTATAATTTAAATGTGAACATCATAAAAATGTGGACACTATAGCCATTGTATGTGAGAATAATTACTGATTATTTAATTATTCATGACTTGAGAAAGTAAGGGTTTGTTCAAGAAGAATGCTTCCAAATTCCCTACCGCAAGTTCACGCATACTTGCGAGAGTCTCATGAGTAAATGCAGCTCTATGTGGCGACAGTACAACATTATCCAAGGCAAAGAGCTCTTTAGGAACATTAGGCTCGTTCTCAAACACGTCCAAACCAGCACCTCCTATGTCGCCTTGCACCAAACACTGCACCATTTCCTTCTCATCAATAATGGCTCCTCGCCCAACATTGATGATGACTCCCTCTTTTCCCAATGCCAATAAGACCTCCTTGTTAATTAGGTGGTGGGTTTGATCACTTAAGCCACAGAAAATGACAAGGGCATCGCTGTTTAGTTGCAAGTTCAAAAACACTGGAATAGAAAGGGTATGAAAATGACGGTTTCTGCTTTCTTGAGTTGTACGAGATACTGCAGCCAAAAGCCCCAAGCCTTGTAGCAACTTCTTGGCCAATGCTTCCTAGTCCAATAATCCCAATTCGCTTGCCTTTCAACTGTAATCATCAGCATTTATTTTTGCATTAGACTATAGATAATAATAAACGGAAAGGTGATTGACATTATACCATGCACATCCGTTTTGGAAATTTTTTAGTGAATAAATAAGTCTATACAACAAATAATTACTCAAATAATTTGTTAAAAAACATAAAATATAAAAAAAGTTTAGAACGATCTCACAATACTATAAAATCACGTTGTGAAAGCGTTGTTTTTAAAGGTTGATTTGTGTCACCCAGAGTAAAACTCAATGCGATTAGTTTTTTTGGCCAAACAACCCCTCAGAATTAGACTATAACATTAACCTTCATGATAGATGTACTTCCATTCACGAAGGTTCAAGAACAACCTTCTAATACTGCCTTTCCTTTTTTGTTTTTCTTTTTTTTATAAGTAATATTGCCTTTCCTTGAAACAAATAAAACTATAGAAAAATATGCGAGAGAGAAAGAGAATAGAAATTGTATATTTGGAAAATATAAAGTAAAACAAAGGACTTATAAGAAAGGGTATTGTAACGGTATTATATAGGCTATTCATAACAATAATGGTCTATAGTTATTAGTTACTAATAACCCATAAAGTCCCAACGGCTAGTTTATCCATAATTGAGCAACGACTATTTTATCTTTTATTGCCTAACAGCTAGAAAATAAATAATAATAAAAGTATTTGAAATACATACCCACACCAACATCCCTAACACTGGCATGTTACAGGTAGAAATCATAAGAAAGGAAGGCTTCCAATGTGATCTTTTCATGATTTGTTTGTATTACAGACGTAATATGAAATAAAATATAGTCCTTCTATTGGATTAATTGCAATATATACTAGCCTCTTCAACTACATTAAGTGAGTTTAGAGGGTGTTATTATTTTTTATAAAAATAAAATTTCTAATGTCAGTAGTTCTATTTTAAGTATGAAATGTGTGAATTACATTTAATTCAATTTGATAAAGTCTCTTGTTAATTGAATAAAAGATTTAGGATCCACTGACACCAAAAATTTATTGGTATTTTAAGTTCAAAACCTATGACTTTTATACCAAACAACATGCCACCACTTATCTTTAAACAGTCCCATTGGTCACTTCACTCACTTTCCAGTTAGTTAACAAATGCTTAGTTACTTTATTAATTACAAGTTTTGAGATTAGCTTCTTGACACTCCTTTTTTTCAAAGGGTCATTGAGACCCCTGAAGTTCCAAGATAGGGGGGGTTGGAGTGAAAAGCCTACAAGAGTGTTTTTGTATTCTTCAACCTGCTTTGACCTAGCGCTTTTTCAGCTTAAGAGATAAATGGCTAAAAGAAAAAAACTCCCCACCCCCACCCCCACCCCCACCCCCAAAAAAAGTCCCATGATCATGTTTTTGTTTACTTTATTTTTATTTTTTGTAAAATTCGTTCTTATATTTGATAAAATTTTGGATCATTTATTGTTTTGAAAACTTCATTGATTTCATTGTGGATTTTTTTTTTTCTTTTTTGAAAATGAAATTTTTAATAATTTCATACCAAATATGCATGAAAATAGCTAAAATTTACTCTAAGAAATATCATTACCAAGTTATAGCTTTTTATAAGAGAAAAAAAGAAGAAGTTATTTTTTGATATTTTTGTACATATCTAATATCAAACTAACTAGACAACTATTATATATTTATAAAAGTTTTCAAAATGACTATATATCTAATATCAAACAAACTCTGCATATGTATACACACGTGTGTGTATATATATATATATATATATATCACCAATACAAATAGAGAAACCCTTGCACATGTAAAGCACTACGAATTAGATAGATGTCTTAAGCCATCGAATCAAGTTCGAGTTCAATTTTTGCCCTATCACTAAAGCTGGAGAAATCATAAAACGAGCATCAAAATTGTGACATCTTAAAATATAGAGATCAAATAGAGACAAATGAACACCTTAGAACCGAGAGGAATAGGATAACTTGTTTTGCTAGCCCAAAGCCCTTGCTTAACATATCGATCAGCAACTGAAATTTTCCTAAGCACGTCAATGAGCAATCCAACAGCCAAATCGGTGACGTCGCAAGAAGCCACACTTCCGGCATAGGCCACCGCAACTCCCCGGCGGCGACACTCGGACAAGTCAATGTGGTTGAGGCCGGAACTGGGGGTGACAACAAGGCGCAGTGAGGGAAGGTGGCAGAGGAGGTCAGCTTTGATAGGGGAAATGCCACAGCTTAGCATGGCTTGCACATTACGTGCATGGGTGCTCAAGAATTGGTCTAGTGGGAGTGGCGACTCCCATGCTTTCAAGAAATGGAACTTGTGTGAGTATTGTGATTGGTAAAGAGAGAAAGATTCCAGTGGACGAACAACCAAGACTCGTGGGAGGTGACCAGGAAGGCACGGACGCGGCTGGGAGGGTGCCGCACCCGCGTCCGACGCGGTTGCCCGCGCGTCGGTGCCGCGTCTGAGTTTTTTTTTTTTTTTTTCTCAGATTCGCGCCGACTCGGCTCGATTCGCGCCGACGCGGCTCGATTCGCACCGAATCAGCTTCGATTCGCGCCGAACCGGGCTGATTCGGCCAGAATCGAGCCATATTGGCCATATCGGATTGTATCAACCGGCGACCGATACGGCCGAAACATGCCGGAAACGGCCGAAATCAACCTTGAATCTGGCCGAAAAATCCGAAATCTCACCTCAGAGGCATAGTAATGTGTTTCTTGCCTTCTTCTTTCTTTGTTTTGTGAATCAAAACATAGTAATGTGTTTTTTAAAAATATTTTAATAGTAAAAATATATAGAAAATATAAATAAAAATTTTTTTAATAATTTTTTAATCGCCAAGTCCCGCCTCACCCGCATCCTACTTTTTTAAAAATTATCAAATCCCACACCCACACCCGAGTCCCGAAACACACTCGTGCTACATAGGAGGTGACTATGAATAATTCCATGAGCCATTGGCGGTTTAGAGCTTTGAGATACGAAAGAATGAAAAAAAGAATAGGAAATAAAAAGTACGTGTTCTTTGTCAATAACTCTTGGGCAGAGAGCCAACAGTGTACTATGAAATTTTTTTTTTTGTTTTTTGTTTTTTTTTTTACAATCTTCAATTCTCATTCAAGTAAGGAGAAATATCATTCTCAAAAAAAAAAAAAAAAAAAAAAAAAAAACTATGGAGAAGCAAGATGACAGTCTCCCACACAAGCGTAAGTTCAGGACTTCCGGAAGATCTGTATTATTGAAACAGACAACGTTTTACAGCTCAGAGTGTATTTTGCATCTTTCTGAGCTACATAATTGCACACCAACGACGTTTTAGTCCTTTTTTTTGTTTTTTTGTTTTCCGAATTTCTTTTCAATCATTTTTTGTAGAAATTGTCGGTGGTGGACAATAAATAATAGAGTTTTACTGATGTATGCCTTAAGGTCATGTAAAAGTATACCATTTTAAGAAATTTTTTATAAAAAAAATAATAATAATAACTAATTGATTTGACAGTTTTTTTCAATTTTTTTATATAAAGTTTCATAAAATAGATGATTAACCGGACCCAAAATAATATAGTAGGTCTATATCTCCACCATTCACAACTCTCTTCATAGCGAATTATTACAAAAGTTGTGATATTTTTTGTGACACTAGCATTTCTCATAATTTTTCTTTTATAAGAGGATAAAAAGTCGCTGTCATAATTATAATTATTTTACCAAGTGTTGTATCATCATAAAATATAGCATCTACTTTCTTCCTTTTTTTCTCGAAATACTTAAAATAAAAATACAGAATGAATAAATTAGTATAAATTTACAAGTAGCAATAATGCATATTTACACAATTTTAGCTTATTTGATATGGGTAATTTTCAGATAAAACTATGTAAATTTGACAATTTTTTTAATTATAAACCTTCCGATGTTTACCCTTTTCTTTTTCCACATTTAAATAATTTTAGCTTATTTGATATGGTAATTTTTGAATGAAAATGTGTAGATTTGACATTTTTTTACTATAAACCTTCTGATGTTTACTCTTTTTAATTTTTTTTTTTTTTTTGCTCAATATGCTAATATAATTGATTCCTATGTGGCAAGACTTACTGAATTTATCTCTTCTCAATAAAATTAGAGTAGTAATGTGCTCATTTGGAATTAAGATAATGTGCAATATTCTAAGGATTGCACTTGATGCAATATTCTAAGTATTCAATGGCTAAAATTGAGAGTTGAAAAAAATGCCTAAGATTGAAAATTGAAAAAAAAAAAAAAAAACTTAAATCTTACTATTGAATAAAAAAGAAGTAAAAAGTTGAAAATGTAAAAAGGTTTTGTAGAAGGTAGAGAGGTATTGCCTAGATCTCAATCCTCTACCACCTCATATGTGAAAGGGATTGGAATCCGTTTCAAAATTATTAACTTTTTTTTGACTCTCAATTTTTTTTAAATACTTTTTTAACTACTTTAATTCAATGATATCAAAAAGTTAACTTTTTAAATTTTGATTTGAACGGTTGAGAAGGTATTGCATATCTTAATCCATAAAGCTGGATAGATCTGAAGCACTGTACTAATTTCTGATCGATTCCTAAAATGATATTTGAGAACACGAACACCCCACATGGGCCACATCCCTCATGATCTTTCAACCACTCCACAAACCGTATCTTCAAGTACTGTGCATTGACGTATATAAGAGCATTCCCATCAGGTGTGTCAAATGCCAAATATTTGACATTTGGCACACCAAACACCAAAAAATCACTCTCATTAGGTGTTTTAAATGCCAAAATATTTGGCATAGATGAATAGTGTAATCTCAAATTTGAAAGCGTATTATTCATGAATTGCAAAACTTTTTTTTTTTATTCGCGGTGGACCCAAATGGATGTGGGATTTTTTTTTTCCTTTTTTTAATCAACTCTTCCCTCTCTCCTCTCTCCTCTCTCCTCTCACACCTCTAAAACTCTCTCTCCTCTTTGCCTTCGTCTCTTCCTCTTTACTCTCATTCTCTTCCTCTCTCATCCTCAATCTACTCTACTGACCTCGAGCCACTGCCATGCCAACGATCTCGCCTGAAGCCGCCTCACTTGGAGTTGTCTCGCCTGAAGCCGCCAATCTCGCCTAGAGCCGCTGACCTCTCCTCTCTCCTCCTCGTCGATCTCTCTTTCTCTTGGTGCTTGTGACAATGTTTGTAATAGTGGTTGGTGGTGATGGTTTGTAACAATGGTGGGATGTGGTGGTGGGTTTGTAACAGTGGTTGGAGAAATTATAGAGTCCTTTGGTGGACCATGTCATTTGTCCACCATTCCACTAAAAGACTTCCACATGTTTAAAATTGCTAAGTCAGTAATTAGTTTTTGTTTTTAAATTTTTTTAACTTAGCAATTTTAAACAGGTAGAAGTCTTTAAGTGGAATGGTGGACCACGCCACTTAACCTTATAATTTCTCCAGTGGTTGGTTGTGGTGGGGGTGGCAGTGAGTTGGGTGGGAGTGGCAATGGTTGGTTTTTTCAAATGTTATTTTAATATTTTTATATATTATTTTAATGTATAGAATTGAAGAATAGAAGATGTGATGTACGGTAAATTGTAAAATGATGTGTTAAAATAATAAAGTAATCTTTTTGATGTGTTAAAATGACATTTTTTTACAACGTCTGATGAGAATGCTCTAATATATTCAATTTTGTGGCTGTCTTCAGCTAACTTCTTCTTCTTCTCTTTTTTTTTTTTTTTAAGAAACAGTCTTAAGCTAACTTAATCCTTAATTTGTATACCTTACAATATATAATATGATACAATAAGATACAAGACGTTAAAATAATAATAATAATAATAAATTGATCCATAACACTATTCAATTTTGACAACTATTTCATTGCTCATAATAACTTTTTCTAATATTACATTACTTGATTTTATCTTGTTTAATCAAACGGAGATATCAATTAATTTTTTTTAGTAAATGTCCCAAATCTTATGGAGTGAATGGAATATGTTCCACTACAATTCCAATGTATTTTTTAGGCTGATGTAGCCGGTCTTTCTTAATAGAAGTCTTAAAGTCTTTCTTCTAAAAAAAAAAAAAAAATTAATTTCTTTCATGTATGCTTCCAAGTTCCAATTCATGTACACTATTTTTGAAATCAACAATCCCACCCACTTTCTTCAAAACTCCACACACCACATGCACGTTGCAACTCAGCCCCAAAAGGGAAATGAAGTTACAGTGGGTTCACTCAATGACCTCTGATCTTGAAAAGGAAGAGCAAAGACCAGAGGTCTATTGACAGAAAGTTCTTTACATTTAAATAAAAGCCTGACAGACAAAATACATTCTAAGAAAATAACGCAGGGACTAAAATGAGAAAGATAAGGAAAAAGATAGGGACTTTACACTGTTTATTTTACCATAATTACATCTAAATTATGATCAAACAAGACAAATCAACTTGAAACATAGGGTTCAAAGAGCTTCACACACGGATTTGGATCATACTGCATAATGTAGGCAGCACGTTCAAACTCCTCTCTCAGAACTTTTATGCTGTGCTTATCCACCACTCGACCCAGGTCGTGAGATGTCTGAAAGGGATCCTCTATGCATATCAAATGACGATCGTTCCCAATCCTCCTTGTCCATTCTTTTGCATGCTTGCTGAACAAATTTACATAGTGAAAGAACACTTGGTGAGTCAGAGGAACAGTCCCAACTAAAGTTTTTTAACTTCAATGAAATTAGACATGATGTTAGATTCAATAAATTTAGACAGCTATTAACAAGCCATTTCAAAATGTTCAGCCTTTGAAAAACCTATCAGTTATCTTTATATACAAACCACCCCATTGACAGTAACTGGACCAGCATCATTAATGCCAAAATGGCAAAAACTGAAACTTAATTCCTTGACATATCAAGTATACTTTTCCAACGTTAAATGAGTGACTGCAAAAGCAATCAATAGTATATATATCATAGATAAACACTCAAAAGCATATATATGAATCACACCTTCACATGTAAGAAAGAACTTGAGGAAAGAATTAAATTTAAGGGCAACATGCTACAAGAGCTTTTGGGAAATGGTGGAGGAATATATGTAATGATTCTTGTTTATAAACACAGCCACAAAAAGATTAAAAAAATAATAATAATAAAATAAAATAAAATATACAAGATCTAACCTGAGTATGCTTCCTGTACGAACAGATATGACAGAATTTGCATAATCATGACGATATGCCCAATAATTAAAAAACGCCCACACCAGCTGAGAAATAGTTTCCTTGTTACAAGATCCAAAATTGCGTAGTACTTCAACTTGATCAAAGAAAGCGCATTCAATATCATCTACGGTTGCAGAGTATGTAGTCTCCATTTCCTGAAAGTGTATAAACCAAGCAACAAATTAGAGAATTGGGTGACTAAGTCCACGATAGAAAGTACTTTTGACATAGGAGGAGCCAACATGTCAAATACCATATAGTTTATGTCCCTTTTTGTAGCTACCATATGGTTTACTGGAATTTAAGGTTGTAGCAAGTTACAAATGAGCAACAAAAATGTTCAAAACCAGTTCTCGGATACCCTATTTGGTCATATGGAAGCCTAAAATATTTTAAAGAAATGCAATACAACAAAATATACAAAATGATGCAGCAACCACCGATTGCACAAAGAAATGCACATGAGGGGAGCTTTTGTTTTCTGTGGCATGATAATAAAGGTTTCATGTTTGAAAATTCTGACAAAAACTTTGTCTAAAGTAAAATTCTTTCGGTTTGAGTAAAAAACAAAAAGACATTATTTTAGCAATGTAATTGAATATAAAATAACAGTGGTATACCAGATAGAAAAGCAATTATTATTTAAAACAGAGAAGCATAAGCTCATATATAGCAAAAACTTTATTTTGCACAAGACAATCTTTACAGGGGATTGTTCATTACATGGAAGCAATGTCCCACAAACATAGAAGATTGTCTGAACAGAACACAGTAGTATGAGTTGCGAAGGTTCACAGGTTTCAGCCTCTACTTGACATCATGCGGTTTAGTTTCTCATAATTACATTTGTTGCTAAGCAGTCAAAGTCTCCTTTTTCTTGTATTAAGATTGAATCATCAACACATGATAAGGCCAAACAAGGAGTTTAGCAAATGATTGGCAACATTTGTAAGTAAAACCTCCACTGAAGTCCAAAAACTAATTATAGATGACAAAGAAATAAAAAAGAATCAGTTTATGTTCATTATTTGGTAACATGATAATAAATTTTTAAAACATAAAGCACGCTAATAGAAACATGTCAGTAAATAAATATGGTACAACATATGCGTTGAGTACTTGAAGTAATTAAGAATACACACCTGTAAGCAGGGAAGGATAGCAGGCCTGCGCTGTTGTAAGAAATGAATGCACATTAGGACATACCTGAAATGAAAACAGCATAAGAGTTTTTATTTAAAAATGTAGCAAAGGGCACATAAAAATAAGAATAATTTTCATCACAGCTGTGTCTATTGACTGTGATTTAAAAAAGAAAATGTGATCTAGATCCTACCTAAATAGGTAAGTTCTTGTGCTTTTCATCATGCTAAAAGAGGGCCAAGTAGTCTGACAATGACCAATGGGCTTGGAACCATCTATGTATATATCTACCCACTAAAAAAAAATAATAATAAAACTGATTGAGGTGGAGAAAAGCTTAGGGAATCCACCAAGAGCTGATATACATGTGGGGCACTATTCCAACACGAAAGCTTAAACCAATGGGTTTTGATACAACTATGTATATCAACTACTCACTTTAAAACTTCCTTGATGTGGGACTCAACACTCAAGTGCGCCCACAACAAATCCCTTACTCACGTGTGAGTTTCTACTCCCCCCTTTGCGCAAGAGTCCTTGACACAATCAAGAGTTGCACCAAATGCAAGGCCAATAAAGGCAACATGCTGTAACTGCCCAAACATGTCAGGACCAAGACACTTGTGGAACATGAAGATGAACCATAAATTCTAATACCAATTTGTTAGGAGAGAGAGATCACCAGAAAGTCCACCAAGAATCTGTTGATATACATGTTGGGACATTACTCCAACCCAAAAGCTTAATCTAATGGGTTTGGCCCCAACTTTGAATATCAATTAGTCTCTTTACTTTACCTTGTGAGAATCAACACCCACACCCACACTCGCACTCACAACACAACAGTCGCTCAATTTTTAAGTGGTAAATTTCAGAAATACATGTAAATCTTACAGCTAACTTACGCATAGCTAGATAGGGTTCCTTGGTATGTTTCATTGACTCCCCTTGACTTTGCCCAATGTTTCACAATAAAAGCCAACTGCCGTAATCTCACATCTATTTGAGCGTAATCTCGAAGAAGTTTAGTATTTATGACAGCCAAAATGTTGTTAATGCATATGTCACAGGAAATTCCAGTCACTGGATCCATAAGCTTTACTATGGGGACCCTAGCACGGGTCAGTGCCTGTAAACAAAACCTGAATTAAGCACCCACAAAGATATTTGCTTTAAATTGAAAACAAATGAGATCATAATTCCAACAAATAATGTATTAAATTTGATTTCACCAGCCACCCTGCACTTGAGACAAATATATTGTTATAATCTGCTTTTCTAGTCCATTTTGTATTAGCTAATCTCAATCAGTGGTATTGTCCAAGCTAGAGTTTTTTGGAAAAATCATAAAATAAAATATAAAATAAAAAAAAGATTTTGATGGACAAGACCGTGCCAAAGAAGAGGAATTTTTTAAGGAAAAATAGCATAAAACAGTTTACATACTATTGCGTTTACACTACCATCACTGAAAAGATGAAAATGAATCTTATTTTAATGACACAATAGGATGTAGGCTTGAAACCAAAAACTAAACAATTTTGTAGAATAAACAAGAAAAACTAGACAATGAGTGACACAGGGCATTAAAGAGTCACTTCATTGGTGAGCCAAAGCCCATATATTCTAATGCACCCTGCATCTGCATATAGTGTCAATGCCTAATGGGCTCATCTAAAAACATCAAAAATTGAAGAAAAATTGATTGATGTAACCTAACCCGAATGGCCAATGTGGTATTTTATCAACACCTCAATGCAATAAAGATTCCCAATAATGAAATGATGCGGGAGACACAAATTTTTTTTTTTAATTTAGTATTATTTATTTTTGCAAGTCAATTGTATTTTTATGTTTTAGGTCCTAGTAGTTTATTAGACTATTAGTATTTTAATATTTGGAAGCAGGGTTAATATTGTAGTAAGGCAATTAGGGTTTCCTATGCCAATTAGAACTAGGGTCCAGTTTTTCTATATAAGCAAACTATCGTGCTCCTTTGGGAGATGAATTAGAGATGAATGAGAAGTTGCCTTTTGGTATCTTTGGTTTGGTGCCGACTCTAGACTCCAGCCAACCCTAAGTGCTAACTCCTAGTGGTTTTCTTCGCTTAGTGTTGTGTTATGATCCTAACATTTGGTATCAGAGCCAACCACCACATCACCAAGAGGCTAGATTAAAATTACTGATAGGTGAGTGGAGCTGCCCAAAAAAGAGAAAGGGCTACCATCGGGTCAGTGTCGCTAGAGTGAGCCGTCATGGACGTCGGCTGCAAAGCATGGTGGTATGTTATGATCCTAGTGTCCCACATGGATTAAGTATAAACTTGACCATGTGTTTATAAGCACTTGGGCACCCTCCCCTTGCAAGCCGGTTTTCAAGGGTGAGTTCTACCCATGGATTCCTAACATGTTGACTACTAGTGGTTTTCCTCGCTTGGTGCTAACTCCTAGGTTCATATCCTTTTATTTTTCTTTGTCTTTCAACTTTACTGTTCAATGTTTTTGGTTGTCCTGCGTCATAATAGCAGCATCTTCAACATTTCATGCAATTTCATGCCACCAACACCTTATGGCAGTTTATATATTCAGAGTTCAGCCATCACTTTGCTCATCACTATAACCAGTTTTCTCCCCAAGCATCTACATGTCTTGTAGATGTTTCCACATCAAGATAAACTGTGTTCATTAAGATATGACAAAAACATCTACATGTCTTGTAGACGTTTCCACAGTTGGCCTTGGAAATTATTAGTTACTTTGAGAAGCTACATATGGCTTGTGTTTGGGCACTGCATATAGAGTCTAGGTTGGATAGAAATATACATATCCAATGTTCGGCATGACCATTAGGATTGGATATAACAATCCCTTTGGATCTTTTAGTTCCCCAAAGGGATCTTTTAATCCTTGCTTTAGCATTCTATTCCCTGAAACAATCACATAGAAAACCCAATTCCCAAAAAGCAGCAGCAGTTACCAAACAAAAATCAAAATTTTTTTTTTTTGATAAGTAAGAATGATATATATACGAAAGGCTACTCTATGCAAGAAGAACAAAGAGCAAACCCAGAGAATACAAGGAGAAGAAAACAGAGAAAAAACAAAAAAAGAAAGAAAACCAAACAACAAATTAATTACAAAGAGAAAGAGAGCTAAGGAAAGAAGGGAGAGAATCACTAGTCATGAGTCCCCATGCCCGAGACCAATCAAAAAGAGTTCCACTAAAAGAAGCAAACATCTGATCACTGGAACTATCCACATCCTCAAAAGTCCACTGATTCCGTTCCTTCCAAATACACCAAAGGATGCACAACGGAACTAAATTCCAAATTTGAGACGAGTGCTTCCCCAACCAATTCCACCAGCCAAAAAGCAAATCTGGGATTGATCTAGGTATAACCCAAGACAAGCCAAAAGTTATAAAGATAAAGCTCCAAAACTGATAAGCCATCTCACAATGAAGAAATAAGTGGTCTACCGTCTCTCGACAATGTCGGCACATAATACACCAGTCCACAAAAACCAATCTCCTCAATTTCAGGTTATCACCCGTTAGGATCTTATTCCAAGCTACACACCAGACAAAAAAGGAAACTTGCCTAGGGGCCTTTGCTTTCCATATAGCTTTCCAAGGAAAGACAGTTGAGGGAGAGTTCCTTAATTTGTTATAATATGACCGGATGTCAAAATCCCTATTAGGCTTCAACTTCCATCTCATTCGGTCTCCCACATCCATTGGAGGAGTATTAGCTCCCAATATATGAAGAAAATGCAGCCCTTCATCCATCTCCCAATCATTAAATTCTCGAATAAAACGAATATCCCAAATTCTTCTATCCTCTGCCCCTTGCCTTGACAAAGAAGCTTCTACAGATACCTCCTTATCAACGGCAATACCATATAGCCTTGGGAAAGCCAATTGAAAAGGTTGATCCCCATACCACCCATCCTGCCAAAACCTCACTCTATTCCCCAACCCAACAACAAACTGACATTTTTTGCTAAAATCATACCATCCTATGCGAATACCTCTCCACAAACCACACCCATGAACTCCCCTACCTAGCTTTGAGGTCCATCCCCCCATTCTTCCCCATATTTTGAAACTACCACCCTCCTCCATAACTGACCCTCTTCCTTCCCAAACCACCACTAAGGCCTTATTGAAAGTAGTAAGTTTCCTTATCCCCAAGCCACCATTGGCTATGGGCCACAAACTTTATCCCATCCTACCAGATGAGTCTTGCTATCACCCCATAGAAAGTCCCTTTGCAACTTTTCAATTTTATTAGCCACATGAGTAGGGATTGTGAATAACGATAGAAAATAGGTAGGAAGACTAAATAGCGTACTCTTGAGTAATATCAATCGACCCCCCTTAGACAAATACAACTTCTTCCACTCGGCTAGATGCCGCTCAAATTTTTTCCAAAATAGGATTCCATATTGAAGGGAAGTTATGTGAAGCCCCCAACGGCATACCAAGATAAGACATAGGCAACTCTCCAACTCTGCAACCCAAAATTTCAGCCAGAGCATGCACATCATCAACCTCCCCTATTGGAACCATTTCACTCTTATGCACATTAACCTTCAAACCTGTTGTTGCTTGAAAACTAAGTAACAATAACCGAATATGAAGATTTGCTCCACATCCGCATCACAAAATAGGATGGTATCATCTGCAAATAATAGATGTGTAACACATTCTCCACCACCCCTCCTACCCTCAGCTTTATAACCACGGATCAAGCCAGCTCCCTCCACTCTTCTCAACATTCTACTAAACACCTCCATCATAATCAAAAACAGCATAGGAGATAGCGGATTCTCTTGTCTTAAACCCCTCGAACTACCAAAATAATCAGCTGGAGACCCATTAATCAAAACAGAGAACTGAATTGTGGAAATACAAGTACGGATCCACTTACACCACTTCACTCCAAAGCCCATTCTATTTAACAAATTCAACAAAGCCTCCCAATTCACATGATCGTAGGCTTTCTCAATATCAAGTTTACAAATGACTCCAGGAACCCTTCTCTTCCCTCGGCTATCCACACACTCATTCGCAATGAGAACCGAGTCAAGAATTTGTCTCCCACCCACATAGCTATTCTGAGTCTCAGAGATCAACTGATCTAAAACCACTCTCAATCGGTTTGCCAAAACCTTAGACAAGATTTTATACACACTCCCCACCAAGCTAATAGGTCGGAAATCTCTAATATTAAAGACATCATTCTTTTTAGGAATTAATGCAATGAAGGTAGCATTAAGGGATTTTTCAAACTTACAATGTTGAAAAAACTCTTCAAAGACCGCTAAGACGTCTTTCTCCACTACTCCAACAATGATGATAAAACGCCATAGTAAACCCATCCGGACCTGGAGTTTTATCCCCTTCCAAGTCACTTACAACTTGGAGTATCTCCTCTCTCTCAAACTTCCTTTCAAGCCAAACCCTCTCCATATCCCCAATACGATCAAATTCCAAACCCTCCACAAGAGGCCTCCACCCCTCAGTCTCCTTGTACAAATTTTTATAAAATTGTACTACCTGATTAGTTACCTTGGATTCCTCCTTAAAAACCACCCCATCCACCTCCAAGGTCCTTAGATGATTAAACCTTCTATGGGAATTAGCCATTTTGTGAAAAAACTTGGTGTTATTATCCCCTTCCTTGATACATAACATCCTAGATTTTTGTCTCCAGGAAATTTCTTCCAAGGAAAGAAGATGCTCCACCTGGGACCTCAAAGCTGCCCTATGACCTTTCTCACCATTAGTGAGACCAAAGTCCCCTTCCTTGGTGTCTAATGTTTTCAGCTCCTCCAATAATTGTTTCTTTTGATGCACTACATTACCAAACTCTCGGCGATTCCATTGCACAATGTCCTCTTTCAGAGCCTTCAATTTTTTTGCAAGCACAAAACTTGGTGTACCTACAAAAGAATGCCGATTCCACCAGGATTGAACTCTATCCACAAATCCCTCCGTCTTCAACCACATATTTTCAAATCTAAACGGACTTTTCCCCCTTGCCATTCCCCCTACCTCCAAAAGAATTGGACTGTGGTTTGAGATAGGACGGGGTAAAATCCTTTGAATAACATCTGGGAAATGGTCCTCCCAATCTGGAGTGACCAAAGCCCTATCAATCCTAGACATCATTGGTTGATCAGTACCACTTGACCATGTATAGTTACCTCCTTCCAAAGGCAAATCAACCAAGTTAAGATCCTTAATAAATTCAAAGAATTTTTCCATAGCCAAGGTCAAACATGTCTCACCCCTACGCTCACTAGGAAAGCGAACAATATTAAAATCCCCAAAGCAACACCACGGTATCCTCCAATACTGCTGAATACCCACCAACTCATCCCACATGTGACCCCTATCAATATTCTCATTTGGGTTATACACCCCTGAGCATGCCCATATAAAACCGTCCCCCACCCCTTGCCACTTTACCGAAACTGAGAAAGTACCAACCATAACCTCCACCTTCTCCAAAACCCTTTTATCCCACATAAGCAAAATACCACCAGCAGTCCGATCAGCCTCCAAAACAGCCCAATCCACATATGGACAGCTCCACAAACTACAAACCAACTGTAGGATGCCACCAGCAAGAAACTGAAATTTTTGTAGGTACCTTCGCCACCAACTTTCGCCACCAACAAACTACAAAGCCTTAAGGGCAGGCAGAATGAGTTGAAATTTTAAAAACTGATGAACAGATGAACAAAAACTAAATCACTCATAGCCAGAAAAAAATTCCTTTAAGCAAGTTGGTCAAGTAGGAGTCAAGCAAGTTGCAGCTACTATGGAAACATTGTCATGATAATTATTGACCACCAAGAGTATAAGACCATTGCCCCCAGTTAAGTTATGTTGCGAAAGCAAATAATGTAAGATTGAACTTTTATCAAAACCGAAAGTTATAATGCATAAATAATTTAAAATAAATAATGAAACTTATTTCTAATTTCTTGAAACTTTTTGAAACTGAGTTGGTAGTATTAACTTAGATTAAACATTTTTTTTTTGATAAGTAACTTAGATTAAACAATTTTAATAATTTTAATGTAACTAATGGCGTGCTACATGGCGAAAGTATGATGTGTAATATTTACATTCAACCACATATGCAAGGAAAGGGTTTTACACCAACTTTTAGTATATAGTACATGACTTTTAGTGTGCATTAAATTATATAAAATTTTATTACATATATTCAAAAGAAAAAACTTGAAACACCATTCAAAACTCTAGAAGTAAGTAATTACAGCAATTATGTACTTATTCTAAACATTCAAATTTGTACACAGAAATGCAAGAGTTTAGATGTGCAAGGAAATCCAAAAGTAGCATATGTATCTTAAGAGTCACAGCTCATGTAGCAAATAAAATCTATCCAAAAAAAGGCTTCAAATCTATATCTAATTTTCACACTTGCGTTTATCCAGTCCACCACGGAGTTGAATGGCCAAACAATATTCATGACGTAATTGCCAAAGGTCCAAGAAGAGTGAATTGGTCATCAGAATTAATCAATTCTAATATAAGAAAGCACTAAAAAGATATACTTTATTCATTTTTGCCCAGCAAGAAATGAACAATGAAAATAGGGTATGAAGAATTTTACTTTAGAAGGAGATATTAAATTCAGGCTCTTTTACCATGCCCGAAGAGCATTTTCATCATCTAAGTTAAAAATCAAGGCCCATGTAGCAAACTAATTTAACTAAGTTACCTAAAAACTGGGCTACAAATGTAACACCACATACAATGACAAACACACTGCAAAATAGTTTCCGTTATGTAAATCTTAAAAGCCCCTATTCTTTAATAATCAGAAAACAGCAATCTGAAATACCTGCACATTCTGGAGATTATCTGACTGCAAAATATCTGCCAACCTTAATAAGATCTCGGACTTGTTAATATCTGCATCCTCAATTGCAAGACACACATCAATATCACTTTTAGAAACTCCAAATGAGTTTGCACACGATCCATAAAGATAGAGGCGAGCTTTAGGCCATTCTTTGCAAACTAATTTCTCCAATAACGTTAACAATTGCTTCTGCTTCGCCTTCTCTTCCTCTGCAGGTATTAGCGAGTCATAAATTGCAAGAAAAGGAGCATTTAATCTGTCTATGTCATTACGACATAGCATCTGTCTTTTTAATATTCTCATCCTTTGGCTAAGTAGCCGTTGACCTCTGCTATCTGACCTGACATCCTGATAAAAAAAACTGCAAGTCAATTCCACATTTAAACCCTTTAATTCTTTTAATCAACTTCCCACACAAAATGTAATTTTCAGGCACTAACAACTTCAGCTTCTTTTCCCTTAAAGATGTCTCATGTGAAATATGCAATGATTTACATTTTTATCACTAGCAATTGCTAACTTGCAGAACAAAGTTATATGGAAGCCAAAAATTCAAAACCTTAATCATTCATAAACCATGTTTATATCATTGATCTCTATTCAAATATCAGTTTCTTCAAATATACAATGATTTACAATTTTTGTCACTAAAAATTGCTAATTTGCACAACGGTAAAAATTCCACAGAAGTTAATGGAAGCTAAAAATTCAAAACCTTAATCATTCATACACCATATTTATATCATTGATCTCTATTCAAATATCAGTTTCTTCAAACTTAACCTGTAAATTCCACAAAATCTTAAAACCTACATTACCAATAGAAAGATACAGAAGGAAAAACAAATAGTCAACCTTCTCACGAGAACTGCGAAGTGGGGTTGATTCATTCTTGTCATCAGATTCATCCTCAAGCAACAAAGAATCCACAAGCTTTTCACCAAAATCGTCTACTTCATGACTTCCCTCCTCCTTCAACTTATTTCGACCCCGATAACTATTGCCATCCCTAAATTCACCAATCTCACAATGCAAATTGGACATGGACTCTTCAATATCTGAGGCAGATACAGAATGAAGCTTACTCCCCGTTGGCGGCCCCGGGTGATCAAGCTGTCTACTGAGCCCCAATTCTTCAAATGACAATGTCCTTATTCTCTCATTATTAGCTTCTAAAGAAACATCACTACTACTCATATCACTGTAATTAGCCCTTTCCTTACCCACATTGTGCTCTAACTCTACCCCTCTCATCCTATTCCCTGAATCCCAATTCCCTTTTCCCCTTGGATTGCTTGGAAACCCCGGTGGAGGCGTAGACCTATAGTTCCCACTCTGGAACTGCTTTCCCAACTCACCCCCTCGAGCATCATGATTCCCAAGCCGAAAAGAACTCGAATTTGGATTGGAATTGGAATTCACCCGGGGCTCGAATTGCCAATTCCTTTCCAACCCATTATAGGTCCTGGTCCCCAAACCCGGTTCCCGGTCGTTGAAAGCAGTGAGCTTTGAATTATGGAAAGAATTCTGAGAATTCCCAGATAATAATAAACCCTCAGGGCTTAGAATATCGCTGGGCAAAGTACCAAACTTGAGCTTGGGTTCTTGCTGATTCTGTTTTTGCTGTTGCTGTTGCTGGTGCTGGTGGAGAATGAAATTCTCGATTCCTAACCTTCTGGAATCGTCGCCGAAGAGATTGTGGTTTCCTGGAAACTGATTCCGAGGAGGAGGGAAAGGGTTTTGTGCGAACCCTGGGAAGTTCGAGAGGAAAGGTTGGGGAGGAGGAGGAGAGAAAGAGTGGGGCCAAGGTGGTGGAAGAGGATACGGAAGATCGGGACCGTTGGAATTCGACTGCCATGGTGGTGGCGCCAAAGGGAGGGTGGGACCCACCGCTGCCACGGCCGGATCAACGGTCAGAGACCTTTGCTGCTGCTGCTGTGGCGGAGCTTGGGGCTGCTGTTGTTGTTGGGTGATGTGGTGGTGGTGGTGGTGCTGCTGCTTTTGGAGGAGGGAGAGTAGGAATTCACCGCCGTTCGCTGCCGGAGGAGGCGGCGCGTCACCTCCAGCGCCGGACATTGCGCGTGGACTTTAGTGAAGCCTCTACACTGGAGAGAGAGAGAGAGAGAGAGAGAGAGAGAGAGAGAAAAGAGAGACCAGAGTAAAGACTTCGAAGATTGAGAGAGAGGGTTTATTAAGAAATGGAATAATTTTGTTTTTCGAGTTGTATTTTTTTTTTTTTTTTTTACCAAAGAAGTCTATAACATGAACGGTGATTTCCAGTGAATTAATAGATTTGCAATTATTAAAAAAATCATAGGGGAATCTTTGGTGTAAGTATTCCGATCCCATATGGGGTGTGAGTGTTCTAATTGGAAACTTGTTGGTTGCTGTTTCTAATACCCATAAGACCTGACAAACGGGTTAGATTGAATTTGGATATTAAAAAAAAAAACAAATCGTCCCAAACGGGTTATAAAATCCTTTTGAACCGGATTTTTTTTCAAAATAACGTATATTTTCAAACAATTTTGTTAATTAGTAAGGTTTCCAAACTATTTAGTAAACTAGCATTTCGAGTTTAATAAACTCGAGTTTATATAGCAAATCAATTCTCTAACATTCGAGTTTGGGGTGGAACTTGAGTTTTAAAGACTTGAATTCCAGTTTTTGCAAAAAGGCATGTTCCCATTCTTCCTTCTTTAGAATATATGTACCCAAACCTAAAGGCTCAGCCATGGAAGTTCAGAGAGCAGATGGTGGCCATGGAAGTTGAGATCAGGCCACCACCGATGGTGGCGATGATTGTCGGAGCCTTCGCCGCAGTTCAAACGGAGGGATCTGGGTTCGTGGGGTTGCAGATCTGAGTTTGCTGTCTTTCTGGGTTGCTGTCATTAGTTTTCTGGTTTGCTTCTTGCTTTGTTCTGGTATCTTGGGTTTCTTACTTCGTTATGGTGTTTTGGGTTTCTTGCTTCGTTCTGATTCTGGTGTTTTAGGTGTTTTTGTGTTTGTTTCAAGGAAATTGATTTGCTTAGGCTCGAGTTCTAACAACAAAATCGAGATTCTTAGACTTGAGATGTTAGTTTCCTAAATAATTTGAAAACGTTGCTAACTAACAAAATTGTTTGGGAATTGGTGTTAGTTTGCAATTTTTCTCTTGTGAACCTCTCATTGCCTTTACCTGACTATTGACCTGTATTTCTTCACATGTAAAAACATAATATAAAGAGTCGAGTCAAACTAATTCAATTTCACCTCCCTTTTTTTTTACAATGCAAATGATTTAATAAAAATATTTATATTGCTGTGAAGAAGTAAATACTTGTTACATTTTAATTGTAAAATTGTGACTTTCTCACTATTTGCCACGATAGTTTGTTAAAGCCGGAACCTAACATAAATGTTTTGAAAGGAAAGAAGAAGAAGATCTAGTTTATGTCAAAATTGAAATTATTAATACACTGTTTACTATTTATCTCAATGCATGTGTCCTACGTAATTTACTATTGTTACATTTTTAATTTATGCTTGGCAAGGGCTTCACATATTTTAATGTGACTCAAAGCCCCAAATACTAATAATTTAGGTTAATAGTGACTATTTTGTGGTATTAATTAAGCACAAAATTGAGCCAATGCATGAAAATTTCTATGTTTAGTAGGGGTGCACTTTGTGTAGTCTCTCAAACCATTGGATTTCCTCTTGTTGATACCCATTTTTGAAAAAAAAGGGTCCAACAATAGAAATGCCCAATAGCAAGCAAAAAATGAAGAAGAAGAAGAGGTAAAAGTAAAGCAAAATAAAAACAAATGGACCATAAAAGCCCAAAGAGAAAAGAAAGAAAGAAATAAAGCCCAGTGGGGCAACATGGCAAGAAATGGTAACAAGTAGACCCACAGGCACAATAAAAGGTAAAAAGTAAGAGCCAATGGGCCACAAAAGCTAACAAGGAAGAAAGAAAGGAAGGAAAGCCCAATAGGCCGGCCTGGCAGGAAATCATGATATTACAAATTTCTATATAAACTTTATAAACTAATATAACAATTATTGTGATTGTTTTTATAACATAATAAATGTAGGTCTAAAACTCTAATCACATTTGTCAAAACGTGAATCGTATCGTGAATCGATTTTTGATTTTTCCGTATCGTGTATCGTATCGTATCGTGTATCGTAAGATATACAAACACTTAATAAAATTTATAAAAATTTATAGATATACATATATAAAGGGTATATTCATTATAAATTTTGAATATATTTAGCTAATGACTAATTCCTTCATCACTTATGTAATAATATTTAACAAGCTAACTAAATAAATCAAACTAGCATGTGTTTATAACATACACATTCAAATTGCTAAAATTCAAAAGTGATAATATATAACAAATGACCCAAAAATTAATTTATTTTCATCATATTCACCATATTGGCTAATCAACCTCATCTAAGTCAATACTATCATCATGTTTATCATTTTGCAAATTTATTTCTTCATTAAAATTTTCTTCATCGTCATTAACATTTACTATCTCTTCTTGTTCTTTTTATTTTAATGATTAAAAAAAAATTCTTCTTGGCATTCTAGTTTCTTGGACTTATAACAATAGTGAAAAAAATAATTATTATATTTTCAATTAATATCTTATTCATGATATAGAAAATAAATTTGTAAATATTAAAGTGAAGTGAAAGTGTGTACTGTGTAGTCCAAATTTTGTAGAGAAAGAGAGGGAAAAAAAAACTTATGAATATGTTATTTTATTAAGTTAAATTAAGTAACCTAATAATTTTGTGTTTAAAACAAGTCTAACAACTTGTAAGATTCAAATAAAAGTACAAATTTTAACAAAAAATCTCATTTTGAAGCATTTGTCTATGTATCGTACGATACGTACGATTTTACGATACGATACGATTCATACAATACACACATTGTATCGTACAATTCATACAATTTTACTATCTCTTCTTGTTCTTTTTATTTTAATGATTAAAAAAAAATTCTTCTTGGCATTCTAGTTTCTTGGACTTATAACAATAGTGAAAAAAAAATTTATATTTTCAATTAATATCTTATTCATGATATAGAAAATAAATTTGTAAATATTAAAGTGAAGTGTAAGTATGTATTGTGTAGTCCAAATTTTGTAGAGAAAGAGGGGGAAAAAAAACTAATGAATATGTTATTTTATTAAGTTAAATTAAGTGACCTAATAATTTTGTGTTTAAAACAAGTCTAACAACTTGTAAGATTCAAATAAAAGTACAAATTTTAACAAAAAATCTCATTTTGAAGCATTTGTCCATGTATCGTACGATACGATTCATACGATACACATACTGTATCGTACGATTCATGAGCACTTACGATACGCTGATATGATACATAACTTTTTACACACGATACGATACGTATCGCGTATCATACGATACTGACAACTATGCTCTAAATTACTTTTTTATTCTTTTTTCTTTTTTGTAATTTATGATAATTTAATTTATAAAGGTTATTTAGTAAAAATTGTAGTATTCTTAACACTGCTCTAAATTATGTCAAAATTTAGGAATCAATTTTTTTTTCAAAAAAAAAAACTAAAGTTACTACGAATTTTACAATACCTGTTCTTACATGTGAAAACATTGAACACTAGTGATGATGATGAGGTGATAGTGATACTACCTAGGTGAGTGAGCTGGTCATCTCAACTTTTGCCTTGAGTATTATGAATAAGTCACCTGGCACTAAAATTAAGAAAATTAAAATAGACATGTAACACAAAATTAGACAATAATTAGAAATTAATTTGGATTCTGATTGCATAGTTGACACACTTGAAACCTATGTGGCTAATAAAATAATATTAAAAAATTCAATTAATATCAAAACATGCCACATCAGCATTTGGAAAAAATTCAAATAAATAAAGTGAAAAAAAGAATCAAGATTTTATTTTCTTTTTTCTTACTTTCTTAGTAACCAAACACAACAATAAACATTAAAAAAAATGTCTATATATCCATTGCTATCAAACTTCTTTAGTCGTTTCCGAAACTCTATGATGCACATATTTTTGAAAGAAATAATCACAAAAGTTGAAAAGGAAAAAAAAAAAAAAAAAAAAAAATCTATGTAAACATTAGTGAATCATATAGCAAGCTTATCATGACATCAGAGAAATAAATTAGCCCATCACGAACATTCATAAATTGCTCTAGCCTCCATGCTACTATGTTATTCTTTGACTCCCCCCTCTTATATAGCAATTTTGTTCAATAAATTACATTTGCCCACCTTAAAAGATTATAAAAAAATTTATCGATCTAAAATAAAAAAAAAAAAATTAACAAGTTCAAAAAAATTTGCCTAACAACAAAAATTACCAATACCAAAGCTTAAAAAAAAAATTAAGTCCAATTAACTAATTTTACCCAAAACAAACAGTCTAGCCCTTTAAATAATTATAAACAAAATAATTTTGCTCTACCCAACAAACACACAAAAAAAGAGAAAAAGAAAACCCTAAGCGGCTAAGTAGCCTAACCGAGAGAAGAGAAAGTAAGAAAATATAACTTGAAGCCCGAAGGATGGGAGAGGCAGCAACACAGCAACAATAAAACTAGAGGCCAGAGCCACTGCATGCAACTAGCAGCAAAGCTGCCATTCCTAACTCCAAGTCCTGACTCCAATATCCCTAATGCTAGTAAAAGAATTGTCATGAGCTTTCCCCACAAGTAGCCGCAATGCTTAAACAACTTCATTCAATATCTAACTTCCAAGGTCAATGTGTAGTAAATGATTTCCTATTCAATTTGAAGCTTATAGAAAAGAACTCATTGTTGTATAAAAAAAAAGAAAAAAAGTACTCATTGTTAAACCTCAGTTTAGAGCATCTCCAATAGCATCGGCAAACACAAAATACTCTCTATATTAGAGAGTATAACCACAAAATGCTGCTCCAATGGTCTCTCTATACATGAAATTTTTTTTTGGCTAATGAACAGTAGGTCATCAGGTCTGATGAGCTACTGTTTATTCTTCAAATCCTTTTTTTCTATTATAATAATTAGGTGTTGAATAAAAAAATATTGGAAGATGTGTAGTTATTAAAAAAAGAATAAATAATGAATGAAGAAATAATATTTAAATGAGATAGAGAATGAGATAGAGAGTCTGTTGGAAAGTGTATTTGAAAAAGTAGATAGATAAAAATAAAAGTCACTGTTCATTCTTCAAACAGTACAAAAATTTGATAATTCTACCGGAAATTCTTGACAAAATTGTTCAAATACCTAAACAAATAAATTTCCCGCCATTCCTAATACTAAGCAAATGGTTACCTTTTCCAAAATAATAAAATAATACGAAAACAAATGCACGACAAGAGGGATGATTTTTTAACTTCTGCTCCAGCACAATAGAAATAGAAACTCGCTTTACTTCAGAGTTTCAAACCGGTAATTATGAAATGGAGAGGATTCAGAGTTTCAGGAGGGGACTCTAATCTGGTTAGATTGCCCTCCTTTTTCTGTTGTACAAACTGAGTTGGTAATTTGATAATACCACTGTCGTTTAACACCAAAAATAAAAATACATTAGCAACAATTGAAGTATTGAACTCATGGTTTGTTTTCAGTATCTACGATGAAGTGTCTAATAATTTCCACAATATAATTCATCCATTCCGGGTCTACAATCTCCATCGCATGGAACCCTGAATCGTGGAACATCGCGTCGATCTGGACCTCATGCCTCATTAACATGGTTACAAAATCCTGCTGCCGATCTAACAAGGTGTCCCCATAGAACCCAATCACAAGGCACCTACAAAGCTTGTTGATGGCGCTCGTGTGCGGGCCCTCCACTGTCGGATTACAATACCAATGGTCCCGATTTTCACCTTTTGGCAACGAGAACTCCCAAACCAAATCTTGTGCACACAAGGGGAAGGCAGGGTCCGCACAATTTTGCAGCTCTGAGCTCGTCCTTTCCATGCCACCAAACATGGGTTGGTTCATTATATTCCCAACAATCTTCAAGGGCTCCAACTCCATTCTCGCTGCTTCTAACGCAGTGAAAAATGCTATGTTCCCACCACAACCACATCCATGAAGAAAACACCTTGAAATATCTCCGTAATCTTTTATCCAATGCTCACCATTTGGATTGAGTGCTTGTTCCCTCACCCAAAGAATCGCGTCCATGGCATCATGGTATTGCTCTGGGAGCTTATTTTCTGGAGCAAGGCGGTACTCAACGGAGACAACGATAGCAGGAACTTGGCATGCGAGCTTCGAGGTTAGTGTATAGGTCTTGTCAGTGTCCCATAAGGAAAGGAACCAAATCGAACGGGGGTAGTAAATTATGATGGGGATCCTTGTGCCATCATTGGGAGGCAATTTGATTGTTGGCATGTGGATTCGGACGCGGGTTTTCTTTTCAGCATTGAGGATGTGATCCTTGAAAACCACGGGGTCGTCAGGAGAGGCCACGGTGTTTGCTTTTGGTAACTTCACAAATCGAGTGAGAGTGCCATCAGAGTTCAGAGCAATGTGAAGGTGTTCATAGGGATCTATATCTGACGACATAAGTTATGATGATATCAATAATTTGCTTGTTTAATAATATGTGGTAGATTATGTAGAAGAATTTTGAGTTTTCTACTTGGTGTTATAAATTTCTAGGTGCATGAAAATTTTGATGATGAACCCAGGTACAATTCCAGGCTCTGGAATTTGGAATATAAGGTAGTTCCAGAAATACACAGTGAGATTTCCCCCAACTTGTGGATAAGATAAAAATGTCATTTTGTTTCTTTGTTTTTTGTTAATTCGCATTGGTTTTTGGTTAATTTGCAACAACTTTGATTTCATGCTTCCATATATATTCGTTAACAACAACAATTTCTAAAAGTAGCATATTAAATTAACAAAGAAGAATTTTGTGGTGCCAGTGTTTAAACTTAAAACTGAGATGAAAGAATAGAATTGAGACTTGAATTAATCCAAATTCTCGTTGGAATGAAGTAATTGATGCACTGTTTGTTTATGCACAAACAGAGTAAGCAACTAATGCCAACAACTTAACAATCTCCTAACACCTACGAAACAGTAATAACAGGGACCCCACTACACCAAGGCACTAACCAACTTCTGACACGTGTTTGTGGGGTGTAAAAAGACAATGCCGGGGTTCAAGTCTTTAGAAGGAAATTTCATACATATACACATTTTTTATTATTATTATAAAAATACACATATACATTTAAATTAGATTAGAGTAAAATTTTTATTTTATATCCCAAAAGGAGAAAAAAAAAAAAAAAAAAAATATATATATATATATATATATATATATATATATATATATAGATCATACACTAAGCTACTTGTAGTTTAGCAATATGTGATGCTAAAACTACATGTCGTGTAATGACATATGGAGTAAACAATTGCTTCAACCATGAGCTCCAGCTTTGATCACTGATCTCATCTTGCATCATCAATAAAACAGTTCTCTAATAATAACCAACAGCAATTTAGCTCATAGTTTTTTTACTTTCTCTTGGGCTCGTTGTCATACAAGGCCAAGGGATGAGAAAGATATTACAAATTTCTATATAACCTTTATAAACCAATATAGCAAACCAATGTGATTGGTGAATTTTAATAAGATTTTGATTGGTGAATTTTTATAAGATTTTGCTGATGTAACTTGAACTCATCTGATATATATGTCATCAAGTTACAAATGGTGTAACTTTTTTTAGACCGTAAATTTTTATAAGAGAGATGCTATATCTACAACATTTTTACAACAAATCACAGGTGGTTAGTTGTTACTGGTTCAAATTTCAAACTCATGCTAAGATTACTTTTTTGCCCCAACAATAACAACTAGTAACAACTAGTAACAACTTGCCACTTAGAATTTGTTGTAAAAATGTTGTAGACATATCATTTCTCTTTTTATAAGGTTTAACGGTTAAAAAAAGAGTTAGCAATTTATGTCATCATTAATTATTTATTGATTGCCACACCATCTAAATTAATTCAAAAGTTTTTTTTTTTCACGAATCTAGGTATTGCATCGGGTGCAATAGCAATAAACGGTTGAGATTGAAAGTTGTAAAAAGTAACTTTCAATCTCAACAATTAAATAAAAAAATATTAAAAACAAGTTAAAGTTAAAAAGTTAAAAATGTAAAAATATTTGTAAAGGAAGTGGTGTAATTACATGGTACACCTGATCTCAATCCTTTTTTCACTATCTATACCTTATTTATTACAATCATGTTTACTTGTTTAGAGAGAGAAAATTATTCAATAACATGTTTTTTTTTTTTTTTTTTTAATTATGAAAATATTAGAATCAATATGTAGAAAAGATTTTTTTTTTTTTTTTTTTTTTGAGAAACCAATAAGTAGAGAAGATGAGTTTGAATTAAAAACAAACTCTAATCACTGACACTAAGGAAAATATTTTGATAAGTAGAGAAGATGAGTTTGAAGTTACTCTCTCTCTCTCTCTCTAAATGTTAAAGATTTTAACAAATTCTAATATTTTCATTAAAAAAAACACGTTCAAAATGTGCCCTTTAATGAGGAGGAATTTGGAAAGCAATAAATAAGAAGAGAAAAAAAATGTATTTAATTAGGTAAGGATGTCAAAAGTAATAAATATAATTAATTTTAATATTGTAGTTTTATATATAAGACTTGTATCTGCTAATCGTATACCTACATTTTTCTTAATTCTATCATCTCTGTATTATCCAAATTGATGTAAACCTTTGTTGCCGAGGTGGAGGACAGTGAAAGTTGGTCGTAAAAAAAAAAAAAAAGTTAGTATTAAACCTTATAAATAGTATAACGAACTAAATTTTGTCACATAAATTCTTACACACGAATGATTTCATAGTTCTTGAAGTAATAATTAAAATAGTTGTTTTCTTTTTTTTTTTTTTTTTTTTTTTTTTTTGAGAAGGAACTTAAGGAATTTTATTAAACTTGAAATGCCAAATTGGCTACATCTTGTTCTGCTACAGAAAGTAAAGTATGAGGAACTTCCTCCATCCATGCTGAATAATTAGGAACATGAATCGAAAATCTAGCTAGACTGTGTGCTAGTTTATTGCTGTCTCTTCTACAATGAGAGTATAGCAATTTCGTGTATAAACCTGAAAAAATAGTAGCATCCTGTATGAGGGGCTCCATTGAGGCCATGGTTGTTCTGCCTGTCTTTAAAGAGTTTACAATCAGCTCTGAGTCTCCTTCAAGAATTGCTTCAGTGAGGCCTAGTTCATGCCCAAATTCCAGAGCCCGTGCTAATGCAATCGCCTCAATCTCTGCTGGTTGAAGTGCTTGGGAAATACTCTGAGCTAAGGACGCAAGAATCGCACCTATGTGAGTACAGACCACCACGCCAATACCGCTTCTATTCTCATCCCTGAAAATCGCGCCATCAAAGTTAATCTTAACTAAGCTCACATCAGGTGGCTTCCATCTTTCTTTTGGTTTCAATGGAGTTGGGAGAATCGGTGGGAGCACTACTAAATATTTTGCCAGTTTCTCTTTTGCCTGCAACGTGAGCTGATCCGATGTGCAGCATGCTTTATTGTTTCGAACTTGGTTTCACTGGTGCCAAATTCCCCATGTGCCCATCGCGAAAGAGCTCCCTGTTTCCGTGGTTCGTGAGCACCCAAGATAGCAGCTCCTTGAAACTTGTCACACCTGATGTTTGTCGAGAACTCCACTTCGTTTGTGTCCATACCGAGTTGAGCTCGCTGTAAGTCCACAACGCATGAAGCACTGTTTCCTCCTTGTTCCTGCACCGTTCGCATCGATCGTTTTCCGTAATGTGTCTCCACTTCAAGTTGGCTTTTGTGGGAACGGCCTCTCGACAAGCATGCCACAAGAAGTTCTTCACTTTGTTAGGAACTCGCAAACCCCAAATACTTTGCCAAAACACTTTATCTCCGTTCTGTACTTCCTCCATCCCTTCCTCTTCTTCCTCCATCTTCAAAAACCGGTAGCCTGATTTACATGAATAAGCTCCACTGAGTGTCCACGGCCAGAACAGCTTGTCATCAGTGTCTCGACAGAGGGATTTTCTTCACAAGTTCAGCTTCCTCAAGTACAAATAGCCCATCTATCAATTGCTCATTCCATGTTTGGCTCTCCTCATTTATCAACACATTCACTATGGTCTCCTCCCAGCCCTCTAGCATTGGTGATTGGACACGGGTAAGGTGTTTGCATGGCAGCCATGTGTGTTGCCAAATCTGGACATCCTTCCCGTTGCCAATTCTCCAACAAGCTCCACGTTTGATCACATCTCGACCATGTAAAATGCTCTTCCAAGCATATGAACCACGGCTAGACTCCTCTGCTTCCATTATTGTGCAATTTGGAAAGAATCGAGGTTTGAAGATCTTGTAGAATAAAGAGTGTAAGGTGGTGGGCTATGCTAGTAGTGTTGGGTTGCTTCCTGTTGCACTAGGCCCAAGTTTTCTGGATAAAGGAGTTGGGACCGGTCCAACTGCAACTCAGTTTGGTTTGGCTTGTGCGCAAACTATGCCTTGTTTGCCAGGAACATGCTTGCGGCAGGCAGAGTTGTTTCAGATAAGTTGTGGCAGACAGACATAATAACAAAAATAAAATATCTGGCTACTTAGTAGGAAATGACCAAATGATCCCAAGCATAATCACAGTAATAATAATCACTTTTACGAAAAGAACAAAAGGGAGCAAATAGTAATATATATGGGTTAATCAGAAGATAAAAAAATCAGTTTAAATCTGGTCCGCAGGAGCAAAACCAGAGAGGAAAGAACATTCCTTCTTAACGCAATTAATCTCCCAGGAAAGTCTTGCCGTGGAAATTAACTACCTTGAGGGAAACGGACCTGAATGATTGATACACAAAGGGCTCCTTTTGGTTTTGACAGAGAACAGGATTTCGTGAGGGAGAGAGGGAATCAATCTACCGGTGCATGCCTACCGTTCTAGCTCTCTATCTATTTTCTTTCTGGTTTTTCTCTTTTCTTTCTTTCCCTCCCACTCGTTTCTTTCTATTTCCTAGTCTATCTTTTCGGATCCTTTATTCCTTAGTTATGGTTCCCGTTGTTGTTCTTTTTCTGTTCACGGCAAGGGCCTCTTTTTATAGTGCCTGCCGTGACCGGATTTACTGTTTTAACCCTTAACCACCTTTGTCTGGTCTGGGTGTACTTGCCGACCACCACTGGTCTATCTGTGTGCCACCCCCCATCACCAGACAAATAATGGTATTTTGTTTGTTTGTCTGTCGTGGCATCCTTTCCTGCCACGGTTTGGGTTCTTTCTCTCTCCCTATCCCTCATGGCATGCACCTAGTGGTTCCAACTCAGCTTGCTTCTTTTGGGTAGTGTGTCATCCCAACAGGACACTTCCCTCAAAAGAGCCTAAGCAGGAACCTCAAAATAGATTTTTCCCCTCTCCCCACCACCAAACCATGCCCTCCTACCTCTGACCCACGGCCTCACCGTGTCTTGTATTGGCTGGGTATAGGCTGGTGGTACCTAGGCCTTGCGCGTGCCTCCCCTTCATGTGTGTCCAAAATCTGCCTGCTGCTCATTCGCCTGCCGTGGTCTCGAGGCTTGCCTGGATAGCCTGCCGTCCGTTTTCTTTGACATTTTATGTGAGCTGCTTTTCGATTCCCCACTCCTCTTAGGAGCTGGGCTTTATTTGATATTGGGCCTTACATTTCTTTTGGCCCATTTCTTGATTGCCCTCATTTCCTGCCATATTATTCTGTCATTCCTGCTGTAATGACTCAATCCTGCTAGGCCTCTTTTAGGCCAGCCGTTTACTTTTTCCCCAGTGGCTTAGCATGGCCATTGGTTCTCCTACTTATGGGCTCCTGTGTCCCTTTCGTCTTTCTTTTGGGCATCCTTAGCCCATTTGCTTTCTTTGGGCTTTCTTGGCCCTTTTACTAACTTTGCATTCCTATGTGCTTTTACTAACTTCATTGAGCTTCCCTGGCCCAATTACCTTATTCTCATCATTGGGGTTCATGGGCCTGCCATTAACCCCTTACTTTCTTTGTTTGCATTACTTTGGGCCTGCAGTGGCCTATTCTCACTTTTCTATATCATATACTACCCATGGGTATGCTATTTCTCTCTTTTCGGTCTTCTTTAAGCCCATTTGCCTCCTTAAGGCCCATTTTTTTTATTTCATGGGCCTGTGATCCATTATTCCTGCCGCTTGGGCCTAATGGTTTTGCCATCTGTTTGCCAAACCTTTGCTGCCCTTGTTGCTGGGCTTTCTTCTTTCTTCTTAGATTCTCAAAAATGACCCTCAACAAAGAGCCTTGATCTTGCAATAAGCGCCATGCTTGCTTAGCCAAGAGAGAGTCATTGTGTAATGCTAAGTCACAGAAACCTATACCACCCTTATTTTTGGACTTCGTCATTTCACTCCATTTTAACCATTGAATTTTTCTTTTTTCTCCCCTTTGTCCCCACCAAAACTTCCTTATCATCACCTCAATTTCATTGCATAAACCCATTGGTAATTTGAAGCAACCCATTGCATAAGTTGGGATGACTTGGATGACCGCCTTAATGAGAACCTCTCTTTCGGCTTGGGAAAGGAGTTTTCCTTCCCATCCTTGCAATTTTCTCCATACTCTCTCTTTGATATAGTTGAAACTAGCTCTTTTTCCTTTTTCGGTCAAGGAAGGCAGCCCCAAGTATTTTTCATAGTGTTGGATTTCACGAACTCCAAGAATCCCTTTAATGATTTGTCTGTTGGCTTCAGTAACTGACTTGCTGAAGAATAAGGCTGTTTTGTCTCTATTAATTTTCTGGCCTGAGACATCTTCATATACTGATAGCAGGTCCATCACTTTACTACATTCTGTGGAATTGGCCCTACAAAATAGAAGGCTATCATCTGCAAAAAACAAATGGGTTAGTTTAGGTCCTTGTTTGCACAACCTGAACCCAGTGATATCTCTATTGTTGGCTGCCTTTTTTATAAGGCCATGTAGGCCCTCAGTACATAAGAGGAACAGGAATGGTGAAAGGGGGTCTCCTTGTCTAAGACCCTTTGAGGGGTGAATCAAGCCCTTCGGTTCGCCATTCACAAGTATGGAATAGGTTACTGTTTTGACACACCATGATAAGACCTATCCATTGTTCGCAAAACCTCATTTTTCTCATCACACTTTCCAAAAACACCCATTCAACCCTATCATATGCTTTACTCATATCAAGCTTCAAAGCCATAAACCCATTTGAACCAAAATTATAATGTTTCATGGTATGCAAAGTTTCAAAGGCAATGAGAATATTATCGGTAATGAGGCGTCATTTAGCAAAAGCTGATTGGTGTTCAGTAATGATATTATTGAGGAATTTTTTAAGCCTATTAGCAAGGACTTTAGAAAAGATTTTATAAAGAACATTGCATAGACTTCTAGGGCGATAATCTGAGACACAACTAGGATTTTTCTTTTTTGGGATAAGGGTGATAAAGGTATGATTTACTGGGTGTGGGAGAGTACCTGAGTTTAGCCATGATAACACCGAGTGAGTCACATCCCCTTCAATCATAGGCCAGAAATGTTGAAAGAACAAAGAGGGCATTCCATCCGGACCAAGAGCCTTCATAGGAGCCATCTGTTTCAAAGCTTGTACTACTTCCCATTCCTCAAACTTGCACATTAATTCTTGATTCATATCATCCGAGATGAGTTGTGGAATTTGATCCAGGACCTCCTGATGTAGTGGCGGATTAGAGGTTGTGAAAAGTTCCTGGTAGAAATTGATGAGGACCCCTCCTATCTCATTCGGCTCTACCTTCCAACTCCCATGTGAATCATTAATTCCCAAGATAACATTTTTCCTAAACCGATGGGAGGCCCGGGTATGGAAAAATTTTGTATTACCATCTCCATTTTTCAGCCAAAGATTATGGGAACGTTGATTCCACATCCTAGCTTCTCGGTCCATCAATACATTAATCTCCTCTTTCAATGCTTTAATCCGTAAATTGCTACCTATTCTTACAACCATGGCTTCTTCTTCAATAAGCAATTCTCTCTTCTTCTTTAATTCCCTTCGGACATTGCCAAACACATTATAATTCCACCAAGATAAGTCTTTACCACACTTGTCAATTTTTCCAATGATTTCACTATCTAAATCCCTTGCTACACATGACCTCCAAGTAGCTTCAACAACCTCTCCACACCTACTATCTGAAAGCCACATTTCCTCAAACTAAAATGGCTTCTTATATGATCACTACAAAAAAACAGGGCTATCCCAGCGTTTTCAAAAGCGCCGGGATAGCCCCAAAAAGCGCTGGGATAGGGTCAAAATTCCTATCCCGGCGTTTTTTTTCCCGGCGCTTCAAACCGCCGCGGTTTGAATGTCGGGATAGGGTCGCCGGACCTGTACCAGCGCTTTTTAAAAGCGCTGGGACAGGTCCCGGCGCTTTTCAGACCCTGTTCCGGCGTTTTTACTTGTGTCGGGATAGCCTTTACGAAAATGTCAATATAACCTATACCAGCGCTTTTGAAAGCGCTGGAATAGGTACTACCTATGCCAGCGCTTTCTCTACCTATGCCAGCGCTTTTGAAGCGCTGGCATAGGTCTTGAACGAATAAAATTTAAAAGGCCTATACCAGCGCTTTTAAAAGCGCTGGAATAGGTACTACCTATGCCAGCGCTTTTGAAGCGCTGGCATAGGTCTTGAACGAATAAAATCTAAAAGGCCTATGCCAGCGCTTTTGAAGCGCTGGCATAGGTCTTGAACGAATAAAATCTAAAAGGACCTATGCCAGCGCTTTCAAAAGCGCTGGTATAGGTCCTTTTAGAAATTTTTTTTTTTTTTTTTAAATTTTTTTTAGCACCTGTAATGTACCTAAAAAACATATTTTCCAATACCTATTTTATAGCAGCTGTAATGAACTACAATTCATATTTTCCAATAGCAAATACCATACCACATAAAACCAAGAAACTAAATATATATATTTAATTACACCATATCAATAATTACATCCCAAATGTCTAGAATTTTATACACAAAATAATACATCCCAAGTGTCTAGAATGTTATGAACAAAATAATACATTCTAAACAACTATGTACAGTGTCCTACACAAAAGAATACATTCTAACTATATAGAATGTCTTGCACAAAAGAATACATTCTAATTGTCTAGAATGTTATAATAAAGTTTCCAACTATGATGTGTACATATGTATCAAAGTTTGAAACTTTATTATAAATATCAAAATATCATAATAACTACTCCAAAATAGGTGCCAAAAGTATCGCCTACTGCGTATTATCAAATGATAAGTGTTGAGCACCGGGAGACTGGATATCTACTGCAGAATCACCATCACCATCCTACGAATTAAGAAACACACAATGGATTAGTGTAGTAAACAACAGAGTTAGTAGCTAAATCATACAATATCACTAGTATTACTACCAAGTGCCACATTAGCAATTAAAAGACACTCAAAATAATTGATTTTAGTTAAGCATATCAATTGGGTATTAGTCTCAATAAATTTCTCAAAAAGAGATTAGTAAGTAATTTATGCAAAAAATTCAATAAGTGATTACTTACAAATAACCTTAAAACAACCATCAATAGTTAAGCATATCAATTGTTGGTTAATGTTTGAATGTATCCCCTCTTTGTGATGTGTTTCATTATGTTAGGCAAATTCATTATTTGCTATTATGTAAAGGTGACAGTGATGATTTTTTTTGGTATTTGATGTTTGTGTGAGGAATAGTTTTAGTGAGAGCAAGATATCAAGACAAGTTTTTATTTATTTAAATGTAAATTTTGTTTATGAATAGGCTTCTGATAGGAGGAGATGTTGCAGCAAAGCTCTTTTAGTATAGAAGGTGTTTGGGAAAAAGCCAAGCCTAAAGTAGTAGTAGAAGTAGATGAACTGTTAATCCATCTACTGAAGTACCAATTCCTCCACTTTATCCAGAACACTACATACAAATATTTCTCTCATGCTTCCCTTTTGTCTTCATTGAATATCAGGTACGCATATGTGATAAAAACTTTTACATCTCTACAGGTTTTCTCATTATGTGATTTAAAAATAAAATCTTACATAAATGTATGCTTCAGTAATAACCTTACATATGCGATAAAAACTTTTACATCCCTACAAGTTTCCTCATTATGTGATTTTAAAAAATAATTACATAAATGTCTGCTTCAGTAATAACCAGTAACTTATGGAAAATGACATAACTTATGGGAGCATCCAATGCAATTATTTTTCTAACTTTTGAGCAGGTAAGATATTAGAGTTATGTTCATGCAAAAAATCAACAAACAAATTGATATGGTCAGGTCAATTGACAATAGAGAAATATCTTTCTAAAAATAACATTCTTCCTAGATTTAAAGTTTTATAATTAATTGAAAACCCTTTTGTACAAGGTCAAGTCATCAAGTTTCCCAATTCAAAGAGATACAAACATGCCAGAATGCTCAAGTTTTTTAATGTTGGAGCTCAAGCTCTAGGTATATAGTTTTACAATATTTTCATCACCATAGAGTAGCCAAGGTGTGGCGAGCCATGCCATTATGTGTTATGCGGAACATGTGACATGAAGGAAATAAGAGGAGCAGCATTCCTTTGATGTCTTTTATTGAGTTTTTCCAACTCTATTTCCTTTTGACTTATCCCAAAAAAGAAAAAAACTCTATTTCCCTTTGATTTGTATTCTTTGAAAAGGGAGTGTATACATCTTTTAATTTTTCCTCTCTTTTTTTTTTTAATAAATTATTTACTTAAAAAAAACACTAACTTATATAAGTTATGCTAAGATGTAGAAGAATGGTGATAATTTGAAATTCTTTAGGGGAAGTCTCAAACTTGACCACAGCATATGGTGTTTCTAAATAATGTCAACGGAAGAACCAACGTGAATTCTCTATAAAATAAAAATAAATTCATATGGTCTGTAATTGTATGGAACTTGCTAATTAGTTGAGTCTCTATTGACTTCTCCAAAATCTTACTTTTTTGGTCCATAAGGTCTTGAAGTGCCGATTTTTCCAGATTGTACTTTTATGGAGGCACGAATACTACCTAGAGACTCATTGAAAGTTACTAGAGGGATATTATTGAGGAAAGTTCCAGTATGGGAAAACAGAGGTTTTTGGAATTGGATTTGGAGAATAAATGTGCAGCCGTAATTTACACTCTTTGCTTGAAAGGTGATCCACAATATTTACCTATGAATTATTTCAATCTTTATTGTAGGAAAATAATATCATCATTCTTAAGTGAAATATGTGGTGATATGTGGGGATGGTGCAGATTAGTGACACATATAATGGGAGTGCTCAGAAGCGCCAGAAGTCTAGAGACCAACCACAATGTTTCCATAGGTATGGTGTTATTTTGTCTTTAAAACAAAATGGGCATGTCATGGAGGTGGAGGTCATGTTGAATATAAGCCTAGCTGTTATGGTACAATCAGAACCATAGGTGGGTGAGCGAAGCTCTTTGAAGACAGCAGTGAATTTGATGCAAACAACCTTTAAGAGTGGCTATTAAAGAGTGTAGATGGAGACCTCCTGTAGGTATGTATTATAAGGTAAATTTGGCTATCAAGGAATTGCAGAACAATACCTATCAAAAAAAGGAAATTGCAGAACAAAATATGGTATGGTTTGGGAGTAGTTCATGATAGTGGAAGCCAATGTATAGGAGCTATGTGTGCAAAAAAAAGAACCAGGGAATCACCAAATTGTAGTTATGAAATTGTCATTGTTGTTTGCAATTGTTCACATGAATGATTATTTGATTTAGATTTTCTTTCATTGTTTTCTTTTAGGTTTAGTAAGGTTTGGGACAAGTTGTTCACTTATCAAAAAAAGGTTTGGGACACTTCACGTTTTTTATAACATGTTGTAACTACTTTTCAAACATGAATTATTCATTACAATGGAGAGTTCACTTTTTGAATTTTTACAATTATATAGTTCATGTAAAATTAGAAAGCTTTTATGATTAAACTATACTTTCATAAGAATTTTGCCCATGCATCACATGGGTTAGTGACTAGTTGTATTAATAAGCCTGAGTCTAAACTCTAAACAAGCTTAATTTCATTTTTGGAATGAATGAGTTTACCTCACTTTAAATTACTAGATTAACTCAATGGGTAACTTAGCTATTCCTACCTGCTACACATATATATTTTCTCTTTAAAAGTTCTTGTCAAATTCTGGGCCACTACTTGAGCATATTGTCCTCTCTCTAATCACTCATTTACTTACAACCTTGGTATATTCCTACACCTCATTACAACACTTGATTCTCATCTTCAATCACATTACTAATTAGTCCAGAAAAGTCATAACACACCAAGCAAAATGCAACCTGACCTCACATGACACCCTCCCACTAATAAATAAATAAACACTAATACAATCTAAATTAGACAGTAAAAAAAGTAATTATAAATGATAAACAAAAAGAATCTTTATTACTATTATTTTTTGGTAAAATAACTAAAAAGAATCTTTATTTGGATAGAGCAGGTGACTAACAATATTTAGCAAACAGAAAAAGTTCTCCAAAGACATAGCCACCCAATTAACCCATTTCACAGCAAAATTCATTAGATCAAAACTCACCAATCACCTACACACACAGACACAAAAAAGCATCATATACTATCCAATAACCCATTAACTTCATAAATTACCCATAAACCATTTCCAAACAAAATTTCATCTGATTATTTTGCATCACAGAAACTTCTTGACAACTCACCAATCACCATACAAACATGAACTTTGTATTCAAACTTCTTACCGTAGACAGACTGGGAAACGATGGGTACAGTGAAGTCAACATCCTCCGCATTAACCTCATTTCAGCATCATAATGCGCACATTTCTCCTTCATTTCAGCATCATAACGCGCGCATTTCTCCTTCATTTCTTCTACTTCAGCAGACAACTCGATAACCTTTTGTTCAGTTGCAGTAGATGTTGGAGGTGGCGTACTATCATCCATTAACCTCGCACGATTTCCAGAAGGGGTTGGACCAAAGCCTACCCCTCTAACACGACCACTTCTCTCTGCACCGAGGACCTGTGCAAATGCATCGTCGGGCTGCCAAAGTATGCCTGCCTCAATGTCATTTCCCCGCAACTGTGACCCCTCTGTCATAAGATGTTTCATCTTTGCCTAGTAATCACAAATAAACAAAATAACATATTAGCAACGAGGGTAATAATACACATGCTAACATGAGTAATATGCTTTTATATATATATATATATATAAGTTGGGTTGGAGTTATTATAAAAGAAAAAAAAAATGATATGTTAGGTAAAGTATTCAAACCTGTAACTCTCTGCAATCTTAATCATAAAAGAGTAAAGGATCTTTTAATAAATAAAAATAATAATGTTATAAACAAAAGTTTCCTAACATTGTAGGACCCTAATCTAATCTAATCTAATCTATTGATGCCAACAATCTAATCTAATCTATTAAAGTCCCTACCATGTGACGTTAATCAAAGAACTTTTTTCCAACTCAAAACACAATACATTCAAATTACTAATATAATTTGTTAGAAACTTACAATGTTCGCTTCCGCAGTGGCATTCACAGCAACACCATCGCGGTGAGAATACGCCACTGCGTACATCTCACTTCTCTCTAGTTGCTTGCCTTTCTTTTTTGCCTACAACATGATCAGTACATTCGGCATATTAAAGCGAGGGTGTCAATTCGATGGCGTTGAATCATATTTATTCCTACTTTAGAACGCAAAATAATATAAACTTTGTAATTGTAAGCATGTTATTAATATATATAAAATTGTTCTTACAATGATATCAGCCGTCTGGGCCATGCTTCTTGATCCGAGCGTGTGTAACTCCGTCTGCTTGCCACGCCGCACTTTGTTATCTTTCGACAGCTCCTACAAACATTTCAAGAAAGTCACTACCAATTACAATAACAAACTAATATGGCCAAAAATCTTGAGCATGGAACCTATAAAAGTAAAACATTTATACTACTGTAACTATCACTACCTTAAAATCTTTAGAGAACCAATACTCCACCAAGCCATGAAATTGAGTGTCATCAACCTCCGGCAGTGATAGCTGAAGTAAATCTTCTTTAGTTGTGTTCAGGTTGCAGTGCTTTTCCTTCAACTCTGTTTTGTGGCCCCTCCACAACTTCCCAATCCGTGAGAGTGACCATTTCCTTTGCTTGGCAAGTGGGATGCGGGCTACAGGAATTACCCATCGTGCCTACCATGTGTAAAGTTGAATTAACTTTAAAATGTCACATTTTAAACATAATAGCAAACTGACATAAAGCTTTGAACAAGTAATAAAGAGTGAAGAATTTGAAAGAAAGAGAATTTGATACCAAAATTGTGTGGTTTTGAAAGAGAGATAGAACCTATTCTTGTAGTTTTCAAAAAAAAATATTATAAAACATTTCAAATACTCAGTAAGCCCAAATAAAGCACATATCTACAAATACATATATGCAAATGGACTTGGTACTCTAGTTCTAACAAAGATCCAATACACCATTATCAAGCCATAAGTCACACAATTTTTCCACAAGCAATGACATTCGTAACTTGAAGATACATTAACAAAGATCATTTCTAGGGCTTCACAAGATCTCCTCAGTTAGGACATGTCTCCTACATTAAACGACTTGCAAACTCAACAAAAATAGATTATCAACAGTCCTTACTAGCCAAATGAACAAATAGGGGTTTCCAAATTAAAGATAATTAACTTCAAACTTTAAATAAAGTCCTACCATTGAAAGAGAGATAGAATCTATTTTTGTAGTTTGCATAACCTTATATAATTTTATTTAGAAAGATTGAGCTCTATTTTGAACCAAAAGATAAAAGAAAAAAAAGAAGAAAATCATGACTATTGAAGCAATTGACTACCAGTTTGAAAGAAATTCATGGTCATTTCTTTTACCATTGCTTTTTGCCTAATACCTGAATGGCTTCCCAACATCGATTCTTGTATTGTAGTGGCATGGAATGCCATGAGCGGTAATTGATTGGGCACATATCAGGCTTTCTTGCCACTGTTCCCAGCCACTTTGCCCAAGGTCCAGCATTCTCCCCGACTGGCTGGCCCGCCCCATTTATTTCCAAGAATAATTTTTTGCCCGGTGGCATATTCCATATATCATCAAATCGGTTAGGCCCACGTTTGTTGGGCACAACAACCGCTCCAGCTACGGGTACGGGTATGTCCTCAGTATCTATTAAAACACCAAGTTGCATCAAATTACAATGAAATACAAAAGAATGAAATGTCAACAAACTAGCCATTTACACTGGTGTAAAACTAAACTCTTAAGAATTACTTTGAATTATTTTTTATATTAGCTTGTTAATGAGGGTATTTTTGATATTAACATGGTAATATAAAAAAATTAACTCAAAGTATAACATGTTCTAATATTCTTTTACCTGTAAAATTTTTTATCAGAGCTATATTTAACAAACCCTCTTTTGGATTTTTGTTCTTTCATTGACCAACATGCTCACTATAGATGATTCTGATTAGAGGTTGACAGATATAAAAGTCCAAAATGCATGGTAAGAGTGCAAAAGAGGTTATTAGAGAACCTGTATTTGATCTTAGAACTCACATATGACATAAATGTGGCACTCATGCAAGTAAATAATACATTCCCCTTCTACTTGGGCTTTAAATGCCAAAAATGCATAGCTAGAGTAAACAAGGGAGTGTAGACTACCTGTTTCAGTTTCACCCTATATAGCCACAAAGTTGATTGTTTTTGCCTAATGGTTTCTTGCCAATCAAATGAGGTCTATGATTTTCAGTTGAAATGAATTAGAAAAAGGCTAATAAAATATGGCCAGAAGATATGAAATTTGAACATATATTACTGCAGAATTTTGAGATCTGGACAAATCAATTGAGTATATTATGTAAATTACAGTGGACAACACATACTCTACTGCCTTATAAGGAATTGCATTTTTGAAATGAATTTTAGTGCACAAGAGTCAGTAATAGGCATGGGATCAATTATTGGAAATGCTATTGTTTATTATGGTGGGAGAAAATTCAAATATGTGAAGTCTTCATTGCTATGGCCATAACAAAATGTCTCTGCATAGAGCACTGTCCTAGAAACATATTTATTAACACATTAATAGTGAACCTATAAACTTTTAATTATCTTACAAATTACTTAAATTGGATTTTATTTATGAAAAACAAAACAGATTTACAATAGATATAGAAATAATTATTTCAAAAACAAATATGGAAAAAAAATATAGGAATGGAATTTCATAATCGTGCTATTGAGTACAAATTTAGAAATACACCAACCTGGTGCTAGTGTCTCGTCATCACTCCCCTGGTACTGTCATCTATCATCATCAGCTGGAGGAGCTTGTTGGCGTGATGGTACTTCATTTGACCCCACATGTGAGGAGCTCTCACCAGGCTCAACGAACTGAAGTCGTCGCTTCCTCCCCATTCTTGTGTGCAGTACCTAAACAATGCAAGCTTGTTAGTTATAAAAAACATAATGTATATAATATCTAACAAACGCTTTAAACATGCAGCACTTCACAAGCACACTACCAAGCCACACATATGGAAGCAATTGAGTTTCCATTTACTTAAGTCCAAAAACAGTATAGGTGACAATGAAAATGCATATTTTAATTGAAAGTGTTATAATAGGAACGTATTAGTTCAAAAGATGGTCTTACTACATTATACTACTAATCGTCGTTGTACTCATCGTCGCTATACTCCTCATTGCTGACTTCGTCATCAATAAAGTCATTATCATCTATGAAGTCTCCATCTTGCTTCTCCTTCCCCTCAATGACCATTGCATCAATTGTGGTTCCTTGGACATCAGGTCGAGCCAAACCAATGTTGTCAGAAGCCACATTGTCACTGATATTGTAGGGAACATTTTCGCAATAAGTATCACCATCATCATCCTCACACAAGGGACCACTGCCCGCGTCAAACACATCCCTTGCTTTAGTTTTAACAACTACAAACCAATCTTTGTCCCTCTTGTCCTCTACATAAAACACTTGTGAAGCTTCAGATGCTAATACATATGGCTCATCCATCAGTTCATCCCCCACATGTATCAAACGGGTAAAATTCACAAGTGGAAACCCTAACTCATCAATCTTGTACCCCCGGCTACTAAGAACGTCAAACCATTTACATTTGAATAGCACATGTCTTATTTTATCTGAATAATTCAACTCAATAATATCTGTTACAATACCATAGTAAGCAACGCCACCGTCAGTCACAACACTTACTCCACTATTTTGAGTTTTCTTATTCTTCTCCGAATCTTTAGTTCGAAATTTTAAACCATTGGTGACATAGTGCTTCATCCGCTTGGCTCTAGAATAGGGACATGCACCAATTGTACTGAGAGTAACGCTAAGTTTCTGCCTGTCAGCATCACTCATGGACATAACCTAACACGTTTATACGTACATATTATAAGTTAGTTTACTTCCCATATACAGCCATGAAAAAAGTCACTAGCATTCATACTTACAAGATCTCTAAACCAGCCACAAAACTTCTCCATGTGGTGCTTATGAATGACATCATCGGTTATACGACGGCAGGCCTTTCCTAGTTCATCCTCGATCACATGTTTGTGCATACTGTGCATGCATTTGTGTTAGTCATAATAAAACAGTATTTCTAGTAATCGACTACGATCGTAAACTAATTGAATCAACCATAACTTACTTGCGAAAATGTCCAACGTCGGCACAATTGAAAAGAATGTAACGATGAGCTTGAATTAATTCCGTTTGACTTGGTGTGAAGTAAGACACCGCACCAGTAGAATTTTCCACTGTTCTGATAGGTCGCGTGAAAATTGTTTCAATGCCATGCATGTACCTTGAACAGAATGTTAAGCACTCTTCAACTATGTACCCCTGAGCTATAGATCCTTCTGGAGCGGCTTTATTTCGTACGTAAGACTTCAGTCGGGATAGGTACCTAGGCACAATACCGAACTCCCCAATTGAACAACGTACCATGTATTAAAATACCAAATCAATCATAAGCCAAATATTAGGATTACCTCTCAATAGGATACATCCAACGATAATGAACTGGTCCACCAAGCTTCGCTTCCCTTGCCAAATGCATGACTACATGTACCATAACTGTGAAAAATGATGGAGGAAATATCTTCTCCAATTCGCACAACGTGACTGCAATATCTTTCTCGAGGTTTTCAAGATCTGGCACAGTCAGTGTTTTGGAACAAATTTCACGAAAATAACATGATAACTTGATCAAAGGCCTTGTTACTTGTGACGGCAATGATCCGCGCAAAGCTATTGGAAGGAGTTGTTGCATCAAAGGGCAATGATATGAGGAAAGGCAAGGTAGATGGTTACAATGTAACACAAACTTTATGATTCCTGCATATTTGGCATTTTTTTTTTCAATATTTGAAAATTTTCCATTCTAAGTATTAAAAAGAATTAAGTTGAATTAACCTTTTGTCCTAAATCTCAATGATCCTTCTCTTCAATTGCTCTTCATTTATGTCGTTCCATACAAAGGGGGAAATGACTGACACTTTTCCAATGACATCTACATAATTTACATGATCATACATATTTAGCACATACAGTTCATTCTACAATCCCCCCCCCCCCCCCCCCCCCCCCCCCTCCCTTTAATCGTACCTTGCAATAGCCGAATTTTTCTATATCAATACCTGTTAAGTGGATATTTTTGTCACATCGGTCACTCAAATGTTTAAATGGGACAAATTCAAATTTATGACTTAGGAACCATTCCTAAGTCATAAATTTGAATTATAAATTGTGGTGACTATTGTTGTTGGTCTGCTGCTCAATGGTGGTCTGCTGGTTTACCTATTGTTGTTGCATAGAACCTGCTAAGTGGTGACTATTTTGCAATTATTCTTGTTAGGAATTATAGCAAAATTCTTTATGAAATAAATGTTTCCTTCTTGTAATGATTCCTTAAATTGATGAACGAATGCATCCATGATTGTTGCATGCATGTGATTGTCCTATTTAATCATAAATTGTAGAAGGGGTATTTTTTTTAATATATATAAGAAAAACAATCATTCAGTAAATGAATAATAATGTGAGGCTCACTTGCTCATCTAGCAACACTCATATCCATGCTCATAAAGTCTTTATTCTTGAGATTTTATACATCCCATAGTCGTGTGATTCGTGCTTTAGTCTTCCAATCCTCTTCGTCACCATTGAGCTCATGAAGTAAGTTATAATGACCTATCATCTTACCCACAATGTTATGAACTGTGTCAAAGTAAATAGTGAAAAATAAGAGAGGAAAAAAAGTTAATGGTTTGCTGCAAATGACTAAACCCAATGTGTTTAATATATAATGCAAGGTTTATTAATTTTTCGTTTTATATCCCATTTGAATAAGCACTTGTTTTTCTGTATGTTTTATTTTTTTTCTTCAAAGATGCAATGGTATTGTATTAGTTGTTCACGGTTCAGATTCCTCACATAAACGGTTTTGAATAAGTAGTTGACTATTGAAATGCTTGATTTCAGATTCTTCACCACGTTTTTTTAACAGCAAATCAAATGTAATTTAAATATTCCTTTTTACGTATCATGCCTTTTTATATCATCCTTTTTCAGAACATGTTTTTTTTTGGGAACATTCCTTTTACGTTTCTAAGGCTAAAATTTGTTGTGGAATAAGAATGGAAAAATTAATGAAGTAATTTAAGGAGTTTATTTAAGAACATTCCTTTTACGTTTCCGAGGCTAAAATCGGTTGTTAAGAATGGAAAAATTAACAGAGTAATTTAAGGAATTAATAGTGGATAATATTAAGATGGTGGATTTTTTTTTTTTTTTTTTCTGAACACATTAAATTTTTTTTTTTTTTTTTAATTGGTGACACATAGTAAGAAGATTGACATATATTAATAGTTGTCTATCACCTTGTGTTTGAGAATATTGACATATACCAATAGTTGTCTACCACATGGAGTTTGAAATGTGTCATTGTCAAATTAAATATGTGTCACCATTTTATACATACACCAGTTATAGGGATCCAACTTTTATAATATATTATAGATATTATTTATAGATAGATAGATAGAGCAGCAAAGTGTGACCATCTTGTAACTCTAGCTAACTCTCATAGGCATTAAGATTAGGTTGATGTTTTTTGTTATATGCTTAGGCTCAACCAATTAATGGTTTAGAGTGTTCAAGATCTCATGTCCATTTAGGACATAGGGGATTCCACATAAGCAAAAAACCATAAGAAACAAAACACGTTTACTTTTGAAAGATAACCTCAAATCCTTGAGAATTCCTTGAATCCACAAAGAGAGAGAGAGAATATGAAATCCACCATATATAAAATAATAAAGAAAACTTTGAATTATTAGTAAATATCATCGAAGTTCTCTTGGAGGCTACGATACCTGAAAGAAATCCTAGTGTAGCTAAGAAACTCCCTGAAACCCCTAATTCACGTTAAACACAAAATTAAATGGTAAAATAGTAAATTTTACTAAGAAAATGCAAAATTGAGATAATTGTGAAATTAAATATTAATGTTTCTAGGAAACATTCCAAAACAAACGAGACCTTATTCAAGAACCAAAACCAACTCTCGACCTTCAAAGCTCTAGCTAAAGGAATAACTATGAACCATCATGTTCATGAACCACACCAATGAGTTATTACAATCACACTGAGTAACTTGGAATAAATCACACAATATGAAATAGGGAAAATTGGCTATAAACTCAATCTCTTAAATCATGAACCATCATGTTAACCAAAACCAGCTCTTGGCCTTCAAAGCTCTAGTTATCTCTTGCGAAATGAATCAGATTAATTCATTCACAAGAAATAAAGCTTAACAAATTGAGATGTGCACAAGACTTATTGTCCACGTTACACCAAGATCTATTGTCCTTTGCCAGACCTATGTCAACTACTTTTAGTCTTCCCCAACCTCCTATTTCACATCTTGAGGTTTGGAAATGAGAACTTTCACCCAATTTATTAAATAAAAATTTAAGCAAAATCCTTTAAAAGAACAAAGAATAAACTCATTGTTATCAAGCTTCTTTAGTCGTTTTTTCTTTTAATCAGCGAAACCCTATGATGCAAATATTTTTCTAAGAAATAATCATAAAAAGTAAAAAAGAAAAAAATCAATGTAAAACATTAGTGAATCATATAAAAATCATGACCATTCTTACTGCTCCAAGCTAGTAAAAGAATTCCACCATGAGCTTCATCGGCTAGTAGGCACAAATGGATGGCAATGGGGTGGGTGGGGTTGAAGGATGGGTCTTGGCTCCCGCCTCACATGATTTTGTCTTGCTCTATTCCCGCCTTACTCTGCATAATGGGAAAAACTTCCTCGCCCCATCCCCACCCCTTGGGGCCCGTGAAACCCCGTCTCATCTCGTAAAACTACTTTTTTGTTAATTTGCCCTATAACTAGTACAATTTTTTTAATGAAACCTATTTCATTAATAAAAATATACTTGAAATTACAACTAAATTTATTCCATCAAATCAAATTAATTTTTAGCAAAAATTGAATAATATTATCCAAGTGTTTAACAAGACAATCATAAAAAATAAAAAATAAATGTCATAGTATAACACATAACAAAATAGAGGCAGAGAACCACATTGGGTAGAATAAAATAAGCTAATATTGATAAATTTCTTTAAATAGTAAAGTTTTAGGATATGAAAAATTTACAATTATAACCCTTATCAACGCAGGGCAGGGTGGGGACAGGGAGGGGCTGTCGATGCTCAGGCCGCGAACGGCTGGAAAACCACCGTCGGGCCTTCGTTCCACCACCCACTGTGGTGACACTCTTGTGCACATGGGGCCTGTTAGAGGCCCCTCTCGATAATTGTGTGGTTCGCGTGGAGTTTCGGGTGCTCTTTCTCTCGGTGGAGGAAGGTAGGTCTATCTTTGGAGGTGTGGCAGAAATCTTGGCCAAATTTTAAGTGATTACCAAAGGTAAGTGAAGTCACCACCAATCATTGGGTTTTTCTAAGGTGTGATTGGTCACTTGTTTCTAGTTAATTTTATTACTGATCCTAGGCCAAGAAAAATGTCATTTTTCTCAATCTCATGTGGATGGCAAAAAATCTTAATTCTTGAGTTCGGAAGTTTGATTACGTGTGGGGAAGGTGTTAGGCACCCTATAACGCCTGTTCAAGGACAGTCCTTTATTTTGATAAAACCTTAATTTTCAGAGATTGATAGTAAAAAACATGATTTTGGCATTGGCTTTCATGGCTTTGCATGCATAGGGGGGCTTTGAGATTTGGCTTTTGAATGGGTGAGGTCACAATCTATGCTTTCCTAAGGCATTCGGGCAAAGTACCAGATTTCCACAGCAAAAATCCTGGGACATGTCACCTTACTTTTGAGTAGAAATTAGGCATTGCTTTGCCTTAGGTGACATGGACTGTGACAATCACATCGGAAGGGGCGAGCAGGTATGTGTATATATATATATATATATATACATACAGACATACATACATCATGCACAATGCAAGCACACAGAGCAGGAAAGTAAATGCTTACATCCCTAAAGCATGACCCAAAATATGGGTGCAGGAAAGCAAATAGGGGTCGCCATACTCTAGGGATGAGGACAAATGGTACATGGCATGATATACCTAATACAACCCATCTAAGAGAGAAATGAGGGAGGAAGGAAGGGGGCTTAAAAGAGTACATAACCAAATGGGAGAGGCTAGACCCCTAAATCTACTGAACATAGTCGCTTGGCTTATATCCACATGCTTGCATCCTCGACCTTTTTGCTTGCGTTGGGAGACCGTGCCCTAGCACCATGCGTCCTCGCTCCATGTGTGTACATGCAAAGGCAAAGACAAGAAATCAGCAGACAAGCAATGGAAGGAAAAGGTGCAAAGAGCATATGAAAGAGACATAAAGCAGATAAGCATGATAGACATGGCAAGCAAAGAAACAAGAAAGCAAGCAAACAACTAAGAAGACAAACAAGCAAGAAAGCAAACAAAAGGTGGTGTCCGCGAGTGACAAATGTAGGTTTAGATCGAATGTCCATAACTTCATTGTGTTGAAGCATGGACGACACACTAGCAAGCAAGACTCATGCATGGACATGTGAGCAAGCGTGTAAAGATGCATAGAAAGCCAATGGGTGGCGCGAACAAACATGGTAAGCATAGCATTGTACGGAGCGGAAAGGGAAAGGTATGTACGAAGCAGCCTGGCATCCGGAGATGCTTTCCAAATGGTCACATCCAAACAAGGCCTCATGGGCGTCAGATGTAACCAAACAAGATCAAGCTTGCGGAGGGCATCAAGCATGGCAAAGCCTAGAACAAGAAAGGCTAGCACAAGCATAAAGTATAGAAGCAAGCAAGCATAGACATGCAAATAGGACGATCCAAACCCTTTTATGTGGGCCTTGGTGTATGGACGATGATAAAGACCATAGGGTCTAGATTAGGTTCGAACCAATAAGCCAGAATGCAAGAAAATGCAATAAAAGGAACAAAAGGTCTACAATAGCACATGGCATGACAATCAAGGTCTAGGCCTAAGCACATAAACATGGTGTGAAGCACGCAAGCACATAGATGATGGCATAAAGCATGTAGAGAACATCGATCAAAGCATGTAAACACACCAATCTACACATATAAGCATGGAAATGCACATGTAAGCATGTGGATATACATCTAACCATGTAGATATAAACATAAAGGCATGCGAGACTGCAAACCCAAGCATACAAGCATGTGACCGACATGGACATAGGCATAGGAGCATAGAACATGCATACAAACATGTAAATCTAAACAAGGCATAGTCGGAGACATAATATTGAGCACGTGAGCATGTAGACCCAAACATCAACACATGGGAAAGAAAAGATATAAGCATGGCATAAAGCATAAAGCATGAAAAAAAGGCAACTAGCACGTGAACAAACATGGAAGAATGTGGAAATAAGCTAAAAAGCATGCTAAAAGCAAGATAAAGCAAGAATCATGCTAGGTTAAGCAATAAATCATGTTATTAAGGCAAAAAGAGCAAGATAAATGCTAGAAAAAGATTTAAAGAAAAAGGGGTATGGATGGTAGCTAAAAAGCTACATCCGTACCCCTTAAACCTCAAATCCAAGGTATGGAACTAAGGAGAGGAAGATGGAAGATATGAACAATACCTTGTATTTTTGGTGAAGAGAAGAATCAAGAGGATTTGATGTGTTTTTTGTGTTTGGAAGAGAGGAGAAAAGTTCAGAAATCGTCCAGGCAGAGAGTAGGAGGCTAAGAAGTCCCTTTTTTTTGGTCTGGAGGTGCCTAGGCCCTTTTATAGCCCTGGCACGGATTACGAGGCGACAGCCCTTCAAGGGTTGCCACCTTCAAATGGTCTCAGATTGGGTTGATCTTGACACCTCTGGAAAGATCTTGACTTCCTGTTTCTAAAAAGGTATGGAACTTGAAAATCCAATGGTCAGATCAAAAGTTATGGCTCTTGGAAGTTAGTGGTGCATTGATTAGTGCGTTAACCCGGTTTTCATGATATGTCGGCCGTTCTAACTCCGATTTCGACTCATGAATAATCGTTGGATTGAGAATTTGATAATCTTCGCAATGGCGTTGGTTTCAACTCATTTAGACGGTCGGATAAAAATTAGGGTTTCTAGGGCTCGCTAGGAGTCAATTTTGGGTCAAACTTGGTCAAAGTTGCCAAAAATCTCTGAAAAGCTTGGTTTTGATGTAAAACTATGAAAGGTGTTATTTTGAGGGGATTTCGACTTTGTTTGACTGTCGGTCAACCCAGGGTTGACCAGGGGCATTTTGTTCATTTTAGCAGAAAAAGGCACTTTAGGTGCTCCAGTGTCCGAACGGGTTGTGCCATGTCCTTCTAGATGTTCTCACGGCCCCATGGAGAGAAAATAATATTTTTGAATTTTTCGGGGGTCCGGCACGTAAATTGAGGGTGGACAAAATACGGTATCAACAAGGGTGGGGGAGGGCAAGGTGGCTAAAATCTCGCTTTATCTCTACCCCACCACCTTTGCGAGGCGGGGAAAACCCACACGGGGTGAAGTGGGGTGGGGCAGGTCAAGCGGGACGGGGCAAAATTGTCATCCATGCTTAAACAACTTCATTCAATATTGAACCGATGTGGCTTGTCAATAATAAATCCTTCAAAATATTAATAAGAAAAATCCAAATTCAAATTTATTCTATGCTATCACATCCACTTCATTTTATTTGAAGAAATTTTTTGTCTAAAATAGAAATTCCTTTATTCGTTCTATTACCGATACTAAAATATTTTCATGTTCCATACTTTTTTAATATTCTAGCTAGTTAATTAAACCCATTAAATTGTTTTTCATCTTAAAAGGAATCGAAATTGATAGAGTTGTTCAATAATGCTTGAACATGTATTTGTTATGAGTGCCTATTTATTTTCTATCGATATCTAGGGCATGATCACAAGTCGAAGTATGATTATAGAAAACTACTCATTGTTAACATCTGCTTCAGTTGATGACAATTGATAAAGTTTTTATTTATTTTTATTTTTTATATAAGATAAAAATTCTACTCTAGCCTAATCAGTGTATATATGTTTGAGTCTCTCTCCTGGAGACTTGCTCTAATTCAAAGTTTCAAACCTGTAGTTAGGGGTAGCAAATGGGCGGGTTGGGTCATAAATGGGTTGGGTCTTAAATGGGTTGGGTGTGTAATTACCCATTTATCCATTTATGACTCATTTATATATAAATTAATTATCCATTACCAACCCAACCCATTTAATTAATAACCCACCCATTTAACCCAATATGACCCAAATACCTCTAAAACTACTTGAATACTCTCTTGACCTCTAAAATACCCTTAAATACCTAAAATGATGCAAATACCCCTACACTTCCAAAATTACCAATATATCCTTGGACATCCAAAATTATCCCCAAAATCTCTAAAATTAGCAAAATACCCATGAAACCTCTAAAATGACCAAAATACCCCCGATATCTCTAAAATAATCAAATATGCTTAAAAACCACTAAAATGACCAAAATACCACAAAAATCTCTAAAATGACCAAAATACCCCAAAAACTCAAAAAATTACCAAAATACCCCCGAAACCTAAAAATGACCAAAATACCTCCAAAATCTAAAAAATGACCAAAATACCCTCGAAACCCAAAAAATGATCAAAATACCCTCGAAACCCCAAAAATGTCCAAAATACCCCCGAAACCCAAAAAATGACCAAAATACCCCCGAAACCCAAAAAATGATCAAAATACCCCTGAAACCTAAAAATGACCAAAATACCTCTGAAACCCAAAAAATGACCAAAATACCTCTGAAATCCAAAAAATGACCAAAATACTCTCGAAACCCAAAAAATGACCAAAATACCCCCGAAACCCCAAAAATGACCAAAATACCCTTGAAACCCAAAGAATGACCAAAATACTTCCAAAGCCTAAAAAATGACCAAAATACCCCCGAAACCCAAAAAATGACCAAAATACCACTGAAACCAAAAAATGACCAAAATACCCCAAAAACCTAAAAAATTACCAAAATACCCCCGAAACCTAAAAATGACCAAAATACCCCCGAAACCCAAAAAATGACCAAAATACCCCCCGAAACCTAAAAATGACCAAAATACCCCTAAAACCCAAAAAATGACCAAAATACCCTCGAAACCTAAAAATGACCAAAATACCACCGAAACCTAAAAGTTTACCGAAATACCCCTAAACCTAAAAATTACCAAAATACTTCTGAACCCTAGAAATTTACCGAAATAACCCTAAAACTAAAAGATGATAGAAATGCCCTCGTAACCTAAAAAATGACTAAAATACCTTTAGAATCTAAAAGATAATCAAAATAACCCTGAAACCTAAAAAATTACAGAAATTCACTCGAAACCTATAAAATGAATGAAAGACTCTTAGAACCTTTAATTTGTCAAAAATATCCTCGAAACATCCAAAATACCCTAAACCTCTATTTCGGTAATTTTAGATGTTTCAAGTGTATTTTGGTCATCTTACATGTTTAGGGGTATTTTGGTCATAATTTGGGTTTCAGGGGTTTTTATCGATCATTTTTTTTTAGGTTTTGGGGTTATTTTGGTCATTTTTTAGGTTTTGGGGGGGGGGGGTTTCGATCATTTTTTAGGTTTCAGGGTATTTTGGTAATTTTTTTTAGGTTTCGGGGGTATTTCAGTTATTTTTTAGATTTTAGAGGTATTTCGGTCATTTTTTAGGTTTATGGAGTATTTTGGTAATTTTTTAGGTTTAGGGAGTGTTTTGGTAATTGTTAGGTTTTGGGGGTATTTCGGTTATTTTTTTTTAGGTTTTTGGGGTATTTTAGTCATTTTTTAGGTCTTGGGGTATTTCGATCATTTTTTAGGTTTCAAGGTATTTTGGTAATTTTTTTAGGTTTTAGGGGTATTTCAGTCATTTTTTAGGTTTAGGGTGTATTTTGGTAATTCTTAGGTTTCGAGGGTATTTCGGTCATTTTTTTAGGTTTTGGGGTATTTTGGTCATTTTTTGGGTTTTGGGGGTATTTTGGTCATTTTTAGGTTTCAAGGGTATTTTGGTCATTTTTTGGGTTTTGGGGATATTTTGGACATTTTAGAGGTTTTGGGGGGTATTTTGCTCATTTTAGAGATTTTGGAGGTATTTTGGTCATTTTGTGGGTTGTGGGAGAATTTTGGTCATTTTTTGGGTTTCGGGAGTATTTTTGTCATTTTTTGGGTTTTGAAGGTATTTTGGTCATTTTTAGGTTTCAGGGGTATTTTGGTCATTTTTTGGGTTTTGGTGGTATTTTAGTAATTTTTAGGTTTTAGGGATATTTTGGTCATTTTTTGGGTTTCAGAGGTATTTTGGTCATTTTTTGGGTTTTGGAGGTATTTTGGTCATTTTTGGGGTTTTGGTGGTATTTTAGTAGTTTTTAGGTTTTTGGGGGTATTTTGGTAATTTTTTGGATTTTGGGGGTATTTTCGTAATTTTTAGGTTTTAGGGGGTATTTTGGTAATTTGTTGGGTTTTGGGGGATATTTTGGTCATTTGTTGGGTTTTTGGGGATATTTTGGTCATTTTTTGGGTTTCAGGGGTATTTTGGTCATTTTTTTGGTTTTAGGAGGTATTTTGGTCATTTTTAGGTTTCGGGGGTATTTTAGTCATTTTTTGGATTTTGGTGGTATTTTAGTAATTTTTAGGTTTTAGGGGTATTTTGGTCATTTTTTGGGTTTTGGAGGTATTTTGGTCTTTTTTTGGGTTTTGGTGGTATTTTAGTAATTTTTAGGTTTTAGGGATATTTTGGTCATTTTTTCGATTTCAGAGGTATTTTGGTTATTTTTTGGATTTTGGGAGTATTTTGGTCATTTGATGGGTTTCAGGGGCATTTTGGTCATTTTTTAGGTTTTGGGGGTATTTTGGTCATTTTCTAGGTTTCGGGGGTATTTTGGTCATTTTTTGGGTTTTGGTAGTATTTTGGTCATTTTTTAAGTTTCAAGGGCATTTTGGTCATTTTCTAGAAATTTAGATTTTATGTTGTTTATTTAAATTTTAGATGGGTTTAGTGGGTATTAGTGAGTTTATCCATTTAGACCCATTTAATTAAATAACAAAACGGGTCTTTATCCATTTAACCCAAATATTCAAATGGATTGGGTTAAGACTTATCCAAATAAGGTGGGTAATGGGTGGATTTATGGATATGGATAAAAATTGCCACCCCTACCTGCAGCAATTACAAAATGTAGGGCATCTGAATCCTTGCGAAGTCTGCTCATGTTCAAGAGGGACCTCAAATCTGGTTAGATTGTCCTTCATTCTTCAACATTTTTGAACAAACTGAGTTGGTGAAGTCTTCAACATTCTGCAATGAAGTCTTCAATCTTTTCCATAATAGTATTCGCACATTCCAGGTCTGCCAAATCGATCGCATGGAACCCAGAATCGTAGAACAGCACTTCCATCTGGACCTCATGCCTCATCAACATGGTTATAAACTCTTGCTGCCAATCGATCATGATGTCCCCACAGAACCCAATCACAAGGCACCTACCAAGCTTGCTGATGGCGCTCGTGTGCGGCCCCTCCACTATCGGATTACAATACCAATGGTCTCGATTTTCACCTTTTGGCAAACAGAACTCCCAAACCAAATCTTGTGCACACAAGGGGAGTAAAGGGTCCGCACAATTTAGCAGCTCTGAGTTTTTCCTTTTCGTGCCACCAAACGATGGTTGGTTCATTATATTCCCAACAATCTTCAACGGCTCCAACTCCATTTCCGCTGCTTCTAACGCAGTGAAAAATGCTATGTTCCCACCACTACCATATCCATAAAGGTAACACCTTGAAACATCTCCGTAATCTTTAATCCATTGCTCCCCGTTTGGATTCATTGCCTGTTCCCTCACCCAAAGAATTGCGTCCACACCATCATCGTATTGCGCTGGGAGCCTATTTTGTGGAGCAACGCGATAGTCAACAGAGACAACAATAGCAGGAACCTGGCATGCGAGCTTTGAGGTTAGAATGTAGTTGATTTCAGAGTCCCATGAAGAAATGTACCAATGTGAGAAGGGGTATGATATTATGATGGGAAACCTTGTGTCCCCATTGCGAGGCAATTTGATGGTCGGCATGTAGATTCGGACGCGAGTTTTCTTTTCAGCATTGAGAGTATGATCCTTGGAGACCACAGGGTCACCATTACAGGCTATGGGGTTTGCTTTTTTCTTTGGTAAATTGATAAATCTAGTGAGAGTGCCATCAGGGTTCAGAGCAATGTTAAGGTGGTCGTAGGGATCTATATCTGACGACATTATACGTTATGGTTATCTAGATGATGCAGAAGAATTTTGTGTTTTCTAATAAATTTCTAGGTGCATGAAAATTTTGATAGTGAATCTGGGTATAACACAAACCCCCGTACAAATACAGGTTTGCAATCACAAAAAAAAAAAAAAAAAAAAAAAAAAAAAAAAAAAGGAAAAGAAGAAGAAGAAGGTAGTTCCAATAATATAGGGCCGTTTGGTACATAAACTTAAACACATGTTTTTAGTTTTTAAACAATATTACACGTATTTTCATATATTTTTTCATCCACACGTATTTTCAAAAAAACTGAAAACTGTTGTTTAAACATACGTATTAAAATGGGCCCTATATGTTGCAACAAATTTTACTTCATTTACCCAAAAAAAAAAAAAAAAAAAAGAAAGAAAGAAAGAAAGAAAGAAAGAAGAAGACAACTTTGACTTCATGCTTCCATGTACGTTAGCAACAACATTCTCTAAAAGTAGTAAATGAAATAACCAAAAAAAAAATCATGGGTCATCCATAAAACTGAGATGAAAGGTTAGAGTAAAATAACCAAAAAAGAAAAAAAAAATCATGGATTAGCATTGAAACTAAAATGAAAGGTTAGAATTGAGACTTGACTTAGTCTAATGATAAGGAGCACAATTTTCATAAGCAAACGTTATAGGTTGAAACTTTATTCAAAAAAAAAAAAAAAAGCTTAGGCGAAATCAAATAAATAAATATGACTATACACTAAGCTGCTGGTAGTTTAACAATACATAATACTGACATATCGTGTAATGACATATGGAATAAACAGTGACTTCAACCATGAGTTCCAGCTTTGATCAATGATCTCATCTTGCATCATTGATGAAAATAGTTCTCTAATAGCCAACACGCAATTTAGATAATAGGAATGAATTACTCTCTTTTTTTTCTTTCTTTTTTTAAATTTATGATAGTTTTGTTTATAAAAGTTATAAACACCTCTAAGATATGTCAGAATAACGTAATCAATTTTTAAGGAAAAAAAAAAACGCTAAAGCTACTTCCAATTTTACAATACAACTATAGTATGTTGTAACATGTTTTTACAAATGGAATCATTGAATGCTAGTAATAATGAGGTAGTTTTTACCTAGGTGAGTGAGGTGGTCATCTCAACTTTCCCTTTGAATATTATGAATAGGTCACTTAGTGCATTCACATCAACTAATGTAAAAATTGTTGTCTATTTTAATATAAAAACTTACGTTTTCTATTTCACACAATCACTTTTATAGAACACTTCCATCAAATTACATATTATACACCATATTTTATAAAAATGTTATATTTTTATTATATTTTAATCTATCCCCTTTTTTTTTTCTCCCTTCCCATATTCTACCTTCCCCTCCGCCAAACAACATCAGCAAATAACATATAACATCATCAGCAAATAAATCCAACCAAATCAACAATGCCCATTTCATATCACACCCGGCCATTTCCAATTCTTTAGAATCTCCAATAGCAAACCCCATTTGTTTAGCTAACCAAAATAAAAAATAAAAAAAAATTCACAACAATAAATCAATAAAAAATGGTGCTTCTGAAATTGAAATTTAGACTCAAAGTAGTATAAATCCATCAACGCTGCCTAGTAGAGACACAAAGTTAAGAGAACATCACCTTGAGGAGAAGATCAGCATTGCCCATAGATACACATACCCAAAAGCGAAAATCAAACCGCCCACAGAGAGAGAGAGAGAGAGAGAGAGAGAGAGAGAGAGAGAGAGAGAGAGAGAGAGAGAGAGAGAGAGAGAGAGAGAGAGAGAGAGAGAGAGAGAGAGAGAGAGAGAGATGTGAAAAGTTATTAAAATATTAGAGCAACCACACCAGCTCTTTTATAAATGTGTAAAATACACATTTTGACCATTTTTACACATTTTGAACCAAAAAACACACTGCATCAGATCGTTTAAAATCGTGTAAAATCATCTAAAATTTTCAACGAGCTACAGTACCCGTGTAAATTTACACGGGCACTGTAGCCCATTTATCCCTTAAAATAATAGTATTTGTATAGTATAATAAAAACCTCATTTTCGCTCTTTTTTTTTCTCTCTCTTGTCTCTGCTCTCACTCTCACTCTCTCTCAGGCGCACAGCACAGCTCTCTCTTTCTCTCATCTCATCAATTTTTCTTCCTCTAGTTTCCGCCGATCGCCATCACTGTTGATGAGAACGAGGTCGAGCAAGCCGAGTCGCCAGACGAGTTCGTCGCCTACAACACGAACAAAGTTCTCTGACAGGTCTGTCGCCTAGAATCTCGTGGGTTTTGATCCATTTTTGGTTGAGCTTGAGGTCGGTGGTCGTCGCGAGGAGGTGGCGGTGCTGCGAGGCGTCGATCTTGCTCCAGCTGGAGGCCTCGATCTCGCTCTGATCTGTTGGTTGCTGGTTTTTTTTTTTTTTTTTTTTTCTGGTTTTTTGGTTGATTGTGGGTGTGGGTCGGTGGGTTTTGATCTTGATCGGCTTGGCTTTTCTGGTTCATTGGTGGGTTTTGATGATCTTGCCGCCGATTGGGTGATGATTTGGCTTGACTGGGTTTCGGGTTGGGTGGGTGATTAATGGGTTTGGGATTGAGTGGGTTTGGGCGGCGAGTGAGTTGGGAACGCTGATTAGCATCTTCGATCCAACAATCCGTTTGGAAACGGAGACGGTGACGGAGAATTGATCGGACATGGAGGGCGAGTGGGTTAGAGTTGTTGTGCTTGTGATTGTGTCGTTGTTGTTGTGGAAGATCGGTGAATCATTGTTGTTGTGATTGTTGTTGTGTCGTTGTTGTTGTGATTGTTGTTGTGGAAGATCGGTGAATCAGTGGCCAGATTTTGTTGAAGGGTGGCTGGCTGGGGTGGGTGTGGACGGAGAAGACGAGGTGGTGAGTTTGTGCCAGAGAGGAGAGGGAAGGAAATAATAAAAAATGTAAAAAGAATGAATATTTTATTAAATAAATGTGTAGAATAGATAAACTGATGTGGGTGTTTTGTAAAAGTGGATGCGTAAAATAGAAAAAGTAGGTTTTTTCTTGTAAAATAGACAAAAAATTTGCACAAGCTGATGTGGTTGTTCTTAGGATACAAAGCTAAAGTATTTTAGGCAAAATTGTGTAAATTTACACATTTTTACACATTTTTACATTATATGATGTGGGTTAATTTTAGGTAAAATTGTGTAAATTTTATATCTTTTTCTATTATGCACTCACTGGTGTGATTGCTCTTAGCACTAAAATTATATGTGGCATAAAATTAGACAATAATTAGAAACTAATTTGGATTCTAATTGTGGCAAACTAATTGCATAGTTTTTTTTAAGAAGAAACTAATTGCATAAATGGCACACTTAAAACCTAAGTTCCTAATAAAATAATATTTTAAAAAAAATTAATTGATTTTTTTATTAAGAATTTCAACCTATGGCGTCCACTCCTGATGATAACTCTTTATCATCAGATCAAGACACCAATCGGTTTTTGGTGTAGGCGGGGATTGAACTTCAGATCTTTTATTCAACCATTAGAGACTTTACTAGTTGAGCTAATTAGAACCCACAAATTAATTTATATTAAAACATGTCATATTAGCATTTCTGCCTATTTTGTTTACCCACATTAGCATTTATGCCTATTAAAACATGCCACATGTCTCAAGCTCAGGCAATAATCCAAATAAATAAAATGAAAAAAGCTCATAATATGTCTAACACCAAATTGAAAGTATCTCCAAAATGTAGGAAAGAGAAAGTATTTCTGTCTATTTTGTTTACCTACATATAAAATGTGTGCATAGTGCATACAATTATAGAGTATGTAATTAGCAATATGCAAAATGGAAATGATGATCTAATCACACATTCATGTGTATACACATTCTCTCTTTCATTGGCAAATCAAGTCAAGCCCTCGCAAAATCAGCTCATATTCCAGAAAGATCTCAAATTTGGTTAGAGGATTTTCCTCTTTTTCTTCAACCTTTTGTACAAACTTAACTAGTGATTTAATAACACTACTGTCATTTTCTATAACTCAAAACAAAATAATAATATTACCATATTAGTAACAATTCAAGAATTGAAGTCAGATTTGTTTTTTATTTCCGCGATGAAATTTTTAATCATTTTTACAATAGCATTCGACAATTCTGGTCCTACAATCTCGATTGCATGGAACCCTGAATAGTGGAACAGCGCATCGATCTGGACCTTATCAACATGGTTACAAACTCCTGCCAATCGATCACCAAGTCCCCATAAAACCCAATCACAAGACACCTATAAAGCATGCTGATGGCGCTTGTGTGTGGCCCCTAACCATAGGATTACAATACCAATGGTCTCGATTGTCATCTTCTAGCAACGAGAACTCCCAAATCAAATCATATGCACACAATGGCATGGAAGGGACCATATGATTTTGCAACTCTAACTTCGTCCTTTCCATGCCACCAAACATGGGTTTGTTCATTATATTCCCAACAATCTTCAAGGCCTGCAACTCAATTCTCGTTGCTTCTAACGCTGCCAAATATGCTATATTCAATGATGCTCAAACATGTACTTGTTGTGAGTACCTGTTTATTTTCTATTGGTAACAATGACTTGATCATGAGTCCAAATATGGTTATAGTGTTAACCTCTGCTTCAATTGACAAAATTGTTCGAATGCCTAAACAAATTAGTCCTAGCCATTTCTATTCAATGCTTAAGCAAATGGTTACCTTTAACAAACTTAATTAACCAAACCATAAAATAATAGGAAAATAAATGCACAACAAGAGGAATGATTTTTTTTTTTTTACTTCGGATCCAAAACAATAAAAATAGAGATTTCCTATATATATAAAAAAAATAAAAAAAAAATAAAAAAAGAATAAGAAAGAAACAGACTTGCTCTAATTCAAAGTTTCAAACCGGCAATTACAACATAGAGGGGATCCGAATCCTTGTGAAGTCTGCTCATGTTTAGGAGGGACCTCAAATCTTGTTAGATCGTCCTCCTTTCTTCAACCTTTTTGAACAAACTGAGTTGGTGACTTGATAATACCACTGTCGTTAATTTAATTCCAAAAATAAAAGTAAAAAATACATTAGCAACAATTGAAGCATTGAACTCATGGTTTTTTTTCGGCTCCTGCTATGAAGCCTTCAATCGATTCCATTATAGCATTCGCCCATCCCATATCTACCAGATCGATAGAATGGAACCCGAAATCGTGGAACAGCGCTTCGATCTGGACCCCATGCCTCATCAACAATTTTATAAACTCTTGCTGCCGATCGAACATGAAGTCCCCACAGAACCCAATCACAAGGCACCTGCCAAGCTTGCTGATGGCGCTCGTGTGCGGCCCCTCCAATATGGGATTACAATACCAATGGTCTCGATTTTCACCTTTTGGCAAAACTCCCAAACCAAATCTTGTGCACACAAGGGGAGTAAAGGGTCTGTAGAATTTTGCAGCTCTGAGTTTGTCCTTACAATGCCACCAAACAGGGGTTGGTTCATTATATTCCCGACAATCTTCAAGGGCTCCAACTCCATTCCCGTTGCTTCTAACGCAGCGAAAAATGCTATGTTCCCACCACTACCATGTCCATACAGGTAACACCTTGAAATATCTCTGTAATCTTTAACCCATTGCTCACCGTTTGGATTCAATTTCTGTTCCCTCACCCAAAGAATTGCGTCCACACTCCACACCATCATGGTATTGCGATGGGAGCCTATTTTCTGGAGCAACACGATAGTAAACGGAGACAACAATAGCAGGAACCTGGCATGCGAGCTTTGAGGTTAGAATGTAGTTGATTTCAGACTCCCATAAAGAACTGTACCAATTCGAGAAGGGGTAGGAAATTATGATGGGAAACCTTTTGGCCCCATTGGGAGGCGATTTGATGGTCGGCATGTAGATTCGGACTCGAGTTTTCTTTTCGGCATTGAGAATGTGATCCTTGGAGACCACAAGGTCGCCATTGCAAGCTATGGGGTTTGCTTTTTTCTTTGGAAAATTGATAAATCTAGTGAGAGTGCCATCAGAGTTTAGAGCAATGTTAAGGTGGTCGTAGGGATCTGTATCTGACGACATAAGTTATTCTTATTTTGATTTGCTTGTTTAATAATTTGTGGTAGATGGTGTAGACGAATTTTGGGTTTTCTAATAAATTTCTAAGTGCATGAAAATTTTGATATTGAATCTGGGTATAACACAAACCCCAGTACAAATACAGGTTTGCAATCACGAAAATTTAGGTAGTTTCAGAAATGCTCGTGTGTTTAAACACATGTTTTCAATTTTTAAACAATATTACGCATATTTTCACATACTTTTTCACTCACACATATTTATAAAAAAATTAAAAACGGTTGTTTAAAGTTTAAACACGTACCAAACGAGCTCATAGGTTGCGACAACTTTGACTTCATTTACCCAAAAAAAAAAAGATAACTTTTTTTTTTGACTTGAACCCCGGTCTTTGCCCTTCACATTTTACAAGCATTTATACTTGTAGAGTGATCACCGCACCAAGGGTGCGTGGTGAATAAAATAACAAAAAAAAAAAACTATGGTCAACGTTAAAACTGAGATTAAAGGTTAGAATTGAGATTCGACTTGATCCAAATTCTCATTGGAATGAAATAATTGATACACTGTTTGTTTATATACAAATTGTAATAATCGAAATCCCACTGCAACAAGGTACTAATCAACTACAGAGATGTAGTGTCTCAAGCTCAGGCTATAACTAATAAATAAATAAGACTATACACTAAGCTACTTGTAGTTTAACAATACATAATACTGAAACTACACATATCGTTTAACATATGAAGTAAACAGTGACCTCAACCATGAGTTCCAGCTTTGATCACCGATCTCATCTTGCGTCATTAATGAAATAGTTCTCTAATAGCCAACACGCAATTTAGATAATAGGAATGAATTACTTTTTTTTTTTCCTTCTCCTTTTTTTTTTTTTTTTTTTTTTTTTTTTTAATTTATGATAGTTTTGTTTATAAAAGTTATGTAGTAAAATTTTTAGTATTTCTAAAAACGCCTCTAATATATGTCAAAATTTAGGAATCAATTTACTAAAAAAAAAAATGCTAAAATTACTTCCAATTTTACAGTACAACTATAGTATGTTGTAACATGTTCTTACACATGGAATCATTGAACACTAGTTTTACCTAGGTTTGTGAGGTGGTCATCTTAACTTTCATTTTGAGTATTATGAATAGGCCACTTAGAGCATTTACATTAGCTTTTGTAAAATTAGATGTTTATTTTAGCATAAAAACTTATTTTTTTCTATTTTATACAATCACTTTTCCAAAGCACCTGTATCAAATGTATTATACATAATATTTTATCAAAAATATTATACTTTTTATTATATTTTGATCTATCCCAATTTTTTTCTCTCTCCCATATTCTCCCTTCTCCTCTGCCAAACAAAATCAACAAACAACATCTAACAACATTAACAAATAAATCCAACCAGAACAACCAAATCAACAATGCTCATTTCATTATCAAACCCGGTCATATCCAATTCTTTACAATCTTCAATAGTAAACCCCATTTGTTTAGCTAACCAAAAAAAATAAATAAATAAATAAATCAATAAAAAAAAAGGGCTATTGAAACTGAAAATCAAACTCAAAGTTGTACAAATCCATCAATGCTCAAGAAGAACATTGCCTTGAGAAGATCGGCGTTGCCCAGTAGATACACAAACCCAAAAGTGAAAATCAAACTGCCCATCAAATATCAAGATCAGTCGGCACCACCAAGAAACTGAGTTCTTAGTCTGAGGACAATCTGACTGCTTTAAAGGAGAAGACCAACTGGTGAGGGAAGTTGAAGAAGAGAGAGTGAGGATGAGTAGTGAGAGCTGAGAAGGGAGAGAGAGCCTCAGTGTGAAGAGAGAAGAAAAATAAAAGGTGAACATAATATAAAAATTAATAAAATATTAGGGTATAAAGCCATAGTAATTGTGTAAATATACATGATTATTATAGCTACTTTGTATACACACTTATACATTATCTGATGTGGCCCATGTGGGTCAATTTTAGGTAAAATGGTGTAAATTTTACATCTTTTTCTATTATGCACTCACTAATGTGAGTAGGGGTGTCCATGGAAACCGACAACCCGCCCAACCCGTCTGACCCACCACCACCCAATCCGATGACTCTGGCAGTCGGATGCGGGTTCCGACCTCACTAACCCGACCCCAGTAGGTCAATTGTCGGTATTTAATTTCAAAACCTGTGAAACCCAACCCGAACCGAAGTCCATTCAAAATCCGGCCATTTTTTCCAGATTCCAGTCACTTTTTCACTTAAATCCGTCGATTTTTGGCACAATAAACACCAGATTTGGTCGAACCAATGATTTCTCATCACAATTTGCCAAAAATCTAATTGGATCTGACTGGATCTCACCGGATCTTGGATGGATCTAGCAAGATCTCGCTGGATCTGGCGAGATCTCGCTGCTTTTCGAAGCATTCCGGTGATAATCGGGTTCACCCGAAACCGACCACCACTCGCTGGCAACCCAAACTGATGAACTCGTTACTGTTATGGGTCGGTTGCAGGTTGAAAAACCACCCACCCGATCTTGTACGGGTCGGTTGCGGGTTGGGCAAAAACCCGACCCACCCAACCCATGGACAGCCCTAAATGTGAGTGTTCAAAGCACTAAAATTAAGAAAATTAAAATGAATATGTGGCACAAAATTTGACAATAATTAGAAACTAATTTGAATTCTAATTGTTGCAAACTAATTAATAGCATAGTTTTCTTCTTCTTTTTTTTCTTTTTTTTGATGTGTAGTTCTCTTTTTTGGAAGAGACTAATTGCCATATTTGGCAAACTTAAAACCTAAGTCCCTAATAAAATAATATTTTAAAAAATGAATTGATATTAAAACATGCCATATCAGCTTTAGGATAAAAAATCCAAATAAATCAAATGAAAAAAGCTCATAATATGTCTAACACCAAATTGTAAGTATCAACAAAGTTTAGGAAAGAGAAAGTATTTCTCCTATTTTGTTTACCTACATATAAAATGTGCATGCAAGTATAGAGTATTTAATTGGCAAATAAGTAAAAAGGAAATGATGATTTGATCACACATTCATATATATACACGTTCTCTCTCGCATTGGGAAATCAAGTATAGCCCTCGCGAAATCTGCTCATATTCCGAAGGGATCTCAAATTTGGTTAGAGGATTTTCCTCTTTTTCATCAACCTTTTGTACAAACTTAACTGGTGATTTAATAACACTACTGTCATTTTCTATAACACAAAACAAAATAACAATATTACCATATTAGTAACAATTGAAGTATTGAAGTCATGGTTTGTTTTTTATTTCTACGATGAAGTCTTTAATCATTTCCACAATAGCATTCAACCATTTTGATCCTACAAGCTCGATTGCATGGAACCCTGAATGGTGGAACAGTGCATCGATCTGGACCCCATGCCTCATCAACATGGTTACAAACTTTTGATGCCGATCAATCACCAAGTCCCCATAAAACCCAATCACAACACCTACAAAGCTTGCTGATGGCGCTTGTGTGTGGGCCCTCCGCCATAGGATTACAATACCAATGGTCATAATTTTCACCTTCTGGCAACGAGAGCTCTCAAACCAAATCATATGCATACAATGGCAAGGCAGGGTCAATACAATTTTGTAGCTCTGACTTCATCCTTTCCATGCCACCAAACACGTTTCGATCATTATATGTGAGTGCCTATTTATTTTTTTATCGGTATCAATGGCTTGATCACAAGTCCAAATATGGTTATAGAGTTAACCTCTTCTTCAATTGACAAAACTGCTTGAATGCCTAAACAAATAACTCCCCGCCATTTCTATTCAATGCTTAAGCAAACGTTTACCTTTAAGAGCACTCGTGCAAAATAAAAAAGTTGCAAATTTTACATTACTGCAACCCAACCACCACCACCACCACCAAAACTCATCCATTACAACATCATCAAAATCCAAACACAATCAACCCAAAATCAATGGAAATCAACTTAAACCCATCCCAAACCCAACTTAAATCAACCAAAACAAACCTCCAACGGAAAACCCAACAACAAACCCATTTGGAAAACTCAAATCAACCCAAAACCCAAGATGCTGCTGCCATGGAGGATTGGGTGGAGTGCTCACTGCTGCCATGAGAGAGAAAGTGGTGATGAGTGAAGGAGAGGAGCGCTCATCCATGGAGTCCGGTGGAGAGAATTTTCAGATTTGGGTAGAGAATTTTTTTCATAAATGAATGAGTGACGAGTGACCATGTTCGGAATAAAAAAGAGAGAGAGTGTGTGTAGGAATACGAAATAATAAAAATAATTATTTAAAGAAAATATAATGTATAATAGACAAATTAATATGAGTGATTTTGCGAAGTGTTTATATAAAATAGAAATATTAGATTGCAACGTTAAAAAAGAAGGAAAAATTTAGAAAGACCGATGCTATTGCCCTAACAAGCTTAAACAAGACAACCATAAAATAATACAAAAATAAATGCACGACAAGAGGAATAATTTTTTTATTTTATTTTACTTCGGCTCCAGAACAATAGAAACAGAGACTTGCTATCAAAAAAGTATAAGAAAGAAACAGAGACTTGCTCTAGTTCAAAGTTTCAAATCGGCAATTACAACATAGAGGGTATCTGAATCCTTGCGAAGTCTGCTCATGTTCGGGAGGGACCTCAAATCAGGCTAATTTTATTGTCCTCCTTTCTTCAACCTTTTGAACTGTTAGAGTTGATAATACCACTGTCGTTAATTTAACTCTAAAAGTAAAAATAAAAATATATTAGCAACAATTGAAGTATAGAACTCACGGTTTGTTTTCGGCTTCTGCTATGAAGTCTTTAACCGATTCCACAATAGCATTCGCCCATTCTGGGTCTGCCAGATCGATTGCATGGAACCCAGAATCGTGGAACAGAGCTTCAATTTGGACTTCATGCCTCATCAACAATGTTATAAACTCTTGCTGCCGATCGATCATGATGTCCCCACAGAACCCAATCACAAGGCACCTACCAAGCTTGCTGATGGCGCTCGTGTGCGGGCCCTCCACTATCGGATTACAATACCAATGGTCCCGATTTTCACCAATTGGCAAAGAGAGCTCCCAAACCAAATCTTGTACACACAAGGGGTGGAGAGGGTCCGTAGAATTTTTCAGCTCTGAGTCTGTCCTTACAATGCCACCAAACAGGGGTTGGTTCATTATATTCCCAACAATCTTCAGCGGCTCCAACTCCATTCTCGTTGCTTCTAACGCAGCGAAAAATGCTATGTTCCCACCACTACCATGTCCATACAGGTAACACCTTGAAATATCTCCGTAATCTTTAATCCATTGCTCACCGTTTGGATTCAATGCCTGTTCCCTCACCCAAAGTATTGCGTCCACGCCATCATGGTATTGCGCCGGCAACCTATTTTCTGGTGCAAGGCGGTAGTCAACGGAGACAACAATAGCAGGAACCTGGCATGCGAGCTCCGAGGTTATCCTGTCGTTGGTTTCAATGTCCCACATAGAAAAGTACCAATTCGAAAAGGGGTAGAAAATTATGATCGGAATCCTTGTGTCATCATTGGGAGGCAATTTGATGGTCGGCATGTAGATTCGGACTTGGGTTTTCTTTTCAGCATTGAGAGTGTGATCCTTGGAGACCACAGGCTCGCCATTAGCGGCAATAGGGTTTGCTTTTTTCTTTGGGAACGTCCAAAATCTAGTGAGAGTGCCATCAGGGTTCAGAAAAATGCAAAGGTGGTCGTAGGGATCTATACCTGACGACATTTGTTAGGGTTATACTGATTTGATTGTTTAATAATTAGTGGTAGATGATGTAGAAGAATTTTGGGTTTTCAAATAAATTTCTAGGTGCATGAAAATTTTGATCGTGAATCTGGGTACAAGACAAATCCAGGCTTTGGATTTTTTGTGCTCTCTTTCTCTCTCAATCTCTTTTTTGCTATCTAATTCACATTACTGAAAAATATGTGGATTTTGTGATTCTTGTTTGAGCTATGCCATTGAGTTTCTGCTGGGTATATGTGGGAATTGTGCTTCTTGTTACCATTAATTGTGACCAAGCAGTGTGTGAGCTCCACTACTTCGTCAAAAAATTGAGTTTCAAAAGTGAAATATGGAAAAAGTAAAGATGAAGAAATGAGATATGAGAATAGATGAGTTTGAGTAATAAGATATAAGAAATGACAGTTGAATGATAAATAAAAAATAAAAAAGAAATGACAGCTGAGTTTTGAGTTAGGTTCAAACCAATCACCGACTACATGCTTAATTAGCAACAACATTCTCTAAAAGTAGTAAATAGAATAATAAAAAAGGAAATAATGGGTCAACGATAAAACTGAGATGAAAGAATAGAATTGAGACTCGAATTAATCCTAAATTCTCGTTAGAATGAAATAATTTATACACTGTTTGTTTATATGAGGCAATGAAATAAAAAATCATGGGTCAACGTTCCCTCGTTCAGCTTGTTTCAATGATAAATCTCCCGTGAAAATAGTTTTTCACTGTTTCTAATATTTGGTAATATCAGAAAAAATAGTCAAAGAAAAATAACTATATTTAAAAAAAAAAAAAAAAAAAAAAAAAAAAAAAACACTCTATCTCATGATAAACTATATAAGGGAAGTTAGGAGATCGTTTTTCAATTTATTTAAAGTTACTAACAAACATAGGAAAATTAAAAAAAAATTAAAAAAAACATTTTTTGACACCCTGTTTGTGTTGATATTAACATTTTTCAAAAAATAATTATTTTCCAAAATGCATTTTTTACAATTTTTTTTTTAATATATTTGGCAATGACCTTAAAATGAGTTGTAAACTATCTTTTAACATCTTTTATTTAGTTTCGTATAAAATTGAGTTATTTTCCTTATTTAGCTTTGCATGAATTAGAGTCGTTCCCACAAAATTTTATTGGAAAACAACAGCCTCATATGTCAATTGTAAAATAAAGGAAGTTAAGCAATAGTTTTCCTTTAACCTATGTTTTTATACTACCAAACACAAGAAAATATGGAAAGTTATCTCCACATAAGATTTTCCATCGAGACAAACAGAACGTGAAAAATGATTTATTTTCTAGAAAACATTAACTTCGAAACAAATAGAGAACTAACAACTTAACCAAGAGACAAAATATAAATTTTAATTGAGGGGAAAAAAACATGACTTGAGAGAGAAGCACTGAAGAGGAAGATACACTGGAACGGAGTACCATGAAGTATAAAGACGTTCACTCGATGGGCGAAGCCTCTGGGAATGGCTTTGGAAAGGATGATAGGAGTGGTTACCATCGTGGAAGCTACAAAGACCGGCTTGTGGGATCCATTCCGGGTGCCTATGAACAAGCATTTGGATTCGAAACGTCAATGGAGGAGGAGACAGAGTCTGATGAAGGAGAGGAAGTACTTTGTAAGGGGATGACTGCATTGAAGCTGTCAAAGGAGGAAATACGCAGGATCAGAGAACCCTGGGGGCAGGCCATTATCGTGAAAACATTTGGTAGGAATGTGGGTTTCATGCGCACTTGTCATCTAGACTGAGAGTCATGTGGAAACCAGTGGGCAGAATGGACATCATTGATCTTGAGCACGATTTTTTCCTGATCAAGTTTGATCTTAAGTCTAACCTTGATGATGTCTTGAAATGAGGGCCATGGTTTGTTGGACAATAGTTCTTAGCTATCAGATAATGGGAACCTGAATTCAAGGCCTCAGAGGTTTCGTGTTCATCAATTGCAGTATGGATAAGACTACCCAAATTACCTATTGAGTTTTACGACCCCATTATTCTTAAGAAAATCGGATGCACCATTGGGCCTATGCTTCGGATTGACTCCCACACGATCAATGGGGAGAGGGGTTGTTTTGCTAGAATTTGTGTACAAATTAACATATAAAAACCATTAATCAAATCTATTAAGATTGGCAAGATGATCCAAGCAGTGCAATATGAAGGTATAAACGATATATGCTTTGCATGCGGACGCATAGGTCATAGGAAGAAGGGCTGTCCTACGATAATCAAAAAACCGAAATCATCACCAGACAGTCCAAATAGCAACGAGCAACAGCAAAACCTTAACGCAAGTATGGTCATGTCCCAAGGCAGTGATCAGAGAGACGTTGGGGAGTCTGGGATGGCTGGGATGGAGGAGTATGGTGATTGGATGGTTGTGAAACGAAAGAATAGACCTTATGGGAACCAAGGAAGCTCACGTAAGCCTAATACTTCTATTGGAGTAACGGATAGGAATGGGGAAGTAGCTAATTGGCACACACAAAGGGCACCTCGAGACACAAAATCTGACATAGGAAGGGATGGGAAGAGAAAAGCGTACACTGAGGATGGGCTGAGGGAGCAACGACATGTCCATTCCCAACCAAGCCAGTCCCATAGGAACCAAACTAGTACAAAAGGAAAAAAGAATGAGCTGGTATTGTTTAAATGTAGGCCCCTGAAGCTGTACCAGAGTAAAAATTTTGTAACCCATGGTGAGAACGCAAGCACTAAGAGATGGGGTAGTGACACATGCCCCACTAACTCAATGAATACCCCATCTGAAGGCAATTTGCCCCCATTAAGCCTAAATTTTTAGTTTGGTGCTAGAGTTGAAGAGAATGGAACCTGCAATGGAGAAATGGGCAATATTTCTCAGAGGGAAAGTAATTCCATTAGGTGGCAAAACAATAGAAGGGATTCAGAGAGACCCAACAGACATCATGGGTTGGTACGAGGAGGAAGCAATGGAGGTGTGGAAAAACATTTTTCCCCTAACAGAGGTGAGTGCTCGATTGGGATATCTTCCGATGGAGGACGAAGCTTGGATCACCACGCCAAATCTGTATTGGCACTTCCTCATGGACAAGTCAAAATTTCAGCCTCTAGTAAGCATTCCATCTGCGCAGCTTGGGAAGCAATCCTAAATGCACCTCTACGAAAAATCTCTGAGTGCTTTGGAAAAGATCCATTTGGAACTGGTGATCGCACAAAGGAAAGTTCTACTGGAACGGCCAATAGAGATGGTGGTAATGGGAAACTTATCCCTGATCAAACTTCTCCAATTCTCGATGCCGACCATTGCATGTACTCTAGACATCCTGAGCAACCAAGCTCAGTTTGGCATTCTGAAACATTTTGTGAACCTCTTCCCAAGTGTACTCGGGGAGAGGAAAAAACTGAGGCAAGCATGGAAATTGAGGGAGATAGGGGAGGAGCCATCCCCGACGTGCTTTGATTCTCGCATTTCCCCCAATCTGATCATGAACATTTTAATATGGAATTGTAGAGGGGCAATGAAGCCCACATTCAGAAAGATTGTGATGGACCTGGTAGAGTGGCACCAACCAATTATTTTTGTGATTACGGAGACCAGAATTGATGGTCCTAGGGCTGATGAGATCATTAGAAGGCTGCCTTTTGATGGAGCATACTCCACAGAAACCATTGGCTATGCTGGCAGGATATGGCTTCTGTGGCAATCAGATTTTGTGTCCATGGACATTCTGCTAGCTACGGAATAGAAAATTCATGCCATTGTCCAAGTTAGCTCCCTTTCCTAACCTTGGCTTTTAAGTTCAATTTATGGTAGTCCACGGTTTAGAGAAAGATGTTTATTGTGGGGCAATTTAAAAGTCCTATTGGAGAGGCATAATCTCCCTTGGGCGGTCATGGGAGACTTCAATGATGTAGTTTGTGGTGATGAGAAAATGGGAGGTAATGGGATATGTAGAAGGAGGGTTGAGGAATATACAAGTTGTATGAATTTCTGCAACTTAATTGATTTGGGATTTACAGGGCCTAAGTTACCTAGACTAACAAAAGAGACCTTCCTGGATTAATTCAAGGGAGATTGGACAGGGTTTGGACGAACCCGGAATGTAAGTCTTGCTTTCATGAGGCTCTTGTCAAACACTTAGCATATATTAACTCTGATCATTGCCCTTTACTCTTATCTTTGGATAACCCTCCAAATAGATTCGATGAAAGGCCTTCTCGGTTCCAACTGATATGGCTCAGTCACAAAGGGTTTCCTCCTATTGTCAAAGAAGCCTGGGAGGGGAATCAGCAAAACATCAGAGGTGCTATCAACATCTTTACCCATAAAGCTAGAAATTGGAAAGTGAGGAGTTTGGAAACACATTTTGGAAGAAAAGAAACCTCGTGGCGAGACTAGTAGGGGTGGAGAAGGCCATGGCTCAAAACCCAAGTTAGAGACTAATTAACATGCACTCTTGGTTATCGAAGGAGCTTGAAAAGATTATGACCTTGGAAGAAGAGTTATGGGGGATTAAAGCGAGGACTGATTGGTTAATCTAAGGGGAGAGAAACACTACCTTCTTCCACCTATCCACCCTTATCCAGAGGAGCAATAATCGGATTAATCGAATAATGAAGGCAGATGGTGAATGGGAAGAAGATATTGAGAGGGTGAAAGATTTTTTTACTAATGGGTTTGAGAGGTTGTACAGAACTGAACAGGTGGTGTGCCACAAAGCCCCAGACCGAATCCTTGTTTGGGGGAATTGCCTATCTGATTCGAAAGCTCGTAACTTGGCGAAGGCCCCTTCTAACGCAAAAATCCTATTTGCTTTAAATTCCATGAAAGCGTTTAAAGCTCCGGGGCCGAATGGACTTCATGCCGAATTTTTCCAAAGGTTTTGGTTGATTATGGGAGAGTTTGTAAAATTTGAAGTCAAAAAAATCTTTCGAACAAAGAAAATTCTTGAACACCTCAATAGGACTTTGATTGCCCTCATCCTAAAACAACTTGGACCAGAAACCATAAACCATTTTAGGCCGATTAGCCTATGCAACACAATCTATAAAATTGTGACCAAGATTCTAGTGCATCGTATGAAACACCTTATGCCTACCCTGGTTTCCCCTTCCCAAACAGCCTTCATCTCATGAAGAAGAGGCACTAACAATGTTATCGTTGCTCAAGAGTTGGTTTACACGATTGAAAGGAAAAAAGGAAAGGAAGGGTTCATAATAATAAAAGTCAATCTTGAGAAGGCTTATGATCGATTAGAATGGAGTTTTATGAGAAGTATGCTAGTGAGCTTGGGATTTCATTCAAATACTGTGGAATTAATTTTAAGTTGCATCTCTACTACCACGGCATCTTTGCTCTTTAATGGGGATCAGCTTGGAGATATATTCCCATCCTGTGGTCTGAGACAAGGGGATCTGATTTCCCTATACATATTCATTCTCTGCATGGAGTTCTTGAGTACCTTAATTGACTTGAAGTGTAAGGAGGGGAGTTGGAAGAGGATCAAGGCGTCTCATAGTGGACCTGGATTTTCCCACATTTTTTTTTGCTGACAATCTCCTTTTATTTGCCAAAACTGAGGAGAGTAACATCAAGGCTGTAGTTGAAGTTTTAGATGAATTTTGCAAGCTTACAGGCCTAAAAATCAGCAAGGAGAAATCTAAAATTTTCTCCTCGCCTAATGTCACCGTGGAAGAAAAAATGGAGATAGTGAATCAAACAACGATTTGTGAAACTCACAACCTCGGAAAATACCTTGGATTTTCGATAATCCACAAGGGGAGGAGATGTAATGAATTCCAATTTGTTGTGGAAAGAGTTCAAGCCAAATTGGCTGGCTGGAAATCTAAGTGTTTATCGTCGGCAAGGAGATTAGTGCTCATCAAGGCAGCGGTGACCTCAATACTCAAGTATGCTATGCAATGTCACAGACTCCCTGTCAAGGTTTGCGAGGATGTGAATAAATTGACGAGGGACTTTCTTTGGGGATCTACTGTGGAAAAGAAGAAAATTCATTTAGTTGGGTGGAACAAGGACACCTACCCAATCATTTTGGGGGGTCTTAGGATCTTTGAAATGAAAGCTAAGAATTCTGAAATTTTGGCTAAACTTTGTTGGCGGATTGCCTCTAGTCTGAATATGCTGTGGGCTCAAATGCTTACTTGTAAATACCTTACCCCGCATCGACTGAGGGGGGAAGCTAGGAAACAACCAGCTTCTCGAATTTGGAAAGCCTGTAAGGAGGGAGGGGTTATCTTTAATAAAGGCTTAAAATGGTCCATTGCTAATGGAGAGAGTGTGAGTGCTTGGGAAGATTTCTAGCTTCCTTCTAGACCCCTCAGGAATCAAATTGAAGGCCCTTTAGTTGAAGGGGAAGACAGACTCTCGGCCAAGAGCTTGCTTGCCAATGTGGAGAGTATTTCATTCAGCCTCCCAAATAGAATTTTACAAGAGATTAAAGGCATCCCCATTGCAGCAAATCCTACCCAAGAAGACATCCTAATCTGGGCATTCTTTAAGGATGGTTCCTTCTCCCTTAAATCAGCCTATCTCATAGCTAAAGGGTTTAACCTCTTGAACCTCGACACTAGTCCTCATCAATGGGTGTGGAAAGTTTGCACATCCCCTAGAATAAAAATTTTTATTTGGCTGTGCACTCATCGCAGCGTGCCTACTAAGGAAGTTCTTGGTTCAAGAGGGTTAAATCTTGACCCGACATGTGAGTTATGTCGTGAAGGGCCTGAATCCATTCTCCATACCCTTAGGGATTGTAGGGTGGCTAAATCTATGTGGAAGGACCTAGGATTTGAGGAAGATAACTAGGATTTTTTCGGTCTGAACCTAGAAGCTCGGCTAAAGAAGTATTGCAGAACTTCCAACATGTTCCCAAGACCCCGTGTGCCATGGAAAATCTTATTTCCACAAGCAATATGGACCATTTGGCTACATAGAAATAAGGTGATATTCCAAACTAGGAGAGTGGAAGAGGGCATGAGTGCTCTTTGTCTAAAAAAGGGAGTGGAGTTTTATGCAGTTGTTCCTAATGGACCTAACAAACCTAGCAGAGTGCAAGTCCAAGTGAAATGGACCAAGCCTCTTAGGGGATGGGTGAAACTCAATACAGATGGGACTATGTATGGGAATCTGATCAAGGCTAGTGGAGGTGGTGTTTTGAGATGTAGCAATGGCGATTGGATAGCTGGGTTTGCAAGGAAGTTTGGTAACACTTCTAGCACAGTGGCAGAACTATGGGCTCTTAAGGATGGACTTACCGTGCAAAGCAACTAGGAATTGAGAACATTTGTATTGAAATGGATGCTGAGTTTATTGTTCAGCTTGTTTCAAGACCTTCAGTGGTCAATCTAATGCTTGAACCTCTCTTAACTGAATGCAAGAACTTGATAAAGACCTTCCCTAATTCCTCGGTGGCGCACATGTTTAGGGAAGCGAATGGCTGTGCTGACTGGTTAGCTAGGATGGGAGCAGAACTTGTTGTAACAGATTTTCACTTTTTGTTTAACCCACCAGATGTGGTGGCTGAGTTGCTGGCTAGAGATAAAGCTCGCCTTGTTTGTTGTAACAGACTTATTGTTCAGTAGTTTAATTCCAAGTGTCGTTTACCCAAAAAAAAAAAAAAAACAACTTAACCAACTCCTTGTAATAACCAAAATCCCACTGCAACAAGGCACTACTAATTAACTAATGATGTTGACATGTGTCTCAAACTCAAGCTATAACTAATCAATAAGAACAATATTAGGACTACATAAAATTACATAACTTTTGTCATAACTTGTCACTTTATGTAATCATAGTATTTTTCAATAAATAAATAAGACTATACACTAAGCTACTTGAAGTTTAACAATACATAATACTGAAACTACATGTGGTGTAATGACATATGGAGTATGATGAAGTGCAAATCGTCAGTCTTGTAGGTTCGTCTAGATGGAGCCGTATCTTCGTCGGTGTCACTGTGAAAATGGTAAGATAGCTCCTTTAAGGTGGACACCGGTGTGGTGCCTACCACAACGTCTCCGATGCCAAAGTCAGTATAAGAGAACTTTGAGGAAATAACAAAGTATCAGAATAACTAGTAATGCTTTGAGGTGTGTCTGTGTACCTTGTGTTGGTGTTGTGAGGGCTTTATATATGCTCCCACAGCCCCTAGCCATTGTGGTTGTTAATGTGGTTTTAATGTCTCTTTTGGTAACATCTCATGCTCAGTAATGTGTGCCTTAATGAGGCATCCAACGGTCTGTACAGCTGGTCTTGTAACTGCTCGGGACATTATTGACTGCATTGAATGGTTTCATTACTTTCGTCAGTGATATGGACATGTGGTTAGTTCGTCTCAGAGGACAGCCTCGTCGGTCTCGATGAGATCGTCCAAGAAAGGTGAGTTCGTCAGTCCCATCCAAGAAAGGTGAGTTTGTCAGTCCCATCAGCTGCCCCCCCAGGTTCTGTGGTCGTCGTGACGTGTTATGACGACCACCAGAAGATGAAAGGTTTCCTAATCAGACATGGCTCTTAGATGCGGAGAACTCAAAGTTGAAAAAAGACTTGATTATCGCCATGGACGAGGCCAACACACTAAAGGAGAAGATCAAGGTCACTGGGGATGACCTCAAGACTGAGCGACAACTGACGGTGGAAAAAGACGAGTAGCTCCAGGCCGCCAAAGAAAAGATCAAGGCCATTGCTGTTAAGGCCGTTGAGACTTTTCAGCAGACTGAAGATCTGTTGTGATACCTCGTCAAGCACCCTACTGAAGCGAATCTGGAGAACCTTGATCTTTGAGGACGTAGACAAAGAAATCTATTGTGACTTGCACTTTGAAGGGGGGGACTGACCCGTCAGTAACTTACATCCGTCTAGGCGGAATCTTGTTACTTAGCCAGTTTTTGTGACTTAAACCCATTGAAGGGATCTTGTCATTTTTGGCTTCGTCAGTAACTTAAATCCGTTCAGGCAAAATCTTGTTACTTAGCCAGTTTTTTTGACTTACACCCATCGAAGGGATCTTGTCATTTTTGGCTTCATCAGTAACTTGCATCTGTCTAGGCGGAATCTTGTTACTTAGCCAGTTTTTTTGACTTACACCCATCGAAGGGATCTTGTCATTTTTGACTTCGTCAGTAACTTACATCCGTCCAGGCGGAATCTTGTTACTTAGCCTGTTTTTGTGACTTACACCCATTGAAGGGATCTTGTCATTTTTGGTTTCGTCAGTAACTTACATCCTTCTAGGCGGAATCTTGTTACTTAGCCAGTTTTTTTAACTTACACCCATCGAAGGGATCTTGTCATTTTTGGCTTCGTCAGTAACTTACATCCGTCCAGGCGGAATCTTGTTACTTAGCCAATTTTTGGTTTTTAAGCTGTTGGGTTTGCTCGCGCTAAGTCATTAGCTGAATAGTTTTTTTTATTGCTTTCAAAAATGAATACAATTGTCTGTTACATCTATTGATGGTACTTCTTCAAGTGCTCAATGTTCCATGGTTGCGGTAGTTTTTGCCAGTCTATGGTCTCCAGGTGATAACTGCCTTGTCTGGAGTAATGGACAACTCGGTAGGGTCTTTCCCAGGTTGGGCTGAGTTTCCCTTAGGCAAGATCTTTTCCACATCCTTTATCGCAGCTAAAGCATATTCAGCGTTTATGTACTTCTGTGCCTTCAAGAGCATCTCTACCATCGTCTTTGGAGGATTCTTTACGAGTGAAACCACAAACTCTCTGGACTTCAATCCCGTTTTAAAAGTCGTTAACTGCACCTTGTCGTCAGCTTCGTCTACCTCTAGAGTCTCCCGAGTAAAGCGTTTTACGTACAACCTCAAGGTCTCTTTCTCCCCTTGTCTAATGGTGAGTAAGTGGTTTGCTAGCCTCTTCAGGCATTGTCCCCCGACGAAGTGGCGCAAAAAGGCGTTGGTAACTTTGTGAACCACTCTCTTGTAGCTCCTTTGAGAGTGGTAGGGAAAGAACGACACAGTATTTCGTCAGGAGGCTGTTGAAGGCCTAGTGTCGTCTTAAAGGTGTTAAGGTGGTCCAAGGGGTCCTTAAGTCCGTCAAACGGCTCAAGCTGAGGCAAGCGAAATTTAGACGGCACTGGGCATTCCAGGACTGCCGCAGTAAAAGGTGAATCTGTTGTCTTGACCATTCTATCCAGGCTTCGATCTGTTTTCCCTCTAATGGCATTCCTCAATTCGTCCATCTCCTTTCTCATCTCCCGGAGAAGATCTGAGTTTGGTTCATCTGGAGTAGTTGGCCCTCGATGATCGCTCCTTCTATGGCTGTCTCCCTCATCCTCTTGGTTGGCCCTGGATCGGTTCTCCTTTTGTTAAAGCCGTAACCTCAACTTCTGATTCTGTCTAGTGAGCTCTTCGACGCTAGTTGCAAGAGCTTGGACTTGAAGGGCTAATGCTACAAGATCTCGGTCGGACTCCATCTGAATATAGGAATTGATTGGAACCTACGTTTGAAAATGTCGTCCCCACAGACGGCGCCAAACTGATGAAGTGCAAATCGTCAGTCTTGTAGGTTCGTCCAGATGGAGCCGTATCTTCGTCGGTGTCACTGTGAAAATGGTAAGATAGCTCCCTTAAGGTGGACACCAGTGTGGTGCCTGCCACAACGTCTCCGATGCCAAAGTCAGTATAAGAGAACTTTGAGGAAATAACAAAGTATCAGAATAACTAGTAATGCTTTGAGGTGTGTCTGTATACCTTGTGTTGGTGCTGTGAGGGCTTTATATATGCTCCCACAGCCCCTAGCCGTTGTGGTTGTTAATGTGGTTTTAATGTCTCTTTTGGTAACGTCTCATGCTTAGTAATGTGTGCCTTAATGAGGCATCCAACGGTCTGTACAGCTGGTCTTGTAACCGCTCGGGACATTATTGACTGCATTGAATGGTTTCGTTACTTTCGTCAGTGATATGGACATGTGGTTAGTTCGTCTCAGAGGACAGCCTTGTCGGTCTTGATGAGATCGTCCAAGAAAGGTGAGTTCGTCAGTCCCATCAGAGTAAATAGTGATTTCAACCTTGAGTTCCTGCTTTGATCATTGATCTCATCTTGCATCATTAACGAAATAGTTTTCTAATAGCCAACAAGTAATTTAGCTCATAGTTATTTTACTTCCTCTTAGTTGGCTCGTTTCTATACAAGGGATAAGAAAAATGATAAAATTTAGATACAAAATTGGTTGTAACCTAAGTCAACAACCTTACTCAATATCTTTTTATTGGAGGTGAATTTTGACAAATCCACTATTTGATTACATCTTCTTTTTATATCCTTCATACTTGCAAAATTTCTAGAAAATTAAAAATAAATAGCTATGTCATCAATAAATTTTTTGAATTGCAAGTTTTTATAATTTAAAATTATGCATAAAATATAATCTTATAGATCATATAGTAAATGATATCCGATTGTCACAAAATTTGACATATATATTAAGAGCATAAAGAACATGCAATCCAATAGTTAGATTTTCAAAATATATAGTAATGTTAATGATATTGAGTAAGATTGTAACCTTAAACTACAACCAATTTTGTAGCTAAACTTTGTCCTAAGAAAATTATTACAAAATTCTATATAATCTCTATAAACTACTATAACAATAAATGTGTATGACTAATTTTTATAACATAATAAATGTAGGTATGAATTACTTTTCTTTTAAAAAAAAAAAAAAATTTACGATAGTTTCATTTATAAAGGTTATCTAGTAAAAATTTTAGTATTCCTTGCACCACATCTAAGAAATATCAAAATTTAGGATTCAATTTCCTAAAAAAAAGAAAATTTAAAGTTACTTCCAATTTTACTTTAAAACTTTCATATGTTGTAACATATTATACACGTCTCATCAAAAAAAAAAAAAAACATATTATACACATGAAAACATTGAACTAGTACTTAAGAGCATTAACATTGGGGGTTTTACAACCACCAAATGGTTATTTTAGCAAAACACGCGCTCAAATTGAGCTTTACCTAGGTGTGTGTTGCTAAAATATTTTAGCAAATGCGAATAGTAATATTGTATTTGTGGGGTCAGAAAATTCGTGATCCAGGCCCACTTTGCATTAGGGCCCAAGGCCCACGTCGAGGATAGGCGTTGCCAAGGACATGCAACTGAAGTCCAAATGGCCTAGAGATATAGCCGAGAATGATTCTGTCCTCGGCATCCTAAATTGCTCCTGGAAGAAAGGGCGAGTACGGTGTAGGAGCGGTTCAAGGAAGAGCTAAACACCTCCGCATTGATGGGGAAAGGACCCCTGAACAGTGAATTGACAAAAGAAAAGGGAAAGGCTGTCATTACTGTAATTAAGTACTCTGCGCCTGACAGAGCAATACTTTTCAGCTTTTACAACCGCCCTCAACCACTTTGGGTATGGGCCGATGGGATAGGCATCAGCCCTCGAAAGATGAACCTACACGTGGACGTTGGCGAGAGGGTAAAGGCTAGTATAAAAGGAGAGGGAAGCAAGCCAAAAGGGGCGGGGGGGGGGGGGGGGGGGGACAAAGGCCAAGAGCTAGAGCCTCCCAAGTCGTGCCGAGGAGAAAATCTTCTTGGGCAAGCATGATACGCCCTTGTGCGATTACCATGAACACCATGACCAACCACTGTCCGGTGACCAAGGCCTAGCCTTTCAGCCCACGTTCTACAAATTTTACTGTTTGGGCCTTTAAACGTGTGAACCTCATATCAGTTTGGAGTCGTTACAAATTGAGTCCTTACAATTGGCGCCGTCTGTGGGGAGGCTTGTGCGTTGGCACAGGCGGCAGTTAGTCATGGTGGGATCAAGCCCTTGTCGACAAGGGTCCCTCAAAAGAAATAGTTTTGGCGGTGGGACTAGCTAGGGGAGAACCTCTCCTTCATTTCTAGCAGTTGTTGTTCTAACTCAGCTCCCACTCAAGGCTACCCTACAAAGTGCCAGTGGCACGGGTAGTTCTAGGGGCTTCCAACATCAAGCCAATGCTCCGTACCCCTGTCAAGGGGCTAACCCTCGAGTCAAAAAGAAAACCTAAGTTTTGGACAGAACCAAGGTCTTGCATGGTCCTCGGACTCAAACCTATGGGGAAATCAAGTACTTCAAAAAGAAAACCTAAGTTTTGGACAGAACCAAGGTCTTGCATGGTCCTCGGACTCAAACCTATAGGGAAACCAAGTACTTCAAAAAGAAAACCTAAGTTTTGGACAGAACCAAGGTCTTGCATGATCCTCGGACTCAAACCTATGGGGAAACCAAGTACTTCAAAAAGAAAACCTAAGTTTTGGACAGAACCAAGGTCTTGCATTGTCCTCGGACTCAAACCTATGGGGAAACCAAGTACTTTAAAAAGAAAACCTAAGTTTTGGACAGAACTAAGGTCTTGCATGGTCCTCGGACTCAAATCTATGGGGAAACCAAGTACTTCAAAAAGAAAACCCAAAATTTTGGACGGAACCAAGGTCTTGCATGGTCCTCGGACTCAAACCTATGGAGAAACCAAGTACTTCAAAAAGAAAACCTAAGTTTTGGACAGAACCAAGGTCTTGCATGGTCCTCGGACTCAAACCTATGGGGAAACCAAGTACTTCAAAAAGAAAACCTAAGTTTTGGACAGAACCAAGGTCTTGCATGGTCCTCGGACTCAAACCTATGGGGAAACCAAGTACTTCAAAAAGAAAACCTAAGTTTTGGACAGAACCAAGGTCTTGCATGGTCCTCGGACTTAAACCTATGGGGAAACCAAGTACTTCAAAAAGAAAACCTAAGTTTTGGACAGAACCAAGGTCTTGCATGGTCCTCGGACTCAAACCTATGGGGAAACCAAGTACTTCAAAAAGAAAACCCAAAGTTTTGGACAGAACCAAGATCTTGCATGGTCCTCGGACTCAAACCTATGGGGAAACCAAGTACTTCAAAAAGAAAACCTAAGTTTTGGACAGAACCAAGGTCTTGCATGGTCCTCGGACTCAAACCTATAGGGAAACCAAGTACTTTAAAAAGAAAACCTAAGTTTTGGACAGAACCAAGGTCTTGCATGGTCCTCAGACTCAAACTTATGGGGAAACCAAGTACTTTAAAAAGAAAACCTAAGTTTTGGACAGAACCAAGGTCTTGCATGGTCCTCGGACTCAAACCTATGGGGAAACCAAGTACTTCAAAAAGAAAACCCAAAGTTTTGGACAGAACCAAGGTCTTGCATTGTCCTCGGACTCAAACCTATGGGGAAACCAAGTACTTCAAAAATAAAACCTAAGTTTTGGACAGAACCAAGGTCTTGCATGGTCCTCGGACTCAAACCTATGGGGAAACCAAGTACTTCAAAAAGAAAACCCAAAGTTTTAGACAGAACCAAGGTCTTGCATGGTCCTCGGACTCAAACCTATGGGGAAACCAAGTACTTCAAAAAGAAAACCCAAAGTTTTGGATAGAACCAAGGTCTTGCATGGTCCTCGGACTCAAACCTATGGGGAAACCAAGTACTTCAAAAAGAAAACCTAAGCTTTGGACAGAACCAAGGTCTTGCATGGTCCTCAGACTCAAACCTATGGGGAAACCAAGTACTTCAAAAAGAAAACCTAAGTTTTGGACAGAACCAAGGTCTTGCATGGTTCTCGGACTCAAACCTATGGGGAAACCAAGTACTTCAAAAAGAAAACCTAAGTTTTGGATAGAACCAAGGTCTTACATGGTCCTCAGACTCAAACCTTTGGGGAAGCCAAGTACTTCAAAAAGAAAACCTAAGTTTTGGACAGAACTTAAGGCAATGAATACTATTCGAAGTGTGGCAAAGCACTCTAGTGCCCGGCGATTCCCTCGGACGGTTCATTTTTGGCTATACGTCCTCGGATGATTGTTTCATACGCAATGCAAAACATTTAGTTATTATTTCAGTCAGCCTTGTATGATTAACCTATCCCAAGTCGGTATTGTTATGCCCGTCAGTTTCGGTAAATTCAAAGAGGTAACTTTTTTGCTAAACAAAGGTATCGGCCCTAAGCACTGTTCAATAGAAAATTACACCAACACATCCATTCGCAAAATAATTATTGCAGAAAATAAAGAGCACACAAAATGGGATAAAGTCATCTTTTATTAGACAAAGAAGTAGTACAGCGTACAATAAGGGGCTTAAACAAGCCTATACCGAAAGCTAACTAGAAAAGCAAAAAGGAAAAGATATAGGGGAGCATTAAATCCTTTAAATTCGGCTCTAGCAGCGACTAAGCATGTTAGGATGACCCCAGTTATGGAAGAGAAGAAGAAGCAGAGGCAAAAGGTGGCACCAGTGAAGGAAGAGAGGAAGAAGCAGTTGAACCTAACCCCCGTGCCAGCTCTAACTGCAATCAAGCAGGTGTCATATTAGTAGCGCTCTAGAGAGAACGGATGGTACCGACGATGAGAAACCTCAGTGCTGTCGCACGAAAAATCTGATGCGACCTGCACCTGCTTTTGATTTTGGCTGAAGGAAGAAGAGGCTCCTTTCTTGCCATATTAGGGGGCAGAAGTGTCTTGAGTCTTTGTCTCCCCTACCCTGACCGGACCATCTTGAATCTCGGAGAAACCCAATGCTTCTGGAGAGGGTGTGGTCTTTTTGCCCTCATCCTAGACTTGGCTATATCACTCCCTACGAATCAATCACACTGGTAACGGAGGCTATGGGCACAAACTGGAAAGTTGGGAATTTGGAAGGCTTAAAAGGTCTACGAGTAAAGAAAATGACCTCCCATTGCACTCCTTATATGGGGAGCAAGCCGGGTGGCATTTATGCTGTATAAATCTCTAAGAAAAGCTACCAACGAGATAGGTCCCGCTCGATTCCCAAAACGGTCTTCAACCGTTGGATTTGCGCCGCCTCGTAAAGAGACCTCATTAAAGGCACGCTCGTGTACTGAAACGGCAGGAGCACGCCGTGGGTAAAACCAAGAGAATGTCTCACAACTGGGGGAGTGTCCTAGGCAAACGACAAGGCTCCTGCCTTGATGAAGGACAAGTGTTAGCAAACCGTGATGTATGCCCGGTGTCATCAAAACCCTCCTCTCCGTCCGAGGATCCGGACAGTAGGATTTTGAGGGGCTATTGTGGGGTCATAAAATTTGTGATCCAGGCCCACGCCGAGGATAGGCGTTGCCGAGGACATGCAACCGAAGTCCAAATGGCCTAGAGATATAGCCGAGAATAATTCTGTCCTCGGCATCCTAAATTGCTCCTGGAAGAAAGGACGAGTATGGTGTAGGAGCGGTTCAAGGAAAAGCTAAACACCTCCGCATTGATGGGGAAAGGACCCCTGAACAGTGAATTGACAAAAGAAAAGGGAAAGGCTGCTATTACTGTAATTAAGTACTCTGCACCTGACAGAGCAATGTTTTTCAACTTTTACAACCGCCATCAACCACTTTGGGTATGGGCCGATGGGACAGGCATCAGTCCTCGAAAGCTGAACCTACACGTGGACATTGGCGAGAGGGTAAAGGCTAGTATAAAAGGAGAGGGAAGCAAGCCAAAAGGGGGGCGGGGACAAAGGCCAAGAGCTAGAGCCTCCCAAGTCGTGCTGAGGAGAAAATCTTCTTGGGCAAGCATGATACGCCCTTGTGCGATTACCATGAACACCATGACCAACCACTGTCCGGTGACCAAGGCCTAGCCTTTCAGCCCACGCTTTACAAATTTTATTGTTTGGGCCTTTAAACGTGCGAACCCCATATCAGTTTGGGGTCGTTACAAATTGAGTCCTTACAGTATTTATAGCAACTATTGTAGTAAGTTTGTATTTATATTTTATTCATTTTTATTCTCTCTCTCTCTCTCTCTCTCTCTCTCTCTCTCTCATATTTTATATTATTTCATTATATTCTATGTAAAAATAAGAAATTGGATGTTGGCTATTGTTAAATAAGTAGATAAAATAAATAAAGTAACTTTTTAGCAAATGTTAACAGTAAGTTTGTATTTATAGCAACTATTGTAGCAAGTTTGTATTTTTTTTTATTCATTTTTATTCTCACTTTTGTAGTTATCAAGATCAAGATCCTACATGGTATTGATGAGAGGGTTTGGGAATCAAATTGTAGGATTGGCATGAAGATCGTAAGATCCTACTTTCCAATTAAAAAAATACTAAAAAATACTCATAATTATAATTTATAACATATATTAAAGAAGCATTGAAAAAAAAAGTAATTTTTGACACAAATAAGTGAAATTAGTAATAAAAAGTAGTACCAAATTGTATCAATTCTAATTTTATTGATCACAATAAAATTTAAGCAATTGACAGCCAATATATATCATGAGAAAGCAACTAACAATGGAATTACTATTTTAACCAAAAAAAAAAAAAAACTCTGTTGTTGTTGATGGTCTCTCTCACAATGGCCTCACTATTAGATTTCTTAGCTTCTTGCACTTGCTTTCAACTCTCTAGTATTTATAGCAACTATTGTAGTAAGTTTGTATTTATATTTTATTCATTTTTATTCTCTCTCTCTCTCTCTCTCTCTCTCTCTCTCTCTCTCTCTCTCTCTCTCTCTCTCATATTTTATATTATTTCATTATATTCTATGTAAAAATAAGAAATTGGATGTTGGCTATTGTTAAATAAGTAGATAAAATAAATAAAGTAACTTTTTAGCAAATGTTAACAGTAAGTTTGTATTTATAGCAACTATTGTAGCAAGTTTGTATTTTTTTTTATTCATTTTTATTCTCACTTTTGTAGTTATCAAGATCAAGATCCTACATGGTATTGATGAGAGGGTTGGGGAATCAAATTGTAGGATTGGCATGAAGATCGTAAGATCCTACTTTCCAATTAAAAAAATACTAAAAAAATACTCATAATTATAATTTATAACATATATTAAAGAAGCATTGAAAAAAAAAAGTAATTTTTGACACAAATAAGTGAAATTACTAATAAAAAGTAGTACCAAATTATATCAATTCTAATTTTACTGATCACAATAAAATTTAAGCAATTGACAGCCAATATATATCATGAGAAAGCAACTAACAACGAAATTAATACTTTAACAAAAAAAAAAAAAAAAAAAACTCTGTTTTTGTTGATGGTCTCTCTCACAATGGCCTCACTATCAGATTTCTTAGCTTCTTGCACTTGCTTTCAACTCTCTAGTATTTATAGCAACTATTGTAGTAAGTTTGTATTTATATTTTATTCATTTTTATTCTCTCTCTCTCTCTCTCTCTCTCTCTCTCTCTCTCATATTTTATATTATTTCATTATATTCTATGTAAAAATAAGAAATTGGATGTTGGCTATTGTTAAATAAGTAGATAAAATAAATAAAGTAACTTTTTAGCAAATGTTAACAGTAAGTTTGTATTTATAGCAACTATTGTAGCAAGTTTGTATTTTTTTTTATTCATTTTTATTCTCACTTTTGTAGTTATCAAGATCAAGATCCTACATGGTATTGATGAGAGGGGTTGGGGAATCAAATTGTAGGATTGGCATGAAGATCGTAAGATCCTACTTTCCAATTAAAAAAATACTAAAAAAATACTCATAATTATAATTTATAACATATATTAAAGAAGCATTGAAAAAAAAAAGTAATTTTTGACACAAATAAGTGAAATTACTAATAAAAAGTAGTACCAAATTATATCAATTCTAATTTTACTGATCACAATAAAATTTAAGCAATTGACAGCCAATATATATCATGAGAAAGCAACTAACAACGAAATTAATACTTTAACAAAAAAAAAAAAAAAAAAAACTCTGTTGTTGTTGATGGTCTCTCTCACAATGGCCTCACTATCAGATTTCTTAGCTTCTTGCACTTGCTTTCAACTCTCTAGTAGTCTTGCTAGTCTCTTCACTTCTCTTTTGTTTTATGTTTAGGTTAAGTCGTTAAGGTGACGACTTATTACTACCGTGTGCCTTAAGGTTTTATTTTTTTCCTTTTTTATATATGTTTTTTTTAAAATCAATTTGGGCTAAGGTTTCTAGGCTAATTTGTTTATTACATTTTTTTTTTTTTATCAACTTGGGACATTTGGAGTCCCATTTTTTTTTTTTTTTGAATTTTCCTTTATATCAGAGGATCTTTAGTATCACTATGAGATCAAGATCCTATAAAATCCTAAGATTTGGATCAGGATCCCACACAGATTTTACTTTAGTAGAAATCCTAATGAGGTCTAGGACGGTTTAGGGATATCGAATCTTAGGATCGTAAGATCCAAATCGACATCTCTAACTCTCTCTCTCTCTCATTTTATATTATTACATTATGGTCTATGTAAAAACAAGAAATGGGATATTGAATATTGTTAAATGAGTTGATAAAATAGATAAAATAGCATTTTAGAGTGTAAAATAGATAATTTTTAGAAATCTGAATGTGAATGCTCGAGTGAGTGTGGTGATCACCTCAACTTTTGCTCTAAGTATTATAAATATGTAACTTAGTACTAAATTTAAGAAAATTAAAATGGATATGTGGCACAAAATTAGACAATAATTAAAAACTAATTTGGATTTTAATTGTTGCAAACCGATTGCATAGTTGGCATACTTGAAACCTAAGTGCATAATAAAATAATATTAAAAAATAATCGATATTAAAACATGCCACACCAGCATTAGGATAAAAAATTCAAATAAATAAAATGAAAAAAATATGAAGATTTTATTATCTCTTTTTCTCACTTTCTTAGTAACTAAACACAACAATAAACATAAAAATAAAATCTCAATATTTTTTTCTCTCACACTCCAAATCAAAAACTACTTCTCATAAAAATAAATAAATAAACTACCAAGCATCACTTTTCTAGTCATTTTTTTATTCCTACCCAAACAAAAACCACCACTCTCTTCCTCCACCATCTCATCACTATCAACCCAAAAGCCACTCCTTGGCTGTGACAAGATCACCCTAAATCATCAACCTCAAGTCCTTAACCACCGATAATAACTATCAGACTACCAACACCCCTTTTCTGCCGCCCCCCAACACATCAAATCTATCCCTACAACCTAACAAGCGCCTTGTCGTCATCGAGCTGGACACCTTCAATTCACATCACACACATATTTTGCACCGGATTACAACAAATCACTTTAAAAATTGGCGAAAAGTCAAGCCAAATAATTGGGTGACTGTGTGTATCATTGTTATATTATGACATAAGAAGCAATAGTTTGAGTTGTATTGGCTTTCTTAGAGTTTGTGGACTTTATTTGGCATCTGATATTTGGGGTTCGGGTGGGACAAGAGTTGCTGGAGTTGGTGGCCATGGTGGCATGGTGCATGTGGTTCAACAGGAATAAGGTTCGGTTGGGAAAGCCAAGGCAACAAGGTTTGGCAATTTTGCAACGAGCTCGTTTCCTTCTGTATGAATTTCAGATGGTTAACCTCAAGATACATTCAGGGGGGTTCAACGAAGATGCTCAATGGTCACCTCCGAAAGCTCCTTGGTATAAACTTAATGTTGATGGTGCAACATTTGAGTCTTCTCATTCTTCGGGTGTCGGGGCAGTCATTCGTGATTTCGCTGGAAGAATAGAAGTTGCTTTTGAGTAAAAATATACCTTACCCGCTAGGCCCATTAGAAATTGAAGCCAAAGCTTTGGAGGAAGGGGTTCATTTTGCATGGGATGTGGGAGTCCGAGAGGTTATCTTTGAATGTGACTCACAGATTGTTGCTGAGACTGTGAATGGATCGTGTGAACCACCAATAACTATTCTCAATATAGTTGAACGGGTACAATGTATGCTAAAGGATTTTAGAGGAGTACAAGTCTCTCATGTTCGACGGCAAGGTAATCGCACTGTTCACATCTTAGCTTAATATTCTAGGAATTTAATTAGTTTTATAGCTTGGATAGAGAAAAATCCTATTATGATTGAGTCGGCTTTGGTTTAAGATGTAATGCTTTTATCTTCTTAATAAAGTTCCAATATTCTTATTAAAAAATTAAATAAAAAAAAAGTTTGACTTGTACAATGCTGCCATAAAAAAAGTTTTTTTTTAGATTTGATAAAAGCATTAGTTTGAAATTGGACAGTAAAGGGAAATGCAAATAGAACATTACCCGAGATTGTCTCTACTGAAATTGAAAATGGAAATCATGTCCAAATGCATGAATTGAGATGTAGCACTTCTACATATCATCTATGGAATCACTTGTAATGCACAAACCAAAATGATGAAAAGGGTCTTCTCAAAAATAAAAATGATGAAAAGGAATAGATTTGTTAGAGAAAAAAAGAATAATAATATATTAAATGCTGATGTGACTTTTTTCTTTTCTTTTTTACATCTAAGTGCTAAAGTGGCCAATAAAATTTAGACTCATTAGCATTGCATTTGATTTTTTAATATTAGACTTGCCAATGATGCAATTTATTTGCCACATAAACATTTTTCCTATTCAGATAAAATGCGGTACATTCAAGTATAGAGAATATATATATATATATATATATATATATTAGCAAATCAAGTCAAGCCTTCTAATGTTTGATCATGTTTCGGAGTGATCTCAAATTTGGTTAGAGGATTTTCCTCTTTTTACTCAACCTTTTGTACAAACTTAACTGGAAATGCTATCCTCACAATATTTTCATGACACTTTTACAACAAATTCTAAGTGGTAAGTTGTTATTAGCTATTATAATTAAATAAATAAAAATAATAATTTAAGTGATGAATTTAATGGCCTATTTGGAAGTTTAGAGAGGGAGGAGAGTAGAGAGGAGTAGAGGGGAGGAGAGTAGAGAGGAATGGTTCCCTTCCACTTTGTTTGGATGTTTTTAAAATTAGTAAAGGGGAAGGGAGTAATTAGTCCTTCCCCTTGTTTGGATGTTTTAAAAATTAGGATGGAGAGGAGTGGAAATGATTAAAATGGACAAATTTACCCCATTTGAAAATGGACTTGTAATGTTGGTCTATGATTAATTTATTCTAAGATTTTTTTCAATCTTAGAATATGTTAGTGAATTTTTTTCATTACAATTTCAAAATGTTAAGAGCCCTAAAAATTATTCACACTAAATATAAAAATCAACAAATTTCCTCTGAATCAATAGTACCAAGGATTTAACAATAAGTATACATGGCCAATTAGTGTAAGTAAAAGCATAGAGTCTACGAATGCAATATTACATAATAAAATGAAACCATGTTCATCTAGACAAAGCAAAATTAGAGGTAATTAAACAAAATCAAATTGAAGAATACAAATAACCCATAACACAATTTTTATAAAGCTTAAAGAGAGTACCTAGGAAAGAAGGGGAAGACCCAGAAAGGAAGAGAGAATCAAGAGGCTCAGAAGCATAAGCACCCTTTTGATTCTGAAACAAAACACTCAAATTGGAACCACTATTACCACCAGTACCACTGCTATAGACTCTGCCACCAGCCATAGTATTTTAACAAGACCTTATCAGTTTTTTCTTTTTGTTTTTTGTTATTTTGTTATTGTTTTTTGTGTGTTAATCAAGCAGCCATGACAGCTAGATTACACTGATCCACTGGTGCTGGTTTTGTGTGAGAATCTATGGTTTGTGGCGGAAGAAGCTGGTGATGATGATTTCGATGATGTGAGAAGTATGGGAACAACGGCTACTGAAGAAGAACACACAAAAAAAAAAAAAAATCCTCTGTTTTCTCAGCAACGAAACAGAGGCCAAGTAATGAGAAACGGCACGTAAACACAAAAACTTCCAATTTGGTTTTGTGAGTGGCACTACCGGAGGAAGTTGCAATTGTCAATTGATAAACACAGGTTGTCATTTTTTTTTCCCTAGTATTTCTTTGTAAACGTAAAGTTCAAAAGTCAACAACCAGTTTTGAAAGTTTTGTGCCATGATCAACACAACAAGAAGTCAACACGTGCTGACTCCGTGTTGGGCTTCGAATTTGTAGGCTCTGATGCCGTGGCTTTTTCCCTAGCTAGTGAGATTCAAATTTTTTTTTCATTCACGTAAATTTTCTCAGGAAACAAACAAAGATTATTTATATAATAGTTTGTAATTTTGTTAATTTAGAAAGGATAAATTAGAGAATTCATTTATTCAATAATTTATTTACTCTACTCTCCCTCTAAATCTCTCTAATTTTGGGGAATTAAAAATGAGGGGTTAGAAGTAGTTAAAACCCCTCCAAACCCCTCCAAACCCCTCCCCCTCCTTCTTTAAAAAAACTTTCAAACAAGATAATTGAATTACTCTTCCTCCCTCTACTCTACTCCCCTCCTTTTTTTAACATCCAAACAGGCCATAAATTAAAACCAATAACAAATTACCACTTATGATTTGTATGAAAATATTGTAAGCGTACTACTTCTATTAACATTAATACCACATTAGTAACAATTCTAGTAACATTAATACCACATTAATAACAAAGTATTGAAGTCATGGTTTGTTTTCCATTTCATCGATGAAGTCTTTAATCATTTCCACAATAGCATTCGACCATTCCGGGCCTACCATCTCAATTGCATGGAACCCTGAATGGTGGAACAGCACATCGATCTGGACCCCATGCCTCATCTACATGGTTACAAACTCTTGTTGCAGATCGATCATCAAGTCCCCATAAAACCTAATCACAAGACACCTACAAAGCTTGCTGATGGCGCTTGTGTGTGGGCCCTCCGCTATAGGATTACAATACCAATGGACTCAATTTTCACCTTCGCAATGAGAGCTCCCACGTCAAATCATATGCACACAATGGGAAGGCAGGGTCCATACGATTCTGCAGCTCTAACTTCTTCCTTTCCATGCCACCAAACATGGGTTCGTTAATTATATTCCCAACAATCTTCAAGGGCTCCAACTCCATTCCCGTAATGCTGCGAAAAAAGCTATGTTCCCACCACAACCACTTCCATGTAGATAACACCTTGAAATTTCTCTGTAATCTTTAATCCATTGCTCACCCTTTGGATTCAATGCTTGTTCCCTCACCCAAAGAATTGCTTCCATGGCGTCATGATGTTGCGCTGGCAACCTATTTTCTGGGGCAATGTGGTAGCCAACGGAGACAACAATAACAGGAACCTGGGATGTGAGCTTCGAGGTTGCTTTGTAGATCGTTTTAGTATCCCATAAATAAAGGTACCAACTCGAAAGGGGGTAGGAAATTATGATCGGAAACTTATGTCATCATTTCGAGCCAATTTGATGGCCGGCATGTAGATTCGGACGTGGGTTTTCTTTTGGCCATTGAGAGTATGATCCTTGGAGACCACAGGGTCGCCATTAGAGGCCATGGGGTTTGCTTTTTTCTTTGGGAACGTCACAAATCCAGTGAGAGTACCATCAGGATTTAGAGCAATTTTAAGGTAGTCGCAGGGATCTCTATCAGACGACATAATATCGATTTTGCTTGTTTAATAATTTCTAGGTGGAAGAATTTTCGGTTTTCTACATGTGTAATAAATTTCTAGGTGCATGAAAATTATGATGGTGAATCTGGGTATATATAACAGAAACCCAGATCCAGACTTTGTAACCATGAAAATAATGTAGTTCCAAAAATTTAGGGCAAAATTTTCCCACGGTACTGTGTGGATAACAATGTTTTTTTTCTCTTTCATTTTTGGTTAATTTACAACAGCTTTCCCTTCATTCATGCTTGTTGCATTTACGTTAGCACCTACCTTTTTTAGCTTGATAACGAAGAAGAGTCATGCGGTGCCACACAATTTAATTCGATACTTTTTGATTTATTTCTGAGGCAAAATTTTGTTGCTGACCATAGTCCGGTCCGGGGATCATAATGGCCTCTACGGTTGTTATAACTACAAAACATGAGGGCTATATTGCGTTAGTTTTTTTTTTTTTTTTTTTTTTTTTAATAAGATAGAAATTCTAATCTAACATAATCTAAATATATATACGTATGAAACTCCTTCTTGAAGACTTGAATCCCGATCCTTGTCTCCCTCACACCCCACAAGCACTTATAGAGTGATCATCGTATTAAGGGTGTGCGGTGGTAAAAGTTGCATTAGTTAGGATGTCCTGATATGCACAAAAACCGGCTTACCAAAGTTAATAAAATTAAAATAGACACTTGACACCAAATTAGACTACAATTAAAAGTTAATTTGGGTTTAGTTTGATTTTCATTGTAATTCACTTTAATATAAAACATGCATTGCATAAGAAAGCTAGTAATAATGAAATCTATTTTGGGTTTTTCCTTCTAATCAATGTGACTCACCATAAATTTAATGTGACTTACTTGGATCACTTTCATTAATTCAACTAAATAAAATACATACATATCAACAACCACTAAATTATTTAGAGATTCTTTCACTTGATTTGGAATAAACTCAAATCCTTTTTACCTATGCATATATAAATGTGTGCTTTCAAGTATAGAGTATTTTTTATTCGTAAATATGTATAAATTACATGATAATCTTCTTCTTCTTTTTTCGAGAGGAAAGTACATGATAATTTGATCACGCATTCATACATTCTCTCTAACGTTAATTATACTAGCTACATTAAGTGAACTAAGGTTTTTCTTTTTTAAATTAATTAATTTACTTATAATTTGATAGCAAGGCCGGCTCAACAAGTTTTGGGGTCTTAGGCGAAAATTTTAAATGGGGCCTTTTTATAATTAAATATTAATAAAATAAAATATATTTATATATTGAATTTTTTTTATTTAAAATCTATTTTTCTTGCTTTTTGAGATGCAAAATTACTAATTAAGTTTTTGTATTTAAGTTCCTCTAACATTTCTTTTTCAATTGATAATACAGCTAATCCACTTAATCTTTCTTGTGACATAGTAGACCTTAAATAAGATTTTATTAATTTTAATTTTGAAAAACTTCTTTCTGCAGATGCAACCGTAACAAGTATTGTTAGTAATATTCTATAAGCAATATATGCATTTGGAAAAGAATCTAGTCTTTTTAAATAATTAAGTACATTAATTGGAGTATTTTCATCTATTTGCACAACTTCCTTTAAAACTATTAGTTCTGAATATAAATCTAAGCCATTAATATCATAATAAACATCATGTTTGAGAAAACTTTCAAGATTAAGACAATATTTTTTCAAACTATTATCATCTAGTGCTTTTAGTTTTTCAAAATTAAATAAAAAACCAAAAATATCCTCATATATTTGAAATTGTTCAAACCTACTTTCAATTGATGAAATAGCTTGATCTACTATATATAAAAAATAATTAATTCTAAAATATTCTTCAGCAGATTGTGTTATCTCATCATTGACATTCTCATCAAATTGTTTTTTTTCTACGAATTATACGTTTTTCATGAAATATAGGCTCTATTTCCATTTTGATTGCAATCTCTTTAGATGAAATCATAGCAGATGTAAATCCATCTTCTCTATATTTTTTAAAAAAAGATATGAGACCCTTTAGTTAATCTATGGCAACGTCAATATGCATGTCTTTTGATTGTAAATTTTTACTAACAGAGTTAACGGCAAATAATATATCATACCAAATAGTCATGCCTAACAAGAATTCAAAACTTTCAAGCTCATATGTTGCCAAACAATCAGCTTCACTTTTTGTTTTAGGATCTTCACTCGTTTTTGCTAATTGTAACAAAGCATCTCTTATTTCTAAAGCTTGAAATTTTATTGCTTTTACACTTTCAATTCAACTTTCCCAACGTGTTTGTGACAATGGTTTAAGAGTTAAACTTGAAACATTATCTTGTAAAATTTTCCATCGCTTTGTGGAAGAAGAAAACAATGTATATATACGTTGTACTACTCCAAAAAAAGATATAGCTTTAGGACAAGAATTAGCCACATCGCATAGCACAAGATTAAGATTATGACAACCACACGGTGTGTAAAATGCTCTAGGGTTTATATCAATTATTCTTTTTTGTACCCCTTGTTTTTTCCTTTCATATTAGACCCATTGTCATATCCTTGTCCACGTACATCATTAATATCAAGTTCAAGACTTTTTATTACACTTATAATTTCATTAAAAAGACCTTTTCCAGAAGTATCATCTACTTTTAAAAATTCTACAAAATGCTCATCTATTTTTATTGGACTAGTTGAAATATTCACACATCGTAATACTAGAGTCATTTGTTCTTGATAACTTACATCTGGAGTACAATCAAGTATAATTGAAAAATATTTTGCTTCCTTAATCTTTTTAATAATTTTACCTTTAATTTCATTTGCTAACAATTGTATCAATTCATTTTGTATATTATGTCCAAGATAATGATTATGAATTGCACCATGTTGAATACGTTGAACATGTTCTTGCATTACTGGATCAAATTCTGCAATCATTTCAATTAGACTTAAAAAATTTCCATTATTTTCTTGATAGATCTTTTCATTTTTTCCTCGAAAGGCCAAATTATTTTTTCCAAGATTTTTTACTACAGCAATAATTCTTAACAACACTTTTTTCCAATGATCTTTCTCTTTGTTTACTTGTTCTTGGAAATTTTTATCAATTGTTTTATTTTTCAATAATCTCATTTCTAAATCAATCCAAGCATTCATGTTAGTAACATGCTCTTTGCTTGTTTCATGATTTTTAATCTTATTGCTAATATTTCTCCAATCATTAGTTCCTTCATTAGTAAGTTGATTTGTACTATTACCATGTGTTGTTGAATTAAACAGCTTGCAACAAAAACAAAATGCTTTATCCAAATCTTTTGAATACACTAGCCATCTTCTATCAAATTTCTCCCCATTTGATAACTTTTTAAAATAAAATGTAGTAGAAAAATGTCTACGCTCTTTATCTAAAGGAAATTTTAGATCATTCTCTCTAATTGGACCCTTTTCTACTAATAAATCTCTTAATTTTGTATCAATATTTTCCCATTGACTTGGATCATAGATATTATTAGTAAGTAGGTTAGTCATTTTTTCATTTTCTTCTAAATTATTTTGTTTTTCATTATCAATTATTGTTACATCAGATGTTTCAACATTATTAGGACTATTTTCATTATTCTCTTTTTGTTGTATAATTTCATCATCTTCCAACTCTTTTTGATAAGTTTCTTGTTCATTTGTAATATTTTCACCCAAACTTTCTATTGTGTTTTTTTTAATACTAGTAACAAATTTATCCATAGATCCTTTTTGAGATTCAATTTGTTTTTCAATTTTTCTCTTTTTAAGAAGTTTTTCATATCCGGATAAATATTTTCTAGTAGACATTTATAATGAGAAAATATTTATAGATAAATAAAACACAATTTATAATTAAAAATGATAATTTAACTAAAAATAAAATTTAAAGTATAGAAATAGAACCTGGTTATTGTAATTTTTCTAAAGCTGTGACCACTTGAAAGTTTAAACCTGCACAAATTAAAATTAATTTAATACATGGTTTAATAAATTAGTGTCACTATAATACAAATGAGTTGATATGATATACATCAAATTATTAATTGGCATAATAATTTATAATGATAGATAAAGTGTCAGATTATAAATAAAAAATAAAAATAAATAAATAAATAAAAGGTTGAGAAACCGTCGGACCAAATAAGTGAATAACTGTGGTCTTTAACCAAAAAAAAAAAAAAAACTGTGGTCAGTGGTTTGTCACGTGACGTGACAGACCACTGACCACAATACTCCTATTAAAAAAAAATTGAGAACCATCCAGCCGGATCAACCTTTTCTCCAATTTCTATGGCTAAGTTTTAAAGTAGAAAAAGGTCCACAGAGGGGCAAAACAAAAAACGTGTCCCATCCCATCAAAGATCAAACAATTGTGCAGTGCGGTGAAAGGGTGAAACAAACTAAAAATATATATAATATAAGTTAAAGAAATAGAAGACTCTTGAGTCTTTATTTTCGGAAAGACAAAGAGAAAGAGGGGAAGAAAGAACTGAAGCAGAAGAATACCTTCTGTGACTGCCGGGTGCCGGCTGGTGCCTGGTAGAGTGGTATGCAGGAATCAACAAAGAAAAATTTTAAGCTAGAGGGGCTGATTGAGTTGATGGAAAAAGATCAAAAATCAAGATGAAGACGAAGAAAAGAAAGGTAAAATCGTAAGAATATAGATGGAGAGGCAGAGAGATGAGAGGTTTTTCTTTTGTTTTTAACATTTATAATCTCTATTTTAGCATATTTCAAGATAATTACATTATATTATTAATGAATTTGTCTGTTATTAATTTTAATTTTAGCATATTTCAAGAATGAGTTAATACATTTGTCTCCTAAAATTTAATTGTGTTAGCTGAACTTTGACTTTTTTTTTTTTTCCTTTTTAATCTTTTGCATTTTATGATACAATGGGGCCTTTTTAATGCATTTTATTGACCAATAAAAATGCTTAAAATTTTTTTTAACTAAAATATATAAATAAATATATTATATATAAAAAAATTTTTTACAAGTGGGGACTTCTTTTATTTGGGAGCCTTAGGCGATTGCATCTCTTGCATCTACTGTTGAGCCGGCCCTATTTGATAATTGTCAAAGAGAGGGTTTAAATTTTAGATATCTCTATTAGAAATATAAATAGATGCCAATCAATTGAGTTAAAAGGCTCTTGCAACTCATAATTTATTTTCCGCTTCTACAATAAAGCGTTTAATCCTTTCCACAAGAGCATTTGCCCATTCCAGGTCTATGATCTCGATCGCATGGCACCCTAAAGGGTCGAATTGCACTTCAGTCTGGACCTCATGCCTTATCAACATGGTTGCAAACTCCTGTTGTCGATCAATCAATGGGTCCCCACGGGACTCAATCACAAGGCACCTACCAAGCTTACTAATGGCACTCGTATGGGGGCCCTCCACCATCGGATTACAATACCAATGGTCTCGATCTTCACCTTCTGGCAACGAGAGCTTCCAAGCCAAATCTTGTGCACACAAGGGCAAGATCACGTCCCCATAGTTCTGTAACTCTGAATTCGTCCTTTGCATGCCACCAAACATGGGCTGGTTCATTATATTCCCAGCAATCCTCAAGGGCTCCAACTCCATTCCCGTTGCTTCTAACGCAGCGAAAAATACCATATTCCCACCATTAGCACTTCCATGTAGATAACACCTTGAAATATCTCCATAATCTCTAATCCATTGCTCACCATTTGGATCCAATGCTTGTTCTCTCACCCAAAGAATTGCGTCCATTGCATCATGGTATTGCGCTGGGAGCCTATTCTCTGGGGCAACGCGATATTCAACGCTAACAACAATGGCAGAAACTTGATATGCGAGCTTTGAGCTTTGTAAATGGACTTGGGTAGTGTCCCAATTTAAAAGAATCCATGCAGAACTAGGGTAGAAAATTATGATGGGAATCCTTATGCCATCATTTGAAGAAAGTTTTGGTGTCGGAATGTAGACTCGGACACGGGTTTTGTTTTGGGCATTGAGAATGAGATCCTTGGAGAGCACAGGGTCTCCGGGAGAGGCCACTGGGTTTGCTTTGGTCTTTGGCAACCTCATATATCGAGTGAGAGTGCCATCAGTATTGTGAGCAATTTGAAAGTGTTGGTAGGGATCTGACGACATAATCAGATAATCTATGAGACTGTGATTGCTCATTTCTGGCATATGATTCATTAGAATTCAGGGTTATATATGTACGTAGTTGAATAATAAATTTCTCAGGAGCATAAATATTGGTGGTGAACTTGGATATGTAACAGAAACACAGGAACAAATCCAAGTTTGCAACCACGGAAAATAGAATATTTTGAAATTTTGGAATTTTCTAACGGTATCCAGTAAGGAGGGAAACTATATTAGGAGAGGGGGCCAAGACCCTTAACAACTTTTTTTAAAGGAAAAAAAAAAAAATATATATATATATATATATATATATATATATATATTGAGAATCGCTCTCAAAAATATATGGTAATTACATCCTTAACTGGATTTTTAGGTTTTTCCGGTGAAGTCCGCTTTATCGCTTGAAATGATTCAATATGTGAGATGAGATTAAATTCTATAAGGCCGTGGTGTAAAACCCATGTTTTACTCCTCCAATCCCAACATGCCACATTATCTTATCACATATTTAAGAATAAACACAATCACACTCAGTCAATTCTAATACCTATATATAAATCCAACTAAATTGGAAATCTATCGAGATGTTATTAGGTGTGGTAGGATATATTAAATTTTAAGTTAAATGTTGATGTGGTAATCACTTATTGGATGATGTAAAACATGGATTTTACACCCCATCCTTATAGAATTTAATCTCATGTGAGATATAAAAGTTAGAATTATTTTTGAAAAAAAAAAATATTTAGAGGTCAAATAATTTTAACTTTCAATCTATTCATTGGTTTGTATGATGCAGATCTGAATCCGTCCCGTTAATATTTGACCACCTTAATGTACTGGAATCTTTGGTTTATAAAAACTACCATCAACAGCACGAATTTGACTAAGTTCTTAACAAATTTCGGGTTCAAAAGTTTGATACCTCCATGCTCTAGTCCACCACATTACCCCTTTTTGTAAAAATATTTAAGACCATATAAAATACCATAATTGTCCACGTAACAGTGTCGGGTAGATAAAAAGTGATAAGTTTACGTAAGATGACTTGTAATCAATCACAATCTACAATGCAAGATAGTTGTGACCAAAGTTGCGTTAGTTTTATATGGTACTAAAATTACTCTTTTTGCTCTGAATAAAGAAATTAACAACTCATCTTTGACATTTTCAACAATGGAAAACAACGCATATCTGATGTTTTCGTTAACATGATAACAATGACAAAATAAAAATTAAAAAAGATAATAATAATAACCGTTTTCAAAATAAAAAGAAAAGAAACAAAGAAAAAAAAAAAAAAAAAAAAACTCAAACTTGTTTGTACATACGTCTTCTTCAGAGTCCAAATCTTCTGTCACACTCTTCTTGCTCCACTATATACTCCACAAATAAAAATATGTCACATGTCTATCTAATTTATTAAATGCTAAATTTATGTCTTCTGTTATTTCAATTACCTAAATATGATGGATTATTTATTTATTTATTTTAGGAAATTGAAATAATAGAAAGAATAAATTTAGCTTTTAATAAATTAGATGCACATGTGACATGTTTTTATTTGTGAAGTATATAGTGGAACAAAAAGAGTGGGATAGAAGATTCTAACTCATCTTCTTCATGGGTTCATGGCTATATGCAAAAAACAATATGCGAAATTCCTCCGATTACAGTTACTTTTCCAAAGAAGAAGAAGAAAATACTAAAACACAAAGGTCAAGATTCGACCCTTATGACCACCTCAACATCGAGCTCAACCCAGATGGTACGCTCAATCGAGGCCAAGCCCGCCCCACAATCGAGGCAAACCCCAATGGGGACCCTGTGGTCTCCAAAGACATCACTCTCAACGTCAAAACTAAGACATGGGTTCGTATTTTCCGACCAACAAAATTGCCTTCCAATAATGGCAATACCATCGCTCGACTTCCCATTGTAATTTACTGCCACCATGGTGGCTGGATTCTCTTAAGTGCAGCTGACTCTGATGCCCACACAAACTGTGAGGAAATTGCGAGCGAGCTTCTCGCCATTGTTGTTTCCGTGAACTATCGTCTAGCACCCGAGAGTCGACTCCCAGCGCAGTACGAAGATGCTGTCGATGCTATCAACTGGGTTAAAGAACAAGCCACAAACCCCAATGGTGAGCAGTGGCTCAAAGACTACGGAGACTTCTCGAGGTGTTATCTTTACGGTGTTGGATGTGGTGGAAACATCATGCTATATTCGAGTTTAAAGACAGACTTGATGAAATTGGAGCCATTGAAGATTGCTGGGATTATAATGAACCAACCCATGTTTGGAGGTATACAAAGAACTGAATCGGAGCTGCGATACGCTACAGATGAGATTTTGCCTTTGCCTGTTCTCGACCTATTATGGGAACTTGCTTTGCCAAAATCGACTAATCGGGACCATCGGTATTGTAATCCCATGGTGCAGGGCCCACACAAGCAGATGATTAGTACGCTAAAAAGGTGTTTGGTTACTGGGTTTAGTGGGGACCCGATGATCGATCGGCAACAGGAGTTTGTGGAGATGTTGGTAGCGTGTGGGGTCCAGGTCGAGGCATGTTTCGATGATTATGGGTTCCACAATATTGATCTCGTGGACCCTCGACGGGCCAATGAACTTTTAAATATTGTTAGAGAATTCATGTTTCGATGATTATGGTTTCCCACAATATATGGTTTTCTGTCAATGTTGGTAGTCAAATAAGGTGTGCAGCATCATATATAATTATTATATTACAAAACTACAAGGCCTTAACAATGTGTCTTATAAACTCCAAGGAGTTGGTTTAGTAGTTCTTAAAGTCTTATGATATTTATGAAATAGAAATTCTGGATTCGAAACCTCTTATCTTTATTTTAGAGTCACCCTCATGAGATCTTGTTCCCATCTTGGGGCCACCTCCATGGGGTTTGAATACACTCTTTTTATCCAATAAATAAATAAAACGACGTATCTAATGGTGCAATTAATGTCATTGCATGTTTTATTATAAAATAAAAATACAAATCACATTATACACTCCTTGTGCGCATAAGCAACACACATGGGTTTGGATACTCTTGTTTATCCAATAAATAAATGAAACGATGTGTCTAACGGTACAATTAATGTCATTGCATGTTTTTTGATGTAACAATCTTTTATATATATATATATATATATATTATAAAACCAATGAGGTTTGACCAATGGTTGGCTTCCTTAGGTTGTATCATATAAGCTTTCGAGCCTCCACAATTTTCCGCATCACTAATTTTTACTTATTTATTTAATTAAGTTTAAATTTTAAGAAAAAATAACCTGACTCTTCCACGATCTACCTTTGCCTCGCTCCCTCTTTCACAGCATTCACCTCTCACCTCTACCTCCTTGTCAGCCCCCTCAAAGCCAAAAATAGTTCTCATGGAAAACTCAAATACAAACCTAGCAAATACACTCCATTCACCATCTAACATCTTCTTACAAAATCACCCAATCTTTCAATTTCATGTCGGCAAATTTTTGAGGTAATTTTTTATGTTACGTGTGAGAACGAAGGTTTTTTTTTTTTTTTTTTTTTTTTTTTTCTCTCTCTCTTTAGCTTTTCTACTCTTTGTTCGATAGTGAATAATCCAAAACTCTTTTGATTAATATAAATTATTACTATTTAAAAAATTTCATCAATTATTAATACACAATGAATCACTAGATGCAGTGAATTTGATGTCAGTTTGGTGGCTAATATTTATTTAAAAAATTTCATCAATTATAGAATAGATTTCATGTATAACCTTATGTGCTCTCTAATTGTTCTTATGTTGGTTTAGTGGCTAATATTCATGATTATCAAGGAAAGGTGATTGGGGCGAGTAGTTTGAAGAAGATTGTTATTGGGTATACATACGCATTATGTTAAGTTTGCATAAGATGTTAGTGTTCAGACTTTGCTTTGGAGTGTCACGAGGCTAAACTTATGAGAATCTTGCGCATGAGTCAAGCACCTTTCAAAGATGCAATTTATTGGTAATCTATTGGTAGAGCATAACTACCTTATGCAACATCTACAACTTAATCAAAGTTGTGTGTTTGTTGTGGTGTCTAAGGTTGGAAATAGGGTGATTATACAATTAGCAAGTAATGCAAAAATCCAATCCTAAGATTAGTGAAAATTTTAAAATTGTCAATAAACACTTGAATTGAAACTACAGCCAGTATGAAATAGTCATCAATCAAGCCTACTATACAAGGTTTTTGATTTTTAGGCGTTTTCATTAGTTTTGACTTTAATATTGTGAATTTTATTTGGGTTCATGTGGTTTAGGAGATTGGAATCCTAGAAATGGAAATTTAATTGTTTATTGATTATTTGAGGATTGGAATCCTAATTTTTGTTTAATTGATATTTTCCTTTTAGTAATTGAATGTTTGGTATCAAGGATAGGGATTTTTGAGATTGGAATCCTAATGTGTAACATTCATTCTTTGTGATGAGGGTCACTACCCAAATCCATGGAACATGAATTTAGACGCATGACTAACTTGCTGAACTTACAACTCCATAAACATAATTAGTCCAAAATAAATTAAACTCTAAAGAAACAATACTCTTTAAAAAAAAAAAAAAAAAAAAAACTCTTACGAAAATCTAAACTCCACAAATTGGAAATAATCTCCACTATATAAAACATGAATTACAAAATAAAGGTAACTAAAATTCTATAAGTCTTCAAGTAATACTGAAGTCCTACAACTTCCACACTCTACCTTGCACCTTACAAAGTGATCCAAAGGTTCTATATTCCCAACTACACTTTAATCTGAAAACAGTAATTGATGGGGTGAGCCACACATCTAGTAAGTAATTATACAGAATACACAACATAATAGTGTCAAGCAAAGCACGAGTATTTTGATTTTTCACAAACTCATTCAATGATATCAAAAATAATTATTCCAAAACATATAATGAATCACTTAATACATATGTAATCACATCTTAAAATTATTAGAAAACACATACATATAATTGATCAGAGCACAGTGTCACATATACACATCACATATTCTCACATACAATCTTGTAAGCGGATACCAACATCTAACCCCTGCTTGTGAGGGATCAACACATATTCTCACATACAATCCTGTGAGCAGATTTACACATATATCTTATCAATTCTAAAAACACTCTTTTTGAGTTACATATTACAAGACAAAGTATATACAAAATAGAATAATTTTCTTAATATATACAATTATTCCAAATATAGAGACATATCGAATATCACAATATTGAATTGAAACATAATCAAAGGGTGCTTGACTCTCTTAAGGAATGAGTAGGAACTGAGGAGTTTATACAAGTATTTTACAATTCTTGAGTAAATCTGAAAATTCAATTTGCTAAAAGAAACATTTTAAATACCATTTGGAGAATAGGAATATGACTTGAAATCACTTGGTTTTAAACAATTTTAATGAATGAGAACCTTTTTAGAAAACTTACTTTGAATCTCAATTATTTTATGAAAATAGTTTATTTTAGAAATCATCTTTTAAATGAGATTCGGATGTACAAAACGTTATTTAGAATTCAAAGTTTCTCTTTAAAACATTATTTAAAGGTCGAAGTTTCTCTTTTAATGATGCAAAAATGCTTTTGATAAACTTTAGAAAACGTAAGCTTAAAAACATAACTTTTGAAAACCTTTGACTTCTAACAGCCTAATGAACAAAATTATGCATATTATGCATGATTACTTACCTCTCTTACTAATACTTCTGAACATAGCTAAACACTTTAATCTTTCGTAAGCTCTAAACAAAAGAATGCTTTAATCAGTAAGCATGGAATCTAATCCTTACAACCCTTTTCTTTCCTACTATCCTACAAAAATCAGGTATGAAAACTACTTTCGTATATACCATTGAATTAAGCAATTTAATATTCCTTATCAAAGTCTCACTGCAACAATATTTCCCCAAAACTAATCTGTACTCCTAGAGTTCAAACAAATTTCTATAACCACGGTCAATATTCTAGGCCGCCCTAAAATACTCTATATGATCCAAATATATATTTATAGTATCCATAGAAAATCTCTATCCGTAGGACTTAGCAACCCATAGCATGTATTGACTAAAATTTTTGAAACTTAAAACAATATTATAGATTACAATAAGAGTTAATAATTCAGCACTACTCCAAGGTAGCGTTAACTCCAGGAACTTTTGAGACTAAATCCTTTTATATATTTCTATATAAAAAATCTCTATTCATTGCACTGCTATAAGACACAAAACTTCTAAAGGCTTATCACCTATTCATGCGTTCATATGGAATAATCATGCAAACCTTTTTAATTTTTGTCTCTAACAGTGAGAAATCATACCTTGAACAAATTGTTTGTCTCTTCAATTGTATGTGTTCTAAACTCCAAGGGAAAAGTACACCTCCTATCCTCCTTAGTGATGAAACCCTTCTTATGAAAACCCTAATTTATCTTTTCCTCTACCTTATATTTTAACACATCAGAGATGTGGATTTGGTGGGGTAGTGGGCCAGAGTTTAAAACTCACTTGTACTTATCCCTTTAGTCTCCAAGAAGCTCACAAAACATCTTCTTCTTTTATTTATTTATTTATTATTTTAACTGTTGCACTAAATTGTATGCAATAAAAATTTAATTTTCTCACCTACTTTGTAGCACCACAAAACTGTCTACTCCCATCTTATTGTGCACACACATATAGTACCCCAACTCTATAATAATAATGACAATGTACGGTTAGATACAATGAGAGTTAGATACTACTAATGGGGTTCGGCTCCCCTCCCGTTTAGCAGTCTCCAGTTATCTCCCATTTTAAATAGGATGACTGACACATGGCATATAGGCAATCCAACGGTTATAAATAAAAATAAATAAAAAAACAAAAAAACACTCAAACCAAAATTTCTAACTTTCTCCGTTTGTCTCATTCTTACTGTTTTACACCTCCCAGTTCACCGTCCCAACTCCCAACTCTCAAAATCAAGGGTGTGTTTAGTATACCACTCAAACACATATTTTTAATTTTTAAACAACATTACACGTATTTTTATATATATTTCTAAACATATTTTCAAAAAACTTTTCAAACATATGGAAACATATGTACCACACACTTTCCAATGGCCCGTTTGGTACATATGTTTAAAAACTGAAAATTGTTGTTTAAAAACATTTATGAAAATATATGTGGATAAAAAAGTATGTGAAAATACGTGAAATATTGTTTAAAAACTGAAAATTGTTGTTTGAAAAGACAAACCAAACACCCCCAAGTCTTCCTTTTTCTCTCTTCTACCCCGACACAGATTTCCCTTCTTAATTTGTTTCTCTCCATCACTTTCTCGTTTCTCCTTTTCTTTGACTCTCTCAACACTTTGCCTGTAAAAGCCTAATCAAGATCACTATGCTCTCAGAACTTCACCTTAATGGCTTGGCCCAAGATTTAAGGTATGAAATACTCAACCAAATCGATTAGAAGGAATGATAATCATTTGATTATGCTAGTAGGAATCCATGTTTGAATTATGGTTTGAAGGGGCCGGGGCTAAAATTTCCATGGCAACTTATCGTTTTTGTTCTATCAAATTTAAACTTTGGTCCTAGTTGAGGAATGCAGTTATTTACACAATCATTTGTTTTCTTTTCCTTTCCCATCATTTTTGATCACCAAACAAATTAAGGAGTGCGAAAAAAAACAGTGGTTGGGGTTAATGTTCAACAGTTAAGCAAATGGGTATTTAAAAAATTGCAGGAAAAGAGTGAAATGCACAAGATGAAAATAGTTCTAAGGAAAAAAGAAGGAAACAGTGAAGAGAGCATGGGAGAAAAAGGATGAGGAAAAAGAAAATGAAATCCCACCGTCAAATATCATGATTATGGTGCAAAACTTCTTATTGTTCTTATAGAAAAATAAGGAAGACTAGATTATCTGAGTTGGGAATGGGAGGGGACGAAGAGAAGAATCAATGAGAGAGAGAATGAGACAAGCGGTGAGAGTGAGAAAATTTGCATTTGAGTGGTTTTTGTTTATAACCGTTGGATTGCCAATATGCCATGTGTCAGTCATCCTATTTAAAATGGGAGATAACTGGAGGCTACTAAACGGGAGGGGAGCCGAACCCCTACTAATGTGCAATATTCATTCACATTCACAAAACTTAATGTAAGGTATCCTATGCTTTCTTTCTTTGTGAAAAAATTCAAATCCATTCTATGTGTTTGTCTCATGTTTTTGTTTTGGGCATCTTCAGGTTACTAAGGCAAAAAAACTAAAGTTTTTAAGGCTACTTGGCATTCTCAACAACATTGTATAAGTAGTAGCTTAAATTCTTCTTTCATTGTTGGAATTTTTTTTTTCCCATTTGCTTTTTTTTTTTTTTTATGGAAAATAAACAAAGATTAATTAATAATTCATATTCAATAGCTTTTCCGTGCATCGCACGGGTTAGCGGCTAGTTGTTATTATAAAATAAAATTACAAATCACATTATACACTCCTTGTTCTAATGCGCATTGGCAACACACATGAATTATAACTTGTTTCATATTAATAAAAAATTTACTTCCAATAAGAGGAGCACTCCTTGATAATAATAAAAAAAATAAAAATAAAAATTGTAATATAACAATGTAGTTGTCCTAACAACTAGCAAAGAAATCCAAAAGTTTTGGAAAATCAAGAACTATTGAGTTTGCACGTATAATTGAAGAAATTAATTCTCTGGTTCAAAATCCTCAAAATCATTTTGTTATATTGGCTGTTACTAATATTATTGTATCTAAATGTAGAAACTTATCTAGCAGCAACAACGTTTCCTAATATAACTATATCTATGTAATCAACTATATTTGGCAGCAACAACATTTCCTAATATGACTATATCTGGCAGCAACATCATTTTGTTATATTGACTGTTTTCTTTAATTTGGCATTTCAATCTATATATCATAATATGTTCTTAATGTATTAATTTGATAGGTTGTTTTGTCCTCTTCTTTATTTAGTACTAAATAATCTGGACATATATAAACAGGTTGATAAAAACTGTCTAGCAAGTTGCTACACAGTTCTATGAAAAAAAAAAAAAAAAAAACCTTATAGCCGCGTTTTAAGGTTTAAAGACCTATAATTGTGTTTATAAAACACTACTAAAATAACCCCTATAGCCACGTTTTTAAAACGCAGTTATAGGTTGAAGACCTATAATTGCGTCCTGTGTTTATAAAACACGACTAAAATAACCCCTATAGCTACATCCTGCATTTATAAAACACGACTAAAATAACCCCTATACTGATACTTTTAAAAACGCAGTTATAGACCAGTTGGTCTATTGCCACAGTGTATGGGCAATATTACAAAACACGACTGTAGAAAACGCAAGTATAGCTTAAATAGACCTATATCTCGTTTTTAGGAACTACAATTGCATTTTAAAAACATTGCTGTAGAACTATTTTTTTGTACTATATCCTTATCTTTATTTGGTATTTAAAAAAAGATATATATTAAAACAAATTTTAACTTGTTTTAATGTTTCTAAACATAGATTTAGAATTTGTATGTACTCCCTCTTACAAAAAAAAAGTGTGGATGGAAAACAAGACAACTAGGTTCTCTTTTATAGAACATTTTTTATTTTTTTATTTTATTTATAAAAGTAATGTTATTTTATTAATAGAAATAGAATAAATATATTGTAACTTTAAATAAACCTATACTCAGGTTTTTAGGAGTTACAACCACTTTTTAAAAACAGTGATGTAAACCTTTTTTATTTTTTACTGTAGTGTATCCTTATCCTTATTTGGTATAAAAAAGATATATATTAATACAAATCTAAAATTTTTTTAATGTTTCTAAATATAGATTTAGAATTTGTATTTACTCCCTCTAAAATGAAAGTGTAGATGGAAAACAAGATAGCTAGATTCTCTTTTATAGAACACTTTTTACTTTTTTATTTTATTTATAAAAGTAATGTTAATTTATTAATAGAATTAGAATAAATACATTGTAACTTTAAATAAACCTATACTCAGGTTTTTAGGAGTTACAACCACTTTTTAAAAACAGTGATGTAAACCTTTTTTATTTTTTACTGTATCCTTATCCTTATTCGGTATTATAAATAAATAAATAAATAAAAATAAAAAAAATAAAAGAAGAAGAAGAAGAAGATATATATTAATACAAATTTTAACTTGTTTTAATGTTTCTAAAGATAGATTTAGAATTTGTATGTACTCCCTCTCAAAAAAAGTGTGGATGGAAAATAAGATAGCTAGGTTCTCTTTTATAGAACATTTTTTACTTTTTTATTTTATTTATAAAAGTAATGTTATTTTGTTAATAGAATTAGAATAAATACTGTAAGGGGGTGAATTGGTCCCAGGTCCAAGAATGACCCAGACTATGGCCCAATAAGCCCACTACAATAAATTTGTTAGAGAATGAGTTGGATATTGATCGCTTAACAAGTTAACGTTAATCACAATGAGAAAAGACTCCAATGAGATGACTTAGACCACAAATTATGACGGAAAAAAGGATCCTCGATCATACTCGAGGATAGTCTGTTTTATATATATGTATATCTTTCTTCTTTGAACAAATATTCCAATTCTTCGTTACAAAGCTCTTTTTTCTCTCCCCCTTCCATAAGGATATTCATTTTTCTTTTATATTTACACAGAATATCTAGGACCTACACCTGGAGGGCTGAGACGCATTTCCAGGACATCTATCTCATCCGGAACGTACTAGTAAGCTTCTGCAGTGCAATCTGAGCTGTGCCACTACTGTTCAGGATCATTTCCTCATTAATGTGGTCAAAGGAGTAGTTGTCTTGCATTTAATGCGGAGGGAATAGCTTCTACACCCCTCTCCTTTCATCCCCTCGTAACCCGTGCTGAGTCTACTAACTCAATAACTCATGTGATTAATAACATTTGAGCTCATTTGGACTTTACCAAACACTCTCATTCCCCTTCTTCTCATGGAGACCCAATCTCCTCATATTAACCAACCCATATTCCAATTGCTACCCACCACATTCCATCTTTCTAGTGATTTATCTTTCTAGTAATTAAAATCCTACAACTATAATGAAATAAAGTACCTCTAATAAAATTCCCTGATTTTTTATTTCTGAGTCACAATTTTTCAATTGTTTAATAAATACTTTGTAAAATTCTACAGTATCAAATTGGTTACCAACAGAATATGATTCAAGAAAAGTTGCAAAATATGAAATTAACACATAGAATCAACCTATTAGACTTTATTTGGAAAAAAAAAAATTATATAACCTAAGGTTAAAGAAATTGAAACAATTACTTGTTAAAGTGCATAAAACTCTGCAGGGGTAGGGGTAAATGTGTCAGAATCCTTATCTTACATTGTCATAAATAATTGTTTTAGTATACGAAAAAGGCAAAATTCACGAGGACCTATAAACAAGTATTTCCACGTAGAATGAATTTTGATTGGTTTGTATGCTAAAATGATTACTAATGGCAATCCAAGAAGATGAGGATTCTGATACATTTACACTACAGAATTTTATGCATCTTTAACTAGTAATTTTTTAAATAAAGTCTAATTAATTTCCAGAACCAAAGGGACGGGAGGAGCGAGAGAGCTGTTGGTCATAAACTGCCAGAGAACCAGCCCCTCGACCACCAACAGCAGGGGGAGCTCTTGACTTCTCCATACTCACTCCCGAGGATTTTTTAAAACTTCCACGACCTCTTCTACCCGGATAAGAACTCAACTCACCAGAACCAGAAACACCACCCAGCCCCTTTTGTTTGAGCAGGAGGCTCCGAGTCCTATGTTGACAAAGATCAGATAGCGAGCTTCGGTCCCGACCCGCTTGCTGTCTCCTTTCGATAATCTAGCTTGGTCCTTTCTTTTACACCTTGTGGAAAGTGGAGTACATAAGCCCTTTTAGAGTTAGAGATAGGCTTTTACTGCTCTCAAAGCAAATCAAAGACCTTGGAGCAGGACTCACTTCGATGGAGGATTCGGAGTTTCCCCTTCCACCGTTAAACCATTAATTTGATTCTATGTGCGAATTTATTTCATATTTTGCTGCGTTTCTTGCTGATCAATTTGATGCTATAAAATTTTTTCAAGCATTTATTAAACAGTTGGGAAATTTTGAATCATCAATCAAATACATTTTTCAAGGCAAATTCATTAGGGAGTATTTTATTTCAATTCTTTACTCTTAGAATAAGAAGGAGAGTCTTATTATTTTCTGAATGAATTACATTCTATTTTGCGTTGTCCAAAAAACTCTTTAACTAACTGAACTAACTGATTAGTAAAAAGTCTAAAACAGCCCAACTAATTCTCAATTGCCCAAGTATTGAAATGTTATTACTATTATATATCACGGACGGGTCGGGTGAATTAGGTTTTGGAAGGGAAGATACGCCATAATCGGTTTGGGGTGGCAAGAACCCACCATCAACCGCCAGGTAGTCGGGCCGAATGGCAGACAGTTCAGGTCCGATCGAGTGGGTGGTGTTTGCGGTTTTGTTGGACACCCCTAATGTATATAGTCATGATATATATATATATATTTATATATATGAGATGAGTTCAAGTTATACCTTTTTTAAACCATTGGATTTAAGTAGAACCAACAGTAAAAAAAAGGCACTCATTAATGCTAATATTCTGATTAGGATCTCATTTATTATCCCTTATTTATGACATTTCATACTTATCTCTAAACCTAAAAATAGGTATACGTTTCTCACTCCTCTCTCTTTCTCCCCTATCACTCTTCCATCTCTACTGCCATTGGGAAATAATTCAAGAAAAATTGTAATTAGACTTTAGCTTTTGTTATGAACACCATGAGTATATATATAACCTTTAAAAGAGCTAAATGGAAACAAAGAAGTTCATGTAGCAGATCCAACCAAATGAGATTAAGGCATAGTTGAGTTTGAGTTTCTTTTGTGACGAGATTGTTTAAGTACGTAAGAAGTATATGGCTAAACATAACATTTAATTACTCTTCAAATGAGGCACATAACTTTGTATGCTGCAAAACTGCTGCTACAATGGTCAAGAAAAACTAATGGAAATTTGAGATCATTATTGAATTTCAAGAAGTCATAAGACTGAAAACGTTTCTACCTATCTACCGTTGCTGAACATGCCATGATTGTGTCATACTAGTAGTGAATTGGCAAGTCACATTGTCACAAAGGAAAGTGGGATTTTGTTCATTCATAATGCCATATGCAGGGACAACATTTCCTTGCAAAATGAAGTGTAAGCCAAAAATCCAAAAATCCATGGTCTGCAACCGTAAGGGTAATGGAGGAGAAAGAGAGAGCAGAGAGAACGTCAGTTTTTGATTTTAGAGATAAGTATGGAATGACATAAATACAAAATAATAAATGAGATCCTAATAAGAATATCAGTATTAATGAGTGTTTTTTTTTACTGTTGGATCTACTTAAATCTAATGGTTTAGAAAATGTGTAACTCTTTAGAGTTACACTAGGTGTAACTTGAACCCATCTCTATATATATATATATATATATATATATATATATATATATATGATTAGGTTTTTTATGATTTATTTATATTGAACTCATAGCTTTCTACATTGAATTAATTCACTTGGCACAAAAATTAAAAAACTTACATTAGATAAGACACGTGGCACAAAATTAAATTCTAACTGAATTCCAATTTTTAAACTGAATTAATTAACTTGGCACAAAAATTTGAAAACTTAGATTAAATGGGACACATAGAGCAAAATTAGACTTTAATTGAATTCCAATTTGAAATCTAATTGGATTTTCTCTCAGTTTTACCTATTAATATATATATATATATATATTTTAGAGAAAGTAACAATTAATATTTGAATGGAAAAGATTCTTAGAGCATCTGCAATAGATTAGCTAAATCTATATTTTGGAAAACAAACCCCAAAAATCAGTTCCAACAAATTCTCCAAATGCAAAACTTTTTCAAAAAAATTTTGAAGTTACTACAGTGCTTCTCTAGATATAGAAAACACGGTAGCAACTCCAAATGAACTTTTCTACTTAAAAAAATCATACAAGTCAATAAAAAACAATTCTTTCTCTCTCCTCTCACAACGGCTACAAACACAACAATCATTTCTCTTAAACATCTCTAAACTCAAGCATAATCAAAATACACACTCAAAAACACAATCTTAAAATTAATCAAATCACAACAATAAAAGCAAAAAAGAAGAGGGAAAAAAAAAAGAAAAAAAAGAAAAGAAAAGACAGAAGTCATCTGACCCATTTGGGCTGCATTAGGGAGGAAGACAAGTGGCGGCAGTGCGAAAGGCGTGGCTTGGCACAGTGAACGTCGATTCTGCGCCTGCTTGTGTCCTTCAATCAACGATGGAGCAAGCAAGATATCTCTCGCTTGTTCTTTCTCTGTTTCTTATCACATAGAGAGCTAGAAAGTGTTCTAGAATCAAGTAGAAAAAGAAAAGGTAGAAAAAGAGAGCTAGAGAAAGAAAGAGAGAGAGAGAGAGAGATGGAGAAAGTGATATGGAATCAAGTAGAAAAAGAAAAATAAGGGAGTTAGAGTGGGTATACGTGTGTGGTGGAAAAAAAACAAGAGAGAAAAAAAAAAAAAAAAAAAAGGTACGGATGAAATTGAAAGGAAAAATAATATAAAGAATAAGAAATGCTACTACAATATTTTTACAATAAATGTTAAGTAACAGATTGTTATAAACTAATATTGACGAGTAAAAAAATAATTTTAGTGGTGGATTTAAATTAGAACTAGTAACAACTTTCCACATAAGATTTTGTTGTGATTCTTGTGAAAGTATTGCGAAAAATATTGTGAATATAACACTTTTTATTGAAAAATATAGTTGTTGGTAATGAAATAAAGAATAAATAATGATTAAAAAAAGAATAATGAATGAATGAAAAAATAATATTTAAATGAGACAAAAATAATAATAAAAAATCTGTTGAAAAATATATTTAAAAAAATAAATAGATAAAAACCTATATATTACTATTTAGGGTTTAAAATTGAGATAAACGGTTAGAGATGCTCTTACATAATTATAAAGCCAGTAGGGGCCAACTGCGCCTCGCAAGGCTTTATTACCTTCTTTTAGCAATTGACCAAAACTTTCTACCAAAAAAAAACAATTGATCAAAACTAAGAAATAAAATATGGAAAACAGAATCTCACAAAGTAGATTTGGTCTCACCAACAACGCATCCACACCCTCTAATAAAATCCCTAATGCCCTTGAACAAAGCTTGGGCCTTTGTCGGGTCAAACAGCTCCACAGCATGGAAGCCTTCCTCATCAAACTCAGCCACCACGTGCACCCCACGTGCCTCCAAAATCTTCACAAGCTCCTTCTGCCTATCCTGCAATGGGTCCCCACCATAACCCCTTACCAAACACCTTGGTAGCCGTCCGATCTTCGCATCATGGGACCCGCCCACCGTCGGATTACAGTACTCATGATCACGATCCGCATCCTTTGGCAAAGCAAGGGCCCACATTAAGTCATTTGCAGTCAAGGGCAAGATCCGATCGTTGATCAATCTGATCTCTGATCCTGTCCTCTGGACCCCACCAAAGTAAGGCTGATTCAATATCAACCCTTTGATCTCCACAGGTTTGATATCAACATCAAGAGCGCGTAGACCTGCATGGTACACGATATTTCCTCCAGCACTACTGCCCATTAGAAAGCAACGTGAAAAGTCTGCGAACTGTCTCAACCATGCATCACAGCCATTGATATCATCTTCATCCTTCTTGGCTTGGGTCCGGACCCACATGATGGCGTCCATGGCATCATCGTAAGCAGCTGGAAGACGATGTTCAGGAGCGAGACGGTACTCGACGGAGACGATAAGAGCTGGGAATTGAGCTGCCATGTTGGAACATGAATCATGGAAAGGCTGTGAAGCTGCGCTGAAGAGAACAAAGCCTCCGCCATGGAAGTATATAATGACAGGAAGCTTTTGGTTTTGGTTTTGAGGGACAGGGTGTGGGAGGAAGAGTCTGAGAAAGGTTTTGGTTTTGGGGTTAAGAGGGATGTCCTTGGAGAGAGCGAGTAGTTGGGTTGAGGGGTCTTTGCTTGGTTCTGGATTTGTGGATGCGGGGGGGAATGGGGTGAGTCGAGTGAGTGAGCCATCTGGGTTGGGACTGATGTTGAGGAATTTGTAGGTATCAATATTGGAGGTTTTTGTTTGGTCTGCCATGATTGAATCTTGAATCACTGTGTGTGTTTGAGTGGAAGAGAAGATATGGGGGGAGAAAATGAGGTGATTATAACAGGTAGGAAAGTGTAGGTGTATGAAATGTACTATGCCATTATGGACTAGTTTGTTTGGTAGATGCATACTTTATTACTTTAGACTTTTTTTTTTTTTTTTTGGGGCAGAAACTTTTTTTTTTTTTTTGGGTTAAAAGGAACTATTATTAAACAATTAAGTCAAAATGGCTAAGTTAGAGGCAGCAAGCTTACATACACTTTCCCCATTAGTATCAAAATACACAAAATTTGCTATTACATCAGATGAGGGAATATCCCAAACTACAAAATGATCTTGCATCACTCCTCCTAGCTTAGCCATAGCATCCGCAACTCTATTCGCTTCCCTGAATGCGTGCTACACCCTATAGTGCTGAAACTTGCCCAGAAGCGACCTACAGTCAGCCAGCAAGGAAGAGTAAAATGCATTAGAGGGAGAGTAAGACTGCACCAGCTCAACTACCACCTTGGCATCTAATTCAATCACAAGCTTTTGCACTCCCATCTGGATAGCCAGCAATAAACCATCCCTTAGAGCCCAAAATTCTGTTGTAATGCTGGTTGTGAAGCCAATAGACCGAGCAAAGCCTCTCAACCATCTACCCTCACTATCTCTAATCACTCCCCCTCCTCCTGCCCTTCCCGGATTGCCAAAGGCAGCCCCATCAGTATTTAATTTACACCATCCTAAGGGAGGTTTTTCCCACCTAACATTACAAATCACCATATTCTTCTGACACCTAGCCTTACCCACACAGTAGTAATATTCCAAGGCTTGATTTTTAGTAACACTATGTAAGTTTCCATTGACAATGCTATTATTAAACACCATACCATTTCTATGTTTCCACAAATTCCAAATAGCAAAGGAAAAAACGTAAGACCATGGCACAGAGGAGTAATGTAATATCTTACTTTGGCAATTAACTTTTAGCCATTCAAGCAAGTCCAAATCAGCAAAAGAACTAACCATATCATGGGGGACTCTAAGTTTAAACCAGAAATCTTTTGCCACCACACACTCTTTCAATAAATGACAAATAGTTTCCGGAAAATTTTTACATAAAGGACAGCAATTCTCCCTTGTTATTCCCCTCATAGCCAAAACCGATCTAACAGGCAGACTTTCATGCATACACAGCCAAAGAAAATTAATAATCCTTGGCAACATATCTATCTTCCATATCCACTTCCCTTGGAAATTAGTCTCCTCTTGTTGTGAACCATTCAGCCAAGCATAGGCAGAATTAGTAGAAAACTTTCCATCCTTAGTATGCTTCCACATAATCACATCTTCTCCTCTTCCAACCAGTTGCCTTGGAATAGCTTTAATCCTTTCTTTAATACAAACCGACAACTCAAAGGATATAGCATCCCACTTCCACCCCTGCTCCGAATCCAGAAAAAACTCAGACAGCTTCATATCCATCTCCCTTGGAGTCAACGGGCCTTCAATCAGTTCTCTCAATGAGCATCCCCTTATCCAACTATCCACCCAAATCTTAATTCTTTCTCCATTCCCCACCCCCCAACAAATACCCTCAGCGAAGGTCTGAAACCCAGCTTTAATGGCTCTCCAATTTGGAGTCCTATTATCTGTATATTAATTTCATTTTAATGCACACTTTATTTGTATTTATTTTCCCCCTTTTTTTAAGTATTTCTATATTTGGCTTTGTTGTATATTAATATCATTTAATTGTATTTATTTAATTTCATTTAATGCACACTTTATTTGTATTTATTTTTGAAATTATTATTTGAAATTTTTTAATAATATAAAAGGTCTTCTTAACGGGTGCCATTAGAGCATTTGTTAATTGACTATTTTAGAAGAAGAAAAAAAATTGATACCACTTTGATAGAAAATATAAAAAACTGTCAAAAAAATTTTTTTTTTTTTTGAGAAGTTACATTTTTATTTTCTCATAAATTATCTTTGAAAAAAAAAAGTTTATAAACTAATGTTCATAGGGCATCTGTTAACTTTTCCCTAATATAAAAAATTAAACCATACAATGTTTTTTAATCTAATTTTTATATATTCATAAATAAAAATCATTTTATTTAATTAACTCAAATAATATAATTTTAAGATATTGTTTTTGCTTCATATATTTCACCATATATAATAAACACCAAAAAATTATTATACATTTTTTAAAATAATTAATTAATTAAACTAAAAATTATTATTTATTGGTTAATATAACTATATAGTTGATTTTAATTTAAGAAAATAAGATACAACATCTAAAAATAGGATAAAACTATATAGTTTCGTTAACCAATAAATCATAGAATATTTAATTTAATTATTTTTTAAAAATTATAATAATTTTTATGTTGCACTGCAGTTAAACGATTGAATTTAATTGGAAAATGCATCTAGTTTTGTCCCAACAAAAAAAAAAAAAAAAAAAAAAAATCTGAGTTGTCAAAAAATGTTTTAGAATATACGAAGTATAAGGTTACGTTTGGTAATAGTTTTTGTTTTCTATTTTCAAAAACTTGTTTTTGGGAATATAAATTAAAAAAAAAAACAATTTTCTTGTATTTTTGAAATCAAACACATGTTTGGTTAGTTGAAATTAAAAAAAAATAGTTTTTTTAAAAAAAAATAAAAAATACTTGTAGGGACTGGGTTTGAGTACTTCTGCTATCAGATATGTGGACTCAAGCCCAACTAGCCCAATACAATAAATTTATAAAGAAATGGGTTCAAGGACTAGGCCTCAATGAAAGTTACAACAACTAGGCATGGTTATGAGAGGATTGAATGGCAAAGACTCGAACTAAAATATGAACTTCTGCCCTCGGCCCTATCCGAGGAACTTGTGGTTCTTATTATTTCTTCAATGTTTAGTTACAAGGGTTCCGGAGATGATACAAACTGCTACTATCTTCTCTATTTCTTCTTTTTTTCTCGATCCTCCATTCATGGAGGATCTATTACATTATATAACCCTTTTTCAGTTGCTCTTGGCCCTCCATTTGTTGATCATGCATGTCACTACTCGAGTGTTTGTCCCATCAGCCGTCTTCCTCAACCTTCTGTGAGTTGCAGCAACCAAGGGAGCACTGTTTAGGGGTCATTTCCTCATTAATGCGGTCAGAATGTTAGTTATGGGCATTTAATGCGGAGGTGAATTGCTCCTCCACCATGCTCTCAAGGCTGACCCCTTGTACTTGCCCCTTCTCTTGGGATGCTCTGGGAGGCTACCTTCGATGGCGTGCCATTCTTCCCTTTTGGGATCCGGGTTGGCCGAGGACTGGGCTATCCTCAGCGATGATTCTGGGCCATTTAGGCTTTCTTCATTTATCCTCGGCCATTTTCTCCTCCTCGGCGTGGGCCTTGGGCTTAGTATAAAGTAAGCCGGGATTGTCAAATTCTTAGGCCCCACAATACTAAAATATGTTGTTACTAGGATTTGAACTCTAATGCTAACTCATCAAATGAGACAAATTCATTAAATTAAATGCGTATTTTCATTAACTTTTGAAAATTAGAAACTGAAAACAGTCTTTTACATGTTTTCAGTTTACCACACAAATTAAATTTTGAGAACAGTTTTTGTTTTATGTTCATTTTAAGTTGTCAAATAAATTTTTTTATTTCAAAAATAAAAAATTATTTTTGAAAGTAGAAAATAAAGAGAAAATATAATTACTAAACATACCCTAAGTTTTGAGTAAAAAAAAGGGTTATATGACTAATAAAGTTGAAGACTTCTTTTTTGGTGTGAAATAATTAAAATGTACTACCAAGAGTATTATATTAGCATTGAGTTTGAGCCATATAGTGCATCAATAAATCTATATAGAAAGTTGACCCTATATTTATGATCTTGCAAGTTGCAACCAGGATCATGGACCACCTGTCTATTCAATTTAATTAGCGAAGAAAAAGGGCATGCATGGACCAGGACCAGAACCACCTCAATCGTTGCCTCATTTATTGCCAACTATATATTAACAATCTCATAAATGATATACCGCTTCTTTGAAATACAAGCCAAAGAGAAGAAAATAGAGGCTTTTGACCGAATATTGCTAAATCTGGAGTTTATTTGCGTTATAAGTACTGTTCCAAGTTATTTAGGGAATTGAGGAAAGAGAGTGAATTTTGGCAATGGTGTTGCTGAAATTCAAGAAAAGTATGAGAGAGAAAGAGAAGAAGTGGGAGTGAGAAAATTTTGAATTTCGGTAATCACATTACCGAAATTCCTGCTGCCTAAACCTACTGACCGAAAACCAATTGTGGCCAATTGTGGCAATCCCATTGCCGAAATAGGAGAAAAAAAATTTTTGTGGCAATTGTGGCAATGTCATTGCCGAAAATGGGAGGAAAAAAATAAATAAATAATGGTTGTCGAAATCTGGGGAGGAATTAAAAAAAATGCTATGTCCACAATATTTTTACAACATTTTCATAACAAATCATAGGTGATTAGTTATTATTAGTTCAAATTTGAATTTAACACTGAGATTACTTTTTTAATCCAACAATAACAACCCGCCACTTAAAATTTGTTGTAAAAATATTGTAAAAATTGTGTGCACATATCATTTCTTAAAAAAAAAAAAAAAAAAGTGGAATGGATTTGTGGCAATGCCATTGCCACAAATCCATTCCACTTTTTCTTTTTAAGAAATGATACGTGCACACAATTTTTACAATATTTTTACAACAAATTTTAAGTGACGGGTTGTTATTGTTGGATTAAAAAAGTAATCTCAGTGTTAAATTCAAATTTGAACTAATAATAACTAATCACCTATGATTTGTTGTGAAAATATTGTGGACGTAGCATTTTTTTTTTTAATTCCTCCCCAGATTTCGGCAACCATTATTTATTTATTTTTTTTCCTCCCATTTTCGGCAATGGCATTGCCACAATTGCCACAAATTTTTTTTTCCCCTATTTCGGCAATGGCATTGCCACAATTGGTTTTCAATCAGTAGGTTTGGGCAGCAGGAATTTCGGTAATGTGATTACCGAAATTCAAAATTTTCTCTCTCTCACTTTTTCTCTTTCTCTCTCATACTTTTGTTGAATTTCGGTAACACTGTTGCCAAAATTCACTCTCTTTCCTCAATTCCCTAAATAACTTGGAACAGTGCCTATAATGCAAATAAACTCCGGATTTAGCAATATTCGGCCAAAAGATTCGAGGAAAATAAGTGTGGAACGAATCTCTCTTCAAATCGTCATGGTTGGATTAAATCCTCTAAAACTCTTTTTTTTTTTAATGAGACTCTAAAACTCTTGTGATAATTCAAATGTAGAGATTTTAAAATCCTATTCATTTATTCTAAAATGAGTGGATTATAATTTGTAACAACATCATTATATAAAGATAGGTAATTCACATTGTTTAAGAGAGTGTGTTGTGTATAATATAACTTATCCCACCCTCCCTTAAAAGTTATCATGACTTTTGAGTGGAGTTGTGGTGTGCCTTTATGTTAGAACCTCTTTCTCTCTCCCTTGTGTGTGTGTGTTTGTTTCTCAAAAAAAGAAGAAGATGGGTAATTAATAATTATCTTATCTGCCAAGACTTTTGTTGTAATTTAATTGAAACTTTTTTTATATGAGATTTAGGAAAAAATAATTCGAGTTGCAGGGTTAATAATATATTGTAACTAACAAAAAAAAAAGTTAACTATCATAATTTTGATATGCACATAATTAGGAAAATTCTAAACATACTACAAATTTTACTATATAACTTATTGTAACTAACTCGAAAAAGAAAAAAAGTAAAGTAAAGTAAAGTATCATGATTTTTTTTATGGGAACTATCATGATTTTGATATGCATATAATTAGGAGAATTCTAAACATACTACAAATTTTACTATATAACTTATACAAACTAACATAATAAAAAATATCAGAATTGTCAATTAGCTTGACAATAATATGGTAAAATATAATTCACTTATTTAAAAATGACTTTATAATAAAGTTACTATTAGAAATTTAAAGCTGCTTATTGATTGTAGGGTTAAAAAAAAATCACTCATAATCTACCTTTTTCGTACACCGGACGCCTTTTTCTAAAAGCCATTTGAGACACTCTCTGATGGTGGCCATATGGGCATGGTATTGTCAAAAATAAAAATATCTGTCTTGGAAAATTGGTTTTGACTAAAATTCATTGTAAAGATCAAAAGAATTCTAAGATGTTCAAGTTTGAGGAGAGAATTATCAAGACACACTCATTTGATTTACTTATTTAGGTTGTGTTTGTTTTATTAAAAAAGTTTTACGAAAAATATTTTATACATTTACGAGTGTTTGGTTGGATAGAAAATCTGGTCAACCCGAAAACATTTTCTCTCTTGACTATAAAATAGACCTGGTTTTGGTGTGAAATGTATTACATTTTTATTTTATAGCATTTCATTTTCAGCCAAAGCTCTCACACTCACACTCACGCTATACACACCCGAAGCAACCAGTAACCACCTCCACGGCTCCACACCGTTGGCCAAACATCGCCCTCCACGCACTATCACACTCATCCTCCACACCTCTGCACAATCCCCCTCATCCACATCGCCGATCAGGTATGCTCTTTCTCAACGGGTGAAATAACATTTTCAATGTGCAAACCATTGGGCCACACACATCTTGTTGGTAATTTTCGATTAACTGACCATCAAAATTTATTCTTCCCAAAAGTATGCTCAGGATCACATTATAATTTGTAGGGCATTTACCAACGGCATATTAAATTCATAATTAACCAACAAAAATTTCTTAAATATGGGCAGACTGTTGTAGGATCCCATGAAAACAACAATCTTTACAATAAGAAATCCATTTTAATCTACAGAAAGTATAGTCAGCTCAATAAACAAAGGGTGCACTTTCACAGTCATCATATCCTGAAAGAGTGGCAGTATGCCAGTATCTATGTAGCAAACAATCAGTTTAGCAACAATGTAGTAAACAATGAGTAGGATGAGTATAATATTTTATACGTATTTCGTAGAAAAATCAATATGACACTATTCTTCTTTTAATTATTTTGTTCCTATGTCTATGTGTTTCCTAATGATGGAATCTCCAAATATGTCGAAGTGTCTGAGCCAATTATGATGACACTATCATGCATGCTGGATCCTCTCTCTGATGCATAAAGAAAATAATGATTGCAACTGGAATCGTGATTACTCATTATCAACCTCTTTCTAGCTCCAAGTTCCAATGTGCAAATTCCCCAACAAAGCTGACAATCCGTCCCAGTAAAAAGTGGCTCACTAGCATAGTTGAAAGTTGGTTGGTTAAAGGGACAGCAAACAGGAAAGGCATGGAAAATTTACTTCTTCATTCAAAAATTTGATGATCTATTTAGATCAGAGCAGCCGTGCTTCCTAGCATGTATTACTCAGGAAGATAATGTAGAGTTATGGAGAAATTCCATCAGCTCAGGAAATAAAGATGTCAGAAGTGTTTTTATTTATTGGCTCTCAAAACTCTAGGCCCAGACATGTTAGGAATTTTCTACCCGCATTATGTGAACAGTTTATTGAAGTGACCCAGTATTTGTTAGAAGGTTGGATGACCATTTTTGGTAACTTTGAAAACAGTACGTATTCTGTTTTTATTTTCTATTTTCTTGGGATTCACACAGGAAAAACTTTGTTTTGCTTTATTTTTTGTTTTCGTTTTCGTTTTCAATACTCAAAAAACTATGTAAATGAAAATAGAATATGAAAACAACTTTGTGGCATTTTTATTTTCAGCAAAATGAGTTCAGCGGTATATATTTTTGTAAAAATATTGAGGATTGTGGAAAAAGATTGTGAGTATATTCGTGAAAAAAGTAGTTTTTTTTTTTTTTCATAGGTAAGAATTAAGTGCCAAATAGGGTATATAGTGTTTTTTGTTCTCAAATTTAGGAAATGGATACAAAAAATGGAAATGAAAACAAAATATGAGTTCTTGGAGGAACCAAATGTTGGAAAATAGCAATGAAAAAATAAGTTTAGATTCAACAATACAAACCTTAGAAAATTAGCAATAACAAAAATTAAAAGAGAAAGTTAGAAAGATTTCACAAAACTATAGAATCACACAATGAAGTTGTTCTTAAGGGTTGATTCGTACCACTCGAAGTAGAACTTGGTGTGATTGGCTCTCTTTACGAAACAACCCTCCAAAATTAGATTATAACAACGATCTTTGAGATGGACGCACTTCCAATAACAAAGAACCAAGAACAACCTTATATTTGCCAATTCTTAAACCCAAAAACAAAAATATAAAAATCCGTGGGAGAAGAAGAATAGCAAAAAAGCAGAATAGGGAGGTAGAGAGTGAGAATAGACCAGAGAGCATTAAGAGAAAAGCGATGTATGTTAGTATTATAAAAAAACCAAAGAAAATAGACTAGTGGACTTTCAATGGGCCAAAAGGTTAACAGACACTGTGCACAATAAATGCCTAACGGACTGCTCATTCAATGCCCAAAAGACTAGAAAAGGGAGGAGAGCTTGAGAGAAAAATAAGGTATGTTATGGTTATGGTTATGGTTATAAATGAGCCAAAGAAAATAGACTAATGGGCTTTCAATAGGCTAAAAGGTCAATGGGGAATTCGTTGAGGAATTTGTAGGGATCAATATTGGAGGTTTTTGTTTGGTCTGCCATGATTGAATCTTGAATCTCTGTGTGTGTTTTTGAGTGGAAGAGAAGATATGGGGAGAAAATGAGGTGATTATAACAGGCAGGAAAGTGTAGGTGTATGAAATGGACTATGCTGTTATGGACTAGTTTGTTTGGTAGATGCATACTTTATTACTTTAGACCTTTTTTTTTTTTTTTGGGGGGGGGCAGAAACTTTAGACTCTTCATTGACTTGCTTTGCTTCTCACTAAAAAAAAAAAAAAAAAATTGCTTGTTGTCCTATTATCTGTATATTAATTTCATTTTAATGCACACTTTATATGTATTTATTTTTTCCCTTTTTTTAAGTATTTCTATATTTGGCTTTTTTGTATATTAATATCATTTAATTGTATTTATTTAATTTCATTTAATGCACACTTTATTTGTATTTATTTTTGAAATTATTATTTGAGATTTATTAATAATATAAAAGGTCTTATTAAGATGCCATTAGAGCATTTGTTAATTGACTGTTTTAGAAGAAAAAAAATTTGATACCACTTTATTAGAAAATATTACAAAAAAAACTGTCAAAATTGTTTTTTTTTTTTTTTTTTTGAGAAGTTACATTTTTATTTTCTCATAAATTTTTTTTGAAAAAAAAAGTTTATAAACTAATGTTCATAGGTATTTGTTAACTTTTCCGTAATATAAATAACATATTTTATTGTAAAAAATTAAATCATACAATGTTTTTGAATCTAATTTTTATATATTCATAAATAAAAATCATTTTATTTAATTAACTCAAATAATATAATCTTAAGGTATTGTTTTTGCTTCATATATTTCACCATATATAATAAACACCATGTTAGAGCATTTTAATATTAATTAATAAAAATGAATAAATGTTACAATATAAGTGTAAAGATATGAGAGTGAATATAGAAGATGAGGAGTTAGTGAAAATGTTTAATCCCACATTGAAAAGGAGAGAGACTATTTTATTCTTTTTAATTGTGGTGATTAATGGGCTAACATGAATTGTCTCAAATATTGGGCTCCCATTCAGAGACAAGTCAGAGAAGGTCTGCACCGGTTACAAAATTAATTTCTCTCTTTAAATTAATAAAATTCAAAAGTATTATTCAGTTTCTCTTTGTGTCATTTCCATTTTCATTGTGTTTGCACCAACACACCAAAAAATTATTTTACATTTTTTAAAATAATTAAACGATTGAATTTATTTGAAAAATGCATCTAATTTTGTCCCAAAAAAAAAAAAAAAAACTTCCGAGTTGTCGAAAAATGTCCAAAGAATATACGAAGTATAAGCTTCGGAGTTGAAAAAGGTTATATGACTAATAAAGTTGAAGACTTTTTTTTTTTTTTGGGTGTGAAATAATTAAAATGTACTACCACCCCACTCAGCCCTTAAAGATTGGAGTATTATATTAGCATTGAGCCATATAGTGCATCAATAAATGTGTATAGAAAATTGACCCTATATTTATGATCTTGCAAGTTGCAACCAAGATCACGGACGACCTGTTTATTCAATTTAATTAGCGAAGAAAAAGGGCATGCATGGACCAGGTCCAGAACCACCTCAATTCCGGCCTCATTTATTGCCAACTATATATTAACAAACTCATAATTGATCATAAATTCGAGTCAATGATTGTCACGCCCCAAACCCCAAAGGGTCCAAAGCATGAGAAAGACGTCTCAAAGTACCTGTAGATTTTTCCTTTTTAACAATCCAATCCACATAAATCATATCAAGTACCAACATCAAGAATTATCATAATAATTCCATTGAATATACTCTCAAAATAAGTCAGAGATCTAAGCAATAATTACAAGGACCATTGGCCACAAAAGAATAGAGGTCTGAATAAATAATTACATATCATCAGCTTGTCCCATAAGTGGGAATAAAGTCACAACTACTATAATATACAAAAGAATGAGTCAAGCCTATTCTAAGATATAGATCATCTAATATCTCCATTACAAAAGTTCAACCTTCATCAGTAGTTAGGCTAACTACTGTTAGCCACCAAAAAGTTGTCTCAAAAGATTGTTGCCTACTCTGAAAAGTTTATAAAATAATGGGATGGGAAAGAGCCCAATAAGTAGCATAATTAATGGGGGTAGGGGAAATGCAAGTTTCATCTTCAATAATAATAATATGACACAAATGATTAAATAATGAAATACAAAGTTTCTCAAAGTAAATACCTTGAAACTATATACTATAATCTGTGAGCACCAACAATATAATTTCCAAAGCTATAATATCTAACATAAGGTAAATTATCACAAATATACCACACTACCACATAGACCGGTCAGGGGATCCACCCATTCACAACTGGCATGATATTGTCCTCTCTAGTATGCAAACTCTTAGCCCTATGGACAGCAGCTTCACCCATACCCTTAAGGTTTTTCTCTCCCCCCATGGGCAGCAAAGAGAGCGCGTCAAATAGAACCTCTTTTGCATGTGGTCTTTTGGCCCCATGGACAGCAACCTCACCCACACATAATCAAGGAACCTCTTCCCCCATAGGCAGCAAAGAAGAACGCGTCATCCAAAGTGAAAGGGCACTGACCTAGATCTAATTCCATTGTCACAAAGACTACGAAAACCAAATCGAGTGATCATCGAGAAATCACACATGGCATGGTGTTAAAACCACATAAGCTCCCAGGTTATATTACTTTGAAACACATAGTTCATATCCAAGTAGTTTCAGAAAAACCTTAAATAATCTAACTTCTACAAAGTTTGTAAGGTTTTCAACTTTATTCTTGTCAAAAATATTTTCTATCAATTTCCCAAATAACACAACAAGATAAGCATCTTTAAATTTTCCAATATACCATAAAATCCATGATTTCCTTATCAAATATCAAATAAAAGATGCTCATTTTTCATATCAACAATTCATGCATTTCCCCAAATGCAATACCAAATATGATGCATTTTCATATATATATATATTAAGGTTACGACACAATAGTTTTTAGGAAAATATAATTTCCATAGGTAGTTTCCAAAAGTGTCTAACCCAAAAACAATATTTATGTAATATGATTATTTTTCAAAAATCCCATTAAAAAGCTACTTACCTTGCAACCCGCAAAAAGCCTAATTCTCCAAGCTTTAAAGGAGATTAGCTAGAAACTCAACAATATCAAGCAAACCTAACACAATAAGCATAAAGCTTAAAATTGTATCTAGCTACAATTTAGAAATTGCCAAATAAGCACTTAATTAGGCAAGCCTAGTATTTAACCTCATCAATAATAATATATTACACTTCCAAAGTTTCTCAACAAATTGATTCACAAGGCATAAACTGATCCAATTTATAAAGTTAACCCCTTTAATATCATCTCCAACATAATGACTAGCTTCCATAAAATTTACACTACATCATTAAGAGACCCATGACAGCAAAATCAAAATATCCTCCAAGACAAAAAGTGTAGAACTTCAATTAACTCCAAATAAACCCAATGGCAATGGCAAAATTAGATTTACCAACCATCACATGTTATAACTCAAAACCCCTAAATTTTCCACCATAAATAAACCTTAGGCAGTCATCATTAGCACAAACCATATGCCCACTCATCAAATAATTCCACCAATACAAAACCCATACATACAAACACATAAATATCACTTTCAATGCTCATAAATCACATGGGTATCATTATTAAAACTTAGATAAAAATATAACCTCAAGCAAAATATAAAACTCACCAAAAGGATTAGAAATTTTACCTCAAAAAAAGGATGTGAAGGTGCTTATAGGTTCTTAACAATTTTCCGGTGATCTTGCCAGAAAAATAATGGTGAAATGGTGGTGGTGGTGTGCAAGTACCGGTGAGAGAGGATAAAAAGAGTAGAGAGGAGTGTATAAGAGAAAAGAAAAGAAAAGAAAGAAAATAAGAAGAAGGGATGGCTGGCTAAGTGATGAAGTGATAGTGTGAGATGAGTGGTGGGTAGTGAATGGGTAGGTGGGGCACGTGTGGTCCCAAAAATATCTCACCTTACATTTTTTTTTTTTTTTAAACTAACTGGGACGTTACAATAATATACTACTTCTTTGAAATACGAGCCAAAAAGGGGAAAATAAGTGTGGAATGAATCTCTCTTCAAATGGTCATGGTTGGATTAAATCCTCTAAAACTCTCTTCTTCTTCTTCTTCTTCCTTTTTTTTTTTTTTTTTTTTTTTTATGAGACTCTAAGGCCCTATTTGGTACATAATCTTAAACACATATTTTTAGTTTTTAAACAACAATACACGTATTTTCACACACGTTTTCACCCACACATATTTTCAAAAAAAACTGAAAATTGTTGTTTAAACACACGTATCAAACAGGGCCCTAAAACTCTTGTGATAATTCAAATGTAGATATTTTATTATATAACTTATTGTAACTAACTCAAAAAAAAAAGAAAAAAAAAAAAGAGTTAAGTATCATGATTTTTTTTTTATGACAACTGTAAGGACGCAGTTTGAGTCCTAAGCCCAAATGATAAAAGGATTTAGGCCCAAAGTGCCCAGTACAATGAATTTGTAGAGAGTGGGATGGAAAACTAGGTTCTAATAAGTTGGGTCACGGTTACAATGGATCCAGTAAACAATAAAACAAAAATAGACTGGATTTATCTAAGAAAAATTGACCTCGGCATAGTTTGAGGAGATCAGTTCTTGTATATATTACTTGAAGTTGGTTACAAATACAATTTTGATTGCTACAGTGTTTCTTTCTTAATTCTCTGATCCCTACTCTTCAGGGTCTTCTTTCTGTTTTATACTGCCTTCCTTCTTTCCTTTTTACCCTCCACGTGTAGGGCAGATTGCTGGTATTGATCCTTGTCCCACCAGCACCTTCCTGAAGTCTCTGGTAGTAGCTGTAAGGCTGAAAATTACTGTTCAGGTATCACTTTCACATTTATGTGGCTAGTTGGGTAGGTGCAGAGCATTCAATGCGGTGGTAGCAGTTTTCCCTTTAGATATTTCATGGCCTCCCTTTGTCCTGTTCCTTCTTGATACTTATCCTCATCAGTGGAATCATCCGGAACATCGCTGTTGATGTCAGACCGCATCTTCTAAACTCGGCTTTGCCTAGCCGAGGAAGCATTCATCCTCAAATCACTTCCCTGGAACATAACACCTAAATCCCTTCATTTATTTATTAATGCTGACCTCTATCACACGTTTATCCATCCTCGGATTTATGAGGTGTCCTCGGATTGGGCCCCCAGCCCAATACATTCTACTGGGCCTAATACCCCTACAAGAACTATCATGATTTTGATATGCATATAATTAGGAAAATTCTAAACATACTACAAATTTTACTATATAACTTATACAAACTAGCATAATAATAAATATTAGAATTGCCAATTAGCTTGACAATAATGTGATAAAATATAATCCACTTATTTAAAAATGACTATAATAAAGTTACTATTAGAAATTTAAAGCTGCTTATTGATTGTAAGGTTTAAAAAAATACTCATAATCTACCTTTTTCATACATCGAACGCCTTTTTCTAAAAGCCATTTGAGACACTCTCTGATGGTGGCCATATGGCCATGGTATTGTCAAAAATAAAAATAATATAGTCTTGGAAAATTGGTTTTGACTAAAATTCATTGTAAAGATCAAAAGAAATCGAAGATGTTCAAGTTTGAGGAGAGAATTATCAAGACACACTCATTTGATTTACTTATTTAGGTTGTGTTTGTTTTATTAAAAAAGTTTTATGAAAAACATTTTATACATTTATGGGAGTTTGGTTGGACAGAAAATCTAGTCAACCCAAAAACATTTTCTCTCTTGACTATAAAATAGACCTGATTTTGGCGTGAAATGTATTACATTTTTATTTTATAGCATTTCATTTTCAGCCAAAGCTCTCACACTCACACTCACACTATACACACCCAAAGCTACCAGTAACCACCTCCACACCGTCGGCCAAACATCGTCCTCCACGCACCATCACGCTCGTCCTCCACACCTCTACACAATCCCCCTTATCCACACCGCCGATCAGGTATGCTCTCTCTCAACGAGTGAAATAACATCTTCAATGTGCAAACCATTGGGCCACACATCTTGTTGGTAATTTCCGATTAACTGACCATCAAAATTTATTCTTCCTAAAAGTATGCTCAGGATCACATTATAATTTGTAGGGCATTTACCAACGGCATATTAAGTTCATAATTAACCAACAAAAAATTTCTTAAATATGGGCAGATTGTTGTAGGATCCCATGAAAACAACGATCTTTACAATAAGAAATCCATTTTAATCTACAGAAAGTATAGTTAACTCAATAAACAGAGAAGTTATTCTTTGTTTCCGTCGCATGTTTCTTCTCCCTCAAGGGTGAAGGAATGACTGTGGTACTAATGGTTGGGGATTTTCTAGAAAGATAGTCAGTAATCAAATTATCTTTTCCTTTGATATGCCTAACTTGGAAAGACCACTGTGAAAACCAATTTGACCATCTGAGCAGCTGAGGATGAGGGAGCATCTTTCTTTTGAACTGAAGCATTTTTGGAAAAGAAGACATATCCATTTCAACTAGAAAATTATGCCCAAGGAGATGAAATTGGAACTTTTCAATTCCATTCTTTACTGCAAGTATTTCTTTAAACGTGGAATGGTAATGGAGCTCTGAGGTCTTAAATGCACCACTTTTATATCCACAAATATTCCTTTTTTCCATCAGTTTCTTCAAAAAGAGCTGCTGCCCAATATTCATCACTGGCATCTGTTGACAAAGCATCATAATGTCTTCTGGTAGGAGTTGTTGGAAATGATAAAAGCTAGGGGCAATGATAAAAGTTGCTACCATACGGAGGAGTGAATGGTACCAATAGATAAAGATGCAATCTTCATCCTTTTTTTTTAAAGTGTTGAACACAATTAGTCTCATCCATCTCTTCCTTGGAACCAATCATCATATATATCCAGATCTGGGTCATGATTGTCATAATAAAGGTCATTGTTTATGAAATGATGGGCAGCCAGCAAAGGATTTGGTAGTTCCCAAGCATCAACATGTGGCAATTGCTGGTGATAGACTTCTGGAGTACTTGGAGCTGAGTCATTTGGGTTTTGAACTCCTATATTGAGTGTTTCTATCCACTTAAGTGCTTTCTGGCAACATGACCAAGAGGGGTCCACATGCACATGGAGAGAATTATTTGGATTAGTGAGCTAATGGACTTCTAGCGGGTGGAAAATTCCTTTTGCTTGAACATCATTTTTTGAATTAAACTTGACAATCATGGATCTTGCAGTAATTCTGTGTCCAAATCTTGGATGAGCTTCAGTGGTATATCGTTTCCAATCTCCATCATGAGCATCATTTTTGAGGATTTCAAACCAGAATTTTTCAAAATATCTATTATTGTTGGGGAAAATTAGCTTGTAAAATCCTGGTTCAAAATGGATGCACAAATAATACTCATTAAGCAAATACCACATGTAAAGGTAATGGAAAACAGTCCAATTGGATATCCAAAAGGCAAAAGGTGTTTTCCATGGCTGGTCAGGGTCAAGATAAATGGCTAGAAAATGGTTGTAATGTTGTTTAAGGTAATCATGGAGGATTCTGATGATTCTTTTGAATCTAGCTTCAAGGGTTAAGGTTTTTATGTGATTTCTTATATCTGAGGGAAGGCTTTCTATCATGTCAGTTATGGAATATGAATGTGAGGATGAGGATGGATCTGTGATAAGGTATACATACAAGAATGAAGGAATGACTATGGTACTAATGGTTGGGAATTTTCTAGAAAGATAGTCAATAATCAAATTATCTTTTCCTTTGATATACCTGACTTAGAAAGACCATTGTGAAAACCAATTTGACCATCTGAGCAGTTGAGGATGAGGGAGCATCTTTCTTTTGCACTGTAGCATTTTTGGAAAAGAAGACATCCATTTCAACTAGAAAATTATGCCCAAGGAGATGAAATTGGAACTTTTCAATTCCATTCTTTACTGCAAGTATTTCTTTAAACGGGGAATGGTAATGGAGCTTTGAGGTCTTAAATGCACCACTTTTATATCCATAAATATTCTTTTTTCCATCAATTTCTTCAAAAAGAGCTGTTGCCCAGTATTCATCACTGGCATCTATTTGTAGTACACGCTTGCCTGGTCTTGGAATTTGCAATGGAGGAAGCCTTTCTGCCAATTTTTTTCAGTTGTTGAACTGCTTCTGTATGGGTTGAATCCCATTCTGGGGGGTTCTTCTTCAAGAGTTGAGCTAGACAATTTCTGTACTTGGAAATCTTTGGTATGAAATCAAACATATATTAACAATTCCAAGAAACTATTGTATCTGTTTGGTAGTAGAAAGCTTGTCTGGAAACTCTTTAAGAGATGTAGCAATATGTGGCTGTAGAGTATACTTTCCATCTGAAATAGTCATCCCCAAAAACTCTATTGATATTTGCCCAATGACCAATTTTTCTCTGAAAGCATAATTCCTTGAGATTTCACTAAATTATAAAATTCAGCGAGCAATTTTTCATGAGAATCCGCATTTTTTGAGAAGAGAAGAATATCATCTACATAGATCAATGCATTTTCCAAGAGAGGTTGAAACCAGGTCACCATTGTTTTTTGGAACTAAGATGGAGCATTTTTTAGTCCAAAGGGCATAACCATCCACTGGTAATGATGATCTGGGATGCAAAATGCTTTTTTGTATCTATCTGCCAGATGGATTCCTAACTGCCAAAATCCTGCTTTGAGATCAAACTTCGAGAACACTTTTGCATTTGAAAGATGCTGGAAAAGAGCACTTTTGTTTGGCAAAGGAAACTTATCATCTGCTAGAAAATGATTGAGATCTTGGTAGTTGATTACTAATCTGAGTTTTCATCGGATTTGCTCAGCATGCTTGTTAACATAAAAGGCTTCACAAGCCCACGGGGAAGAAGTGGGTTCAATGAGTCCTTCAATAAGGAGTGTGGAGACCTCTTGTTTGGCTAGAGCTAAATGTTCTGGATTCATTCCTCTGTGGCTGGCTTTTGTAGGATTGACATCTTCATTCTTTTTAAAGGGAAGGTGTATAAAAAAGTCTGGGTTCATCCACAAGGGATTTGGATTTTTTTTGTAAGAACTCAGAATGGCTATTTGCACAACAATCTTTAATGATCTGGAATCTTAGGGAATCATAAGGATCAACAATAAACAAGTGAGGAACTTGAGTCCAAGTAAGGAGATGTTGTTTGTGTGAAAGTCCTTTTGATGACCATCTGAGACTAGGTATTTGGTGAAGGATATCAAAACCTATAAGAAGGTCTCTACCAGTGAGAGGTGATCTAAGAACCTGATGTTTTATGGTGAGGGTTGGGAAAATTCTGATGAGTATGGGTTTGCTTTTTTTTGTGATTGGGAACGTTTCTCTATTTGCTGCACGAAACATTTGGTAATGAGGTAACCAGAATTCTTCAGGTAAAATTTTGGGATGAATGATTGTTGCTGCTGCTCCTATATTAAAAAGGGCAATGACAGGGATAGGTCTGGAATATGTGTCAAGGAGAATGTGGACTTGGGTAATAGGAATGGGGCTTGCCAAAGAGACTAAAGCAAGCTAAGAAGTATAGATGACTTGAATTTCTGGATCTGAGGCTACTGATTTAGAATCTGAGTCTTCTTCTGTTGTAGAGTATCCCATGACTACTAGTGCTTGAGGAGAATATTCATCATCTAACGAATAGAGTGATTCTACATCAAAAAAGGGAGTATCTTCTGCATGAATCTGAGCTTGCTCAAGAAACTTTGCTGCCTTTTCTCTCTTTGGGCAATTTTTTGCAAAATGTCCTGGTTTTCTGCATACAAAGCAGACTTTGGAAGTCTTTCCTCTGAACTGCTTTTTCTTGAGGAATCTCCATTTCTTCTTCCTAAAAAACCTTTTCTTTGGTTCTACCTGGTATCTCTTCTTTAAAGAATACTTCCTGAAGTAGCTTCTCTTTTTTATCGCACAATCACAGCTTTTTTCATGACATTTAATCTGTAAATATTTCCTCTTGCAGCTGTCCTTGAGTTTATTGTGAATCTTTTCCATTTCTGAAAGGAATTTCCTTTGATTGCAGAGCTTTTCCAAGGCAATAAGCATATGCTAATAAATTTCTTCCAATAAGGCTTGATTCAAAGTTATTCTTTGGATATTCATCATGCGAAGGGTTTCGTCTCCCAATGGTCCTGTAAGCCTTGCAACAAATTTAGCAATTACTTGAGCAACTGTGAATTTGGAACATGGAGTTTAGCAGTACACCATGAGTACATGTCAAAAAACTTTTCATGCCACTTAGAAGGAGGAGCATCATCAACAATGAATAAATGCTTCGAATCTGTCATTAATGAATAGGTGAGACGAGTCTGGTTGTCAGAAACAAAAGGTGGAGGTGGAAAAATTGGTGGTGGAGGTGGAGGATAAAGAACATCATCTTCTTCTACTGTTGGTTGGTCATCTTGTTGATACATAAATATTCCATCAAGACCAAGATCAGAAAGATCCAAATCAGCATCAGCAATGATTAGGAGCACAGGCGGGTTATTTGAGTCTTCTAGAGTGATGGCTTTTAGGAAAGATGAAATTGGGTTTGGAGGATCAAGATCTATGGTCAACATATTCATATCTAGGGGTTTGGAGGATGCACCAACAATTGGATCTGAGTGTTGGGATAATGGGTATTTATCAGGGGAGGGTTTATTTTGTGATTGGCTTTGAGTCTTTGTTTTGGGTTAGATTGGATATGTTATGGCTGGAAAGATTCCACTACTCTTGAAAGGGTTATGATCAGGATGTATTATGGTTAAGGGTTGAAAGTTTTGACTTGTGAAATTGGACAAGAATTGAGAGGATAAGGGTATAGGCAAATCTTTGTACAACGACTGTCTGGATTGGTAAGGGGTATAGACAAACATTGGACAAGCCTGTGTTTCAGTCTTCTGGGATTTCTCTATAAACTAGAGTTGTGACAACAAATGTTTTCTTTCTTTTTCTTTTTGTCCCAAAAGGGGAAAGGAAACTAACATATCTTTGACTGTGGATGCAATAGTTTCAAGCTCTTGCTCTACATTCTTGATTTTCTTCTTCAAATCATTAGTAAAAGATTCGGATGATGAAAAAAGTCTATGTGATGGCTTTCGCCAATTTTTGCTTATTGTCAAGAATCTTTGAAAGAGCTTGATTTTGTGCCACAGCATTCTCTGCTTGCCAATTTAAAGCTGCCTCTACTGACGAAACTTGTTTTCGAGTTCCATCTGAATTAGTTCCAACAGGAGTTTTGATCTTCCAAACATGTCTTGTGTTGGCTTGGGGGTGATCAAAGTTTTCTAGTGGAGGAAAATCTTGATCATAAGAGGATGAAGGTCTGTCAATAGTATAGTAGGGTAAAGGGTTTTGTGTCTGGGTTTGTGTGAAAGGAGGAGGATGATATTTATGTAATTGAGGGAGGATATTTTGGTAATATGGAATCAATGGAGGTTTAGGCTTATGGTTAAGATCTTGTTTAGGCTTGGGTTCTTTGCATGGAGGAGAAGAATACTGGGGTTTCTGTTTTTTGGTTCTGGGATAAAAGACATAATAATCAAATTTTCCAGAAGGTTCTCCCAAGAGGTCTACTTCAAGATCGCCAGCTTCATAGCTTTCTTTCAATCTTTGCTGGAGAGATTTTCTTTCTTTCTTCTTCTCAGTTGATCATCATCATCAATTGATTCTTCTTTGCATTCATCACAATCACAAATATCCCACCATATATGACCAGAGGATTATTTTCCTTCATAACAAAGTTTTCCATCTTCACAGAATTCTTTAATTACAAGACCTTTTTCAGCAACATATGGTACAGGCTGCAACATTGCCATCTGGGTTGGAAAGACTGTTATGTCCTTCTTTTCTGGTGGAGCTTTCAGGAATCTTATTTCTACTTCTCCATTTTCTTTCTTGATAAAGAAAGGATTATTGAACTGGATCGACTAAATTGCTTGATGAAGTGACTCGTACTTCGTGATCCATGATTCTGGAAAAAGGGAAGTCATCTAATCCCTTATAAGCTATCTAGGGACAAATGTACACATCAGAGTTAATCCCAGATCAACTTGAATAAGCAATGCATCATTAATTTGAGCCATTTCTGGGATTGCTACGTCAAAGGCATGATTTTGGAGCCTATAAGCAAACTGATAATGGAGTGTAGCTGCATAAGTATCTTGTACTTGAGAAGCTCCAGTAATCTGAACTTGAACTTTGAGAGCATCACAAAGATGGGGATCTTTTAAAGGCATATTGAAATTTGGGAATAATGTGACAAAAACAGTTCCAACATTCAGAGTTTTCTGGATAGTACCAATAACTGCATGTTGATACTCCAAAAATTTGGAGTCAAGAAATGTCATTCTAGAAACTGCAGGGAGTCCCTTTCTTCCATGGAAAGTTAATGCCAACCTTACAGCACCAAAGTGGAGATGAGTATACCCTTGCTTTTGCCATGGGCTAACAAATTCCCTAGGAAGGGAAAGAGTAATGAAATTTTCACCATCATTTGTTGGAATATTAAACTGGTCAAACTTAGAGGCTTGAGCCAAAATCTTATAAGGCTTGATCCAGTCCAATAATCATTTCTTTATCAGGAAAGAAAATGGAAAAGTAGAAACAAGATTCCTGAAGGCTCCACCAGAAAAGAAGGATATAACAGTCTTTCCAACCCAGATGGCAATGTTGCAGCCCGTACCATATGTTGCTGAAAAAGGTCTTGTAATTAAAACATTCTATGAAAATGGAAAATCATCCTTTGGTCATATATGGTGGGATATTTGTGATTGTGATGAATGCAAAGAAGAATCAATTGATGATGATGATCAACTGAGAAGAAGAAAGAAAAAATATCTCCAGCAAAGCTTGAAAGAAAGATATGAAGCTGGTGATCCTAAAGTAGATCTCTTGGGACAACCTTCTGGAAAATTTGACTATTATGTCTTTTATCCCATAACCAAAAAACAGAAACCCCAGTCTTCTCCTCCTCCATGTAAAGAACCCAAGCCTAAACAAGATCTTAACCATAAGCCTAAACCTCCATTGATTCCATATTACCAAAATATCCTCCCTCAATTACATAAATATCATCCTCCTCCTTTCACACAAAACCCTTTATCCTGGAGGTTTAGGCTTATGGTTAAGATCTTGTTTAGGCTTGGGTTTTTTGCGTGGGGTCCACTCTCAAGTGAGGGAGAAGAAACATGCAACGGAAACAAGGTAGATTTTTTCCAATAAACAAAGGGTGTACCTTCACAGCCATCATATCCTGAAAAAGTGGCAGTATGCCAGTATCTATGTAGTAAACAATTAGTTTAGCAAAAATGTAGGAAACAATGAGTAGGATGAGCATAATCTTGTATACGTATATCGTAGAAAAATCAATATGACGTTATTCCTCTTTTAATTATTTTGTTCCTATGTCTATGTGTTTCCTAATGATGGAATCTCCAAATATGTCGAAGTGTCTGAGCCAATTACGATGACACTATCATGCTGGATCCTCTCTCTGATGCATAAAGAAAATAATGATTGCAACTGGAATCGTCATTACTCATTATCAACCTCTTTCGAGCTCCAAGTTCCAATGTGCAAATTCACCCAACAAAGCTGACAATCCGTCCCGGTAAAAAGTGGCTCACTAGCATAGTTGAAAGTTGGTTGGTTAAAGGGATAGTGGACAGGAAAGGCATGGGAAATTTACTTCTTCATTCAAAAATTTGATGATCTATTTATCAAAGCAGCCGTGCTTCCAAGCATGTATTACTCAGGAAGATAATGTAGAGTTATGAAGAAATTCCATCAGCTCAGGAAATAAAGATGTCAGAAGTGTTTTTATTTATTGGCTCTCAAAACTCCAGGCCCAAACATGTTAGGAATTTTTTACCCGCATTATGTGAACAGTTTATTGAAGTGACCCAGTATTTGTTAGAAGGTTGGATGACCATTTTTGGTAACTTTGAAAACAGTACGTATTCTGTTTTTATTTTCTATTTTCTTGGGATTGACACAGGAAAAACTTTGTTTTGGTTTATTTTTTGTTTTCATTTTCGTTTTCAATACTCAAAAAAATGTGTAAATGAAAATGGAATATGAAAACAACTTTGTGGCATTTTTATTTTCAGCAAAATGAGTTCAACAGTATATATTTTTGTAAAAATATTGAAGATTGTGAGTATATTAGTAAAAAAAGTAGTTTTTTTTTTCATATGTAAGAATTAAGTGCCAAATAGGGTACACAGTGTTTTTTGTTCTCAAATTTAGGACATGGATACAAAAAATGGAAATGAAAACAAAATATGAGTTCTTGGAGGAACCAAATGTTGGAAAATAGCTATGAAAAAACAAGTTTTGATTCAACAATACAAACCTTAGAAAATTAGCAATAACAAAAATTAAAAGAGAAAGTTAGAAACATTTCACAAAACTATAGAATCACACAATGAAGTTGTTCTTAAAGGTTGATTCATACCACTCGGAATAGAACTTAGTATGAGTGGCTCTCTTTACCAAACAATCCTCTAGAATTAGACTATAACAACGATCTTTGAGATGGACGCACTTCCAATAGCAAAGAATCAAGAACAACCTTATATTTGCCAATTCTTAAACCCAAAAACAAAAATATAAAAATCCATGGGAGAAGAAGAATAGCAAAAAAGCAGAATAGGGAGGTAGAGAGTGAGAGTAGACCAGAGAGCATTAAGAGAAAAGCGAGGTATGTTAGGGTTATAAAAAAACCAAAGAAAATAGACTAGTAGGCTAACAGACACTGTGCACAATAAATGCCTAACGGACTGCTCATTTAATGCCCAATAGGCTAGAAAAGGGAGGAGAGCTTGAGAGAAAAATAAGGTATGTTATGGTTATGGTTATAAATGAGCTGAAGAAAATAGACTAATGGGCTTTCAATGGGCTAAAAGGTCAATGGTCACTATGCATGATAAATGCCCAACGGGCTAGTCATTTAATGCCCAACAAACTAAAAAATAGAGAGAAAGCTTGAGAGAAAAATGAGATATGTTAGGGTTATAAATAAGCAGAAGAAAATAGATTAGTGGGCTTTCAACGGGCCCAAATGTCAACAATTACTGTGCACAATAAATGCCCAACAGGCTGCTCATTTAATTCCCAATAGGCTGAAAAGGGAGAGAGAAAAAAATGAAGGCTCAAAGCCAAACTTTTGGGTCTTACATGACCATGCGATATGGACAAGCCCAAATCCAACATTAGGCTCACAATCTTACGATTTCTCTTAAGTTTTCCAATGAATTATAAGTTATAAACACATAAGAGAACTCACTCCGAACTAATGTGGGACAAATAACAAAGAGCAAAAGTGTTTGAAACACACTCACCCACACCAACACCAAACAGGGCTCTTAGGGAGCTTAATCTCACGCTAATTTAGGCTTAACTCCCAAGTCCGTAAAGGTAGCTATCTTGGCCAGTTTAGGCTAATAAGTTTGTGCAATGTTACTAAGTTAGCTATAAGGTAATTACAAAAATCCTAGTAGCAAGAATGAGACCCCTCTTAAACAAAATGATCTCACCAACTCAAATCGAATTCTTAGCCGGAAAACTGGATAGCCGTTAATGTGGTGATTGTCCAATAGATTATTCATAGTTTTAACAAGAAAGCAAAAATAAGGACGGTTGGGATGAAGATTGGTATGCAAAAGGCACATAATGAAGTTTTATACTTGCTGTTTTCATATGCCTGAGCTTTAGTGAGGTGTTCATTAGGTGGGTGCAGTAATGTATCTTGACTATTATCTTCAATAATAATAATAATAATGATAAAACATAAAGTATTAGTTGGATTAATTAGATTTAAGTATTAAATAACAAAACAATTATTTTGTTTTCTTTTTGTCATTTTTCAAATCTAAAATCTATTATCAATTTGATTACCTAACGGATATAACAAATTAAAAACATTTATCACTGTAATTTATCAAACATTCCAGAAGGTAAAGAACTTTTGAGGTAAAGTTTGTGTAAAGATAGTTTTTCGTATTTTGTAATGTTTAGTAGAATCAGAAAAAATGAGTACAAAAAAAACTATCTTTACTTAGTCCATATAAATAAATGACTTATTTTTAAAGATTATTTTCCACTAAATTTTTTTTGGAAAAAAACTTTATCTTACAGCAAGTTAAATAAGAAAATGTAAAAAAAAAATTTTCAACTCATTTTAAGTTGCTACCAAACATAGAAAAATGAGATAGTTTTATAAAAAATACTTCTTCTTTTTAAATGATTCATTTTTTTAGAAAATATTATCGCCGAAACAAATAGAACAAAAAGCTCTCCTAAATCAATCATAAACTACCACTTAATTAGCCGACCCCTTCAAAGAGAGCCATATAATACCTGATTCCTTTATGGAGAACATCATAGAAAAGAGAGATACCGAGAAGGATTGATTTAGGTGCAATACTTTACTTTTTCTCACAAATTTTTTTATTTATATTTTTAACTTTTTAACTTTTTTTTAATATATTTAATTTAATGGTTGAGATTGAAAATTATTTTCAACTTTTAATCTCAATCATTAATTATAATTATATCAGGTGCAACTAATTTCAATTATTCCTGGAGTAAAAAACTAAAAATTAGGTGAAATTTTTATTTTTAACTAAAAGTTGTGAGAGATGATCTCAATCGTGTTTCTCGAAGCCAACACACTTGAATAGCCATGTGGGAAACAAATGGGAAGAGTGCATTGTACAAGTGTCTCTACTATCGACTACACCATAAAGGCCTTTCATAATGATGGAAAGTTGGAAACCCGAAATAAATAAAGCAAAGGTGCTTTTGAGCCTAACCATGCCCACGCCAGGCTTAGTATTCAGAGCTCAACGATGAGACATGAGGCCCATGACACCTCAATTATCAGACCAGTGACTATTTAATAGCATTACTTTGTGCCAATTAAGTGGTTGAATCCATTCCTGGAAATCAGATGTCATGTCCCACTCTCAGAACCTAAAGAATCTTTCTTATTGCTACCTTCCCATACCATTATCCTCACAATTTTTTACAAGATTCAATCATTGAATCCATATCAGCTAAATAAACGTAAGAGCTTCTTATAGCAAGGTGTAATTGGAATACATTGAGCATCAACAGTCGGATATTTTGGGTGCAAATAGCAAGAAGCAGACTCGTAATTTAGACTGTACAACAGATTTTTGTATGCTAATTTTCAACATCAAACAATTGAGGAAAACCCAATTTGTACTTCGCACAAAATCAGCTACTGGGTTCAAAGAACAAGTACAAAATTAGACCTGAAATTTGTAACTAGTCTATACGCTATACGTCGCATCAGTTGCAACATGGGTTTGGATTCTGTCAAGTGCATTTGAACATTTGAGAATTGGATATAACGACACGTGTCCAAAATTGGTCACATGCCCTATGTGGTGATCCAGTGTACCCTCGCAATACAGAAACTTGTAACACAAATTGGCAAAAGGCGATGTTCAGAAGTCATTTTAGATTCTAAAAAGGAAATATTCCAAGCAGAGCTGTCATCACTGTCAAGAATCTCACAATCAATTTAATACAAGTCACAAAGCGCATTAAAACTCCACGTTAAAGGAGATTTTAAAAGTCATTACATATAGCATAAGGCATAACACATTCTAGAGTAAGGAATACAATAATTAATCTGAAACTCAATTTCTTGCTGCCTTCTCAACTGTTGAAAAGAAGAATATATGCACTTTCGTTGTTACACCTTTCCTCATACTAATTATAAGGATAAGAACCATGTTAAAAATTTAAAATACATACCCTAGCTACCAAGTACAGGCTAATATGAGTCAACATAGTCAAACACTCAAACAGGCTTGCTGTATATATCGAGAAACCAGGTGATTTGATTTGATATGTAGGGGCTGTATACTTCTGCATCCTACTGAGCTGTTGAGAACACAAGGAATCATACTTAACCCCACGGTTAACTATCCAGTAGGTAATTTGGAAGCTCAATAATAGAGGCTAACATGAATCTCGTTTAAATTTGTTTTGCCCTTTATGGCAGCTAACATGAGAGTTAAGATTAAACATCTAATTCCACCACTATTTAAGAGAATTATTTAGGCATATAAATAGGCGAGCATAATAGAACTACCATATGTTTACCTCATGACAAGGCAATGGATTATGGTCCTTTTACGTAATAACATAGCAAATTGTAATCAGAAAAGGCCATATTAAGCTTGTGATTAGAACTTAGAACTCCAGAAGGCATAATGTTTCACCCACGAAATTGACATTGACCTTTCTCTCAACTCTGTTTATCTTATTTGTTTCAGACAAAGTAAATAAATTTAGGTAAATGCAACTCACATACTGTACAGAATTGATCCCGTGATCTCTCCCACTACTTTTATTGAAAGCAAATATGCATGAATTAATCAAAGAAATGAGTACAATCCAATCACATTATCGTTTTCCCATTTACACGGGCAGTGGAATTCCCACTTCGCTCAACAGTGACAGCAAATCACTTTGTAAAGGAGATGACTGGGGCCAAAGAGCTGTTCCATTCTACTGAAATTGATGCTCTTTTGGCATTAAAATCAGCCAACTTTCAAAAGGAAGCAGACAACCAGAAAGGGTAAATCTTCCCAGGGCCCCATAGGTCCTAAAGTCATAAAAGGCAAGCTGCTCATTCGATTCTAGTCTCAGGGCACTGAAAAAATTTGTTAAGGTGGCCTCACCATTTTAAAAAGTAAAAGAAACGTCTCCAAACCTCTTTTTACTGTTAGACCTGGGATTCCTAAAATTCAACAACTTGTGGGAGTAAAGGACAAGAGTGGGTTGCGCCTAAATGATAGCTCTCCAAAAGTTCATAACGAAAAGAAATTTGTAGGCCAGAGTAGTTATCCAACTAATGAAGCAACAACAGCTCTAATTCATCAATATAAACAATAATTTTTTTTTTCCATTCTTTTTGCATCAATTTCTACAAAACATGATAATTAGAAAACGCCCTACAACAGTACACTCTACAGTTAATGAAATTGGCAAACTAACATAACTCACCGGGCCTTCTTCTGGGACTTGAACGGGAAATTTGAAGGTGGTGAAGGTGAAAACTCAAATGGCAGGTGGGGTGGCTCAGTCTCACCAGATAACATACCCACAATTTCTTTCATTGTAGGCCGTTTAGCTGGCGATTTCTGCAAACATAGCAGTGCAATTGTAATGCAAAGCAATGCCTGCTCCTTATCCAATGAATGAATTGACAAATCAACAAGGTCCAAGAGCTTCCCATTGCGAGCGAGTTGCCTAGCCCACGAGATCAAATTAGCCCTCTCGAATTCTGACATTGGTGAGGCCGTGACTTGTAACGGCCTCCGCCCCGAAACAACAACCAAAAGCAAAACCCCAAAGCTATAAACATCGCATTTCTCTGATAGCAACCCACCACCACCATATTCAGGAGCAATGTAACACACAGTTCCTCTCATGCTCGGCGTGCTACTAACGCCACCACTCTTGGGTATATCTCCATTACCCCAATCTTGGCTATTTCTTCGACAACTTCTAAGCTCTCCACTTAGTCCATCCAACCACCAATCAATGCTACCTCTACTACTCTTCCTCTTCTTCCTCCCTTGTACAACCACCACATCCTCAACCTCATCATCATCATCATCCTTTTGCCACCACATTTCTCTATTACTACTTGAACCAAGCGCTCGTTTTTGCTTCTTCTTTGTCTTCCTTGAAAGCTCCTCACAAAACTCTTCCTTCCACCACTCCCTTGGCTTCCTATTCTTCTCCTTCCTTCTCATCCTTTCTTCATCCAAAGACGCCCACCAATCCAATCTTTTCCTCTGCTTCTTCTTATTCTGTTTCTGTTTCTGCTTCTGCTTCTGCTTATCCTCAATTTTCAAGGCCGACCCATCATTCTCAACCGAGCTCGGCGATGCAATCCATTCATTCTTAGGCCTCTCTTTCTTTATCTCACTCCCAATCCACTCCATCACATAGTCCTTCACTCTACCCGATTCAGACCCACCTCCATTATCTTGCTTCCACCACCAATCCCTCTTCGAACCCCCATTTTTTCTTCCATTCCCGATCAAATCCTTGCCACTATCAAGACTAATCTTATCGAAAAACCCCTCCGATGTGCTTGCCTTATCGACACCACCTTCAGGCGAAACCACCACTGCCACATTTTCCGGCGAGGCCTCAGAATCCAATATCCTAACCACACAACTGTCCGGAGATCGATCAACAATAACCTCATCGAACCCAGTGGCCACACTCTCAGTCTCCTCCAAAATAGACCCGTTATCCTCAGCAAACTCGACCACTCCGTCCTTCTTCTCCACAAGATCCTCGGTCTTCAACCTCGCTAAACCGAAATCTCCAATCTTGGCCTTGAAATCAGCATCTAACAGAATATTACTGGGCTTGATATCACCATGAACAACCGGTGGAGAACACAAATGGTGAAGATAAGAGAGACCCTTTGCGATATCGACAACAATGTTGAATCTTTTCGTCCATTCCATAAGCTCAGCACATTTCTTGTCAAGCAAAGCGTCTTGCAAGCTACGGTTAGGCATGTACTCGTACACCAGAATGAGTTTCCGGCCACGACGGTCAGAGGAGAAGCCGAGGAGAGAGAGGATGTGTGGGCAAGAGAGAAAGGAAGCGATGGAGAGCTCGTTGTGGAACTCACGTTCGCCTTGGAGAGAGCCAGGGGAGTCCATGAGCTTGAGAGCTAAGGCTTGGCCAGAAGGCAGAGTGGCCTTGTAGACAGAGCCGAAGCCACCGTGGCCGAGGAGTGTGGAGGGGGAGAATGACGAGGTGGAGCGGCGGAGGAGGGAGTAGGAGAAGCGGCGGCGCTGTTGGTCACATGGGGTGGTGCGGTTGCGAGAGAGTTTGCGGTAGAGGAGGAGAGAGAGGAGGAGGAAGAGAAGGATGAGGGTTAGAGTTAGGAGTATAGGGAGGAGTATGGGGAGGAGGGGAAGGCGGCGGTGGTGATGGTGGTGGTGGTGGCGGTGGTTGTTTGGTGGTTCCGGTGGTGATGGGAGGGATGGCATGGTTGTAAATATGTAAGAAATGGAGGGGGGTGGAGTTACAGAATTGAGAGTTTCATTTGGTGAAAGAGAGAGAGATTGTGGCTAAGGCTAAGGAAGAAGAACTGAAGCAGCAGAAGAAGGATGATACTGACCGATAGCTATCTATCACAACTCTCACAGCTCAGTTCTTCACCGTAACTCACACTTTTGTTTTGCTTTGTTTTGTTTATTAGGGTCGCTTTTGTTCATTATTACTTTTTTTATTGTTCATTATTACTAATACGACTATACATGGGAAGATTATTATTTTCAGTTGAAAAGCTTAAAATTATTTAATTGGCTTTTTTTTATTGAGCTTAAAATTAATTGCTAAAAGATGTCAACAACAAAAAATATTAATTGCTAAAAAGTAAACTCAACAACAACAAAAATGCCAAAATACAAAAAAAACCCCTAGGTTTGAATAAGTTGCAAAAATGCCACTCTAGAATTTCAATTCTTCCTTAGAGCATTCACATCAGTTCTTCTAAATTTTTTGTCTATTTTACACGAAAAAACCTACTTTTTCTATTTTACACATTCACTTTTACAAACCACCCACATCAGTTTATCTATTCTACACATTTATTTATTAAAATATTCATTATTTTACTAATTTTTATTATTCACTCCCTCACTGTCCCTCTTTCTCACAAACTCACAGCCACCATCACCACCCAGCCACCGTCACCACCATCATCAACAAACTCACAGCCACCATCACCACCCAGCCACCGTCACCACCATCATCAGAAACCAAACAAAAAACAGATATCAACCCACATGAAAAATCATCAGAAACCAAAAAATCCGATCATCCCTCTTTCTCACAAACTCACAGCCACCATCACCACCACCATCACCACCCAGCCACCGTCACCACCATCATCAGAAACCAAACAAAAAACAGATATCAACCCACATGAAAAATCATCAGAAACCAAAGAAAAATCCGATCAACCCACATACCGATCAACCCACACGAAAAATCAGATTCAACATCAGATCAACCAACACCGATCAACCCACACGAAAAATCAACGCCGATCAAAACGCCATCGTCTCCATGCCTCCATGCCTCCACGCCTCCATGCCTCCACGCCTCCCCAGATCAACCCACAACCCAAATCAACCCAGACCAAGCAAACCCACACAAACCAAGACCAACCCACACCATAAACTCAGATTAAACCACCGTTGAGACCTCCCCACGTCGCCGCCATCGATCATCGACCCAAACCCACACCGCCACCATCGAGACCACGCCACACGCCACACGCCGATCTCGCCACGCTGTGACCCACAGCGCCGATCTCGCCACGCTGTGAACTCCGGTGGCATGCTTTGAACGAGAGAGAGATGTGAGAGAGGGAGAGAGAACTGAGGATGAAAGGATTGGGTTTGGGTGGGTTTTTCGTGAGAGAAAGAGAGAGCGCAGAGAGGGAGGTGAGAGACAGTGGAAAGGAGAGAGAAAAAACTTTAAAAAACTAAATACACGGGCTACAGTGCCCGTGTAAATTTACACGGGTACTGTAGCTCGTTTAAAAATTTAGACGATTTTAGACGATTTTAAACGGACTGATGTGGGGTGTTTTTGGGTCCAAAATGTGTAAAAGTAGCCAAAATGTGTAAAATACACATTTATACACAATTATGCATGGGCTGATGTGAATGCTCTTATAGCTCTTAATTGACCCCTGAAACTTTTTTTTTTTTTTTTTTTTGAGAATGTCCTGAAACTAATTTAGGTTAGTTTTTATGGATAGAAAAATCATATAACTATCACCTGACTAGTGGAGTGAATCATTTGGTGAGTTTTCTTTATGCGGTCATATGATGGCCGCATGATTTTTCTGTCTATAAGAGTTAATCGAAGTTAGTCCTACGAGTCAATTTGACAAACATAGAAACATAAAGGAGATAAAAGAAAGAATTGAAACCTTAATTGTGTTTTCGCAACTGTCACTAACCTTGGAGGATGTTTTTGCATTTTGACCAAAAAATTACTCCCTCCGTCTCAATTTGTTTGTCCTGTTTGAAAAGTCAAACTTTTTAAGGGAACATCATTTATTGTCTTGTCTGCCTTATAAAAATGTATAAGTTTACAAAACTACCCTTAAATAAATTTATCAACTTTTTAAAAAATAGTTATTCTTAATGAGGCAACTAAAAATGTGCCCCAATTAAATTGATTTTTTTTTTAAATATTAGTTAGTTTTCTTTTCAAATAGTTTTAAAAATAAAGTAGGGGTATAATAGAAACATTAATAAACTAATAATTTTTATTTTTAGAAACAGGACAATATCTTGGGACATTCCAAAATGGAATAGATGACAAACAAACTAGGACGGAGGTAATAGTATAAATAATCCCCTGGAACAAATATATAATACATACTTTAAATATTTTTTATTTGTGAGTTTCAATTAGTACAACTGATAAAGTCTCTTATCGTGGAATAAAAAATCTAAGTTTGAGCTCTACCAACACAAAATAAATAAAATAAAATAAAAATCAATTAGTGTTTTACCCTAATGATAAGAGCAATTATTGTGAAGTTGACACCATGAGTTGAAATTCTAGCTGTGGGAGGAGGGGGCTTAAAGAATGAATATTACCAAATAGGTTTGGACCAATGAAGCAATTGGGCCCGACTACTCATTATCTCAAGCCCAGCACAATAAGGGTAATCCAGATAGTGAAACCAAGGAAGTCGACTCGCCTGAGGAAGCTGAGGAGTGTACACTCCTCAAGAGACTGTAAATGAACTACCAAGGTCGTATGACTGAACACCGAGGAAGGAAGTAGAGATGTGCAAGCAATGCAATGTGGAAGCTTCCAGATAAAGCACCTATCACCCCCACATTTAATGCACTGTACCAACCCAGCTAGCCATATTAATGGCAGAATGACCCTTAAACAATGTTACCACACCCTGCATCCTACTCTACTACCACCAACAAAGGAACGGTGGGACAAGTATCCAAGAAAGGATCAACGACTCTCTAAGTGAAAGGTAAGGATACAATCCCAGTAACTATATATAGTAGGAAAATTCCTCCTATTGGGGGACTGGAGAAACAGAGAACTCAAAAAGAGAGAGGAATTAGGAATTGTATAACCAAATGATTTGTTATCATAAGAACAATTGTTCCTCGAATAGCCTGACGAGAAAACTTGAATAATACTCTTTGCTTTTTCTTTCTACTAATCTCTTCTTAAACTATTGACTTAGATATTTCTTTTTCTTTAAATTCACCAATTGAGGCTACTAAGGCTCAAATGGTTGACCTTAACAATCCACCTCTACAAATAAATTGCATCAAGCTTATATTTCAGCCCATTCCTATTTGACTGGGGTTTAGTTTCTTGTGTTGCCCCCTACACTAGCATATCCATCAAATTAAAATAAAATAAAATAATGTTTTTGTTTAATAGATAAATAGTGGGGAAGCTAGTCTCACTTAAACCTTTACATGCCTCAAATCTCAAAATTATGACATAATGTTTTTATAATAATTCGATGGTTGAAGAAAGGGAATTCAAATCTATAACATTATTAATTCTAAAAAGTGTCAATTAATGTACAAGACTCTTCTTAACATAATCAACATAATCATGATGACTAAGATCCAATGGTGACTGTGAAGTTATAAACTATGATTAACAAAAATTATTCGAATATGAGAAAAAGTAGTAAAACTCACGGAGCTCGAAGCAGAGGAAGTATTAGCCAGCGGTTTCATTAGTGGCCACGTGTTGCTCTCTTATTGGAGTGGAGTCTGATTTTTTTTTAATAAATAAAATAAATTTCCCAAATTTAACCATGTGAGTTTGAGTTGGTGTAGTTGTCATTTACTAACGAGGTGGAGAGTTGGTCGTATGTAGATGTAGTTTGGGAAAGGCGAAAGGCCACGCGCCAAAGTAAATCACGTGGGGATCAGCCGATCAGGTATTATTTGAAGTTTTATTATGAGTCCACCTGTCAGGCCACGTTCGTGGGGTCCACACTAAGTCTATAAAAAACAAATCAATGAAGTCACCAATCCAACGTGCTTCTTGAGGTCGCGTGGGAGTTGAGTTGAGTTGAGTTTGTATTTTGTTTTTGTCACAGTTTTGTTTGTTTGTTTATTTAATATTCAAACTCTTTTTTTTGCTAAACTTAATATTCAAACTCTTGGTTTTGGGTTTGATTCGCAGCTACATTAGCGGAAGGATGAGGACCAGGTTGTGCCCTCATCCATATGGAGTTTTGTGGTGTTTGAGTTTGACCTTTTTTTATATATAAAAAGTACCAACTAATTCCTTTTTCGTAAAGTGTTTTTGAATGGGACTGACTACACACATACCAACTGTAGCTATCACTAGCTTCGTTCCAGGATTCTTCATTTCTCAACTCTCTTTTTTATTTATTTAACTTTTTAAAATTAGTTACTGTAGGAAAACAGTCAATCCTATTAAATATTGTTAACCCCAATAAAAAATAATAATAATAGGCCCATGGTTAACAGAAAACAACATTAGGGCTGACTTTTGGGGCTTAGAAAAAAAAGATTGGTCTACCGCCTAAAAGAAAAATATATATGTCAAAATCTTGGTAAAAAGCCTTTTTTTTAACTATCATGTGACATGTGCAGTTTGTTTTTAAATTTTTTAAAAATAAATTTTTTTAATTTTATATTTAATTTTTTTTAAATTTTTTATATTAAAAAAAACGCAGTTTAAACTAGAGTGCAAAGATTTGGAGAAGTAATCCAAAACGATTTGCATAGAGACAAAACATCCTAATCTCCTATTTTGAATTGGCATGAAAAGCAGTAAAAGAGTAGCAATATAATTTTTCTAAAGGCACTTTTATGTGTTAGTTTGGATTGCACTGAAATTTTATTTTAATGCGTTTGCGTCTCTGTCAATGGGTCCCGTGCACTGTTCACGGGACTCACAACAGGAATAGAGTCAGGATTAAGAGTTAGAAGGGGCAAAAATATAAACAATTTTTTTTTTTAAACTCCAAATAAACATTCATTTAGCGTTAACAAACCATCAACAAAAACAAATACATAAAATCTTTGTTTTTTAATACATTAAAATGCATTAACAAGCACTCATTACACACGGCAGACAAGCCTCAACAACTAATTAAAACACACTAACAGGCAAGCAGTGTATACAATCAGCTAAAAAAAAAAAAATACAGACAAAATTTAACATTGTCAAACGCAATGCACAACACATGGGTGATGTGATGTGTTAGTCATAACTATTTTTAAAAAAAAACTACTTTCACTTTATTAAAGAGAGAACTCTACCCCTCTCTCTCATATTTTCGGTAAGTGTAGATTGTAGAGAGTTCTTCCATCTCCCTGCCTCTTTTTTTTATTTCTCTTTCACAACTCAGATTATCAACCAACAAAAATTTAGCAATTTTTTGCACTAGAGATTCCGACATGAGAGAGAGATAAGATATTCATATTCCCATAATAAGAAAAAAGAAGAAGAGAGATTGATCTATTTCTTACTTCTGCTATTGCTCTGTTGTGTTGTGCCTGTGCTTGTTGTGTTGCCGCTGCCCAACCCTTCCCACTCCCAGGTCTCACTTAGAAAGTTAGGGTTTTCTTTTCTTTTCTTTTTTCCTTTTATTTTTTGGGTGTTTTGTGTGTTGTAAATTGTAATGTCAAGTGTGTGTGGGTGTTCTCCTAGGCTAGTTGTTAGAATCGGCTTAGGCTCTTCTTTTTTTCGCCTTGCGTGGGTTTGTTTTAGATGTTGTTTAGGCTTAAGTTTGCTCTGAGGCTAATATTTTTGAGCTTGTCAATAAATTTTTTATAGCTTTTAAAAAAATCAATAATATTGTTAAGAGGCAAAATGCAAATTTATTGAAACAAATTGCTAAATTTAATACATTATATATACTAGCTTTTAAAAAAAAAAAAAAAAAAATTGGGGGGGGGGGGGGGGGGGGGGCATTGCCCCCCACGTCCAAATACAGCTCCGTCCCTGACCCACAAGTTGTTTAATTCAGCAAAATTTTCATTAAAACTGGGTCTTATGTACTATTCACACATTTAAAAATTATTTTGTTACAGTGTTTTCAGTTTTCAACAATAAGCGATATCCAAATAGACCCTATATTAAAAAAATAACTTGATTAAAAAACTATAATAATTAATTAATCTGAAACTTTTGCTATGTATAAAATAACCTACAATTGTTTTAAGACGTAACAAGATAACAATGAAAATATTGGTTATAAATGTTGCACAATGTAAAAATGTGAGTAAGATTGTGTTCGTGCATTTTAAATTAAATTACGTTAAAACTTAAATTAATTGAATATTAATAAAGAGGTGAGTTATAGTGAAATTTGTTAAAAAAAGAGTTTAACATGTATGTAAGTTAAATTAAATTAATTAAGCGGAGTTATCTAAACTAATAAATAACATATAGGTTATGAGAAGGATTGGAAGACAACATATATATATATATATATATAGCTATGCTACGGACTAATTTCATATCAAGAGTGAAGGAAGAGAAAAAGTTAAAGCAAAGAGCTCTCTCTTCTTTTTCTATAATATTTGTGAGTAGTGTGTGAGAGTGAGTGAATTCAACAATTTTCCTAAACACTTGAGAGATTTTGGGTCAAAGAAAGGTGTTTCTTTTGGAGAAGCTTTGAGCTTAACCACTTATGCAGAGTTGGTCCGAGCTACACAACAAACTGTTGGGTTGTTGTATCTTGGAGGAGACAAGTCAAAAGTGAATTTCTGCTGCATCAGTTTCTAGGCTTTTCCAACTGCAAAGAGCTTGAATCTCCTTAAAGAAAGCGAGATTTTAGTGCCTCAGTCCGACATTGTTCGTTTATATTTTTATTTGTATTGTAACCAAAATATCATTTTCTTGGTAATTTCTCCAACAGAATGTCCAAATAAATTGAACATTAATACCAATTATGAAATTGAAAATGTGAAAGATGTTCTTGGAGACAAAATAGAAAATTAAAATAGTGACTAGATGAAAAAAAAGACATAAATGCATGCTTAGTTTACACATCTATTTTCCAGGAGCATCTTATTTGAATAGGTTGGTACGTTCTAGTATTTGTATTTCTAATAAAGACATTTAATGTTCAAATCTACCCTCTCTCTACTATTGAATAATAATAATAAAATTTTTACACACCTGTTTATGGGAAAATGATATTCAATCCCTTTTGTTTTATTCTCTATTTTATTTTAGAATGTTCTAGAAATATGGAGTTTTCAAAATCCAATGAATATAATATTTATAACTTCCTTAATTTATTAGCTAGTTGATACTTTATTTAAAAAGTTAATAAAAAGAAACATGTTGGAAAACTCATGACTTTTTTTATTTATTTAAAAGGTAATTTATTAACAAAAACCCTATAGACACACCAAAAAAACCTTACAACATTCTTACAAGCATGTATTGTGAGTTATAATTTTTTTTTCTCTTATTTTATTTTATTTTGTATTGCAACTTTATAATATCTTAATTTATTATAAAAACTTTGTGGAATATGTAAGGACCATCTGCATAAGAACCCACGCATTAAACTATTTTTTCTTAAAAGGTTAGATTCTTCTATTCACAGTTAACAAAATAAGACTTAAAGAATATTAATACGCCCCCTTTAGTTCAAAAAGTAAATCTAATCCACAAACTGCCATCAGTTATCCAAATTCAAGAATAATTAAAAACTAAAAAAGTTAACAAAAATAAAATGGAAGGGTGGGTTGGTAATTGTAAGATGGGTTTTGACTTGTATGTAGCTTCGTTGAAGGAATCTAAAGAGTCTAATAATAGTATAGTAGATACGAAGCAAAAAAGAAAGAGTAGCTTTGCAGCTTAAACGAGAGGAAAAGGTCAAAGAAGAGAGCAAAAAAACAAAGAGAAAAAGTTGAGAAGAGTTAAGAGTAATGAATTGAAACTGAGATCATGTGAGTCCCACTCCATTACTACTACTCCTCCAACCTTTTTCACTATCTAAAAGTTGGAACCCACGCTTGTCGGGGGCTGACTCCCTGAGAGTGAGAGTGATATTTCCCAGACCCGCTTTGTTTTTTCTGCTGAACGAAAAAAATGGGTTTTCAGTGTCTACTCATCAACCCTACGTTATGTGACGGCAATTAATAATAACATGAGTACTACCAGAGTCTTGTTAAGGTCACTTATCGCTCAAATCACTCATCAAGTGAAGCAATTCTAAAACTCCTACTATCAAGCCACACCCCCAGTCCCAAACCAGCTTTTTGTTAAATTGTGATGATGATTTCCAAGAATTTGCTCACTCTAAGATATTATTTTCTTTGTTGAACAATTTGGTTATTGGTGGCCTTATTATTATCTGATACATTGTCATATTGATATTATCTCCTCAAGTCCCACCCTGTTTCTCACACCCATGACCCACCCACCCAACCACCCAGATACACACTCACACATCACATGGAAATATTCCCTGCGGGATTGTCTACGATACGTACCACGTTTCATGTGGTTGGAAATTTCTCTCATCTATTTTGGCCTTTTGTTATGAATATTCAATACTAGTAGACTAGTAGTATTTATAGTTATAGATGGTTGATGACAAATTTGGCTGGATTATTAGGATTTATTTATGGTTGAGGCACTGGGTTTGGTATCTTATCTTATGCATTTAAACTTTGAGGTGGCAGAGGCAGACAACAGGCTTTTCATTTATGGACTCACTCGATTTCACGGGAGATATAGGAATGGACTAAAAATCACGAGGGTGTATAAATCTTTGGGCCTAGTAGTAAATAGTAATTGAGCTCAACAATACTTTAATCCCCTGAAATATGCCTTTTTGTGAAAATTTTGTGGTATTCCTAAAGTTTATCTTTTCTATGCCAACTTCATTGTTAAAAAACTTTTTCATATTAACGGCAATAAGAGAAACTTGTCCTATGTTGAACTATTAAATTCAATTCGACAAGAAACACATTTTAATATTCCTACCAATGTGAGTTTGTATTTATGATGTGTATTGTAGCAAAAAGAATCTAAAAAACATCAAGGCAGATAAATCTCTTCTTCCTACTGATGCAGTACTTTTATAGAAACCATAACAACATTGCCCTTACTTAATCTAAATTGCTGAAATTCCATCACATGAAGTCCTAATTATCTGATTACAATCTCTCAAAACATTCTTTGGTCCACTTCAGCTTACCTCAGCATGAGTACATGTGAGAACTTCAAACAGCCACACCTTTCGCCATTCAATCTCCGTCTCCGGCTGCTTAAATACTAAAGGAGAAAATAAAAATCATCATAAGTTCAGTAGAAAACACACAAGGCCTTTAATGAGGGAGACTAATTGCAAACTTGAAAAGAAGCATAGTAGCAAACTCAATATATGCCTTAGGAACCAGTGGGATTGCAACCAAACCAATAGAACAAGTGAAATCCTTGAAAAGTACCAGAACTAATAGATAAGCAGTGAGTTAAAATGAGAAATCTCAATGCAAGTTCTAATGGACATTTGTTTTTGCCTACAGTTCTAAACGCCTTTTTTTTTTTTTCTTGAATTATTTGGATTAAGTAGCAAATGTCGCAAAAAAAGTTCAAGAATTATCCATAAATAATTTCATTCTGACAAATTCAATTAAAGTGAACTAAGGTGGAAGCCAAAATTCGATTAAACATAGAGACGTGTATGACGTTTGAAAAATTATTAGTAAGCAAGGCAGAACATGATCATGATTACAGGATGATACAGCTGAAACCAAGAATATAAAAAATATGTTATTTTCCACACCAGCACATAAAACAGGATCGAAATCTATTGCAAAATAAGCAAAATAATTTATCTCTATCCAGTCATTAAAGCATACACAAGAGGTCAGACCACATACTCCAGCAGGAATTCTGCAGGAAGCCTACTGCAGCTTGGCATCACCATTTTCTTGGACACTAGTCACTGGAGTTGTGGAGCCACTCTTCCTTGATTGCCCTGTAATAGTTCGGCCCATGAACTTTCCTGCTTTGCTCAGTCCACTGCCAACAGCTCCAAGGCCAGTTCCCACAAGCCCAACTCCAGCACCAACACCACTTCCCACAAGCCCAACTCCAGCACCAACACCAGTACCCACAAATCCAACACCAGACCCAACCAGTGTTGCAGCTCCGTCAATTGCATCCATTGTACTCCCTATAACTCCTGCTTCTTTCAGTTTCTTTCTTGCTTCTAGGATCATCTTCTCTTCTTCTAGAGCAGCCAACTGCTCTTCCTTGTTAAAGTCGTGGTATAAGACCTAAAATTAAAAAAATAACAATACCCTTGAATTAAAAAAATAAAAATAAAAATAAAATTTTATGTAAAGAAGGGACAAGACCCCCCCTGCATAGAATACATATGATGTGAATGAGAAATTTTTTATAATTATATTGCAGGCCTTTCTTTAACATACAATAGAAGACACATCACTAATAAAAATGAGAAGCAATTTCTACCTTAATTGTAAGAGTCCCTCTATCCTTTTTATCTTTTATTTTCAGCATGTCAAGTGATGGTTGCAGTCTCAAATCAAGCTCTTTCTCGGTTTCAGCTTCCAGGTCATTCAAAGTTAGCTTTGCTATTCCCAATCTCTTGTCTTGCCCAATGTCCTGATCAAAAACCTGTTGGTTCATGAACATTAGTTGCATTACTAGTAACAGAGGCATGAGATTTACAGGTTATAGGCAGTAGATAATTAGGGGGAGGGGGGGTACATATTGGCAACTCAGCTACATATAGAGATATATGGCCAGACCATAACATGAAAATAGCAGAGTTCCTGTAGTAGGAACTGTTATAATTCAAATTAGGCACTTATAATTCAAAGTAGGCACACGTAAAATTGTATCTATGATGGTAAGCTGGCAACAGGTAATGCATTTTCCCCTCTAAAATTTATGTGTGACTGTGCAAGCATGAGTCTCTGTGTATGTAACAACAGAACTTCCTCCAGATATGACCAAAACTTACATCCATGAGCTCAAAAGATCCTACAATATAGTGTGCATTATATTTGCATGTCCGTTACATCTCTTCTAACATTACTTTTTTTTTTAGGGGGGTGGGGGGGATAAGTGATAAGCATTATTAAGAAATAGTGAGGTATGAAAATCAAAAATAGAAGCACAATGTGTGCAACCCCACGCCCATGCAAAAAAGGCGCATAGGAAAAGAATTTCAATTGCTCTAAAGATTTCTCAGTGTCATTAAACATGTGAGAATTCTGCTCCTTCCACACTAGCCACATCAACATGAGTACATCATGGCACCATATTCCAGATGCCCAAAGAATGTTTTCCAAATCCATTCCTCTGACCACAAAGAAGGGACAATACTGCTGGAGGCATCACCCATTGAACCCCAAACATCCGAAAGACTTCATTCTGCAATGCAAATACAACATCACAATGGAGCAGTAAATGGTCCACTGTTTCTCTGCTACAACAAAATAAGCAACGCCAGCCCACTAATGAAAAACCCCTCTTGTTGATGTTGTCAATAGTGAGAATTTTACCCCACAATGCTGTCCAAAAAAATAAAGCCACTCTCATAGGGGACTTAACCCCTCCATACATTCTTCCAAGGGAAATAATTTCCATTGGTACCATGGATAGCCTTGTAATAGGTTCAAACATTTCTTGAAACTTGATTTAGCTATCCCATGCTTTCCTAGTTCTTATAAGATATCCACAATCCACTCCCAACCCTCATCCAAAATGCTAAATTTCAGGAGCTCAAAAGTCCAATTTATTGACATACCCATTCTTTTTATCTCTACTAAGTTCCCACCATCAATATTACTACGCCTCAGCTCCCAGCTAATGGCTGAGCAAAAAAAAATTGTTTGGGGAACCATGGCTAAGTTTAATCCTATAAATATACACAATTGGAAGTGTAGTTTTAAAGATCTAGTTATATGTGTCCTAGGGTTGACAAATCTTTAAATTTGGGTTTTTATTTAACAAGTTATGGTCAATTTTATATCAAGGGGCAAACCTGTAAATTTCGAAATCCCTGCAAATTAAGGGTTTTGGTAGTTTACTCGAGTTTAGAATTTTCTAGTAGATCCTAAACCTTTTCTTCCCTTTATCTTCTATTTTCTCCCTTTCTCTACTCTCTTTTCCTCCTCTTTCTTGTGATATTATTCATAGGTACTGTTTATACAACCCCTAAACACCATAAAATTCTCTCTTTTCCTTCTTCCTTACAACCCCAAGTCTAGCCCTTTCTTTTTACAATTTACATATCACAATCCTATAGATATTTAAATGCTATTTCGTTACAAAATGTTTTGCTGTTTTTCTAACTTTTTTTTTTTTTTGATTGGTAATAAAACTTTCATTCAAAAAAACTGAGCATCATGTTCACAATGGTGAACATTCTGATCAAGAAAAATTACAGCAGGTTCAAAGACTCAATCTAATAAAATGTAAGAAATCAGAAATGAAAATACAATTCGTAAAACCCCAAACATGCGCCCACTAAAACAAAGTACCAAAGAGAAGAGCTTTTAAAAGATCTAAGGTTCCCTCCTTGTCTTCAAAGATGTGTTTATTACGTTCTGTCCAAACCAGCCAAATTAAGCATGCCGGGACCATATTCCATATGGTTGACAGATACTTTCCAAACCAGTTTCTCCAAGCAAAGAGGAGAGAGCTAACTGTCATCGGCATTACCCAATGGATCCCAAATACCTCGAAAATTGCACTCCATAAAGCATCAGAAAACTTACAGTGGAGAAGAAGATGATCCACAGTTTCCCCATCACAACAACACAAACAACACCTATTAACCAAGGTCTGACCACGCTTGACTAGCTTAACACTTGGAAGTTTTAATCTATGGATATCTTTTATTTCCTTCTATAAAGAGTATAAATATCAGGTGCAGCTGGCAAAAACTCTCAGAAAAACCAGATCAAATTGAAGTGATTATAAAATATGATCTAGTTTGGATATGGGACCTAATTGGCACCCTTTTTAGCCTACTTTAGTTACTATTGAGTCTAAATATCAAGTAACTTTACACGAAATTGCAGCTAGTTCAATTTGAATTAAATTTAGGGCACTCTATTTCGGTGCCTTAACTATATTAGCAGTTCAGTTTCAATCATGAATTATCAACTTAATCCTTAAGAGGGTCTGAAAATGGTTTAACATTACCTTTGTGCTCATTTTCCAATTAGAAATAAAGTGATTTCCTTGAAATTAGAATAAAAATCGAGTCTAATACAAGGCCCAAAAGTTCAAAAGAGGTACAATTTTTATCATTTCGGCAATTAAATTTAACAGCAAATGGAGGCAAGGGTAGTATTGAACCGTTCTCAAAACTTCAAGGAAAAAATTAAACAAAAAAAGGGAGTGGGGAGGGGGCTAAATTGGACTCTGATATATCCTATAGTTAACTTTAATCCTTACTAATACAAGGCCCAAAATTTCAAAAGAGGTACAATTTTTATCATTTCGGCAATCAACTTTAACAGAAAATGGAGGCAAGGGTAGCATTGAATCGTTCTCAAAACTTCAAGGAAAAAATTTAACAAAAAAAGGGAGTGGGGAAGGGGCTAAATTGGACTCTGATATAGAGTTTAGGAAGCAAAATAATAGTTGGGCCTTGAGTTTAATTAAAGTAGGGGTAATTTGGCAAATTCAATATTTTATATAATAAGTTGTATGCCTACACAAGAGCCTTATGAGTCTTTACTATTTTTTTCTAGTGTTTCCTACTTGTTTTAGTGGTTCTTTTTAATTATTCAAGAGATATAGAGTTTCTAGGAAAAAGAATGCCAATAGCCTATATAAAAGCCTTTATATAATCTATCAAAATTCCAGCAGCTTTTATTAAACCTTTTTAACTTTTATGAGTGTGATTGCCTTATCCTTCCTTACATATAATTGCCTGGACTTTCTAAACCACATTTCTACCGTTAAAACATAAACAACTTAGACAAGTTTGAAAATTTCTTAAAAAAACATCTGCACTCTTTCATACAAGTTAAATTAAATAAACACTGTGCACTAAAAATGAATCCTACTAACCAAGAATTTTTAGATTCTAGCAGAAGTACAATACTAAGAGAAACGGCAGAAGAGTATAGCAAGGCAGAAAAAGTAGTATTAGTGGATCAAAACCTCAAGTATAAGGGACTGTGTCTCCTTGTCTTCTGCAATCAAGTCAAATGTTTGATTCCAAACAGGATTCAGATTGTTATCAACAACCTTTGTTTTGACCTTGAATAGTGGCCGAATATACACAACAACATAAGGATCAGATTTTCCAATCATTTCCATGTTCTTCAAATCACTTGCTTTTACGATTGTCAAGGTAATCTTTCCCTGTGGTTTAAGCTCTAATTCACTGCATAAAAAAGAAAAAAAAAAAAAAGGAAAAAGAAAAAAAAAAGGCACACTTAACTAGCTTAACATTTGTGATGAACTGAACACACAAAAAAATCATCTAAATACAACCAATTTAAAGACAGCATATATTTGAACATAAACGAGTGAAAAGGAGGAGATATCCACAGGAGAACCCCATTAACCAATTTTGAACTCTCTGGCTATCTTAAGATAATCACTTGAGTAGTTTTGCAGCAATTTGAAACCTCAAAATAAAACCAAGCAGACAGGAAGGAACAAAAAATATATGATTCATGGTTACCTTGTATCAACAGGTATACCGCCAATTGGAACAATAATCCTATGGGGCCACTGGAGCATATCTGTGACAATCGTATTGACAGTATCCTACCAAATATAGTGTAAACTGCATAATGAGTCTAAGTAAGAATACAAAATCAACCAGGAGGGCTAGATATGAAAATAAAACTTACATCAATCATATCTGAAATTCCAGGGATGGCTGTTAAGCTACCACCAACAGCCTTCAGGGTATAATCAATTCTAGGCTTTGGCTGATTAAATGTAAATAAGCATTAGACAATTTTAAAACAACAGTAACTAATTTGAAGAAGAAGAAGAAGTAGAAGTGAAATAGTAACTATGCTCATTATTTTATTAGATATAATCTCACTAAAACCATAAGATGTAATAACTTGATTGCTTAGACTGAATTTGATAGAAAAGCGGGAGGATAATAAGATAACAATTTTCCCCCATATGCATTTGGTTGGAGGGATGGAAGAGAGTGAAGATGGAATGTTGATGTCAATTTCCTCTGTTTGCTTGAGAAAAAGAATAGGAGGAAAGAAATAATAATTTATATCAATTTGCTATTACACATAAATAAAAGTTTTGAAAATTTTATTTTACAACATGAAGTTTTATAATAATAATAATTAATCATGTAATACCATACTGTAGTTCATTGTGTAATGTATAGTACTATTATTGTCGTTTTATTTATTTTCAGATCCCACTTAATATTTTATAAATAACAACAAAATCATGCAAATTGTATATTTCACATTTGATAAAAGTTGAAATATTAGCCAAAAAAAAAGGTGAAATAAGAAAAGCGAATTTGAAAATCGGGGAAAATTGGAAATACAATGTTGGAAAGCGAGAGGATAGAGCCATAGAGGGAAAAATGAATTGGTCATCCCTTTTTCCATCCTTCTTTATTCATATCTACCACACAGTAGAAAACTCTCCTCCCCCTTTTTCCACTTTTCAATTTCAATCCTCCCTAAAAAGTATTCTACCAAACCATTCCTTAGGGAGAAAAAGGTGGGAAAGGAAAAAAAAAATTGATTTATCACTCCAGAGAGCTTATTAAATCTATGCACGCATCATACCTTCTCTATTTCCAATTTCTACTCCATCAAACTTAAATGTCACTTACATGACAAAGCTATTTACATTTTCTGGTAACATGATAATTTCTAGCATAAACACTAATTTGGAAATAACATGTATGCTATAGATACATGAACCCCACTTCCTATTAGATACAGGTACCTGTACGGCTGTACCAGGTTCAACAGTAGTACAACCTGTATTAGAGTTCTGGAAAAGAACTTATTCAACAAATGGAGGACAGGTAAATAAAACCTTATTATATATTTGCAAGCAGTTCAAAAATCTTCTCTGACATACCTCAGAAAGTAGGGCAACAACAACAGCAGAAATACAAGGGATCTCTTCAGCAAGTTGGAAAATAACACGAGCAACAGTGAAGACTTGAAGATCCTTCAACTGAGGCAGATGGCACCATAACAGTATTTAATTCAATACTATATACCATAACTTGAATTGTTAAGGAGGAGAAATTAACATAAACTTATATCCAATACAAATGATATTTTTCAAAGTTGATGATGCACCAACCTGGATGGGTATTGAAGCAACAAGGGCAGCTTCAACGCCTAAAATGATGCTTGTATCACCACCCCACCTGAAATCAATATCCATTATAATCTGACCTTCCTTAAGATTCTGAACACGTATACCTGCATTGAAATTCAATGGACAATAAAGTATAACAGTTACATCACATATTTAAGGGGAAACGGGAAATATATAGGGAAAAAAAATCAGAAACTTGATAATACTTGAAAAATGAAATTTTACTCATTAATTAAAAAATATATATATGCCCCACCATTGATCATAAGAAAGAAAAAACAAGCACAACATGATGACTCTATAAGCTGTAAATGTATCTTAAAGAGCTATATATTTCAAAGACTATAGATCATTGAGGCAAACTTGCCTACATTGAAGTTAAAGTGTACCTTATAGGGTACAGCATTCTTGGGAAATCAAAGATGTTAAGGAAAAGAATAGATTACTCCGATTCTTCAATTGAATAAAATAGGCACATTTAATTTTGCCTATTAAAGTCTCATTTAATCAGAAAATCTTTTCTTCATGTGGAACATTTTTGTCCTTCTTGTTTTGACCTCCCTAAGCAAATAGGTTTTTTTATTTTTTATTTTTTTTACAAGATAGAAATTCTACTCTAGCCTAATCTAAGTGTATATGTGTGTGAAGCTCTCTCCTAGAGACTTGAACCCCGGCCCTGCTCCCAACACCCCACAAGCATTTATACTTGTAGAGTGACCATCACACCAAGGGTGTGCGGTGATTCCTTGAGCAAATAATTGATCAGACTCCATAATTCCCCCTTTTTTTTTATAAGAACACTTGGCTTGTGATGGGGCTTACTTGTTATTATGGCCTGATCTCAGTTTTAATTAGCAAATAATCTGACTTCTTGATAACAGAACAAACTTCAAGCACTTCTCCCTTATTGCCAACTTTTTCTAATGTTTTCAAGATTGGAACTGAAGCTATGCTCTTTTCACACACACACACAGAGAGAGAGAGAGAGAGAGAGAGAGAGAGAGAGAGAGAGAGAGAGAGAGAGAGAGAGAGAGTACTAGTACTTTGATAGTTGATATTCACCAAAATAAACAAAGCACACTGTAAAATAATTGCGATAATTTTTACAGGGAAAAATTTATATACATATACATACATACATATATATATATATATATATATATATATATATTTCCCTTAAAAATACTCATTTACCATTGACTATATATTTTGAGAGACGGTTGAAGATCATCTACGCTATGTTTGTTTCGGCATAAAATATTTCCAAATATATATTTTCTGCATTTCCTGGTAGTTAGTGCAGCTGAAAATCTTAATTAACAGTAAAAATAACTTGCAATCAATGGAAAATAACCCAAAAGAGATACAAATGATTTATGCTTCTCCATATTACACAACTTCCCTTCCCAACAAAAAGATAAAAATTAAATTAAAAGCTCTCGAGTCTCAATGGTAATTGGTGCAAACACTAGATGCAAAACCCCCAATCACACAGCTCGATGATGGAGGCCTAATACTCTTTGGACCTAATTAATGTTGATTGATGCTAATGGATGCTAAGATATTTTGGATTATTTTTAGGAATTAATGTTATTAATTTTATTCATGTATTTAATACAATTGGTATTTTTTTCATGCTTTTCCAGCTTTAATAATACTTTTTCTTACCTATCAAAAAAATAATAATAATAATAATTGGTTACTATTTCTTTCCTTTCCTTGATGTAACTTCATAACTCTATTCAAAGGCCCCATAACTTAGTGTTGGAGAGTTACTGAGTTTTCATTTTATTAACAAAACTAGCTTTGGAATTTTCCTCCGATGGCTTAGTGTTAGGTATCTGATTCCTAGGACTTTTATCTTTCTTTTCACCACTTGGTGCTAACTCCAAGCAACCCTAGTGCTGACTCCCAAGTTTTATCTTTTTGTGTTGTTCTTCTTCTTTTATCCATTCCCCACATTGTCACCTTTGAAATCGCTTTGTGTATCATTAGTAAGCTTCTCTCTCTCTCTCTCACACACACACACACACCCCATATACACCAATTTGCCATCTACCCACATACATTGAATGAAGCCAATGTGATCAAATCAACAATCAGAAACAAAGCCAGAGTAATCAGTCGTGATCAAGATTATTATTATTTCTCTTCTTCTGAATTTTCCAATACCGCAGATTGGATTGACAGTCAAATTTATTTTTTCTTAAACCTAATCATTGGTTCCTCTCTTGCCACTCTCTACACTGATACTAATCTTAGCCGAAGTAAGCAATAATGGTTGACCATAAACATATTTAACCAAAAAAAGAAAAGAAAAGTTGATTTTGGTAAATAATAAGTTGAAATGAAGCTGATTGGAATCAATCTTGAATAGATGTATTAAAAATGGTAAAAAATAGCATTTGCAATTCTCCTCACGATTAAATACAACAACAACACACACCTACAGGTGGATTTACTAAAATGCATTTAGGAAAAACAAAAAAAAGAAAAAAAAGAAGAAGAAAGAAGAATAAGAATTATGAACAATATAACTGGAGAAGAAATAAGCAACTAATGAAAGCTCTGCATTTAGGAAAAAAAGAAACAAAAAAAAAAAAGAAAAAAAAAAAGAAGAAGAAGAATAAGAATTATGAACAATATAATTGAAGAAGAAATAAGCAACTAATAAATATCAAAATGGAAAAACCAACTAGATAAACCAAAATCAGGATATTATCATATTACAGGGTCAGCTCACAACCATATAACTAAACTCTGGAGTATGCAATTTTAGTAGATGGCTCCCAAAAAGAGAGAGACCAGACAGTTGAGATCATTTTGTTTATTTGGAGCAAATGGTTGATGATTTTTAATGCTTGTGAACTAATGAATATGTGTGTTTTTAAAAATTAATTTTTAGGTTGATTTTTCTAGTTGCTCTATGTACTATTCAGTATTTCAATGAAATTTTTTTATATAATTATATGGAATTACATGAAACGTTAATGATTTTCTATGTGAGATAATAATGTGCACTTTCAGGAACATTCGGATGCAACCAATTATAGGAAAACAAATCATTTTCCTTGAAAATATTTCCAGTCCAAAAAAATTAATATATCTTACACCAAAGTGGACAGAGCGTTATATATTAATCTTTTTAGTTTTCTACCATACAGTTGAAGAAGAGATAAGGATATGCAAGTATGGATTCTTTTCTTTTATCATATCGAGGCTGAGTTAACAAACAACCTAAATATGTTTTGAGCAAATAGGAAACAAATGGAAGAGAAGATCTGAACAACAAGAGAGGTGGGAGAAAAAAGACAAACGGGAAATTGGCTTTCCTCTACCACCTTAAAAGCTGATTAGCTAATAAAGAAGCAAATTTTCATTCACCTGAAAAAGGGGCAAGCAAACATACTCCTAAGGCGGTGGTGATGTACACTTCAACCCTACTTATAAAAACATTTTAGGACTTAACAGACTTATTAACCTCCTTCCATAAAAATTCTAAAAACTTCTTGCATGCAATACATTCTTAAAGAAATGCAGTAAAATTCAGTAAGAACTAAGAGTTAAGAAATGTCTAGGGTATCTCTACGACATAAAACTACAGCAGTCAAACAAAAAGGTACACACACATACACATTGAGAGTGAGAGAGAGAGATCTACAAGTAATTAATGATTCATACCTTCAATTTTGGGAGCCACATTACCAAGGGACAATTTGTTGAATTTTAAAGCTGTAATTCCAGGTGGTCGGTATTCTTCAAGAAGAGGTTCAACAGATTCTTTTATAACGATTTCTGCTGCCTGAGAAAAAACACATCCAACAACTTTGATTTGAATATTTCATAAAAAAATTACACATATGGTTCCAGCACGGTTGCTTAAATTTCTTCGTTCTCTATTCTTCTACTGTACATAATTTTCCCCCTCCTCCCTCTTCATGTCTGCCTCATCCTCTATGAACAGATTTCATTAATTTATCCAACAAACACTCATACACACACATACACATTTCAAAACTAATTCCTAATTCCAATAAAGTTAAGGATAGCCAAACTTGGTCCTGGGATCTACAACTGATATTTTCGTATCTGTGAAGTAATAGATAGAAGAAGACAGTCTTTCTTACAGGGGACATTCTACGATGTAGAGGCTTTGATTTTGTTGACTGGTGCATTATGTGTCGTTGTAATGGGGAGACAGTGAATCATTTGCTTCTCCATTGTGAAAAAGCTTATCAGTTGTGGAGCTTGGTTTTTAGATCTTTTGGGATTTCTTGGGTCTTGCCAAGATCGGTTGCAGATACGCTTTTCGGTTGGTGGAATTGGTTGGGAAAGCACTCTTCTAGCATTTGGAATTTAGCTCCGCTATACCTAATGTGGTGTATTTGGAGGGAGCGAAATTGGCAAACTTTTGAGGACAGGGACAAATCCGATGACCAGTTGCTTGCTTATTTTAGTGGTTCTCTCTTTGATTGGTTTAGGGCTTGGGGACTCACCTCTAATGATTCTCTCCCTTTGTTTCTTAGTTCTCTCCTTTGTAATTAGCTCTTTGTTGTTTTCCATTTGTTTTCGTGTTTCTTTTTCTTTCTTTCTGTTTGTTTCTTTCTCTGTAATCTTTGTTCTGCCTTATGTTTTCATAAGGTAGTTTCTTGAATATACATCTTTCTTAATTATCAAAAAATATATATATATAATAAATGAGTAGAAGGGAATTGAAGGACAAGTACCCACTACAATCACTTGAAAGAAAAGTTGCTTGAAAACCAATAAGCTATCTCAGAAATTCTATTTTGCATCATGAGACCACATAAAAATGCATGAGGTCCACATAAGCTTTCATGACCGCATTCTTTTATCTTATATCAGCCCCTAATATTTCTTCAATTACAAGATTATTTATTCTTCGTCCATGGATGGCCCTGTGGTTCCACAGGCAACACAATAATTAAAAGTCAATTTTCATTTTTCAGTCAAGATAACTGGAAGCTTAGTGATATGTTCTTCAATAATTAAAAGACAATTGACTGCCACCTTGATTAGTACTATTTACAACAATTAAGGGCCTAAAGTGAACAAGGATGCCAAACTTAATGACTGCATAATTGTTACATTCTAACCGAGAAAAATATCTTACGACAATTTGGTATACAACAACAATATGCATATTATCTGACAGGGGCAGCAAGTGAAAAGGCTTACATCTGCAACATATGGCCACATTTTGCTTAGTTGCTTGTTCAGCCATTTCACCTGAAAATGCCAACCAAAGTATGTCATAAAGTGGAGCAACAACATCAAGCCCCATCAAAATAATTTCACAAAAGAACAAACTTTTTTGAAACATCGCCAAGCATGATTAGCTTTAAACCTCGGAACTGGAAATGAAGAGCTTAACTCAGACTGCCACAGGTATTGCAAAGCCAAATAATTTGTTCAATAATCAAATGAACTTTTTGCCATTTCAATCTCACTCTCTCTCTCTCTCTTTTCTTTTTAATGTTGATAGGATCTAAGTCGAGTTTTCAGAAACTTGAAAGTATAAAACTGATCACGTTTCTAAAATCCTAAAGATATTTAAAACACGTTGCAATTAAAAGCAAATCAAATTATGAATTGTTTCCTTTCTGTTCATCATAAAAAATAATATTGGGAGGGGAGGTGGAGGCAGGTCAAACCCGTGACATAGGAGGGGAGAATTTTCATAATTTACAAAACAGAGGCAAGTTCTGCTCAAAAGGTTGGAAAAAAATATTAAAACCTTATCAGACAATCAAATAATAACAACCATAAAAAAATAAAACAAGAACCAACCTGTTCAAAGACAGGGAAAGATATCCATTCAGGAAAATTTTCACCGCAAATTTTCTTCAAATCTTCTCGATCAAGGGACCCAAGGAGTTTTATATCAACAGCCTACAAAAGAAAAGAAATCATACTGGATATTTTGCACCAAGTGAATGAATCCGCCTGAAATATGAAGTCAATCTTTAGATATACATGCCCAATCTTAAGTTTTTTGCATTTCAACAACATTACATTCTTTTTTGCTGCTACTCATTAAGTGCATTTTATCCCTCTTTCTTTTCTAATAAGTTAAAGGTAAAACAACAACATTTTTTTGTTGTTGATAAATTGTTACTAGCGGGAGAGGAGGGATTTGAACCCTAGTTCCCCTCATAAAGGAGACCAATCAATGCCATTGAATTACAAGGCTCTTGAAAACTACTTAAAACTTTTCAGCCATAGTAAAAACTAAAAAGATCAAATGCTTGCAGATATCGTACCTCACTTCCTTCTTCTTTTTTCTTTCTAATTATTCTTGGTTCTAATTGAAATGTCAGCTCAGCTAAAGCTGCTGAAAAGAAACCCACTAGCATCAGCAAGCAACAAAGGCCCCAGATGAGCAGAAGGGTCCAAATAGGTAACTAGTTGGCTCCAAGAAACGGGTCTAACAAGATAATTGCCTTATTGTGCACATCTTCTATGCAAGTAATCCGACTTCGGCTTAAAAACCTTTAGCAATCATTTACTAAGGGTACCCCAAACACCAGTGTATGTGCTTAGTGTCATATATTTTGTTCACAACTGATCCCAACCCAGAATTGACAGCCGATGTAAAATTTAGTCACTCTATTATGTATTGTTCCACTACATATTCTTGTTGTTTACCAAACAATAAAAACACACCTGGAAGTGCATTTGATACCAGAACTAACAGAAATTGCCATATTTCGACGAAATTTAACCATCTCAGAATAATGCTAAACTCGAAATTTTTACAAACCAATTCTCTCATACAAGCCTCAAGATATCTCTAACCTATCTCAAACCAATAATCACTCTCACACCGCAAATTGTTTTACAACAAAAGGAATTCAACAACAACAGCAAATTAGAAGGAAACGAAGCTTAGGATGATACGAATTATCGTAAAAATTGGCATACCTTAGCAATTCGCTTGGTGCTTCGGTAACGCATCATGTGTTTCCATCCAGCCATCAACGCAATCCCGAACACCATCCCCATGAAAATCCCCGAAATCAACCCCATTTTCCTTTTTTTTTTTTTTTTTCCCTCAGATTCCAATCACAAATTCCTCTACAAAAAAAAAAAAAAAAAAAAAAAAACACTAAATCACCAAAAATTCATAACCGAATTTCAAAAAAAAAAAAAAGAAACAAAAAGCACAAATTAACAAACACATACATGAGTGAGAGAGAGAGAGAGAGGCGTAGACTTACAGAGAGAGTAACTGACGAAAAGGAGAGGGAATGGATGAGGGAGAGAGAGAAATAATTGTGAAGTTTTTCTCACTCTAGAAAGTATCGGTTTTCTTTTTTAGTGTCTGGCACTGGCTGGTTCTAAACGTCGCAATCTCAGATAGCTGTGGGAATTCATTGTAAGCTTTTATTATTATTACTACTTCATCAATTTTGGAAAAAAAAAAAAAATACAATTTATATATATATTACGAAGCATTTGCATTCAATTTCAAGGCCTGTAGGCCATACCATAGAGAAGAGAAGAGAATAGCCTCTCTGTCTTCTCCTTCAGCCTCTTCGGTTTGATACTTACAAAGAGTATTTTCAACCGACACGTTAGAATATATAAATGTATGGTATGTATTAATTTGCAATTTGCAATTTGCAATTACATTTTTGGCCCGTTGGGTTCTTTTACTTTGTGGCAATATCTTAGCGGAAGAAACAAGGGAAAGCCAAATATGCGAGGGATAAAATTGGATAGTAGCTTATAAATTCTATAAAAGTATACGGACTTTTCTTTTTTTGGGTGTTTCTACTATTCATCTCCAGTGCGTGGGAGTCCCGTGTGTTTGTGTTACCGACTTGACATCAAATCTCAATTTCGCAATCCAAGCAGCTTTTTAACCCTCTTGTTTGTCCCAATCAAGATTCGCTGCCCCTCCATTAGAGGAAGAATATATTTTTTGTTTTTTTTAATGAATTTTAATATAACGTGGATTGGTTGGCATTGTTAAATGAAAAATGATCAAACAGTTCCTTTATGGGTAAATTTTATTACTAGTATTATTTTCCCATTTCTTTTAGTTTTTGGCAGTGAGATTCGAGTATACAATATTTGATCCAAAAGAAGGTGGAAGTAGCAGAGTTTATGATTGACCAAGTTTAGTCATGTGTTTTCTCAAAACAAAAAAAAAAGGTTTAGTCATGTGTACACATGTGCCGCTTTACGCGTTTTTTAGGATCCACAGAAACCGGGCATAGAGCCATGTCGTTTGCTCTTCTTCATTTTTAATCAAATTATCAATGACAAGCATGCCTACTTTGTTGCCAAATTGCCTATGGCTACTTATTTGGTTCGTTGTTTTCTTTCTTTCATTTTCAACATTTTCTTATTTGTAGCCACATTTTCTATACTCTCGCTGAGGATACTCTTGAATAGTAGCACTTACACCAATTTATATTTAACATCAATCATGCACAAATCACAGTGACGTGCAACACATTTTCAATTTTGATGTTGCAATTCGTCAAAAGGCGTTTTAACTTTTGTGGGATCCATCCGTTACATATATTTATCATTGAACTTCTTTGCTTTGTTCTTGTAGTTCTGTTTCTCAGCTTTTTTTTATTTTTAATTTTTTTTTATTTTTAATTTTTTTTTTGTATATATATATATATAAAACACAATCTTATATTGCAATTCTTCAAAAGGCTTTTTAACTTCCATTCCTACCATCTGGTCAACTGTAAACTTGCCTTGAGCCCAAGGCAATCCTTGCCACAGATTTCAAGTAACGTAGGTACAGGAAAATTGTGATTGTGACATATATAATAAGTAACCAAATTTCACAGAAAGGAAAAGAAAAGAAAAAAATCTCAATGTATTTCATGTATTTTATCATTAAAATCAACAAGAAATGAGAAATACAACTCTAAGCAGTGATCCAGAAGTTTGTTTTATAATCCATATAGAAAGAAAGAATGTAATCCACTCTAAAAGGCCATGCTCATATCCGCACCCAAACACATCTCAGAACTGAACAAATGAAATCCCAAGTATTTTTCAACTCTATCTCCAGCTGGCCGACATATGTGACGCAATTACTAAAATATCCTACAACAACAATCAAAATACCATCTCTACCCCAACGGGCCCCACCTTAAAAAAATACTATAATTTAAATTCAAAAAACAGACAGCAATTCAAAAAGAATAAAAAAACTAACACACAACACGCCGGTCAGACTAGCGCCGGCTCTGAAGCCTGAGTTCGCCGGCGACTGGGGGAAAGTGATCGGCGGAGACTGAGCCGAATCGGGACCAGGTGGCTCGAGGTACGGCGGCGGAGGTGGCTGGTTGAGGTATGGAGGCAAACCGAGGCCGTGATTGACTTGGATCTCGAAGGCCATGCCGCTCTGGCATTGAGCACCGTCGTCGGCGTCGGAGAAGTAGTAGTTGGGACCCGCGATGGTCAACGGCACCGCCACGGTCAACGATTTCTCGAACTGGTTCTGGCCGCCGTCGTACTGGTACGTATCACCGTCCTCAGATTCGTCCATGGTGCAGTTCTGGTATACGGTTTCGTTGTAGGTCTGGATCACCGTCGTGTTCGAAATCGAAATGAAAACTACAGAAAATTTTAACAAAACGACAAGATTAATTATTTAACTAAGAACTAAAAAAAGTAACAGAGAAATTAAAAAAAAGAAAAAGAAAAAGAATGTCGTTTGGATGCTCAGAAAGTGAAAGCAGCGAAAGCTCATTGAAAACGACATCGTCTTGATCCGTCAAAAAGAAATAAAATGCTTTAGTTGCTTACTGAGATAGTCTCCGAGATTGAAGGCCCGGGTGGCGGCCCAAGCCGAGTAATTAGTGGCGGAAGTGTTGGTGGTGGAATTGAAGAACCACCCGACGGTGCCGCCTACAGTGTGGTTGTTGTAACCGGTAACTGGAGCAGGAGCAGGAGCGTTTGATGCGGCTGTAGCGGCGGCGATCAGTAGTGCAATCATGACCGTTAGATTCGCCATGGTCAATGTCGCCATGGCCATTGGGTCTGACGACTTTTTTTTTTTTTTTTTTTTTTTTCCGATTTGAGAGTTCAATTGGGGTTGTTAAGCTGTACCTGCTTAGCTGTGTGTTCTTTATGGGCTTTCTTGAAAGAGTTCTGCTGCTACATTTTTTTTTTTATAGAGGTTTGTTAATTAAAAGAATTGTATAATGTGTCACTGTAAGTCAATAACTCCCTTCTCAAAAAAAAAAAAAAAAAGTCAATAACTCGATGCTACAGGGAAGATGGGTGCTGTGCTTCCGGGCTGTGGAGTGTGGAGTGTGGACCATGTGGTTCGTGCAGTCCAAAGAGGCAGGTACCAATTCAAACCTCTCTTATTCCTTCAATTTATTTTTATTTATCAGAGTAAATTACACTTTCAATTCTAAATTATCACCCTAATTATACTTTTTTATTTTTCTGTTTTTTACTATCGAAATGCACAACCAACCCCCTTATTTTAAAAATATTAAACATCTATCATATGTTTTGTTATTAACTCTAAAGAAATTTAACAATGAAAGATCAACTAATCCATTAACGGTTTATTTTAAAAGAATAGATAAATGATTTTTCAATGTTAAATTCTGTTATACTTAACATCAAAACAAATGACAGGAGGACATTGAAATAAAATTATGACATTGGAGTCAATTCTCGGTTTCAATATACTTTTGGTGCGATAGTCACTCTACAAGTATAAGTGTTTATGGGGTGTGGGAGAGTTATATATACTTAAATTAGACTAGAATATAATTTTTTATTTTGTATATATTAAAAAAAAAAAGTGAAAGAATGTAATTTGCCCAATTATTAGTAAGATATATAATATGTAGCATCCATTTAATTTTCTGTTAATAAATTCATGTTTTTAGTAATTAACTAATCATGCACTCTTTTCATCCTGTCAATTTGTTTGCTCTTCGTGCTGAGTTATATGATAAAATTTTTTTAACTTTGTTTAGTACTTTAGAATAGAATTAACCCATATTTTGCTAAATTAAAATGCAAATATGATGACATAATGCAATTAAAGGAAAAAAGTCTAGCTGATGGACCCCTTTTTATGTGTATGTGGGCTGAACATGTGTGTGTGGGTTTATATCTTTATATCCAATGCGGACCTAGGCTAAGTGTATGTTTCGGATTTGGGCTAGGCTATAAGAGCTGATGGGCCCAATATTGAGAGCTGATGGGCTGGTTTAGAGGGTTGGACCTACGGTTGGGCCCAAAACTGAAATTATCAACCAATTGGTTGATAATTTTTTTGGCAATTGGATAGTGAGGCTAGCACAAAAAAAAAGAACATGTCCATACACGAATGGATGGTTTTAGTATTACTAGTGTGTGTTGCACGTGCAAGTCACGTGTTGGCCTTTTAGTGAGAAAATTAATATAAATTTTTTTTATTGAAGAAGTAAAAAGTCATGTATTTAAATTTAAAATAGCTATTTAAATATCTATGTACTATAACAATTTCTTAGAACTTATTTACTAAATGTAATATCTACTCACCAAAAAATGCTACAAAGAATGATAATGAATGTCATCATTTTTCTATAATATTTAAATTTTCGCAATGAATGATAATTGTGGAGGAGGATTTGTTCCAAGCCCGCAAGCAGTTTGTCCGCTTTGGGGCCGAAGGACCCGTACGGCTTTGTTCTTTGCAAGCAATGTGAGCAGTTTTTGAGACTTGCTCCTATATCAAAGAAAGATGCGTCCCACTCATGCCTTATAAGCCTTAGCTAAAGGCAAGAGTGTACCACTACAACACTTTATTTTTAGCTATGGTGGGTCCTAGTCTAATATTTTATTATTTTATTTTAGAGTAATGTAACTTCCACAATATTTCATAATAAATCTTAGGTGGTAAATTGCTACTGGTTTTAAATTGGGCTAACCACTTTTAACCGTGCATTTAAAAATAAAATAAAAAGCCAACTGAAGAAAATTGTGCCTAAAACAATGAGTTTTGGCTTACTAAATTTGACTAAACAAAAAAAGAAGCCTAGGAACACAACAAAATATCACACAAAAAAGAAGTTTAGGAATATAACAAAATGTCACAACATTTTCGTAATATTTTTTATTTCCAGTTGTGGTAGGTCCCAGTTTGATATTTTATTATTTAATTTTTACGTCTACAGCATTTTTCACAACAAATTTTAGGTAAAAAATTATTACTGGTTTTAAAATTATGCATTAAAAAAAAGACAAACAAAAAGACAATACAAGAAAATTGTGCGTGAAACGTACAGTGGATTTTGGCTCACCCAATTTGACTATATATACTAAAAAAGAAGTCTAAGAATACAACAAAATATTAAAACATTTTCACAATACTTTTATTTTTAGGATCCGAATAAATATATATTTTTATTTTATTTGAGAGAAATGCTACATCCATAATATTTTTAGAACAAATTATAAATGACAAGTTGTTATTGGTTTTAAATTGAGCCCACTACTAATAGCACTTTTTTATCCTTCAAAAATACCTTGCCACATAAAATTTGTTACAAAATTATTGTGAAAATGTTATGTACATAGCATTTCTTTTTATTTTATTTTATTTTGATCTATAAGGAACTGAGATCTTGCGATTGTGAAAATATTGTGACAAAAAAAAGATGTTATAACATTTTCATAATACCTTTATTTTTAGTTGTGATTTGTCTCAATCTCTTATTTTATTATTTTATTTTGACCTTTAAAAAATTGACACCTCAATAATGATGAAAATATTGTAAAATTTTGTTGTGTTAGTGTAATTGTGTATGCACATATAATATTTAAAAGCACAAGAAAAACTAGAGTATTGTGAAAAAAAAAAAAAAAGGCCCAATAAACAGTGCAAATTGTCAATAATTGTGAAAATATTGAAAGAATTTGTCAAGTTACATACACATATAAATATTTAAAAGAAAAGACAAACAACACAACCAAAACTGGCGTACTGTGGTTTGTGGACAAAAAAAGAAGCCTAATGAACAATGTTGTGAAAGTGTTGTGAAAAATGTTGTGGATGGAACACTTCTTTTTTCATAATACCTTTAGTTTTAGTTGTGGATGATTCTAGTATGATATTTTATTTTAACCTATAAGGAATTAACATATCAATGATTGCAAAATTATTGTGACAATTTATTGTGTTAACTAACATCTTTATATATATATATATATATATAAAGAGTGGACAGGACGATATTACGCCAAAAAAAAAAAAAGCAGAGAAAAAGAAAAGAAAAGAAAGCAGAGAGAAAAAAAAAATGAGGAAAAGAAAGCAGCAATAGTGCACTAGTACAGAGGTTGAAGCCAAAGCACTGTAGCTACAGTGCCAATTGAACAAACCAAATTGGCATTGTAGCAACTATTCAAAACTTAAATAAATAAATAAATAAAATAAAAAATAAAAAAAGAAAAAGAAAAGAAAAGGAAGAAGATAAAGGGACTCAATAAACCAAATGTGTAATGTAGGGGCATGGGTGCTTTTTATATAGCTAATAGATTTTGGTCTTTATTTTTTGTTCTAGCCTCATCACACTCCTGGCTATATTAATAGTTGGCAAATGCGTAACACTACTGCATAAATGTAAAACCCTCAAATTTGGATGAATGACAAATTTTGACATATGCCCACGAAAGAAAAACCCTTTGAGCACGCACGGAACACGTGTGAAGAGATTAGTTTTATTTTTATTTAAATTTTCAATCCTTTAAATTTTTAGTGTCCTAAACATAGGTTAGTTTGGACACCCTTTAGGTTTAGTCAATTCATGGGTACATCACAACATATAATTTATACAATTTGATGGGATTTTATACATCAATGCCCTTCATTAACTACTTAAATAACAAAAACAAATTCAAATGCTATATTGAAGCAAAATTTACAATTTAGCTTACTTCAGAATTTTGTATTTGTTGAAAATCGAGCCTCATTATTGCATTATGCGACTCATTGGAGAAAATTCAGTTATGTTCACTCGGTTGTTTGAAGTTGCTTTTTAATGGTTAACATTCATCCCTTATAGATTGGTTTCATGCTATAACATTCATCCCTAATAGATTGGTTTCATCCATAGCATGGGTCATTAAAACTGACTGAAATTTGGTAGGGTTTTATAATTGTATTTAAAAGAAACCACCTTTGTGTCTTGAACTTGAGAAATTAAGTTGTCTCACTTCATATTGAAGGATAATAAGACCGAATGAAAAGGAAAATACTTAAAATTGTCATAACTTCGGTAGAAGTTGAAGAATAAAAGATATCACAAATCAAGTTTTTTTTCTACAAGTTCAGCATTCACATCAGTTCGCGTATAATAGAAAAAAGTATAAAATTTACACAATTTTTTCTAAAAATGATTCACATCAGTCTGTTTATAACTGTATAAATTTACAAGTTCGATATAGTAATCATGTAAATTTACGTAAAAACTATTCATTTGCATTTAATTGTTTATTCTTTCTTTACGTATGTTGAGAATGAAAAAAAAAAAAAAGTGGATGATGGTTGTTTTGTGTAAAGAAAGAGAAACAATTAAAAAAAATCAAGAAAAATTGATATTTTAATGAAATGTAATGTAAAATAGATAATCTGATGTGAAGTGTTTTGAAAAATGAGTATTGCACATACTTTGCCACAACTAGTACACATGTCATGTGGCGATTGAATTAATTTTCACAAGAACCAATAGTGGTCTCATGTGTAAGTGATGAAATCCAATTATACATTGACAAATGTGTAAGTTATATCAAAGTGTGTAGCAAAATGTGTTTCTATAGAAGAACTCATGATTTGGTGCCTTTGTTTGCCGATGTGGCTCGTGACTCCTATGCTTTGGTAGTTTCTATTTTGATTTTTTTTTTTTTAACAAATATTTGTATGACTTAATGAGATTGTAATCCTGTGTTTCAGGTTTTATACTTTTAATTAAACATTTTTGAAATGATATTATCTTATTAAATAGTGTAATTATGGACTTCTACACTACATCATTGTTGAATTTATCCTCTTTGTTCACATCCTATAATCTTCTTACCCAAGCCCACCATTTTCTTTCGGTTTATAGATATCCACTTGAGTTTTTATGTACAAATCACATGAGTTACCATCAAGACCCACCCCCCCCCCCCCCCCCCCCCCCAAAAAAAACCCTAGAATCCCTACGCAAACAACATATTGTTGACCAAGAGGCTTATAGCTAAACCTGGTTGGCATCTTCTATTATTTCTAATGAAGATATTTAGGGTTTAAATCTCCTACTTCCATTGTAATTATCAATTTTTTATAATTAAAAAAAAAAAAAAAAAAAAAAAAAAAAAAAAAACTTATTGCTTCTTTTCCTCCTATGTTTACCTTTATTAACATCTTTTCCAAGAATAACCTTAGCTTTGGAGCTAACAGTAACACTTGCTTCTTTAGAAGTCTCCTATGTTGAGTCAAGAGTCTTGCGATTATCCCAAAAAAGAAAAAATCCCCATGATAGTGTAACAATCATATGCTTATTCCTAAATTGGTCTCTTTTGCAAGAGTTTTCTTTTGTGTATTTGCTTTTCTCACCCTCTTGCAAACTTTCTTTCTTCTTCACTATACAAATAATATACCATACTAATTACACACTTGTTTTCTTTAGCCCTTTGCTAATACTTTTATTTTATCTAACAAAGTTTTTCCTCTAAATTGGATTGGAGGAATCTCCTCTAATCTATTACGTGATCATTCATAAACACATTAACGTGTATTATTGAAACAAATCATATGAATCATTAGATAGATCATGTGACTAAAAGTACACATGGATCGTTTCATCAATTGTCAGGTAGTAACTTGTTCAAAAAAAAAAAAAAAAAAAAAAATTGCTACATAATGGGTTTGACAAAATTTGTTTCCAATTGGTTAGAACTTAAAATTTTTTCCTTATTTATATCAGATGGCAACTACACCATTTTTTCTAATTGGAAACTATTTACCTCCAAATTGGTTTGAAGGAAAATTCCTTCAACACACTATGTGGTGATTAATAAAATCATTCGTGTATACTTTTAGTCACATAACATATTTGATAAGTCATTTAACTTATTTAAGTGATACACTTGAATGGTTTTATGAATAGGTTTTGAACGAGATTCCTCCAATCCGAAATTGAAAGTTTATAGTGTCTCACATATCTATAGACTTCCCTTTTGTCTTGTTTAGCTAGTAGCTAACAGTTCTGATGAACTTTCAACTATCGCATTATTATCGATCCAGGGGATTTAAGGAAGCCAGTACACAGCATATATATAGGAAACATGATCCTGGCATTGACGTTATACTAGGAAGCCAAGTTAGCCAACAATCATTGAGATAGCACGGCGTTTGGTTAGAACTTAAGGTATATAAGGTCAACATATTCTTATGAGTCTAATTTAAAATTTCACACATGGCTTTGTTTCTGTCTGTCCATATGGCCCAGAAATGAATGAGGCTTAAAAGATCACATGATTCACATACAAGAAAATTGACTTTAATAGAATAAACATAGTCGCATGTCCACCCTTGTTTTTGAACAATTATTATATTATCTTTAAATTTCTTGTCACACAGCGTCAAGAAGTTTAAAACTACCAATGAAGTACGATACCATGCATACAGTGATCTTTGTCATGCTTATTGCTTACAGAAAATCCTAACATATATTAAACGATTCTACACACAGGCAAATATAATTGGCTACGAAAATAATAGAAGTTATAACCTGATGGGAATAGCCCTGAGAGGCTCAGACCTGTGTAAGGTGATTCCAAAGGTCTCACTCATGTCTATATCTTCTGGCTTCATCTCATCCGCAAGTCTCCAATGAAGGCAATGAACAAGGGATGCCAACATCAAGTGTACCATCTTGTTAGCTAATGGTAATCCAGGACAAATCCTTCTTCCAGCTCCAAATGGAATCAACTCAAAGTCTTGACCTTTAAAGTCAGTGGTGCGCTCTAAGAACCTTTCAGGCAAAAATATATTAGGGTCTGTCCATATGCTTGGATCTCGCCCCATTGCCCACACATTGACTAGAATTTGCGCATTTTTGGGCACAGTGAAGCCACACATTTCTACAACGGTTTCTGCCTTGTGGGGAACTAGGAAAGGTGCTGGTGGGTGCAAACGAAGGGTTTCTTTCACTATTGCTTGTAAAAAAGGGAACTGAGAGATGTCCAATTCTTGAACAAGCCCATCCTTGCCCAGGACTTTTTCTAGCTCATCTCGGGCCTTTGCCATTTTTTCAGGGTTGTGAAGTAACTCTGCCATTGCCCATTCAATTGTGCTTGATGTTGTGTCAACCCCTGCAACAAATAAATCCTGGTACAAAATAGTGTGAGAGCTTGTTAAGAACACTTGATTAAGTTTCCTATAAACTAATAAAGACAGAAAGTAATACTATTATCATTTGCTTTTGATAAGGTTAATTCTAACAAAGAGTTAGGAGTACGCGACTACAATAAAACTAGTGAATAAACTGTTGGTTTTCCGTCATTCCTTGGAAAATATTCTCCCCCCTCCTTGCAATAGGATTTCAGAAAGAGCAATTAAGAATTATGATTGAACGATTAAATTTATTAGTTTCTAACAGTTTATGATTTTTAGGTAAGTGATAATTTATTTATAGCATCAAGGCAGATGGAATTAAGTATGAAATCTCTTAAAATTTAAAGTCACACCATTGCCTGAAGGAAAAATGTTATACAGGTCTTGCGTAATGAACTTGCTGTAGATACCACAACTTATTTATGGTTGAAAAGAAATAATATTCATGATGGCTTATAACTACCTAAAGAGTATATCTTGGTACATAGTCTCAAGAGATGAGTTTAAAAGGCTTATATTGTGGAATTCAATACCGAAAGCAAAGCTATAAGGAAGTTAGTCAATACCAGAAGCAAATGTTTGAAATCGTCGCGGCTTAATTCTGAATTATCATCTTCAGCAAGATTGAGGAAGGAATCTAGTAAATCGTTTCTTGCCTTAGAACCCTTTGAAACTCTTAATTGTACTCGTTCATTGATGATTCCGTCAAAAATCTCGATCAATTTGCCATAATAAATCGTCATCCTTCGTCGTGCACCTTGTAGGTCAACTAAACGAAGTACTGGGAAATAGTCTGCAATATTAGGCTTTCCAGCTAATTCCATGACAACACATACAAGCTCCTGGAAATCTTGTCTCGATAAATCTGAACTATAATGGGCCAAGTCAATGGAAAAAAATGTGTTTGATATGACATTAAGTACTGTAATGAAGGCTGCTCGACCAATATCAACCACTCTCCCACCATTGCTGCAACATTGGTTAACATGGTCAAGTAATTCTTGCACCTTTTGTTGTCGAAGGGCTTGTGTGGCATCAAGTTGTTGTGGAGCAAATATTTGCGTGGCAGAAACTTTCCTGAGGTTCCTCCAACGAGCCAATGCAGGCAACCACACTATTGAAACTTTGTGGTGGTCAAATACACGGCCGGTGTCTGGGATAGTTCGGCTGGAGAAGGCTTGGTCATTTTTTTGCAGTGCTTCTTTGGCTATGTCGGGAGAGGAAATGACTATGGTTGTTATGCTCCCTAGCTTGAGAGTCATAAGGGGTCCATAGGATTTGGAGAGCTTGGCAACATCTTGATGGGGTTTGTTGCTCAACTCCAAGATGTTTCCGATGATTGGAAAAGGGTGGGGACCTGGGGGAAGTCTGGAAGAGCCAGACTTCCGGCCTCCTAGAGCGGAGGTGAGCACAGCAATGCATGCCCACACGATGGGAAGTATTATCCAAAATGCTTGGTGGTCCATTAACTCGAATTTGCTTTGTTCTTCTTGTCTTTGTACCTCGTGAGATATAAGAAAGCAATGGGTAAAAGATAAGGCTTAGTGTCCGTTTGGATACCGCTTATTTTGTTGAAAACTGAAAACAATAAAAAAATAATAAAAAAGTTATTATTCACGCTCGGGTTATTGTACATTTGCCTAAATGCACTGTTCATGTCCCATGAACAGTGCAAGAGGCGCTGGTTTAAAAAAAAAAAAAAAAAAAAGCAAACGCAACAGGAATAATCTGAATCCAAACGCTCACTTAATGTCTGTATGGCTAACTTATTTTTTGTATTATTCATGGGTCCCACTACACTTTTTGGTACTATTCATGGGTCTTACGGTACTATTTCAACTAACATTTACTTTTATTTACAGTATTTTCTGCAAAAAGTTTTCAGTTTCAGCAATATAAGCGGATCTCAAACAGACCCTTAGTGTGCGTTTGGCTCCAGCTTAAAAAGCCAGCTTATTTTACTATTTAACTTATTTTTTTTACTATTCATGAGCCCCACTGCACTTTTTGATACTATTCATGGGTTTTACAATATTATTTCAACTAACTTTTACCTTTATTTACAGTACTTTCAACAAAAAGTTTTCAGTTTCAGCAAAATAAACGGATTGCAAACAGACCCTTAGAATTGTGAAATCATTCTATTGTATATGTAAATGCGAAAAACTAGTAAAGAGAAGAGAATTTTGAAGGGCTCCACAACATTTTTACAATGGTAAGTTGCTATTTGTTTTAATTTGAACATACCATTAAAATTATTTTTTTACCTACTAATAACTAAAATTACTTATTTTGCCCATAAAAAATAGCTAGTAACAATTTGCCACTTATTATTTGTTGTAAAATGCTATAAACATAATATTTCTCTTACAAATTTATATGAATGTTGTTGTATGTGTAGTACATCATAAACAGACATATGAGGGCTGTAAATATGAGAGGTATGTGTGTAGTACAAGACATATATGTGATGGACAAATAAACCATAGTGGGCCTAGAGCTGGTGTGTACACTAACAATTAGATAGCAATAGTTTTTTACTTTCTCAAAGGCCAGCGTTTGGAGTCTTATTGGACCACGTATCATGCTTAGAGCATCCATATTGATCGAGCCATAAATTTAATTATTTGACACTATAAAAAGCTACTTTATTTATTTTACTTTCTCACTTTACAAAATACCTAACATCAGTGGTTTTATTTTAGCTTTCAATACAATAAAATAATATATCCACTACAATAAATAACCATCACAACTGCTATTGCAGTGGGTTTGACCTTCTATTTTTCTTCAGATTTAAACACACTAACACATAACTTTTTGCAAAAAAAGATAAAAAAAAATTCACAAAATTCCAATTTACAAAACCCATAAACAACCCAACATACCAAATCTGAAAACTGAAGAGAGCTGCGAGTCATTAGCTGAAAAATAGCGTGCAAGAAAAAAAAAAAAAAAATACAGCATCCTAGAGAGAAAGAGGAAAAGAAAAAAAGAAAAAAAGAAAAGAAAAGAAGAAGATGAGAGCATGCAAGGGAGAGAGAGAGCTTGGAAGTGTAATAAAGTACAATTTTTTGCTTTAGCTTTTTTGCTAGTGCACAGCTATAGATGGCTGTGCACTGTAGCAAGAAATTAAAAAATTTTAGTTATGACACCATCATTGCAAAATGTTTTTTAGTATTGGTGGTGCTAAAAATAGCAATATAATTTTTTAGCACCACCAATACTAATTCTCTTAAGGGGAACACTCTTATCCTCCTATGAGAGGTAGAGGAATCCAACAGGTGGAAGTAAGAATTTTTCAAGGATTTAATACTTAAGCCTTAAACTGACTAATTACCTATCACAAAAAAAGTAAAATAAATAAAGAAATCTCAAATAGTCATTTATTATGTTGTTTAAGTAGTAACAATATATTTTTACCGGTACCGCATTAGATTGTAAATTTTTTGTATTAAAATTTGAAATAACTTTAATATTTTCGTTGCAAAAATTATTGTGTACACCTTGATCCTCAGGGGCATAATAATTTCTTGATGTTTGCAAGTTGCTTAACAATCACAGGGCTTAACTAGACGTTCCTGTCTTTTTAAGTGTACCAAGCCTTTCATCTTCAAGGAATTTACTAAGAACTGAGAAAGTTACCAATACTTTGTTTTCATGCCAGATATTTTCTTTAGAAGGAGATCGTGTTGTGTGAGAATGACTTGCGTTTTGGTTTTGTCTATGATCTAGGAAATGATGTTGCAAATTTATATATATATATATATATATAAACAATTTTTATTTACAATAAAAATATAAGCCAACTAGAATATCTCCCCTAATTTTTTTTCTTAAAAGAAAGACACCCATATTTACTAGCTAGTTCACAAATATTAACGAAATCATAAACCATATACTTTCTTTTTTTGATAAACATAAACCATATACTTTCAATAAACGAAAACAAAAGGATTTGTATCCAACTATAGCTTGGAGTTTGGCACAAAGTTTGGTTAAAGGTATATTAAGGTCGGTGTCATTACTCATTATTCATTACGGACATTTACAATTGGACTGTGATTTTCTTTAAAAAAAATTGCATGTGTGTTTTTTTTTTTTTTTTTGCATGGTAGTAACTTATTATCTTTCACATTCAAATTGTGAAGAAAGCTAACAAGCGGAGATGGAAGAGTTCAAAATGAAGAGAAATTGATTTTCTTGACTTGCTTATTCCATGCGTGCTAGATTTTCAACATGTAGGTTATAGCAGCTTTTAAAGTCTTGTCTGAATTGTCTCTATGCTTCTTTGTCACTTTGTGTAGTATAGGTTTGTCCTTCACGAGTTCTAGATATAGCTCAATTATTTTGTCCTTCACGAGTTCTAGATATAGCTCAATTATTCTACCTATGCAAGAAAGTGGGCAAAAATGGCAAAATATCCCTTTCGCTCGAAAGTTCTAGTAAAATATTCTTGTTTTGAAACTATTTAGGAAAATGCCCTTGTTTTGAAACTCGCTTTTTAGAAAATCGAGCTTCAATGAAAAACTCGATTTGGCGAAAATCGAGTTACTTGAAAAAAACTACATGGAACTCAAGTTCCATGTTTTTTTTTTTTTTTTTTTTTTTTTTTTAAGTTTGATTGCTTATAATTCAATTTTCTAAAAATCTAGTTTTTTTTTTTATTTTTTATTGAAACTCGATTTTTAGAAAATTAAGTTTAAAACAGTGGCATTTTTCTAAATAGTTTCATAACAGGGGCATTTTGCTACATATTTTGAGCGAAAAGGGTATATCTCCATTTTGGCTCATGAAAGTGAATCTAATAAGTGTAGTATCGATCCAGTAAGTGTATAAGCACTTAAAAAAAAAAAAAAAAAAAAATTGTATAAGCTAGAGAGCAAATGCAAGTGTAAGGAAATTAAAAAATAAATAAATAAAAATTAAAGAGTGAAATAGAAGAGTAGCGTGTGCAGTAAAATGTCTATAAATATATGTTTTAAGTAGCAGTAATTAAACTATATCGAGAAATTTTGTGTATTCTACTTGAGTGCGGTGACAATGTATTTGTTATTTTCTACTTGAGTGTTTAATTTATTATTCTAAAAAAACTTCTGCAATCATAAATCTTAACATTTATATTTTTGTACATCTAGTTTCACATATCACTTTGTTTCTGTTCGTCCAAATTGCCCAGGAATTCCTGGGGGCTAAAATATCACATCTAGTAATTAGCATTGACGTTATTATAACAAACACTGTTTCATCTAAGAGCATTGACATTATACAAATAAACACGCGGTTGCTTGGCCACCTTGTTTCTCAACAATTATTATGTTATTTTTAAATTTACGGTAAATTATAAAGTACATCCTTAAAGTTTGAGGTTACTTAAATTTTAAATCTTGAAGTTTACTTTCGTTAGCAAAAGTAACCGCACCGTTAGTGGTTTGCTGACATGTTCACACCATACTATTTCATTTGCTAGTTGAACCAATTAAATGGTGACATGTGTTATTGTAATACCTGGAAATTTTTTTTATTAAAAAAATAAGGTTATTTAAGTAAATTTGTTTATGGGGTCAATTTTATAATTTATAATTATAAGAGGTTTTTATAAAATAAGGTTGAAACTCTAGCTATATATAAGCTTATTATGTCAACGTATATGGAGAGATATTTTGAGAAAGGAGATTACCCAAATTACTCAAGTAGAGAAGATTTAACTACACAATTGAGGTAAGAGCTTAAGAATTTTTTTTTTTGTCAAATCAAAGTTTTATTTAGAATTAGAGAATTTTTTTATATGGATATTTTGGTCAATAATGAAACTATTTAATTATTCAAGAGTTTTAATAATGCATGCGAAGAAAAGTTTGGATTTATTTTTCGTAAACTAGACGCTGTTATTGCATTTTTTTTTTTTTTTTTTTAATGTTCAATAACGTAATCTTGTCTATGCCTTTTGTTGCGTTGAACGGTGATAGAATCTGCCGAATTTCAGGCTTGGTGGGACAAGTTTCTGCACAGCTGGAATAGTACCGATTTGATGAGTTGAGGTGTGACAAGTCAGGAAAAAAAAAATGGTGTGGTGTATTCGTAAATGTCCTGGTGCTTTGATTTTTGTATGATGTAGTACTTGGATTGCCCTCATCTCAGGAGAATTAATGGTGGCAGAAAAAATAAATAAAGAAAGAAAGAAAAGAAAAGAAAAGAAAAAACACACGTATAGACCCTATATGGCTATAAGTATAGTGTGTTCTATAGGTTTTATTCCTAGGGAACCATTTGTGGTAGAAAGTAAAGAAACAAAAATATTATGACTATGTGAGTTTGGTGTAAGAAACACGGGATTATTGTTAGGCTTAGTGGGGAGACATAATTTATATAGATGAATTAATGATAGTTCTGAAATATATAAGATGGATATTTTTAGTAGTTTCTCCGGATACCGTTATAAGTCATTCTTAAATTATTTGATTATTGAGTAAATGGTACCTACAAAATTGTTTTAGGTGATATCTAAGGATTTTAGAAGAAGTGTTAGGGAGAAGTTTCTTTTGGTATGGCTTTTGGAGGTAAGTAATTTTATTCTAATTGGGTTTTATTTTGCTTATATTAATGTATTTTTTTAACTACTGAAAATTGTTTATAATTGTGAGAATTTTTATTTATTTCTATTGTATTACTGATTTCAAGTAAATGGTTATTATAAATATATTTTAATACTGAGTATATGATTTTTATATATATGCTTGAATAAGATATATTTTTTGTTAGAAACTATGATTTCATATATATGATTATGGACAATTTGACTATGAACTGATTCTGATACCCAGTCAATGGGGGTTATTCATTGGTACTCTGATACCTAAACCAATGAGAGTTATTTATTGGTACTCTGATGCTCAGTCACGGGGATATAGCGTGACCATAGTCATAAGATTTTTAAGAATATGAATTACTTTGAATATTTGAACTATTTTGAGTCATTAAAACTGCTTATGTATTTTTGGAACCTATTGTAAGTTATAACTTTGATATATGGAAAATTGACTACTTTCTAAACCATCTATGATATATTTGTAAGATTAAAATATGTGATCTATTTGCAACTTGTTATTTTAAGACTATAAAACTTCTTCAGTATTTTGAAAACACATAGTATATTATAACTTTGAAAACACATATTACATCTTATACTTTACAGATCTATTACTTGATAGAACTTATTAGGATTTTGGTTACTTATTGAGTTGTCAACTCACCCCTTTTTCCCATCCAGTTTCAGATTGTGAAGAATAGCAAGTTTTGAAAGTTTTGATGTTGTGTTGTGAGCAGGAAAAGAAGCTTAGTGATTTTGGGATTAGATGGTCTTCTAATAGTTTTATATTTATTGGCCAATTGGCATTATGTACATGAGGTTTGGATTTTGTTCCTATTAAATTATTGGAGATCTATTCATAAAGAAATTGTTAAGGTGTTTTGGATTTATTTGATTTAATTTTTGAGGATAAATTTTAGTTGCTAAGAAGGCCTTGCACACTTGTAGAGTGTTTACTTTATAAGCGTGCGGCTGTTGTCACGTGAATAAATTTATAGTTGGGTTCGGGGCTTGATAGTTATATTAACTATTCAATGTCATTAACTAAACTTAAAATAAATTAAAATAAACTTTAACAATATTTTTCTTTTACAGATATACCAATATATACTAGTATCAAATTATTTTATTTCTTTGCCAAACCGCAACGGTCTTTAGTATAGTATTGAGTACTTTGTATCATACTATTGAGTGGAAAAATCATTAAACATTACTTAGTCCTTAGGTGCACCTAATTGTTTTTCGCATTATGATATTTACAACTTATCCTTTCAAATGGGATAGAAATTTCTAACAGATTTTACCTATAAGAAAAAAAAAATTCTAACAAATTTCAGCCTAAAATAGAACAAAAAAATAATAGTAATAATATAAAACTCTATATAATAAAAAATAGTACTATTAAACTATATCTACTTATAATATTTATAAGTAGATAAAATTTATTGGTCTTGATATAATATTTTCCGATTTTTTGGTGAATATTTCCCATAAAATTAATTAAAGTTGTTTGATGGTTGATGCAATTATTGATTATTAATAGCTCTTTTTTTTCCTCTCTAATTTTTAAGGGCACCTTTTGTAGATTCAAGTATTTTAGAAGTGTTGACAAAATATTTTGTCATATGAAAGTCACGAAATTCACAAAATTATGGTGATAGAAATCTTATTTCTAAATAATTTATTATAGAACTAAAATTTAATACAAAAGGCTATTGACAAAGTTGAGGGGTTCTTTTTCAACCCATTTAGTTTCAAAATGTTGAATAAGTAAACTATAGATTAAATTTTTTTACTTATTAATAAAAATTCCGCATATTGAAATGGAGTCATGCACATATCATATATATATATATATATATATATATTTATATTTTTTAAGAGTAGCATAGCTAAAAAAAAATGCAATAAAATTCAAATCCTTTGATAATGCTTTTTATATTTCTTAGGAAATACATATAAAAAAATACTTTAGGTGTTTAAAGACTAATATTTATAAATTAAAAAAAAAAAAATCCGGTCCTATTCGGTCTAATCGGTCTTATTTGTTCCACGTCAGTCCAGTTAGGTTCTATTCGGTCCATTTTGTTTACTTCGGTCCACTTTGGTCTTGTTTGGTCCACTTCGGTCATATTCGGTCTACTTCAGTCCTATTCGGTCAATTCTGTCCATTTTATTCCTATTCGGTCCACTTTAGTCTTATTCAGTCCATTAGGTCTTATTTAGTCCACTTTGATCTTATTCGGTCAAACTCAGTCCTATTCGGTCCACTTTAGTCCTATTCGGTCATATTTAGTCCACTTGGTCCATTTAGTCTACTTCGATCTATTTTGGTCTACTTCAGTCCATTTGGTGCATTCAATGCATTTTTGTCAGTTTTGACCATCTCAGTGTCATTTCTATTTTCCATCATTTCTTGAGCTTGTTTATGTTATCTAAATCTAAAGACTATTGAAAAAGCTTTTCAAAATTGCTTTTGAACCAAAATTTTCAAATAACCCAACTTTCAATTGTGATGCTCCTAAAAGTAATTAGCACAACAAAACATAAGAGAAACAGTGGGTCCACTCCAGCAACCTCAACAAAATCATTTCATGTGAAAGGCAGATGTTCTTCAGAACTTCTAAGCTAATTGAAAATTTCCAAATTTGCACATAGCAAGTAAATTTCCATTTCATTTGACTTGAAAAGGACGTTATCATGAGTTCCAATTAATTTAATTAAAAAAAATTATTTTTAATAAAAGGTTTAGAGTTCAAATATTGATGCAAGTGACAGTAAATAATATTATAAAAAAAAAAAGAAAAAAAAGAGAGATTTATGTGCCAAGCCCATATATCATTACAAATTTACAACCATACGTGATAACGTGAAAAAGACTCGCACTCCTTCTTCTTAACCACTTCATAGAACAAAATATTTTATCCCTTTAGCGTACAATATTGTCATTAAGGATTAAACTAAATAATAACAACGAACTTTTTATTTTATTTTAAAAAAAATAGGCCTTCACCAATAGAAAATCAAATTGGTGTCACAAAAGTTGACTTGTCACAAGTCCCACTAAAGAATGATTTGGATCAGATTCGGTGCAACAATAATGTCCTAAACAATATCTTTGACGCATTACTAGAATGTGATTTTAGTGATCTGATTGGAATGCTTGTCACTTGCGTTTTATTATTTGAATCATGCTTGTAACATGTTATTATGTAAGCATCTAATCCAGAGTTAGGAAATTGAACTAAATGAGTATTTATTGTTTCTATAAAAAAAAAAAAAGTATTTATTAATATCCACCAGAAGCAAATGTTTTATATGTCAAGAACTCATTTAAGAATTAAATTAATTCATAATCTTGTAATTTAGTGGTATTGTCTAATCTTCTTCTTGAGGAGAATTATTATTCAAATCTTCTCCTCTCTTCCTCACTTATTGTAATAATTGAATTATAAAAGAATATATATATATATATATATATATATATATATATATATATATATATATTGCAATGGTTGTCTATCACATCGTTAGTACTCAACCACATAGTTTTTTTTGAGAAACTACTAAACGACATAGTTAGTGCTAGAGTATTTTACAAGTACATACATAGTTAAAAAAGGAGATTATATTTTAAATCCTATCATTTAAGGATGTAATAAATTGTGCATAACAAGAGTCTTGTAGTTCAACTAACATTTTCTGGTATTTTCAACAGAAATATCCACTTTTCAAATCCCTTATTGTAACCATCAAATTTATAAATATAACAAAATGGTGTGACAAATTAATTTGAAATATTTTTTTTTTCTAATTTAATTTGAAAGTTTTCTGTTTCACATATCTATAGACTTACCATTTTTTAAAAAATAAGTAAACTGTTTTTAAGAACTAACAGATCTGATCCAGGGATTGATGCTATACTAGGATACCAACAATCATGGAATCAGCACTTAGCACGACGTTTGGTTTTAGATAACTCAGAAGGTATATAAGGTCAATTTATTTGTACAAATCTAATTTAAAATTGCACATATGGCTTTTTTGTGTGTCCATATTACCCAGGAATGATTGAGGGTTAAAAGATCACATCTAAGAACATTGACATTAATAGAATAATCAAAGTTGCATGTTCAACTTTGTTTTTCAACAATTATTATATGCATTTTAAATTTCTTGCAACACATAGCCTTAAGAAGTTAATTCAAACTGAATACAAAAAACTTTTGTTCTACTTTTTGTATTCTTCTTTATTCTTCACCAATCATAGTATGCCATGTGTTAGACTACAACCAATTTTGTAGTCAAATTTTGTCATTTTAAGCGTACCCTTAACTACTTATGTAACTTCATAGAAGTCTTTCATCTTCAAGGATTTTACCGAGAAGTGAGAAAGTTGCCACTACGTATGTTTTCATTTCAGATATTTTCTTTTAAAAGAAAAACATGTTATAAGAGATCCAGTGATGACTTGATTTTACTCATAGGCTCTTCTATTTTTTTGGGTAAAGATTAATAATTTGCATCTATTATAATTTATAAATTTTTTTATTTATTTATTTTTCAAACAAATAAAGAGGATAAACTTTAGAGATAAGTAGTAACTGTAATTTCTATTTTAAACGTGAAGAAAAAAAAAATCCTAAATCTTATGAGTTTTCTTTTTGAATTCAAAATGAAATTTGTTATTTGACATTTATGACTCTATTTCTAAATGAAGTTACCCTAAGAGGATATTTTTAAACCACATAAAAGTCCAGTTGAAAAAGGGGAATCCTTTTATATATAATATATGTGTGGGGGCTTGAGTTCAATTCTGGGTCGAGGTCCAAAGGGCTTGAAAGCTCATAATTGAAAGAACGGGTTAGGCCCATCTCTGTGGGTCATAAGGGGAAATGTCACCCCAAACGGTTCCCGCGAAGTTCTAGGTATGCCACCAACATAGAAACTCGAAGGTAATAAACACGGGTGACCTTGAAGTAGGCAAATGAGCGATCCTGGGAAACTAATCCCTCTTTTAATCGAGATGCTACTCTCACTAGGTATACCTCGAGAAACTCCTTGAGAGGATAAGGATCACAGAGACTATCACCTCCACATTAATGAGAAGTTCTTTACTTAATCTCTTCCGCATTAAATACATATAGGACAACCTGAACAGTACAAACACCCCCCGAAAGTCCTGTTTCAGGATAAAAACGGGGGGAAAACCAAGGAAAGAGGAGGTAAATATCCCCAAGAAATCTGGTTGGGAGCAGGCCACCTGGAGAAAGAGACCAGCTAGAGAGATAAGGGGAAGAAATATGCTTATAAAAAGGGGAGAGGTTGCAACAAAGAGGGGGTCGAGAAATATTGAGAGAGAAACAAAGAAAAGAGCTAGAGGGAGAAAAAGTCATATGGTGATTTTCTTTTCCTTTATTTAATTGCTATTCCCCTGTACCTCGAGAAGGCAGTTTGTATGTCATCGCTCTTCACATTTGTAATCATATTATCTTAATCAGCTGTTTGAGCTTCCCATTATGGAATTTCCACCCTTTTTCTTGTAATAAATAAATTGTACTAGTAAGTTATACAAAAAACCCCCCTGTTCTGAATGAGTGTCTTATTTTTATTGTGTTTCTGACTCCCACAGTGTGTGTATATATATATTCACGCTGATAATCATTAATATCTCATATAATTATATAAGAAAAAATATATATAATATAAATATTATGTAAGCCAACTAAACATATCCCTTAACAAATAAAGACACCCATATTTACTAGTTCACAAATATTAACGAAATCATAAACCATATACTTTCAACAAACAAAAACTATATAATTTGTAGTATCCAAAATATATTAACTAGGTTCAGTGGCGGTTCCAAATTTTTTTTCTAAAGTGGTCATTAAAAAAACTTAAATTATATAAAATCTAATAAAAAGAGAACTTCATATATTGATAAAAAAAAAAAAATGTAAATACATAAAGTTTTACAATTTCCTTCTATGAATTTTCTTATTTTGAAATCGTTACATGATAATCTCATTATTAATGCTGCAAGTTACATCTCTTTCAAATTTTTATTTTAATAAAAAATTTCTTGGGCATTTTTTTTTTTTTTTTTTGCTACAAACTTAGTTGTAGTAGAAAGTTACAACTCTTATTAAACAGATTAATATGACTACATATTTTGAAAATCTAATCAATGAATTGCATATTCTTTATGTTCTTAAAACACATGTCGAAATTCATGTCAATTGGATATTAATATCCAATTATTTACTATTTGATCCATAACTTATTTTTTATGTATAATTTTAAATTACAAAAATTTGAAATTTAAAAATTTGATTGATAACATAGTTATTAATCTTTGATCTTTTTGAAATTTTTGTAAGTATGGAGAATATAAAAAAATGTAATCCAATAGTGGGGATTTTTCAAAATTTATATCCAATAAAAAAATATTGAATGAAGTTGTAACTTTAATTTATAATACTACAATCAAGTTTGTTGCCAAACTTTGATCAAAGTTTTATTATATTGAGCCAAAAAAACTTAGGGTAGTCACAAATTTTTTTTTAAGAATAAAAATGTCATAGAAAATAGTAATTATTTTATTTTCCAAGTCAGTGGTCCTGTGACAACCCTGACCCTGGACACAAAGTGGAGCTGGCCCTGACTAGGTTAAATGTAATAGCATGCTATCATGTTCAACATACGGACATCAAAAGTTCTTTATAAGCATAACTATTGTACAAAACGATATACTTTTGTGATTATGTAAACAAAAAAACAACTAGAGGAGATTCTATAAATAAAAATACAAACGGATTCTATGAATAGGAACAAATTATGTAAATCAGTACAACGAACTGAAAATAAATGTATAATTAAATATAGTCATATACCGAATGTGTACAAAATGGGTGTAATCATATACATCTAATTTAGCGCCCTACTAGAAGATTTATCATCGACTTTTGCAATTGGATGGCGATTTGTTTAAAACATTTTGCATGTTTTCTTTGCAAAACACGGAAGTGGAAGAGTTAACATTAAGAGAAGTTGCCTTTCTTGACTTTTCATCTTCCATGTTGATGTAACATTTTCAACTTGTAGCTAAGCTAGAATGAAAATGCAACTGTAAGGAAATAAAAAATTAAAGTGTGAAGCAGTGGAGTTGTGTATATAGCAAAATATGCGTAATGTTAAAAGTAACAATAAAACTCTCTTTTATTGAGGACTTCTTTTTGTATTCTACTTGAGTGTTTATTATTCTGACAAAACTTCTGCATCAACAAATATCAACATATTGTTATGCGTCTAATTCCATATATCGCTTTGTTTTGTTCGTCCCAATTGCCCAGGAATGCTTGAGGGTTAAACGATCACTACATATAGTAATTAGCATTAACATTAATATATAAAAATAAAAATAAAAACAGTTGCATCTAAGAACATTGACATTAATTCGAATAAACATAGTTGCATGTCCACCTTGTTTCTCAACAATTATTATATTATTTTTAAATTTATTGTAACACATAACATGACGATTCAAGAAGATTACTACCAACGGTGAACAATAATGCTTGTGGAAAATCCTAACATTAAACGATTCTACTCATGCACATACACTTGCCTAAAAAACAGAAATAACAGAAGTTACACCCTAGTTGGAATAACCCGGAGAGGCTTAGCCCTGTGTAAGGTGAGTCCAAAGGTCTCACTCTCACTCATATCCATATCTTCTGGATTCATCTCATCTGCAAGCTTCCAATTAAAAAAATGTACAAGAGATGCCAACATTAAGGGCACCATCCGATTAGCAAACGGCAATCCAGGACAGATTCTTCTTCCAGCTCCAAAGGGAATTAGCTCGAAGTATTTTCCTTTAAAGTCAATGTCTTGTTCTAAGAACCTTTCAGGCATAAATAAATTTGGGTTTGTCCATATGCTTGAGTCTCGTCCCATTGCCCACACGTTTACTAATATTTGTGCATTTTTGGGCACAATAAAGCCACGCATTTCTACATTAGTCTCAGCCTTGTGAGGAACTAGAAAAGGTGCTGGTGGGTGCAAACGAAGGGTTTCTTTCACTATTGCTCGTAGAATAGGGAGCTTTGAGATGTCCACTTCTTGAACTAGCCGATCCTTGCCAAGAACTTCTTTAAGCTCGTCTCGGGCTTTAGCCATTTTTTCAGGGTTATGTATTAACTCAGACAGTGCCCATTCAACAGTGCTTGATGTTGTGTCAATCCCTGCAATAAATAAATCCTGATACAAAATAGAGTGAGAGCTAGACTTATAGAGCACTTTGCCCGAGTTTATTAATGAAGACAAAAAATAATGCTCTTAATTAGTATTTTTCTGCGGCTAAAAATTAGTGCTAAGTTGCTAAGAGCACTCATCGGTGCTTGTATAATAAAAAAAAGTACCACATTAATGCATTTTACTCTAAAAAACTAATATAATTAAGTGTTTTGAAGCAAGTTAAGAAAGGTATTTAATTACCAGAAGCAGACGTTTGAAATCGTCGCAGCTTAATTCTGAATTATCTTCTTCAGTGAGATTAAGGAAGGAATCTAGTACATCGTTACTTGCCTTAGAACCCTCTGATGAAACTCTTAATTGTACTCGTTCCTTGATGATACCATCAAAAATTCCGATCAATTTTGTAAAATAACTCTTCATCCTTTGCCGTATACCTTGCGGGTCAACTAAACGAAGTGCTGGGAAATAGTCTACAATGTTGGACTTTCCAAGAAGCTCCATGATACCAAATATAAGGTCCTGGAACTCTTGGGACTGTAAATTTGATCTATACTGTGCCAAATCAATGGAAAAAAAAGTGTTTGTTATGGTATTAAGTACTGTAATGAAGGCTACTCGACCAATATCAACCACTTCCCCACCACTGCAACATTGGTCAACATGGTCAAGTAATTCTTTCACCTTTTTCTGTCGAAGGGCTTGTGTGGCATCGAGTTGTTGTGGAGAAAATATTTTCGTGGCAGAAAGTTTCCTGAGGTTCCTCCAACGAGCCAACGCGGGCAACCATGCCATTGAATTTTTGGGGTGGTTAAATACTTGGATAGAGTCCGGGATAGTTCGGCTGGAGAGGGCTTGGTCATTTTTTTGCAGTGCTTCTTTGGCTATGTCTGGAGAGGAAATGACTATGGTTGTTATGCTCCCAAGCTTGAGAGTCATAAGGGGTCCATAGGTTTTGGAGAGCTTGGCAACATCTTGATGGGGTTTGTTGCCCAGCTCCAGGATGTTTCCGATGATCGGAAAAGGGCGGGGACCTGGGGGAAGTGTGGAAGAGCCAGACTTCCGGCCTCCTAGAGCGGCAGTGAGCACATGAATGCATGCCCACACGATGGGAAGTATTAGCCAAAATGCTAGGTGGTCCATTAAGTACTCAACTTTGCTTTGTGTTTCTTGTCTTTGTATTTTGTGAGGTAACACAAAGTAATGGGTGTTGGCTCAAAAGTTCTATTAGAATTGTGAATATTGTATTCAATGTTTAAAAATTGCATGGGGTTTGCCTTTATATAGACAAACATATGATGAGTGCAGTATAAACGTGCGTATTACATTATGTATTAATTAAATACAAGACATATATGTACGATAGATATGAGAAAGCAATGGCTGTGCTGTCTCAAAAACCACCGTCTAGATTTTCAAAGAAACACCACATCCTTTAAGAGGCAGTACTGGAATCCATCAGGTGGACGCCATATATAATTTCCTAAAGACTTAATATATAAGGTTTACAAACTAACCTATTTTTAATTACAAAAAATTAATTTAAACATTTGTTCATTATGTTCTTCGTAAGAAGTAATAAAATTATATTATTGCTACATCAGTTTGTAAGTTTTTTATAATGAAATTTGTAGTAACTTTAATATTTTTCTTACAAAAAATTATTATATACTCCTTAAGGTCTATCTAGGGCAGGCATAATAATTTCTCAATGTTTGCAAGCTGCACAACAATTACTAGCCGTTCTATCTTTTTAAGCATACCCTTAACTACTAATTAGGTCACTTCTAGCTATATTGAAGTCTTTCATCTTTGAGAATTTAGTTGGGAAGTGAGAAAGTTACCAATAAGGATTTTTTTTTTTTTTTCCAGATTTATCATTAGAAGGAAAATGTGTTATGTGCGATCTGGTAAATGACTTGTTTTAGGGTTTGTGTATATATATATATATATATAGTAGACAAAATTGATGTACAGTACAAAATAATTTACTTTTATGATTATGTAAACAAAAAACAACAACTAGATTTTATAAGCAAATTACAAATACAGTAAACTGAAATAAATATATAATTAAATATACTCATGGACCGAATGTGTACAAAATGCATGTGATTTTATACAACTAATTTAGAGCCGTACTACTAGAAAGCCAACTAGCTTGGAGTTTGACACGGAGTCTGGTTAGTAAGATTTATCATCGACTTTTCAATTGGACGGTGATTTGTTTAAAACGTTTTGCATGATTTTGGTAGGTTGTCTTTCAAATTCAAACTGTGAAGATAACTTAAAAGTAAAAACACGGAGATGCAAAAGTTCCTTTCAATTTCTTGACGTTGTCTTCCATCCGTGCAACATTTTCAACTTTTAGCTTATAGGCTTATATGAAGAGTCCAAATCGTGGGTCTAATCTGATCTACCCAACCAACATGGGTTGGATAAGTTTGATTGAGTGTGCGTCTGTTTGAAGCTACGTTTGCATTTTTTGGCTGGTCCCATGGCACTGTTCATGGACCAGCCAAAGCACAAAAACGCATGAACAGTGGCAAATGAACAGTGTTTTACCTTTTAAAAAGTATTTTGCTACAGTGTTTTCAGCAATAAGTTTTCAGTTTTCAGCAAATAAGCGGTATCCAAACAGACCTTGAATTGACATCATATCATATCATCTATACTACTCTATTTAAGGGGTTTCCCCTGTTTGGACCGGGTTTCTTTTTTCTTTTTTTTTTCAAAATGCCCCTACACCCTACGTTTAAATAAGGGCAAAAGTTGGTAAAAATGCTTCTTTAACTCTCACGTAAAACACTATTTACAAAATAAGACCACACTCCCACTACACTCACGTTGGTTTTCAAACTCAAATGGCTTTTTCTTCAGTTCTCCAATTCTCTCAATTCTATGTTAATCTTCTTTTCACCATTATCATCATTTTTTCTATTTGCTCTGCTCAAATTTGCTCCTGCTAAACAGTATGTGTATGTCAATGTACATTGGTCTTTTCTATTTTGGTTTTCTAATTCATGAACAAATTCTTATATTCTAGAAACAAATCAAATATTTCAATCTCACCTTTAATTTCTTTCACATATTTCTTCAAGGAACGTGCACTAGGGTATCTATCTTCAAGATTTTCGTATCTAAACTTCAAGGAACGTGCACTGAGGTTGAAAGTTCAATTAGTGTAAAAACACCCTTGAACGTTTAGACCCCCAATTTACAAATTACCAATTCAAGCTTAATATCAAACAATTTATGTGCGGAATATGAACATAAGCTTAATACAAAATTGATAAACAATCTAAACCAAATAATATCACATCCACAGCAGAAATTAAATGGCAAAGATAAAGGGAAGAGAGATGCAAACACAAGGATAACACACGATGTGTTATCGAAGAGGAAACCGAAGCCCTCGGCGTAAAACCTCTCCGCCGCCCTTCAAGCGGTAAACAATCCACTAGAAAATGTAGTTGGGATACATGAACAGTAATAGACCCTCCAAGTCTAATCTACCCAGTGTACCTAAGCCCTCCAAGCTTCTTGCTCCAACGAGGTTGCGTTGAACCTATTTCTTTTCTAGCTTCCCGGATTCCGCTACTTGACCATAGCATCAACCAATGTAAATTGGTTCCTTCCTAACTGCTTCCAGAACACCAAACAGCCCTCTCACAGTAATGGATATGGTGAGAAAAGGTTTTGATAAAATGCTTCTCAAGGATTTAATAATGGAGAGGAAGAGAGTTGAGGAATTTGAAGAGTCTCTTATGTAAAGATTGTGGATGAATCAATCTTGTTTTACTCTAGGGTTTCTCTCTCAAAAGTCTCTCTGGAAGCTCTCATTCGTTCGTGGGTATAAGGGGTATTTATACTAGGGTGAGAATGGAATGTGAAGAGTCAGGATTTTCAAAACAAGGCTAGCTCGCGGCTTGACTGAGTCGCGAGATCCAGCCGCGAGATAACAGAATGGCCAGTTGTCCTATTTTGTCCTGTAGTGCTCTAGCTAGCATGACGCTTCAACTTTTGGCATGCCTGGCACGTGTGCATCTTCTGGCGGCTTGCAGCCGCGAGTCACCTGCGAGATCCAGCCGCGAGTCTCTGTTTTCTTGCACACTCTTGAGCATTTCAACACTCTATCTCACTCACTACCCTTACAACAATCCCACCTAAATACAGGGTTACTAATGCTGAAATACAAGCAAATTTGGCACGGAATAAAGCCAATAAGATGGTTGATTAAATTCAACCTTACAATCTCCCCCTTTGGCTATTCCGTGACAAAACTCTAAAACAGACTCTAGACTTAACATGAGTTGGGAACAGTTGAGCAAAACTCACTCACACCTAACTCTAGAAACTGTGAGGCACTTGAATCATATAAACATGAAACTCCTGAAACACAACAATACACCATGATCATTGTATGCAAAAAAACATGAAATGAATATGAAGCAGGCATAATGTGATCAAGCAAAGATGGAGTTAAGAAACAAATCATGACTTGATCAAACAAGTAATCACTACAAGGTAGTGACCACAATGCTCATTCACACTTGGAATGAACACTTGAACATACAAGCTAACAAGAACAATGCAAGTTACTTGTATGCCCAACACTCAACCAATGCATAATACACTAAGTATATGCATCTAGGAACAATCCTGCAAGGGCACAAGAGTGACAGTACTTAACAAGAAAATGCAAGACATTTAGTTAGAAGTACTGATTTAACAAAAAACATAAAGGCTGCATAAAGCATGGTACAGACCATAAAGCCTACAGACAAAAGCAAACCCTAAAAGCTTGCAAAAGAAACCTGGGTACAAATTATATAATATGCTGAAAAACAACTATATATATAAAGTAAACCAAGTTTCAAAACCATCCATGAGTTAGAAACAAATAATAACCATAATCACATTGTATCAAACTCATAGTAACAATAAATTATCCAAAACATAAACAAAATAAGCAAGATAGACAGTGTTTTTGAACGCTCCCCCTCAACATAGTGCTCCCCCTCAAGGGCTGCTTCTTAAAAAACTTCTCCCCCTTTTTGACCGGAATGGCCAAAGGGTCACTGCCCATGATGTGCGGTGAAGCTGTCAAATTTTGCGGAGAGAATATCAAGCTGGTCCTGCATGGCTGCCATCCTCTCAAACTGCTATGTCTGGACCTCTCTGAGTCCATCAAGTCTTTCCAGGATGACCTGAAATGCATCTAGAGGTATAGCTGAAGAAGTTGATGCTCTAGTCCTCTTGCCACTCCTTCTGGGTGTTGAAGTTGATGCCTGGCCTGCTGCCTCTGCCTCAGTCTCCATTGGAACACCCTCTCCTTCATCACCTTCATCTTCTTCACCTGGAAGACGAACACTTATCCTTTTGAAGGTTTGTTTGTTAATTGCTGAAGGTGTAGACATGAGACTGATGTCTCGAGGGATTGCAACACCTTTCTTTCTGAAAATCCTCATGAGCAGACTAGGGAAGATCAGTGTAGGCCTAGAAGTGGTTCTAGTCTCATCCACAATTGTATCAAATATGTGGGAACTGATATCAATGAATGTCTTTTCCTTGAGCTCCATCAGAAAAATTGCTCTCGCATTGTTAATTGTAGTCAACTTCCTTATGGGATATAGGTTAAACATCATGATAATAGTGAGACACCTCATGTCCACTGGAAAAGCTGTGGTATTTAGGCATTTCCCTTCTCTCTGTCCACCTATCCTCTGTTGTACAGTTTCAATCGATAGCATCCTATCCTTATAGTTGACAAACTCATGGTCTTCTAACCCCTCAAGACCTAGCACATCATCAATGTCATGTGCATCTACGGTGAATTCGGTACCTCTAACCCAGCAGCTTAGCTCATCTTCCATTATCACAGCATTGGAGTAAAACTCCCTAATCAGGGGTTCACACACAACTGGGAAATCACATAGAAGCCTTTCCCATCCTCTTCCTTTAAAACAACTAGGGATAAATGTGTCTCTCAAATCCTCCAAATCCACAAACCTTTCTTGTATGATTCCTGCCTTTAAGAAGAAATCCTTGTATCTCTTAAAATGGGAAACAAACCTAAACAGATTAGGGTCCATTTTCATTCTCTTATCTGCCTTTTTGGCAGAAGTTTTCTTCTTTGGGGATGAAGGAGCTATCTATGAACAATCAGAAAATGCCACAACAACAAAGTACAATACATGTGTAGAACAAATCAGTACTCTGTTAGTGATAAAGACAATAATAAAAGAAAAGCCTCATAACTTAAACCAACAATACAGATGAATGTACCCAAAGGTAGATACACAAGAACAACTAACATTTTGCAGAAGAGTACTAATGTTGCAGAGACTGACATCACCCAAAGGACAAACATATGTCAATGAGACATATAGTTTGATGAGTATGAAATGACCCAGAAAACTCAAGACAGATGCACACACTAGATAAACAAACACAGAATCAAATCAATAAAACCCAACAAACAAAACACAAACATTTTGAAACAACACATCAAAATGAGATCAGACAAGATGGGTATAAGACAAACCTTAAGCTAAGAGAAAGTCAAAAGAGGAAGAACAAATCTAGCAATCTAAACAAGTTCATAAAAAAAAAGCCTCTACTAGCCAAGCACGGACAGAGAACAATAGCCAAAACACAAACCCAACTCAAATCAGAAAAACAATGCAAATATTCAAGAGGGAAAAGCTCAAAAACAAGAAATACTAAGTGTGAAAAAGAAAACCCATACCTTTTCTTGATGATTTTGAGAAGAAAATGAAGCAACAATGGAGTTCGAAAATGGTGACACGGAGTGTTTGACAAGTTTCAGACGAAAGAGAAAATGAACAGTCACATAAAGTTCGAGAGAAAACTGAAAAAGATTTTAAAAACTGCCCTTACTTGTGCAAAACACGCGTTTTTCGCTGTTGAGGTAAGTCGCCAGAAAGTCGCCAAAATAGCCCGCCAAAACACTTCAAAACAAAAATTTTGAAAAATTTGCTAAGTGTTTTTCGTGACTGGAAGTCTCACTCGCGAGAGAGTCGCGAGCTGAGCCGCGAAAATCTCTGTGTACCCCTCGCGACTGGACCTTCCACACGCGAACAAGTCGCCAAAACAGACCCGCAAGCTCGCGACTATGGCATGTGACTTGATTGACCCGCGATTGAGTCGCCAAAATAGGACACACTGTTTTTTTGAAAATTTTCAGTTTTTGTAAAAACAAAACACTTTTCCAAAAACAACTTAAACACTCAAAAATCTTTTTGTATTTGAATTAACAAAGATTGAGCATGTGAAAACACATTTTATCAAGTACAATCACACAAATGAATATGGCATTCATTGAACATAAACTTGTGTGTTGTGTGTGGATATCAACAATGAGATAGTCCTTAGTCTAATGTGAAGTTTCAATGATCAATTCAACCAAAGCATACACAATTAACACTAGATCATGTGATCCATCTCAATTATAGAAGTATGCATATATGACCTCCCACAAGACTTGATAACATAACTTGGAGCTTTACATTTGACTCCACTTTTAAGCATAACATTTGATCTTTTTGATCCTTTTGAAACAATCACCTTTCCTTGTGAGAGTGATATTTGATATTTCACCTTGATGATCTAGCTTTTGGCTTTTGAATAATCATAAACTTTATTTTTGGTCGCTTTCCCCTTTTTTCTAGTCAAATACTAGTATGTGCGACAGACTTTTGCAGCTCAAAATCTCTTTTCATTTGGAGATTTACATTTGGTGAGTTCTTTTTAGCAAAAACAAAAAATAAAGAGTGGGAAGATATATAGGCACAAGTCTATGCATGTCTCAAGATCAACATAACCATTCACTAATCATTCATGACAAGTTTGAAGATCTATTTACAACAATCACATAGATTTCAAGATTTCTTCCACAGTGATAAAAGTGTAAAGGAACAAGCTACGCTTGAAAATGCATAAAACCATTAGCACAAAGGTACAAAGCAAAACATGTTTTGAGACAAAACTCAACAATGTCAATCAAACTTTTTGATTTTCTATTTTTATGTGGTTTTTGGATTTTTGACAAAAAAAAAGAAAAAGATTGATCAAAAACAAAAATGAACAAAAGTATGCACAAGCAGACAAACAAACAACAACCAACATAATCAATAAGCAAACAACCAAACACAGTCACAAAGCATAGGAAGTATTGATGCATGGACATGTTGTAATGCTTATGCATGAGTACCCTTTTTCACCCACACGTCACTTGCGTTTAGGGTGATTTCCTTATAGGATTGGGTACGGGAGTTAGGGCTTTCAAACCTTCATGTGAAGCTTTCCAAGCAGTTGGTGAAAGCACCAATCATCTTCATCACGTCCATCATTCCAGGATCACCACTTTGATCTCTTGATGGTTCACCAGCCCAATTTCTCCTGTCATTTCTAGGTCCTCGTGACCTTGGAGTAGTTGCATTATTCATTGCTCTCAGCTTTTGACAATTTGGCCGAGTATGCCCTTGAAGTCCACAGTGATGACACACATAGTTCGATCTAGGACCTCTTTGTGGTCATGGACGAGACTTGGCTCGGGATTCAAACCTGCCCACAAATTGATTACGGAGGTTGTTCACCATCCGTCGGTTCTCCAAATTCCTCTTCTCCTCTATCTTGGGCTTCTCATTAGTGGGGCCAACTTCAACTGACTCTTTGGCCTTTATAAACTTCACTTCTTTAGTGATATTGCCAGATAAGCTACTCCCCCTGGTGTATCCCAACCCGGATTTGTTTGAAAAATGCTTTTGAGATGAAATAACATCATCAACCTTCTTGGTGGAGACCCTCTCTATCTTGGCATTGGCTTGCATAATCTCTTGCTCAAGAAATCTCACTTTTGTGTAGGCTTCTGACAACTCAGCATTCAATATCTCTATCTCACATTTGGGCTCCTTATAGCGAATTAGGAGACTTTTATAGTCCTTTTTTGCCTTCTTCATCTTTCTCACAGTTGCCTTGGCCACCCTTGTGTACTCACCCGATTTCTCCAGGAGTGAGTTATAATTTTCTTGAAGATTGGCTGTGTTTTCATCTTCTTCTACATCTGATTTTTCAACAACTCCCAATGATTCTTCATCACTATGTTCTCCAAGCTCTTGTACAAGCAAATTCAATTCATCTGAAGAATCAACATGGGCAATAGTCATAAAAGCGGAGTAATTCTCTTCTCTGTCACAGCTTTCCTCAGAATCAGAGTTGGATGAATCTGAGTCACTCAGTGTCGTGGCATACACCTTGCCTTTCGATTTCAAATAATTCGGACATTCTTTCTTAAAGTGTTCATGCCCGTTGCATTCAAAACAAGTGACACCTTGTGTAGATTGGGATTCTTTTCCATCTTTCCTTTTGAATTCCCTTTTCTCCCTTCCTGAACTTTGGAATTTTCCTTTATCACCAAATTTACCATTATTCTTGAATTTCAAGAATTTCCGAAAATTTTTCACAAGGTATGCAACATCTTTGTCAACCACATCCTCATCCGATGAGTCATGGACTTCCACCCTTTCATTAATGGTCTTAAGAGCAAGAGATTTTCTCTTCCGTTGAGTGGGCAGCGACATTTCATAAGTCTGAAGGGAACCAATCAGCTCTTGGACTTTGATGTCATCAAGGTCTTTGCTCTCTTCAATCGCTGTCACTTTGGCACGAAAGCTTTCCGGCAATGACCAAAGGATCTTCCTTACTATTTTAGAATCCTCCGTTTTCTCCCCTAAATTGAACTTGCTGACAACCACCTCATTTAGCTTGCTATAGAAGGAGTCAAAGGACTCATCCTCACTCATTTTGAGCTCCTCAAACCGAGTGGTCAGCATTTGCAGCTTGGTGTCTTTCACTTTCTTCGTGCCTTCATAGGTGGTCTCCAATATCTCCCATGCTTCTTTGGCAACGGTAATGTGAGAGATCCTATGAAATTCATCTGGAGACACACCACAGAAAATAGCATTGAGTGCTTTATTGTTAGCATTAGATGCGGCGAGTGCTGCCTTATCCCATGTGGATTTGGCTGCCTCAGGCCTGGTCCAACCTATATCAACAGCATCCCAAACCAATTCATCAATGGAACATAAAAATGCTCTCATGCTAACCTTCCAAAATGCATAATTACTACCATCGAAATATGGAGGTGCATTTAGGGATTAAGATCGGTCCATATTAAAAAGGGTCAAGGATCACACTATGGTAATGAAACCAATAAAAGTGTACCCACTCTGATACCAATTGAAAGTTCAATTAGTGTAAAAACACCCTTGAACGTTTAGACCTCCAATTTACAAATTACCAATTCAAGCTTAATATCAAACAATTTATGTGCGGAATATGAACATAAGCTTAATACAGAATTGATAAACAATCTAAACCAAATAATATCACATCCACAGCAAAAATTAAATGGCAAATATAAAGGGAAGAGAGATGCAAACACAAGGATAACACACGATGTGTTATCGAAGAGGAAACCGAAGCCCTCGGCGTAAAACCTCTCCCCTGCCCTCCAAGCGGTAAACAATCCACTAGAAAATGTAGTTGGGATACATGAACAGCAATAGACCCTCCAAGCCTAATCTACCCAGTGTACCTAAGCCCTCCAAGCTTCTTGCTCCAACGAGGTTGCGTTGAACCTATTTCTTTTCTAGCTTCCCGGATTCCGCTACTTGACCATAGCATCAACCAATGTAAATTGGTTCCTTTCTAACTGCTTCCCAGAACACCAAACAGCCCTCTCACAATAATGGATATAGTGAGAAAATGTTTTGGTAAAATGCCTCTCAAGGATTTAACAATGGAGAGGAAGAGAGTTGAGGAATTTGAAGAGTCTCTTATGTAAAGATTGTAGATGAATCAATCTTGTTTTACTCTAGGGTTTCTCTCTCAAAATTCTCTCTGGAAGCTCTCATTCTTTCGTGGGTATAAGGGGTATTTATACTAGGGTGAGAATGGAATGTGAAGAGTCAGGATTTTTAAAACAGGGCTGGCTCACGGCTTGGCCTCGCGGCTTGACTGAGTCGCGAGATCCAGCCGCGAGATAACAGAATGGCCAGTTGTCCTATTTTGTCCTGTAGTGCTCCAGCTAGCATGACGCTTCAACTTCTAGCATGCCTGGCACGTGTGCATCTTCTGGCGGCTTGCAGTCGCGAGTCACCCGCGAGATCCAGCCGCGAGTATCTGTTTTCTTGCACACTCTTGAGCATTTCAACACTCTATCTCACTCACTACCCTTACAACAATCCCACCTAAATACAGGGTTACTAATGCTGAAATACAAGCAAATTTGGCACGGAATAAAGCCAACAAGATTGTTGATTAAATTCAACCTTACAGAGGTGTTGATCTTCAAGATTTTCGTGTGCTCTGTCCTCCAACTCCAATAGACTGTTTGGACTTTGGACTTGAAGTGTAGTCAACATCCAAAATGCAAGTATCTTTGATCACCTCATGCCTGTTGGGTTCTATGTGTTATGTTTGCTTTTATGAGTTGTCATTCAGTATTTACTTTCATGTATTTGGTTTATATTTGGTTTCCTTACTTTGTTATCATTATCCTTTCCACATCATTATCTTATCTTAAAAATAAAAAAATAAAAAATAAAAAGTCTAACAACCTCTCACGTTTTCTTATATTCCTAATGTTTTGTTCACAACTCATATTTGAACTCTTTCAACGTGAATATAAGAAAACATTATCAACTCATATTAGAACTCTTTCAACTTGAATATAAGAAAACATTTTCAACTCATATTAGTTGAAAACGTGAATATGAGTTCTTGTATTCACGTTTTCAAACATGAGTTATATTTGAACTCAATCTTATATTCACGTTTCTATTTGAACTAAATCTTATATTCACATTTTTAAATATGAATTCTATTTGAACTCAAATTACTTTTTTAAAACTCAAATTGATTTTTTTTTTAAAAAAATTTAGTTGAACGCTGACTTAAAGTTTAGAAAAAAAAAAAATCTTATTCTTTTATTGTGATTTAAAAGAAAAAAAAAATCTTTTAACTCCCATATAAAATACTGTCTACAAAATAGGTCCTTACTTTTCTCTTTTAATCTTTTCTTTTATTTGGTCGGTTTGATGAGTGTTTAATATTTTCTCTAATTAATGACTCTTTTTAAAAGAGTGGGAATAATGTATATTTTTGTCTCTCTTTTCTTTTTTTTTCTTTTTTTTTTTCTTTTTTTTTTTTCTTTTTTCTTTTCTTTTTTCTTTTTATGGTTACCAGGTTTGACTAATCATTTTAGTATATGTGTTTTAAGTGGTGCTCTCTCTTCCTCCTATTATTTTTATTTTTTTTTTCTGTTGCTTTTCTTACATTTCAGCCTTACACTCTATTTTTTTGTATTTTTTTTTTAGGGTGACATATCAACAATTTTATTATATTGCATAGCAGGCACATTAGATGAATTCGGGTGAGCGAAGTGGTAGTAAATCTATCAAGTAGTTGTTAATGATCATTTTTTGTAAATATCCTACCATATGAAATTTAATATTGTCCTTTGTTTTTCTATACTACTATTTAAGGGGCTTTTCCTTTTTGGACTAGTTTTTTTTTTTTTTTTTTTTTTTGCTCCAAAATATCCCTACAACTTACATTTAAGTAAGGGCAACTCAGTAAAAATATATCTTTAACTCCCACTAAAACATTGCCTATAAAACAGGATCACTCTTCTGATAGTTTTCAAATTACTTTATCTATTTATAAAAAAAAATTAAAAATTAAAACAAACACACGTTTGTTTGTAAAAATACATCTGCTGATTAAAAAAAAAAAAAAACACATATGCCGATATTGCAAAAAAAAAAAATTCCTTGCACCCACATTTTAGGGGGTGTTTGGTAGAGGTATTTAAACAACAGTTTTTGTTGTTTAAATAACACAACACATATTTGCATAACATTTTTTTACTCGCACGTATTTTCAAAAAATTTACACAATGTTACTAGAACAACATTACCAAACGCTCTTTAGTTACGCACACAAGTGCGAAACACACACACACACTCTCTCTCACTAAGTTTCAGTACTGCTTTTGCCTTTGTCAGTGCATCATTGTGTGGCAGCCAATTTAAATAGTTGAGGGGTCGCTCTAAGCTTGGGCAAGCGTGTCGTCAATCGGATCCAGACTTCGAACTCTAACTCTCGCGATCCACCTCTTACTATCTGCGTGATTTGCTTTGATTTGTTTTTGGTATGTGTAGTGGGCCTTTTTTGGTTAAAATGGGCTGGGCTGCCTCCTGCAGTATTGGGCCTGAGTGTTCTAGGTATGGGAGCTGAGACTGGTCCAACTGCAACTCAACTTGGTCCGGCTTGTGCGCAAATTATGCCTTATATGCCAAAAGTATACTTACAGTGGGCAGAACTGTTTCAGATGGGTTGCGGCAGGTAGATATGATAACAACAAAAATAAAATACTTTGAGATCTTTATTAAGGTAAACATGTAATCCCTACTTAAGGAAAAGATAATCACAGTTTAACAATAATTATTTTATAAGAAAAGTAAGGGGAACAAGTGGGTAATATATGAGTTGATTGAGAGAGGAAATAAATTAGATCAAGTCTGATCCGTAAGACCAAAATCAGAGAGGGAAGAACACATCTTCTCAAAGTGAATAATCTCTCAGGGAGATCCTGCCGTGAAAATTAATCACTTTGAGGGAAGTGGACCTGAATGGTTGGTACACAAGAACACATTTTGTTTCCGGCAGAGAGTAAGATTTTGAGAGGGAGAGAGGGAATCAACCTATTAGTGCATGCCTGCCGTTCTAACTCTCTATCTTTTCTTTCCTTCTTTTCTAATATTCCCCTTTTTCTTATCTTTTTTTCTTTCTTAATCCTTGTTTCTATTTCCTGGCTTTCAAGTTTTCAATACTGTGGTGCTTATTGTTGTTGTTGTTCCTGTACACGGCAAGGGCCTCTTTATAGTGCCTATCGTGACCGGATTTTACTATTTTAGCCCTTAACCACTTTGTCTGGTCTGGGTGTACCTGCCGACCACCACTGGTCCGATTGTGTGCCACTCCCCATCGTCAGACAAAAGAAAGCTATTTTGTTTGTTTGTCTGTCGTGGCACCCTTTCCTACTACGGTGTGGGTACCTTCTCTCTCCATATCCCTCATGGCATGCACCTAGTGGTTCCAGCTCAGCTTTGCCCCTTTGGGTGGTATGTCATCCCAGCAAGACACTTCCCCCAAAAGGGCCCTAGCAGGAACCTCAAAATAGGTTTTTCCCCTCTCCCCACCGCCAAACCATGCCTTCTTACCTCTGACCCATGACCTCACCGTATCCTGTATTGGCTGGGTACAAGCTGGTGAGGTTTGGGCCTTGCACGTGCCTCTCTTCCATGTATGTCCAAAATCTGTCTGCTGCTCATGCGTCTGCCGTGGTTGGTTTGCACAGTCTGCCGTCCGTTCTTAACCATTTTCTGGTTTCCATTTCCTTTATGGCTTGCCCTATTCGGGGCTGGGCCTTGCTTGATGGTGGGCTTTGCTTTTTCTTCAGCCCACCCTTCTTCCTGCTACTATCTCCTGACATACCACTCTATCATTCCTGCTGCGAAATTGTTTTGTTTCAATCTGACTAGGCCTCTTTGGGCCTACCGTTTATTCTTCCCCTAATGGCCCAGCAAGGCCATTGGTTCTTGTGTTACATCACTAGCGGGCTCCCGTGTCCCATTTGTTTTCCCTTGGGCGTCCCGAGCCCATTTGCTTTCCTTGGGCTTCCTTAGCCCTTTTCCTAACTTTGCATTACCATGAGTTTTTACTGAATTCTTTGGGTTTCCCTGGCCCAATTACATTATTTCTCATCCTTGGGGTTCATGGGCTTGCCATCAACTCCTTACTTTCTTTACTTTCATTACTTTGGGTCTGCCACTGCCCATTCTCACTTTTCCACATCATATACTGCCCATGGTCTGCTTTTTCTCTCTTTTCGGGCTCCTTTAAGCCCATTTACCTCTTCAAGACCCATTTGTTTATCTCATGGGCCAGTGATCCATTATTCCTGCCGCTTGGACTTAATGGGTTTTCTATCCGTTTGCCAACTCCTTTTTGTCCGTGTTGCTAGACTTCTCCCTACCACTTGGGCTTCCGAAATGGCCATCAACAGTATGTTATCTCTGTGTATCAGTGTTTGGAAAGTTAGAAAATATTTTTTTAAACTATTTTTTATCATGAGAGTTAACATGTTATTAACTGTCATAGAGTTAATCTTCTAATACTATCCTGCCATTTCCTAATTACTTTCTTGCTACAAGTATTTTGTAGTTAAAAACATTGAATACTAATAATGATTATAAGAAAAAAAGCCCATTTAGAATTTTTGTGCATATCTATATCTGGGTAGTCAATAGTTTTGGGAATTTATGCAAAGGGAGTCGATTTCTAACGTTTTACGGTTTTAGTTAGAAATTAAGATATTAAATAAAGTATGGATTTATAATATTAATATGAAATATTATTAATAAATTGTGTGGACTTTGATGGACAAAGATAGAAATAAATAATTATATACTAGAGCGCGGGTTCAGATGTTTTTCTTTTCTTTTTTTGTAAAAGTTAATAATTTGAATCCATTATAATTTGGAATTACTACATTTTTCAATCATAAAATACCTAGGAGTGTGATGAAATAAATATTTCATCCACAACGCATAACACTAATCACATCCCTAGGTGTGTTTTTTTCATTACACCCCTAGATATTTTGTGATTAGAAAATGTAGTAATCTCAAATTATAATGGATTCAAATTATTAACTTTTTTCCAAAATAATAGAAGAGCCTGTGCTTAAAGGCTAATTTTTTTTAATGTGAAAATTTTGTGTCTTAGCTTAATGAAAAAGATTAATTATAATAGTACCGGAATAATAAAAATTACTTATCATATATATTTTTCTTTTTTTATTATTAAAAATTGTTCTTTAAAAAATGGATGCTTGTCTACAATGTCAAGTGTGTAGTATTAAAGAAACTGTTTCCCCTATCCAAAAATAATAATAATAATTGTTTCCAAGTAAAGCTGAGCGTGCATGTGATGAGAAACATAAGAATTGTGGAAGAAATCTGTGAACTTGCTTTCATCCAAAATTGGAACGCGGTTATGGATGTGTACTAAGTGCCTATCTTTTAGGATTAAATAACTACCACTTTTAAAATTTTAATTAAAAAAAAAAATTCTGAGTATACAATGTGAGAGTCTTTAGCATTTGAAAATTTTGTTATGGATGTGCACTAACTAAAAGTCTTTAGCTACCTTTTGGGACTAAGTGGCTGCCTTTTAGGGTTTAAAAATAAATAAAAAATTTGATAACTCTAATTTATTTTTAAAAATGATAATTGTAAACACTTTATGACCAATATATCTTTTTATGTCATTACAAAGTTCACAATCCAAAAGGAATAATTTTCATTCATTAAACTTTTGGGCTTGGGTTCAAAAAAATAATAGATGCACCAAATAAATTATATCGCTTGATATTAAACTCAGAGAATAGGTGACTTATCAAACAGTATTCTTGGTGTTTCAATAAATTAATACTATTTAAATTTTCTTTTACTTCAATTGAGCCTTAATCCTATTTCCAGCTTTGTGAAAATTAAATATAAGGGCATGACAGACATTGAAAATTATATATTATACTCAAAATCAGCTACCAATTAATTTTAATCCAACCTAACAATTAAATAAATTTCTATACAAATTAAATCAAACAAAAAACTATATGCACAACGAAAAATACACAAATGTATATATCCAAAACCAAAGTACTACACAAATGTATTCAAAAGCTACTAACCTTTCCGTATTCAAGGGGTTTTTAAAAATTTAATACAAATTTAATTAATTAATTATTTTAGTTATTTTTTGTATTTTTTTACTAAGTGGCTATCTTTTAAGATTATAAATAACTTCGTATATAACTCCCATTAAAAAATTATTAAGAAAAATAAATTGATAACATGAAAGCCTTTTCTATTAAAAAGAACTAGCCTTTGAGCATGCGCTCACGCGTGTGCTCAGAGGTTCTTCTATTTTTTTGGGAAAAAAATTTTAATTTGCACAAATTATAATTTAGGATTACTACATTTTTCGATCACAAAAAAATCTAAGGGTGTGATAAAACGCATAATACTCATCACACCACAAATGCATAATACTCATCACACCCCTAGATTTTTTTGTGATTAAAAAATGTAATAATCCTAAATTATAATTGATACAAATTATTAATTTTTTCCCCAAAAAAATAGAAGAGTCTCACGTGCGTGCTCAGGGGCTAGTTATTATTATTATTATTATTATTATTATTTTGTATATATTTGTGATACTTTTAGTTTACTGTCAATTTGTAATGGTTTTTTTTTATATATATATTTGCACGTGTTATATATATTTTTTGAAACATACGTCATGGTTATTAGTAGTAAATTGTCAATTGGCTATGAAATCTAGAAAAATATTCTAGCTCAAAACCGATCAAACCACATCATATACATCGCACCACATATGTGACTGCAAAATTAAGGTGCGGTGCGGTAATGATTTTAGCTAACCGCACCGCAAGGTGTGATGCTAAAAATGGTCCAAAACCACACCACCGAACCACGAACACCCTTACTCTCAACCCAAACTTGTTTTTTTCCATTTTTAAGTAAGTGCACCAAATGGTCCGAAGTAGACCAAATTGGATCGAATGGAATGAATTGGAGCGAAAAGACTGAATAATATCAAAGTGGACCGAATGGACCAAATTGAATCAAAATGGACTAAAATAGACCCAGTGGACTAAAGTGGGCCGAACAAAATGAATTGGACCAAATAGACCAAAATGGACCAAAGTAGACCTAACAGATAGAAATAGACCTGATGGGCACGAACAGAATTGGACCAAAACCATGCTAGTTAATATAAAAAACACAGATGCATCTAAGAATATTGACATTAATGGAATAAACATAGTTCCATGTCCACCTTGTTTCTCAGTAATTATTATATTATATTTAAATTTATTGTAACACAGCATGAAGATTCAAGAAGATTACTACCAAAGGTGAACGATAATGCTCGTGGAAAATCCTAACATTAAACAATTCTACTCACACATACATATACGGGCCTAAAGAACAGAAGTAACTGAAGTTACACTCTGATTGGAATAGCCCGGAGAGGCTTGGCCCTATGTAAGGTGAGTCCAAAGGTCTCACTCATATCCATATTTTCTGGATCCATCTCATCTGCAAGCTTCCAATTAAAGAAATGTACAAGAGATGCCAACATCAAGTGCACCATCCGGTTAGCTAACGGTAATCCAGGGCAGATTCTTCTTCCAGCTCCAAAGGGAATCAGCTCGAAATATTGGCCTTTAAAGTCAATGTCTTGTTCTAAAAACCTTTCAGGCATAAATAAATCTGGGTTTGTCCATATGCTTGAGTCTCGTCCCATTGCCCACACGTTTACTAGTATTTGTGCATTTTTGGGCACAGTAAAGCCACACATTTCTACTTCAGTCTCAGCCTTGTGAGGAACTAGAAAAGGTACAGGTGGGTGCAAACGAAGTGTTTCTTTCACTATTGCTTGTAGAAAGGGAAACTTTAAGACGTCTGCTTCTTGAATTAGCCGATCCTTGCCAAGGACTTCTTCAAGCTCGTCTTGGGCTTTAGCCATTTTTTCAGGATTATTTATTAACTCTGCCAGTGCCCATTCAACAGTGCTTGATGTTGTGTCGATCCCTGCAATAAATAAATCCTAACACAAAATAGTGTGAGAGCTAGAGTTACAGAGCACTCTGCCTAAGTTTATTAATGAAAACAAAAAGTAACGCCCTTGCGTTTGCTTTGCTGCTGAAGGTTAGTGCTAACAAAGAGTAGGAATTACAAGACTCCAACAAAACTACTGAACAATCTACTCATACATTTTTGTCCTTCTTTGGACAATATTCTCCTTTTTTCCCACTTTCCAAATATTCTTGCTAGAATTAGTGCTACAATGTAGTTACTAATTTTCGAAAATGATGATGATCTTGAAGTTGATAAATATGATGAGCTAGTTAGGCTACCGAGTAGTATTAGATTCCCATGACTACATGAAGAAATATAGGAATCATTTTCTCTCATTTAAAAAATGACTAAATTGTATTTATAGCCTTAAGATGAGCTTAATTAGAAAGCTTATTATGAGCTTCATCCTGCCCTTCTACTTCTTAAGTTACCTAAAAAGAAAATCAAAGAAAAGATATAATTATGTATTCTGAAGCATAGTTAAGAAAGGTAGTCAATTACCAGAAGCAAATGTTTGAAATCGTGGAAGCTAAATTGCGATCCATCTTCTTCAGCGAAATTGAGAAAGGAATCTAGTACATCGTTGTTTGCCTTAGAACCCTCTGATGAAGCTCTTAATTGCACTCGTTCCTTGATGATACCATCAAAAATCCCCATTAATTTTTCATAATAAATGGTGGCCCTTCGCCGTGCACCTTGTGGATCAACTAAACGAAGTACTGGGAAATAGTCTGCAATATTAGGCTTTCCAACTACTTCCATGACACCACATACAAGCTCCTGGAACTCTCGGGACAATGCACTTGAACTATACTGTGCCAAGTCAATGGAAAAAAAAGTGTTTGATATGGAATTAAGTACTGTAATGAAGGCTGCTCGACCAATATCAACCACTTCCCCACCATTGCTGCAACATTGATTAATATGGTCAAGTAATTCTTTCACCTTTTTTTGTCGAAGGGCTTGTGTGGCATCGAGTTGTTGTGGAGCAAATATTTTCGTGGCAGAAACTTTCCTGAGGTTCCTCCAACGAGTCAATGCGGGCAACCACACCATTGAAACTTTGTGGTGGTCAGCTACTCGGCCGGTATCCGGGATAGTTCGGCTGGAGAAGGCTTGGTCTTTTTTCTGGAGTGCTTCTTTGGCTATGTCTGGAGAGGAAATGACTATGGTTGTTATGCTCCCAAGCTTGAGAGTCATAAGGGGTCCATAGGTTTTGGAGAGCTTTGCAACAGCTTGATGGGGTTTGTTGCCCAGCTCCAAGATGTTTCCGATGATTGGAAAAGGTTGGGGGCCTGGGGGAAGTGTGGATGAGCCAGACTTCCGGCCTCCTAGAGCGGAGGTGAGCACAGCAATGCATGCCCACACGATGGGAAGTATTATCCAAAATGCTTGGTGGTCCATTAACTCAAATTTGCTTATTGTGTTACTCCACTTTGTATTTTGCGAGTACTATAAGAAAGGACTCAATTGTGTGTAACACATGGTTTCTCAAAATCATGTGACAATTCAATGAAGGGGCCACAACTACAAAAGGACAGGAATCATCACCATCAGCCTTAGCATTTTTCAGTAAATACAAGAATCCAACAACCATTGTCAGTTTGTCACTCTTTTAATGCACCACCACCAGTTAGACTTGATAATAAACAAAACTCAAAAACCAAAAATCATAACCATCGATTGGAATAATCCGGATGTACTCTTTTAGATGAATTTTTCTTCTTGGTGACATGGTTGATGATGTCAATCTTGTTTAAAGGTATCATAATCCTTCTAGAAACAAAACATAAAACATGTTGTGAGAAGATCACCACGTGGCCTTAATCTTGAAACTAAATATACAAAAGCCAATGTAGAAATTGTATTGCAAACTAAATTAAAAAGAGAGTGACTTGTTGCATATGCCTTCAGGTTTGCTACACATTGATACATATAAGAAATTAGGAAAAAGAAAAGTTTGCATCTAAAGTGGAGTGAAAGAAAAAGAAAGGATCAATATAATTTTAAAAATTGATAAAAGTGGATTTATAGGCGATTTGGATTTGAGCCGCGCCTTATAATCTTGAATACCGAAGAGGTTGGTAGGATTACAATTTTTCTTTTAAAGAAACAAAGTGTTAAATATTTAATTCATTAAAGCTAACCATGCAATTCCCAAGAAAAAAAAAAAAAAAAAAACTATCAATGCACATTTAAAGATATATATATATATATATGCCAAAAGTCTCGTACGCTTGTAGCTAAATTGACACATCTTCATGCATAAAGTGTTTGGGGTCTAGCGGGAAAAAAGTTCAAGCTGCGGAATTTGTACTTAGTAGCATATTGTAATTATCTCTAAACCCTAAACCCTAAACCCTAATTATCTCTCAAAAGAAAAAAAAATATATATATATATATATATATATATATATTATTCTTCAAAATGTACATATATTATTAGGTGAATGTCAATGGAATATATTTGGAAACTTTTTTAATTATTCCTTTAAACTATTCTTATTTAGTCGATTATTTTTGAGTAATTTAAGATTATCTTATTAATTAATGTTCATATGTATTAGGTTAATGACAATTCTTTCCTTTTGAATTATTATTTTACTTGTATGTACCAACTTCTTCTTTAAAAAAAAAAAATTATATGTACCACCAATTTTTTTTTTTTTTTGTGTGGTAATTATTAGGCATTATGCATTTGATATAATTACCGTCTGTCACTATTCTGATAAGTTAATGTCTAATTTATTTATTATTTTAGAAAAGTTAATATTTAATTAAAAGTGACATAAATTTATGATCATATTTTTCTTTATATATATATATATTGTAGGGATTGGGTTTGAGCACTATTCCTAAGGGATAAGTGAATTCAAGCCCAGCAAGCCCAATACAATAATTTTGTAGAGAGTGGATAGAAGAACTAGGTTTTAATGAGTGTAACAACAGTTGGAGATGATTTAAAGAATGAACAAGTAAAACAAATATGGACTTGAGCAAGCAATTCAGTCCTCGGCACTAGTCCGAGGAGCTTCAACTTCTTATTTCTTGAGTGACAGTGGTAATGGTTACAAAGTTACTTCAGATTGCTACAATGTGTCTTCTGGAAAAATCTCCGATCCTTTTTCTCAGGGCTCCTTCTTCCTTATATACTACTTTCCTTCTTCATCTTCACCATACACGTGCAAGTCGAATCTGATGTTGTTGGTCTTTGTCACATCAACCTCTTCCCAAAGCTCTTAGGTAGTAGCGGTGAGTTTGAAAAACCACTGCTCAGGTATCATTTCCACATTAATGCGGCCAGAGTGTTAGTTGTGGAGCATTTAATGTGGAGGCAGCAGCTTTTCCTGGAATTGCTCTATCGCCATGCTCCAGTGTGCTTACTTGTTGTACCTATCTTTTTCCTTGTAGTGCTTTGGAAGATTGTCTCTGTCGATAAATCACTTTTCTTCTATCTCGGCTTCTGCTAGCTGAGGACAGAGTTGTCCTCAGCATGGTTTTCTAAGTCGCCATGATTACCACTGTCTTCTTTACACACGATTCTGGACCTCGGCATGGGCCTTAGGCCCAGTACGAAAAGTGAGTGTATGTCACTAGGCTTTATGACCCCACAATAGCCTTTTATTGTGGGTTCCTCGAATGTACTGATTTATAGCCTTTGGCTTTTACACAGTATCCTTTGGAGTCCCATATCGAAGAGAACTTCCCCCACTTTCTGCCTTATAAGCTCTGAAGCGAAGGAGTAGTGTACCATCAGTTATTGGCAATGCCATTGCCGAAATAAGGGAAGAAAAAAAAATTTTATGGCAATTGTGGCAATGCCATTGCCAAAAATGGAAGGGGAAAAAAAATAGTGGTTGCCGAAATCTGGGGAGGAATTAAAAAAAAATGTTACGTCCACAATATTTTTACAATATTTTCACAACAAATCACAGATGATTAGTTATTATTAGTTCAAATTTGAATTTAACACTGAGATTACTTTTTTAATCCAACAATAATAACCTGCCAGTAAAAATTTGTTGTAAAAATATTGTAAAAATTATGTGCACATATCATTTCTTAAAAAAAAAAAAAAAAAAAAAAAGGTGGAATGGAATTGTGGCAATGGCATTGCCGAAATTTCCCCTTCTATTTCGGCAATGCCAATTCCACAATTCCATTCCACTTCTTTTTTTCTTTTTTCTTTTTTTAAGAAATGATATGTGAACACAATTTTTACAACAAATTTTAAGTGGCAGATTATTATTGTTGGATTAAAAAAGTAATCTCAATGTTAAATTCAAATTTGAACTAATAATAACTAATCACCTGTGATTTGTTGTAAAAATGTTGTAAAAATATTGTGAACGTAGCACTTTTTTTTTTTAATTCCTCCCCAGATTTCAGCAACCACTATTTTTTTTCCCTCCCATTTTCGGCAATGGCATTGCCACAATTTTTTTTTAACCCCCCTATTTCGGCAATGGTATTGCCACAAACCAATTGGAAATTTTTTTTCCTCCTATTTCGGCAACGCCATTGCCACAATTCCATTCCACTTTTTCTTTTTTCTTTTTTAAGAAATGATATGTGCACACAATTTTTACAATATTTTTACAACAAATTTTAATTAGCAGGTTATTATTGTTGGATTAAAAAAGTAATCTCAATGTTAAATTCAAATTTAAACTAATAATAACTAATCACTTGTGATTTGTTGTGAAAATATTGTAAAAATATTGTAGACGTAACTTTTTTTTTTTTAATTCCTCCCCAGATTTCGACAACCACTATTTTTTTTTTCCCTCCCATTTTTTGCAATGGCATTGCCACAATTGCCACAAATTTTTTTTTCTTCCCCTATTTCGGCAATGGCATCGCCACAATTGGTTTCTTTTTTAAGCACACGGCACACACTCGGGCAACTAGTTCAGGCAGCAGGAATTTCAGTAATCACATTACCGAAATTCAAAATTTTCTCTCTCCCACTTTTTCTCTTTCTCTCTTATACTTTTGTTGAATTTCCGCAACACCGTTGCCGAAATTCACTCTCTTTCCTCATTTCCCTAAATAAGTTGGAACAGTGCCTATAACGCAAATAAACTCCGAATTTAGCAATATTCGGCCAAATGACTCTACAAAACGCTGCTATATTTTTTTTTTTTATTAAAATAAAATTACAAGTGGCCCCATATTTAAGGGCCTTTCTTCTGTTTTTTGATTCCGAGGGCCTTTCTTATGTTAGGGGCCTAGGGCCGGCCTGCTTTCCTCGGCTTTTCTTCTTCCACGCATGAAACATTTTCATGTAGGTAGGTCATAGGCTTTTAATGCATTTTGTTTCTTCTGCTTTGTGCAGTATATATAGGTTTGTTTTTCATGAGTTCTATACATTATTCATTAATTTCATTCTCCGTATGCGTTATCTTAAAGTGTATCCAAAAAATCTTATCCCAAAAAAAAAAAAGGTGTATCCAATAATTCATCTAAAGAAAAAAAAAATGTATCCAATAATTCATCAAAAGAAAAAAAAAAAGTGTATCCAATACGTGTAGAATCTGAGCATTTTTAGCCTTCTAAAAAAAATTTATTTTTAAACATAAAAAAGTTATTTTATCTATTTTAAGTTTTATCACACCACTTTATAATATACTCTACATCATATCTTCTATTATTTTATACTTTATTTAAATTTTATTTTTTTATTTTTTATTATTATTTCTTTTTGGTTTCCAAGTCCCAACGTCACACGAGAGCATATTTCAGTAATGCTCAACCGGTCAACAGAAATGAGAGGAAAAGTATGAATAAAGAATTCCGAAATATTGATAGCATATTTGTCCATACTATTCTATAATTAGATCGATACCATAGCAAAGGCCAAATTTGACACAATGATCAAACCTAAACAAAACCACATTAAAGACACCATCAAACACCATCCTTCTCCTCTCTCGTGTTTTGTGTTCTAGGTTTTGGAGTTCTGGGTTCTGGGTCTTTTTTTTTTTTTTTTTTTTGTGACCGATGCCTATAGAAGAGGTGGGTATGGCTGAGATTGGTTCATTTTTTCTGGTGGGTTGCGATCCTCTCTCGTGTTTTGTGTTTTGGGTTTTGGAGTTCTGGGTTCTGTCTTTGTGTGTGTGTGTGTGTTTCTTTTTTTTTTTTTTCTTTTTTTTTGTCTGTTATGACCGATGCCTATAGAAAAGGTGGGTATGGCTAAAATTGATTCATTTTTTCTGGTGGGTTGCGATCCGGGTCGTGTTTCGGGTTTTCTAGTGGGCATCGTGTTCATGGGTTTCCGGTGTGGTTTGCAGCGGCGTGGTTTGCAGCGGCGTGGTTTACAGCGGCATTTCCTGGGTTCATCAGTTTGTTTCCGGCGTGTCCATGGGTTTGTTTGATTATTTTTAAATGGGTTTGTAGTTAGGTTTGTGGGTCGTGGCAGAGGTGGATGAGGCAAGCAAAGGATGGTTGTGGCAGAGGTGGGTGCGGCATGGCAGATATGGGTTGTGGCAGAGGTGGGTTCTGGGTAAATTTTGACTTGATTTTTTTTTTTTTTTTTTTGTGGCTCATCTTTTGGATTCAAAATTTGCTATTGGTTTGATTTGATTTTAGGATGGATTTTTTTTGTGAGTTCATGGTGGTGGAAGGGGGTGGGGTTTTTATTATGGGTCATATGTGGGTTCATGGTGGTGAAGGTGGGGGGTTGCCGTGGTGATGGTGGTGGCGTAGCCATGGGTTTTAGTTTGGGTATGTTCTTTGTGGTGGTGGTGGTAGCAGGAGGTTGCAGAGGTTATTTGGGCTTTTGATTTTATTTGGGTTTTGGGATATATTATTTTATTATGTAGAAATATTATTTTAATGTGTTGTATTGTAAAATAAAAGTTGGGATGCTAGGAGTATTGTAAAATTGTATTGTATATGATGATGCTGAATAAATCACCAGTAAGCCACACAGTCCTCGCACGCTCGAAACAGCACCTGCACAAAAAAGAAGACCTAGCAGAGAGTGCCGGTGTGGTGCCGGCCAAATACCCTCCAAAGGTTAAGTTAGAACTATTCTCACAACTCTAGAGTGCTAGAGAGGGTAAATTATGCATACCTCAATTTGTGAGGGTATTGAGGCTTTTATAGTAGTAGAAGGGTGACCTCTCTTCCTTGATGTAGAAGTCTTTTCCTTATAGGAATCCTCTTGAGCAATCCCAAACGTGATGGACAAGTTATTTCCTTGTAGAGAGGGTCCTTTACTAACACGCGTGTCTTCCGGAATTCTCCATGCACTAGGATTCTGATTTCCTTTGGGATTCTCCTTGATTTCTGGTGTGTGTGACAAGTATTTTAAGTTAGGTTTCTACTATTCCCTGGGCTTACCCATTGTCGGCCCATGGGCTAAGATCCGTCAGGCCCATCAAGGCGAATATCCGTCATACCAATTTTTACACCTTTAGTTGCCCCCTTCACCCTATAGTCTGTCATGCATAGGTGGACAGACTACTAGGGTGACGGTTCAATAATCGTTTGGGTTTGACGGTTGGACAGGAGGACGACAAGAACTGCGATCATTTGTTGACAGGTTGTCAAGCACTTATGAGGTACGACACGTGTCATGTCTTGATTGGGTTTTGTCCCGGATCGAAGAGTCGCTTCGTCTTCCGTGCATTTTTCCTATATATATTACACTTCTCTTCTCTCATTTCTCCATTTCTCAGCCAAAACGCTTTGTCAGAGCGCAATCATCACCATTGTCAGAGAGCCTTCGATCGAATATCTGTACCCGTCATCTATACAACTGTCGACCTTCAGTAACTCAGACTTGGTGAGTAATTATTATGATTTTACAAGTCTTTCATTGGTGGTTTTCGTTTGGTTAGTCTTTCATACACACCCGTCAATGCTCCTAGATCCGTCAGTCTTAGGTTTTGTCGTTACTTGTAGGCAATGTCGAGCGCGTCAAGTAATCAGTCAGTAGTTCGTGACGGGGTGGATTACGAGGAAGTATACCCGTCTGGTCATAAAGACCAAGAGAGTCCGGGCGAAGAGAGGAGTCCGTCCGCATCTTCCTCGTCCTCAACAAATGAGGATATGGAGATGGTGGAGATAGAGAATATTTCTATTGACGGCAAGGATCAACCATTAAGATCCGTCATTGGTGCTGATGGACTTAGGGAGTTCATCATGTTACCAGAGTGGACGATGCATAAATTCACATCCGTCATTAAGGAGAAACACTTCAGCACATTTAGGGCCATTTTTCAAATTCCAGACTACATTTCAATCCGTCTACCCAATGAATTAGAGAAATGTTATTATGAGGGGGTAGACGGTGTCGGAGTATATGAACAGATGTTGAAGGCGGGACTTAGGTTTCCTTTAAGTACCCTGCATAGAGAACTTCTAAATTATTTGGGTCTGTCCGTCACCCAAATATCCCCAAATGCTTGGAAGGTCTTCATAGCAATGGAGATTCTCTATGGTGCTATGACAGATGGTGCCAGGAGGCTGACGGTGCGTGAATTTCTTCATTGCTACCGTCCAGATGAAATTGACAGGTCAAAGGGGATGTATAGTTTTGCCAGTAAGAGTCCACTGTTGAAAGTTATCTTTGAAACACCTCACTCAAATAGAGACTGGAAGAGCCGATACTTCTTCTTAGAGGGCGACGGATGGATGGGTTGCCCAGGGGAGATAGATTATGTGCCCGTTGACACAACCTGGGGAGTATTAGATCCGACCCGTATGCACCCGTCCTAATCTATAAGCTTTTTACATTCGCTCAGTTTATTACAATCTACCTTTTGACCGTCCGCTTTTTCAGGTAGACGGCGTCCTCAAATTAGTGTTGAAGAGTTTGGTTTCCTTGAGAAGATTTTTCAGAAGACCAAGCCGACGAAAAGGACTTGGGCTAAGTTGGTAAATCCAGACACCATACACTGGTACTATGACGGTCCCGAACCCACACCTGAAGCCATTAAATACAGCGAACAAATTCATAGACGTAAGTTCGTCAACCCTTATCCGCATACATGGCTTCAATTTATTTAATAACTTTATCCGTCCATTTATTTTTTCAGAGATGGATGATGCTAAGAGAAGGGCTCAGATAAAGTCACAGGTTGCCAAGAGAAAGGAGTCCGGCGAGCCGATTCCTAAGAGGACGACTCCGTCGATAAAAAGAAAGCCTCCGTCCAAATCTGACCGTCCACTTAAGCAGCCGAAAGTCTCACTGGAACCCGTCATAGGGTTAATGGCTACGGGTGTGAACACTGTCACCCCAATAAAGCATGGGTTAGGCAAGGGTTTGATGAAGGCCCCGTCCACAAGCCAAGAGAAACCTCCTCCTCTCCTTCGAGACGACTCCAAATTTGCCCTCGAGAAGCTTTCGTCTATTATTTCGTCAGAGGACTACGAGGATTTGGGCAATCATTCGACGGAGGCAATGGGGGAGACAGGTCTCTTTGCTGTAGCACAGGTAATTTTGTCCGTCAACTTTAGCCCGTCCATTCCACCTGGTTTTTGTCTAACTCTTAACTTGCTTATTCCAATCCCTTGTCATGATAAAGGGCCTAATGGATCGCTGCCTGAACCGTGAAACGGTTCTGGAACGTGTGCGAGCAAAGGCAGAGCAGACGGAGGAAGAGCTGGGTCATCTTAACAAGTAGAGGTCTACTATGGAGAAAAAGTTTGAACTTTCTGAGCAGGTAAGGAAGGAGCTGGAGCAGAAGACGGATGAGGCGGGGAAAGCCTTGGTGGATAAAGATAAGGAGATAGAAGAACTGAAGAAAAGTCTCCGTCATGCTAACGAGACAGCGGTCCGTCAATACCGTGACTCCGACGCTTTGTTGGCCGAGCTAGGAGACTCATTCCTTCAAGGATTTGACGATGCCCTCCGTCAAGTTAAGAAAACCTACCCTGACCTAGACGTGTCCATGATAACTGTTGAGGAACAAGGTCAGACGTCTGCTTTGCCCGTCGCCTCGAAGAACACGGACGATCTATTTGAGGAGAATGCGGCTCAAGGAGACAGAGAGTCAGCTCCAGCAAAGAATCCCCAAGATGCCGACCCCAAAATGTAGAAAGCACTTAGTTTATCCGTCAATTTTTTGAGAACAATCTGTCCTTTATTTTGTGTATTAAACAATTATCTTTCAAGGGTTTTTATCCGTCAATGTTTTATTCCATAATTTTTATGCCTGCTTTATTATTTCTTGTCATTTGAAAGTTCCATGAATGTTCGTCCTTGATTTTTACCCGTCTATCATTTCGAAATTTTCACCAAGTTCGGTGATCCGTGAAGTTGATGGGTTTGCATCCGTCCTTTTATACTAGATACATACACGTTTCATGGGCTTGTAGTTCACCGGACCGAACTGTCCGTCGAAGCTTTGTGGGTTTTCATTTTTTACCCGTCTATTTATGGACTTGCGATTCTATCCACCCTACGGGTGATCCGTCCACTTTGGGGACTGAATTTTCTAACCATGAAATTGATCCGTCTACTTTATTTACAAATGCTCACACTATGGATGACCCGTCCACTTTGTGGACTTAAATATTTACACAGTATTAATGATCCATCCACTTTTGTGGATTTTAATATTCACACCCTATCGCTGATCCGTCCACTTTGTGGACTAAATTTTCACACCCTGTGGCTGATCTGTCCACTTTGTGGATTTTGTAAATTTTCTCACCCTGCAGGTGATCCGTCCACTTTATGGACTAAATTTTCTCACCCTGTGGGTGATCTGTCCACTTTGTGGACTTTGTCAATTTTCTCACCCTATGGGTGATCCGCTCACTTTGTGGACTTAGTAAATTTTCTCACCTTGTGGGTGATCCGTCCACTTTGTGGACTTTGTAAATTTTCTCACCCTGTGGATGATCCGTCCACTTTGTGGAATTTGTAAATTTTCTCACCCTATGGGTGATCCGTCCACTTTGTGGACTGTAAATTTTCTCACCCTGTGGGTGATCCGTCCACTTTATGGACTGTAAATTTTCTCACTCTGTTGGTGATCCGTCCACTTTGTGAACTATGTAAGTCATCTGCACCCATGGTAATCCATCCTTTTTTGAGAATTTAAGTAAAGAAATACGATTGTGTCTGAATAAATTCTCTAAAAGAAAATACGTTTGTAGGAAAAGTACCTACCCCCTTGGGCTTAAAAGGCAAAAAACATTGTAGCAAAAATTATTAAAGGAAAACTAGTAATTGTAGCTAAAGCTAAGTAAGAATCGCTGTTTTTCATATTCTCTCTACTGGTAGTATTTCCGTAGATGCTTCGTGTTCCATGGGTGCTGCAGCTTCTGTCCGTCCATCGTCTCAAGGTGGTAGGTCCCCTTCCTCTGCCATGACGTGATTCTGTAGGGTCCTTCCCAGTTGGGGCCGAGCTTTCCTTGCGAAGGATCTCTAGCAGTGCCCATTACTTTCCGTAGTACAAGATTGCCGACCTGAAAGTCCCTAGGCCTTACTTTGGTGTTATAGTGTTTTGCCATGAGATTTTGATAACGCGCCAACCTCTGCTCCGCTGTCCCTCTGACTTCGTCCACTAGGTCGAGCTGAAGGCGCATGGCCTTCTCGTTCTCATCCATGTCTTAGTTCCCCACCCGATAGCTTGTGAGTCCCATTTCTGCGGGAATGACAATTTCACTTCCGTATGCTAGACGAAATGGTGTTTCTCCAGTGGGGGTTCTTGTTGTAGTCCGGTATGCCCACAGAACGCTCGGTAACTCGTCTGGCCAGATACCCTTTGCCCCCTCAAGCCGGGTTTTGATTATCTTAAGCAAGGACCGGTTCGTGACTTCGACCTGCCCATTAGCCTGTAGGTGCACGGGTGACGAGTAGTGGTTCTTGATTCCTAGTTCTGAACAGAAATCTCTGAACGCGCTGTTGTCGAATTGCTTGCCGTTGTCAGAGACCAGTACTCTGGGTATCCCGTACCTGCATATGATATTTCTCCAGACAAAGCTTCGAATGTTTTTCTCCGTGATTGCGGCTAAGGCTTCTGCTTCTACCCATTTAGTGAAATAGTCTATGCCAACTACCATAAATTTTAACTGCCTGACCGCTGTTAGGAATGGGCCCATGATGTCCAGTCCCCATTGAGCGAATGGCCAAGGTGCCGTCAATGGGGTCAATTCTTCGGACGGTTGCTTAATGAAGTTGTTGAACCTCTGGCATTTGTCGCAAGTCTTGACATAAGCCTCCGCGTCCTTCTGCATGGTGGGCCAATAATACCCTGCTCACACAAGCTTGTGTACCAATGATCTTGACCCAGAATGGTTCCCGCAAATCCCCCCGTGTATCTCCCTCATGACGTAGTCCGCCTCTTCCATACCCAAGCATCTCAGGTATGGACGGGAGAAACCTCTTTTGTACAGGATATCTTTTATCAAGACGAATCTAGCTGCCTGGACCTTCAGCTTTCTTGCCGCCTCCTTCCCGTCTGGTAAGACCCCGTTTTTTAAGTATGAAACTAACAGTGTGGTCCAATTACTTCCAGAGCCTATCTCCTGTATGTCACCGGAATCTATTAGGGGAGAAAGTTGAACAAAAGAGAGTACATTACCGGGTACGATCATATGCTCTGCTGAAGCGGCTTTGGCAAGACGGTCGGCTTGCTCATTTTCTCCTTTGGCGATTTGGACGATTTTGGCTTCTAGGTCATCCACTCTTGCCCTTGCTTGATCAAGGTACCTCTTCATTCTTTCACCCTTGCACTCGTAGTCTCCATTTATTTGGTTAGTAATGACCTGAGAGTCGCAGTAAACGACTACCCTCGCGGCTCCTACTGCTTTGGTGAGGTCGAGTCCTGCTATTAATGCTTCATACTCTGATTCATTGTTTGTAGCGGGGAAGTCGAGACAGACCATACATTCAACTGTATCTCCTTCGGGCGATAATAGCACGATGCCGGCCCCTCCGGCTTATTTGTTTGATGACCCGTTCGTATATATGCTCCAATAAGGGGACTCTTCTGCCCCCTTGTCTTCGTCATGAGTGAATTCTGCTATGAAGTCTGCGACGATCTGTCCTTTGATGGCGGTTCGTGGGCAGTATTAAATATCAAATTCGCTCAACTCTATAGCCCATAAGGCCAGTCGACCCGCAGCCTCAGGATTGCTCATTACCCGTCGCAAGGGCTTGTCGGTTAGGACGTCCATCGTATGGGCTTAGAAGTACGGTTTGAGCATGTGAGCCGCCATAACTAATGCAAAGGCAAGTTTCTCCATAGGCGGTATCTTTCTTCGGCACCGCGAAGCACTCGGCTCGCGTAGTATACAGGCTTTTGTACTTTCTCTTCTTCTCTGACTAAGGCAGCGCTAATGGCTGCGGGGGAGACGGCTAGATAGAGAAAAGGCTCTTCTCCTAGCTGTGATGGGCTCAGCAGTGGCGGGGAGGAGAGATAAGCCTTCAACTCCTCGAATGCCTGCTGACATTCGGCAGTCCATTTGAATGATCTCTTCAGCGTGCGGAAGAACGGCAAACATTTGTCTGTCGCCCTTGATACGAACCTATTTAGTGCTGCTATTTTTCCGTTAAGGCTTTGTACCTCCTTTACATTTCTTGGTGGCGCCATCTCCATAATGGCTCGGATCTTGTCCGGGTTCGCCTCGATCCCCCTTTGGGACACCATAAATCCTAGGAATTTTCCCGCCGTCACTCCGAAGGCGCATTTTCCTGGATTGAGCTTTATGTTGTAAGAACGAAGGGTGTTGAATGTTTCTTTGAGATCTTTCAAATGATCTTCCTCCCTTCGGCTTTTTACTAACATGTCGTCAACGTAGACCTGGACATTCCTCCCAATTTGCTGCGCAAACATTTTGTTCATAAGTCTTTGGTACGTCGCGCCCGCGTTCTTCAAGCCGAAAGGCATTACTTTGTAACAGAAGAGGCCTTGACTGGTTACGAACGAAGTTTTCTCCTGATCGTCTTCATGCATTCGGATTTGGTTGTACCCCGTGAAAGCATCCATGAAGCTTAGCAACTGGTGTCGGGCCGTTGAGTCTACTAGGACGTCGACCCTTGGAAGGGGATAGCTATCTTTGGGGCAGGCTTTGTTAAGGTCGGTGAAGTCCACACACATCCGCCACTTTCCGCTAGCCTTCTTAACCATTACTACGTTCGCCAGCCAATCGGGGTAGTATACTTCCCTAATGAAGCTCGCCTCCTGTAGCTTGCGGACTTCTTCTGCTATGGCCCGATCTCGTTCGGGGGCGAACACTCTCTTCTTCTGTTGGACGGGTGGAAAGGAGGGCGATATATTCAACCTGTGCACCATGACTGAAAGGTCTATTCCTGGCATATCTTTATGGCTCCAGGCGAATACATCTCGATTGCCCCTGAGAAAGGTTATGAGCTCTTGACGGATTGTGGGGTTAGCGAGTGTTCCAATTTTGGTCGTTCGGCCAGGATTGGAACTGTCAAAGGGTATCTCTTCCAGCTTCTCTACTGGCTCTGTCACCGTCCGGTGGTTTTCTATATTTAAGGCCTGGACCTGATCCTCCATCTCCATCATGGCCACGTAGCATTCGCGAGCAGCCATCTGATTTCCGCGCAGCTCCCCTACTCCGTAGTCGGTAGAGAACTTAATCATCAGGTGGTAAGTTGAAGTTACCGCCTTCCATGAATTGAGCGTGGGTCGTCCGAGGATAGCGTTGTAGGCAGACGAGCAATCGACCACTAAGAATGTCACATCCTTGGTTACCTGCTGGGGGTAATCGCCTACCACTACGGACAATATGACTGCGCCTAGTGGGAATACCCGGCTCCCTCAAAAACCCACGAGCGAGGCATTTGTCGGAATTAATCGCTCCATGTCGATCCTCATCTGCTGGAACGCCTGGTAGTATAGAATATCTGCTGAACTACCATTGTCGATCAACACCCGATGCATGTTGTAGTCTCCTACAAGTAGGCTGACGACTAGAGCGTCGTCATGTGGGTGGTGAAGGCGCCGCGCATCTTCTTTTGAAAACCCGATTATGGGGCCTTCTCTTCGAGCTATCTTTGGCATGGCCCCCGTCAGCTGTACATTTTGTACCAACCTAAGATAGGTTTTACGGGCCTTTTTGGACGACCCAGCGACAGCCGTTCCTCCTATGATCATCCTTATTTCCCCTATAGGGGGTCTTTGTCACTCATTATCCCGTCGGGGGTGTTGGTCTTGTGGTGGTGGATCCGTTTTCTCTTTGCTAACGAACTTCTGCAATTTTTCTTGTCTGATAAAGGCCTCGATTTGCTGCTTTAGGCCATAGCAATCGGCTGTGTCATGACCATGGTCACGGTGGAAGCGGCAATATTTGTCCCTAGACCGTCTGTTGTGATCACTCTTTAGCTTTCCAGGGAACGTCAGAGCCCCTTCGTCCTTGATTTGCATTAAGACTTGATCTATCGGGGCGGTCAATGGAGTGAAGCTTGTGAATCTCCCCCCCTAGGGCTTAGGGCGTCTTTCATCCCTTCGGTCTCCTGTCCTCGCCTTTTTCTGGCTCTGGTCCTGCCGGGTGTCTTCTTGCCTTTCTCTTTTCCTGGGCCTTTCTTCTCAGGCCGACAACGCGTCTTCAGCGTTCATATACTTGGTGGCCCTGTAAAGCACTTCTGACATGGTTTTTGGGTCGTTTTTGTACAAGGAGAACAAGAACTTACCCTTCTTCAGCCCATTCATGAATGCTGCTACGAGTATCTTGTCGTCGGTTTCGTCGATCGAGAGTGCCTCCTTATTGAACCGGGATATGTAGGCCCTCAACGTTTCATCCTCCCGCTACTTGATACTCATCAAGCAAGCCGTAGACTTCTTGTACCGATGTCCTCCGATGAAGTGCGCAGTAAATTGAGCGCTCAGCTCCTTGAAGGTGCTGATGGAGTTGGGTGTCAGCCGATTGAACCAAATCCTCGCCGCACCCTTCAGCATTGTAGGAAAGGCCCTACACATGATTGCGTCCGCTACTCCTTAAAGGTGCATTAGGGTCTTAAAGGTCTCTAGGTGGTCCAGAGGGTCCCTAACCCCGTCATAGCTATCTATCTATGGCATGCGGAACTTACATGGCAAAGGAAAGGAGTTGACGGGGTCGGTGAACGGCGAGTCAGTTCGGTTCACAAGGTCGTCAAGATCGTTGGACACTCGTCCCTTGAGAGCGTTCATCATAACTTCCATCTGTTCCTTCATCGCCTGCATCTCCGCGATAATAGGTGGTGGAGCCGTATCCACGAGGGACGGGAGGCTCACGTTCTGTCGCTTCGGTCTACTCAGGGCATTACTGACTTGAGGTCTCTCTTGGTTCCTTTTGTCAGCGCTGGTTCCTTCTTGGTCTGCTCCTTGGTTGTCTGGTGCTGCGTTTTTCTGGCGCAGCTGCTCTTCCAAGTCGCGATTTTGTTTGGTGAGACGTTCCACGGCAGTGGTGAGAGTTTTGACTTGTCTCTCGAGTGTGGTCGTGGGTGGTTCTTCTTCCTGAACGTCGTTAGTTGTTGCCATTGAGCGAGTGAGCACCATGCAACTTTTTGTCCAGGAAGCGGTAATATGACGTCGTTCCCCACAGACGGCGCCAACTGATGATGCCAAATAAATCACCAGTAAGCCACACGGTCCTCGCACGCTAGAAACAGCACCTGCACAAAAAAGAAGACCTAGCAGAGAGCGCTGGTGTGGTGCCGGCCAAATACCCTCCGAAGGTTAAGTTAGAACTATTCTCACAACTCTTGAGTGCTAGAGAGGGTAAATTATGCGTACCTCAATTTGTGAGGGTATTGAGGTTTTTATAGTAGTAGAAGGGTGACCTCTCTTCCTTGATGTAAAAGTCTTTTCCTTATAGGAATCCTCTTGAGCAATCCCAAACGTGATGGACAAGTTATTTTCTTGTAGAGAGGGTCCTTTACTAACACGCGTATCTTCCGGAATTCTCCATGCACTAGGATTCCGATTTCCTTTGGGATTCTCCTTGATTTCTAGCGTGTGTGACAAGTATTTTAAGTTAGGTTTCTGCTATTCCCTGGGCTTACCCATTGTCGGCCCATGGGCTAAGATCCGTCAGGCCCATCAAGGCGAATATCCATCATACCAATTTTTACACCTTCAGTATAATTGATAAAGTGGCTTTTTGAGATGATAAAATAGGATGGGATAGAATTTCCGGATGTGAATGCTCTAAGTGCGCAAGCACTTTCAGAAAGAAATAACTCAAATAAGTACATAAGCTAGAAAGCAAATGCAAGTGTAAGGAAATAAAAAATCAAAGAGTGAATAATGAGGAGTGGAGTATGTAGCAAAGTATGTGTAATGTTATAAGTATCAATAAAACTCTCTTTTATTGAGAATTTTTGTGTGTAATCAACTAACATTTGTTACACAGTATTTGATACTTTCTTTTTTTAGAGCAGTAAAACTTTTTCATTTTCAAAATTTTAGCTGGATATGGTGCAGTGTAGTGGGAAGAAATGGGAAAAATGAAACATTTCCTATTCTCAAAAGGTTAGTAATGTGAAATTTTCATAAGTTCGTCCCCATAAAAAAAAAAATAAAAAATCTTTTTTTGTTTCTAAATCCCATTAACGTTTGGCGAATAATACATACAAGGCATGCAGAGCACCCCAATGCTAAGGACAGAGATGAAGCCAGAACTAAGAGTTAGGAGGGGTGGCTTTGCTGTTGGTTGTGTACAGTGACTTCAACCTCCTACTTTGTTGCTACTTAGTTGTTTAGCTACTAATTGTTAAATTTTTTTTAAAGGGTCAGATTGTTTGTTTTAGATAAAATTTGTTGACTAGGCTTAATTTTTTTTTTTTTTTTTTTTTTTTTAGTTTTACTATTAGTAATTTTTGTTGTTATACTAATTTTTTTGAGCTTGTATATTACTTTTTTAGATTTTAGACTTATAAATATTTTTTAATTAGTCTTTTAAATGAGAAAAATGTTTGAATTACAAACTTTTTTACAGTTTGCTAATAATGTAAGTGATGGGCCCAAATGCGAACCAATAAGAATTTGCTACCTTAACAATTTGTAAAAATGTTATAGAAAAATTTGTGACTATAACAATACTCTTAAAAGAATCAATGGTATTTTTAAGAGGGAAAAAGTGTAATTTTCTAAAATAAAATTGCTAAAATTAGTACCCATATATATAATAATATTTTTTTAAAAAAAAAAAAATTGGGGTGAGGGGGGGCATTGCCCCCCAAGTCCAACCATGGCTCCGTTTATGGCTAAGGATATGGCAAAAAAAATGGCTATGCCCAGCCAGTTAATGATGATTGATGGATAATAATGAAAACCATGAAGTTTGATTCACATTCCGACTTTCTTTTGCAAATGGTGTATAAACAACAATCTCTTTTCAAAGAAGAAAGTAGGAACAAGGGAATGAATGGGAGAAATTTGAGTTCAACACCTGAATGTATTAGCTCCTTATCTTCTTGTAGAAAAGTAGGGGAGCTAAGCAAACAATTTTGATCATTTGCTGTCTTCTTATTAGATATTGTTAGGCGAGGATCGGGGGTGTTTGGGTATAAAGATTGTGATAAGGCAAATTATTTTGGAAGAAATTCTGTGGAATTGATGGATAATGTCTGGCACACCATTAGCACAAACATTACTCTTGATCTTGCGCGCGCGAGGGGGGGGGGGCTATTTTACATAAAGTGATACATACATTATGTCACGTCCCGAACTCAACTATAAAGATAGGCACGTGACAACTGCCACACGCTTATAAAGTAAGTACAATACAAGTGTGCAAGGCCTTCTTAGCAACTAAAATTTTTCCTCAAAAATTAAATCAAATAAATCCAAAATATCTCAAAATTATTTCTTTATGAATAGATCTCCAATAATTTAATAGGAATAAAATCCAAACCTCATGTACATAATGCCAATTGGCCAATAAATATAAAACTATTAGAAGATCATCCAATCCCAAAATCACCAAGCTTCTTTTCCTGCTCACAACACAACATCAAAGTTCCCAAAACTTGCTATTCTTCACAATATGAAACTGGAGGGGGAAAAGGGGTGAGCTGACAACTCAATAAGTGACCAAAATCCTAATAAGTTCTATCAAGTAATAGATCTGTAAAGTAATAAGATGTAATATGAGTCTTCAAAAGTTATGATATACTAAGGGTTTTCAAAAATAACTAAAGAAGTTTCATAGTCTTAAAATAATAAGTTACAAATAGATCACATACTTTAATCTTACAAATATATCATAGATGGTTTAGAAAGTAGTCAATTTTCCATATATCAAAAGCTATAACTTACAATATTTTCCAAAAATACATAAGTAGTTTTAATGACTCAAAATAGTTCAAATACTCAAACATTTCCAAAATCAAATATGTAGTTTTAAAAACTCAAAATAGTTCAAATATTCAAATGTAATTTATATTCTTAACAATCTTATGACTATGGTTACGCTATATCCCCGTGACTAGGCATCAGAGTACCAATGAATAACCCCCATTGGCTGGGTATCAGAGTACCAATGAATAACCCCCATTGGCTGGGTGTCAGAATTAATTCATAGTCAGATTGTCCATAATCACATATATGAAATCATAGTTTCTAACAAAAATATATCTTATTCAAGCATGTATATAAAAATCATATACTCAGTATTAAAATATATTTATAATAATCCTTTACTTGAAATCAGTAATACAATATAAATAAAAATTCTAACAATTATAAACAATTTTCAATAGTTAAAAATACACTAATATAAGTAAAATAAAACCCAATTATGATAAGGTTACTTACCTCAGCTAACTCACCACAAAGAACTTCTCCCAAACACTTTCTCTAAAATCCTTAGATATCACCTAAACAATTTCCAAGCACTATACTCAATAATCAAATAATTAAGGAAAAACTTATAAGAGCATTCACATTCGGACTGCCAAATGCCATATGTAAGATAGATTTAGCATTAAAACCCAAAAATCACCCCACATCCAAACTTGTAAAAGCTTGGTATTGCAAAAAAATTTGCAATAGTGTTTCATTTTTTCTGGTGTGGTCGTGGGTCCAACGGAGTGGATCGAGATGGTGGTTCGGCGGCGTGGTCCTGGCGGAGTGGGGCGTGGTTCGGCATGGTGGTTGATTGAGTGGGTCGAGATTGTCGAGTAGTGGAGATCGGCGTGGTTCATGAGTTTTAATCGGCGTGGTTCGTGGGTTTTGATTGGCGGTGGAGATCAGTGTGGTTCGTGGGTTTTGATCGAGCAGTGGAGATCAGGTGGGACGTGACTGGGTTGGTTTGGATTTGGATTGGTTGGTTTGGTGGTGGTGTGGTGATTGATGATGGTGGAGCCGTGGAGGTGGGGGTTGCTGTGGGTGGTGAAGGGGTGGGTTTATTGGTATGGGTCTGGGTTTACTGTCATAGGTGTGGGTTTGGGTTTGCCGTGGGTCTAGGTTTGGGTCTGGGTTTGCCGCTGTGGGTTGTGGGGACCGTGGGTTACTATTTTTTTTTTTTTTTTTTTTTATGGTGTTGATGGTCGAAGAGGGTGGTGTAGATGGTCTGGTTGTTTTTTGTTTTTTTTTTTTTTTTTTTTTTTGTTTTTTTTTTTGGTGTTGATGGTAGATTATGGGTTGCTGGTGGTGGTGGTGTTAGGTGTTTGTAGTGTAGCAGTGGTGGGCTCGTGGTGATAGTGGTTTCAGTAAATTTGTGGTTGTTCTTGAACAAAAAGAATGAGAGAGAGAATAAATAATGTGTTGTATTGTAAATGATGGTGATTTTGGGATATATTATTTTATTATGTAGAAATATTATTTTAATGAGTAGAATAGGAAAATAAAAGTTGGGATGTTAGGAGTGTTATAAATGATATGGTATAAATAATAAAGTAGGTTTTAAGATAGTAAAATAGAATAACTTGAAGATTTCGGATGCAAATGCTCTAATGGTACCCCACCAAAAGAGAGACTATTAAAAATATCCCATAATTTTTCACTATTATTTCAACGCAAAATTCCACATATTCACCACATATTTATTCTTTACTTTCTACCGCTAATAATACACTAGGATAAGACCTGTAGAATAGGTAGGATAAGACCTAGGATAAGGCCTATCAAATAGGTAGGATAAGACCTATAGAATAGGTAAAGGTAAAAGTCACTTGTAAAAGAAGAGCAACACATGGACTACCCTTCTAGTACATGTTTTATTTTATTTTTTTTATACCGCCTGCCACCATTATCATCTTTTGAGATGTTGACAACTCCAAGTACAAGCTAGGCCATGTGCCTTACGGAACGCCATTATTATTATTATTATTTTTAATGATGCAAAAGCTAATTTACATGACAGCAAGGTCTATAAAAGAAATTGTGCATCAACAACCCAACTAAGTCCAATCATAGGTTGGAAATTTGCAAAGTTTGACTGGCACTACTGTAGAATATCCTAAAGATCCATCCTAGACTCATCTTTTTTTTTTCTTTTTTCTTTTTATTATTTTTTTTAACTTGTTAGACCTCAACTCATCAAATCGGTACTATTTCGACGGTGCAGAAACTTGTCCCACCAAGCCTAAAATTTTGCAGATTCTATCTCCGCTCAACAGAACAAAAGGCATAGATAAGATTAAGTTACTGAACATAAAAAAATAAAAATCACAGCATCTAGTTTACCAAAATAAATCCAATATTTTCTTCATTTGCATCATTAAAACTCTTGAATAATTAAATAGTTTCACTACTGACCAAAATACTCATATAAAAAATACTCTGATTTCAAATAAAGCTTAGATTTGACAAAAATGAGATTCTTTTAATTATTGCAGAATATCCTGAAGATCCATCCTAGACTCATCTTTTTATTTTTATTTTTTTTAACTTGACAGACCTCAACTCATCAAATCAGTATTATTCCGACGGTGCAGAAACTTGTCCCACCAAGCCTAAAATTCTGCAGATTCTATCTTTGCTCAACGAAACAAAAGGCATAGATAAGATTAAGTTACTGAACATAAAAAAAATCACAGCATCTAGTTTACCAAAATAAATCCAAACTTTTCTTCGTTTGCATCATTAAAACTCTTGAATAATTAAATAGTTTCACTATTGACCAAAATACTCACATAAAAAATACTCTAATTTCAAATAAAGCTTAGATTTGACAAAAAATAGATTCTTTTAAGCTCTTACCTCAATTGTGCGGTCAAACCTTCTTTATTTGAGTATTTTGGGTAGTTTCCTCTTTCAAAACATCTGTCACTATACGCTGACTTTATTTAGACTATATATAGCTAGAGTTTCAACCTTATTTTCTAAAAAAACCCCTTAGAAATATTAATTATAAAATTGACCCCATAAAAAAATTTACTTAAATAACCTTCCTTTTAATCTTTTTTTTTTTTTTTTTGGGTATTACACATTATGTTCAAGAGTTTTTTACCAAACTCAAACTTTGCTTTGTGTTTCTTGTCTCACATGTTGTGAGGTATATAAGAAAGCAGGCCGTGTTTGTTACACACAAAATGTTCTACACAACTATTTCACATAAAGTGATACATACATTATGTTCAAGAGTTTTTTACCTAACTCAAACTTTGCTTTGTGTTTCTTGTCTCACATGTTGTGAGGTATATAAGAAAGCAGGCCGTGTTTGTTACACACAAACTATTCTACACAATTTTACATAGTCTAAAATAACTAAAATCGTGACTCAAAGTCATAATTTCTTTGGAAGAGTTTTTCAACCCAATCCAACTTACTGAGTTAGGTTGAGTAGATAGGTTGCGCTTACATGTTTCACGCTTTGTAAAAAATTGGGCTTTTATCAATAATATGCATTTTTTAATAAATTATTACAATTTATGTAATATGCCTGAATTTTATTCTAAAATTTTAAATTCATCAAAACTAATTCCCAAAATAAGAAGACAAATAATTTTTTTAAAATAATAATAATAATATAAATTTATATATATGGTGGGTCATGTTTAGTGAGATAGGTTGAAAAAACTTTTACCCAATCTAAACCCAAAACTTAAAAATAAAATTTCAACCCAACCCACAAAAAAATCAACCTGAAGCGCTGCGTTGGGTTGATTTGGATTGGATCGGTCTTGTCGCTAGATACTTTAGATGAACATCCATTGAAAGTTACCAAAACCTTGGTGCCCACACGATACAATAGGCTTTAATTGGAAAAATCATTGAACTCCTTTGAAAATTGAGTCAATAAAACTAAGGTGGGCCTTATTGCCCGTTAGGCCGGAAATGATTATTTATTTCAACCCAATCTGGTGAACATGGCCTGGTTTGGGATACCACCTAATTTAAATGCCCAAAGCAATGTCTTCAGCCCAATGTTTACACGCATCGAATTCCGAACCTCCTTCAAAATATCCTAAAAGCTAAAATATTTTTTCGTTTTTGGTGATTTGAAAAAAAAAAAAAAAAAATCGAAAATTCGATTTAGTTCTTGATTTTTTGCTTCAATTTTTTATTTTATTTTATTTAAAGAACTTCAATTTTTATATTAGTCCTTCAAGTTTAATTTTTGTCAATTTAATCCCCCACTTTGTTAAAAAGATCCAATTTAATCATTTTGCAAATCCATTAACATATGAAAACATTAAAAAGACAATACTCTTTAATCCAATTTAATCCTTTTTATTTTTTTATTTTTAAGCAATACTCTTTTTTATTTTTTTTGCTGAGATTAAACAATACTCATTTAATAACAATATATGTTAAAAGACACATATAATGAACGTTTTCAATTAACTTTTTAATTAAAAAAGAATGTTTAAACCTTAAAAAGAATGGGTAATTGTCCCATATTGTTTAAAAGAGTGTGTTGTGTGTAGTATAACTTGTCCTACCTTTCCTTAGAAGTTACCATGGCTTTTGAGTGAAGTTGTGGTGTGCCTTTATGTTAGAACTTCTTTCCCTCTTTCTTGTGTGTGCGTGTACGTTTATTTCTAAAAAAAAGAATGGGTAATTGTCCCACATTACTAAAGAGAGTGTGTTGTGTGTAGTATAACTGGTCTCACCCTCTCTTAAAAGTTACCATGGCTTTTGAGTGGAGTTGTAGTGTGTTTTTGTGTTAGAACCACTTTTCCTCTCCTTTGTGTGTGTACGTTTGTTTCTAAAAAAAAAAAAAACCTTAAAACGATGTTATTTGTTAACAAAATTGGACAGAAGGACCATATTGACTCAATTTATAAATTGTGTGTTTAGGGATTGTTGAAAAAAGTTTTTTGTTTGCTTTTTTGTCTAAGCTCTTTTTTGTGTGTCAAAATAATCTAGCTTTTAGTTTTTTGGTAACACATTTAATATAAAAGTTACAAAATAAATTATATCTTTTGATAAATACTGCAAATAAACTACTGGAAATAAACAATTCCCAAACTGAAATGAGAGATCAAATTAACAGAAAAATAACTAATTTAACAATTGTTAGAAATACTGAATGATTGTATTGTATTTCATGAAAGAATATACATCAGTGCCTTTATATAGGAGGCATATGTGTGCAGTACAAGTAAAGTGTAGTACAAGTATAAGAGTGCTATACAAGTAACCTAACTGGGCCTAAAGCCCATAACATAATATACGTTAACAGCCCCCCTCAAACTCAAGGTGGATGTGAGACCAACTTGAGGTTGTCAACCAAATCACGAGTGCGTCTCTTAGGAAGTGACTTGGTGAAGATACCTGCAAGTTGATCTTTGGAGGAGACGAAGAAAAGCTTGAGAGCACCATGGACAAGATGATAACGGATAAAATGACAATCAATCTTGACGTGTTTAGTCCGTTCATGGAAGACATCATTGTGAGCAATATGAATGGCACTCTGGTTGTCACAATAAAGAGGAGTAGCAGAGGATGTGGACACACCTAAATCCTTAAGAAGCCATCGTAGCCAAAGGAGCTCAGATGTGGTATCAGCAAGGGCACGATATTCTGCTTCAGTACTAGAGCGGGCCACAAAGGTTTGTTTCTTACTTCGCCAAGAAATCAAAGAAGAACCAAGAAGAAAGTAATAACCTGTAGTGGACCTGCGATCAGTGGGATCTCCTGCCCAATCAGCATCAGAGAATGCACGGAGTACAAGAGGAGACTGAGCTGAGTAGAAAAGGCCATGGAAGAGGGTGCCCTTCAGGTATCGAAGAATGCGCAGAACAGCAGCATAGTGAGTTGATCGTGGAGCAGACAGATACTGGCTCACCTGATGAACAGCATAGGAGATGTCTGGTCGAGTAACTGTGAGATAAACTAGGCTGCCAACCAATCGTCTGTAAAGAGAGGGATTAGACAATGATTTCCCCCCTGAGGGAGTTAGATGCGCATTAAGCTCAACTGGAGTATCAACAGTCTTGCTATCAGTGAGTCCAGCTCGAGACAAGAGTTCAGAAGCATACTTAGCTTGAGTGAGATAAAGTCCATCTGTAGAATGAGTGATTTCAAGACCCAAGAAGTAGCTGAGATGTCCAAGATCTTTCATCTCAAATTGCTGACTGAGAAAATTCTTGAGTTCTTGAATGCCACTAAGGTCATCACCAGTTATGATCATATCATCCACATACAGGAGAAGTAAAATAGTGCATTTGTCAGTGCGACGAAGAAATAAGGCAGAATCATAAAGATTGGCCATGTAACCCAAATGAGAGATGGTAGAGTTGAATTTGGCAAACCAAGCTCATGGAGCTTGTTTAAGGCCATAAAGTGCACGTTGAAGGTAACAAACCTTGTTTGAGTCAACAGAGAGACTAGGAGGAGGTTGCATATAAACTTCTTCGTTTAAATCCCCACTAAGGAATGCATTTTTGACATCCATCTGAAAAAGATCCCATTTACGGGCAGCAGCAATAGCTAAGAGGGCACGGATAGATGAGATACGAGCAACCGGAGCAAAGGTCTCTTCATAATCAATCTCATACTCCTGTGTAAAACCTTTTGCAACAAGACGAGCTTTGTAGCGCTCAATGGACCCATCAGAGCGAGTCTTAATCTTGTAGATCCACTTACAACCAACCACAGATTTCCCAGGGGGGAGTGTCACCAAATCCCAAGTATGGTTTTTAGATAATGCATCAAGTTCCTCTTTCATTGCTGTACGGTACCGAGATCCCTAGACTTGTATGGGCCCTGGGCCCAAGCCCAACGTGGCGGCCCAATTGCCCTAAATCCTTGAAACTGCCTTCGTGCAATAGCAAAGTTCGGGTTCACGAATCCTGGGAGGCGCTCGGCATGAGTTTTCCTTAACAAGCTCATAAATCCTGTCCGGGGAGGCCACTAAATGGTCGGGGAACTGCATTGCCGAGCACAATTGACTAGGTTGGAGCCAAGTTCCAAGGCCACAATTACTGCATCCCACCTTCACCTAAACACCCACTTAAAGCAAACAACATTGGACCTTCAATAGCACTATTGGCAGCTGCAATCATAATCCCTCCACTAACCTTGGCTATAAATAGCAGGAGCTTGGGAAGAGAAAGGGGTTCAGAAAAAAGGAGAGTAGAGTGAATATTGTATTGAGTCTCTCTGCCGAGAACGACCCTTAGTAGGAAATTCAAAAACCCACTTTACAAATAAATTGTTAGCCCAAGTGTATCCAGGCCCAACAGCCTCACTTCCGGAGCCTACAATTGCAATCTGCCATAAAGGGTCAGTGGAAGCCTCACGATAGGTGTGAGGCTCATGTAGTGTAGCAAGAGCAGTGTAACAATGATAGTCAAGTAAATGTGCAGGAATAGATCTTACTCGAGTTGAGTGACGAGGTGGAATGTCTTGTGCAAGATCTTCAGGCGGAGCAGGAGCAGGGGACCCAAGCTCAGGGTTGGGGTTGGGTAGCTCGTCTTCAACCTGTTCATCTTCCACCTGTTCATTAAAGGGTGAACTAGGAAAGGGATCAGTGATATCTAGTGGTTGGATAGAGAAGTCTACAAGAGAATCAGGAGCAACTACAGGAGGATCAGGAGCAGCTACAGAAGGAATATGTGCCTCATCTGGAAAAAGATCTAAAACAGAGGAGGAAGATAGGGAGGCACGAAAGTGAGAGAGCTCGACAAAGAGGCGATGTTCCCAAAAGACAACATTGCGGGAAACACGAAGACGATGAGAGACAGGGTCATAACACCGATACCCCTTTTGAGTTTCGCCATAGCCAAGAAAACAACAAAGCCTTGACCGAGGCTCAAGTTTGTTATGCTCATGTGGCTGAAGAAGAACGAAACAAGCAGAACCAAAGGAGTAGAGGTGGTGATAGTCTGGAGATGACCCAAAAAGGCGCTCATAAGGAGTTTGATTTTGGATAACCGGACTCGGAATGCGATTAATAGCATGAACAGCATGAAGAGCAGCTTCGCCCCAAAAAGGAGCAGGAACTTTGGCAGAGAGAAGGAGAGCACGAACAGTGTCAAGAATATGACGAAGTTTCCGTTTGGCTCTACCATTTTGCTGAGAGGTACCTAGACAAGTTAGTTGATGAACAGTGCCATAGGAATGCAAAACAGCTTGGAAAGCATATTGAGTATATTCAAGAGCATTATCAGATCGAAAATTTTTGATGCGTTTGGAAAACTGAGTTTCAACCATTTTTGCAAAATTAGAATATACTTGCAATAATTCAGAACGATGTTTCATATTAAAAATCCAGCAATAGCGAGAGTAATCATCAACAAAGACAACAAAATATCGAGATCCACCAATACTAGAGACAGAGGAAGGGCCCCAAACATCAGAATGAATAAGGTCAAAGATATCAGTGGATATTGATTCACTAGTATTGAAAGGCAAAGCTGGTTGTTTTCCTAATTGGCACGAAACACAATCAAAATTTTTTGTTGACACTGAACCTAACAAACCTCTAGAAGCTAATTGATGTACCCGAGAGGAAGATGCATGACCAAGTCGAGCATGCCAAAGTGCAAGGGAAGGAATTGAAAAAGCTGTAGCAGTAGCAGCAACAGAAACAGGAGCAACAAGTGGAAGACGAAGGTTGTCCACGGGAAACATACGCCCAACTCTGGGACAAGTCCCAAGCTCCCGTCCCGTCCTCGGATCCTGCACAATACACCCAGAATAATCAAAGATAATGCGATAACCCAACTCAGCTAATTGTCTAACAGAAAATAAATTATAAGAAAGGTCAGGAACATTAAAGACTCCAGGAACTGAGAGATTGGAGGTCATAACAGAACCTATATTATGACCAGACATTGTGGAACCATTTGTTGTGCGAATATTAAGAGGGTGCGGTGCAGGTTTAGGTTTAAGGTCAGAAAATAAGGACGAGTGAGGTGTCATGTGATTGCAACAAGCAGAATCCATAAGCCAAGAGGTAGGAGACATACCAGATAAAGTTGAGAGAGAAGAGGAATAAGATGCATTACCAACCATACGAATGACATTGGCGATGATATTTATAAGGTCATCTCTGGAAATGGTGAAAGTGGATCCAGAAGACTGAGACTGTGCAGAGACGGGAGCCATAGGTTGGACACTCTTAGTGTTAGCAACAGTAGCAGCAGAAATGAAAACAGCTGATTTGTTGCGTTGATAGCAAGTCTCAATATTATGGCCAAAACGTTTGCAAAAATTGCAAAAACGTTTGTTGGATTGTCGGCTACAATTGTTGCAAAAGGAAGAAGACTTGTCCTTATTCTTCATTTTGAAGCAAAGTATGCAAAAATAGACTGCAAAAATGAAATCTACGCGAAAAACTGGGTAAGGAGCACCTATACTGCAAAAAAGTCAACTCAGCAGAAAAGTCAACGGTCAAAGGTCAACTCCAGTGATGACGTCAGCAAGATGACGTTATCGGATGACGTGAGCTAGGGCTGACGTAGATGATGACGTGGCAGAGATGACGTCAGCAGGTGACCCAGCGGCGCGTGGGGCGCGTGAGCGCGTGGTCAATCTTCGCCGAATCTTCTGTCGGCGCGTGAGGGCGCGTGGGACGTCTGATGATGCCGATTCTTTGCCGGTGATGTAGATCGGAGCAAGACGATTCCGATGACTGTGGCGGTGAGATGATCGGAGCAACACAGATGGCGCGTGAAAAAGCGGCTGAATCTTTGACCGGCGCGTGGCGGCGCGTGAGAGGTCAGATGATGATGATTCCGGCGGCTGTGTGTAGATTGGTTGAAAATCTACACGTTGATATTTCTTATGTCTTAATCGGAGGTCTGATGTGGAAGACCTAACGGAGGCAGTGATCTTGGTGGCGGTGATCGAGCTTCTGACGGTGAAGATTCAACCTTGGCACCTCTAAGGGCACAGAAAAGGTTTACTGACCAAAGAAGTCGAGGCAGCGGAAAATACCAACAAAGACAAGACTGCAAGACACAAGAATGTTAGAGCAATGGCTCTGATACCGTGTTAGAAATACTGAATGATTGTATTGTATTTCATGAAAGAATATACATCAGTGCCTTTATACAGGAGGCATATGTGTGCAGTACAAGTAAAGTGTAGTACAAGTACAAGAGTGCTATACAAGTAACCTAACTGGGCCTAAAGCCCATAACATAATATACATTAACAACAATAATATAGTTAGGAGTACAACAAAAGTTCACAATAATTTTATAACATTCCTAAAATGGCCTATCACTTTACACATGGATGCAATTTATTTATTTTAATATTAATTTCAAAATGTTGTAAAATTGTTGTAAAATTTTGTTTTGTCAATAATTCATTTAACATTGGAAATAAGATTTAAGGGACTAAATTGAATTTTAACTAACAGAATATAAAATGCAAACATACAATTTATAGCCTATAAGTTTGTTGAATTGTCATTTAGTCCACTAAGTTTAAATTTTACCATTTTAGTCCATTAACATTGACAATGCAATCATTTTAATCACTCCATCCATCACCGTTTGAAAAAACACAGTTAACTCTCTTATAACAACGTTGTTTTTTTCTCAAAAAAATAACAACGTTGTTTTAAATCATTTTTTTTTTAAAATACTAGAGAATAAAACGATATTGTTATAAAAGAGTTAACGATGTTTTTTCAAGTGGTAATGGCGAAAGGACTAAAAGAATAGCATTACCAAAAGTAACAGGCTAAAATAACAAAATTTAAACTTAGGAGATTAAAATTACAATTCACTAATTGTATTTTTAAAACCAGAAAGACCCCAAAAAAAAAAAAAAGAGAAAAGAAAAAAAGAAAGTTAATGAATGCCATGACAAGGTTGGACTTGATCTTCCAATCAAAATTCAAAACCTTCTTCACTTACAAGCAAAGTGAAAACAAAGATTTGCAGTGCAACAGACGGAAACTTAAAAGCTTGGAAATAAATTGGCGTAATTACCCTTTGCATAATGTTAGCTAAAAATTAAAGTAAAGTAAATTTGATTATTATTTGACTGGGCAACCACATACATCATACATGCCTTTGCATATAATTACTATTAGTTGCCAAATCCACCAATTCTCATTCCCATTCTCTCTCTCGCGCCCAATTCGCCTTCTCTTTCTCCTCCTTTCTTCCCCCATTCTTAAATCTCTCTCTCTCTCTCTCTCCCCTTTCCATTTCAATCAAATTCTCTCGCTGCCGAATCAAACACACGGACCCGAACCCGATTTGAATCTGTTGTTTGGATCCATTTCCCAAGGTACCAATTTCACCTCCCTTTCCTTTCTGGTCAATCCTCCATTTCCATTTTTTTCTTCTTCTTCTAATGTTAATTTATCAATCTGATTTATGCTTTTTGAAAAAAAAACTGCTCCGATCAGAGCTGATTCAATGTATGAAAGTTTCTCACATTGTAACGGTCCAATTCGTCAGATCCATTTGTCGAGTTGATCTACTCTGCAATGCAATGCAACACGATCCATTGTCGTTTTGATAATTCAATATCTATCTAATCTCTCTCTCTATATGTATGTATATATATACACGTGTTTTTATGTACGTGCCTCTTTGAGCTAGATCTGTGAATTTCTTTTATGGTATTCGCACTTTGAATTCTACGCTTTTTTGGTTATGGTTTTAGAATAGTGGAAGGCTTGCCTTAGCAGTGGCCAAAGATAGTATCTATTAGGTTTTCTTTCGGCGTTGGATTAGTTAGTTGATTTTCAATTCTTGAAGACTTCATTATGTACATGCAGTTGCTTCGTGTGTTGTTTCGTTAATCATGTTCTTTTTAGGAGTCTGTAATGATTTAGATGGATTTATTCTCTGTTTTGTTTTAAATTTTAGCTGAAACAGTGTGAAGGTTCTATTAATAACACGTTTCGCGTATTTGATTTGCTTAGTTTAAATTGGTTATGATGATATTTGACTATGGTTTGTTGTAATCTTTGTGTGTAGCTCGGCATGAATATAGTTTGAGTGAGTATTTGCTAGGCTTTTTTTTTTTTTGAAAAAGCAATACTAATATGGAAGAAGAAGAAGAAGTAAAAGAAGTTAGGGAAATTTCTGAGAAGGATTCAGATAGTAATGAACTAATCAGTGGCGTACAGGGAAGAATAGGATCGTCTCAGCGGGTTATCAATGGCATTGGCACTGAGATTGGAAATACAATTGTAGGCCCTCTAGGAGTTGATTCTGTGACCGCGGTCATGGATGAAGAACAGTTTGAGCAGGTATCGTTGAAAGATCAGGAGAAGTCTGCTGATGAATCTCTGGGTGGTGGTGATTTGGAATCAAATCGCTCTTCGATTTCAGATCATGTAAGACACTCATCCGATCGGTTTCATGATGGCTCTCAATTATCTGGAATGTCTGGGGCAGAAATTGATTCTTCTCCGGTTGCTGAGACGAAACATGATTACCCCATATCAGGCCCTGGGCGAGAGAGACAGGTAGGTCATAAGAAATCTTCCTCGTCAACTAGTTTTGATTCTTCTGTATATACAGATGCTGCATATTCTCCCATTTCTTCACCACCAAGGCCTAGGCCCAAACCTGTTATGCCAAATGTGTCTCCAGAGTTGTTGCATTTAGTGGATTCTGCAATTATGGGGAAGCCTGAAAGCTTGGAAAAACTAAAGAATATTGTTACTGGTGAGGAGAATTTTGGAAGTGATGATGAAATGGACAGCATTGCTTTCTTGGTAGTTGATTCGCTTCTGGCAACAATGGGTGGTGTTGAAAGTTTTGAAGAGGGCGAGGATAACAATCCTCCTAGTGTTATGTTAAATTCTCGGGCTGCCACAGTGTCGGGTGAACTTATTCCGTGGCTTCCTTGGGCAGGTGATAGTGAGGTTATCATGTCCCCTAGGACACGAATGGTTAGGGGATTGCTTGCTATATTACGGGCTTGCACAAGAAATAGAGCAATGTGCTCTATGGCTGGTTTGTTAGGAGTTCTTTTAAGCACAGCAGAGAAGATTTTTGCTCAGGAAGTTGGTTCAACAGAGCAAATGAGATGGGATGGAACTCCTTTATGCTACTGCATCCAATACTTAGCTGGACATTCACTTAGTGTTATTGATTTGCATAAATGGCTTCAAGTCATTACAAGAACACTTACCACTGTATGGGCTACTCGCTTAATGCTTGCATTGGAGAAAGCAATGGGTGGAAAGGAGTCAAAGGGACCAGCACAAACATTTGAGTTTGATGGTGAAAGCTCTGGTTTGCTAGGGCCTGGTGACAGTCGTTGGCCATTCACTAATGGTTATGCCTTTGCAACGTGGATCTACGTTGAATCCTTCGCAGACACGTTAAATACAGCCACTGCTGCTGCTGCTATTGCTGCAGCTGCAGCAGCAAAGTCTGGAAAATCATCAGCTATGTCAGCTGCTGCCGCTGCTAGTGCGCTTGCTGGTGAAGGCACAGCACACATGCCTCGGCTCTTCAGTTTCTTATCTGCTGATAATCAGGGGATAGAGGCATACTTTCATGCACAGTTTTTGGTGGTTGAATGTGGCAGTGGAAAGGGAAAGAAGGCTTCTTTGCATTTTACTCATGCATTTAAGCCACAATGCTGGTACTTTATTGGTTTGGAGCATACATGCAAGCAAGGGCTGCTTGGGAAAGCAGAAAGCGAACTGAGATTGTATATTGATGGATCCTTGTATGAAAGTCGTCCTTTTGAGTTTCCTCGGATTTCCAAGTCACTTGCATTTTGCTGTATTGGGACAAATCCCCCTCCTACAATGGCTGGTTTACAACGTCGGCGACGTCAGTGCCCTTTGTTTGCTGAGATGGGGCCTGTTTATATCTTTAAGGAACCAATTGGTCCAGAAAGGATGGCACGTTTGGCTTCTAGAGGAGGAGATGTGCTGCCTTCTTTTGGTAGTGGAGCTGGACTACCATGGTTAGCGGCAAATGATCATGTGCAAAGCTTGGCAGAGGAAAGTTCTCTTTTGGATGCAGAAATTGGTGGATGCATTTACCTTCTCTATCACCCGAGTTTGCTAAGTGGTAGATTCTGTCCAGATGCTTCTCCTTCTGGTGCTGCAGGTTAACTCATTTCTATCTTATTTACTATATTTGAATAACACTAAATTAAATATGGGCACTTTGATATCTATGTAGCAAGTGTTTGATACGTAATATGTGTTACTCTTCTGGTTGATTTTACTTATAACAATGCCTCTGCATTCTGGCAGTAATCTATCTTATCTGACACAATAATCTTTTGAGTCAACTCTTGAGTCTCATAAATAACTATAAATCATTCAATGAAAAAAGTAAGATTTTTCACTAGGTTTGATATTTATTATATGTAAATGGCTATGTTGGATGTTACTAAAAAGAAGGTTAAGTTGGACATTCTTAAAATAACTATGTTTGTGGCTGATTTGATAAATTATTTTCAATTACTTTTTGGGGAATATAGAAGGTCGACTCTACTCATACAGAAGCAAAAGGAATTATAAAAAAGGTTCCAGTTAAGGAAAAGTATCTGAACCTGATTGAGAAGGATAGCTACTTGGTTCGAAATAAACTAATGGTGTTTGTGGGGTGCGGGGAAGAGCTCTCTGTCATCCTCCATTTCCCTCTCCTGTCAACGGAAGAAATTCATTTTTTGTTTTAATGCCTTTTTCTTGTGAGGCTAACTCATGCTTTTCTTGCATTTGTTTAAATTAATTTTCTGGTTTTTGGTAAATTAGCAATGTACTCAAACAATACAGTAAGTAAGTGGGGTAACAAAATAACAACTTCCCTTCTCTTCTCTCTCTCTCTCGCACACGTGTTTGCCTTTTTGTCTTAAACCTTCCATTCATTTTGATACTCATATAATGAATTGCTTCCTCTTCTCTTTTGTATCTGTTGCCAGCTTTTGCCAAAAGCTAGGCATTGATCTATGTGTCCATGAAAATATTATTAAAAGATAATGAGAGTATAAATCTAAATAAACTTTTAGCATTTATAGTTAATCATATAATTAGCCTAAGCAGAATATATTTTTTTTGATAGGTAATTAGCCTAAGCAGAATATGAAATTTCTCTTATGAATTGTGCCTTGAATAATTTGCTAGCATTTGTGTCTTCCTTCTTAATTACCCATTAGTAATGATTCAGGAATGCTCCGACGACCAGCTGAGGTTCTTGGGCAAGTCCATGTTGCTACACGAATGAGACCAGTGGAGGCGTTGTGGGCCTTGGCCTATGGCGGTCCCATGTCTTTGCTACCACTGGCAGTAAGCGATGTTGATAAAGATAGCCTAGATCCACAACCAGGGAATTTTCCTTTTTCACTGGCCACTGCTACTCTTGCTTCCCCAATATTCCGAATTATTTCTATGGCTATTCAACATCCTTGGAACAATGAAGAGTTGTGTCGTACCAAAGGGCCTGAGGTTCTGTCTAGAATCTTAAACTTTCTTTTGCAAAGTCTGTCTTCTCTTGATGATGGGAAGCGCAATGGTGTTGGAAATGAGGAACTTGTTGCAGCCATTGTCTCCCTTTGTCAATTTCAAAAGATTAATCATGCCCTCAAAGTGCATCTTTTCAGTACGCTGCTATTGGATCTGAAAATTTGGAGCTTGTGCAACTATGGACTACAAAAGAAGCTTCTCTCATCACTTGCAGACATGGTTTTCACAGAGTCATCAGTAATGCGAGATGCAAATGCTATTCAGATGCTTCTTGATGGCTGCAGAATATGCTATTGGACAATTCATGAAAAGGACTCGGTGAATACTTTTTCTCTAAAGGAGTCCATGCGTCCAGTTGGTGAAGTGAATGCTTTGGTTGATGAACTTTTAGTAATTATTGAACTTCTAGTAGGAGCAGCACCTCCTTCTTTTGCTTCAGATGATGTCCGTTGTTTACTAGGGTTCATGGTTGACTGCCCACAACCCAATCAGGTAGAGTTACAGTGTGGACAGTGTTCTCTAAAGCAGATTCATATTGGTGTGGCTGTTTGCTTTGATGCTGTTAATATTTTTTCCTTTATTTTTCTTTGTGATATCAATATCAACCAGAACCAAATGAGGGATTCAATTACTAATAAGAACAGACACACCAATTATCTATCTATAAGGCAACAAGGAAAATATAAAGGTTTAACTATTTATACGTTTTCAATTCAATACTTAAAATTTTGCGCTTAACTTTTCAAACTCCTTAAGGCAGCCCTTAAAACATAACATGGCAGTACCTAAAATTCCCTTCTCTTTTGTTTTCTGGTCTTTTTTTAATGGAACTAAAGTTTGTATGATATAATATGTACATACATACGAATGTATTTATATATGTATGTACATATATTTGCTTTTGCTAATGCCTGGTCTTTTGTTATTGGTTTAAAATGCTAATGATATATTGGTTGATAGTTTCTAACATGATTGGTTTTAAGTGACACAAATTCATATTTAAATTAATCATTACCTGGCTTTTAAGATGGTACATGTAATACACACACATATGTATAATGTATATGGCTTTTAAGATGGTACATGTAATACACACACATATGTATAATGTATATATATATAACACATCGAGATATTTTCCTTGCATTATTATATATATATTTTTCGCATTATTTGTAATAGTTATTAGTATTTCCCTGTTTCTTGAAAATGATTTATGGCTTATGAAATCTCTAATTTTCCCTTGTATTTTTTAATTATGTGATTATTATGATTTTGTGGGTAAAGTAGGAAAGAGTTCCAAAGCCAAAATAGCAGCTTTGTTAATTGAGATGAAAAATAATTTGATAGCCAAAAGTAAAGTGGTTAATTTTTTTTAGGCTAAATATTCTTTTCTTCCCTAAAATATAGCCTAGGTTCTTTTTTGTCCTTCAAAATTTAAAAGGTTCTATTTTTGTCCTTGAAAATCTAAAATTTTGTACTTTTCATTCTTCTGTCCACCTCTGTTAAGTTTTAGGAACAAAATTAAAACCTAAATGATATTTCAGGGACAAAAGTTGAACCTATACTGTATCTTTTTCATCCCTAAAATATTGTTTAGGTTCTTTTTTGGTTTCTAAAATATGTAATCTGTTGGACATGCTGACAACAAATTTAATGAAAGTGGACAGAAGGACGAAATGGGTGACATTTTAAAATTTTAAGGGATGGAAATAGAACTTTATAAATTTTCAGGGATGAAAATACAACCTGTACTATATTTCAAGGATGAAAAGAAAATATTTGCCATCTTATATGTGTAAAATTATATATTTTATATATATGAAAGATAAAGACATTAATATGAACAATATGATGCCAATTTCATTAAGTTAGTTCCATTCTCCTTCCATGCTACCTGATTGCATCTTGAAATACAAAATTAGAGAATCAACTCAAGGACCTTTTGTATATCCTCAAATAATCATTTTTCTTTACTGTGGCATGAGCTGTCACCCTAAAACCTTCTACTTAATTATTATCCTTAAAGTTTTCCAAAAAAAGCCAAACAAGCTCTTGGCACAACACTGCTAAACTGACTATTGATAGTTTAGTAACATATTGAGAGGTGCATTTGTTTTGTTTCGCATATCCAATTTTTTAATCTAGTTACGTTGTCAAAGAACATATGTTTTTCGGGAATTGTAGATTCTGATCATAATCTTAAAAAGGGTTCTACTTTCGCATGGCTGTGGTTCTCCATAATCTTTGTGTTTAATTGTTTAAAATTTGGTAGTGACAATGAACAAATTATTCACCTTTTGCCCTCATGGATGGTGTTTACTTTTCATTTGAAATTTAAAGGGAATCAATATGAACTATTTTCTTATTGTTCTGCTCAAAATGACTCCTATGTTAATCCAGGTTGCAAGGGTGTTGCATCTAATGTATCGGTTGGTGGTACAGCCGAATACATTTAGAGCTCAAACATTTGCAGAGGCATTCCTAGCATGTGGTGGTCTAGAAACACTTCTTGTTCTGCTGCAAAGAGAAGCTAAATCTGGTGACTCTAGTGATATTGATACTGTGACTGAGAGTGATGATAGTTTGTCGGTCCAGGAACCTGAACTAGATTGTGATAGTGGGGTTCCTGAGACAAGTCAGGATAATGTAGGATCCACAGAGGAAAAGGAATTTGTTTTACATGAGAAAGATTGTGATTCTCAACCTCTTGAAAGTGGTATCAGCCCTGTTGCTTATTCCCCCAGCATGAAAGTTGAAAGGATGACATCTGCATCCGAGAATCCTTTAATTAAAAATTTGGGTGGTATAAGCTTATCAATTAGTGCTGACAATGCGAGAAATAATGTTTACAACATTGACAAAAGTGATGGGATTGTTGTTGGGATCATAGGTCTCTTAGGTGCTTTATTAGCATCAGGGCATTTGAAATTTGGTTCACATGCTTCTTCAGATATGTCAAGCAATCTTTTTGGTAGTGGGCTGCCTGATGGAGGTGGTACTATGTTTGATGATAAAGTTTGTCTGCTACTTTATGCTTTACAGAAAGCTTTCCATGCAGCACCAAACAGGCTCATGACTGGCAATGTATACACGGCTTTAATGGGGGCTTCGGTATGGCTTTAACTTGTTTTTATCTTCCACATTGAGTCCTATATACCTGATTATCACTAATCCAGATCTGTAATTTTCTTCCTATATTATATAAACACTCATTGACTGAGATGGGAGATAACTTTTTTTTTGGGTTTTGTTCAGATATAAATAAATGCATTGGTTTGTATGTGTGTGTATATATATATATAAACTATTCTGATTCATAATTCTGAAATAATTGTTTGTTTAACAATGAAAGGTCTGATGTTGTTTCCTTTTCCATTACTTCATTTACTCTGTTGACATTGTATGAACACTCATGTTTTTTTCTTTTGATTGAAACTTAGGGCTTTTGATGAAAAACCTTAGAGCCTGTATTGCACCCTTATAGTTCCACTTAACTTAAGATCATTTTTTGTGATATTGCACTATAAATGGTACAATTATCTACAAAACATTGGATTTTAAAATTTTTGCATCTCCTTATATAATAGGCTCTGTATTTGTCATCATGATTGCACTTATTTTTCAATAAAAATCTTAAGTTGCTTTCTTTTGAGTTATTTTTATGCTTTTTATATGAATATGAGATGGATATTTAAATTGGTAAATGCAATTCGTTTTCTCCTTGGGGCCTCTCCATTTGCCAGGGGCAGTTCTGTTTGAATTGCAATCTCTAGTGTTTAGTTTTTGTTTACCCAATTTCAGTGTGCTCAATATTTCTTTGTTTGAAGCTTCTTTACAACACTCTAGAAAACTCCCTTTCAAGGGGAGGATTATCTATGCCTTATGAACTCATGCAGGTTTCAGTCTATATTTTGTATGTGTTAGAAACATATATTTTGAGAGTGAGAATCTGATTTTGTTATTTTCCCATGTTTTGTTTCAGATTAATGCTTCTTCGGCAGATGATGGCCTGAACTTTTATGATTCTGGTCATCGCTTTGAACATTCACAACTTTTGTTGGTTCTTTTGCGTTCACTTCCATATGCATCCAGGAGTTTTCAAAGTCGAGCTCTGCAGGTATTATTTCCATGTTTCTTGTGCTCTGACATGTGAATTCATTTAATGTGAATTTGTTAGAATGGTGCCTCTTATATCTTATCTTTTTTGCCTGAGATGGAATTGGTATCTATCGTTGAAAGAATGTTCTTTCTGGTGTTTGGTATAAGTAAGAGAAAAAAAGTTTTGATACTTGTATGAATTATGCTGGCTGATTGTGTTGTATTTTGGTCTGCACGATATATCCATTATTTGGCTTTAGCATGTGATATTTATTCTATGAAGTGAGAGTCCGTGTCTATTCAGATTTAATATCTGAGGGACTTAAATAATCATTTAGTCACATTTCAGAATTTTTTTTTCAGTTTGCTTAAATCTTGTCAAAGTTTAGAAACAATTGCTAGATGGGTAGAACTATCTTCATGCAAATTATTTAATGGCTTCCATTGTAAAATAGTCAACAGAGGTTGTATCCTCTATTTTAATGCATTGTTAGACTGAGGACTTTTTTTGAACCACAGTTGTCAATTTTACTTTTATTCAATCTTTCTATATTTAGTGGTCTTCCAGTTGTAGTTTACATACATATATGCTTCAAGCCAAGTGTTAGAGGGAGTGTACGATGTGTTGTCAATTGCTAAAAGATACAGCCATCATGGAAGTTTGTTTATGATTATCCAGTAACAAGAATTCTAGTTGCTTGAATGTCTTGCTCTTGTTCTGCACATTTTTGGTTCTCCTGATTGTGGTCCTTGACATTCTATTTTAGTTCTGAGCTGCTTCTCTCTATATGATTTCAGGATCTTCTGTTTTTGGCTTGCAGTCATCCAGAAAATAGAAGCAGTCTGACAAACATGGAGGAATGGCCTGAATGGATTCTGGAAATTCTTATCTCAAACCATGAGGTGCTACTATTAGAATTCAGTTTGGACTCTTTTGTATGTTTATAAATTTGCGTAGTTTAAGTCATACATAAAGTGTGAAGCATGACATAGGCAAGAAAGTATTAGTTTTTAGCTGTGATGTGTGACTTATTTGTTATGTGCCAATAGATACCAGTTTTGAAGATTCTAACTGGACTTGTTTTTACAGTTGGGTGCAAGCAAAAGCCTTAATTCTACAGGCTTAGGAGACATAGAGGACCTTATACACAACTTCCTGATTATCATGTTAGAGCATTCAATGCGCCAAAAGGATGGATGGAAGGTTATTTCTTAGCACATTCACTGCTTTTGTTCATAATCAATAGATTGTTGCATATCCTTTCAAGTCTGTTGTGTATTATCATAATGATGTTGATACCATGTTGCACCTCCTGCTCTTGCAAGTGCTAGGTGGAGGGTGAAGTCGTGGGTTCATAATGATGTTGATATACCATGTTTTGTGCTATGGTCTGTTGCACATACCTTGTTGTTCTCTGCATTTGATTGAATGGCCGCTTTGGAGCCATGTTTTTACTATCAATTTGAAATATAGTTAATTCATCAAAAAAAGAAAAAAAAGAAAGAAATATAGTTAAATGTGGAACTTGAAATGAAATACTGGATTTTGGAGTATTGGAAGTTTTGTATTAAGAGCCACTGCTTTGAAGTGGTAAAGATTAGGGAATGTGCAAGTCAACTGAAGTCTCAAATTTTACTGGAAGTTCAGGTATAAATAAATGTGATGCATAGAGGTCAATGAATGGTATGAGATACCCTTTCAATTAATTGTTGGGACTTCATTGATCTGGACTGTATGATGTGGAACCTCCAGAAGACTAATATGCACAGACAATTTACATCCTGCAGAGTCCTGTAGTAATTTGGGGATGTGGTCTCTCCATAAACTACTTTTAATGCAATGCCTTTGCAGGGGAAAAAAAGCGGGTGAAGCATCTAGCATATACATTTTTTATAATGTATGTGCCAGACCACTTGCTTGTTTTGTTTGTAATTCTCAGTTTCGACGAAAGAATTTCTTCTACTGGTCTGGTTCTAATTACAACTCGAGAATCGAATTCTTTGCACTGACAGGTCCTAGCTATGTGCACGTGTCATCTGTTTAGTGAATTAGTTGATGAAACTGGGAGGAGTAAAGTTTGTTTGGTTTAATATTTTCTATGTATCAATATTTTCAAGATGGGTTAACTTGGTTTCTCTGGAGTGCTGGCTTTTCTAACAAATTTCCAATCTGGTTGAATCAACTTGCTATCTTTATGTGTGAAAAAATAATGAAATAGAAGGCTCAGTTTTCTGATAAAAGTGTAAGAGCTTTCCTTGTTGAGGATCTGCTGTTTGTTTGGCGTGCTGACTGGTCTAGGCTTAAAAAGTGACTTGCACAATCATTATTGTTCTACCTGTTATACTTCACTGATTTGATACCGTTGCCCATGATTGAATATACGTATGCATCTTGTACTTTCAACTGAATGGAGATAGTTCTATCTATTTTTGCTGGAAATCATTATATTGATCCTGACTAGATTTCCTTACTCTCTAATCATATCAATTTTATTTATATTTTTTGGTTATTACTTCCTTTTTTCAGGATATTGAGGCTACAATTCATTGTGCAGAATGGCTTTCTATTGTGGGTGGATCGAGCACTGGAGACCAGCGGGTCAGGTACTATATTTCTGGCCTGTTCTGCAAACTTTCCCTACTTTTTTTGGAAATGAATGATTTACTCTTGAGTTTTGCCACCTTCGTTTTACTGTTCTGCTGTTTCTTGATTCCATAGCTGACAAAATGTGGGCCTCCCAAGCAGGTTTTGATAAGTTTGGGTTGAAATTTATTTGTTTAAGTAGTTGGGCTGACCTGCTTCAAAAATGCCCTTTCGCCATTCCTATTTGTTGTGAATGCTATCTGGTTTTCATTTTATTTCATTTTTCAATTTTAAATAAATAGAATATTTAGTGTGCCGCCACTCACACACAAACAGGCACACAAGTTGTGTGGCTTATACATTGGACAATCTACCCATTCACGTCTAAATTTTGTTTAATCTTTGCTGCATTAACCATAGTCAGATAAACAAATAAATGTTTAAACTTGATCGGATCATGTGGTACACCAGACATTTTTGGTGCTTTACTCTTATGAATATATAGGCCATAGCCCGTGTAACTGGGTAGCAACCTTTTTTCTTCTTTTAATGAATTATTTACTTATAAAAAAAAGTGGTACACTAGAAAAAAAATAGACATATGAAGGACTATGAGCCTCTTTTGTTTCCCCCTTAAATACTTTGTATATATAGCATGGTTAGGGGGGGGGGGTGCTCTGGTCTGGATGCAGTGTAGTCAAAGGTGAGCCAGGTGCTAGCCTAGTTGCCCAAGCGAGGTGAGGTGCCTTTAGTGAGGCACTCACCTTTAGTGCCTAGGCGAGCTTAAGGCGACCACCTTAAGCCATGAAACCTATTGTAAATTTTCTTTTTAAAATTTTGTTTTTTTTAGTTTTAAATTTGTAATAGAAGGTTGTTGTAAAACCTATCATTAGATTATTAATTTTAAAAAGCATGTTATAAAACCTATTGATAGATAAATTAAATTACAAGAGTTTGTTGTAAAACTTATTGTTAGATTAATTAATTTCTTGTAGAAGCTTGTTGTAAAACCTATTGTTAGAGTAACTAATAGAGCCTAAACCATGTTAGTCCTTTTGAAATCATTTGATAGACCTAATTTTTCCTGCCACACATTTAAAAACACTTTATTATAATATTTCAATACACTAGGTACATATGATTTAAGTTGTATATGTATAACAAATATATTTAGAACTTGGCGCCTTGCTTTACTCGGGCTAGTGCCTTTTTGTCGCCTCATGCCTTGGGCAATACAAGGCCTTGTTGCCTTAAGGTTGCCTTTTGCTTTTGACTACCTTGGTTGGATGAGGATAGCCCCCATTTTTCAGCCTATTGTACAATTTATTCATTCAAAAAGGGATAGAAAATAAACATAGTAGTTAATTTTGTTTTGGAGCAATTTGAGATCTTTTCATTGTCTGGTGGTGTGTTGAAATCACTTGCTTATACTTGCATTGGCTCATTTCCTCTCCTTTAAAAAATAAAAATGAAAATTATAAAATAAATTCAGATACGTGTATTGGTGTCTGACTTGGGTGCTAGTTTGTGAGACAAATATAAATGGTGAAAATGGCATTCCAGAACTGATTTACATAAAAAAAAAAAAAAAAAAAAAAGGACACCGAAGGCCTCTTGGATTGACATTCACTATGTCTAGAATCATGATTTGGTGGATATTTACATAGTCCTATGCTTTTCTCAGGGTCAGTCTTGTAAGTTGTCTTTATTGCTCAGATATTTTCTTCCATTGGCTTTGCCCAACTAAAATACTCCATGTAGTTTCTGTGCTGCAGAATGCTAAATGCTGCCCTTTTCTAGTTTTCAAAACAAAATTATGTAGCATATGCAAATGAAATTCACATAGGCTATGTTTTAATTCATATATGCCAACAACAGTTTTACTTATCAAAAACATCAGCAGCAGTTGCTTTTTTTCTTTCATCTTTCATCTTTATCATTAATAAATTACCTTATTTGGTTCATCATCTTCAACTTTTGAAGACGTGAAGAATCTTTGCCAATATTTAAAAGAAGGCTGTTGGGTGGCTTGCTGGATTTTGCTGCAAGGGAACTGCAGGTTCAGGTATCTTTTGTTTCTAGAAATTAAAGTTCCCTTGTTTGTTAAAGACATTGTGCCAGTTATTTGGCATTTTATCAATGTTTGTAGATCTGATGGCAAATGGCCTGATATAAATCACTTCTTTTTAATGTTAACTAATTGAACATTTATAGAAAAGATTATATTTTAAAGGCCTTCCCCAAACTTTTATATGTTAATTATGATTGAGCAGTATATTGCTTCCCATTTCCTCATTATACTTCCTCTTTCCCCCCCTTTTCCCCCTCCATTTTATTCTCTTCATTCTGTTGCCTATTGGAGCTACTTGTGAGTTGCTAGTTATCTCTCTTAATGTTCTTAAACATTGGAATGAAGAAAGCTATTCTGCGCTTTCATTATTTTCTAGTAATCTGCAATAATTTCTACATCCAGTTTTTCCCTTTCAGCAGACTCAAGTTATTGCTGCAGCTGCTGCTGGTGTTGCAGCTGAGGGGTTGTCACCAAAAGATTCTAGAGCAGAAGCAGAGAATGCTGCCCAGCTTTCTGTGGCTCTGGTTGAGAATGCAATTGTTATACTAATGCTTGTTGAGGATCATTTACGGTTACAGAGCAAACTATCCTGTGCTTCACGTGCTAAAGATGGCTCTCCATCTTCCTTTTCTCTTGCGTCTCCTTTGAATAACCACCCAAATTCATTAACAACTGGCAGAGAATCAATGGAAGCAATGGGTGATCGCAGATCATCATCTAGTGATACTGGGGGACTCCCTCTTGATGTATGTATACCCTTATTCCAGAACCATATCTCACACACACAACTATGCACCCACACTCTGGGATTTATTTATTCGTATTAATGATTCTTTTAGGTACAGTATTTGAAATGTAGAAGTCTTTAATGTTTCTTTGAGTAAATAAATTATATATATATAAATATATATTTTATATCAATGTTTTGTTGACATGTCAATTGGGTACATGACTCTTAGTAGCAGAACAATTTAATTCTTTATGCTTTGCATCTGAATTACCCTAAACGTGATTTATTGTCGGAGTTTTATTCATTTCGCTTTTTTTGAGTACACTGTCATATTAGTTTGAGTTTTATAGTCTAGTTGCTTCTCGTGCTGTCATGCTTTCATATATCATGATGTTAGTTTTTTATTCGTAGGACTTACACATTTTAATATATCAATCAGGTCCTTGCTTCAATGGCAGATACAAATGGGCAAGTTTCTGCAGCAGTGATGGAACGCATTACTGCAGCAGCAGCTGCTGAGCCTTACGAATCTGTTGCCTGTGCTTTTGTGTCATATGGGAGTTGTGCTATGGATATAGCTGAGGGTTGGAAATATAGGAGCAGATTATGGTATGGTGTTGACAATCCTTCAAAAACAGCCATCTCTGGTGGTGGTGGCAGTGGCTGGGAATCTTGGAAGTCTGCTTTGGAAAAAGATGCAAATGGAAACTGGATTGAACTTCCTCTGGTAAAGAAATCTGTTGCAATGCTCCAAGCTTTATTGTTAGATGAGTCTGGACTTGGTGGTGGTCTTGGTATTGGCGGAGGATCAGGTACTGGAATGGGTGGAATGGCTGCACTATACCAGTTATTGGACAGTGACCAACCATTCTTATGCATGCTTCGGATGGTGCTTCTCTCAATGAGGGAAGAAGATGATGGTGAAGACACTATGCTTATGAGAAATGTAAGCTTAGAGGACGGCATGCCAGAGGGAAGGAAACCACGCTCAGCCTTGTTGTGGAGGTAAGTTAACTACAGCTATTTTAAAGTTACCTTAGAAATTTATGTGAATATTTTTCAGGATCAATTGAGTTTCCATGATTTTTATGAGTCAGTAAACCTCCCATGGTAATGTTCCTGGCACAGAGATGGTGCTCATCAAGTAAAAGTCTGAAACATCTATAGTTGATCTAAGGTTTTAGTTTTATGCAGTGAAGTTACAATAGTGCCTTTCCTAACATATATTTATGTAATACTATCTATAATTCTACCCTACCATAAAAACTTACTCTACTTATTCAAAATTGTCCACAAATATTATTTCTCTGATTACTTTGCATCTTTAAGAATCATTATTGCTAAAAATCAACTATGTTGAATACTATTCCAGTATTCCTTTCCTTCTCTTTGTTTACAGCATCAGTATACCTGGCTTTCTGCGATTCATAGTTTGTTTAAGATATCTCAAGTTCTGAAAGGCCTCTTCCCTGAATCAGGCATTCTAATTTTTCATTGTCTACCATTTATCTCAACATCATTGCTGCTGCTAGTACCTCATATCTGTTTTAATCATTTTCTTCAATTATTTCTCATTAAGTGTCTGTTTGGGAACAACTTATTTAATTGAAACTAAAAACTTTTTGTTAAAAGTACTATAGATAAAGTTAAAAAGTAGCTGAAATAGTACAGTAGGGGCCATGAATAGTACCAAAAAGTGCAATGAGACCTATGAATAGTAGCAAAAATAAGCTGAATAGTAAAAAAAAATGGCTTTTTAAGCAATCCCAAACGCACACTAAGATTTCATATTTGTATTTAAATCAACAGTTTTTCCAACTGTAATCGTGATTTATTTCTTTGCCAAAAAAAACCAAACACAACAGGAGAATATCTTCATATTAACATACTTCCAACTCTTATTTTGTTTAGATTTTCATTGCATTGGTCTGGCTAAGATTCTTTTATAATCTTATATATTACCATTCCACTGAACTAGTTTATCTCTAAAATCATCTAATTGAGTTCCAACTATAGCCAACTAATACTTGTTTTTCTCTCCCCAATCTTATTGATTGTTGTAATTTGGGTTCTTGATTTGTGCCACTGTAGTACACTTCCAGTGTACTTGGTTGGTTTTTTTAATAAAATTTCTTACGTTACTTATCAAAAAAAGAAAAAAACTATAGCCAACTACTGGGAACCAAAAAGCTCTTTTAGAGAGGATTCATGCCATAGTTTTAGAATTTAGCACTCTAATTTCTGAATCTTGATTGCTACTCATGAATTCAATGTGGATTTGGTGGATTGGATTTGATTGCCATTTTTTAATATACAATAAATTAACCTGAAGGATGGTTCCAATAAAAAATGTTTTACATTCTGGCCTGGCTGTATCATATTGTCTGTGTCTCACTATTTCAGTTGTGCACTGTGTCTCACCCATATTTAGATTTATTGTTACTATACAAGTTGGTGCTGCTGCTGCCACATATTATGTTATACTGAACTGTATAACATCTAGACAGAGATGATATGCAATTGATTACTTAATGAAAAAGGAAGAGGAACCAGATTAATTACATCACCTTTGTTTTTAAATGTGTTTGCCTTTAGTCAGCTGGACTGGCACTGGATTATATTGTTGGCTTTATGTCTGCTCCTAGGATTTAATTCATATTGCCCTAGTTTCCAGAAGAATTCAAGCCTTTGATTCTCGAGTACTATAGTCTTGAACTTTTTTCTCAACACTTCACTATACAAAGCTTGTGTGAGCTCATGTTGCCCTCTCTAAATAACACAGGCAGCAAGAAGCTCACTAAAGAGTAAAAATAAACAGTTTCCTAAAAAGTGTGGTCTAACATGCAGGCCTAATGGGCACCCTCTGTAGGTCATGTTAAGTTACTATTGAGTCTTTTTTTTTTTTTTTCCCTTTTCATTAGAAAGCTGTTGGTTTAATTTATTTTACTTTTAGGAGTCAGAATATTTCTGTAAGTTTCAGATTTCTAGGTATGGGCTGTAGTTGGGTCCATCTGGTCAGTCCCTTGGGTCATGTTATGGGTTTATTATGTAATCAAAGGGTTTTTTTGTCGGTTAAATAGATATTTAGTTTGGGCCTGGTAGTTAAAGCTTAAGGAGTCCAAGTCTATATGGGGTATGATCAATATAATTGTATTTGTCTTTGCTTTCTTTAGATGTTTTCCTAGTTTCTTAGATTTTTACTCAATTTAATTCCAAATTTTGTTCTGTTATGGTTATGGACACGACGTGGCACCTATATGGAAGGCATCAGTAAGAGTTTAGTTAGGTTTGTAAGATCCATGTGTGTTTTGTTCCAGTAAGTTTTGCCACAAGCATATTGAAACTGCATAGCTGTGATCATAAGATAAACAAAGGCTCTTCTCTGAATATCTTTACATGAGTCTTGCATTTATGATGTCATCAGCATAATTTTTTCTGGTTATCCTGCTGTTCAAGGTTTTTTTTTTTTTTTTTTTTTTTTTTTTAAAATAAATATACAGCTATGAACTAATATATACTATTGATGTACAGTGTGCTTTCACCTGTCCTAAACATGCCAATTTCCGATTCCAAGAGACAGCGAGTATTGGTAGCATCTTGTGTTCTTTATTCTGAGGTTAGTTAAAATATGTAATTGATTGCAGTGGTATAGTGCTCTACATGTTTGCTTAGGTCAGATCTTAGTTTGTTTCATGCTGAGATCATGATGGAAACTGTATTGTATCCTTCCACCTTTTTTTTTTTTTTTTTTTTTTTTTTTTGAGTGATGCTAGGACCACAACTTTTACCACAACTTGCTCACATGGCAAGTCGTGAGTGGTGGAGTTGGGGATCCACCATTTTACTCCACCACTCATGACTTGCCATGTGATCAAGTCGTGACAAAAGTTGTGGTCCTAGCATTTTTTTTTTTTTTTTTTTTTTTTTTCTCTCAAGGGACATTGGAGCCATTGCTGTCTTGATTGTTGATAATTGTTCTTGTAGTTACCTTAGCATAGCATTTACTTTGCAGGTATGGCATGCTGTTGGTAGGGACAGAAAGCCTCTTCGCAAACAGTACCTTGAGGCCATATTACCACCATTTGTTGCTGTTCTGAGGAGGTGGCGGCCACTTTTGGCTGGAATTCATGAACTTGCTACTGCTGATGGTTTGAACCCTCTTATTGTTGATGACCGTGCATTGGCTGCTGATGCCCTGCCAATAGAGGTTATTGGAGACTGTCATCCTTCTTTTATTCTGTTTTGATATATATATAATTTTTTTTGGATTCATAGCTTCTAGTGTATCAGTTTTATATTTCCACATGCTGACTAACATATTTCTGGCCTTAAATAAGGCTTTTTGAATGGTATCTTGACGATCTTTAATCTTTCAACATTTGTTCTGTGAGTAGATGCCGTCACAGAACAAATGTGAGTTTTGATCCCATGGGTGGGGGAAGGGGAGTTTCAAACTAGTGGCCTCTTTATTACTCATGGTCCCTAAACAATTGTGTTACCTCTTGGGGTTAGATGCTGTCGATTGATTGATGTCGACTTATCTTGCTCATTTGAAAATTCCACTGTAGTAAGGCACAAATAAAATAAATTATGTTTTTACTGTAGGTCCTGTTCCATGTGTGTTAATATGAATAAGTTAGCATTATGCATCAGTACTCAGGCAGGGCCCTTCATTGATATTCCTGTGTTTTTTGGAGGGAAAATGTTGTGTTTTGGGGTGAGGACAAGATTTGAGAAAAAACATTTTTTTGATAGGTAAGACTTTAGAAAAAAAAAACACATCCATCACTCCAAGGTGGAGCATCTTCCCAAGCTATTCACTTTTTGGTAGTACACAGTATCTTGTGTCTTGTATTTCTTCACTAGTGAATCACGTGCATAAAACCATGTTTGAACAGAAACTATTCACTACAAACGTTTAAAATTTTATAAATTTTGTATTGCTTATATTTGATTACTGTCAGCATTTGTATTTGTAATTTTCTTCCAATGATTTGATATTCACTTAGGACAAGTATGTTGTAATTTATTCTGGTAGTTTGTCTTAGCTTAATTTGTTTGGGGGAGAATTATAATCACCCTACTTTTAGATTCTGAAACTGATATTTTCTTTTTTGTGAAGACTTTCTTGCACTCACAGTTTGGAGAACTAGAAATTAAAATGGAGGCCAATATTGTTGTATCTTCTGTTATTCCTTTTTTCTATTACATGGTTAGAAGTATCTCCTGGTGTGCCCTTTATTATCTATATATACCTTTTATGTTGCATCTTTTTTTATTGGTTGAGATGTACCAATTGCCAATGCTGTTTGGATCAAAAGGTTTATTTCCTATAAACAAGGGGTGGAGGATGATGTTATGGTTGAATCCTGATTGAGTGTTGGGTTTACATGTAAAAAAAATCTTTTGAGATGTATCATTTTTATATCTTTCAGGCTGCTCTTGCCATGATATCTCCAGCTTGGGCTGCTGCTTTTGCATCACCGCCTGCTGCAATGGCATTGGCAATGATTGCTGCTGGTGCTTCTGGGGGTGAGTCCTCAGCTCCTGCTACTAATTTGCAGCTCAAGCGTGATTCATCATTGCTTGAAAGGAAAACTGCTAGGCTTCATACATTTTCAAGCTTTCATAAGCCTTTGGAGGCACCTAACAAATCGCCAGCACTTCCTAAGGACAAAGCTGCTGCAAAAGCTGCTGCCTTGGCAGCTGCACGTGATCTTGAACGCAGTGCTAAGATTGGTTCTGGAAGGGGTCTCAGTGCTGTGGCAATGGCCACTTCTGCACAACGAAGGAATGCTAGTGACACGGAGCGTGTGAAGAGATGGAATGTATCTGAAGCAATGGGAGTTGCTTGGATGGAATGTTTGCAACCAGTTGATACAAGATCAGTTTATGGGAAAGATTTTAATGCTCTTTCCTACAAATTCATTGCTGTACTTGTTGCAAGTTTTGCTCTAGCAAGGAACATGCAACGATCAGAGGTTTGAGTGGTGCTTTTCCTTCTGGTTTTCATTACTTACGGAGGTAGCATTTAAGATTTATCATTTTTCCTTTCTCTCCAGATTGACAGGCGCGCTCAAGTTGATGTAATAGCTTGTCATCGTTTTTCAACTGGAATTCGTGCATGGCGCAAACTCATCCATTGCTTGATAGAAATGAACTGCCTTTTTGGTCCATTCGGGGACCATTTATGCAATCCTGCACGTGTATGTTGTTAGAACTTACTCTGTAAACTGCATCTTCAGTTGTTGCTGCATTTGTATTAGTTACTCATGATATGATGGCCCTGCACCTTTTGTATCATTTATGGCTTGTTTACTGCGAAGGTAGGAATCATAATCTCTGAAAGAAACCATTGTGGATCTGTAGGTTTTTTGGAAGTTGGACTTAATGGAAAGTGCTTCAAGGATGAGACCATGTTTGAGGAGGAATTATAGAGGGTCTGATCACTTTGGTGCTGCTGCCAATTATGAGGATCATATTGAGACAAAGCAGGATCAAGAAAATGTCATAAATTCATCGAATGCTCCTATTCTAGCAGCTGAAGCCATCTCGATGGAGCCAGTCAATGAAGAAGATGAGCAGGTGGAAATTGATAATTCAGATATCAGGGCTCATGAAACAAAACATGGTGCAGATATTCAGCCAAGAGCATCTGGGACAGCTGAGCAAACCATGCAGGCATCCCTTGGAGGTAATGATCAACTCACTAGTGACCAAGACTTGGTCCAAAGTTCGTCAGCAGTTGCACCTGGGTATGTTCCCAGTGAACTTGATGAAAGAATAGTTTTTGAGCTTCCTTCATCAATGGTTCGGCCACTGAGGGTTGTACGAGGAACCTTTCAAGTAAGTTATACAAGCACAAGCTTGACATTTCTTTCAATTTACATTTGATAATCTCATTTGCTTTGCCATCATGCCATGTCTAGATCCATATTATGAATTTATGATGTGGGCACACTAAATTTTTTTTTTTATTCCATAAATGTCAGAGAAGTATATGTAATCAATTAGAACTAAGGAAAATTCCTCTTTTGGATCATTGAAAATATCCACTATTCCATTTATGTTTAAGGGCCAACTTGGTATCGTTGCTGTTGTCCCTTACCTAAGAGAATGAGCTCTGTTTAGACACTTCCTTGAGCAATAGCGGTGAGCTGTACCGTTTGAATGGTATTACTGCTTGTTAAAATGCTGTGCTCAACCCGATCTCAAGATGGAGTTATGTTGTGGCTCTGTGGTGTTATAGAGTTCAACCCTCATGGTGTCCTTTTTTAAATGAAAAATTTGCTTACAGAGCCAAACCTTGTTTGGATTGGAAGATACTAGTAGATATGTCTCCAATATATGTTTTTTTGTTTTTTTAGATAAGTAAGAAAGATGTATATAAGTTGGCAAGTTTATTATTATTATTATTATTTTTGATAAGTAAGAAAGATGTATATAAGTTGGCAAGAAATATACATCTTTCTTACTTATCAAAAAAAAAAAAAAAGACTCTAATATGTGTTTAAGAACGATTGAGTTTTAACTGAAATCGCACTTTCTCCCCTTGTAACAACAAGGTGGAGGGTGAGGTTGTTGGTTCGAAACTTATTGTGTGCCTGTGCAAGTGCAACTTACAATTTTTTTTCTTTTCTTTATATCCCTTGTCGATTCCCATTTTCTAGATACTATTTTTTAAACCCCCCCTTTCTAGATACATAGCATGCATTTTAAAATGATATCTTATTTTTTTTATTTCATCCACAGTGACTGTGACTATCAAACCTTTTTTCTGTTTCCAATGGATTGGAATTGAAATGGGACTACCTTCTTTTCTTTTAATTATGACCTAGGCAACTGAAATCAATATTTAAGTGCTATAACTTGTCCCAAGAAATTTGACTTATCGTAATTACTCATAATAATTTCTACTAAGCTTAGACTCCAATGTCTCCTTTTTCAGGTAACCAGTAGGAGAATAAATTTTATAGTTGATAATAGTGAGACCAACATCACAGATGGGTTGGAATGCAGTACTGAGTTGAGAGGCCTAGAAAAGGATCACAGCTGGTTGATGTCCTCTCTTCATCAAATATATAGCAGAAGGTAAAGTCAATAGTATATTTATGTTAGTTTTATTGTAATTTATTTTTGTGCTTGTTGGAACTTTGGTAAATTGTGCTATTAATTTTTGAAATATCATTGAATACATCAAATTTTTTTATTTTATTTTATTTTATTTTATTTACTGTAAATTAAGCTTTTAGATAGCTAATAGTGGGTTAATCTAGGTTTTTTTTTTTTTTTTGGTTGTATCTAACGCATTAAGATTATGTTTGTCATTGGGGAACTGAGTTTAGAAAAAAGAAATAAAGATGGACTGGCATTTGGTTCATGGAACCATATAAAACGCATTTGGTTAGGGAAAATGGAAAATGGTTTTCAAAATTGTTCGCCCTTAGAGAATCTATTTTTGTAACATATGGAATTTTCATTGCTTCTTATCAAACCTAGCTTTACAGTTTGGTTTCTTTCAAAAAAACGGCATTGCAATGTAGTGGATGGTTCCATTTTTGAACTAACTTGGTCAAATTCTGATTTACCTATAATCCTTAGGCACCTAAACATAGGGGTGGCAAAATCTAACACAATCAATTAACATGACACGAAATTGGCAAGTTATTAGTTGAGGCTTAATGGGTTCGTGTCATATTCGGGCTGACACGATTAACTCGTTTAATAAATGTGTCGTGTTTGTGTCCAACCCATGGAACCTGTTTGACTCATCTGACATGTTTATCTAAATGTCATTTTACCAATATACCTTTCAAAACCATAGGTTTATAAACTAAGGTTTATTTTGTTTGACATATTGATTGAATATTTGTAATATTGAGATATGCTTTAGTTTTTAATGATTATTTGTGATGCAATTACTCATTAGTTCTAAATTTGATATTAAAAAAATCTATTTGTTTGGTTTTTCATAGTTTAGATCAATTGGGTATATACTAAAATTTGTATTTTTTTCGCTTTGATAAAATTTGATAAACGGGTCAACACAACTGACCTATTTAATAAAAAAGTCATGTTAGGGTTGAGGAATCCTGACCTGGTTAATACATGTGTCAAGTTACTGTTGACTTATATAGTCGAATACTCATGAGTTGTCACGACATGAACCTGACATGCTAACACAAATTGCCACCTCTACCTAAACACTAAGGCTAGATTGAGTAATGGCAAGAACCAACTACTATGGACCTATCAAAAAGAACCAGCTATTATGGATTTGATATATCTTAATAGTTATCCAACACAAAAGATATTAAGCCACTTAACATCTATTTGCTGTGAAGAAAGATGCCTTTCTTTCATTTTCTCCTCACTTAAGTCTGAGATGTTATTTCTCATACTATCTTTTGTAGTTATGTAATATAATGTGATGCCATTGCCTCTCAGCTGTTCATGTTAAGTTATTTGATACTTTTCTGTTTGTTTCTGTTCTTTGTCTCCCTTTACTGGGTTCTTTTCCCCACAGGTATCTCCTAAGAAGGAGTGCTTTGGAACTGTTCATGGTTGACCGCTCAAATTTCTTCTTTGATTTTGGGGTACATCTTTGAAAGATATCATCTCCATTTCCTTTGCTTTTTGCTTGTGTAAATAATAAAAGTATAAAAGTATTTGTTTCCAATCCTTGCCATATGCCTGCTAATCAACCTGTTGTTGACATTTACTTTTTCTTGTTTCCCCCCCTTTTTATACTTCAGAGTGTTGAGGGGCGGCGAAATGCATATCGAGCTATTGTTCAAGCGCGTCCTCCTCATTTGAACAATATATATTTGGCAACTCAGGTTTGCATCTTGTTCCTCCTGGTATATGTGTAGATAATTTTCTGTGAAAGTTTTTTGTCTGTCAGTGTTGTGTAAGGATCTTGTTAGCAAAAATATAAAAGGTATAAACTTTCTACTTTTACACCCACAATAACTTCATCTGTCAACTCCATTTTTGGTTTAAATATCCTCTCATTCCAGTCAAACTTACTAAATTTCAAAGACTTTTAGACATGGAGCTTTCCCATCCAGATAGTGCTCAAACTAAAGTTTCTATTTATTTATTTATTATCTGAGTTTATGAATCAGATAGCTACTTTGTGAATGTAATATTTGGTATACATGACAGGCATGTAGAGTGCATTAGGTTTTGTCTGGTAGAGAAGATAGAGAAGTGAGAGGAAAGAAAACGTAAAGTGGATGAGAAAAAAAAAAGGATAGAAGAGATTAATATTTGTTAGGAGGGAGAGAAAAGTGGAGAGAATAAAGCATCTTGTATTAAATTCTATTATATCCTTTTATTGAATAAATTAGAGGGATTAGATTGTCAAATCACCTATGTTAGACTTTTATAAAAAAAAATCACCCATGTAAGACATTTTTCTCCCATTTTGGGAAGATTTTAAGTGGCGCACCTAGATAGAAAGCAATAAGCTTTCATTTTTTTCATTTCTTCTACTTTTTTGTTCTACCAAACAAGATAGAATTGCAATCTATCTTCCATTTTCTCTTCACCCTTGTCTATCCTCTCATTTTTCCACCCTACCTAATGCACTCTTTGTCTGATTGTGGAAGTGTAAAATAGGAATTTTCTTTATAAGTAATAAAGATTTTTTTTAGGTAAGAAGAAAACTCACAAGATAGAGCCTCCTAAAGAATTACAATTGAAGATTAAATAGACTTTGATATTGACTAATGAGTTACAAGATACCCCAATCATAGGGTTTGTGTTTTTAAAATTAAAATGTGAGCTTAAAATCTCACTTATTCTAGGTATTACACTTTACATAGCTTCTTTTTAAACAAAATAAGCTTATTCGAACACACTCACAACATTAAAAAAAAAAAAAATACCAGACATGATCTCTATGACATTTGAATTTAGCTTCATGTGTGTGAGTGATTTCAGTGCAGGATTATAATTTTTGCAAGGATTTCCCCTTCATCTTTGCCTTTATAGTTGAGGACTAATTTAATTATTTATGTATTCTAGAGACCTGATCAACTCCTGAAGAGAACTCAGCTTATGGAACGTTGGGCAAGGTGGGAGGTATGAGTTCAGAGTGAACTTCACATTGTCAGGAATATCGTTTGCAGTTATATAGCTTTAGTGCTTTCATTTCTTAAATTTTAATATGTCCCATAAAGAGATGAGAATAATAATCTGTATAATCACAACTCTCATGCAGATCAGCAATTTTGAATATCTGATGCAGCTGAATACCCTGGCTGGTCGTAGTTATAATGACATCACTCAGGTTGATTTTTCTCAACAGTTGTTCATTTTATATGGAGAAATTCTGAGCATCTGTTACTAAGTTTTTTTCATTTTTCTTGCAGTATCCAGTTTTCCCTTGGATTCTTTCTGACTACAGTTCAAAAAGTTTGGATCTCGCTGATCCTTCTTCTTATCGAGATCTTTCAAAGGTGGCATCATTTGAATTTTTCTTCCTGTCATTGTAGAATTATGAATTTTATGGTGTCATTAAAGCCTTATATTTTACAGCCTGTCGGTGCTTTGAATCCTGACCGTCTCAAAAAATTCCAAGAGAGATATTCTAGCTTTGAGGATCCCGTCATCCCCAAATTCCATTATGGTTCACACTACTCAAGTGCTGGAACAGTAGGTGTTCCCTTGTATTTATTTTTTTGTATTAGTGTTTTTGCTGTGTTAATATATTGTAATTGCTGTGCCCAATGAGTTATAGCTCATCTGAAACTCCATTCTTCGTTAGTAATTGGTTAGAGGGTGAGATCAGGGGTTCAAATTACTCAAGTGAGGAATTCGATGATTGCTGCAAGTTGGAGACTGCGAGCCGTGGACCTTCCATTGAGGAATTTGATGATATTTGATATTTCTTTATTTGCTTTGCAAAATATCATGTTGCTTGTGTGTAATCCATAATTAAAAAAAATTATTATTTATATATTGAAAATTTTTCTGGTTTGATTTCAGGATCCTATTTTGCTAGGGTAGTAGTGAATTATGATAACTCACAAATTCAAGAGTAATTTGAACTTTTCTTGCTAAAAGTTAGCATGAAAGTTTGCTTACATCCATTGTTTGCCTTAGTTTATATGAAATGTTGCTTGTTTTTCAATTATGTTGTCATTTTCAAATTATTTCAAAGTTAAAATACCTTTTATTCTTTGGTTATTCGGCTGTGTACACTGAAAATTTTGCAATTTATCCTGGATCCTAGTTTGCTAGTTAGTAGTGAATTGATAGACTTGAACTTTCCTTGCTAAATGTTCACAGGAAGTTCTAGGTACATCTCAAATGTTGCCTGTTTTCCAATTAGGTTGTCATTTTCTCAGAGCATAGATCTCAAATTATTTCAAAGTTAAAACACCTTTTTATTCTTTGGTAATTCAGCTGTCTACACCGAAAATTTGCAATTCACACTGGACCCTAGATTGCTAGTTATTGAATTGAGAAAAACTTGAGCTTTCCTTGCTGAAAGTTCATGTGAAATTCTAGGTACATCTATTATCTTCATTATATTATATAAAATGCGCCATGTTTTTATTTGGCTCTCCTTTGTACACTTTCTGTGTACTAGGGCAGCACGACCCCTTTTTTTTGCGCCTTTCAATTAAATTCAATTGCTTATAAAAAAATTTAAAAAAAAATCTATGTTTCCAGATTTGTCATTTCTCAAAGTACAACTTTATTCGTGACAAGACACCTTTATTCTTTGGTAATCTGGCAGTCTATGTTGAAAAATGGCAATTTGTTTGATTTAATATTCTGAAACTTGTCCGTTTGTTGTACCCGTCTCCGTTTGTTTTTTTTTTTCTTCTTCTCCTCTCTTTTTGTTTGTTTCCTTCTCTGTATTCTCTATTCTGCCTTGTGTTTTCATGAGGTAGCTTTTAAATATATATCTTTCTTACTTATCAAAAAAAAAAAAAAAAAAAAAAAAACTTGTCATTTCTGATATTTATACAACGTTCTTTGTGTTTGTGTACCAATTAAATTCAGTATCAATCGGGTGAAGTTTCTTAATTATTAGGAGACACTATGATGATACCTCTGTAATTTTTTGTGTTTCTATTACAGGTTCTATATTACCTTGTTAGGGTTGAACCATTTACAACTCTCTCGATTCAATTGCAAGGTGGCAAATTTGATCATGCAGATCGGATGTTTTCAGATATTGCTGGTACTTGGAATGGAATTCTTGAGGAAATGAGTGATGTGAAGGAATTGGTATGTGTATGATCATTATTATGAAGGAATTACATCTCTCATCCTTGTTTGCTTTTCAATTTCATATAATGGCTATGAATTTGAAATAAATTTTCTGTGTTTTTGTACCTTAGGTTCCTGAGCTATTTTACCTCCCTGAGACCTTGACCAATGAAAACTCAATTGATTTTGGTACAACACAATTAGGTGGAAAGCTTGGTATGTTTCTCAAAGTACTTTGTTTTAGTAACATGGATAAATATTGATGGCCATCAAACTGAAGTTGAATGTTCTCTTTTGATTTATATTCACCATATCAGATTCTGTTGAACTTCCTCCTTGGGCTGAAAACCCAATTGATTTCATTCATAAGCATCGAATGGCTCTTGAGAGCGAGCATGTATCTGCCCATTTGCATGAGTGGATTGATCTTATATTTGGGTAGGTATCCCAATTTTGTAACAGGAATTATAATTTTCTGAATCATATTGCTCTGTTATTTCATTTTTAATCTTTAGACAATTGTTAACCATGGTAGAGATATTAGAAAACTGTCATACTGAAATCAACTTGGAGCTTTTTTTTTTGCATCTGGTGTTTACTGCATTGAATTGGAACGTTCAGGTATAAGCAACGGGGCAAAGAAGCTATATTGGCAAATAATGTATTCTTTTATATCACCTATGAAGGGACAGTTGATATTGATAAGATCTTGGACCCAGTAAGTCTATTTTGCTGGCCATAATTGCTCTTCGATTTTTCTGTTTCTTACTTATGTTCATTTTGTTTTCCTCTTTTGTACCAACAAAAGGTACAACAGCGCGCTACACAAGACCAGATTGCATACTTTGGACAAACCCCATCCCAACTTTTGACTGTCCCTCATTTGAAGAAGATGCCATTAGCTGATGTTCTTCATTTGCAGGTAACAATCAATTTCATTTGGCTGAACGTTAATTTTCTTGGGTTCAATTTGTTTCTGCAGATTTCTTATACATATGGAATTTTTTTGTTTTTATCCTTAATTTTAATGTAGCATTCTATATCTTCCCCCTAGATTTTTTATGGAGGTGTCGTGTATCTCCATTATGTTGCTGGTAGTGGGATGTATTTCATGATAATTTAAAACCAAAATGGGGGATTAAGCTTATTAGTCTCTCCATGAAGCTTTAGGAGAGTAATTGAGCACAGGTTGAGACATGAAACAACAATATCAGAGAATTAATTTGGTATTATTTTAGGGTAGACAACAATGGAGGCTATTTTCTTACCTGGGCATTTAATGGAGAAAATAGAGAGTCGAGATTTTCACATGGTTTTTATTGACTTAGAGAAAGTTTATGATAAGGTATTTAGAAAGGCAATTGGTGGATTTTGAAATGGAAAAGGGCTACTCTAAAGAATTTTAATTTGGTTAAGGATATGTATGCCAGTGTGATAACTAATGTGAAAACCAATGAGGTATCATAAGCATTCCTATCACAATAAGTTTGTATTAAGGATCAGTATTAAGTTCTTATCTCTTCACATTTAATTATGACTGTGCATACTCTATTCAAGAGAAGGTTCTATGGTGTCTGCTTTCTACATATGATATTGTTGTTAGTTGATAAGACTAGAGGTAAATCATTGGAAGTTTGGAGGGATACTTTAAAATATAAGGGTTTAAAGGTAAATAGGACCAGTCAAAGGCGAGCCAGGTGCTTGGCCAAGGCAAGGCACCTTTGAAGCCTTGAGGCAAGGTGCCTCTAAATAGGGTGTTTGCCTTTGGAGCCTAGGTGAACGGCTGAGCACTCAAGCTTGCCTTTAAAGCCTAAGTGAGAGCCCAAGCGTCTTATAGATTGTTAAGGCGCTTGAGGTGAGAGCCTCAATGAAATTCAGCAAAAAGAAAGAAAGGAAAAAAAAATAAAAGGGGAAAAAAAACCTTCAATCATATAATCTTTTAGCTTTGATTTTTTTTTTTTTTTTAATTTTTTTTTTTACTTTTTGTTTTTAGAAGATTTTATATAATATTGTTAAATTTTTATTTTTAGATTAATAGAGCCTGCTACTGGTTTGAATTTTCAAACTATTCCTAATAAGCATTAGATACATATGATTTGAGTTCAAAAGGTGGTAAGAAGGTTGGTAGGGTGGGAAAAGTGTACTTTCCAAAAGGAGGAAGGGTGATTTTGATTAAGAGTACGCTATCTTCTTTTATTTTATTTTTTTTTAATATCTTTGTTCATGATGCCTACACATGTGGCCAATAAATTGGAAAAACTCCAAAGATATATTGTATGGGGAGGCATTGGTGATACCTCAGAAGTTCTCCTTGGTGGATTAGAGAGTGGTGTGCTCACCCTTAAAAGAAAGGGAATTTGGGTATCAAGAAGCTTAGCTCTTTAAATTTGGCACTCTTAGGGAAGTGGCCTTGGAGGTTTGGAGCGGAAAGGGACCATCTCTGGAGGAGAGTAATCTATGCTGAATATGGTGAAGTTTGGGGAGGGTTGATAACAGAGCAGCCTTGGGGTCAGAAGAGTATCAGTGGGGGATGGAAGCCATTCTTCAAATTCTCATGGTTCGTATGAGCAGCTCTCGAGTAAGATTTTGGACAAGGAGGCTTCAACATCTTAATTGTTCAATACCTATGAGGGTGAGGTCCAATACATTAATCCTCATGTCATCAGGATTGGGAATGGAATCAGTTGCTTCTTTTTTTGAGTTGCTCTATGATAATTTGCCTTCGTCGACATGTGAAGACTGAGCCTTGTGGATACCAAACAAGAAAGGCATGTTTGAGGTTTGATCATGCTATAATGCCCTTAGGGGTTCTACAGGTTTCCCTTCCCTTGGAAGAGCATATGGATGACCAAGGTCCCACAATGTGGAATGCGGCTTTAGGGAATGTCTTGACAATTGACAACTTCGAAAAAGGCATCTTGTTGATTATTGATTGGTGTTGTATGTGTTAAAGAAGCAGGGAGTCTATTGATGACCTGCTACTTAAATGTTCTTTGGTAACAAAGATATGTTCATTTGTCTTTGCATTGTTTGGACTAGTTTGGGTGATGCCTAAATTTGGGCTTGATCTTTTGGAGTATTGGCAAGGATGATTTCATTGCCATAGAGTAGCTAAGGTGTGGCAAGTCATGCCCATTTGTGTCGTGGAATTTGTGGTATGAAAGAAACAGGAGGGTTTTTGATGGAATTGAATGTCCTACCTTTGTAATCAAAGAGCACAATGTGGTCCTTGTATGAAAAGAGTGTAATAATTATATTTAGAGTTCTGCACTTCACTTTGCTCGCCTGGGCGCTTTTTTGGTGCCTTAGGTGATACAAGGGCTTGGCACCTCAAGGTTGCCTTTTGCTGTTGACCACATTAAATAGGACTAAAATTGATTATTTGCCCATCCAGAGAATAAATCTAGTATATAAATAGAGGTGAAGGGATGGTGAAACTCGTTCATCAAAAGATATTGGGGGGTGATAACTTTTGGTATCTTGAATTGATAATGCATAAAGATGGGGAAATTAAGGACGATGTGGCTGATAAAATAGGAGTGGGTTGGGGTAAATAAAGTAAAGTAGTGTGTGTGTAAATATTGCAAGATGCCCCAGTAAGGCTAAATGGTACATCCATGATGATAATAATGATGATAATGGTGTACTGCTATTGTACATCCTTTGTGCATGAGTTGTCTTCTCCCTCCCCCCGCCCCCCCAAATACAACCCCTTATCAAAAAAATAATAGAAGCTCCTTTCACTTGAGTTTTCATGTTAACATTGAGGTTTCAGCTGTTATGGTGTCTGTTATCTGATAAAGCATATACTTAAAAGATGATCCTGATTGTAGTTTTACTTGTCAGACCATCTTTCGCAATCCTCAAGAAGTCAAACCATATGCTATTCCAACACCTGAACGCTGCAATCTACCTGCAGCTGCCATTCATGCTTCGTCAGATACTGTTGTAATTGTTGATATTAATGCCCCAGCGGCACGTGTTGCACAGCACAAGTGGCAGCCCAACACACCTGATGGTCAGGGTACACCGTTCCTCTTTCAACATGGCAGAGCCTCAGCCAGCTCTGCTGGTGGAACATTTCTGCGCATGTTCAAAGGACCAGCTGGATCTGGTGCTGACGAGTGGCACTTTCCCCAAGCTCTAGCATTTGCCACATCTGGGATCAGAAGCTCAGCTATAGTTTCAATTACATGTGACAATGAAATTATTACTGGTAAGCATATATTTAGTTTTTATTCTAACCTTACGTACTTTGAATTTAATATATCAAGTAAAGTGCTTCCATTCCTGTAAAAAATTGTAAGAATTTTTTAACTTGATGAAGTTTTTTTTTGCTTAACACTTTCCTTGGGTATACTGTGAGTTCATTGTGTACTTTTTTAATCTAATAATAGGACTTTACTAGCTTACAACCTTGCAACTCTGCATTCTTGCTTCTCTTTTGTATCTGTAAAGAACCTATCAGGTTAGCAGTGTTGTCAACCTAGGCATATCTTACACCATTTGTGGTAATATCTTAAAAGAATTACTTTCATCCTTACACATTTCATTCATCAATTATACGGCATTTCTTCCAAACAAAAATAAATCTCTGAAAGGCTATTAAGTGATCAGAGGTTGATTAAAATTATTGAAGCTAATCTTTTTCCTTCCCAAATTTTTAGGACTAAAGCTGTGTTGTTGTTGTTGTATACTAATCTTGTGCTTTGTTGTGTTACTGGAAAGGTGGAGGAAACCGACTAGAGCAGCAAGTTATTCATGGTTAATAGTTAGTACTTATTTTACTCATAGGACTTTCTATTGATATACCAGATTAGTGCGATTCTGATAGATAGCTTTTGTGAGTATCCAAGAAACCTGCAGGTGCTAAATTGTTCAGCCATCTCTGTAGAAATGTCTTGGCTAATAGGTGCACAGTACATGCATGCATTAAACTAGTAATAAATTTGGAATTTGATGTTTAAAGGCAGTAGACCCTTAGAAAATTCTGAGCTGCATTTGAGGAGAACCAAATAATGGAACTGGAAGAAAAAGAATGGAAAGCTAATTTGGTACTTGTGTCTGAATACATCAATTTTGGGGGTTTTAACTTTATCACTGGTGACCTTTTTATTTTTGGATTTTCTATTTATTCAATTTCAAATTCATCTAAATCTTATATTACATTAGGATGTTTGACATATTTTTTTATCAATGGTAACAGTGCATTTTCCATTAAATTTTATGTGTGTTTGCTCTATCTATTAGTTTGATTTCTGATAAGGAATTCGGAAATGCCTATAAGAGAATGAAAATTTTGGAATCCACATACCTGAACCCTGAATAACTCTCTCTCTCTCTCTCTCTCTCTTTTTTTCTTTTCTATTTTCTTTCTTTGCCCATTAATTTTCACACTGAAGGAAGACTAACGTTAGAAATGTGTAGGTGTCTGTGTGATATTTCTGCTTAGTTTGATTCCCTAGAAGATAGTTGAAAAGACAAAGGAAATGATGTAGAATTTTGAATTGAGATAATCTATTTCTATCACTTGTGTTTTCATTTTCTTTGCCATTCTGGTGTTCCTGGAAACCCGGTGGAGCCTAATGAGAACATGTCTAGCCTTGGAAATGTTAGTTAGTCCTTTCCAATGTCATGTTAATGTTACTTTTGTCTTTTATTACTTGGATTTGTTGGACTTAATCCTCCCCTGGGCCCTACGGAAGGTTATTAACTTACAATATATTGTTGTTATTGTTGTTATTTGCACTATGGTTGTTTGAATTTTCTACATATGTCTCTAGTGTGAACTCTTTTTCCACTGCTGCATGTTAAAATTCAGCCTGCGTTGAATTTGATGACTGAGATAAGTATTTGCTATTGCACTTCTAGATTAACTTTGTCTTGTACCTTTTCTGCTGGTAACTAGGTGGACACTTGGATAATAGTATCAAGCTAATATCATCTGATGGTGCAAAAACCTTAGAAACAGCCCATGGGCACTGTGCTCCAGTTACTTGTCTTGGTCTTTCACCTGATAGCAACTACCTGGTGACGGGATCCAGGGACACGACGGTATTACTTTGGAGAATACATAGGGCATTTACTTCTCGCTCAACCAGCATATTAGAGCCTTCCACTGGAACAGGGGCACCGACTTCAACCAGCAGTACTACTCCATCAAACGTATTAGCAGACAAAAGCAGGAGGTGTCGTATTGAAGGTCCCCTACATGTTCTTCGGGGCCACCACCAGGAAATACTCTGTTGTTGTGTCAACTCAGATCTGGGAGTTGTGGTTTCATGCTCCACTTCTTCAGATATTCTCTTGCATTCTATAAGAAGGGGTCGCCTGATAAGAAGGCTTTCTGGTGTGGAGGCCCATGCTGTCTGTCTCTCATCTCAGGGGGTTGTAATGGCCTGGAATAAATCACAACAAACTCTCAGTACCTTCTCTCTTAATGGGGTTTTGATTGCCAGAGCACAACTTCCTTTGCATTGTAGCATCAGTTGCTTGGAAATTTCTTTGGACGGGGAGAGTGCTTTGATTGGAATGAATTCATGTTTGGAAAATGATATGACTGCCAATAATAGCTGGGATCTGAAGTTACAGAAGCCAGGGACTGAAAATCTTGATTTGGAATCAGATGAAACTGGGAAAAGCAACAGATTGGATCTTCCATCACCTTCAATTGGCTTCCTGGATCTGCATACTCTTAAGGTAGGAGGTGTGGTACATATGAGAACGGTACAACAATCCGTCATATTTATTCTCCTTATATTAGTGGTGTTAACCACAAATTACTTGAAATCTGGTACGTTGAGGTCCTGGAGTGTGTTTTGGTGTTTAAAGCCCATTGTTAAGATACAGGAACTTGGCTAAATTGTTAAGCCCTCTTGTCTTTTCTCCTTCCATGCCATGCCCTGGGTCTGAATAAGTTTTTGTAAAACTTAGCATTCCTATAATATCAATGAGACAGAACAGAACATGATGACAGGAATTTCATTTTATCTGTTCTTTTTTTTTTCTTTGCCTCTTGCGCATGTCTTATGACTGGCATTTAACATGGATATTTTTCATTTTGATGTCTTAGATTTTGCTCACAAATTACTTGCTTGGTGTCATAACTCATGAGTAAGTTGGCTCATGCCCTACTAACAGGCAATAATACCTAATCCTGCAGTTATTTCATATACTGGAGCTTGGTGAAGGGCAAGATATTACAGCTCTGGCTCTAAACAAGGATAACACGAATCTCTTGGTGTCAACTGCAGATAAACGGTTGATAATATTCACGGATCCAGCTGTAAGTTAAATGTTATGTTATTCTTTGTATTTCATGTTGTTATTGCTTACTCCATGGCAGAGCAATATGCTACTATTTGAGCTGGGGAATCTTCTTTGACTCCTTTTAACACTGTTTAATGGGATAACCATGCTCAAATGTTTTGTTAAATGATCTTTTTTCATGTGATTAACTGAAGAACATATGATGCTCAACAAAAGAAGAAAAAAAAACAAAAACAAAAAACTGAAGAATCTATGAAGGTCATTGCTGACAACCAGCAAATGCTTTCAGTCTATTCTGGGGACTGAGGCTGGTTGTCCCACTTAAGCAAAGAACAAATTGATTCCGTTTGAGACTTTCAATTACCTGAGCTCCTTCATCTTTATAATGGAATACAATAGATATTTAAAAGAAAAAGAAATTTCCTCGACCTTTTAGTTTTTATTTAATGTTCTAATTGTTGTTATTGTCCATCGATTTATTTTGTTACTTTGATGTAAGCAAAATTGTTTAATTAAAATAAACTTTTTGTTTTATAAAACAGTATTTTAAGAACAGAATAGATTTTCTTTACCCTTGCAAAAAGAAAAAGGAAATAAGTAGCAATCACTGTAAATGCATATTCTAAATTGAAATGTTGTCACACTGTTGCTGCCTTCTGCTTGCAGTTGAGTTTGAAAGTGGTGGATCACATGCTCAAGCTTGGTTGGGAAGGTGATGGGCTCAGACCCCTCATAAAGTCGTAGTTTTAGACCTTCAATATTTGTTTTACTGGATACGGAACACAAAAGACATGGATACCATTATTATACCACCAGGACAGATATACTACAAGAGCCTGTTGGCTGCCTTGTTCAAAATCAAAGTCAATTTCGTTGGACGCCGTCTGTGTGGGTGTAACATAAGTAATAGTCTAGCAGAGCAATCCTATGTATATCTATAGAGTGCGTTGTTGTTAGATGTATTCAGGCATTTTGTTTTTTAAAGGAAACAAAAATTGAGTTGTAAGTATGCTGTCATTGAGGTTGAAGATCTTTAGGGTCTGAGGTTAGGCTGTTCATTTTTGTCAATCAAAAATTTTTGTTATAGAAAATTAAATGAAAGTACAGTATATACATTCCTGTATTCTTTTTGGATAGAGACTACCATGAATTGCTTTCTCCGGTAGCTCAATAGACCCATATTTCTCAAGTCAAACAGAATTGAATCATGGTAAACAGAATTGAGGTATTGAAGGCTGCCCCATCATGAAGCTGCCTGATGTTTCATCTAATCATTAATACAAATAAATATGTAAATAAGATTTTGTGGTAATTATTAAACATTTAATTTCATGGTAATTTTACTGGATTCCTGAGACTGCGGCCAACATTCAGGCCTAAATTTTATTCCAATGTGTACAAAAATATTGTCACGTTCTTTTATTTTTGGGTAAACTGCAAATTGTATTTCTAAAGTTTGGAGATATTTGGATTTTACACTTTAAAATTTTAGAATTTTGATTTTACTTATTGAAATTATATTTCGTTTGTATGAGCAGTCCTTCTGTCCATATTTTCTATTTAGTGTCATAAGTTTGCCGTGCTTGTTTATTTCGACCAATAAAATGATGTTATGTTATTTTTATTTTAATTATTAAAAATTTTATAGGCTAAAAAAATGACGTAACGTTGCTTTATAGAATGAATTAAACATCTGTGGTAAGCTTACGTGGAACTTAGCGGAAAATATAGATAGAAGGGTTGTCAATGCAAATGGAATATAACTTTAGGGGGTAAAATCCAAAATTTAAAACTTTAAGGTGTAAAATTCAAATATCTCAGAACTTTAAAGGTGTAGTTTGCAATTTAACCTTTATTTTTTTGAGAAACAAATTGTCCCATGTTCTAAACCAAAGAAATCTATATTACTGCATCTTGTTATAACCGTTGGTGTTAGTGGATGTTACTTCTTTCCATGTTTTTCTTTCTATACTGTTTTTATGTCAATTGGACTTTAGTTTTTCTCTCTCCCAATCCTATCTTTCTTGGATCTTATATTACCTTCCATTATGTAAGCCCATTATATGTTCACGACTGCTATTGGTAAATGACCGACTTAATTCTTATATTTTGGAGCCATAGAAGACTATCAGGTGTTTTCAGGGGATATTTGGAGACTAGCATAGTGAGGGGATAGAATATCATTAGTTAGCAAGGTTTTAAAACCATTTAGAAAACTAGCATCTTGAGTTCGGTGAAGAAATCGAGCCTCAAAGACTTGAGATCAATTGCTGACATGGAGATATTTTTGCTACAAAGAACTCGAGTTTCATAAAATAAGAAAAAGAATTTGAAGAAGAAAGAAGAAGACCTGAAATTGAAGAAGAAAAGAAGACGAAGTGACCCATTGAGAAAGAAGAAGAACAGTCCCCACGAGAATAGAAAGAACATGAAGAAGAAAGAAACCCATGGAAGAACACGAAGAACCCAAGCACAAAAAAGAAAGGAACCTGCAGAAGAAGAACCAAGAAAAACAGAGAAGAAGAACGGACCAGGTGAAGAAAAAGAAGAATAAGAAGAACAACGGAAATCGAGTTTTAAATACTCGATTTTCACGTGGATTTTTTTCCACATTAGTTTGCCTACACATGCAACTTGAGTCTTAAAAACTCAAGTTCCATTTTTGAACTCGAGTTTTAGAAACTTGAGATGCTAGTTTACTACGTAATTTTGAAATATGACAACTAACTAAAATATTTCAAAAATAATGTTAAATGAAAAAAAAATTCGGTGTTTTCATAAGGAGATTGGTATTTATTGTGTTCCATCTTTGAGTGTGATGACGTTGAATTTGTCCTAGTCATGAAATTTGACCGCTGCCCAACGGCCCTATATGATCACTTGATTGAAGAGATCCAGTTGATGGCCTCACTGGTTTTGTTGCCGTGGTTAAGCAATGACTGTGCATTACGTGGGTTTTCTTAAATTTCTCATGAGACCACCCACATTTTCTTAAAATTTCTCATGAGACCACCCTCTGAGCATTACGTGGGTTTTCACACATTGCTGTGGACATTCCTCTCATTCCACCTCAGGCTAAATTTTTGTTCATTTCAAGTCATTCCAGGTTATTTTGGTTAATTTTGTTTTGGTTCTCTTTTTTTTTTTTTTTTTTTTTTTTTTTTTTTTTAATAAATTTCTTTTTTGAGATAAAAGATAGAAATTTATTTGATAAAATATGCAGATAGAAATTTATTTGATAAAATATGCGAACAATACATAAGAACCTTGCAAAATAAAACAGGGGAACCGGAACCTCTGACCCTCTGCTAACAGCAAAACAATTATGTAGGAAAACAAACTACTTCTGCATAGACCACAACATCACATCAGAACATTACATACACAAATAGGGGTATTTAACCCTTTGCTAACAGCAGAACAATAAACAATACATAGAAACCTATAAAACAAGCAGAGGAATTGGACAACTATTACAACATTACCGGACCTATACTGCAGAAGCAACAAAAAAATAAATAATAATGTTATATTATTTTGATTTGATTATTATTATTATTATTTTATTGGTGATGACTAATATTAGTGTTAAATATTCATTTAAATATTTGTTTATAATCTTCATATACGCTAGATTTGATTGGAATCGAAACATTTTGTTTTAATAGACAAATTGGAAACCTAAACATGAACAAATGGAATTAATAACATTGGTCTCATATGAGTCCCACGTGTATATATATATTTTAAGAGACTATGTCTCATGAGTTACAAGGGGGGGAAATTTGCAAAATAACACCAAAATGTTAACAATTTCGTTAGTTAGCATTGTTTCAAATTATTTAGGAAACTAACATCTCGAGTCTCTTAGACTCGAGTTCATTGTAGAGAATCGAGTGTTGAAGACTTGAGTTGACGTGGAAATCAAGTCTCTAATACTCGAGTTCCCTCAAACCCAAATATCCCACTGGAGACAGATCAACCTAGAAAACATAGAAGCCGCTCCGGTGCCAAGATCGTCAAACCCAAGCTAAGATTGTCAAATTCAAGTAGCTTCGATGTCGAGATCATCAAACCCAATGCCGAGATCGTGATTTTTGGGTTTGGGTCTTTGCTTCGATTCCGAGATCGTTATTTTAAGAGTTTGGGTTTGGGTTTTTGTTTTGCTTTCAAGATTGTTATTTTAAGGGAAGAACTATCTTGAGTTTTGGGGGCTTGGAAGAAGAGAGTGGAATGGCAGTGGAGAAAAGAAAAAAAAAAAAAAAAAAATGAAGGGGAAGAAAGGAGTAGGAAATTGAGTCCCACATGGACTTTAATTCTAACTCGAGTTTCTTAAACTGAAGTTGCTACAGTAAGTCGAGTCTAAAAGATTTGAGAAGTTAGTTTTCTAAATAATAAAATTGCTAACTAACAAAATTGTTAGTAAAATAGAGTTATTTTGAAAAAAAATATAGTTACAAGGTAATTCTTTTTTTACGTGGGAATTACCACTTTTCCCATCGCCAATCTACCGCAAGAATAATTGCGGCAAAAAAAAATGGTGACTTTTTAGGTCGTAATTTTCGACCAAGCAAATGAAAAACTGAAGCGAGAAAGAAAGAAAGCAAAGCAGGGAAAGTAGTAGGGTTGCTAGCTATTCGCAACTCGCTAAACAACATATAATATTATTCAGAGATGGGAAGGAAAGGACAGAGAAGAAGAGAGAAAAACTACGCAGCCGCACATGGAGGCCACAGCCGCCTCCCTCCGCCGCCCGTCCTCTCCCAAATCGACGCTGTTCCTTCCAAACTCCGCAAGCTCATGTCCCTCACTTCCTCTCTCTCCCCCAAACCCCAAGGTTCCCCCTCTCTCTCTCTCTCGCTCTTCCTGTCTTTATGCCTATATATAGGTTTTTGTATCTTTCTCAGATGGCTTTGTGTTTGTTTCAGAGTCTGCTGCAAAGGATGGTCAAGCTAATAGAGTAAGTTTCTTCTAATTTTTGTTTTCTCTCTTCCATAACTAATCCCAAGTTTCAATTATTCTTATTCTTATTGATTGGAATTCTATAGCGCTCACTTCTTTTCTGCCCAATCCATGATCATTGTAGTTTTTTTTTTTTTTGTTGCTAATTTGTAGTGATTTGTTGATATTGGGGCTGTGCTTTATTGCTTTTTTCTGCTCCCATTAACTGTGTTTTAATAATGAATTTTGAGATTTAAAAAAAAAAAAAAAAAAATTCTTGAGATTGAATATGTAGAATGATATATAAGGTGCTAAGCATTGAGGATGAAACTGAGTTGCATTTTTTTATTAGATTCTCTGTTTTTCGTTGGCTGAATCATAAATTCATGCTTCCAATGGCAATGATAGTTGTAGAATGTAAACTTGTATTAGGGTATCGGGTATCGTCAAGTCGTTAGATTTATGATTAGGTTTTGTTTAGAAAACATGGGTGTGATTCTTCCCTTAAAAGTTAAATCCTTTTTGGGAACTTTATTAATCCTTGAAAGCTTCATTGCTTATGCAAGAATTTGACAATTCACTATGAATAGTGAGTTTTTGATGATTGACTATCTATTTTGATTGGTATACACATACACACACACACCCAGTGGGTCTTGAACCCATGGCCTCATCTTCCATCCCATTATTATGAGAGGAGGAAGTGCCAGCTGAGCTATAGCTAATTGGCTGATGACTGACTAGCTTTTATAATTGAAAACTTCATAGAAAAGTTGCAATTGAGCTTGGTTTAAAAGTAGTTCAGTTTGACATTTTACTTTTAATTTTTATTGGATGCTGACACTAGGGGTGCACAGCGTGATAAGTTAACAACTATTTATTTTTATTATGTTACAACTCTTGCTAACATAATCGATTTCTTCTGCTCTCCCCCTCCCTTTTTTTGGCCTCTTGTTCTTGTTAATTTTTCTCCATGGGGAAATAAATTTTACGTAACATATGCTTGGGTTGTTATTGTAACAATCAATGGGTGATTGACTTGTTCTTTTCTTTTTTTGAATTTTTTATGGGGACCCCATTATTCATGCCCTAAGCCCCTAGTAGTTTTCCTAACAACTCTGATTCTTCTTATCAAGCTTTTAGTTCTTCAGAAAAAAAATCAGATTTTGTGCTGATTAGTTATGTCTGATAAATTTACAGAAACCCCGTCCAAAGGATAGAGCTGACTCAAGAACTAGTGTGATGGATGATGGAGGTAATGATGAGCATTTGAAGACATCTGAGGATACAGATGGTAGTGATGATATTGTGCAAAACAGCACAAGTGAAAAGAAAAAGAAAAAAAGAAAGAGAAAGCAGGTTAATGACCTTCGATTTGAAACACCTATGGAGAACTCAGATACTCGTCTTAAAAGACGGGAGCGCAAGAAAAAGTAAGCAATTCAAATTGTACTTTATTATTTTTTCTTTTTAAACCAGTTTGATATTAAAAAACCACATTATGCCAATTATCTTTTTGCGGCGTGTAATTTTACATGGTTCTGGCAAAAGCAAACAGAGTAAAAATTTCCAGAACTTCTTACTCAGCTCAGGCATGCTGCCTTTGCTTAACAGATATGTAAGTAAACCTTAAGTTTATACAGGTACCTGGAAGAAAAGAAGAAGAAACATAAAAAGGCCAAGACAGGGGAGGAGCTGGACTTTCCTGGGCGTGAGAAGATAAAATTTGGAGAAGTGGTTGAAGCTCCACCAAAGTTGACTTCAGTTCCTAAGGTATCATCATATATTTTTGTTTTATTATATAACAGATAAATATTATCTCCCATTGACAAGAAATCTCATTTTTTTTAACTGATATTATTACGAAGGCATTCAAGAATGCCCAAAATGCTTCGCAAGAGAGGATTCGGTTGCAAACTATCGAAGCATATAGGAGCCGCAAGGGATGGGCTTCAAGGCCAGGGATTCAACTTCCTTCTCCAGTGACTACACCAGCACTTTAGTAGGTTTCAAATGATGCATGCCCATGTTCCTATAATCTATGTCTTTTATGTTTGCATGACATTTAGATGTGTATTTATTGTTGAGGACTTGAGGGCTCGCGCTCTCACAAATTTTGTTATGAATGGAAATGAAGAAAGGTGGTGGATCATTTTCTCTTGTATATTGTGGAATCTAGTCTAATTATGTATACTGAAAAGTGAAAACTAACCCCATGTCACAACATTATATATATATATATATAAATTTTTTTTTGGGTCTAAAGATTAATGAAAACGTCATTTTAGTATAAGTATCAATCATATCTTTTATATTATGTGGATAAACTTTCCAAGAGTGCTTGGAAAGCTTAGGTTTCACGCTGTCTTCCACCATTCTAGGAGGCTGAAAGACTCGTAATAAAGACTTGGTAAAAGTTTGGTCTCATCATATAACCTAAGGTAATTTTTGTTTTTGTTTTTGATTTTTTAAAATTTTACTATCTTGTATTTTATTATTTGATCTTATATAATTGAAATATATTCTTTAAGTTACATATAATTATTTATTAAATTTTGCATCCCACAAACATAATACTAATTAATTTTTGTTTTCTCTAACAACGATGCATCTGCCGTACTCATGAAAAAAAAAAGAGGATGCATCTGTGGTCTTTGATGGAGGAATTAAGGAAAGTTTTATTTAGTGTGATTCTAGCACTCAAGGAGTTTTTAAACGGTGCATATGGTCATTAACTTTTTGAACCAATTCTGTCATCTGATGTAATTCACTTGAAGTAAAAGTCATATATATAAATATATATATATATATATCATCTGAAGGGGTGATAAAAAACCCTTTTGCTTAAATCCAGTCATTTGCTCATACATAGGATTCAGTTCATGATTTTATGCTTGGCTTGTAATCCAACATGTTACAAATTTCATTGAGATATCAACGTGAGGAATATCTTGAAACCCTTGCTGGATAAATCATGAGTCCTTAATTTAATCCCATCGCCTATACAAGGTTTTAGGCTGAAACTAAGACGAGCTGTTTGATACAGAAAATGGATTAGCATTTTCCGAAAGACCAAAACTATGAGGTATCTTTCGTATACTTAGCAGAAGCCAGAGAACAAACAAAATCTGCAGGTCTTTTACATTATAATGGAACAAGGTGAGCAAGAATTCTGCAAAGTTATAAAAGATATTGGATTAGAACAAAAGCATCAATTTCAACAATAACAAGAGAATTTTGGTAAAGATTATACATTGTGTAAGACGATATATAATGAAAATAGTAAAATACTGGCCCTTTTGTCCCTTTGGATTGCACAAAAGCCATTTAGGACAACATTATGCATTTTTCTTTTATTGGTTGAAGTAGACAACAGTTTGTTGATTGTATGGTCAGAATTGAACCCACGAATGCTATAATGAAGAAAAAAATAGCATGAGAAACTCGTTGAAATACCAGCAAGGGACTATCTGATTCATAAGTCAGTATTGGTGAATTTGGAGAAAGGATAATTATGTGGCAGCAACGGTTTTCTTTCTTTCATACCTTTCACTGATTGTTTAATGGAAGATTTTGAGGCTTTTGATCAGAGGGTGTCCCAAGAGTACCTGGCTATGAGTTTCTTTCATTTTATGCCTAAGGACTGAAACTACGTTTATTGCTTTCAAGGTGAGGAATGATGAAGACGGCGGTACTTTAGGCAGGCCAAACACTGACAAGCAAATTGAGGTTGGGGTGCCGATTCTAAGCCAGTGTGGACTCTGGGGGTCATGTTTGAGCCCCCCTTTTGTAGTTAAACAATTTGGCTTCACTGAGTGTCTTTTTGACAATGTGTGCCTACTCTATGTTTGTCCTGAGTTCATGTAGGTCACATTCTTTGTTGCATTTGGTGAAGTATCTTTGCTAGGTTGGATTTTAGTCTAGCTTTCATAGTTAGCTTCAATCTAGTGTCATGATTTTGGTCAATCTCATGGTCATGGTCATGGTCATAGAACATTTTCCTCATTCTTTGAGATGAGTTCAATCTCATATCCTCAACCAGTACATTTTCCTTATTCTTTCAAGTGAGATCAGTTCATGACCTCGTTCAGTCTCATGGCTTTAAAGCCTTTTCCTCATTCTTTGAGGTGAGGTGATCAGTCTTATGAGCTCTGCCTATTTTATGGCTTTAGGACGTTTTCCTCATTCTTTGAAGTGAGGTCAATTTCATGACCTCGACCACTCTCATGGCTTTAGGATATTTGTCCTCATTCTGTAAGGTGAAGTCTCATGGCCTTAAACAGTTTGGCTCGCTACGGGAATGACCTAATATCCTCCTATAGACACAGGAAGTATGAAAAAATGAAGTACTTTTATTTAATAATGGCAGTGATTAGATGTTACATTTACATACGAGTATTATCTTTTCAAGTTCTCAGTGTGCCATGTATGGCGTGGAGCTGTGACTTGCCTTCTAATATCTCCAAGTGATTAGTCCCTTGCTTGTTCTTACTAGTTACCTTGTTTGGGTCTTCCTAGTTCGGCCTAAGCAATCCCTTGTAGCATGACTGAACTTCCTTTACACCAAGTCTCCTATCTATAACTTCCTTGGGTTTACCTTGGCGTTGTAGCATCCTATTATCCTTATCCAACAGGGTGCATGGCTACTCACTCCCTCTTCTCCTCAAGTGCTAGCTCTCTCTAAGCTTGGTTGAGTTCCCAGTTAGGGTGAGTTTTTACTAATTCTTAGAGAATTGTTGATTTTTATATTTATTGTGCACTCAACTTTTGGGCATACATTTGAGAAGACATTGTAATTGGTTTTATAATAGTGAATATTTGGTTGGAGTTGGTCCCGTAGTTCTTCATTTCAAGAAGAAAGGGTTTCTACGTAAATATTGGTGTTCTTGTGTGTGATTAATTTATCTTCTTATTGGTTTGAGATATTGACCTAGTCATTAAAGCTAGAATGTTTAAAAAATTTTAGTAAAATTATTTGTTGATTTAAAAAAAAAAATTGCATGTGGCCCAACAGATTTTTCACTTCTAAAGAGTTGAAAGCGCCCGTATTATTATCCAACTTAGGGATAATGCAGGCTGGTTTTTTGCTACATGAAGACTTATACAGTGAAAACCAACTGAGCATCTGTTTCCTTTGTGAGTAATACTAATTTCCAGAAGACACGAACATGGAGGCCTCCACCAATGTGAAGATTAAGCATTGTCCTGTAATCAACAGCTTTCTTATCATTGCTTAATTTGAACACGTAACAGCCTAACAGGACTGCGGAGAAGATCTTCATCTGCCGATAAACAAATTCCTTTCCTAGACATATTCTCGGGCCACCCTGTTAACCAGCACCATGAGAGACTTAGTTTAGTACAACTAGTCATTCTTTTTAATATTGAACTGAACTTGAATTGAAGGTCACACCCCAGACATGTTATGTTACTATACTTGCACTCTGATGTGCTTTATGTTGCTTCAAAGTAAGTCAAACATTGGCCAGAAGAGCTAGTAGTGAGCTTGCGCTTGAAGCATGATTCATGAGTTTGAAATTTTACAGAAAAAACATCTACTAACCTGGAATGCAGTAACTTGAAAGGGCTTTCTTGCCAGAATAAACCATCCTCATCAGGCCACCTCTCTGATTTCAATTCTTCTGCATCATTACCCCAAATGAATCTCATCCTGCCCATTGCATACGGTTGGTAAGCCACCATATCTCCTTTCCTCACGCTAAAACCATAAGGCAGAGTATCATCAGAAAAGCAGATCTTTGCATCCTGTATCCAAAGGGGGAAGATAACATAAAAGGCACGGACCATAGTTAATATTATGGTTAGATGATTAAATTCACTATTTCCTAACAACTTAAACTTTTGGAATAATTGATAATTTATTATGGTATCAAAGTAGGTGATCCAAAGTTTGAACCTTGTCTCCACTCTACCATCCATTTAAAATTTTTTAAAATTTAAATAATTATGTTACATTATTCAGGAATTGTTATGCATAGCTTGGTATTTCATTCCACTATTTGGATGCCAAAAATTTTCAGATTTGAAGAACTTTGTCTATCCTTTCTGTAAAACTAACCAACATGGGTTTCCAAGGAGGAAATTCGTCACATGCTGATGCATATGGTCAATTTTTTCCTTACCACTGGAAGTGGGGGGTAAATTCTGATAGTTTCAGTTATAGCTGCATGGAGATACTGCATCTTTCCTAGAGTTTCCTCATTCATGCTTGCTGCAAACTCAGCAAAATTATCTATTTCACTCATTTTGGTTGCTTCTTTCACTTCCTGTGCAACCTTATCTTGCAAGCTAGGATGCCTGCAGAGCATGTAAATGAGCCAGGAAAGAGTTGTTGCTGTTGTGTCTTTGCCAGCAGATATGAAGTTAAGAATAATATCTCTCAAATATTTTGTACGGGTCTCGCTCACTTGCAGTAGCCTTGACAAAATGTCTTCTTTCTTCATCTGCACAGATAAATAAATTGACAAACTAAGATCAAGGCTTTACCCTTAACTGATATTGAGGTATGGTGTAATTCACTTACAGCTGAATCGTTTTCTGAATCACGCATACGCTGAACCTTAATATGGATTAGCTTATATACAAAATTTTCAACTACTTCGATATTTTTCTTTAGTGCTGCTTCTGATCCAATATTTAGAAACCTCTTCATTTGCCAAAAGATATCAACATATCGCCAAAGGATCGGTGCACTAGAATCATCAAAACCTTTGCCGAAATTGTTGCATTCTTCACTTGAAGCACACATGCTATCTAGCTCTACTCCAAATGGAACTTTAAAAATCGAATCTAGAGTTGATTTCATAAAGAGATCCTGCAGTCATTATATGGTTGGAACTCAGATGGGATCATCGGATTCATATGCAAATCTTGAGTGTAGCATACTCACCTGAATATCCATTATCTGGTTGGAGTTAGCAACCTCATACAACATATGAGCAAGTTTTGCCACATTCTTTTGGAAGATTATGCTGCTGTAGTTCCTCAATATCTTTGTGGAGAACTCATAACGTGATACCTTCCTCTGTTGGCGCCACTTATCGCCATCAACTGTGAAAATTCCATCACCTAACAAATCCTTCAGAATGCTGTTATGGTAACAACCCCGCACAAAGTTTCAGAAAATGTTTAATATTATATACCTTCCTTTATCATCTACTGGAGATGCCATAATTTTTTAGGGAATAGGCTGAACTAGCCAGCTTCAACCAGCTCAGGATGCCAATGCCAACGTTAGTAATTGATAATCCAGCTATCAAATATGTAATGTGATAAGCGGCATTGTCTTTCTATATCTGTTCGTAGATAAATAAACCTTCCATCTTACAAATAATTTTATTTCTGTCAGCAAGTCATGCATTTTGTGAATCAAGTTATACCTTGCCATAATTGTTGAAATTTGTTTTAAGTATATGCTCAACATTTGCTGGGTCAGTCGTATAGATCTCATTCCTAAAAGGGCTGAGCAGCCTGTAGGCAGGGGCGGAGCCACGTTGCCCCTGCCAAAAAAAAAAAAAGTCCACCAGCCTATATAGAAATTTTAATTGGGCCCCCCAATGATGTACATCTGGCCCCCCCTCCCATTTCTGTTCAATTCACTCCCAGGCCTCAGCATGCTCTAGTTTCAATTGTAGGCCTCTTTTATCCTCTAATAAAACAAAACATGGCCCACTTATATTTAAATACCCAAAGGCACCACCCAACAAAATAACATTTTATCACCCATTCTTAATCTCAAAATTAGAACCCTTTCTTTTGCTATTCTTTTTAGAGAGGTGCTACGTCCATAAAATTTTTACAAATCATAAGTGGTTAGTTGTTATTGGTTTAAATTTGAACCTAACACTAAAATTACTTTTTTGCTTCAACAATAACAACCAGTAACAACCTGTCACTTAGGATTTGTTGTAAAAATGTTGTGAAAATGTTGTAGACATATCATTTCTCTTCTTTTTATTCTCTTCTTGTCTTCTGTGTACACGCCACTGCCCACTCCACTGGCACTAGCAGCCCCCAAACAAAACAAAACCTCAACTTAGCCCTCCTTTCAAACTCAGTCCTCATGATCCCAAAAAAAAAAACCTGACCATTATTTTCTTTCTTCTTGCTTTCTTAAAATAAATCACTCAAAGGGTGAGTTTATTTATTTTTTATTTTTTTTTATTTTTTTTCTCAACTATATATGCTTACTTAAATATTTACATGCACTTTAATTTTTCATAGATTTTTAGAGAAATATATGATTGAAGGCATGGGGAGGTATGAATAACATCCATATAATTAATAATAGGAATGTTGATAGGTTGACTGTTTAAATTATAGTGGAAATTTTGTTTTTTTCTTAAGTATGAATAACATCCACATAATTAAGTAAAAATTTCTAATTAAGATTTTATTTTTTAAGTTCTTTTCAGGTTAATTTTTGAGTCATATTCTTAAAACTAAAAGAATTATAAGCAAATGAAAAACAATCGATGCATTCTTTAAGAAAAAAGATGTTAGCAATTCAGAATTTAGGACACCTATGGCTGTAGAAACAAATGTGACTGTAGAAATAAATGTTGATACTTCAATGCCTAATGAACACCCTTCCAAGTGTTCAAGAATTCAATCTGAAGAGATAGATCGTGATTCAGGATCTCGTAAACAAATATGTGAATTTCCTATCAACAAACAAGATGAATTTAACGAGCTTATCTCAAAGAAGGTCCATATCAACCTAAAAATATAGATTATCCATACAACAATGATAATCATCGTCGTCGAAAATCGGCCCCCCATGTAAAAAATCCTGGCTACGCCCCTGCCTGTAGGTCTTATTCTTCCCAGCAAGATCAGTCATATAGTGCTGCAACCTATTGAAATTCAGAAGCTGGTTAAATATGGTGCCACCAATAGGATGATACTTCTTCCCACGCTTTTGCTGAAATTTCCTGGAGAAAATAAAGATTAAGAGAAGAGGTAGGATTATAGCTAAGACTATGGACATGGGGTCGGAAAGAAAATTCATGCACACTGTATTGGATAACAAATAAGGGTTGTTCATGAGTTTTATAGAACAATTGGAGTCAGTGCTTGCATTGTACTACCCCGGCTGGAAAGATTCGATGGCAGGATGGGAGAAAAAAAAATCCAAAAATGCTGTTAGCATATCGATTTGATTCCAAAATGACTACTTTCTTCTGTCTACAAAGAGGACAGAAGAAAGTACATAACACGCCAATTAAGTCACTGGTATGATTCACTCTATGCACTTTTTCATATTTTTAAATCATCCTCTTCCTGAAAGACAAGTTTTCCTCCGAACTGGGTTAGAAGAATCTCATTGAGACCATTACATGATACTTCATAAGACCATCCACGTATATTAAATCACATAATATAATAGCTCATTTAAATAAGTCACATGACTATTAAATAGCTCATGAGCCTCATGTGACCACAAGCACATATGAATATATATTTGAGTTACCAAAAAGTGTGTTGGAGGAACTTTTCCCGGATTGGCTTGGAGGAAAAATCTGACCCTTGCTGAACTAGAATCAAACCATGACATGGGGTCAGAAAGGAAATCCATGCAAACTATATGGGATAACAAAGAAAGGGTGGGATTGGTCTAGGATTTCCATTGTGTTACCAAGTCAGGTACTTATGGATATTAACTCCATTCCATGTTCTATTAGAGCTGACCAAGAAGGAGATAAGTTGTTCTGGGCAGGAGCTAAGAAAGGGGATTTTGATTTGAAATATGCTTACTCTATAGCCACGGGTAGTGTTGTGGATGGGAGTTCTTTTTCTGGAAGTTGGGTGTGGAAATTAGAAACTTTGCCTAGAATAAAGACATTTATATGGCAGTGTTTGCATAATAGTATCGGAGTGGGAGAGTGCCTTGTTAGAAGGTGTATTAAGGACTCGGCTACCTGCCCTTTGTGCCAAAGGGAACCTGAATCCATACTGCATAGATTGAGGGATTGTGAGGTAGCTAAACTAACATGGGGGCAGATGGGAATCCACGAATACAGCAACTTCTATGAGGGCAACCTGAGTTCTTGGCTTGAGAAAAACCGCAAGTTTAATGGGAATAGAGTGAGCAATCAACCCCCATGGAGTATTTTTTTTCCCTTTGCTATTTGGCTTATGTGGAAGCACAGAAATGGTGTGGTTTTTAAGAACCAACATGTTCAGTCTTCTGTCCATAAGGATGCGTTGTTTCAGGCTGTAGAGTTTCAGCATTGTGGGCTGTCTCCGAAAGTTGCAGGTAGCAGAAAGGTGGTGCCTGTCAGATGGGAGAAGCCCCAAGTTGGATGCTACTGTCTTAACACTGATGGTGCTGCATTAGCTAGCTCGGGCAGAGCTGGTTGTGGTGGCCAGATCAGGAACGAGCAAGGGGAGTGGCTCGGGGGATTCTCCAGGAGGCTTGGGTGTTTGTATAGTTTTGTTGCAGAGTTGTGGGGCCTTAGAGATGGTCTTATGCTCTGTAAAAACATGCAGCTGAATGCAGTTAACGTTCAAATTGATGCCATGGCTGTTGTTCAGCTCCTCACCAGTTCAACTAACACTAATCTCTCTGTTTTGCCTCTTATTGATGACTACAGGAAGTTAATTTCCCAAATACCTCATGTCCGGATCATGCATTGTTATCATGAAGCTAATTCGTGTGCTGATTGCTTGGCTAGAATAGGGACTAATCAAGAGAGACATTTTATTTTGTATCAAGATCCGCCTGTGGATCTTTTGGAGCTGTTAAGCTCGGACAGATATGGCTTGTATGTTAACAGGACCATCTCTGATACTTCCTTCCCCTCTTAGTTTTGTTTGTTTAATGAATTTCCTTTCTACCAAAAAAGAAAGAAAGAAAGGGTTGTTCATTGGTTCTATTGAGGAAACTGGTGTCAGTGCTTGCATTGGACTTCCCTGGCTGTAGAGATTCGCTGGCAGATTGGGTAAAAAAATGCCAAAAGTGTTGCTGGTTTATGGATTTGGATTCCAATATGACTACTATTTTCTGTCTTCAAAGAGGACAGAAGAAATTATATATGAGGCTAGATTAATGGAAATAAGAGTCAGTGGTACCATTCACTTTATGCACTAATATATGTTTAATCTGCCTTCTCTTAGTCTTACTGAAGCATAATCAAACAATGATCATGCATTCATTTTTAACCTTATGAAAGGTCCAAATAATGCTTAATGGGCCTCGTTCACTCCTCTCTTAGGGGAAAAAAAAAAAAGATTCTACGTGTTCCTCAGTTTCACTCAAATCTTCTAGCAATTATCAATAGTGATGTGTCCTATGTGAAAGTGACATTTTGAAAAGGTACACATCTCGGATTAGTAAGAAATTAAGAATCTAACTAATGTAATTATTCGGCAAAAGAAAAACTAATCTAATTAGAGAAAGGAGTAGATTTTCAAAACGTTATTGTGGGTTCCTCAATGCCAAAACAAACCTCCTGCATCTTTCCTTTTTAACTTGTAAACTAGGTAAAAAGGGGACTTATTTCTCATAGTGATTCAGAGCAAAATTGAAATTTTAATATCAATTAATATTGCTATTTTTAAAACAAATTTTGACAATACAACACCTTCAAAAATTGCATCTTCAAGCCGTTATTTCATTTAAAACCACTAGTTGAAGAATTAATATTGCTACTTTGAAAACAAATTTTGACAATACAACACCTTCAAAAATTGCATCTTCAAGCCGTCATTTCATTTTAAAGCATGAGTTGGAGATGAATTTCATGCTTAGTTAGCAAGGGAAAATATTCTCTTCCACTCATTTTGATGCACTGATATACACAATATTTCACAATTGATGTGCTGATATACACATTTTAAGAGGTGAAAAGGAAATATCCATGTTAAAAACATGAGTGTGGATATGAGAGAATCATTATCCAATTTGCAATTGCCATGATGTATACAAATTGAAATCACATGTTAAAGATGAGTTTTTACTGTGATGTGAAATTGGAACATGTAATTTTAGTGATATATAAAACTACATATTCAAGATGTTATTTCACTAGGAGAGAAATCTCATCTTCAACGTCATTTCACAATAGATATAAGGTGAGTATTAGATTTTGGTTTAGTTTTTAGTTTTTGGGCTTTTTGAAAAAATGGCAATTTATAATTGCTACTCAGAGCAAAAGTGCACTTATTCACATTTACAAGACTAAAAAAGCACGATTTCAAAATTTCACCAAATACCCTATTCTCACGTTTTCAAACTGCCAAAGTGATTTTGGTCCAAAAAACTCTAACCAAACGGGCACATAAATTAGAACCCTCCCTCCTTCCAAAATCAAAATGTGAAGTAGAAGCACATAATAGCCTCCCGAATCTCAGATCTTGCCTAACCTTATCACTGTATAAAAATAATAATAAAATATAAAAAACTTTGGGTGGCCTGGTAGAAATTCTTTTAAAAAGGAAAATCGATTGCATGGTGAAATCATAGGTTGAACAATTGATTTCACTGTGGGGGTGAAATTGAGGGTACACCCAATTTCACTAAATGGAGTAAAAATCATACCTGCAATTTTATGCTACTAATGTGCCCTATACCTGCCATTTTGCAGTTGTTTTAGAGATACCATTTTGTAAGCATGAAACTGCATTTCAATAAAATCTTAAATTGAGAATACAATTTCAAAAAGTGTGATATTTTAAAATTTTATTTCAGAACAACAATATTTTTATAATTTGATATCAAAATTAAAATTTTACTCAAAATCACTCCTTTTCTCACCATTATTGAACCTCTTTCCCTCATTTTATGTCCATCGTGAAGGTTGACAATGGCCAATTTATGGCAATTTAAAATCATTGCAAATCAATTTAAAATTATCTTCCTAGATTCCATTTGTTTGGGCATATAATATTTTTGGAAAAAAAATTTTCTTCACGTTTTTTAGTGTAATTTGGAAATTTCTAATTAATAGAAAACATGTTCATAAACAACAGAAAATCACACCAAAATGATAATTAACAGCTCACATTTTATAGAAACATAATTAATTTTCTAAACCAAGTCTATGCCCACTCCCAACTTCCATCACCCTCCCCACTCCTGTGTTGCCACCTTCATCCCCTTCCCCCTTCTCCAAGTCATCACCACCACCACACCTTCCTCTTCATCAGCGGCACTACCACCTTCCTGCCTTTAGTCCCCTGCGTTGCTACTACTACATCCCTTCCCCTGCTCCTTGATGCTACCACCATCACCTCTCTCCATCCCTCCTCTCATTCCCACTTGCCGCCATCCTTGGCACCACCATCATCTCCCATGCCCCCCAACCACTGCCCCCCCTTCCCCCTCCCCCAAAACTACTTTGTGCCAACACCACCACTGCCTACCCCACCTTCGCTCACCAATTGATTATAGTAGTGAACTAGAGAGGGGAACAATAACAACAATACAAATCCACTCTAGAATTGTTACTGATATTATGATGATAGTGCGCCTTGATAATTTGAACAGTTCTTTATTTATAATGGCAAGCTTAGACTCATTGATCTTATTTTATATAATCACATAAAAAGTCTTACATCAATCTTTGTTATTACAATACACCTTTTCCCTTTTAGGGACTCAGGCAATACAAAATTGCCATTGAACAATGAATATTTTAAATACAAAGAATCTATATATATGTCAGATGGTATTTATTTCCACGCTCATAAGATACCATGCAACTTTCCACGCCTGTGGAAGGCTCGAATTTCGAGACCTCCATCTATGTGAAGATTAATCATTGTCCTGTAATTGACAGTTCTGTTTTCGTTAGCCATTTTGAACTCGAAACAGCCTAACAAGACAGCCGAGAAGATCTTCATCTGCCTATAGGCAAACTCCTTTCCTAGACAAATTCGTGGCCCTGCCTGTAAACCAGTAGAAATTTAATTTTGGTTTCTCCAACAAGAAGACAACAGACTTTAACTTTCTACACTAGAGGTGACTTTGCATCAAAGGAAAATTGTATATATGTAATTTTGAAGTAAATTTGTACGGCTACATGTTTACGTTACTTCAAAGACAATTCAATGTTAGCCACAAAAATTAAACATGTCTATGATGAAGATGAGCCTAAAGCATGAAAAAGTAGAAATGCAATATGTCCCAACACAATTTTCACTAACCTGGAAGGCTGTGAACTTGAAAGGGCTCTCGGGCTGGAATATTCCTTCTTCATTGAGCCATCTCTCTGGTCTGAATTCCTCAGTGTCATCACCCCATATGAATTTCATCCTACCCATTGCATAAGGTTGGTAAGCCACCATATCTCCTTTGTTCACACTGTATCCATCTGGTAGAGTATCATCAGAAAAGCATATCTTTGCATCCTGTAAGCAAAGAAATCTAAGGTTTAGAATTACATTTGGGGGAATCATGTCAAATAAGTGGGAACCTACTAGGAAGCTGCTCTCAGACATTTGGGAAACTAATGGTGGCAATGTACATGTCCTTATTAGTTAACAACCAATGAATATGCAGTGTTACTTTGCAGTAAAAGGAAGAATAGTGTGATTCTAGATATTGAAAAATTTTGGTGAACCATTACTCTGGAACCACGCACATGGCACAAGTTGGTCTTAAAGAGGAAATAATGAAGAAAAGGCATGCAGTATTTCATATGCAGTTATGAAATGCTGACAGTAGATATAGTCAGATTTCCTTACCACAGGAACTGCAGGATAGAGTCTGAGAGTTTCAGTGATTGCTGCATGGAGATATTGCATCTTTTCTAGAGCTTCTTCACTAATACTGGCTGCAAACTCAGCATAGTTTGTGATCTCTTTCATGTTAGTAGCTTCCTTCACTTCTTTTGCAATTTTCAACTGCACAGCAGGATGCTTGCAGACCATGTAAATAAACCAAGCAATTGTGGTTGCTGTTGTGTCTTTTCCAGCTATGATGAAGTTAAGAATTATATCTCTTAAGTATGTTGGATCAGTGTCTGTCACTTGCAGAAACCTTGATAGAATGTCTTCTCTCTTCATCTGCATTGTGCATGATAACAAATTTATCTCATGGATGTACAAACTAATACGAAACAGGAACTTTTAGCTAAAGTCTACTCACAGAAGATTTGTCCTCTGAATTCTTCATTTGCTCAATCTTGCTGTGGATTAGCTTAAACACGAAATTGTTAACAAGTTTGGTGCTCCTTTTTAAGGTTGCTTCTGATCCGATATTTAGAAACTTCTTGATCCTCCAAAAGATATCAACATAACGAAAAAGGGTCATTGCACTTGAATCATTGAAGGCATTGCTGAAATTCTTGCCTTCTTCATCTGATCCACACATGCTGTCTAATTCAATTCCAAATGCAACTTGGAACAATGAATCCATAGTTGATTTCATCAATAGATCCTACATGAATAATTAGAGTTAGACAATGCACAATACCATAAGGAATTAGTCTCTTCGTGAACGCTGAATTGTCCAAAACTTACTTGAATATCCAATATCTGGTTGGCAGTTGCTGCTTCAGACACTATATTAGCAAATTTTGCTGCATTTTTTCTGAAAATCTTACTACTAAAGTCCCTCAACACCTTTGTGGAGAACTCATGGCTTGATACCTTCCTCTGTTGGCGCCACTTGTCACCATCAACTGTGAAAATCCCATCACCTAGAAGGTCCTTCAGATTCATGTAGTTATACGATCCCTGCAGAAAGTGTTGAGATACAGAACTTTAGCCTTCAATCCCAAATACGCATTCTATCTCTCAAGCATTGCCAAAATTTGAACTTCAATCCTCATAAATATAGTAACATACCATATGCAGTGCTTGAGGAAAATAAGTCACATAAATCATGTTGAAAGTTTGCAAATCACCGTTGTTCTTTCAGCACAAAAGTGGAAAATGGATTTCTCTAACCTTCTTTGGAAATATCAAATATGCTTAACTTTTTAGTTTCATTAACCTCGTGTCATGGAATTTTTACAAAGGGATAGCTTATTGATTTTACATTCACAATGAAAGACTAATCTCATGTCTCAACAAAATTACATTGCTCTTTCTAACGCTTTTGTTATTTAGTACTATATATAAAGTGGTCCTTGATATCGTATCTCACCAAATGCAGACAATTGGTTACAAGTTTTTAAATGGTTTGCAATTAATCTATATTGCCATGGTAAATTTATAATGGACCTAGCAAGAATTTAGATAATTATAATAGAGTAATTCTATGACCACATCATTTACCACACACTTTTCCGCAACTATGTTATGTGGCAGACCGGCTATTTATCACTTTCACATGCACATGGACCGCCACTTTTTTTCTACCGCTCATCCACATCAGAGTTGTGGCAAAGATATGGTATAAATGGGTCATGGGTGTGTTCCTAAATTTTTTCTCATAGCAATACTTGTAGAAGCACATGGTATATGCCTACTAAAAAACTATCTGTCAGTTTTAATTACTTAAAATGCAAGCACATGGTAGACTAAAATAATTTTCCCGTTTCTCAAAAAAAAGAAGAAGATAATTTTCCCCAATAAATTGATTACATTATTCCAGTTGAAACCTTAGTTGTGGTGTAAATTAATTGCCACCTATTGGTTTTGCTTTATAGAATTCATAAATTCCAAAGGAAAAGGAAAAAAAAAAAAAAATCATATTAAGTAACATTTTAAAATTGTAAACCCAGTAAGAGACGATGAGGACAAACCTTGCCATAGTTGTCAAAGTTTGTTTTGAGTATATACTCAACATTTGCAGGATCGGAGGTGTATATCTCGTTTCGCAGTGGGCTGAGCAGCCTGTAGGTCTTGTACTTGGTAGCAAGAGCAGTCATATAGTGGTGCAACCTATTGAAGTGGAGTAGCTGGTGAAATATGGTACCTGCAATAGGATGGTACTTCTTCTTTCTCGTACTTTTGTTCAGTTTCCTGGCTAGGATATGGAGAACTAGAAGAGATACGAGAAGAGCCAAAGCAGTTAAACATATGGGCTTTGAGAGAAAATCCATGGAGGTAAGGTAGGTGATGGTCAACGGTAATGCCTGTGATAAAGAGGTCTGCTTTATAAAGATACACCATATGTACATGGACTATTCAGCCAAAAAAGAGGACATAAAAAATGATGTATAAAACAAACACAATGAATGGAGTGATGGGACTACAATTGGAATTTAACCATGATTTCCCAACTATTTAGTTAGTATGCCTGGTTCTCAAATTATATTATTTACTAACATTTCGAGTCTCAAAGACTCGATTTTGAGCCTATAAATCGAGTCTTTGAGGCTCGGTTTTCATGTTTTGATCAAATCTGACCTGACCTGAGGTCTACCTGGAAATCGAGTTTTAGAGACTCGATTTCTCACGTGGCGTCCATGTGGCGATTTGGCTGTGACGTGGTTGAACCACAAGGAAGATTGGGAAACCGAGTCTCTAAGACTCAGTTTCAAATAGGGGTTTTTTCAAAATTAATGTCTCTCACTCTTAATTCTCCACTCTCACTCACCCTCTCTCTCACACAGACCAGTCTCACGCTTTCACTCACCCTCTCACTCTCACACTTTAGCGCCTCTCTCACTCACCCTCTCCACTCTCACTCAGTCTATTTCACATTCATCACCTTCGCCGAACGAAAGATTTGATAAAGCCACAACGAGGTGTACAGAGCTTTGATAAAGTCTCTACTCTCACTCACAGAGCTTTGAGTTCCTTCAATCTACGCGGTCTCTCAAAACTAAAAAAAAAGATGAGTCGCTTCAAAGTGTGTTTCACCGTTTGGTTGCCGAGAAACAGTGGGAAAAATCAAAGAAACTTTGGTTTCAATTCGTTTTTTTCTATTTTGGTTTCTGTTTTGAATTTCTAATAGAACTGTTAAAAAAGATCGAAGCTTTATTGTTTTTTGAGATCGGATTATGTTTTTGGGTTTGTTTATATTTGCTGTGGAATTGGATTATGTTTCTGGGTTTGTTTATATTTGATGAGGTGCAAATGTTTATGTTGTTTCATAAAAAGCCTCTCTCTCTCTCCACTTTGCTCAGATTTTTCTTATTGTGTGGAGAAACTCTCAGGACATTTCCCCTTGATCATAGCTTAAGCAGTACAGCAGTGGGGTGCTTGTAGGTTCAAAAGTTATTTAAAGAAAATCTCTGGAAGATTTAGCCTAGATTCTAGATTTTTTTATGAATTTTCAAGTTGTTTGAAAATTTTCGAACATTTTTAGAATGCCATGTTTTTGATGCCATGGAGATGGATATTATGCAATATCTATTATAGAACTGATAATATGAACTATTAATTAAAAGGATTGAAATCATGATAACCAAGTTGTCTTTTAATGCAACAGAAGTGAAGGCAAAAGGGGGGAAGGGAGTTAAGAAACTTGGGATTCCTAGACAGGGCATGTTAAATTGTGAATCTTGAACATGTGGCACATGTCCAAATATTGAGCTTTAGGACCTAGGTTTGTGTATATAGATATTGATTGAGGGAGGATTTCTCATTTCTGTTCATAACCCTTGTCCATCTGCACACAGGGTTATGAACGACAGACATTGAGTGGTGGAATTGAGGCATATGTACCATATGGATATCCTTTTGGTAATTATTTTAGATGGGTCTTTATTGTCACTCACATAGTTTTCCATGTGTATTAACATAGCATAAATAGTCATCTTAGCCTGGTATAGGCCATTGTAGTTGTGCTGATTTTATGATGCTGTGATTGGATTGTGGCAAATGGTACTGATATGTAGGCTGTAATCTTGAGGCTTCTTTTAGGGTTATGGGACAATGATAGTCTTGCAGTTGTACTTATATTAAAAAAAAAAGGGTCTTGCAATTACATCAATGGGTTACTGGTAGGGTGTTGCTGTTGTGGTTTGGTGGTTAAATTGTGGGGAGGAGACTTCTTCCCAGTGATTTGTGCTGGTGGTGGCATTGATTATTAAGATTAACTCAAGAAGTCCATTTTTTAATCAATTTTATAAAATTAATCCTTTCCTTTCCTTTCCCTTCCCCCACCTGCATTAAACCAGATCCACAACACATTCCACTAGGAATTTTTTTTTCCTTCCCCCACCTGCAGCAGTAAACCAGATTCAGACACATCACACGGGCTACGTAAAGATACGAGCATAATATATATATATATATATTTTTTTTTTTTGATACCACCAGTCAAAGGGAGAGTACATGAGATACAAAAAAAACTGGATTAAACCAGTTACTATTCATGGGCATTACAGTTGCCCTCTTACCTACAAAGCAGACAGATTTAACCACTACATGAGGCACACAAAAAACATTACTAGCTATCATTGAACTTGCCAAAGTACTATCATTGCTGGCATTATAAGCAAACGCTGCACAACACAACTAATGTAATGAGTACAATGGATAACGAACAGTTCAATTACAACAACATTCAGCCATGAACAAAATAACAACTAAGTCGATACAACATAGTCTACATAGTCGCCTAGCACTTGTCCATACCAAAGATAACCACAACTCCCACGTACAATGCCATTCCGAAATTGAGTCTCCGCTCGCCTGAGCCACATTAAAATACGGTTGTTAGTTCCCAAATGCGAAGAACAATAAGCAAATGATATTCTGAGCATATTATATAAAAACAGGGACAACACTTGCCTAGTTTGTAGCACTATCGCTTGTCGAAGCCCCACGGGAATTGGGACATCTTCTGCGGTTATGCCCCTCTTCATGACACACTCTGCATCGTTGCCTCAGTTGAATCTCCCTCAAGTCCGGATCTTCCCTCCAGCTTCCCTGTTCTCCCCGTACCCCATCCATTTCATTCCTTATTCTTGACTTCACAGGACGACCTTTGGCCCTTAACAGCTGTGGGTCAGGCACCCACCGTGGTCCACGAACGTCCCTTCACAATGACTCTAACTTTGGCACCACAAATTGATGTGCATATGTGTGAATGGCGTTCTTCAAACTATAACATGGGTCAATATAGCTGGTCGCATTGAGGTGCAGACCTTGAAGAACTTTAATTGCATGTGAACAAGGGATCTTAATGTTTTGCCACTTTCCACAACCACATGTTCTAGCAAATACGTGCACTTCATGACTGTGGTTTCCCCCTCCACCTCTATGGTCGTTGTACGGGGTAACCACTTGATATACTCCAGTTTCATGATTAAAATTCCTCAGAGTGTGTCTTGCAATTTTCTCCGAATTTTTGGTATAGATCCCCATTGCATAATCACTCCACACCTTACCTTGAGAGAGATTAGAAGTAATTTGTTTATGTCAATCGTGGAAATATGCAACAAGTTTGCACCAAGTGAACTCAACCATTGTAGCAATGGGCAAACCACGGGTACCTTTAAGTACCCCATTAGAGCACTCAAAGATATTGGTTGTCATTGCCCCGTAACGTCTTCCACCATCATGTGACTGGGTCCATTTGTCCAGATCCTCACTCATTAGATATGTGTATGGCATATAGCGTGCAATACGGGGATCATCAGGGTCTACACTCCTCAGTGCATTAATCTCGACATCCTTAATGGTTTGTATTATGGACTCAAATTTAGCTTCATGAGTCGCATATCCAGCTTTCAAGGCCAATGCCTTTAGAGTTGGGTCATCAAAGTGTGTGTTGAAGTTGCTAGCAACATGTCGAACGCAATATCGGTAAAATACCTGTAAGCTTCCGTCATCACCTCTAAGCCACTTTGCAATGGCGCATTTGATACCTTTATGTCGGTCAGAAATAATGCAAATGCCTTCGTCAGGTATCACATGCCCTATCGAAATCCTGAGACACTCTAAAAACCATCCCCAACTAGCCCCTGACTCTTTGTCCACAACAGCAAAGGCGAGAGGCAAAACCTTTTGGTTAGCATCGATTGCCATTGCAATTATCAACACCCTTCGATATTTACCATACAAATGAGTCCCATCAATACTGATCACTGGCCTGCAATATCTGAATGCAGCAATGCATGGAGCAAATGCCCAAAATACATAGCGCAGTAACGTAGTACCAGGTTCCCTAGGTATGGTGAAATAGTTGTACTGGGTACCCGAATCTTGATCCAAGTATGCCATCAACAACTTTCACAACCTTCGGTAAGACTCCTCCCAATCCCCAAATATCTTAGCAATTGCCTTTTGTTTTACGTCCCATACCTTATAGTAAGAAAGCTCATGATTATACTTAGTATGTATGATCTCCCAGAGCTCATCAATACGAGCAGTGTGATTTTCTCACAATTTTCCCACAATTTTTGATGCAACAAAATTAGAATCCATCATTTTACCATCTCTTCGCAGGCCAAAGGGTATACAACTATGTGGACCCATATAAGACGTAACCATCCACAGACCATTAATTTTAGCCTTCATGAATGCCCCAACGTACCACTTGCAGTTGGTGTCAATGCATGCTGTGCACAATTTAGTTTTGGTCGACCTCCGAATAAAAAAATTTCTATTCTCCTTTGCTGCGTATATTATCAATGCATGCTTCACCGCCTCTTTATTTGCAAAAGTCAACCCTTTACTAAAATGCATCCCATCTTCCTAAGTAGAAACAAATGGTATCTGAAGACGTGAATGATCAACCATATTTTCCCGAGTATTTGCGTAGAATGATTTGGCAGGAGGTGTGTAGGCAGTGGTCGTATTTGTATCACGCTGGACGCCAATTTCACCGTCTGCATCACCTTCATCATGGTACTCCATATTTTCCTCTTCAAAATTGGAACGAGTTCATGGTCATCCACATCCCTGTCAAAGTCGCCTCGCTCAATCCTCTCTTCGTACTCATCGATATCATCAAGATTTTCACCATTATTCACAGCATGATCTTCGTCTTCATCTTCGTCTTCCTCCCCTAAATGTGTCTCTTGAGGTTGGAGTGTTTCACCAGTATTAGCGGCATGATCTTGAGATGGGAGCAGATAACTTCTCATTGTATAGCCTCCCATTGTAGTGCATCCATCATCTAGGGCTGTAACTTGTAAAGATGTAGTTGTTTGTTGCACCTCCTCAGTATCAGCTTCTACAAACGGCTCTGAACTTACATACAACTCAGCAGCATTTACTTGGGGCATTTTATGGATCCTATTAAACATGATCTTTACATGTTTGTCTTCTTTGATCGTCATATACTCGTAATTTATCCGTTCATGAAGGACTTCTTGTGGGTAACGATAAATTATCTGTATGTCATAACAAGCAGGGTTCAAATTCAATTCTTCCATTATTTTCTTCTTCAAATCATTTAACGTCTTCAACTTACGGCGTATCATCATGTAGTAGCATTCGATACCCGGCCCCCTAAATGGGAGTCCGTCAATCTCTCCAGGATTGACAAGGGGTCCACCGTAGTATACATTTATATCAATATTCTTCAGAGATTGTGAACCTATTAGAGTCCAGTGTAATATGTTAGTGACATATTTTATCTCTTTCATTTAACAGTGACAGCAAAACCTTTTCTATCTACTCAAAGTTCAAAAATTACAACTTGTCACCCCACATTTGCATATACTAACCCCACATCACATGCAAACACACTCAATCATTATCATTTCGTACTCAAACAAATAAAAAAACTAAAGACAATAAACACCCCCATTACAAAATTTCAACTCATTCTAACAAAAAAATAAAGAAAAATATTAAACTCAACAAAAAAAATAGTCATGATAAAAAGCCTAACAATACATATATCTACAATATTTTTTACTTTTTATAAAAGCCTAACAAATATATACACTAACTTGTTAAATCATATGCATATACAAACCCCACATTTGCATATACCAACCCTATCACATACAAACACACTAACTTGTTAAATCATATGCATATACAAACCCCACATTTGCATATACTCACCCTAGCACATACACACACTCAATCATTATCATTTGTTCCTAAAATAAAAAAATAAAAATTCATTAATCATACTCAAAAAAAAAAAAAAAAAAAAACTAAACACACACAACTCACCGCATTACAAACCTTCAAATCATTCTATCAAAAATATAAAGAACAATATCAAACCAAGCAAAAAAAAAAAAAAAATAGTCATGATATACATACCCCTAAAAAAACCTAACAATACATATATATGTAACTAACAACTAAAGAGAGTGAGAAACCTTACCTGACATGAGGATGTGAAAATATGGAGGGTGAGTTTGATTTGAGGTTTTGAAATGGGGTGAGTTTTGTATGAGAGTGAGAGAGAGAGAGAGAGAAAGTGAGAGAGGAAGAGAGAGCTGCTGGGTTTTTTGGAGGAAAAAATGGAAAGACCCCAGACTCACATTATGAGGACTAAAGTTCAGTAGCTACCCTAACCACGTGGCAGCCCGTGGACCATAGATTGAAAATCGAGTCTCTAAGACTCAATTTCCACGTGGAAAAAGAGCCAGCTCAGACTCCGTCAGAACATGAAAACCGAGCTTGAAAGGCTTGGTTTATAAGCCCAAAATCGAGCCTCTTAGGCTCGAGATGTTAGTTTGTAATATAGTTTGAAAACGTGGCCTACTAATTATAATGTTTGAAAATCAGGGTTAATTTCCCATTTTGGCTGAGTGATGGACTTTTTGAGCTTCACAGATAATGGTTGTGGTGGACCATGTGTTGTGATGTGTATCTTTCCAGCAATAAGTAAGTTTTCAGATTCTCAATAAGCAATGTGCCTTTTTCGGTAAATCCAAACTTTCCTTAAGAAACACAAATAAATGTATCTTGATTCATGAATCCAAAGGTGAAATAGCCAAATACCATCTTTCACTGAAATATTTAGCGATTTATTATTGTTTGTAAAATATTTAGCAATTTATCACTGTTTTAAAACTTGAATTTATGAAGCTCAAGTTCTACATAGAACTTGAATTTATGAAAATCAAGTTATAAATGTGACATGGTGGTAGAACTAATCTAGCATTTTATAAATTAAAAGTGTACGTGGAACTCGAGTTTTAAAAATTCGAGTTCCTTGTAATATGAAACTTGAGCTCTTGAAGCTCGAGTTCCTTTAAAATTTGAACAAGTGAGAAATAAGCTCAGATTCCTATGCCTCTGTACCCAGGGCCGGCTCAATAGGTGATGCAATTGATGCAATCGCCTAAGCCTCCCCAAAAAAAGAAGGCCCCCACTTGTAAAAAAAAAAATATATATATATATATAATATTTATCTATATATTTTAATTTTAAAAAAATTTAAATACTTTTATTGATCAATAAAATGCAATAAAAAGGCCCCATTGTATCCTAAAATGTAGAAGATTAAAAAGGGAAAAAACAAAAATAGTCAAACTTCAGCCAACAAAATTAAATTTAGGCTGGACAACACGTTTTCTGCAGAATTGCACACTGCACAGCAGCACAGGCTGCATAGGTTGCACAGCCCAGTGGCCCACAGTCATAGGACAACACGTTTTCTTACTTTATCAATTATTATAAATTATCATACCAATTAATAATTTGATGTGTATCATATCAACTCATTTGTATTATAGTGACACTAATTTATTGAACCATGAAATAAATTAATTTTTATTTGAAAAAGAAAGATTAAGTGGATTAGTTATATTAAAATTAAAATTAACAAAATCTTATTTAAGGTCTACTATGTCACAAGAAAGATTAAGTGTATTAGCTATATTATCAATTGAAAAATAAATGTTAGAGGAACTTAAATACAAAAACTTAATTAGTAATTTTGCATCTCAAAAGGCAAGAAAAATAGATTTTAAATAAAAAAATTCAACATATATTATTCGTTTAATATATAAATATAAAAAAGACCCCACTTAAAATTTTCGCCTAAAGCCCCAAAGTTGTTGAGTCAACCCTGTCTGTACCGAGTCCAAATTTTCTGTCCCACTTTTCTTGCTCCACTTTATGCTCCACCAATAAAAACTTACCACATGTTCACCTAACTAATTAAATACTACCATTATTGACTTATTGATACTACCATTATTAATTAATGGTAGTATTTAATTAGTTAGGTGAACATGTGGCAAGTTTTTATTGGTGGAGCATAGAGTGGAATAGGAAAAGTGGGACAGAAGATTTGGACTCGTCTGTACCTCTCATTTTCTTTTCTCATTTCATTGTCTTTACCTAAGCCTCAGTTGAAACCAATCAAACCACACCATCCCTTAGGAGCAAGTGTGTTCACTAGAGTAGACAAGTTAAAGACTCATTTAAGGAGCTTGTCTCACAAGCTTTACTTCATGTCAAAGATGTGGCCTTATGTGCGTAGGACATGCTGAAGTGAAAAAGAAAAGCTGAAGGAAAAGAAGAAATGAAACAGACTAAAGAAAAGGAAGCTATTCGACCACTTTGGTGAGGAGAATTTTTATAATAAATTTACTACGTTGCCATGTTAAAAATCAAGCACCGCCTCTCTAGAAATTTTTAGTGTTTTTCTCTTAATCTCTTTCTCTCCAGAATTCTCTAGAGCTTCCCTACATAATTTAATCTCAGCCACAAATTTACAAAATGTCTAGAAGGTTGGTAAAAGACATTATTTTACTGCCTATAAAAGATGAAGCTGGAAGCTTCACGTCGGTTTCTTAACCGACCTACATCTAGTATATATAGATAGGATGATGCCAATGTCGTGTGACTTGTGAAGTGAAGGACAAGTGAAGTGAAGTGTGTAAAAAGCGTCAAGTCTAAAAGTCATAGTGTGTAGGTGTTTAGAAGTAGGGTTTGGCAGTACTTTTTTAACTGAAATTTCTTTTTATTTTAATGAGAGACTACCACGTCACCCACTAACTAAATAAAAGGTGGAGATTAAAATCTACTACCACTTGCCATTGTATATTTAAATAAAAAGACATGTCCAGTTAAAAAAGTATTGGAGGCAAGCCAAACCCTTAGAAGTAAGGTGTCATGTGTATGCAAGTGTATTTGGTGAGTGAGTGCATTAAATAAAAAGCTAGTGTGTGAATTCTAAAAAGCTATGTCATGTGTGCACTGGTGTAATAGTTGTACTTGTAAAGTGTTGTAATTCAAAGAGTCCAGTTTTCAATAAAAGTTCTTTGTTCATTATTTAGTTCAACATGCCATTAAAGATGTAGACCTCTGTTTTAGAGATATGGACCTCAATTTTATGGTACTTGAGTTTCATAAACTCGAGTAACACATTACAAGGTTCCACGTGGCCTTTTTTAATTAAAATAATCCAGGTCAATGGGTGCCATCGTGACAGTTTTTTTTTATGGAACTCGAGTTTTTGAAACTTGAGTTTCCTGAATTTGAGTTTTAAAAAGGTGGTAGATTACTAAATATTTTGCAAACAGTGGTAGGTTGCTAAATATTTCAACAAAAGATTGTATTTGGCCATTTTGGCCTGCATCCTAACAAATCCTCAAAGGAAAAAGTGAGTAATTATGGACCACACCATTGAAACCATCGCCAAAGATGATAGTGACCAGAGACGGAGGAGAAGTGGCAATAATATTGTATATCACTTTTATATGGATTCATTATTATTTTTCCACTACTCATAATTTGCTACATCATTAATAATTTTGATAGTTTGGAGGGCTCAGAGATGAAGCCAAGCATGGATGGAGCTATGGTTGGACTTGGGAGGCAATGACCCCTCCAATTTAAAAAAAAAAATATTATTATATATAAGGTACTAATTTAGCAATTTTGTTTTATAAAATTACACTTTTAGCCCTTAACAATATCATTAATTCTTTTAAGAGTATTGTTATAGTCACAGATTTTTCTACAAAATTTTTACAAATTGTTAAGGTAGCAAATTCTTATTAGTTTGCATTTGGGCCCACTACTTACATTATTTTTTTACTTACCAATAACCAATCATCACATCAATAATTTGTAAAAAAGTTTGTAGCTCTAGCATTTTCCTTATTTTAAAGACCTTAAAAAATTTATAGATCTAAAATTTAAAACAAAATATACAAGCCCAAAAAAATTAGTCCAACAACAAAAATTACCAATAGTTATAAAAAAAAAAAAAAAATTAAGTCTAGTCAACCAATTTTACGTAAAACAAACAACTTGACTAGGCTTTTAAACAAACAATTTTATCTATTAATATTTTAAGGCAAGTTGGTATTAAACTCACTACGGATTATAGAATAGATAGTGACAAAAGTCATTAGCATTCTAAGCCTACATGCCTACGTTTGGCCTTTTTCTGTGGGTCCCATGCACTGGTCACAGGAGTTGCAAGTACGGATTTCAGTAAATCTAACTTTAAAACTGAGTCCCATGACACTATTCACATATTTAAAAATTATTTCACTATAGTGTTTTTAGTTTTTAGTTTTCAGTAATAAGCGGTATCCAAATAGACCCTAAATTTCAAATATGATGAAAGACAAAGATGAAGACAATCAACTTATGAACAGTAATTGTGGGATTCAGGCCCTCAAGGCTAACATTCAAGCTAATGGTGTAACTCGTGGACTACATGAAACTCACGACATGCTTATCCGCCAAAGTTTGAATACCAATCATAATACTGTTAACAACACGGATATATTTCTCACAGCGTACATTGCTTAGTATTTTTAGGAATAATGATCACAAAGGTGAAGCTCATAGACAACCAATCATGGACCAACTTAAGATTTTGAGTTAAGGGGTAGAGTATAAGTTAAAAAAAATCATGAAACCACTGCCCACAATCTAAATAATTTCTAAAACATTCATTTGTATAGTTGTGGTAATTGTGTAAATTTTCTCAATTAACCTCAAAATACACATATTATCACTGTACAAAAATATATTTGTCCTATAGTAATTGTTTAAATTTGCAAAATACATAAGTTAATGTGAGTGCATTTTAAGGTTGATTGGACAAATTTGGCAATTGATACAAATGCTATTACATTGAAATCAATGTAAAATTATAGGGGAAGTTCTCAAAAGTTTTGAAAGTTTTGAAAGTTAGCCCAAATATAAAATTGAAATATGTATATATATATTTTCCTTAAGAGTAGGGGCCCCGGTCCCCCTTGGGTCCCACCTAATTCCGCCCCTGTAACCAATGGTAAGCACATTTTCTTTTGTACTACTACTACTATTCATAAGGATTATAAATTTTTTGAAAGAATTGCAACTTTTGATGATAATTATTATGAGGAAGATTTTATTGATGATTACTTGATTTAGATGATTTCTTTGACTACATGGATATTCCTGAGGAGAGAAAAGTTAGTCAAATGGACATTTCTGGGGAGAGAAAAGTTAAATTCATTTAGTATAAGCTTGGCTGAAATGCCTTATGTTGGTGGGAATCAACATAATTTCATATAATTCAATGACGTCAAGATAGAATTTGGTCATAACCAAGGATGAAATACAATTGACTCCCTCTTTTTTCTTTTTTTTTTCTTTTTTTTTTTTTATGTGATATTGTTATACACAAGCCAAGCTGGCAAGCTTACTAATTGAAAAGTTCATACAAGAGGAATTATATTGATCAATTTAACATTTGTTGATGCCCACTTTGGCAAAAAGGCCCAATAACAAGAAAAAAACCCAACAATATAGGAGACAATAAGGGAGAAAAATTAGCAAAGTGAGAAGAAAACCATTAAACCCGAATGACAGGAATAATGGTTCATGGGCCTGTAAGATAGTTAAAAGGCCCCAAAGAAAGCAAGCGGGCCCAAGGGAGCCCAAAGAAAGAAGTAGTAAACCTATGAGAATTATGAAAAATGGAAAGCAAGCAAAAATGGGCCAAAGGAGCCCAAAGGAAAGAATTAGTAAATGGGGTTGGTAAAAAGGCCAATAAACCCCGAAAGTAAAAGATATGGTAATTAGGCTGGGGAAGCCCGAAAGATTTAGCAAAAGCCCATGGGAATAAAGGATTAGAATGGGCCGAGGATGCCCAAAGGAATGAAGCGGGCCGATGATACCCAAAGGAATAAAACAGGCCAAGGAAGCCCAAAATAGTATGAGAACAAGCCCAGCAGTAGTACTGGGCTACATGAACTGAGTAAAAGGGAAAGTGTGTGGCAAGCCCAAAGAAGGCCCAATGAGCACAAACCAAAATGCAACATGGCAAAGGCAATGAGGCAGCGTGGCAGAAGTGTCAGTCGACCCACAAAGAAGACAAGGGTTGGATTGAAGAAGGAAATGCCCATGTCCAAGCAAAACCCAACCCAGGGAGAAAGCAAGATACAAAGTATGAAGACCCGGTAACTTATCCATGCCACAAGAGGTTAAGAATAAGTGGCAGAACGGGCAACAAAGGCCAGACAAGCCCCCAGCCATGGCAAACGCATGAACAGCAAACAAGCCCTAGACTCACATGGAAGTGGAGCACGCACAAGGCTCAGGTACCACCCACTTGTACTCAGCCAATACATGAGTGGTGGGTCATGGGTCAGAGGTAAGAGAGGGTATGGTCTGGTAGTGGAGAGAAGGGGGAAGTCTATTTTAAGGTTCTCGCTCTAGCTCTTTGGGGGGAAATGTCTTGTTCGGATGACATATCACCCAAAAGAGGGAAAGATGAGCTGGAATCACTAGGTGCATGCCATAGGAGTTAGACTAGGTGCATGCCATAGGAGTTAGTAAGAGAGAATGTCCAACCCTTATTCGGATGAGAATGCCACGGAGAGCAAGAAAACAAAACAACACTTTTTTGTCTGGGAATGGAATGTGGCATAGCCAACACAGGGAAGTGGTGATGGCTGGGTAGCCGACAAACCAGTGGGTGGTCTAGGAAGGACACCTACACCCAGACAAAAGTAGTTGAGGGGTAAAACAGTAAAACCCATCACGGCAGGCAGTATAAAAGGGCCTTAGCTGTGCACAGTGAGAAGGGGGAAAGGGCAAGCACAAGAGATAACAGAGAGAAATAAGTAAGAAAGAGTGAGAAAGAAAAGAAGCAAAAAGATAAGAAAGAAAAGAGGTAACCTAGAAATCAAAAAGAAAAAATGGAGAGTGAAAGGAAAAACAGAGAGTGAGAAACAAGAAGTGCAGTAAAGGAATGTACCAATAGGCTACTCCCTTCTCTTCCTCTCAATAGCCTACTCTCTAGTAAGAATTCAGAGATAAGCCATCTAGGCTCATTCTTTCAAAGTGAGCAATTTTTGTGGCAGAATTTCTCCCATGAGATTGCCCACATTGAAGGGTGGTTTGATTCATGGACTTAAATCTCTTAAGAAACCAAGCACGACAGACTAACCATTCTTTCTTTTTCAAGCATTAATATTGTTTCCTTTTCTTTTATTGTTGTTATTAATCTATTTCTGCCGTAATTATATCACTGTGTTCTTTCCCCTTTTACTAAGAGAATGGTTTAATCATTGTCTTTGGCTGACAGCAAGCATATTCTTCTTTTTATCCTATTTTACCCTCCTGCTATAACATTTTTGTGACAGCATCTTCTATTGTGGGCACGTGACCAAGGTCCTAGCAAAGGGGTCCTAACTTGTGTACAAGTTGGCTTGGGGTGAGTTTTAGTCAAGCCAGTCCTGACTCTCCTACCCCAGAACTATTGGACCATAACGCGGCACGAAGCAGTCCAGTCCAAAATTACAAAAAGGTCCACCACAACATTCAACATTGAGAAAAGATGGTCAACAATACAGAGTCAAGTTTTGAAGAAAATGATGTAGTTAAAACTTAAACCCCATCATGCCAGTCATCCCAAATTACTATAAAAATGTGCAGGAGAAAAAAAGGTCAAATGATAGAAATTGATGGTTGTTAAATCAGTAGAAATGTATTTGTAGGGACTCGAGGACCGTGGAAGACTAAGAATGCTATGACCATTATTTGTTCATTAGGTGAAAGCATCTTAAACCCGAGGAGTGGGTTTGCCCGCGAAGAAGGTGCGAAGGGATGAAATATCTCCTGGAAGCCTGAGTGGAGAAAATGGCATTCAAGGAGAAGGTCAAGGTATTTGAAAGAAGTTTCTTGTGAAAACCTACCTACTACTTCTGCATTAAATGACTGACAATAGCTTTATCAGCTGCATTGATGAGGAAATGACACTTGAACAGTGGATTCACAGTTAAGCAGCCCTTACTACCACATTCAACAAGAGTTTAATGGGACAAGTGTCCTAAGGAGAACCTAGAAGGATGCAGATGGATAGCTAGGATGCAAGAAGCATAGGAGTATATAAAGGAAGAGAAATTCCAGATGAGGGGACTGGAAAAAAAGGAAGAAAAAGAGATTAGAACAAGAACAACAAGGAGAAAGAGAAAAATGAGAGTGTATATCCTTGTGCAAGAATTTGTCCTCGAGCTGGCCTGAGGAAAACATTAATACTACTTGATTTTCGCTTCTAACTCATTCCTTCTTACTTGAATCTTCGGACTTGAACCCGGACTTGTTTTTCCCACTCTCTTTATAAATTCTATCTGTTTAGGCCTAATTTGGTGGTACAAGCCTCACTATTCTAAGTGAGTTTGAGCCCCAAACTTTTGAGTCCCTACAGTATTCTTTACAAATTTCAATTATTAACATTTTTTTATTTATTTGGATCAACACGAAGCTTTTTTCAAACCAAAGAAAATATCTTGCATCAGCAGGGCAACAATTAAAACCAGCAACAAATAATTGTTCACAATAACACCAAACTAACATCTCTCAACTACAGCAAGAAAGCACTGAAAAGCCAAACTTTTCTAGTACCAATCACCTCTAAATCAATCCAAGCACCATGTTACACATTTCAGGAAAAACATAGACTTATTTATGTAAGTGCAAGTGCTTGTAATTTTGTTTCACCTATTAGAGTTTATGACAGTGTCCTAGAAGTTCCACAAAGATAGAGGCCTCCATCAATTTGAAGTGTGAACATTGTCTTGTAAGTTACATTTTTCGTATCATCAGCTAGTTTAAATCGGAAGAAGTAGAGAAGAGCAATTGAGACTATTTTTATCTGCATATAAGCAAAGTCTTTCCCTATACAAATTTGTGGTCCAACCTGCATATATAAGCACAAGTAAAAAATATTAGAAATGATGCCACGTTTACATGTGGTACGCACTCAACTAAATGATGATATAAACATGAAATGCTACGAATTTGAATGGTAATTCAGGTTGAAAGGTTCCATTATTTAGTCATCTTTCTGGACAAAATTCCTATACATCTTCTCCCCAAATATAAAGCATCTTGCCCATGGCATAAGCCATGTAGTATAGCCCATCCCCCTTCTTCACTCTATGCCGGTCGGGAAGAATGTCATCCATTTTTGCACACCTCCCATCCATGAAGTACACCAAAGGGATCACATTACAATCTATCAAAAGTATTATCATCATGGCTCAGCAAAAAGAAAAAGTATTATTATCATGAAAAGCATCTTTAGAGTTGATGACCAAGTAGGGGAAAAAAGAAAAGGAAAGGTGAATATAATAAGAAAGTAAATTAGATCTTATTAAAGAATCCCTAATTAGTAATTACATATTAATAAACATAGGAAAATGCTAAAGATACTAAGTATTAACCATCCTTTTCAGAATTATGTCCCTTAGATATTGATCATTTATTTTCTCTAGATTCCTTTTGCTTTCCACCAGAAACCTTGAAAGTATATCCTCTTTGTCATTCTGGAAATCTTCAAGATTCATGAAATAAAAAATCCAGACTATCAAAGCAACTGGCACATCCAGTTGTACCAAAGTCATTTAAAAGATAGATAGCATAGGAAATTACAAATAATCAAATACATCCCAGGATTTCCCCAATTAGCCATTATTGTCACAAATTTAAAACTTTGCAATCTTGTTGCATTTCTAGCAGTTTCCTCTTGGTACTAATTACTCCATGCACAAAATCATCAACGATTTTGATTTTCTTCTTAAGGGCAGCTTCAGAGCCAATGTTAAGAAACCTTTTCAGCTTCCAGAATGGATCAACATAGCGCCAAAAGACCAAGGAATTTGAATCATCAAATGCCTTCATGAATGCAATTCCATCCTTGCTTAACCCCTCCAAGCAATTCAATTCTACCCCAAACCCAACTTTGAAAATTGAATCCAAAGTGCATTGCATTAGTATTTCCTATAAAATCAAAAGCAAAAATATCAATTTTTGTGTTCCACTTGAAAGGCTATTTTGTATGTTCGGAATGTTCCTTAAATCTTTTAAGGTACTTACTTGCATATCAAAAGCCAAACCATCATCTGATAAGTTGTGAACAACTCTAACTAGCTTAGTAGCATTTCCTCTAAACATAGCAAAGCTATAATTTCTAAGCACTCTAGTAGAGAACTCAAAGCTCGCAAGCTTCCTCTGCTGCCACCACTCATCCCCGTCCACATTAAATATCCCTTGACCAAGAAGATCAACAGTAACATCCTTCTTATACTTACGGCCTCTACAATACTTATCAAATTTGGTTTTTAAGATATGCTCGATGTTTCGTGTGTCTGCCGTGAATGTCTCACTTTAACTCAGACCAAGGAGTCGAAAGGTTCTGTGTTTCTTTGCAGTTTTGGTATGGTAGTCATAGATTTTGCTGAAGTAGAAAAGCTGGTAGAAGACCATGCCATGTACGAGCGGGTAGTTTGGGTTCTTGATTGATTTTCCGGTGAAAACTTTGAGTACGAGAATAAAGATGCTTAGGAAGAGAAGGAATAATGAAAAGGCTATGAAGGTCAAGATTGTAAAGTTGTGATTTTCAATTAGCCTTTGTTGGCTTTAATTCCGTGCCAAATTTGGTTGTAATTCAGTCAATCATTTCCCTGTATTTATGTGGGTTTAATTGTACGGGATGAGTGTGAGAGATTGGTGAAGAATCAAACATGCAATGAAGATCAGTGCAGTTTTACGACTAGCTCGCAAGAAGTTTGCAAGTAAAGAAACCCGCGAAAAGGCCTCATGTGAAGCATATGACTAGAAGTTGAAGAGTCATGCCAACTTGTCATTTCGCGAGTACTACGCAAGAAAAGCCATCTTGCGAGGTACCCGCGAAACTCTCTATTTGGCAAAAATAAAAAGTGCTTTCCTAATTTCTTTACACACACTATATATACCCTCATTACCTGCGAAATTGTAAGAAGTCATTTTCAGAGAGAAAACCCTAGCAAAACACTTGAGAGTTAAAGATTGTCATACCCACAATCATCTACACAAATTCTCTTGATTTTTCTTTACTCCTACCTCTCCATCTCCATATCCTTGAGAGGTTTTTAGCCCAAACACTTACCTCACCCATTTTGAGTGTTGAGAGAAGTTTTGGTGCCTTTGGGAAGCATTGGAAGAAGCCATTGAGTGGCGGATGCAATCGGGCGGAATTGCGGGATCCGGAAAGCTAGTGAAGACAAGACTCTGAGAAGTCCGTTGGTAGTAGGAGCTTAGAGGGCTTAAGTACATTGGGTAGATTGGGCTTGGAGGGTCTTTTTGATATTCGTGTACTTCAACTTATTCATTAGTGGATTGATTTCGGCTTGGAGGGCTGCGGAGAGGTTTTTCGCCGAATACTTCGGTTTCCTCTTTGATAACACGTTTAGTGTTATATTGTGTTTGCATCTCTCTTCCCTACTCTTTAAGCTTTACATTTATTGCTTATTGTAGTTGCTTATGGCTTAGAGTAGTGTTATCGGTTTATTGCGTGTGCTTTACTCTTATTATTCACTTAGATAAATTAGAGTAAAAGTAATTAAGCCATAATTTAAAATTGGAGGTTTAAACAAGCATTAGTGTTTTCACACTAATTAAGCTTTCAATTGGTATCAGAGCAAGTACACTTTGTGGATTTCATTATCCTTGTGTGATCCTAGAGCCCTCCTTGCTTTGGATATGGCAATGGAAAAAACTAACATGAATTGTGGTTCATGTGTTTGTGATAATGACTCTATGAGCATTTATGGAGATTGTCCTAGTAATGAACTCATAGAGTTATTAAAATCAAAGAAACATGCTAGAATTTTCATACACATGCTAAAATGTTTAGAGCATAAGAATCACATGCTTCATAATAGTTTGTGTGAGTCAAATTCCTTGATTGAAAAAAAAGTTTCACTCATCCAGTCATAATAAAAAGGAAGATGAATCTTGTTTTGAAAAACAAGAATGCTTATCTCATGCTTGCCTTTTTGGTCATACCGCATTAAAAGTGTTTAGCTTGTGTTTGTGGTATCTTGACAGTGGATGCTCAAGGCATATGACCGGTGATAAATCTCTCTTCAAAAGTCTTAAAGAGAAGGTAGATGGATATGTCACGTTTGGAGATAGTAGTCATTCTCAAGTTCTTGGAAAAGGAACGATTGATATTCCGGGACTACCATTATTGACCGATGTATTGTACATTAAGGGGCTTAAAGCTAACTTGTTGAGCATTGCTCAAATTTGTGATGAAGATTTTCTGGTTCAATTCTCAAAGAAAAGGTGTGTCATCCTTAGTGAAGATGGTGTTCAAGTGTTGAAGGGACTTAGAACTACCGACAATTGTTATGGTGTGGTTCCCAAACCAAATGTGTCATGTCTTGCTCGAGTCAACTTGTTAGAGCTATGGCATCAACGATTTAGGCATGCTAACTACAAGCAAGTGGCAAAAGTCTCCAAGCTTGAAGCGGTGGTTGGCTTACCAAAATTCAGAAAAATTGAGAAGAACATTTGTGGACCATGTCAATTGGGAAAACAAACCAAGTCAAGTCATCCTAAGGTGAATGTCATTGCTACGTCTCGACCTTTGGAGTTACTTCATGTTGATCTAATGGGTCCCATGAGGACGGAAAGCTTGGGTGGCAAGAGGTACATCATGGTTGTGGTTGATGATTTCTCAAGATACTCTTGGGTGGAATTCCTTGGAGAGAAATCGGAAGCATGTGAGAAGATGGAGAAACTTTGCAAGAGGCTTCAAAATGAAAAGGGTTTTCCTATCATCAAAATAAGAAGTGATCATGGGAAGGAATTCGAGAATGCAAAGTTTGAAGCATTTTGCAATGAGAATGGAATAAGGAAGGAATTCTTGGCTCCAAAAACTCCTCAACAAAATTGAGTTGTCAAAAGGAAGAATCGCATCATACAAGAAATGGCAAGAGTAATGCTTCTCAACAAGGATATCCCTCAAAATTTTTGGGGTGAAGCCAAAAACATATCATGCCATATTGGGAATAGAATCTTCTTTTGAGCTGGTACTAAGAAAACATCGTATGGGATATAGAATGAAAGAAGCCTAAGGTGAAATATTTTCAGGTATTTGGTAGCAAATGTTTCATTCTCAATGATAGCAAAAATCTTGGGAAGTTTTATGCCAAGAGCAATGAAGGAATTTTTCTTGGGTACTCCGTGAATAGCCGAGCGTATAGAGTCTACAACAAACGAACCAAGACGGTCATAAAGTCAATAAATGTGGTCATAGATGATGCTATTCTGGAAAAGAGTGTCGATGAAAGTGGAGATGCGTCAACCTTCAAGAAAAATGATGATAACGGGAATTCCTCTCAAAATGATGATGTTGAGAAACAATCACCGGAAAAGGAAACTACACCTATCACATCAAGAAAGGAAACTAGGTCATCCCAAGTGCCATCAAGTCCACTTACTCCACCGGAAGTGCAACCTCCAATATCTCGTGATGATGAACCTTCTACATCAAAGAAACCATCGTCAAGAGTGAGTTTAAATCATCCCAAAAGTAATATAATTGGAGATTTGGATGAGGGCCTTTGTTTAAGAAGAGGACCTAGTTATAGTGTAAATCGTCCACTTACTCCACCGGAAGTGCAACCTCCAATATTTCGTGATAATGAACCTTCTACATCAAAGAAACCATCGTCAAGAGTGAGTTTAAATCATCCCAAAAGTAATATAATTGGAGATTTGGATGTGGGCTTTTGTTTAAGAAGAGGACCTAGTTATAGTGTAAATCATGTGACTTATCATTGTTACCTTGCTCAATTTGAACCAAAGAAAGTGGAAGAAGCTTTGAAAGATGAAAATTGGGTAGACTCCATGCACCAAGAACTACATCAATTTGTTAGAAACGATGTGTGAGAATTGGTTCCAAGACCAAAAGACACTCATGTGATTGGCACCAAGTGGATCTTTAAGAACAAGACTGATGAGGATGGTGAGGTTGTGTGGAACAAATAAAGATTAGTGGCTCAAGGATATACTCAAGTTGAAGGTGTAGACTTTGATGAGTCATTTGCTCCGGTAACAAGACTTGAGTCCATTCGGATTCTTCTATCCATAGAATGTATCATGAATTTCAAGCTTTACCAAATGGATGTAAAGAGCGCATTTTTGAATGGGCTTCTCCAAGAAGAAGTATTTATTAAGCAACCAAAAGGGTTTTAAGATCCTCATTTTCCGGACCATGTTCTCTAATTAATGAAAGCTCTATACGGGTTGAAACAAGCACCAAAGGCATGGTATGATCGTTTAATGTCATATCTTTTGGATCGTGACTTCAAAAGAGGTCAAGCTGACCAGACTCTCTTTGTCAAACGAGATGAGAAATCTCTTCTTATAACTCATGTTTATGTTGATGACATTGTGTTTGGTTCATCAATCAATGCACTTGCTCAAGAATTTTCATAAGAAATGAATAAAGAATTTGAAATAAGCATGGTGGGGGAGCTAAACTACTTTCTTGGTCTTCAAGTGAAGCAACGAAAAGATGGGATTTTCATATCTCAAGAGAAGTATGCCAAAAATCTAGTTAAAAGATTTGGTTTAGACTCAAAGAAACATGCATCCACTCCAATGAGTTCGTCCGTCAAACTTAGCTCCAATCCAGCCGGTGTGGAAGTTGATCCAACCCTTTACAGGAGCATTATTGGCAGCCTCTTATATCTCACTGCAAGTAGGCCAAACATAGCCTTCAGTGTTGGAGTATGTGCTCGTTTTCAAGCAGCACCAAAGGAGTCCTATATGATGGCGGTAAAAGGATCATTCGTTATGTCAATGGAACATCCAACTATGGGATTTGGTACTCAAGAGATTCAAATGATTGTCTAGCCGAGTACTCGGATGCTGATTAGGCCGAGTGTGTTGATGACAGAAAAAGCACCTCAGGAGGATGTTTCTATCTCGGAAACAATTTGGTGTCATGGATGAGCAAAAAGCAAAACTTAGTGTCATTACCAACTACTGAAGCGGAGTACATTGCTGTGGGTAGTTGTTGTGCTCAACTCTTATGAATGAAGAAGCTTTTTCATGATTATGGGATTTCTCAAGACATCATGTGCGTTTTCTGTGACAATACAAGCACCATTAACCTATCAAAGAATCATGTTCAACACTCAAAGTCAAAGCATACCAAAATTCGATATCACTTCATTCGTGACTTGGTGGAAGAGAAAGTAGTATGGCTGGAGTTCATCAACACCGATAATCAAAAGGCTGACATATTCACTAAACTCCTTGATGGTCCTCGGTTTGAGTCTCTTCATAAGACCATCGGTGTCGGTAACATTCCTTGAATCATTTCTCTAGTGTAGCCCTCACTTTTCTATCATTGGTGCATTCATGTAGAAATGGTCACTCATGTCATTATAATGTTTCTATTAATACTTTATGCTTTGTTTGCTTTGTTTTGTTGATCTTACTTTATTGTTTTATTTTGAGTGAGTAAAAATTCAAAAACTCATAAAAAGTATATGAATGCTCGAAAATATGTGAAAACACAAGAGCTATTTAGACCCCTAAATTAAAGTTACGGCTCGATTGATTTTACTCTAACTTAATACTAAGTGCGGAATAGAGTAAATGTGAGCGGATAAACAAACAAGCTACTCTAACCCATAAACATTATAACACAACAGTAAAATGCAAGGTAAAAGAGTAGGGAAGAAGAATGCAAACACAAGATAACACGCCGATGTGTTATCGAAGAGGAAACCGAAGAACTCGGTGAAAAACCTCTCTGCCGCCCTTCAAGCGGTAATCGATCCACTAGACAATCAGTTGGGATACATGGGTTAGCAAGAGACCCTCCAAGCCTAATCTACCTGATGTACCTAAGCCCTCCAAGCTCCTACTCCAACAAGGCTTCTTGGAACCGTGTCTTGTCTAGTTCTCCGGATCCTGCAACAAGCTCTATGTTGCATCTGCCATCCTTAGCTTCTTCCAATGCTTCCCAGCAGCACCAAAACCTCACTTAACACTCTGAAAGGGTGTGGTAAGTATTTGGGCTATCAACCTCTCAATGATATGGAAATGGAGAGGTAGGAGTTGAGGAAAATCCACAAGCAATTGTGTAGAGAATTGTGGGTATAACAATCTCTAACTCTTAAGGTTTGTGGCTAGGGTTTTCTCTCTAAAGCACTCCTCAACTTTTGTGGGTAATATGGGTATATATAGTGTGGGTACATAAAGTGTGTATCAGATAGCACAGTCTGGCAAAATAGAATGTTTCGCGAGTGTCTCGCGGGAAGGCCTTACCCGCGAGCTACTCGCAAAACACAGCTGTCTCCATCTGTCCTGACTCTTCGCATTCTAATCATGTGCAGGGCACATGCATCATTTCACGGGATGCTTAGTCGCGAGCTACCCACGAAACCTCTTCTGTCTTCAATTGCTTGAGTTTTCATACACTTTCTCTCTATCACACAACCCTTACAATTAAATCCCACAATAAATGTAGGGTACAAAAGATTGAGTAAAATTACAATCAAATTTGGCACGGAATAAAAGCCAACAAAACACATAGTTGTAAATTACAACTTTATAGTATAAAATCTCAAAAAGTTTGATCGCTTGTGTTGTGTCATATCACATGTTGAGTTTGGCCTAGTACCTTCGTACTAATGGCGTAATGCATTTACAAGCTTAACTTGTTATGTATGCACATTTTTAAGTGGGAGCGAAATCTAGAAATCTATGTTTGATTGTTGTAAATAGATCTTCAAGCTTGTCATGAATGTCTAGCCAATAGTCTTGTCTGATCTTCAAACGTCAATCTATAAAAAGAGAAAGAGCTAAAGAAGCCTTGCTTCGAAAACTAATTTGATTAGGAAAAGGTGGAGTAAAATGTATTCAAAATGTATGATGCCAAAGCCAAAGACTTATTCCTCAAAGAAATATAAAAAAATTTCATGGCATCGTTGCTCAAAAATTGAGTTGTATTGATAAAAAATTATGAAAAATGGAAGTCAAATGAAAAGCTTTTAATCATTGTAAATACTTTGGTGAGGGGTCATATATGTTCATTTTTACTAAGGAGATAGGTTACTCGACTTCGTGCTATTTGTGTATGACTTGATTGAATTAATCATTGCCAGACTATGGACTAGTTCATACTTCTTTAACACACACAACACACAAGTCTAATGTTCAATGAATGCTTATTTCATTTGTGTAATTGTACGTGTTCAAATGTGATTTGTGTATGCTCAATTGCTTGATGATCAAACCCAAAAGGATTTTTGAGTATTTTATTTGTTTTTGGAAGTGTTTTTATTTGTCACTTGTGTTTTGAAAGTTTTTCCGAAAAGCCAAATCTGTTTTGTTGAAAAACTTCTTTGTTAGCATTTTCGCAAGTGCTTCGCGAGTAAGGTTTTCCATACCCAAGTTGCGAAAATGTGGAAGTGAATTTCCAATTCTTGCACAATTTTACATAGAGAGTCTCGCGATTCCCTCGCGAGTACTTCGTGATTTATGCTTACCCACGAAATTTGCCCTGTGCAAATGAGGCTTTTTGCGAGTAACTTGCGAGTCTCTCGTGAGTCACTAACTCGCGAAATGAGCGAAATTTCAGTTTTTAAAGGGGGTTCACTGTGACAGTTTTTCAAATTTTTGTTTTTGCCTCCCTCATGTCTCTCTCAACCCAAAACATCATTTTCTCTTAAAACTCAACCAAATCTTCTTGGATTTCATCTCTAAGACTTCTCTAAGGTATGTTTTAACTCTTTTCATCTTTCAAATCCTTAGATTAAGTGTTAGATTCCTAAAACTTCTAGGGTTGGGCTTATTTTGAATAGGGTTGAGAAAACTAAACTTTTGTCAAAATCTTTCAATTTTTCTTGATTGGGCTGTGTCCTATTTGTTTTGTTGATGAAAATGTTGGCCCCTTGTGGCGAAATAACATGTATTAAAGCAAGATTTTCACATGTTCATGCATTGTTCATCACATATGTGTAGTGTGTGCATACTAGGTGTTTGATAAACGCCTTTATGGTATTTTTTCATTCTTTTGGATTTTGATGAGTACCAAACTTTGGGGTTTACCTTATTTATACATGTTTAACATGTTTTGATCATTGGTTGTGTTTTTTACACAACTTGCCCCATGAATGCTTGTTCATGCATTGATCATGCATTGCACATGCACACTTGATGCACCCTTGATGCACACACCCTATCACTTGACATGTTTTGCATTCATTCATGCTAGTTAAGTCTTTTTAGACCTTTTAGCTTGTCTAACATGTTCTTGTGTCTATGTTATGCTCATTTGTTTCTATTTTAGGGCATTTTTTTCTTCTATTTTTGCTTGTTATTGGACTAACTTGCATCTAATCAAGTTTATTGCCATTCTGTGTATGGTTTGTGTGTTTGCTCATTATTGTAGATGTCTCCTTGTAAGACAGTTGCCAAGAAAACATCAAAGTGTCCTCGCCATTCCTCTGATTCATTCAGATATGAAGATGCTAATACCGTTTACACTAAATACTACAAGAATGCTGTGATCATTGTGGAAAGGGGTGTGGACCTTGAATTCTTGGAGAACACATTCATTCCAGAGGTGTTTAGGAAGAGGAAATGGACCAAATTGCTTAATCCATCTGGGGATGTGTATGATTGTATCATCAAGGAGTTCTTTGCAAATGTTTTTGTAGAAGATGATCATCTCAACTGCTCAGTCCGGGGGAAAGAGTTCACCGTATCTAGGGAGTTAATCCAAGAGATTCTTGAGATACGTCCAATGACTCCAGATTCCTCTTTGCACTATGATAAGAGAAAGGATAAAATTAAGTCTCTTGTGCCAATCCTTGGAGGCCAGATTAAGAAGAAGTCCTTGCACACAATAGACTTCTCTCCTCAAATGAGAGCATTGGCATACATCATGATCTTCAACCTCAATCCGGTGAAGAATTTGACAACATTGTCACAGCCAAGGACCATTTTTCTTCATGGTCTCTTCACTCACAAGGAGATTGATATATGTGGTCACATCTACCACCTTCTTGTCAAGTGCATTTGGAAGAGAAAGACTAGGATGACTCTTCCATTTCCGAGCCACTTCATGTCATTAATCTCAAAGGCAAGGGTGAAACTTCCCAGTGGACTTCCTGTGCTGTCAAGGGAAGATCCAATTAGTGCTTACACTAAGGTCAGGAGTAAAGCTCACATCCTAAGTCAAGAGAGAGAAGCCGGTGAAGCGCAAGCTCAAAGGGAAGAAGCTAAAGCTTAAGCTGAAGGTGGCAACACCAAAGATGAGATTGATCAATTCACACATGGACCGAAAGACATTCCACAGTCATCTTCTCAGGCACCAGCTAGAGCTCCTGACTACCTTGATTATCTACTAGATAGGGTAGAACAAATGCATATATAGTCTATTGAGTGAGCACATCGCCTACTCTAGGAGCTAGTTTGTGTACCTCCAAGGGCAAATCACCTCCCTATCTTCTCAAATCCAAGATTTACAGAACTCAAACTCAGAATCCTATACATTCTAGGGCCTTTGGCGATTCCGGTAAAAGGGGGGGGGGGGGGGGGTAGATTAGCTTGAGGGGGAGTACAGCTTAAGGGGAAGTAGAAACCATTGGTTCATTTTTTGTGGTTTATTTACAATGCGTTATTTTAAAGTTTTCAGTACTTTAGTTTAAAACTCAGTTTATCTTTAGCACTATGTGTACCTTGGTTTTTATAGCTATTTCTTGATGCTTTTAGTTTTCTATTGCTTTGTGCCTTAGTTTCTTTAATGCATCATGGGTTTGTTGGACATGCAATTAATTTTTGCACTACTCTTAATTGCTTGCATGTCCGAATGATCATTTACTAGTTAAATGTTCATTGTGGTAATTTCTTAATGACTATTCTTGTATGATCAAGTTATGCTATATGTTCTCATATCTCTTGTTTTATCTTGATCGCATTTTACTTGTTCTTTATACATGCCTTGTATTCTACTTGTCTCGTGCTTAATGAAGTTATTTGTTATATGCAAATGTTTCAGTATACAGGTGTATATGGTTCAAGTGCTTCATAGGTTTTAGATTTAGGTGTGAGTGAGTTTTGCCTCTATTCCCAAACTCACGTTTAAGTCTCAAGTCTATTTAGGGGTTTTGTCACGAAATAGCCAAAGGGGGAGATTGTAAAGTTGTGATTTCCAGCTAGCCTTTGTTGGCTTTAATTCCATGCTAAATTTGGTTGTAATTCAGTCAATCATTTCCCTATATTTATGTGGGTTTAATTGTAAGGGATGAGTGTGAGAGATTGGTGAAGAATCAAGCATGCAATGAAGATCAGTGTAGTTTCACGACTAGCTCGCGAAAAGCTCGTGAGTAAAGGAACCGGCGAAAAGGCCACGTGTGAAGCACATGACTAGAAACTGAAGATGCCAACATATCATTTTGTGAGTACTTTGCGAGAAAGGCCATCTCGCAAGGTACCCGCGAAACTCTTTGTTTGGCAAAAATAAAGAGTGCTTTCCTAATTTCTTTACACACACTATATATACCCTCATTACTCATGAAATTGTAAGGAGTCATTTTCAGAGAGAAAACCCTAGCGAAACACTTGAAAGTTAGAAATTGTCATACCCACAATCATCTACACAAATTTTCTTAGTTTTCCTCTGCTCCTACCTCTCTATCTCCATATCCTTAAGAAGTTCTTAGCCCAAATACTTACCTCACCCATTCTGAGTGTTAAGAGAAGATTTGGTGCCTTTGGAAAGTATTGGAAGAAGCCATTGAGTGGCGGATGCAATTGGGCAAAATTACGGGATCCGGAAAGCTAGTGAAGACAAAACTCTGAGAAGTCTGTTGGTGGCAGGAGCTTGGAGGGCTCAAGTACATTGGGTAGATTAGGCTTGGAGGATCCTTTTGATATTCGTGTACTCCAACTTATTCACTAGTGGATCGATTTCGACTTGAAGGGCTGCGGAGAGGTTTTTCACCGAGTACTTCGGTTTTCTCTTCAGTAACACATCTCGGTGTTATCTTGTGTTTGTATCTATCTTCCTTACTTTTTAAGCTTTACATTTATTGCTTATTGTAGTTGCTTATGACTTAGAGTAGTATTACAGGTTTATTGTGTGTGCTTTACTCTTGTTCTGCACTTAGATAAGTTAGAGTAAAAGCAATTAAGCTGTAATTTAAAATTGGAGGTCTAAACAAGCATTAGTGTTTTCACACTAATTGAGCTTTCATTTATGATTTTGCATGCAAGCACATTTTTTTTAATTTTTTTGATAAACTGCATGCAAGCACATGGTATATGCCTAACAGCGAAAAACTTGAACTGACTTTAGACTAAGATAATTTGCCCCAATACATTGATTAGATCATTCCACTTGGAACCTTAGTTATGGTGTAAATTAATTGCCACCCCTTGATTTTGCTTTATAGAATTCATAAATCCCACAGGTTAAAAAAAAAAAAAAAAATCCTTATTAACATGTTATAAATTGTGAACCCAGGGAGTACAAACCTTGCCATAATTGTCAAAGTTTGTCTTGAGTATATACTCAATATTTGTAGGATCCGAGGTGTAAATCTCGTTTCGAAATGGGCTGAGTAGCCTGTGGGTTCTATGGTTTATGCCTGAGCATCCACATCAGTGGATGCATAAATGTGCATAAGTGTGCAAAATGGAAAAAAGTCACTAATTTTACACATTTTGAGCAAAAAAACACCCACATCAGTGGGTGTAAACTCGTGTATAAATGCACATTGCTACAGTACCCGTGTAAATTTACACGGGTACTGTAGCATGTGTATTTAAAATCTTAATAGTTTTTTCTCCTCTCTACCTGACTCTCACCTCCCTCTCTCTCAGGCGCACAGCACAGCTCTCTCTTTCTCTCATCTCATCAATTTTTCTTCCTCTAGCTTCTGCCGATCGCCATCGCCGCTGATGAGAACAAGGTCGAGCAAGCCGAGTCGCCGGACGAGTCCGTCGCCTACAACACGAATGGAGTTCTCCGACGGGTCCATCGCCTAGAATCTTGTGGGTTTTGATCCATTTTTGGTTGAGCTTGAGGCCGGCGGCCGTCACGAGGAGGCGGCGGTGCTACGAGGCATCAATCTTGCTCAGGCCGGAGGCCTCGATCTCACTCCGATTTGTTGGTTGTTGGTTTTTTTTTTTGGTTGATTGTGGGTGTGGGTCGGTGGGTTTTGATCTTGATCAGCGTGGATTTTTTGGTTCATTGGTGGGTTTTGATGATCTTGCCGCCGATTGGGTGGGTGATGATTTGGCTTGACTGGGTTTCGGGTTGGGTGGGTGATTAATGGGTTTGGGATTGAGTGGGTTTTCCTTGATGATGCTGGTAGGGTGGTGATGATGGTGGCTGGGTGGTGATGATGGTGGCTGGGTGTGGAGTGATCATTGGTAGTGACGGACTGTGAGTCTGTAAGAGAGAGGGGTAGTGAGGGAGGGAATAATAAAAAATTATAAAAGAATGAATATTTTATTGAATAAATATGTAGAATAGATAAACTGATGTGGGTGTTTTGTAAAAATGGGTATATAAAATAAAAAAAAAAGTAGGTTTTTTCATGTAAAATAGACGAGAATTTTGTATTCACTGATGTGGATGCTCTGAGGCTGTGATAATAAAAGTCTGCTTTATATAGAGATAGATGATCCGTACCTGGACTATTCAGCAAACCAAAAAACAAAACTAAAAATGACGTACAAAACTACAAATACAATAGACTTTTTGATCTTGATGGATAATAGTTGTGGTGGGCCATGGCCCATGTGTTGTGACGTGTAACTTTCCAGAAAAAAGTAATTTTTCTGATTTTCAACGAGTAAAGTTACTTTTTTCGGTAAATCCAAACTTTCCTTAAGAAATACAAACAAAAGAGTCTCTTGATTCAAGCATCCAAACAAATCCTCGGAGGAAAAAGTGAGTAATTAAGGACCAGACAACTGAAACCATTGCCAGAGAAGTTATTGTTTTTTCCTCGCTCATAATCTACGTAGGAGAAAATGAGCTTTTGCTCTTCTTTTTTTTTTTTTTTTTTAATTTAGTAATATGTTCATGTTTTGAAACTATTTAGGTTCGTGTCTTAGTTTTGAAATTCGATTTATAGAAAATCGAGTATAGGAAATTTTTTTTTATGGAACTCAAGCTCCACGAACTTGAGTTCCTTTCCTTTCAAGGAACTCGTGTTCGTGGAGCTCGAGTTCAATTAAAGGAACTCAAGTTACATGAAATCGAGTTCCTTTCAAGGAACTCGAGTTTCACAATTTTTTTTTTTTTTTATAAGTTTCATTTGGCATAACTCGATTTTAAACCAATCGAGTTTTCCATTGAAACTCGAATTTAAGAAAATCGAGTTTCAAAACAGGGACACGGATCTAAATAGTTTCAAAACAGGGACATATTGCTAGATTTAAAAAAAAGAAAAGGTAAAAGCCTAGAATTTCCCATAATCTACTACATCATTAATAATTTCAATAGTTAAGAGAGTTTCAACCTTAAGCATTTTGGTTGAAAACATCAAAAAGAAATCAATTGACTTACTTGTGCAGTAAGGCTTTTGTCTTTTTTGATTAACTTAAAATGAGTGATGTTAGTAACATTAATTTTTTAAACTCAAGTTAATTACTTTTATAAAATAAATAAATAAATATTTTTATTTTATTATAATTTCTATAAGAGAAATGTCATGTCATAATATTTTTACAATATTTTCACAACAAATTTAAAGTGACAAGTTGTTACCGGATGTTATTAGTGGGCAAAAAAGTAATTTTAGTGCTGGGTTCAAATTAGAACTAATAACAACTTACTACTTAGGATTTGTTGTGAAAATGCTGTAAACGTATCACTTCTTTTTTTACATGACACCAATCACTTTTACATAACTTGTCAGCGACCATGCAATGCACGGGAAAATATAACATATTATGATTTTTTTTCTTTTTCTCTTTTTTTTTTTCTTTTTGTTTTTAGGGGTCTAAATATGAAATTTAATGATTTTGAATCTATGATAGTTATTAATAGTTATTTTATAATTGTGTTTATACGAAACTATATACTCTAGTTATGTCAAGAAACTATATATTCCAATAGATAGGGATGGATCTAGAACTTAGAGTTAAGGGGGCAGCTTTGTTGCTGGTTGTGTGTAGTGATTTCGTCCTTCGACTCTACTGCTGCTTAGCCGCCTGTTTGGTGGAGGTGTTTGAGTATTGTTGTTCAAAATGACATGAAAATTGTGATTTAAAAAGTATTGTAAAAACACGTATTTAAAGTACTCATAATGCAAAAAATGTGTTTGGTATGTGTGTGTGTGTGTGTGCTTTTTTTTATTTTTAAATGATGACATGTAGTATAGTCAGTGGGACTTACAGTTTTTTACTTATTTGCAAAAGTGTCATTGAACAACGTTATTTAAAAACTAAAAACTAGTAAGAGGAGTTTTCTAAATTCAGTATTTAAAATCCTCAAAATGAGAAATATAACTCAAACACTCAAAAAAAAAAACTCTTACCAAATGCGTTGTTTTTTTTTAGGACCCATGATTTTTAATGTTTAAATACTGGAAACTGTTGTTTGAGTTAGCTTACCAAATAGGCCCACCTGCTGGTTGTTTAAAATTTTTTAAAGGGTTAGATTGTTTGTTTTGGATAAAATTGGTTGACTAGGCTTAATTTTTTTAAGTTTTACTATTGGCAATTTTGTTGTTAGACTAATTTTTTTGGGCTTTTATATTTTGTTTTAGATTGTGTCTTTAAAACGAGGAAAATGCTAGAACTACAAACTTTTTACAAATTGCTAATGTGATAAGTGATTATTGGTAAGTAAAAAAATAATGTAAATGGTGGGCCTAAATGCGAATCAATAAGAATTTGCTACCTTAACGGTTTATAAAAATGTTGTAGAAAAATTTGTGACTATAACAATACTTTTAAAAGAATCAATGATATTGTTAGGGAGACAAAAGTGTAATTTTATAAAATAAAATTGTTAAAATTAGTGCCCATATATATAATAATATATTTTAAAAAAATTTGGAGGAGTCATTGCCCCTCAAATTCAACCATGACTCCGTCCATGCCAATAGGTATAATGATTTTTTAATATATGGAACTATATATATATATATATATATATATATATATATATGTATATATGTATGTATGTAACTATAGTATTTTCCATGCACGCCTGCTCCTTTTATCTCTCCGAGTGAGGAAGGTAAAAGAATAGATAGTGGCAAATTGAATCTGTATAATGTGCACGCGTGCTCCTTTTATCTCTACTGTGCATGCATGAAATTGAATTTATTAAGGCAAGTTGTTAGTAAACTCACTACGTATTATAGAATAGACAGGGCCCGCCTTGGTCCTAGGCCATTTAGGCCATGGCGTAAGGCCCCTAACATAGAAAGGCCCCCAAATTAAAATGGGCCAGTAAGTTTTTTTTTTTCTTCTAATTAAAAAAAGAGTGCGAAACTTGCACATTTTTTTTTATCATATAGGTCTTATAAATTGATATGTCCGATCATAATAAGTAATTCAATATTCATTTATTCTTTTCTTGAAATGTTACATCAGTTTGTAAGTTTTTTAGTTTAGTATTTTCTCCACACACAAAAAAAAAAATTATGAATTAATAAAAATACAACACAATCACCAATTCACCATTAAGTGAATGAAAAATGCTAAAACTAATACAAATTTTATGACAAAAAACTTACAAACTGATCAAATTGTAGTAAACCTACCTGTGGTTTAGTCGGTTTTAACAAAGCCTACCCGTGGTTTAAAAAGTATCACTTAACCTACTTAAGGTGTCCTCTGATAGACAGCTGTAACTCATCTCTCCCTTTTAACCATTAAAAATGAGGGTAAATGTGTCTTTTTCATTATATTTTATGTCACTCTCCTCTTTTCTCCCCTTCTTCACATTAAAGATAAAAAATATAGATCAAAAAGTAAGTCAAGATAAAAAAAATTTCTTCATTTTTCATATACATAATTAGCACAAAGTTTTACGAAAGAGGGTAGACAAAGCAATTTTTCAAACCATAAAGTAATTTTAAAAATTTGAGTTAAAAATCTCCATTACAAAATGGGGTGCTCATTTTCTGGGTTGAATGAGCTAAATTCAAAACCCAAAAATGTATATGGAATGATGTGTTTAACGTTCTTACCTAATGCCCATTGCAATTGCCAAACATTCTTTTACAATGACAAGAAAACCAATACACCTACAGTCACAAACAAAGCCACAAATCCTCGTGAACATACAGATTCACTAGCCTTCCACTACAAAATCAAAAAATTGACTACTCAATTCTTCACAGAACAATTACAAAATAAAATTAATTGAATACAAATTGAGAAAAAGGTATCCATTAGTTTCCACATTCTACCCAATTTTCATTTGTTGATGCCTCACTAAATTGCAGCTCTTTCATTTTCTGTAGAAATTAACATCCAAAGGCATCAACGTTTTGACAACAAATATGAAATGGTTAAACCCATCCCCAAAATGTTTCCTCTTTGGAGCATGGAAAACTGGTGTGGGGCAGAGCAAGGCAAGGCAGAGCCGGAAATTTTTATCATCCCTATAACCCTATCAAACTAGTCATCCCAGATAACAATAAAAATGTGTAGGGGAAAAAAAGGCAAAATGATAGAAATTGATGGTAGTTAAATAAGTTGAAATGTTTTCTTTACAAAATTCAATTATTAATATTTCTTCTGATCAACCCGGAGCTTTATTCAAACCAAAGAAAACATCTTGCAATAGTAGGGCAACAAGTACAACCAGCAGCAAACAACTGTTCACAAGAACACTAGACTAGGACGTCACAACAACAGTAAGATACACAATCCACTCAAACTAACACTCGAAATAAGAGACAAACTAAAATCAAGAAGAAAGCTTTGAAAAGCTAAAATTTTCCTTCACCGATCCCCTCTAAATCAATCCAAGCGCCTCCATTAGAGTTTATGATGGTGTCCTAAAAGTTGCACAAAGATGGAGGCCTCCATCAATATGAAGTGTGAACATTGTCCTATAAGTTACATTTTTCGTATCATCAGCCAGTTTAAATCGGAAGAAGTGGAGAAGAGCAATTGAGACTATTTTCATCTGCATGTAAGCAAAGTCTTTCCCTAGACAAATCTGTGGTCCGGCCTGCATATATTAGCATAAGTGAAAAAATATTAGAAATGAAAGACATGTTTACATGTGGTAAGCACTCAACTAAATGATGATACAAACGTGAAATGCTACAAATTTGAATGGTGATTCAGATTGAAAGATTCCATTCTTTAGCCATCTTTCGGGACGAAATTCCTCCGCATCTTCTCCCCAAATACAAGGCATCCTGCCCATTGCATAAGCCATGTAGTATACCCCATCCCCTTTCTTCACTCTATATCCGTCAGGAAGAATGTCATCCATGTTTGCACACCTCCCATCCTTGAAGTACACCAAAGGGATCAAATTAAAATCTATCAAAAATATTACCATCATGGGCTTAGGAAGAAAAGAAAAATGTATAATTATGATGAAGTGCACTGTTAGAGCTGATGAGCAAGTAGGGGAAAAAAGAAAAGGAAAGGTAAAATATAATTAGAAAGTAAATTAGAACCTATCAAAGAAGAGTCTAAATTTGGTAAGGATAGGGTGTAAAACTCATATTTTACATCATCTAATAAGAGATTGCCACATTAGCTTTTTACTTAATATCAATACATCTTACAACACCTAATAACATCTCAATAAACCTCTAATTTGGTTGGATTTTCATATTAGTATTAGAATTGATTGGGTGTAGTTGTGCTTATTCTTTAATATGTGATAAGATGATGTGGTATGTTGAAATTGGAGGGTGTTAAACTTGGGTTTTACACCACATCCTTATAAGAATTTAAACTCATTAAAGAAATCCATAATTATTTATTAATAAATGAATAATGCTAAGAATACTGTTGTTCACAATCTTTTCCACATCTATCCCTGTGATAAGTTGTAACTACAGTAACCTCACTTTCACATAATTCTATTCTTGACACTACTTTTATTAGCAATAAAGCAAGTTGTAGCAGATGGTAAAATTAGTTTCAAAACTGAAAATGAATAAAGTTTCTGAGTTAGTTACGAAAGGAACTGCAGGGTATAGCCTCAAGGTCTCAGTCAATGCCGCATGAAGATAATGCATTTGATCTAGTGTTGCATTATTTATATTTGCCATGAAATCATCAAGGTTAGCTCCATTGTCTTGACTACCGGTGATGTCTTCCAATTCTTGCGCAACTTTTTCTTGTATTAGAGGGTTCTTGCAGAGCATATAGAGGAACCATGAGAGAGTGCTTGCACTTGTATCTTTGCCTGCGATTATAAAATTCAAAATTATGTCCCTTAGATATTGATCATTCATTTTGTATGGATTCCTTTTGCTCTCCACCATAAACCTTGAAAGTATATCCTCCTTGTCATTCTGGAAATCATTAAATAAAATCATCAAGATTCAACTAAACCAATAGTCCAGATTATCAAAGCTAGTGGTACATCTCATTGTACCAAAGTCCTTTAAAAGATAGATAGCAATGGAAGTTACAAATAGTCAAATACATCCTGGGTTTCCCCAAATAGGCATTGTCAGTTTGTCACAAATTTAAAACTTACGCAATCTTGTTTCACTTCTAGCAGTTCCCTCTTGGTCCTAATTACTCCATGCACAAAAGCATCAAGGATTTTGATTTTCTTCTTAAGGGCAGCTTCGGAGCCAATATTAAGAAACCTCTTCAGCTTCCAGAATGGATCGACATAGCGCCAATAGACCAAGGCATTTGAATCATCAAATGCCTTCATGAATGCAGTTCCCTCCTTGCTTGATCCCTCCAAGCAATTCAATTCTACCCCAAACCCAACTTTGAAAATTGAATCCAAAGTGCATCTCATTAGTATGTCCTACAAATTTAGAAGGAAAAAATATCTCACTTTGTAATTCTTTTACTTTTCTATAGTAAAATCAAGTGATGACAGCACACACTATGCGCTTGCTTCCTGTCTTGCTCATTTATCTGTGCTAGTAAATTTCATAATTAGTAAAATTCAGCACTCTTTCTTCTCAAAACCATTAGGCATGTATTTAGGTGATTTGTAGAACAATTGCTAATACAAACTGTTTTATATGAATTTGCTTTAATAAAACGTATGAGATGCACGTAATAGACTTAATTTAACATCTTACAATTAACAATTTCATATCCACATATTAATAAAATTAAAATTCATTCATAAATTTCTTCGATAGAAAAAATTTATCGTTTCTATGTTTAGACCTTCATCTAAATCAACCGATTTCTTTTCTACTATCATATCAAACTCCAATTGCATCACAAATTTGTCTCTTCCCTAGCACATAGTAATATTAATTAAAATAACATGTTCATAATTTATTCAGAGTAAAAAAAAAGTTAGACTGAAATATTATTTTTCAGGAATAGAAACCTAGGACACAAGACATGCTTTAAAGGTTAGTTACTTGCTTGCATATCAAAAGCTTGACCATCATCTGATAACTTGTGAACAACTCTAACCAGCTTAGTAGCGTTTCTCCTAAACACAGCAAAGCTATAATCTCTAAGCACTCTTGTGGAGAACTCAAAGCTCGCAAGCTTCCTCTGCTGCCGCCACTTGTCACCGTCCACAGCAAATATCCCCTGCCCAAAAAGATCAACCACAATATCCTGATTATACTTTCCTTTACAATACTTATCGAAATTGGTTTTTAAGATATGCTCGATGTTTCGTATGTCTGTCGTGTATGTCAGGCTTTGTCCCAGACCAAGGAGTCGAAAGGTTCGGTGTTTCTTTGCAGTTTCGGTATGGTAATCACAGAGTTTTCTGTAGTAGAAGAGCAGGTGGAAGACAGTGCCATGTACAGGCGGGTAGTTTGGGTTCTTGATTGATTGTCCGGTGAAAACTTTGAGTGCAATAATAGAGATGTTTAGGAAGAGAAGGAATAGTGAGAAGGCTATGAAGGTCAAGATGATGGTGAGGATATCCATAGTCTCTCTGTTTGTTTTACTTGTGAGTTGTTAGTTGTGACCGAAAGGATAAATAACATACTTCAGTTTTATCTCATAATGTGTGAAAAGGACGATGATCGCGATTCATTAGATACATTTTCTAACGAAAGACTTATGTGGACAAGAAATTGGTTCAATCATATTTTATAGTTTTTAATTTTATAACCTTAACAAATTGGGAAAGTTATTAAAAAAAAAAAAGGTTGTCACTATTCTATAATGTGAGAGATTTGTGCAACCTTTTCTCTGTCATATAAGGTAATGAAAGAAGCATATGTAATATACTAATATGATATATGTGTCATTATGCATAATGCTTTAAGTCATATGTGTCATTATGCATAATTCTTTAAGTCAGGCTGGCCCTTCTACTTGGCCAATTAGGCCATTGCCTAAGGCCCCAAGTGGAAGGGGGCCCCAACAGTTTGGAAAAAAAGAGGTATTAGAAAGAAAAAAAATGGTTCCTAATTAAATCCCAAAAAATATGCTCCATCCTTTTGACCCAAGAACATGAAGAAAATTCTTTGGTCTAAACAAAATTAATTGTCCCAAAAAATAACATCATTAACTTCTAGACAAACCTTAAGTGTGTGTGTATTTAACAATTAGTTTGTTTCTCAAAAAAATAATAATAATTATAATTATAATAATTCTACACAAACCAAAATTTACAACCAAATAAAATGCAAATCCGGTCTAAAAAATTATAAAACAATCACAAATAAATATAGGCGAAAAACACATTTTAGTCCCTACATTTTCAGGCGATTCCCATTTTAGTCCCTACATTTTATTTTTACTGCTTTTAGTCCCTATCTTGAAAAACGCTTCCCGTTTTGGTCCCTGCCGTTACTCATTTAACAGAAATATCCTACGTGGCAAACGGTCCAACAGTAAATGCTGACGTGTCTATTAAAATAATATTAATAAAAAATTGCATTTTTAAAAATGCCACGTCAGCAATTTAATTTTTGAAAAAAGCCACATCAAATAAAAATAATATAAAAATTTCTAACCTAATTATTTTAAAAAAAAAAGAAAAGAAATTAGTTAAATTAATTTTTTTTCCTTTTTTTTGGAAGAACATGAAGAATGTGTTCTTCATTTTTCTTCCCCAACTAAGCTTGCCCAGAAAATTAAAAATTAAAAATTTACTTTTCTTTTCTTGCATTTTCTTAGCCAATGTAATTAAGGAATCTAATGTATTGCATTTTCTTCATTTGTATTGCATTACAAATTTATTTTTAGACTACACCATTCTTGGAGACCAAATAAAAATAGAGCAAAGATTCAAATTTTAACAATCATTTCTGGTGTTCTCTTTTCAGTCAAGTTATCAAAATAGCAAAAGAGTAAGCACGAATAGAACATAGAGCATTTCCATATCAGATCTGATGCAAAACCCAAAAGATAAACTAGATCTAGAACTTAAATCAAATCAAAATCTAATCTAAAAAAGACAGACACAAATCTAAACGAAAATGTCAAAAGACAATGTTTTTAGTTATTACCTTGCTCTTGGTGACGGAGTCATTGACGTTAATAGCAGGGAACAAGAGGGTACCATTGCTCTTAACTCAAGTGGTTGTCTCTTCAGACACACCAACCAATCTTTGCTTCATCTTGTGGTACCTCTTGGGATCTGTCTTCAACCCATCTCTGATAATGGTCAGCACAATCTGGAACTCGGCATTGTCGGCGGAAGCTGGGTCCGGAAGAGTCCCGTTCTTCTCAAACAACTCCTCGGCCTTAACGCCCTCGTGGATGAGCAAAGTGGCGTCACCACCGTCATCGACTATGAGATCGGCCTTAACCCATCTCTGATTGCTCTATTTTTCTTTTCTAATTTTTTTAATTTTCTGGGCAAGCTTAGTTGGGGAAGAAAAATGAAGAACATGTTCTTCCAAAAAAAAGGAAAAAAAATTAATTTAACTAATTTCTTTTCTTTTTTTAAAAAAATAATTAGGTTAGAAATTTTTATATTATTTTTATCTGATGTGGCTTTTTTCAAAAATTAAATTGCTGACGTGGCATTTTTAAAAATGCAAATATTTTTTTTAAATATTATTTTAATAGACACGTCAGCATTTACTGTTGGACCGTTTGCCAAGTAGGATATTTCTGTTAAATGAGTAACGACAGGGACCAAAACGGGAAGTGTTTTTCAGGATAGGGACTAAAAGCGGTAAAAATAAAATGTAGGGACTAAAATGAGAATCGCCTGAAAATGTAGGGACTAAAATGTGCTTTTCGCCATAAATATATTATTGATAGTTGTTAGGGACATATTTGATATAATTGGCTAATCTTTTAACAAAACGCACTTTATTTATAATTGGGTAGATCTAGGATGAGTTTAGTACTTCAAGAAACAAATGTTCAAGTTAAGTATTAAAGCCATCCAAGTCTGACCAAGAAACAAGTGAAGGAAGTGCTGTTCATTAAAGCTCGACAAAAGTCTCGATAGAATACTTTCTATCGAGATTTAATGTTGAAGCTCGACACAAGTTGTATCTATCAAGAATTACAAAATCATACTTTCCAGATCTGATTACACGCATATTCCTATGTATTTATGTAGGGTTTCTTTTCTCACAACCCTAGACATATATAAGGATTATTTTGAAGGCTGTCGCGCATGCGATTGTGTGACCGGAATGCAAAAAGTGACCTAGTTCATCATTCTCTCTGTAGAAGCTACAGTGTCTTTACCCTAAGGGTTTTGTGACCAAGGAGCTTCCTGATCTTCATTGTTGATGAATTGAAGAACTTTGCAGCCAATATTCTTCTTCAAGTTGGTGAGTTAGTCACGTACTAGGATCCGTGCATCATTGGTTAGTCACGTACTAGAATTCGTGCATTGAACGGAGAGATTGCCTCTACAATACAAGTCCAATTGGGTATTGGGGTAAGGGTTTAACTGTAGGTTGGTATTTCGGGATAGGCCAAAGGATTTGGTAAGATTCCTTATACTTGTAACTGCTTGTGATTGATAATAGTGGATTCTCGAGAGTGGTGACCTTAAAATCACTCGGTAGGGTTTTGCCTCGGTAGTTTTCCCCATTCATAAACAAATCACTTATGTCAAATTTAATTTCCGCTGCATTTAGTTATTTGGTGATTTGTTTGTGCTACCACGCCATTGCATGTAATTGAACTTAATTAACTAACTTAGGTAATTAATTAATTTTCAAAAGGGTCAATTCATTTTTGCCCTATCAATTTTGCCCTATCAATAGTGTTTCTTTTATTTGTAAATACTGTTTGATTAGAAATGTCTATTAGAAAATATGCATCTCGATATAAAAACTTAAAAAGAAAAAAAATTAATTGAGTCTCAAAAAGGATCAATGGATAATTTTTTTATTAGTAATAAACAAATTACAACACATATTTAGATAAAAATATCACAAATGAGCAAGAAATTCACCAAAAAGAGTTAGAAGATAATGAATTTATACAATTGCAAGATAACAATGAAAATAACCATAATGATGTTCAATTTTGCAATACAAAAAATCTTGATAATGAACTTCAAAGTAATTTATAATGATGAAAATCTCATAAATATTGAAGAAGTTTACCAAAAATAGTTAGAAGATGACGAAATAGTACAATTGAAAGATACAACGAAAATAACCATAATGATGTTCAAATACATGCATTACTTATAGAATTTTACTAACAATATCTGTTACAATTGTTGCTTTTATAGAAAGAAATTTTTTTAAATTAAATTTATAAAATTATATCTAAGATCAACAATGTCCTAAGAAAGATTAAGTGAATTAGCTATATTATTGAAAAACAAATGTCAGAAGAACTTGAATGCAAAAATTTAATTAGTCAATTTGCACCTCAAAAGGTAAGAAAAATATATTTTAAATTAAATATATTATAATATAAAAATATTAATTATTTTAATTAATACATAAATATAAACAAGCTTTACTCTAATTGTCGTTGTAGACTCCAAAATGTCTAGGGCCGGCCCTGGCTTTAACCCCGATGAGGAGGATGTATTATGATATATATGCGTCATCGTGCATAATGCTCTAACCCCGAGAAGGAGGATGTATATATCCCGATACACGAGATACTTTCTCCAATAATAAATTCATGTGAAAAAGATGTTGATCTAATCACTACTTATTACCTTAATAGACTGTGGAAATTGTTGCAAAAAAATGTTGTATCTATCATATAATGTAATAAAAGTTGAAAATGTCATGTTAAAAAATGAGAGTTTTCATATGTTCATAGTCAATGAAAAATTACACGAAAATGATAAAAATAACAACTCACATTTTAACTCTACATGATGCATAGGAAAATGTAATATAATTATTTTTTATATAAAATTTGTAGGTTAAATTATTTAAAAATATTTTCTATTTTTATAAGTTTTATTTAAGGAAATATATAATCTGTTTTGCATTCAACAACAATGCATATATATATATATATGTATGTATGTATGTATGTATGTATGTATGTAAAGCGTAATTTAATAAAACTATATATTTAAATTACATAATTATAATATTTTTTTATATAAATGGAGAAAATGTTATTAATATGATTTTTTTTTTTTTTAAATATACCGCAATAGATTAAGTAGTTTGAACATATACAAGAATATTAGGGGAAAAAAAATGTACACCCCTATTCAATGGAACATATGTAACATGTTACATTAAGTCTAGATTAATATATAAGTTTAGAATTGTAGCATTTTTTATTCTTTCCAAATATAAGTTAATTCCTATATTATTGAAACTTAAATTTTAAGGTAATCTTTTGAATATTTATCATTTTTTTAAAATTTTTTTAGGGCTCATTTCTCTAATTTATAATGTATTTTTTGTTTGTATTTTTTAGCCCAAATTTTAAAGAGTTTGGCCCAAATAGAATAAAATTTTGTACTTTTCAACCAAAAAATTAATTAATTTTTGAGCCAAAAACTTAAAAGGCAACATACAAAAAGATATAATTTAAGGCCTATTTAGTCCAAAATGGATCAAAGTGGATCAAAATGGACCAAAGTAGACCGCAATAGACTGAAATAGACCAAATGCAAGTTGTTAGTAAACTCACTACGTATTATAAAATAGATAGTGACAAAAGTCGTTAGCATTTTAAATTCCTAATATGGTGAAAGACGAAGATGAAGACAATCATTACCTTATCAACAATGGTACTCATGGGATGCAGGCCCTCAAGGCTACATTCATGCTAATGGTGTAACTCGCGAGTGTCGACCGAAGTTTGAATACTAATCATAATCGTGCTAACAATAGATATATCTCTCATAGAGTTGAAGCTCACTAACAACCTATTTGGAAGCTCATCCTAATTCCCTGTTTCCATAGGTCCGGGCCCAGCGGGTAGAGAATCACTATGGTCACGCCCACGTAGAAGACGCCAACTTAGTCACCCCCTTCTACCTATTTTTCATTCATAAAAAAAAGTAAAATAATAATAATAATAATAATAATAATAATAATAATAAACAACCTATTTGGAAGCACACATTGCTTAGTATTATTAGGAATAATGATAATAAAGGTGAAACTCATAGACAACCCATGGTAAGCACATTTTGTTTTGTACTATTAGTAAGGATTATAAATTTTATAAAAGAATTGCAACTCTTGATGGTAATTATTAAAAGGAAGATTTTAATGATCGATTGCTTGATCTAGATGATTTCTTTGATTCTATGGATATTCCTAAGGAGATAAAAATTCAATTCAATTTGTGTAGGCTAAGCTGAAATGCCTTATATATTATTGGTGGAAAATCAACACAATTTTATATAATTCAATGACGTCAAGATTGAATTTGGTCGTATCCAAGGATTGAAAACAATAAACAAAAAAAAAAAAAAAAACTTACAATTGAGTCATTGACTCTCTTTTTTGCCTTGGAATGAAGTGATATTGTTATAAACAAGCCAGGCTGGTAGCTAGGCTTACTAATTGAAAAGTTCATACACGAGGAATTATATTGATCAATTATATTCAACATTAAGAGAAGATGATCAACAATACATAGTCAAGTTTTGAAGAAATTATGAAGTAATTAAACTCATCCCCAACCTGTTTCCTCTTAGGGGCAAGGAAAACTTGTGTGGGGCAGAACGGGCAAGGCCAGGCAGGAAATTTTTACCATTCCTATAACCCCATCATACCAGCCATCCCAAATTACAATGAAAATGTGCAGGAGAAAAAAAGGTAAAATGATAGAAAATGATAGTTGTTAAATTAGTGGAAATGTATTCTTTACAAATTTCAATTATTAACATTCTTTTTGGATCAACACGAAGCTTTATTCAAACCAAAGAAAACTTCTTGCATCAGCAGGGCAACAAGTAAAACCAGCAGCAAAGAACTGTTAACAATAACACCAGACTAACATCTCCTAACAGGCAACAACGGCAAGATACACAATCTACTCAAACTAAACACCATAGAGGAGACAAACTACAAAACAAACTCAAAACAAAAAGAAAGCAATGAAAAGCCTAACTTTTCCACAAAATTACAAGCACTTCCACTTTCATATATTAGAATTTATGACAGTGTCCTAGTGTTAAATTACCAATTTTTCCAAAAACTTGAGCTATTAGGATATGGTAAATTTAATCATTTAACCACATAATTCAAACACTTCCCCTCACGTGTGAGCCGAAACTACCTTTTAATAGGTGAAACCCAACATGTAGAAATTTAAATGGGAGGTAGAGTGGAAGAGACAAGGATCGAACTCAAAATCCCATACTCTGATACCATGTTAAATTACCGATTATCCCAAAAGTTTAAACTATTAAGATATGGTAAATTTAATTATTTAACCACACATATTTCTAACACTCCTCACATGTGGGCCGAAACTATATTTTAATAGGTGAGTGAAGGAGACAGGAATCGAATTCAAGATCTCCTGCTCTGATACCATATTAAATTACTAATTGTCCCAAAAGTTTAAGCTATTGGAATATAATAAATTTAATAATTTAAACACACAATTCTAACACCTAGAAGTTGCACAAAGATGGAGGCCTCTATCAATGTAAAGTGTGAACATTGTCCTGTAAGTTACATTTTTTGTATCATTAGCTCGTTTAAATCGGAAGAAGCAGAGAAGAGCGATTGAGACTATTTTGCTAAGTAGAAGAGCTGGTCGAAGACCATGCCACGTATGGATGGGTTCTTGATCGATTTTCAGGTGAAAACTTTGAGTGCGAGAATAAAGATATTTAGGAAGAGGAGGAATAGTGAGAAGGTTGAGAAGGTCAAGATGATGGTGAGAATATCCATCTCTGTTTGTTTGACTTGTGACAAAGGGCAATTCATACATAGTCCCGAAACAGTGTTCCGGGTTCTCACATAGGTAGCTTGCCCCTTATGTGAGAGCCCAGAACACCGGAAAGATTGCTCCAAGACTACACATGTTTTTTCCAAGGATAGGACAATTCTTACATGGCCCCGACGCCATACCTCAGACTTTCACATAACATAGGTTTATCTCATAAAGTGTGAGACTTACAATCATTTGGAAACCATGATGAGCTATGAGAAGGATAGTGCATGAATCACGTTTCATTAGATTTAGATACCTTTTCTAATGATAGACTTATGTGAACAAGAAATTGCTCCCATAATATTTTATTAAAAAAAAGTAGTCAATATTCTATAATGTGGAAATTTTGTGCAACCTTGTCACTATCATCAATCAATATCAATCTATATCTATATGTATCTAAAAGGTGAAGCATAGCATTTATTGATGCTATGCTCCAGTTGAGCCACATCATCAACCATGTCAGTTTTTTTTTTTTTTTTTTTTTTTTTCCTTCATTTTTTAAACAATATTAATATATATAAATAAATAGTGCAACTTTACACATTACCATGAACAACCTTAACATTCTTTAACTCATTAAATCCAACTCACCATTAATTTAGCATTCTTCCAATTCTCAACTCTTCATTTTCCCCTCCAAAACCGTTTCGCTCTTTTGAAGTTCAAACCCTTCAATTGACACTCATGTAATTAATTATGTTATTTTTAACACTATAAATTTTCAATTGCTCTCTCTACCTCCGCAAAAGTTGCCAAAGTGGCATCAGATTTGGAAAGTCCCTTTGAGGTTTGTCCTTTCCCTTTTTATTTTTTCTTTTCCCCCGACTTCGGTTTTTCCATTGGATTTCTAAAGTTTGTGGATGATAAGCTTTTTTGTGGGTTGCCGACAATGTGATCACTTTGGGGCTATGGGTGGCTAGGATTGGTTTGTCAGTTATGAGAAGGGTTTTCGAGAATTAGAAATCTCTACAACAACTTCTTACTTCATATTCATGTTGTACAATTTTTATTTTATATTTGTGTTTTACCCGTTCAATTTGTTTATCTTTGATATTTTAGTTTTCTTACATTTGACATTTGTTTAACTCTATGTAAAAAAAGGAAGAAAAGAAAACCAAAGTTTAATGTATTTACCTATGATTGTTTTGAAACAATAATAGAGTATACGCTGTAATTATACTCCAATTATTACTTTCATATTTTTTGACTCAATGATTCTTTTTTGTTGTCTAACCTTTCTCAATTTCTGTTTGGCTTCCACAAATATTCTGTTTAACACACTTTTTCTTATTATGTGCAGCACATAATAATTTGACCTTGCAGTTCAATAGACAATAAAAAATCTACCTCAAAATTTTGGTCATGAGGAAATAGAAAATCTCAAAACATGATTGGGGGTTTAATTTTTATCTGATTTTGATAATGCTAAATGTGGAATTTGGTTCTTGCAGGGTTTAGGATCATTGACCTAGATACATGAGAGTTTGACAATGAAGGTTTCTTAAGTGGCCAAAGACATCTCTAAGGAACTTTAAGAGAAGAAAGAAAGTTTTTTTTTTCAAAACTTCCATTATTATATATAGTATAGATATGTATAGATATTGTTTTTGGTTTATGATTCTTCATTGATTTCATGATTTAGTTATTAAGAAAAACCCAAAATAATAGAACGGAAATGGATAATACTTTTAAGAATATTTCAACTTTTAAGGAGAACAAATTATTTTTAATAATTTTTAGAGAATAAATTGTACATTATAACGTATTATAAAATAATTATATATTCCCACGCATCGCGTGGGTCTGCAACTAGTATATATATAAAAGTAGAGACCTCATACGAGAGTGTATAAGGTCTTGCCAAGTGGTGCTCTAATTTTGCATTTAGCCTTTTTTTTTACCTCTTTCATTAAGTTTTTCTATATTAATACGTGTTGTGATGGTCCCAAGCGTTTTCAGTTTTCTATTAAAAAGTGAGAATACACAATTTCACCGATTCGCCAATATTTCATTTTTTTTTTCTTTTTTGATGAAGTTTCATACTTTTCTCACAACCCATAATTTTGAGAAAAGTTTGTGTTCTAGAAATTTTCTTAGCACAATCCTTCATACGGTCCCATTATTTTTTCAAAGAAGACCTTTCTTTTGAAGAAATTGTTTAATGCAATCCTTCTATGTACAACTCTCTCTTCTTCCCTTTCCCTTCCCTTACTTTTTCCTCACTTCTTTCCTTTTCATCTCCCTTACAACCAAACAGGATATTAGTTTCCAAATTCAGCTAATAAAAAAAAGTGTTTTGAGGATGGGGTGTAAAATTCATGTTTTATACCATCCAATAAGAGATGTCACATCAGCTTTTTACTTAAAACTCAGTACATCATACCACAATTAATAACATCTTAATAAACTCCCAATTTGGTTGAATTTTCAGATGAGTATTATAATTGATTGAGTGTGGTTGCTTTTATTCATAATACGTGATAAGATGATGTGGCATGTTGGAATTGGAGGGTGTAAAACTTGGGTTTTAAACCACATCCTTATAAAATTTAATCTTTAATAAAAATACATAAAAAACATGTTTAATTACCGTTTTGGTCTTTAACACTTGTACTATGTATCAAAATGGTTTTTAACATCTTAAACGTGTCAATTTTGTTTCTAAACTTTTGGTATTGCGTCAAAATAATCCTTATTATTAAGCGGTACATGAAAAGAATTGATGTATCTAACATTAATATCAAAATAATATTTTTATGCCATCTAAGCTATCCTTTGAATTATCACGTATCCTTAATTAGAAAATAAAATAAAATATTTGAAAATATATTAATTGCATCTCCATAAGTAAATGAGATGTCATTTTATTAATAGAAATTGAAAATTTCTTTTCATTTCTTTTCCTCTGCTTTCTCGGCAACCAAATGGGGTTTAAGTCTTGAATTTTTAGTTAAAGTGCTCATGAACATCATCTAAAAAACATACTATTTACCTAATTTTAAAATGAAAATTAAAAAAAAAACAAAAGCCAAATGTCAATTTTTTACATTATCATTTTTTTAAGAAGTTAAAGTTAACCAATTATATTATAAAAATCTTGTAAACTAACATGGTAATGAATATAATTCGTGTCATGTCAACAAGGTAATAAATAATTTCCTAATTATTTTTCTATTTTGTGTTTAAAAATTGATACATTCATTTAATAAAAGTAGTGTGTAACCCCGTGCATAGGCACATGTACATTTAAAAACAATTACAATTATATAATTATATAATTATATATATATATATATATATTTATATATATATGATTTAGAATCTAATTGGATCTAGACTCTTTGGTTTTTGTACGAAATAATTCACTTGCTACAAAAATTAAAATATTAAATGAGATACATGTGCAAAATTGACCTCTAATTAAAATTCAATTTATAATCTAATTGAATTTAAACTCTTTGATTTTTGCACCTAATAATTCACTTGACACACAAATTTAAAAATTAGATGAGACACATGGTGCAAAATTAGACTCCAATTTAGAATTTAATTAAATTTTCTATCAGTTTTGGCTATATATATGTGTGTGTGTGTGTGTATAGCAACCTACCATCACTCTATTTAAAATTACATGTTGTTCATTAAATCATAGTCCCATATATGGAACTTTTTTAGGAGCAACTATCTCATCAAAAAAACCATCTCATAAAAAAAAAATAAAAAAGTTGGTATATTGCAATGTATTTAGAATGGTGAGTCCATCGGTATTTGGAATCAATGTTTTTTTTTAAAAAAAAAACTTAAATTGGACACGTGGTGCAAATTTAGACAACAACTGGAATCCAATTTAGAATCTAATTGGATTTTCTCTCAGTTTTAGCTTTAATTTTATATATAGAATGGTTATTGGCCTGTATGTTGCATGATTTTTTTTGGTATGATATTTTTTGGTAAATATTATGACTAGAGAACATTTTTTTGGGAAAAAAAACTTCTTTCATTTTTATGTAGTGATTTTAAAAAATACAATGAAGGGTTTTATGATAAATTTTGTTAATTTTATGAAATACATTTATATAAAATAAAACTCATAAAATGCATAAGATATAAGTAAAGGTGTAATTCATGACTACGCATGAAAGTTATTGTATTTTTTTAATTTCTATTAGATAGATCACATTTTTTAAATAAACTAAACAACCATTTCATCACCCCGTTAAGCACGAAATTACTGGAATGTTGTTAGTTAGTACATGATTGCCTGATAAACAATATTGCGTAAAAATTATTTTAATTCTATTTAAGAAATTTTTTGTGAAATTTTCATTTTCTTGTCCATTTTTTTAATCTAATAGATTTAATTTTCACATTAGTTTAATTGAATAGTATTGTGTTTATACTTTTTTTCTTAACTACAATTGATAATTCACAAAATGAGTAAACAACTTATTGAGTATTGCAAAAGATACAAATATGAACATTAACATGAGCATGAACATGAAGGGAGATTTCTATTCATTTTCTTGAAGAAAAAAATGTATTTACAGAAAATTCCAAACTTTATTAAGTAAAGAAGAATCAAAGTTATAGATAGCAAAATCAATAAACCAAAAATTTTAGGAGCCTAAGAGGAGCCATTACTCATTTGAAACAATCCAAAATACTCAAGGACTAAAAAAAAAACCCATCCACTCCACACTTCCATCACAACTGCTTTAGCTCAAGGAAAAATATATATATCTCTATATCTTTTTTTTTTTTTTTTTTTTTATAGAAATAGTTACAATATGCTACTAACCCCGCAACTTAAACCTTTTTTCCTTGACTCCTGCAATTTGAACATTTTCTCCCTTAAACCCCAGACACTTTGTGTATGGGGAGGTGCCAATTCAGCTACATGGCGCTCAACATATATATATATATATATATATATATATATATATATATAATAAATATAGAACTTCTTTAAAAAAAAAATTAATATGTTTATCATAATTAATGGAAATCCTAATGGGTACTTCACTTGAGCATATGTGAAAAAGGCATATACATACCACAAATGGTAAAGGAGAAAGAAAAAGTTGCTAATCCCTTTTAATATGGTTAATTGCTTTGCCTTAATCAGTTGCCCAAACAATATACTGCTTATTCATACCACAACCACAAATGACAATGCAGCATTAGCCATCTATAATTGCTAATCTGAAAGTACAGAATTATTTAATAGCTCTACCTTCGTTTCTTTTGGCTAATATGTCTTTACTGAATCAAAATCAAACCACAAAAATCACCAAATTAGAGTTTAAAATTATAATAAAATTTTTAAAAGAAATTTAGGCACAATTGCACAAAAATTCCATGTAACTAAGTCACACTTAGGAATATTGGACCCTTTTTCCTTTGTATAAATAGAGGGGTCCCAATGGGATGAGGGGGCTAACAATTTTCTCTCCAAAACATTTATTGTAGGTACATAAAAGTTTTCCATTGTAAACTTTTCACGATTAAAGAACATGACTTGCCAACTAATCAAACTAGAGTTTTTAGTACCTACAACAATTTCACAACATCAAGAACAAACCCCAGTTTATATAGTGTCAAATTCCACAGTCTTCTGTTACATCAAATGAGTGTTTAATTTTTCTCGCAAAGTATTGAATAGTAAAGCTTCTGGGCCATAGTCTCAATTACAACTCTCAATCATGTTGGACTTGGATGACACCTATCAACACCGTATCATTATGAGATGTAGAAAAAATTTGGAGTATACACAACATTTAGTGTGGATGGGAAGAAATTTCATCCTATTCCAATTGGTTAGTTTAGTAAGGGATCATTTCCAATTTAAGGATCCTAGAATTTTGTATACAAATAATAATCAAGGAAACTTCCGCCTAAAATAAGTCGGACTTTTAGCAAGAGAGAAAATTGATGTCTAGACAAATCAAGCTAAGGTCGACCAAAATGGACCATATTCTTAATTTCTTATCTCTATTTGTTCCATTTACAAGACTAACAATTAATGCTTGGCGTATAAAAGTTGAACATCTTATCTAAAGTCCATCCTCTGAAAGCTTGAGAAAAAATTCATTTAAACCAACACAATATATAAATTTTAAAGGAATCAAAGAAAAATTGTCAAAAATAATGAAAATTTAATCTATGCTTAAATTCTTATAAGGATGAACACAATAGCAATATCCTTATTTTTAAAAAAAAAAAAAAAAATCTATGCTTATTTTGTACGAATGATAAAGTCCTATCACAAAGTTTTTTGAGACTCATGTTGATTAGTGATTAGGAGCTATAAAGGAATAATCATCTGTGTATATATATATATATATAAGCAGAGATCTCATGCGGGAGTGCATGAGGTCTTGCCAAGTGACGCTCTAATTTTGCATTTAGTATTTTTTTTACCTCTTTCATTAATTTTTTTTTTAATTGTTACCCAAAAGTTTACATTAACTTATTTTACTATTATATCATTAGTCTCTCATTAATTGCCTAAGCTTACATCGCACATTTTTCTCTTTTTCATGTCTTTTAGCATACCCACCATTTTAATATTTTAAAAAAAGCAAAAAAATAATAATTAAGGACTAATAGTAATAACTAACCAGATAAGGCCTTGGAGAGAGATAGGGAGACACAAAAATGTTGTGGATTGTTAAATAAAACGCATTGTTTCACTACAAAATCAAAATGCATTGTTTCACTATAAAAGACCTAAGACTGACAAAACATTTGAAAGAGAGAGAAAAAGAAATCTGAAGGGCCGCCGCCTCCGTCATATTGGCCCCCTACCACCATCAAGACGTTGAAACCCCTATGGGTATTTTTTTTTTTTCTTTTTAATTAGGGGATTAAATATGATTTAGGTTTGGGTAATTTGGTTGGATAGTTTTTGTTTTGGGTATATAAGTAGAGAGAATATTTGGTACGCAATGTAAAGTCATATTCTACCATGGTTTTAAATCATCTATAAGACATGTGCATACACACTTGCCCGCACCATGTTTTAATGTCGCACTATCAATGAGTGGAAGACAGTGAGAGAGTTGGACATACATTTATTTCATAGTATAAAATATGTGAACACAACACAAATTATTTGATTTTCATGGTCCCGTTACTTTTTTGCAGTTATTTTTGGTTTCATGATGTAAAAATAAATAATAAATAAATAAAATAAATTTAATCTTACCTTGAGAAGGCTATAAATATGCGGTGAAATAATAATTATAAATTGCACACACATAACCATTATAATTATTTAGTTCAAGGAATGAGTAAAAAATAAAATTTGGAGGAATATTGTAAAATAAAAGTTGTTACAAAATGTCTCTCTCTCAGAGACCTCATGCAAGAGTGCATGAGGTCCTGCCAAGTGGCACTCTAATTTTGCATTTAGCCTTTTTTTACCTCTTTCATGAAGTTTTTTTTTTTTTTTTAAATTGTTACCCAAAAGTTCACATTATCTTATTTTATTGTTATCTCATTAATTGCCTAAGCTTGCACTACACCTTTCACTATTCTTCATGTCTTTTAGCATACCCACTGTTTTAGTATTTTTGAAAAAAAAAAACCACACAAAAAAAGTAAGGACTAATAGTTATAACTAACGAGATAAGACTCTAGAGAGAGATAGAGAGACACAAAAATGTTGTAGATTGTTAAATAAAAGGCACTATTTCACTATATTACCAAAATAAAATACCTAAGACTAACAAAACATTTGAAAGACAGAGAAAGAGGAATCTAAGGGGTCACCACCTCCGTTATACTGGCCTTGCACCACCATCAAGACACCGAAACCCCTACGAGTAATCTTTTTTTCTTTTTAAATTAGGGGCTTAAATATGATTTAGGTTTAGGTAATTTGGTTAGTTAGTTTTTGTTTTAGGTATATAAGTAGAGAGAATATTTGGTGCGCAATGTAAAGTCATATTCTACCATGGTTTAATTTTAAATCATCTATAAAATGCATGCATACACACTTGCCCACACCATGTCTTAATGTTGCACTATCAATGAGTGGAAGACAGTCAGAGAGTTGGGTATACATTTATTTCATAGTATGAAATATGTGAACACAACACAAATTAGTTTATTTTCGTGGTCCCGTTACTCTTTTGCATTTATTTTTGGTTTCATGATTTAAAAAAATAATAATCTTACCTTAAGAAGGCTACAAATATGTAGTGAAGTTACTAAACCAACTTTTAATAACTCAAAATGTATATGTTTCTTTACTCCAATTTAGTTTACTTTTTCTTTATAATTTATGTACAACATTATTCAAAACTATTTTACATAAAATATCACAAAATTATTCGTGCATCGCACGGGCAACTTACTAGTATAATGTAATGAAAGTTGCATATGTAATATGTGTCATTGGCATGCTTCAACCTTGAGAAGTGGATGCATGTATTACAATACACAAGATACCTTCTCCAATGATAAATTCGAAAATGTAATATAATTATTTCATAAGAATATAATATAAAAAATTTGTACGTTAAACACTACACATGTTATTTAAAAGTATTTTATATTTTTATAAGTTTTATGTAATGAAACATTTATAATATATATATATATATATATATAACCAGGATAGGATTCGAACCTAGAGGCACCAAAATTCTTTGTTTGAAATTTTTTGAAAATTGGCATGTCAACACTAGTGGTCTGTTTGGATAGAGGGAGAAGGAGGGAGAGTAGAGTAAATTTGGCCCAAAATTAGCCTATTTTCAGCCAACTCTACTCTACTTGCCTCCACTCCCTCTCCTTCTCCCCTCAATCCAAACAGGCCCTAGAGGTTGGCAATGTTGCATCATCAATATTATTTGCATTTTTCTCTAAAAAATATTAAACATTCTAGTTGAATTTCCTATAATCTATGAATAAATAAATAAATCATATTAATTATAAGAAAAAGTTTAGTTACAAAATAGGTTATAGGCTAAGGCACAACCTTACTAAATAAAATAAACATTACTACATATTTTGAAAATTTAAACATTGAATTGCATATTCTTTACACTCTTAATACACATGTCAAATTTTGTGTCAATCAAATATTATTTACTACTAGTCGCAGACCCACGTGATGCGTGGGAATATATAATTATTTTGTAATACACTATAATGTATAATTTATGCTCTAAAAATTATTAAAAATAATTTGTTCTCCTTAAAAGTTGAACTATTCTTAAAAGTATTATCCATTTCCGTTCTATTATTTTGGGTTTTTCTTAATAACTAAATCATGAAATCAATGAAGAATCAAAAACCAAAAACAATATCTATACATATATATACTATATATAATAATGGAAGTTTTGAAAAAAAACTTTCTTTCTTCTCTTAAAGTTCCTTAGAAATGTCTTTGGCCACTTAAGAAACCTTCTTCGTCAAACTCTCATGTATCTTGGTCAATGATCCTAAACCCTGCAAGAATCAAATTCCACATTTAGCATTATCAAAATCAGATAAAAATTAAACCCCCAATCATGTTTTGAGATTTTCTATTTCCTCATGACCAAAATTTCGAGGTAGATTTTTTATTGTCTATTGAACTGCAAGATCAAATTATTATGTGCTACACATAATAAGAAAAAGTGTGCTAAACATAATAATTGTCGAAGCCAAACAGAAATTGAGAAAGGTTACACAACAAAAAAGAACCATTGAGTCAAAAAATATGAAAGCAATAATTGGAGTAGAATTACAGTGTATACTCTATTATTGTTTCAAAACAATCATAGGTAAATACATTAAACTTTGGTTTTCTCTTCTTCCTTTTTTTACATAGAGTTAAACAAATGTCAAATGTAAGAAAACTAAAATATCAAAGATAAACAAATTGAGCGGGTAAAACACAAATATAAAATAAAAATTGTACAACATGAATATGAAGTAAGAAGTTGTTGTAGAGATTTCTAATTCTTGAAAACCCTTCTCATAACCGACAAACCAATCCTAGCCACCCATAGCCCCAAAGTGATCACATTGTCGGCAACCCACAATAAAGCTTATCATCCACAAACATTAGAAATCCAATGGAAAAACCGAAGTTGGGGGAAAAGAAAAAATAAGAAGGGAAAGGACAAACCTCAAAGGGACTTTCCAAATCTAATGCCACTTTGGCAACTTTTGCGGAGGTAGAGAGAGCAACTAGAAATTTATAGTGTTAAAAATAACATAATTAATCACAAGAGTGGCAATTGAAGGGTTTGAACTTCAAAAGAGCGAAACGGTTTTAAAGGGGAAAATGAAGAGTTGAGAATGTTAAGGTTGCTAAATTAATGGTGAGTTGGTTTTAAAGTTAAAGAATGTTAAGGTTGTTCATGGTAATGTGTAAAGTTGCACTATTTATTTATATATTAATATTGTTTAAAAAATGAAGAAAAAAAAAATCTGACATGGTTGATGATGTGGCTCAATTGGAGCATAGCAGCAATAAATGCTACGCTTCAGCTTTTAGATATATATAGATTTGATCTATAAACTTATATTTATGCATAATTTTAAACTACAAAAACTTGCAATTTAAACAATTTATTGATGACGTAGATATTAATCTTTAATTTTCAAGAAATTTTGCAAGAATAGAGGATATAAAAGAAGAAGATATAATCCAATTGTGGATTTATCAAAATGCATATCTAATAAAAAGATATTGAGTAAAGTTGTAGTCTAAGGTTACAACCAATTTTATTGCTAAACTTTGTCCTTAATTATAGCGATTTATAATCAATAACTTTGTAGCTCGACTAAAACTTCCGGGTGTGCCCAAGGAAAGCTCCAATCCCCACTCATGCTTGTTGTAGTACTATCGAATAAATGAGTGGCTCTAAACTCCTAGGTTCTTTGGTTGGATTGGGATTGGACCAATTCTTTAATCTTTTCACATTAAATTAAAAAAAAAATCAATTTAGTTATTATTTTCACATTATTATATATCTAATATCTTTATAATGATATATAAACACGCCTCCCTTTCCCACCTTCACTCACCAATTGATTATAGTTGTGAAGTGTGAACTTGAGAGGGGAACAAGAAGAATACAAATCCACTTTAGAATTGTTACTGCTATGATAATGATAGTGTGCCTTGATGATTCGTACATTTCTTCATTTATAATGGAAAGCTTAGAATCATCGAGCATAGAATATATAATCATACTAAATGTATTAGGGCGTGAAGATTTTTGTTTTTGTTTTTTTTTTTCAAAACAATATAAAAATAATTTTCAAAAAATTGAAATTAAAACTAGTTTTTAGGTAATAATTTTTATATTATATGTGTTTGTCTCTCCCTTTTAAAACAATTTTCAAAATACTAAAAACAAAAAAATAAAAATAAAAATTGTTTGTGAGACCATTTCTATTTTTGAGATTTTTTTTAAAAAAAAATTATAAAAAATAACGTATAGAATCTATAGATTACTTCTTCTTTTTTTCTTTTTTATTTTTTATAATGATAAGGGAATAGATCTCATGTTACTTTTCTTTTCTTTTTTTTTTTTTTTTTCATAATGATAAGTTTCAAATTTGAAGTGTGAGTATTCTTTTTAGGGATAATTGTAATAAACCCACCTGTGATTTGGCTAGTTTTAACAAAACCTACCTGTCGTTTAAAAAGTATCACTTAACTTATTTGATGTGACATCTGTTAGGTAGCCGTAACCCACCTCTCCTTTTCACCGTTAAAAATATGAGTAAATGTGTCTTTTTCATTTTATTTTATGTCTCTCTCCTCTTTTCTCTCCTTCTTCACATTAAACATTAAAAAAAATATCAAAAAGCAATTTTTTTTTGAGAGTGATCAAAAAGCCAGTTAAGATAAAATTTATTTCTTCATTTTTCAAATACATAATTAGCACAAAGTTTTACGAAAGAGGGTAGACAAAGCAAATTTTCAAACTATAAAATAATTTTACAAATTTGAGTTAATAATCTCCATTACAAAATGGGGTGCTCATTTTCTGGGTTGAATGAGCTAAAATCAAAACCCAGAAATGTATATGGAATGATCGATGTGTTTAATGGTCTTACCCAATGCCCACTGCAATTGCCAAACATACTTTTACAATGACAAGAAAACCAATACACCTATAGTCACAAACAAAGCCACAAATCCATGGGAACATACACCCACAGATTCACTAGCCTTCCACTACAAAACCCAAAAATTGACTACTCAATTCTTCACAAAATAAAATTAATTAAATACAAATTGAGGATAAAGGTATCCATCAGTTTCACATTCAACCAAATTTTCATTTGTCGATGCCTCACTAAATTGCAGCTCTTTCATTTTCTGTAGAAATTAACATCCAAAGGCATCAACGTTTTGACAACAAATATGAAATGGTTAAACCCATCCCCAATATGATGAAGTGGTTAAACCCATACCCAAAATGTTTCCTCTTTGGAGCATGGAAAACTGGTGTGGGGCAGAGCAAGGCAAGGCAGGGCCGGAAATATTTACCATCCCTATAACCCTATCAAACTAGTCATCCCAGATTACAATAAAATGTGCAGGGGGCAAAAAAGGCAAAATGATAGAAATTGATGGTAGTTAAATAAGTTGAAATGTTTTCTTTACAAAATTCAATTATTAAAATTTTTTCTGATCAACCCGGAGCTTATTCAAACCAAAGAAAATATCTTGCAACAGTACGGCAACAAGTACAACCAGCAGCAAACAATTGTTCACAAGAACACTAGACTAAGACGTCACAACAACAGTAAGATACACAATCCACTCAAACTAACACACGAAATAAGAGACAAACTAAAATCAAGAAGAAAGCACTGAAAAGCTAAAATTTTCCATCACCAATCACCTCTAAATCAATCCAAGCGCCTCCATTAGAGTTTATGACGGTGTCCTAAAAGTTGCACGAAGATGGAGGCCTCCATCAATATGAAGTGTGAACATTGTCTTGTAAGTTACATTTTCCGTATCATCAGCAAGTTTAAATCGGAAGAAGTGGAGAAGAGCAATTGAGACTATTTTCATCTGCATGTAAGCAAAGTCTTTCCCTAGACAAATATGTGGTCCGGCCTGCATATATTAGCACAAGTGCAAAAATATTAGAAATGAAAGACATGTTTACATGTGGTAAGCACTCAACTAAATGATGATACAAACATGAAATGCTACAAATTTGAATGGTGATTCAGATTGAAAGATTCCATTCTTTAGCCATCTTTCGGGACGAAATTCCTCCGCATCTTCTCCCCAAATATAAGGCATCCTGCCCATTGCATAAGCCATGTAGTATACCCCATCCCCTTTCTTCACTCTATACCCGTCAGGAAGAATGTCATCCATGTTTGCACACCTCCCATCCTTGAAGTACACCAAAGGGATCACATTAAAATCTATCAAAAATATTATCATCATGGGCTTAGCAAGAAAAGTAAAATGTATAATTATGATGAAGTGCACTGTTAGAGCTGATGACCAAGTAGGGGAAAAAAGAAAAGGAAAGGTAAAATATAATTAGAAAGTAAATTAGAACCTATCAAAGAAGAGTCTAAATTTGGTAAAGATGGGTGTAAAACTCATATTTTACACCATCTAATAAGAGATTGCCACATTAGCTTTTTACTTAATATCAATACATCCTACGACACCTAATAACATCTCAATAAACCTCTAATTTGGTTGGATTTTCATATAGGTATTAGAATTGATTGGGTGTAATTGTGCTTATTCTTTAATATGTGATAAGATGATGTGATATGTTAAAATTGGAGGTTGTTAAACTTGGATTTTACACCACATCCTTATAAAATTTAAACTCATTAAAGAAATCCATAATTATTAATTAATAAATGAATAATGCTAAGGATACTGTTGTTCACAATCTTTTTCACATCTATTCATGTGATAAGTTGTAACTACAATAACCTCACTTTCACATAATTCTATTCTTGACACTACTTTTATTAGCATTAAAGCAAGTTGTACCAAATGGTAAAATTGGTGTCAAAACTGAAAATGAATAAAGTTTCCGAGTTAGTTACGAAGGGAACTGCAGGGTATAGCCTCAAGGTCTCAGTCAATGCCGCATGAAGATAATGCATTTGATCTAGTGTTGCATTAGTTATATTTGCCATGAAATCATCAAGGTTAGCTCCTTTGTCTTGACTACCGGTGATGTCTTCCACTTCTTGCGCAACTTTTTCCTGTATTAGAGGGTTCTTGCAGAGCATATAGAGGAACCATGAGAGAGTGCTTGCACTTGTATCTTTGCCTGCGATTATAAAATTCAAAATTATGTCCCTTAGATATTGATCATTCATTTTGTATGGATTCCTTTTGCTCTCCACCAGAAACCTTGAAAGTATATCCTCCTTGTCATTCTGGAAATCATTAAATAAAATCATCAAGATTCAACTAAACCAATAGTCCAGATTATCAAAGCTAGTGGTACATCTCATTGTACCAAAGTCCTTTAAAAGATGGATAGCAATGGAAGTTACAAATAGTCAAATACATCCTGGGTTTTCCCAAATAGGCATTGTCAATTTGTCACAAATTTAAAACTTACGCAATCTTGTTTCACTTCTAGCAGTTCCCTCTTGGTCCTAATCACTCCATGCACAAAAGCATCAAGGATTTTGATTTTCTTCTTAAGGGCAGCTTCGGAGCCAATATTAAGAAACCTCTTCAGCTTCCAGAATGGATCAACATAGCGCCAATAGACCAAGGCATTTGAATCATCAAATGCCTTCATGAATGCAGTTCCCTCCTTGCTTGACCCCTCCAAGCAATTCAATTCTACCCCAAACCCAACTTTGAAAATTGAATCCAAAGTGCATCTCATTAGTATGTCCTACAAATTTAGAAGGAAAAATATCTCACTATGTAATTCTTTTACTTTTCTATAGTAAAATCAAGTGATGACAGCACACACTATGCGCTTGCTTCCTGTCTTGCTCATTTATCTTTGCTAGTAAATTTCATAATTAGTAAAATTCAGCACTCTTTCTTTTCAAAACCATTAAGCATGTATTTAGGTGATTTGTAGAACAATTGCTAATACAAACTGTTTTATATGAATTTGCTTTAATAAAACGTATGTGATGCACGTAATAGACTTAATTTAACATCTTACAATTAACAATTTCATATCCACATATTAATAAAATTAAAATTCATTCATAAATTTCTTTGGTAGAAAAAATTTATCATTTCTATGTTTAGACCTTCATCTAAATCAACCAATTTCTTTTCTACTATCATATCAAACTCCAATTGCATCACAAATTTGTCTCTTCCCTAGCACATAGTAATATTAATTAAAATAACATGTTTATAATTTATTCAGAAGAAAAAAAAAAGTTAGACTGAAATATTATTTTTCAGGAATAGAAACCTAGGACGCAAGACATGCTTTAAAGGTTAGTTACTTACTTGCATATCAAAAGCCTGACCATCATCTGATAACTTGTGAACAACTCTAACCAGCTTAGTAGCGTTTCTCCTAAACACAGCAAAGCTATAATCTCTAAGCACTCTTGTGGAGAACTCAAAGCTCGCAAGCTTCCTCTGCTGCCGCCACTTGTCACCGTCCACAGCAAATATCCCCTGCCCAAAAAGATCAACCAAAATATCCTGATTATACTTTCCTTTACAATACTTATCAAAATTGGTTTTTAAGATATGCTCGATGTTTCGTATATCTGTCGTGTATGTGTCACTTTGTCCCGGACCAAGGACTCGAAAGGTTCGGTGTTTCTTTTTAGTTTCGGTATAGTAATCCCAGAGTTTTCTGTAGTAGAAGAGCTCGTGGAAGACAGTGCCATGTACAGGCGGGTAGTTTGGGTTCTTGATTGATTGTCCGGTGAAAACTTTGAGTGCGATAATAGAGATGTTTAGGAAGAGAAGGAATAGTGAGAAGGCTATGAAGGTCAAGATGATGGTGAGGATATCCATAGTCTCTCTGTTTGTTTTACTTGTGACAAAAAGGATAAATAACATACTTTTAACTGAACTGGACCATACGGTCCGACCGAGTTAACCGAGAACCGTTTATTAAAACGGTTCTTTTAACTCTCAAAACGGGCATATGTAGAAAAAACAGCGAATCCTATGAACCACGGTTGAACCTTCCGGTTTTGAAAACCGTGGATGGTTCTTAGAGGTTCAACCAAGTCAGATTTTTTTTTCTTTTTTCAACCTCAATTCAACCTCGGTTCGACCTTCAAAACCTTGGACCTCTCCCTTTAACAGTTCATTGAATGATCTGGGTCTGAAAATCATTATGTGGGCACGAAATTGGTTCAATCATATTTATAGTTTTTAATTTTATCACCTTAACAAATTGCAAAAGTTATTAAAAAAAGAAGAAGAAGTTGTCACTATTCTATAATGTGAGAGTTTTGTGCAACCTTCTCTCTGTCGTATAAGGTAATGAAAGTAGCATATGTAATATACTAATATGATACATGTGTCATTATGCATAATGCTTTAACCCCGATGAGGAGGATGAATTATGATATATGCGTCTTCGGGCATAATGCTTTAACCTCGAGAAGGAGGATTTATATATCCCAATACACGAGATACTTTCTCCAATAATAAATTCATGTGAAAATAATGTTGATTTAATCACAACTTATCACCTTAATTGACTGTGAAAATTGTTGCAAAAAAATGTTGTATCTATCGTATAATGTAATAAAAGTCAGAAATGTCAAGTTGAAAATGAGTTTTCACATGTTCATAGTCAATGAAAAATTACACAAAAATAATAATTAACAGCTCACATTTTAACTCTACGTGATGCATAGGAAAATGTAATATGATTATTTTATATATAAAATTTGTAAGTTAAATAGTGCATGTGTTATTTAAAAATATTTTCTATTTTTATAAGTTTTATGTAAGGAAACATATAATCTATTTTGCATTCAACAACTATGCATATATATATATATATATATATATATATGTATGTATGTATGTATGTATGTAAAGCGTAATTTAATAAAACTATTTAAATTACATAATTATAATATTATTTGTGGGGTCATGGACCCAAATCGTACTATTGGGTTTTGGACTTTGGCCAAGAACGTGGGGCTTCGACCGAGAGCGTGAGAAGTCCGAATCCGAGGAGGAATATCTCCTCGGATAAGCTAAACGCAGATCGAGTATAGATCCTAATGATCAAAGTGACCTTCCAAGAAGCTCTAGTGATAGGGACGTGCACCATAAACGTACAAGAAAGATAGGAACCCAAAAATATCTAAGGGAAAGCTGCTACCACATCATTGAATGCTCTGTAGCTAATTCCCTGGCCATATTAATGAGGAAGTGACCTCTGAACAGTATTTTTTCAGTCTTATAACCATCCTCCAAAGACTTCTAGAGGAGTCTAATAGGACAAGTATCAGCCTAAGCCATCAACTATCCACGCGTAGGGTAAAGATAAAGGAAGAGATGTAGTATAAATGAGAATAGAGACCCTAGAAGAAGGGGATGGGGAAAACAGAGAAAGAACATTGTAGCAATCACAATTGCACTTGTACTCTGTTTACTTGATTTATATGAGCACTTACCTCCTCGGACATGAACACTTGCCTCCTCGGACAAGGAGTTCATCCATATTAGCCGTTGTCCAATTCACTAAAGCCTAGTTCTTTGACCCACTCTCTACAAATTTATTGTACAGGGCTCACTGGGCCAAGATCCCATACATTTTGGGCTTGGGTTGCAAATCGTGCCCCTACATTATTTTTTATAAATGGAGAAAATGTTATTAATATAATTTTTTTTTAAATATACCGTAATAGATTAAGTAGTTTGAACATATACAAGAAAATTAGGGGAAAAAAAATGTACACCCCCATTCAATGGAACGTATGTAACTTGTTACATTAAGTCTAAATTATTATATAAGTTTAGAATTGTAGCATTTTTTTTCTTTCCAAATAAAAGTATAATTCCTATATTATTGAAACTTGAATTTTAAGGTAATCTTTTGAATATTTATCATTTTTATTGATTTTTTTTAGGGATCATTTCTCTAATTTATAATGTATTTTCTTTTTGTATTTTTTAGCCCAAATTTTAAAGAGTTTGGCCCAAATAGAATAAAATTTCATACTTTTCAAACAAAAAATTAATTAATTTTTGAGCCAAAAACTTAAAAAGCAACCTACAAAAAGATATAATTTAAGGCCCAATTAGTCCAAAATTAACCGAAGTGGATCAAAATGAACCAAAGTGGACCGCAATAGACGAAATACAAGTTGTTAGTAAACTCACTACGTATTATAGAATAGATAGTGACAAAAATCGTTAGTATTTTAAATTCCTTATATGGTGAAAGACAAAGATGAAGACAATCATCACCTTATCAACGGTGTCACTCATGGGATGTAGGCCCTCAAGGCTACATTCATGCTATGGTGTAACTCGTGGACTACATGAAATTCGCGACATATTTATTGACCTAAGTTTGAATACCAATCATAATCGTGCTAACAATAGATATATCTCTCATAGAGTTGAAGCTCACTAACAACCTATTTGGAAGCTCATCCGGATTCCCTGCTTCTGTAGGCCTGGTGAATAGAGTATCGTTATGGTCACGCATAGGTAGAAGACACCAACTCAAGTCGCCCCCTTCTACCTATTTTTCATTCATAAAAATAATAAACAAATAAAACAACCTATTTGGAAGCACACATTGCTTATTATTATTAGGAATAATGATAATAAAGATGAAACTCATAGACAACCAATGGTAAGCACATTTTTTTTTTTGTACTATTAGTAAGGATTATAAATTTTATAAAAGAATTGCAACTTTTGATGGTAATTATTATAAGGAAGATTTTATTGATTGATTGCTTGATGAGCCATGAGAAGGATAGTGCATGAATCACGTTTCATTAGATTTAGATACCTTTTCTAATGATAGACTTATGTGAAAAAGAAATTGCTCCAATAATATTTTATTGAAAAAAAAGTTGTCACTATTCTATAATGTGGAAATTTTGTGCAACCTTGTCCCTATCATATAATGTAATGAAAGTTGCATATGTAATATGTGTCATTGGCATGCTTCAACCCTGAGAAGAGGATGCATGTATTACAATACACAAGATACCTTCTCCCATAATAAATTCGAAAATGTAATATAATTATTTCATAAGAATATAATATAAAAAATTTATAGGTTAAATACTACACATGTTATTTAAAAGTGTTTTATATTTTTATAAGTTTTATGTAATGAAAGTTTTTTATATAATATATATAACCAGGATTCGAGCCTAAGGGGGCCAAAATTCTTTGTTTGAAAATTTTCGAAAATTGGTATGTCAACACTAGAGGTTGGCAATGTTGCATCATCAGTATTATTTGCATTTTTCTATAAAAAAAATATTAAAAATTGTAGTTGACTTTCCATAATCTATGAATAAAAAAAAGTCATATTAATTATAAGATAAAGTTTAGTTACAAAACAGGTTATAGGATAAGGCACAACCTTACTAAATAAAATAAACATTACTACATATTTTGAAAATCTAATCATTGAATTGTATATTCTTTACACTCTTAATACACATATCAAATTTTGTGTCAATCAAATATTATTTACTATTTAATCTATAAATTTATATTTTATGCATAATTAATAATTTTAAATTACAAAAACTTGCAATTTAAACAATTTATTGATGACATAGATATTGATCTTTAATTTTCTAGAAATTTTGCAAGAACAGAGGATATAAAAAGAAGATGTAATCTAATGATAGATTTATCAAAATGCACATCTAATAAAAAGATATTGAGTAAAGTTGTACCCTAAGACTATAACCAATTTTGTAGCTAAACTTTGTCCTTAATTATAGGGATTTATGATCAATAACTTTGTAGCTCAACTAAAACTTCCGCTCAAATCCCCACTCATGCTTGTTGTAGTATTATCAAAAAAATGAGTGGTTCTAAACTTTTAGGTTCTTTGGTTGGATTGGGGTTGGACCAATTCTTTAATCTTTTCACATTAATTTTTTTAAAAAAAAATCAATTTAGTTATTATTTTCACATTATTATATATCTAATATCTTTATAATCTATATTCTATATATATATATATATATATCTAAAAACTGAAGCGTAGCATTTATTGTTGCTATGCTCATATTGCGCCACGTCATTGCCTGCATAATCATTCTTTTTCTTATTTAATTTTTATTCCTGAATTTTGTATACAATATTAGAATATATAATTTTTTTTTGAGAATATATTAAATATATAAATAGATTGACTTTACACATTCATCTTGGGCAGTTTTAACTTTATATATAACTTTGCATTTATAAATTCATCTACTTTATTTAGATGTTTATAGCAATAAAATCGATGAAGAATTTAAAACCAAAAACAATGTCTATAAATATCTATATATACTATTATATAATATATATATATCTAAAAGCTGAAGCATAGTATTTATTGTTGCTATACTCATATTGCGCCATCTCATTCATCACATCATTGCCTGCATAATCATTCTTTTTCTTATTTCATTTTTATTCCTAAATTTTGTTGACAATGTGTATATATATATATATATATATATATCTATCTATCTATATATTACTAAAAGCTGAAGCGTGGCATTTATTATTGCTAAGCTCCTGTTGCGCCACTTCATCACCACGTCATTCGCCACATAGTTATTATTTATTCCTATTTTTTTTACAAAAAAAAAATATATAAATAGATTATTTATTTTACATATTTATCTTTGTCGGTTTTAACATTTATATATATATATATATATATATATATATATTTCTTTTTTATTTCCAATTTTCCTATAATTTTTTTTACATTCATTTATTTTTTTTAAATATTTACACTTTCTTCAACCTTTCTTCTTCTCTCACCTTTTCATCTCCCCACTACCCTCTATTCATCTTTCCCTTCATCTTCCTTTATTTGTCTCTTCTTATCCCTTCCCTCTTACTATAAATTTGTCACTCTTTTCCATTCTTTGCATAGTTTTCTTTCACAAAAAGGTTCTCTCTCTCTCTCTCTCTCTCTCTCTCTCTCTCTCTCTCTCTCTCTCTCTCTCTCTCTCTCTCTCAATGTTTTGGTGGATTTTTATTTTTTATTGCATCTCCGCTTTAGGTTGATAAATTTGTGTTTTTAAGAACTCTAATTTAGGTTGATACGATTTAGTTTTGTGTTTTAAGTTATTGTTATTATTATTATTATTTTGCTCTTTGATTGTTAAATTTTATCCGATTACATTATAAAAAATTAAAGGTATCCATATCCATATATCTATATATATATAAAAGCAGAAGCTGAGAGAAAATGAGTTCCTAAAATTAAGGAGGTAATGACAAATAGGAAAAGTCCCTACTTAAAATTCAGACATGTGTAACTTTAAAAAGCGATACATTATATTGTTTTCAAAATATTAACACCGTTTGGCTGTAATTTTTTAAATTAAAAAAAAAAAAAAAAACCTGTTAAAAGAAAAAGAAAAACATAGAAATATTAAAATATCTGCCGATCTTTTCAGACTACTTAACATTTTCTCTTTCTTAAAAACGATAAATTATAATTTTCCACCACGTTAACCACTTTTGCAAAAAAACAAAAGAAAAAGAAAAGAAAGATTGCTACACGGAGAAAGGAGAAAGAGAGACCGATAGAAAAGAGACAGAGAAATAGAGAGGCAGAGAATGGAGAAGGAGAGAGAGATCAAGAGATCAAAAACTGCAGTTTGCAATCAAGAATGAAAATATGTCTCACTTCCTGTCAGATTTTCTGCCATCACCGTAAACCTCCACTCCCTACCCGACCATCAGAATCGCTACTGGTAAGTTCTGTTTTAAATTTAAAAATTCAGGGTTTTGGGTTTTTATTTGGAGAATCAATTGGGTGTTAATTATGATTTAGATTGGTATTTTGGGTCAGATTTGGTTTTGATTGAGGAATTTTCTTTTGCTAAAACGTTGTTTGGTTGTCATCCTATGTGAAGTTGTTCTTTTCTTCTTTTTCTTCTTATTTCAATTTCATTCTCTGAATTGCATTTGGTTTTTTTTTTTTTTTTTTTATTTAAATCATTTTTTTATTAATTCCTTTTGATTTTGGTATCATTTTTTTTTTCCCTTCAAATTTTCGTATCTACTGGTTTGGGTGTCAATGTTAATTTTCTAGGTTGCCAAATATTCTAAATTGGGTTGAGTGTTGCACGCCAACTGTTTGATTTGTGTTGCCTTTTCTATTCTGATTGTTGTTTGGGATGTACAATTGTATTCTTTTGTTTTTCTATTTGTCTCCAGGGGACAAGAACGGGGCACCCCAGAACTCTATCAAAGGTCTATTTCTACCTTCCTTTAAATTTGTCTTTTTACATACAAAGATCGTGACATGTGTTCTGGGTTATTATTTAAATATTTGGAAATCTATGTCCCTTTCAATGTTCATATAAATGAAAATGAAAGCATGAATGTCCAATGAGTATTATCTCCCCTTTCCCTTTCCTTCAGTTTAGCCTTTTCATCACCCCTGTCAACTGCTACTATCGTTCTAACACTCCTTCAAATTCCGTTGCAACCCTTCAGTTCAACTCATTCAATTATGGGTTCTTTATATATATATATATATATATATATATATATATATATATATATATATATATTTCATATTATTTTTGGTACTTTATTATGTTTGTTTGCCTGACTCATTCTCTATAAGACCACCATATTTCTAAAGCATTGAAACTAATATTAATGGCAGCTTGAGGCAATGAGCGTTTGGGATTAGAGGATGACTTCATCAGTTTGAGATACTAAAACTTATGTTTGATGACCCACTTCAGGTGTTGGATGGAAGTGTGTTATTTACACAAGGGAGAAAACAACTTGGATCTTGGGTACAATCGCTTTCTCTTTGCATCTACTTAACTAATTAGATAGAGCAGTTATGAAAATCACCATTTCCTCTTATTCCATTGTCTAATTTCTGTTGTGCATTTAATTCTTGGTATTTTTTTGAATAATCCTTAATAGTTTGCTGCTGTGTCACTCTAAAGTCTAAAGTGTGAAACAATGTAGGCACAATTTGATGACATGGCCACCAAGTGATGCCTTGGGCCATGCAATATCTAATATTATCCTTTTTGTCATTTGCTCTTTCCTCTATAATAGTGAATTGAAAAATTACATGAGTTCTGCCTTTGTCTTCTTTGGCTCCCCCATCTTCTCAGTTGGCAAAAGATAATGGTTCTGGATTTATTAGAATATTACATCTACACTTTTAAATTTATTTTTCTATTAAGCACTGTTCACCTAGCATTTGGATGTCATACGTATTTCTTAATTTCCTCAATGTCCTTGCAGTGAAGTAATTATTGCTCCTCTTTTCTCCTCTAATATAGGTGCTCCTATAACTCTTTGGTGTAAATTTCTACACAAATCTGCCAATTAGGTATGTCAAGACTTCATTTGCATGTTCTTCCTTTTTGGTCTAAATTTTTATAACTATTACTTGAACCATGTATGAGATAGAAAATGTTTTGCTCAATTGTGGAGCTTGGGTGATTTAGATATTGTCAGAAAGGAAATTGAAAGGCTTGAGTTGTTTGTTATGAAGCTAACAAACAATCCAAATATCATCTAGAGTCACAAAACTAACAAACCAGATAACACTGACCTTCAAACGTCTTTATGTTCTTTTAGTATCAACTTAAGAATAAAAAAAAACTGATGACAAGCCTAGGAAATTAAATTATGAGAATAAGCCAAAAAAAAAAAAAAAAAAACAAACCTCAATAGGCCATTGAGGCAGCACCCTTCCCTACACCAGAAGGAGCTCAATAATAAACTTTTCAATTGTACTCCACCTTAATTTTGACAATTTAACCTGCCATTATTGTATTGATAATTGCAATTGGGCTAGCCAATTTTTGATCAATAATATAATTTACGTGAATTGTTGCATTGTAAATCTAGAAGGTATCCCAAATGCCTAAAAGTCGCTTGGTATGGGATAAAGAGAAAGCTCATGGTGTTCAGTAAAAAAGGAAACATTATCGGGTATTTTTTGTTTAACTTATTTGGTTGATGACATTTTCTATTACTATTTTATGTGGCTTATTACATTGTCAAGAACTATTTTATGTGTTTTATGATATTTGAATATTGAAAAGGTAATTTGTATAATCAGTATATTCAGATCAGTTTATTAGAATTTATGACTTCTGTTAATGGATTTTTCACATGACCTATGAGCAAGGTTTCAGTAAGTTCACTAATGAGTTTGTATAATATTTGATAGTGTGCATCCTCTATTACTGGGTTTGGTGTACTAAACTTTGGCTGAAACAAAAAGACTCAGGCTATGCAACACGTCAGAGGTTCACTATTATATGCTTGAAAAGAATTGATGATTATTGAATTTGTTTACCGTAAAAAAACCTTGGAAAGGCTTTTCGGTTTGGTATATGAGCATTATTTGGGGACTGCTAGATTTGTTGGATATCGGTAATGATTGATTGGAAGTGCTAACTTTGGGGATGTGTAAAGCCTTGGAATTTGCCAAGCATTTGTCAATATGAGACCTAGAGGTAGAGTATGAAGATAGCTCCATCATTCAAGAACTTAATATGCTTTAAGATTGAAAACGTTCTGCATGACCTGCTAACTCTTCGTCATGCTTTCAGGTGCATCGCATTCTTTTCAGGTGACACAACATACTCAACTCATGTACTTGGTATGATATTCTAGAATGTATTTCAGATTCAATATTGACTGATGTACAAGTTTTATAAGTTCTCAATAAATACCTCTATTGTTTTGTTGAAAAAAAAAAAAAGGTTTTGTGCAGGCCTTTTAATTTTTTTTTTTTTAAATTATCAACTATCAAAATATATTTATTTATCAAAAAAAACTATCAAAATATATTCAGGAGAGAAGGTGGAAGCAAATGGGATTGGGAAGAAGGAGGCCAAGGTGAACTGAGGTGAAAGGTATTGAATTTTTGGGGAGCTTGGGAAGTTGGTATTGCTATTGGGTTTTTTTTTTTTTTTTGGTTGTTGTTGTTGTTGTTGTTGTTGTATTTTGTTGGGTTTGTTTATGTGAGGAATAATGATTAATGGGTATTTGTTTAATCATACATTGAACTAAATTTACAATGATGGGCATGGATATCTAATTTTATCTGCACTTTTTTTGTGTCAATTGTATTGGATTTAGTTGCCAAGGTTAGATCTTTTTGGGTCCTGTTTATTATGGTTGTTAGTGAGGAATAGTGGTTAATTATGCATTGAACTTAATTTACAATGATCTATACTACTAGACATTGAGTACATTTTTGTTGTGAATTGATGTGGACTTGCCGACTGGTTATGCATGGCATCATAATTCAGCTTCCAAATCAGTTTGTAACAAAATTGCAATAGAACTTATAATACCTAGAGCAATTTTCATGTGAATTGGAATTATAAGAGAGGACATAGTATATGAGTTTGTAATGATACTATTAATACTGAATAAAGATGAGTCCAAAGGGACTATTCTTTATAAATGTTGCTTTCTAATATATTTTCTTGATGGTTTATATATTATCTAAATTACAGACCTATTATCTTGCCATTATGTAATTATTGTGTTCATTTTTTGTGTTAGGTTTCATCAAACTCCTGACAAATTTGGTGTTATATCTGTTTCTTACAGTGATATTTTGAATTCGCTTAATTTTCAGGTGGCTTATTAGAAATAGGCTCCAGAGATTAAGAACAAATGTCCCATCAAATTATCATTTACAACAAACCCTTGATGAATATCCTCCTCAATGTACTGACTCGACTTTGAAGATTAGTCCCAAATATTTATACAACGATATTATAACAATTCATTGGATATATTTGCACTATTTTCTAAATGATTTCCACTGTAATAAATTGTTATTATTTGTTTCTCTTATTTCTAAGTAAGTTATGATGTCTGTTAGTTGATGACAAGTACACCAAGTTTAGATTTTTATGTCAATCTTCTTGCTCAAAGTAAGTCAAGCTTTAATTGCTTTGAAGATATTGGATGGTTTTGAAAATATTGCATTTTTGCGTGCAAAATAGAGAAGCATTCTAGAGAATTCCCTTCATTCAAACTCATTTGAACGCAATGAAAGTAATACAAGTGGTGGTTGCTCATTTCATATATTCCTCCAAGTGTTCTATTGGAGAATGGAAGTACATACATGATGTGATTTGAAGAGACTAATGTTTAAAATTTTTAGCGGATATTGGATACTATATGCTTAAATATACTAAATTATGAGAACTAAGTTTATGTTGGATGCAAAGATCATTAATATGTAAAATGATCCCGCGCATTGCGCGGGCTAAACACTAGTATTACTAAAAGCTGAAGCGTGGTATTTATTACTTCTGAGCTCCTGTTGCGCCACTTAATCGCCACGTCATTCGCCACATAATTATTATTTATTCTTATTTTTTTACAAAAAAAAAAAATATATATATATATATATATATAAATAGATTATTGACTTTACATATTCATCTTTGTTGATTTTAACATCTATATATATTTCTTTTTTATTTCCAATTTTCCTATAATTTTTTTTACATTCACTTATTTTTTTTAAAATATTTACACTTTCTTCAACCTTTCTTCTTCCTTCACCTTTTCATCTCCCCACTACCCTCTACTCTAATATTGCTATTCATCTTTCCCTTAATCTTCCTTTATTTGTCTCTTCTTATCCCTTCCCTCTTACTATAAATTTGTCACTCTTTTCCATTCTTTGCATAGTTTTCTCTCACAAAAAGGTTCTCTCTCTCTCTCTCTCAATGTTTTGGTGGATTTTTATTTTTTATTGCATCTCCACTTTAGTTTGATAAATTTTTGTGTTTTTAAGAATTCTAATTTAGGTTGATACGATTTAGTTTTGTGTTTTAAGTTATTATTATTATTATTTTTCTCTTTGATTGTTAAATCTTATCCGATTACATTATAAAAAATTAAAGATAGTAGATAAAAATAAAATAGTATTCTTTTACATAGCATAATTTGGATAATTTAGTGTTTATTATTATATCTTTTAATTTTGCTTATTTTTTTCTTCTCTTCTATTTTACTCAATATTGAAATTCAACCACATCCTCCTTATCATTAAATTATTTATATTTTCTCTCTCTTTTTGTTTTAAAAAATAAAAACTGTAATATTTTACTTAAATTCAAATAAAAGAAAATTGTGCTCATCAAATTGAACTTTTTTTTTTTTAACATTTACACTTTCTCCAACATTTCTCCTTCTCTTTACCTTTTCATCTCTCCAGACATTCTACCTTGATATCACTCTTCCTCTTTCCTTTTATCTTCCTTTATTTTTTTTCCTTTTTATTATCATCCTCTTAGTATAAATTTGTCATTCACTCTTCCATTCTTTACATAATTTTCTCTTACAAAAAAGTGGTTATTTCCCACTCTTTCTCCCTCAATTTTTTGGTGGATTTTTATTTTTATTTTTATTGCATCTCTATTTTAGCTTGATAAAGTTTTGTATTCTTTAGAACTCTATTTTGGTTGATGGGTTTTAGTTTTGTGTTTTAAGTTTTTTTTTTTTTTTTTTATTACTTTGATTGTTAAATATTATCATATTGCATTATAAATAATTAAAAATAGTATATAAGAATGTACTATTATTATATTACATAGAATTATTTGGATAAGTTAGTGTTTATTGTTATGTTTTTTTTTCTTTCTCATATCATTTTATTTAACATTTAAATTCAGCCACATCCCCCATATAGATCATTAAATCATTTATATTTCCACTCCTTTTTTATTTTAAAATATAATATTTTGCCTAAATTAAATAAATAAAATTGTCCACATTAAGTGGAGTAATGCTAGGGAAACACACATTCTCACACCCAATGCATCAAAGGAAGAATGAAATACAAAAAAAAAAAAAAAAAAAAACTAATAATGCATATTTAATGTTATAGAATCATTATTGTGGGGCCCAATATTTTGAGGCCCTGGCCCATTTTCACATTGGGTCCCAAGGCCCGAGCCGAAGAGGGATATAACCAAGGATACATAATGGAAGTCCAAGTAGTAATTGAAACGTAGCCGAGGATGATTCTGTCCTCGGCATTCCCGAGGTCCTCCTAAAAGAAAGGGCAAGAGCAGTATAGGCATAGTTTTGAGAAAGAAGCCCAAAATATCCATGTTGATAGAGAAATGACCGCTGGACAGTATGGAGACCAAGGACAAAGATAAAGCTGCCATTACTGCTATTGAATACTCTGCACCTGACAAAACCATGCTCTTCAGCTTTTACAACCACCCCCAACCACTTTGGGTATGGGCTGATGGGACAAGTATCATTCCTGAAAAGTCGAACCTACACGTGGACGTTGGATAACAAATACAAACTAGTATAAAAGGAGAAGTAAGCAATCCAGGAAAAGGGCTGGGAAAAAAGGCCAAAAACCAGAGCCTCCCAGATCGTATCGAGGAGAACGACTCCTCGAGCGAATACGACCTATTTTTGTATGAACACCATGACTAACCACCGTCTAGTGATCAAGGCCTAGCCTTTCAAACCCACGCTCTATAAATTTTATTGCAAGTGCCTTTTTACGTGCGAAGCCCATATTATTCGGGATCGTCACATTTTGAGTCCTTACAATTGGCGTCGTCTGTGGGGAGGCTTGCGTGTTGGCACAGGCGGTGGGTCGAGAAAGTCCCTCCATCACTTCCAATAGCCCGTGGTAGCGCCCTAACCTAAAGTTCCACTAGGGGTTGCGTTTCTCACTAGGGGCTTGGTCGAGGGGTTAATCCTCCCAAACCAATGTCCCACATCTTGGCCTGGGGGCTAATATCCCCCAAACTACTCGAAACTCTAAGTTTTGGACAGAACCTAGGTATTGCATAGTCCTCGGACTCAAACCTATGGGGAAACCAAGTACATGAGATTGAAAATCTAAGTTTTGGACAGAACCTAGGTATTGCATAGTCCTCGGGCTCAAACCTATGGGGAAACCAAGTACATGAGATTGAAAATCTAAGTTTTGGACAGAACCTGGGTATTGCATAGTCCTCGGACTCAAACCTATGGGGAAACCAAGTACATGAGATTGAAAATCTAAGTTTTGGACAGAACCTAGGTATTGCATAGTCCTCGGGCTCAAACCTATGGGGAAACCAAGTACATGAGATTGAAAATCTAAGTTTTGGACAGAACCTAGGTATTACATAGTCCTCGGACTCAAACCTATGGGGAAACCAAGTACAGGAGAATGAAAATCTAAGTTTTGGACAGAACCTAGGTCTTGCATAGTCCTCGGGCTCAAACCTATGGGGAAACCAAGTACATGAGATTAAAAATCTAAGTTTTGGACAGAACCTAGGTATTGCATAGTCCTCGGACTCAAACCTATGGGGAAACCAAGTACAGGAGAATGAAAATCTAAGTTTTGGACAAAACCTAGGTATTGCATAGTCCTCGGACTCAAACCTATGGGGAAACCAAGTACATGAGATTGAAAATCTAAGTTTTGGACAGAACCTAGGTATTGGATAGTCCTCGGACTCAAACCTATGGGGAAACCAAGTACAGGAGAATGAAAATCTAAGTTTTGGACAGAACCTAGGTCTTGCATAGTCCTCGGGCTCAAACCTATGGGGAAACCAAGTACATGAGATTGAAAATCTAAGTTTTGGACAGAACCTAGGTATTGCATAGTCCTCGGACTCAAACCTATGGGGAAACCAAGTACATGAGATTGAAAATCTAAGTTTTGGACAGAACCTAGGTATTGCATAGTCCTCGGACTCAAACCTATGGGGAAACCAAGTGCAGGAGAATGAAAATCTAAGTTTTGGACAGAACCTAGGTCTTGCATAGTCCTCGGGCTCAAACCTATGGGGAAACCAAGTACATGAGATTGAAAATCTAAGTTTTGGACAGAACCTAGGTATTGCATAGTCCTCGGACTCAAACCTATGGGGAAACCAAGTACAGGAGAATGAAAATCTAAGTTTTGGACAGAACCTAGGTATTGCATAGTCCTCGGACTCAAACCTATGGGGAAACCAAGTACATGAGATTGAAAATCTAAGTTTTGGACAGAACCTAGGTATTGCATAGTTCTCGGGCTCAAACCTATGGGGAAACCAAGTACATGAGATTGAAAATCTTAATTTTGGACAGAACCTAGGTATTGCATAGTCCTCGGGCTCAAACCTATGGGGAAACCAAGTACATGAGATTGAAAATCTAAGTTTTGGACAGAACCAAGGTCTTGCATAATTCTCGGACTCAAACCTATGGAAAAACCAACCATTTAAAGAGAATTCTAGATTGCTCAGTCCTATAGGATGATTATCTGCAAAAAATTGGATTACGTCCTCAACGGAATGAAGGTCCCAACCTGTCCTCAGATCCTCAGTTTTAAGGGAACTGGTGAAAACGAGCGTTTAAGTTCGGTACGATCGCACCTCGGTCCTCAGACCGGATGCAAGAAAGAGCTAGGACTATGAGGGTCGTTTGGAAGGTGGCGAAGCACCCTGGTACTTGGCGACTCGCATGGGCTGTTCCTTTCGGGTTACACATCCTCGGATGATTACCTCTTGCACAGCACCGAGCATCCAGCTGCCCTCTCGGTTAGTTTGGGGGTATGCAACCCTTTTTCATGTCGGCATTATTGTGCCGAATAGTTTCAATAAACTCAGAATAATATCTCTTTCTTAATAAGGGTTTCTGCCCTAGATATTGCTTTTTCATGTCAACATTATTGTGCCGAGTAGTTTCAATAAATTCAGAATAATATCTCTTTCTTAATAAGGGTTTCTGCCCTAGATATTACTTTTTCATGTCGGCATTATTGTGCCGAATAGTTTCAATAAACTCAGAATAATATCTCTTTCTTAATAAGGGTTTCTGCCCTAGATATTGCTTTTTCATGTCGGCATTATTGTGCCGAGTAGTTTCAATAAACTCAGAATCATATCTCTTTCTTAATAAGGGTTTCTGCCCTAGATATTGCTTTTTCATGTCGGCATTATTGTGCCGGATAGTTTCAATAAGCTCAGAATGTTATCTTTTTCTTAATAAGGGTTTCTGCCCTAGATATTGCTTTTTCATGTCGGCATTATTATGCCGAATAGTTTCAATAAGCTCAGAATGATATCTTTTTCTTAATATGGGTTTCTGCCCTAAACATCGTTCAGAACATGAAAGAAAATTATATGATCGTACATCTATTTATGGCATAACCACTGCAGGAAAGAAAGAATACATAGAATAAGACAATGTCAACTTTTATTGATGTAAAGAAGCAGTACAGCGTATAATGAGGGGCTTAAACAAGCCTATACAGAAAACGAACTGCAAAAACAATAAAAAAAAAAAAAAAAAAAAACAACAACAACAACAACAACAACAAACAAACAACTAGAAGTCTTTTTAAGCTCTGTTCCGAAGTCTTTCCAAATTCTGCTCCAATAGCACCCATATTGAGAGGAAGACCTCCCTTGGTGGAAGAGGAGAAGAAGAGAAAGAAGGAAAAGCACCAGGATGGATCTGGTGATGGGAAAGAAGGAGAAGGGGAGGCAAAAGGAGGCACCAGTGAAGGAAGAGAGGAAGAAGCAGGGAGACTTAGTCCCTGCATCAACCCTGACTCCTAACCCGCTGGTGCCATATTAGCTATGCTCATAGGAGAGCGGGTGGTACTGATAATGAGCAACCCCAACTCGATCGCACCAAAAACTTGATGTGATTAGTTCTTGCTTCGGATTTTGGCTGAAAGAGGATGAGAAATATCTTGAGTCTCTGCCAACCCTGCCCTAACCGAGTCATCTTAAGCTTCGGAGGGATACGGTGCTTTTGGAAAGGGTGTGGTCTCTTCATCCCGTTTTCACCTCAGACATATCACACTATAAGATTTGACTGTGCTGATATGGAAAACTTTGAGCGCAACTTGAGGTTTAAGGCTTCAGTAAGGTTAAAGGGTCTTTATGCAAAGGAATACCCTCTCATCTGGCTTCTTATATGGAAGGTAAGTCCAGTGGCATTTAATCTGTACAAATTTCCAAGAAGAGCTACAAAGGATATAGCATCTGTTCAACTCCCCGATGTCATCTATAACTGTCAGATTTGATTGGCCTCGCAAAGGAAATTTATTAAGGACGTGCCTCATACCCTGAAACGGCGGGAGCGCGTCGTGTGTAAATCTAGAAGAATGTCTCTTAACCCAGCGCGTTTCCTAAGCAGATAAAGAGACGCCAACATTAATGAAGGGCAAAGCTAAACGAACTGTAATCAAGTCTTGGCATCATCAAAACCCTCCTCTCCGACCAAGAGGTCCGACAGCAGGATTTTGAGGGGCTATTGTGGGGCCCAATATTTTGAGGCCCTGGCCCATTTTCACATTGAGGCCCAAGGCCCGAGCCAAGGAGGGATATAACCAAGGATACATAATGGAAGTCCAAGTAGTAATTGAAACGTAGCCGAGGATGATTCTGTCCTCGGCATTCCCGAGGTCCTCCTAAAAGAAAGGGCAAGAGCGGTATAGGCATAGTTTTGAGAAAGAATCCCAAAATATCCATGTTGATAGAGAAATGACCGCTGGACAGTATAGAGACCAAGGACAAAGATAAAGCTGCCATTACTGCCATTGAATACTCTGCACCTGACAAAACCATGCTCTTCAGCTTTTACAACCACCCCCAACCACTTTGGGTATGGGCTGATGGGACAAGTATCATTCCTGAAAAGTCGAACCTACACGTGGACGTTGGATAAGAGATACAAACTAGTATAAAAGGAGAAGTAAGCAATCCAGGAAAGGGACTGGGAAAAAAGGCCAAAAACCAGAGCCTCCCAGACCGTATCGAGGAGAATGACTCCTCGAGCGAATACGACCTATTTTTGTATGACCATCATGACTAACAACCGTCTAGTGATCAAGGCCTAGCCTTTCAAACCCACGCTCTATAAATTTTATTGCAAGGGCCTTTTTACGTGCGAAGCCCATATTATTCGGGATCGTCACATTTTGAGTCCTTACAATTATCAAATTTTGGAAAACGATAGGTTGCCAATGGAGAGAGAGAGAGAGAGAGATGGTATAGAAAAAAACCAATAATACAAAGTAATAAAGAGTAGATAAAGAAAAAAAACCAAACGTCAATTAGTAATCGTTGATTGGAAAACAAAGAGATTGTAAGGAGAAGTAAAAAATAAAATAGAGATTACCGTGTGAAGAACATTAAAAACTTTACAGTGTAGTAACATAAACCGTTAAATTCACTTAAAAAATTAAATCAACAATCAACAATTAAATACAATCATAGTACTAAATTTAAATTTAAAACTAATCAAACTCTAACTATGGAAACCATATTTAATCATAACTAAAAAAGAGATGTTCTATGATAGTAGTAGAAATTACATAAGAAATAAAGCTAGAAAATTTAAAAATCCATTTTTTGACATTTCATTTAACCTTATTTATTTTATATATATATATATAATTTTCATACACTATTACTTTCGAGAATCTAATGAACAATGCTACCTCTCATTTATCGTCTTTGTTATGCAAATCATCAGTTAGTAAATATATGATAATGGTAAGAAGCGCTACAAATGAGATCACTAAAAATATATATATAAAATTAATTAGTCACTAATCACTATCATTATGGAGTAGTAGTCTATAATTTTACGCACCCAAAAAAATGGAATATATAAAGTTTTCTTAAAGGTATGTGTAAAGATTCACTATATATATATATATATGTGTGTGTGTGTGTGTGTGTATGTGTGTGTGTGTGTATAAAGGTAAAAAAATGTATATTTAAGGTTTTTATTAACTTAAAAACTAATGAAAATCCAATGGTTAATAACTAAAATTATAGTATTAATAAAATATTTAATGAGACCATCCTAAAAAAATTATTACGCGCAACGCACGGGTATGCGACTAGTATATCCAAAAGCTTAAGCGTAACATTTATTATTGCTATGCTCATATTACGCTACCTCATTCGCCATGTCATTGCCTGCATAATCATTATGTTTCTTATTTAATTCTTATTCCTAAATTTTGTTGACAATATTAGAATATATAAATATTTTTTTGAGATTATATTAAATATATAAATAGATTGACTTTACACATTCATCTTGGACAGTTTTAACTTTATATATAATTTTGCATTTATAAATTCATCTACTTTATTTAGATGTTTATAACTAAGCAATAAAATCAATGAAGAATTTAAAATAAAAAACAATGTCTATACATATCTATCTATACTATTATATAATAATGGAAGTTTTAAAATAAATTTTACAAAGCTCTTTTTGTGCCATGTCATTAGCAACCTTTTTTTATTTTTTATTTTTTTTTATTTTTAGTTTTTTACTTTGTTTAACCTTTCATCTTCTCCAACCATTGTCTTCTTCTTAGTTCAAATTTCCATCAATCAAATGTTTAAATTTCAAGTTTTTGTAGTCTAAAATTATACATAAAAAATAAATTTATTGGTCGAATTGTAAATAACATCTTATTGACACGAAAATTAACATGTGTGTTAAGGAAAGCAAAAACATGCAATTAGCGATTAGATCTTTAAAATATGTAATCATGTTAATTTTTTTAATGTGAGTTGTAGTCATTATATAACTACAACCAAGTTTTAGCCAAACTTTGTCCGAGAGTAATAAACAATTCTAATATATATTTATGATTTTTGTACTGTAGTTGAACATTGATGCATTAGAAAAATTGAAATTTCGACAGTCAAATGATGCTGATCAGTTTATTGCCAAAAGATAACAAAAATTATTAGCTTAATGCATTTAGATTCTTCCTTCCTTCCAAGCATTTCACATTTTGGTTACAAATGTTGACCGATCCAAAGCAACATATATTAGCTTCCAAGTTCCATTATAGCCAAACTTTGTCCGAGAGTAATAAACAATTCTGATATATTTTTATGGTTTTTGTACTGTAGTTGAACATTGATGCATTAGAAAAATTGAAATTTCGACAGTCAAATGATGCTGATCAGTTTATTGCCAAAAGATTACAAAAATTATTAGCTTAATGCATTTAGATTCTTCCTTCCTTCCAAGCATTTCACATTTTGGTTACAAATGTTGACCGATCCAAAGCAACATATATTAGCTTCCAAGTTCCAACTATCTGCTCGCTGCGTGTTTCGACTTTTTTTTATAGTTTTTATCATAACCGCTTTGCCTCTCTCTCTCTCTACATATTTTTTCAACCAATTTGTCCATTATATCATTTTCAACCGCTAGCAATTGTTTATTGATTATACTTCATATGATCATGACTCATAACCCATAGGATAACTCTCCATTAACAGTTTTTGGCCTCACTCAGCTAACTATATAAAATTGACAAATTCATTCTACATGTTGTCTATTCTAAAATTTCCATGTCCAAGTTGTTCTCTAAAAAATTTTCTGGTATAAAAATTACCTTTCAAACAACACCAAAAGTAACATATATAACAAAACCAGCTTAAAAGTTCTCTCATCTAGACATAGATTTCAACAATATTTGTCAAACATGAAAGGGAGCATAAAATACTGTAGCAGTAGCTCATTACATTTGAGAAGTTCATGACAAAAGATCAGCCAGAGAAGTGAGAAATGGAACCTTTTTATTTATCTCATCAGAACATCTGAAGTATACTGCAGAGGTAGAATAGTTTGTTTAGAACATGGTATCTCATCAGAACATCTGAAGTAAATTCATATATATTACTCAGAACTATCAGGTGCACAACTCAGGAAACATAAATTTTCTTAAGATCCATTTCAGATGTTACATTGTTCTTGCTCTCAGATGGAATAGAGGAGGGAAGATGCTGTGAAGGGAAGGGAGAGATGACAACTTTTCCTCTTGCTCTTCCAGTTTCCAAATACCGAAAAGCTTCAATTACATCTCCAAAATTATAAGGGCCAGTTGGATCAATCACAGCCTTAAGCTTTCCACTCTCCAAATATGGCCTAAGCTTCTCTAAGTTTTCACCAGAAACTGTCAAGCTCGAATAAACAGCTCTTGGATTAATCGAAGGCCATGTTATGTCAACAATTGGCGCGTCATCCTTAGCTACTAAAGAAGAATTCTTGCTGTCACCTGAAGATCAAAATTTTAATGAAAAATGAGGACCAATTGGATAGTGGTAGTCTAACAGATAAGCATGCTTAATAGGATAAATCAGATTCTTGGTTCAATCCCACAATCTAGTAAAAATAACCATGTTACTAACCTTGGTCAAGCTAACAGTGGCATGATGAAACACTTTCCTTACAAAGCCTACCAGATAATAAGGAATACTAAATCTCACTTCAAAGCACTGAATTAAAACCTTGCTTTAGAAGAGAAATATTAACAGCTACCAATGACCTTTAAGCTAAATGAAACCCCCATGCTCCATAAGGATTGGGGGGTGGTTGGTGAAATCATGGATTCAAATTTCAAGTCCCAGTAATCAATCAAACAAAAAAATACATCAAATTGAGTACGTGCACTGCAACCAGTTTTTTAATCACAAGGAAGACAGAAAATGTAAAAAAGAATGAGGCTGTTAGCTCCAATTTTCTCATATTGTTTTCTCCAAAAAAGCAAAGCAGTTGTAATGGTTTAAAGTAGTAACAGTACAGCAATCATGCTTTCACATATACAGATTATTTGCCTAATAACAAGGGTCAATAAATTTTAAGATCTATTCAACAAATCAAGTTGCTAATATGAAAAGAGAGCTACCATAAAGCACTTCCCTAGGGTGGAAATTCTAAGTAAAATAATCCATGTGAGAAATTTACCAATTGTATCATAGACGAAATCATATTTCTCGTTGAAGTCTTCATATCTAGTCTTTGTGTAGTCTACAACTTTATCAGCACCCAACTTTTTAACAAATTCCACCTTTGGGGTACTAGTTGTAGCCACAACATAAGAAGCTCCATACAAGTGCTTGGCTAGTTGAACAACCAAAGTTCCAACACCACCTGCTCCACCTACTACAAAAATCGATTGCCCCTCTTTAAAACCTGCAGTTTTGAAACCTTCTATTGCAGTCTGAACTGCTAAAGGCAAGCTGGCAGCTTCCTCAAATGAAAGGTTTTTTGGTTTTCTTGCAATCAAACTCTCTTCCACAACTATAAACTCTGCCAGAGTTCCAAGCTGCTTTAAATTTTCTTCTGCATTAAAATCTTGGATGTTCCCATAAATCTCATCACCTATATCAAATTTTGTAACACTGCTACCTTTTTCTAGCACTACACCAGCCATGTCACAGCCAGGGACCACCTGCACGAATACTAACATAAATGATATATCTTAAAATCTTGCTGGTTCAAATTTAATTACTAACCTGCTAGGGAGTAGGGGCCAGGAGTTATTTTTTTGCATGTTTGTATAATGTTTTTCAGCAGTATTAGTACAAAGATCTACAAATTTCTCCAAGGTATTAGCATATAATACGTAAAAGATTATTTGCAAGCCACAAATATGCAACATTTTTTCAGCTTAAATTAATATCCTTATTCAACATGAATTTATTATCTATTGTTCTTTACCTTGTCTTTCCTACCTGCTTCAAATTATTTACAGCAAATCCCCCCCCACATATTTTTCTGTTAATCTTAAATGACAAAGTTTTTCTTTCACATCCTGTATCTTAAAATAGTAAACCAACTCATCTTTACAGTAGAGTCCAAAGGAGTCCTATGATATTGCAAGACAATATAAAGCAATTCAAACCAAGAACTTAACAAATCAGAACTGTTGCTTAGAAAAGAAAAAAAAAAAAGCACATTCCCCACCCACACCCCCCCCCCCCCCCCCCCCCCCCCGCGCGGTGTGCTGGGTGACCACTTAGTATAAATTTACTCCTTTTTTTGGCACTTTTGGTTCCTACTCACAGGAAATTCAGAAGGAGAGATTGGTCTCTGCCGCCTCTTGGAATCGATAGGATTCAAAGCAGCAGCTCGAACTTGGACAAGAAGTTGGTTATGCAGGGGAGTTGGAATAGGGAAGTCTCCCAGCTTGAGGACTTCCTTGGGACCATTCTCCTCGTAAAGCCAAGCTTTCTGCATATTTCAATACAGAGATCTCTTGTCCTCTCCAATTTAGACAGCTAGGAGATACTTTCAAATACTAGATTTAAGGCAGAGCTAAACTGATCAGCTTGAGCCTTATGAGGATAGGGAGAGTTATATTAAGTTATGGAAGGAAAGAACTGAAAATAGTGATTGTACTATCCATGAAAAAGAGATGCTGTGATTAAATGAGTGGATACCAGTGAAGATGATGAAATAACTCATATGCTATATGATTGACATAGTGATTTTTTCTTCTATAATTGGGTAATGGCTCCAGTCATGAGACCAAAATAAATCTCCTCACTGCAATGAATATTAGTGGTACTGATTATGTTGTTCTTGTTTTTGTGTATGAGATGAATGCAAAAAGATTGTGTGGCAGGCGAGCAATGTATTGTGCACATCGATCCAATAGTAGGCATGGGCTCAATTGACTGGAGCTACTTGATAAAAATATGTTGATGTTGATACCTTATCTATCTGAAGTGATTAGGGTTGAAAGCATGTGATAGATAGATAAGATCGTATTAGTTCCACCTTGAAGGATGCTCAATCAAGAATTGGCCCACAAATTTATTGCTCCAGACTTCAAGTTGTATGTATCCCATTTCAGGAATTATGACAATGGTGAAAACTATCTAATTTTTCAAAGCTATGGCCTTCTGTAATGATGTTCTATTCATTTCACCAAAACAATACTCAAGTTTATACTCCAATCTGAAATAGCACCCCTCCTTATTTCTATTAACTTTTGGCGAGCACTTACAGCTTCTTATGTCAACAAAAGAATAGGCAAAACTAGGATCCACCATTTTGGGGTTTCAAAACTTTCAATTTATCACATATAATTGCTGAGATAACCTGGCACTTATACCTTAGGCTTACAAACACTGAAATTTTGAGCAATCCCCAGAAAAATAAATAAATAAATAAAATAATGGTTCAAACTTGAGATTGGTGGTTTGTGCTATAGAAATTAATTAAGAGAATCATTATTTGGAAATTGACCTCCAATCCGTTCTCTTAGCTACAAAAATCTTCAATAATTAAGGTAGTAATAAAAATTGAAGGTTTATATATATACTGGATTGAAGAATATTTGTACAAAGAAGAACTCGCAGCAATGATTATATGATAGAGACAAAATGACTACTAATAATGTTACCATTGTGAAGGTTGTGACCACTTTCTGTATCATCCATTCCAATGAGGGGGATCCAGATATATATTTGTATCCATATAGTACAAGTCACTGTATCATGATGAACATGAAATCCACATGTATGTAACCGGGCTTCTCTTTCATAGGCACTAAAAAAAAGTACTATAACATAAGATTTAATTCTTGTTACATACTCGGTACATGTACACACACAATGTGTAACTATTATGCAGTTAGAGCATCAACGTTAGTGGTGCCAAAAATTTAGCAATTTGACATCATAAAAAACTACTTTATCTATTTTACCACCTTATTTTACAAAACATTCAACATCAATGGTTTTATTTTAGCATTCAACACAATAAAATAACATAAATAACACAATAAAATAATATATCTACTACAATAAACAACAACCACCGTGCAAAAAAATATATATTTGGCTCCACTAATGCAGCCCACTTTTGCTATATTTTGATGGTAAATTCAGCATTTTAGCAAAATGCCTCCATTAATACTAATACTAATACTCTTAGCCCTCATAACTTAAACACCATGGGAGAAAATTATGCATTGTTCAAAAAACTTAAATTGTTAGGAAAGAGGAGTGAATTGTTTCAACAAAAAGAAAACAAGCATTGATTCTCAAAAACGGCCTCCATGAACTACACATATATAGCTATTTTTCTAAATAGAGTTGTTAACATTCTTATATAATCTAACATTAGCAACATGTTGCAAAAAACTACTCATAACACAGGTCACCAACTTCCCTTTTCATCAAGCACATGTTCAAAACAACGTCCCAAATCCTTTTAATAATAAAAATATTTAAAAAAAAACATGCACAACACAGCGCAACACATCCTCTTTCAAAGTCCAAGTAGCCGTGCCCTATATTTGGTAGTGAACTTGTCGTTGAGATCAACGAACCAGCTTACACATGCATTCTTAATTAGGTACACTTTTTGAGAACCACACCAACTGCTTCCACCGCCTAACCAAAGGCTTCTTGTCACGGATTGTTTGCCAACTTCAAGTGTATCTGCCAGTATACTTTTTATTTGCGCAACCACGGTCGCCTTGTTCTTCGCCACTTCTGCCACCGACGACGACTCCATGGCCTTGCCCAAATTTCTGATGAAATTGTATTCTCAATGTCAAAGAAGGTGCTGCAAGTGTTTTCTTTTGCTTTGTTCTTCAGTGGACGGTCGCCAGAGTTTACTTGTGGGTTTGGACTTTGGAATGGTTAAGGAATTAGGTTTTGCTTGTATTTAATTGAAGGTTTTTGCTTTTTCGTGAAGTAAAAGCAATATATTTATTTTGGGTTTTTTTTTTTTTTTTTTGTAATAATTGGTATGGTTGATAATTATAAATTATAATAATGGAAAATAAATTTGAATACACAAGTTATTAAATGATGTATTTATATCCTTTTTGAAGAAAAAAAAAAAAAGGTCAAAAGGTGTAAAAAACACGCAATCATAGTAAATTGATGTGGTACAAGCCAATGAACTATTAACAAGTGTATTTTTTTAAAAAAAATTGCATTACAACTTACAAGTTACAATTCATAATGGAATATTTATTATTCCTTAATATCTAAACCTTAGGTCCTCTTTAACCAGACTCAAAAAAAAAAAACTCCATATAATGTGTAATATTTGTGAAGTGGAATTAAGTATTACAAATTAAACTACATAAGTTTTAAAATTTGATATTAAAAAAATTAATTTAATATTAATTTTGACACATTGGATTGATGAAATCATGCAATAACCCTAGAAACCCAATTGTTATGATTGGTACATAATAAAAATGGTGTTAATGATAAACTTAAATAAAAGTAATGTGATTCTAATCACAACAAATCATATTAACAAATTGTGAAAATTATTATGTATTGTCTTATCCTAAAAGGAGCTTTAGAATAACTTAGTTGGAACGGTCACGATGTCATTCTCCCTGTCCAAAATTCTTCTAAACCCCACAAGTCAATTGAGCTTTCTATGTTCCCTCTAGCTTTTGTAGATCAACATCATCCTAGTAGAGAGATTAATTTTGTGGTTAAGAATATGGTTAAGTGGGCTATTTTGTCCAATAAAAAAGGAAATATTGAGTGTTTCAATCTCTAGGCTATAGATGTTTTTCTTTTTTTAATGATTAGTTTTTCTTTATGTGTGTTTGGTTAGAAGGATAGAAAAATAGAGAGATGAAAAACTCTTTTATTTGATTTAGAAAAAAAAATAAGATAAAAAAAAATATAGTTTATATAAATTTACTTTCATTTCCCTATTACATTCAAAAAATAGTTTAAAAGGGATTTTCCAATATTAAAAAATTAAAGAAACCTTACTGTTAAAGACTTAAAGTTGAGGGAAAAAAAATGTACACATAAGTGGGAGGAGGTGGAGGTAGCTAGATAATTTCCCATCAAGCCCCCTCCACAACCCCCCCGCCCTCCCCCAAACATTTCTCATCAAATTAGCGAAACGAAAATTGTTAGAACCACAACCAATTCCACAATAATCTAATGTGGCTAACTGTGAATGGTAAAAAAAAAAAAAAAAAAAAAATTATATGAAAGTAACAAGTAATCAACATAGACTATCACATGAAATAATTGAGAAATGAGTATAAAACTAGTTGTAGTCTTAATATTATTCGAGAAACTCCAAAATCACTCCAAATGATAGGCTCGACTCATACAAGGAGAAAACTCTTGTACCTCACCAAAATCTCTATCATTTTCCCCCTTAACCAAACACTCTCCCGTACCATTTTCTCCCCACTTTTATCTCCCTCATTTTCCATCCCCTAATTTTCACCCCCAACTAAATGCACTCTTAATGAAACACTTATTCACAAAAAAATAAAAATTGAGGATCAAGTTTTTTTTTTTTTTTTTTTTTTTTTAAGAAGAAGAGAGGTAGGAAACATGGTTTTATACTTTGTCTAATCGACCGCCAGCATTAGAACAGTGTATTGGGGAAAAAAAAAGTCAGACGTACGGTAACAGTTAAAACTAAAATGCTCAAAAACAGAGAAACATTTAAAAAATATATCGCCGTTGCCGGGGATCGAACCCGGGTCACCCGCGTGACAGGCGGGAATACTCACCACTATACTACAACGACCAGATGGCTAATTATTTAAGAATAAAAATATATATAATTTACAATTAGCTAATAACTATAAAAGAAAGTAAAGAGAGGTTTCTTCGGCCCTTCAGGCCCTTTTTTTTTTTTTTTTTTCTTTAATTTTTTTTAAGTATTAATAACATTTAATATTTCCCGTATGTGGCACGAATTCGATTCCACGAAGAAATATTAAATTTTCATTAATTTATTCTCCCAAAAAAAAAAAAAAACTTAATATTCCCATAAGCGGTGCCAAATATATTTACGCCTCCAAATTCCACAATCTCGTTTTCGTGATTAATAAAAGTGAAAAAAAAAAAAAAAAAAAAAAACAGTAATTCAAAATTTGTTGTTGAACTCGAAAATTCCCTTTTTGATTTTTCCAGAGCCAAGCTTGAAGCACTCCGTCGGAAATCATCTCTCGGGAAAAAAAAATGGTGAGAATCTCTCTCTCTCTCTCACTCTCTGGCTCGCTTTCTCTTTAGCTTTCGCCTTTTGAATTTTGACTTGATCACATAAATTTCCCTCTTTTTGTGTTTCAGACATGAGCTTCCTGAAGGAACTCATCGACTCTTTTGGCTCAATCTTTAGCTCCCCAGCCTACGATTCCAACCCAAACCCAAACCCTATCCATCCCAATTCTTCTTCTTCTTCTTCTTCATCATCAACCATGGAAGGCGTGTCGAACGAGCGCGTCGCACACAAGCTCAAGGGTTACCACGACTTGGCAACGGAAGAGATCGCCAAGGCCGTTAGAGCCGAAGAGTGGGGCTTAGTCGACGATGCTATTCTTCACTACAAAAACGCCCAGAGAATACTCCTCGAAGCTAGTTCCACTCCTGCTCCTTCATATATTACCTCCAGGTAATTCTATTTCACCCCCCCTTTTTTTTTTGGGTTTGCATTCTGTTTGGCTGCTGAGAAAGTTGTACATTTTGTTTTGTTTTTGGTTATATAAGCTTTAAGTAATTGGTGTTTGTTGTCCTCTCTTTTAACCGCGAATTTGTTCGGCAATTGCTTGAACAGATTGTAGCTAGATGGGAGTTTTCTGAGCTTGGCATTAGCTCTGGTGTCTATACTTTAGGAAAAAATGACATGGGAATTCATATTTTGTTTTATAAATTTAGTGTAAGATGGCCCCACTTATACAAACCTGTGTATTTGGTTAATTCTGGTGGCAAACCCATGTATAATGGGGCTTAAATGTAGATTTTAGAAAGGTCTGGTAGATTTTTTTGCAATAGAAGAATTGAGAGGTTTTCAGGTTAGCAGTCTAATGGTACAAAGAATGGGTTTTATATGCAATGGAGAGATTGGAAAGCATTAAAAACATCCTTTCATTTGTCATCAGATTGTAAAGAGTTCTTGTGCGTCTTTAGGGGTTTGTTATAGAACATCATAGTAGTCTTAAGATCTCTCTGATCTGATTGGTCGAGGAAAATTTAATTAGATGTGAATTTTAAGTGTTTCTATCTGGATTGTGAAACATCTTAGTTTATTTCTTTATTGGTCTCTTGGGTTGTGGCATTTTTTCAGCAATTGGAACGGGGAGTGGACATTCTCTATGTATCAAAGAGATTTAGGATATTGTTGGGTCTATTTATTAACTCTTTTCTCGCAAGTTGAAATTTGCAAATCTTGTTAAAGTTATCTCACATCAAAGGAAGTTCATATCTGAGTGTTAGATAGTACTTCCAATACTAGTGCTCCTTTTCCTTCTATAAATGAAATCTTTTGTGTAACTCTTTATCTTGGAACATGTTCTTCTTCTTTTAAAACTTTTTTCCTTTCCTTTCCTTTCTTTTTCTTTGAAAGTGGATTAGGGGCTAGTTTAAAGGATTCGGATTTCACATAATTCTATACTACTAGTGCACACATCCGTTACCAACTTAGCAATTGGTCCTCTATAGTGAAAGTGAAGTGTTAACCAAACAAATTTCATGAATGTACATTTTTTGTAATTACTTAGGTTACCAAAATAAGTAAATTGTTGATGTTGAAGTTGTTCCCAATGCTTTGCATGACTCTAGTGGAGTTGGAAATATGAATTTTGGATTTAACTCTTCCTCTTTTTTTCTTTGCCTTATTTTCAATTATGTTTACTCTAAAGGGTAGCTCAGACAATTGGGGGCCACACCTTATGAAGCCAGTCACTAGTTCGAATCTCACCCTCCCCTTGGGGTCAAAACTTACTTATTAAATATGTGTGTGTGGGGGGGTAGTTATTCTTTATTTGTATTATTTAAATAGATGGTTTTGTAACAGTGAACAAGAGAAGGTGAAATCTTATCGTCAAAAAATATCAAAATGGCAGGGTCATGTGTCAGAAAGATTACAAGCTTTAAGTAGGCGTGCAGGTTCGTTTCTCATACTGTTACGACTGATCATGCATTGTTTTTTAAGTTGATATGGATTTATAGAGAGTGCTTATACTTCTTCCTCTCTCTTTTCTGCCCCCTTCCCCTTCTTGTTTCAGGTGGCACATCGACAAGCAAGGTATTTGTTCTTGTTGAATTATAAAAGTAGATTTTTATTTTAGTTTATATTTTCCACTTGAAGCGTGATTATGCCTTTTCTGGTAAGTAGGTGTATTTTTAGTTGAATTTTTTCCACTTAATCCTTTCTTTATTTTATTTAATTGGAAATGTGTTTGGACAATGTTCTTCACCTTTCATTTTTACTATTCTTCAAGTCCTTAATACTTATAAACTAGCCTCGCTGTTTTTTTTTTGTTTCCTTTTTAAAGAACATCAACGATGATTACACACCCATTTTTCTTTTCTTTTTTTAAAATAAAATAATCTTGATTATGACCTAGATGCTTTTATTTTTTTATTTCAGAGCCCTGCACTGAATCCTAGAAAGGATGTTTTGAAAAAATCTTCTTCTTTTAGTACAACCAGCCCAAGTATGAGGAATCAGACAGATAAAGTTGAAAGCTTTAAACCTACAAAAGACGCTAACTCTGGTTATGAAGACAAATTGGTTGAAATGATAAATACTACAATAGTGGATAGAAGTCCGTCCGTTAAATGGGAAGATGTTGGTATGAAATTATTAACGCTCTGTTTTTCTCATTTTCTGTTTCCTTCAGTAGTCATGTAGATCATTAAATAATAAAGTTACTTATTTGAGTTTGTTTGCAGCTGGTCTTGAGAAGGCAAAGCAAGCTTTAATGGAGATGGTAATCTTGCCAACTAAAAGAAGGGACTTATTTACTGGTCTTCGGAGGCCAGCTAGAGGTAATGACACAATTCTTTGGAATACTTTTACATACAGACCAGTGACACTCCAAAAATTAGTTTAATGAGAAAATATCTGATGTTATTAGGTTTGCTTCTCTTTGGTCCACCCGGTAATGGGAAGACCATGCTTGCCAAAGCAGTTGCTTCAGAGTCTGAGGCAACATTTTTTAACGTCTCTGCATCTTCCTTGACATCAAAATGGGTGTGTCCCTGTCCTTGATTTATTAATTTGTTTTAAAGATCATGATGTCTATGGTTCTTCTCTTAGTTATTGTCCTCATTGGAGAGGGTCTTATAAGTTTTATTTACATTGAAATAGGTGGGGGAGGCTGAAAAGCTTGTACGGGCTCTGTTCATGGTTGCTAAATCCAGACAGCCATCTGTAATTTTCATGGATGAAGTATGCTATCCTTTCTGCAAACTACATTGTGAGGGTCTTAGTAGTCACCATAATTGGTTTTCCTTGAAGTATGCTATTCCTTTTATGCTTAAGTAGATTGTGTAGTTCATGAAGGAACATTGAGTGCATAAAGTTTGCATTGCATTGCTGTGTCCTATGGCACTTTTCAGATTCGTATTTGTTTGGAACTTGAGCTGGAACTTGATATACCAATCCTAGTTGGCTGAAATTGATTGTATTGGAGAATGAACAATTATTGCTGTGGCTAGGAGTTGAGTTTCATATTGTTATTTAGTAATCTGAATGATAATCTTGTCTTACAATAAAATTAATCAAATACATGAATATTTGTGAATGTTGCAAATTCATATTTTACATATTAGGGCATTCACAATGAGCTCAACGGAGTTCTAGTTAAGTTTTGCTAGAAAAGCCTTTTTCTATTGTAACTACCAACCATTTTGTTACATTCCCCAATGAACTCTCTATTTTATTCTTTATTCCATTTTTTTTTTTAATCTTTTTATACTCTTTCAATGTCAAATTTTTTCTTCCCCTCCATCACCACATTTCCTCATTCAACCCACAGAAATGAACAACATCACTCCCAATCTGTGAATGCACAAAATACGCACCAACAAGATCCACGGCCAAGCTTACTGGAACCCTAAACCCAAGCCCATTAATAAACCCATCTGAACTGAGTCCTAACCCAATCAATGAACCCCTGCTGCCAGCTCAGATCGGATCATCGATCCCCCAGCCACCACCACAAACTCAAGTGTCAACGTCAAAGCCAATATGTAAGCTGCAAGATCCACCCATGCATTAGTCCGATCTGGATCTAATCAGTTCCATTGGAAGCCATGTTGCTTGCCATTGCCAAACCATGCCACCACAAGGACCATCATGATGTGTGTTGGTACCATCTCGTTGCCATTACCAACATACTGATCTGCCATCATGAGACCTCCATTGAACAACTGTCTCACTCGTTGGGCCAGCATCAAAGAAGAAGAGTGGAGCAAAGTAAAAATCAGTGTATTGTACTGGAAGAAGAGAGAGTCTTGGTTGGGAGGGAATAAAAAAGGGATCGAAAGATTTAGCTTTGCTATTGTAAGTCAACAATTATTGAGTTACTGTAGCAAAGCAAAAATCTGTTGAGTCAGTGGTGAGCTCGTTGGAGACGAAAAAGTGAGTTTTTTTCATCAAAATTTTGAGAATGGGGTTTGTTGAGCTCATTGTGAATGCTCTTACGGGCCTATTGGGTAGCATTGTTCAACTTTGCTTCCCTCGTGTTTTTCTTCTTCTTTTTCTCTCCTAAACGTACTCTATAACCATTGTGAAATGACTATGTTAGAAACTTGTCTTTTTTTACACTCAACCATCATTTAGATGTTTACCACCACAACCTCCACCACCATCAGTGCTATGTCCACCGTAACCACCATCTGCACTATTAGTGTTATTCTTCCTTGTAATTGGGATTTTAAGGTTTGTTGTTTGTTGTTGAGTTCCATTACCTAACTTTGCTTTCATATAAACTAGTATAATATTTACTATTATTAAGACTTGTTCTTTGGTTTGCTTATGAAAAAGAGAATGGGATGGTGCTTTTATTGGAATTTTTGTTAATTCCAAATTTGTAACATTTTGAAATGGTAATTAATTATTCTTTTTTTTGTATGATTGTTAACAGATTGATAGTGTCATGTCAACAAGATTGGCTAATGAAAATGATGCGAGTCGAAGGTTAAAGTCAGAGTTTCTTATACAATTTGATGGGGTGGCCTCTAATAGTAATGATGTAATAATTGTCATTGGTGAGCTCTATATTTAATTCAGTTAGGTTTTGTCTTCACCTTTTGGAGTCAGCTACATGCATCTTTCACAGTGGTGTTGTTTTATAGGCCACATATTTTATTCAATAGTATACCATCATGTCCAACATCCATGGACGTTTCTTTTGGTGTCCTTGCTGGATTTGATTTCTATTGATGTAATTTGCATATCTAATGCTTCAGTTTCATTTTCTAATTTTCTCTGCTTTCATGCTCATGCAGGTGCTACTAATAAGCCACAAGAACTGGATGATGCAGTTCTTAGGAGATTGGTTAGTATTTGTCATTAATGTGCTGCAACTCAATTGTTTTGGGAACTTAAATTATGAAATATGAAGTGCTGAGTTTTTTTTACATTCAAGGATAAATATTAATGAATCATTATTAGTTATATTATTTTTGGTTTGTCTAATATCATGTGGTATTTATACATGGAAGTTGCATTGTAATTGGATTTAGCCTTCCATTTGATGCAATAAGAGCTTAGTTACTGTAATAGTAGTTTCAGTCACTTTCTTCATGCTTCGATGTCCTTGTCCTTTTTGGTGGGAGCAAACTTATAAAAGATGCCAAGCCTTCAGGGCCAGAAAGTACAAGGAGTGGCAAAAGGGGTGGGGGGGAAGGAACTTATGAAGGTTCATTTAGTTCAACTTGAAGGCAAATGGAGAGCCTTAGCCCTAGTGTCTAGAGAACTCACCTAGGGTAGTGGCTGGAATATACTAATTGCTCACGTTTTTTAAATTTCAAAAAGATTCTAATGTGAAGAAAGATATGACACAACAAACAACTAGAGTAGCATATTAAAAGATTGTTTAGCTTTTGTTTTCCTTTTTTCCTTATTGAAAGCTTCATATATTGTTTTTTGGCAGATTATCAGAATTTTTTACTCAATTTTATTTTTGGTAATGTGACTCAGTTTAATGTGAAACCCTGAACCAGGTGAAGCGAATATACATACCTTTACCAGATGAAAATGTTAGGAGACTACTTCTTAAGAACAAACTCAAGGGCCAGGCCTTTTCCTTACCCAGTAAGAATATACTGTATTTTATCTTGAAGCTTGTCTTTTTTAAATGAACAATTCATATTTCTTATCAATATCTTTAAAAAGCTGCTTATGGTTGTACTCTTTTTGTTATTACTTTGAGGCAAAATAAAGTGAACTTGTAGAACTTTTTTTTATTTATTTATTCAAATCTGGTTGCATTAAACTACTAGAAAGGTTTTTCTTTTTTCTGGGAGTCCCATGGAAGGGTAGAAAGGAATGTTGCCCAAATTGGCTACACGTTTTAGAGTGGCTAGTAATGAATTTTTATGGGAAGTTCTTATTAAGTCCCAGAAAAGATGAAACTCTATTGGAACTATTCTCATTTGTAGCAGTTAAATCATCACCTCTCTAGATCCAGCTTCTATTGTAGATCTGAAAGGTCAGGTGTGATATTAAGCTAGTTTGGTCCAATATTTTGAGATACCTAAAGCATCAAAGTTAAGTGGGAGGGATAGAAACAGGAATAAGAAAGTTGTAGGGTTTACTCTCTCCACTATTTTGTTGTAAGAAGAAGAAGAAACATCCAAAATAATTAGGAATGATTGAAACAAGAATAAGAAAGTTGTAGGTTTCACTCTCACCTTAATACTATCTCTTATGTACTACCATAATTACAAAAAGTACCCTAGATGCATATTGTTTAGTGATGATATTGTAGCCAACAACATGGTAAAAATAGTCCTCTATGTTAATGTTCCCCTTTAGTTCATCGTAGAAAACCTCTGTGAGCACAATATGAAGTTAGTATGGTTATGCTTTGGAAAATATGGAGAGTAAATGAATTTGACACCTGGAGATACACACCTGAATCCATGTTCAGGGATAGACCTATATGGTATATGTATGGATGCATGTATTGATTCATCTACTTGTAGCAGGTGTGCTGGGGTACCAGGCACCAATCAATGAAACAAATTGAATATCTTTTTTTTGATAAGTAAAACAAATTGAATATCTGGTCCCATCTGTTTGCAAGTCAAAACATACTTGTCAATGTATATTGTTTCTAAGAGGTCCACTTATAATAATTGAATTTAATGCTAGTGTGATTATAAGCAACAGTTATAGGCCTCCAAAAGACAGTTAGATTGGCCAGTTCTTTGGTTGAAACAAGTTTTTCAACATAGGTAATTAATTAGACTACTGGATTTTTCTGTTACTGAAACATGGTATCTCATTATATAGCACACAAAAGGAAGTGAATTGTGCAAGCATAGCTCATGTGACCTGTGCAATGTTGTTAGTGTCCCTTTTAACTGCACTGAATTATGAAAAGTGTGAATCAGATGATGATTTGCTTCTCATTATTTTTGACAGGTGGAGATATAGAGAGACTTGCCAGAGTGACAGAGGGTAACATAATTATGCCACCTAAGAGACTTGTCGCAAAACAAAAACTCAAACAACATTTGAAAAAAAAATTGTTCTAGTTCAATTGAAATTACAAATTGTTATTCTTGATGGACAGGATATTCTGGAAGTGATCTACAAGCGTTATGCGAAGAGGCTGCAATGATGCCAATCAGAGAGCTAGGCGCTAACATTCTTACTGTCAAAGCAAATCAGGTAATCTAAACTTGTATACAGTTGTAACCCTATTTGTGACCTAGTAACTAATTCTTAAATGGTTCTAGAATTCTCCCTCCGTATTGTGTCTGAAATTGATTTGGTGGTGTAAACAACTTCCTAATATATGCCAAAAATGAGGGTGCAAGCTGGTATGGAACATGCACTGACCCTTTTAAGTGTCCAAGCAGTAGCCCTCTTAATTGTCCAAGCTGTAAAACTAATGTGGAATTTATTTTCCAGCAACCCTCTTTTTATTTTTTTCAACAATTGGTGATATTTTGTTTACATGGTTTAAGCTTTTTAGTAGAGTATGTTAATTAAGTTAGCATAATTGCTATACATCTGAGTAATCGGATGTGGTTTATTTAAACCTTCCACTTTGACTAGTAAATATTAGGTTGTGTTGCTTTTCTTAAGAAATCATGCTATATGTTCTAATCTTAACTGTTTTTCTTTAAAAATCAGGTAAGGCCACTAAGATATGAAGATTTCCATAAGGCAATGACGGTCATCAGACCCAGCTTAAACAAAAGCAAGTGGGAAGAGCTTGAGCAATGGAATGAAGAGTATGGCTCTAACTGAATTTTTTACATGTTACGATTTTAACAATTCAAAGCAAAGCTGTGTTATAGTGATTCAAACCTACCGGCTACCAGTGAGTGGTAAAAAGGAAAAGGCAAATCCTAGTTGTCTACATTGTGTAAATGTCACTCCTCACAACCTGAATCTTACTATTGTTGAATGATTTGTATTCTTCTGCACAATTACCAAGACTGGTCTTTATATCTCTAAAAAGTTTATTGTAAAACAATTTGAATGAAGTTTATATATGGTTTATGAATTATCATCATTTTGTGGTATATGGAATCATTGACATTATATTACGCGTTGTTAAGAAGAGGAACCAGATCAGGAATAATATAAATATTTAATCTATATGTTAAGAATATGATTTTATTGTTGGGAGTAAATTTACAATTTGGATAGCTTACTTTGGGGAAAAAAATCCACAATTTAGAAAGTTGTTGGGATGTTAAATCTAGGAGATAGTTTGAATACACACTGTAAAATTACCCCTTGTTTTTTATAATTAGGTTGAATGCTTGGCTATTGTCCTGAAAATCATTCCAGTTAGAACTTAGAAGTAACATGCTACTTTCAGTGCAACATCAGGTGAAGACAAGCTATTTTCAACAAATTTGTTAAACATGAAGAGAAGCACACCAAAAAATGTAGTTTTCCAATGTCAAACCAACCTTGAATCTACTTGTTAACGCCTCACCATTAATGGTGGAGCAACACATTTGATTTATCAACTTTCAGATAAGCAGATGATTTTGCGTCATAGCAAGTGAAAATTCCTTGATGGTTTTGAAGGAAAAGTCTTTATAATGAAGCAATGAGTAGTATTAGAATAACCCTCCATGCTAGTTTCCCGGATTACTGAAAAAATGTGCACAAACCGCAAATGACAGACAATGATGATAGTGAAGTTCAGTTGAAAAGTGTTGTATAGTCCAATTATTAATACCCTAAAAGTTGAATTCAAGTTCCTTGTTAAGTTGTTATACACTTCAGGAGCACCAATGGAGAACAGCGGAACGTTATTTACTTATTTTGCTTCACATACTGGAGTTTACGACTGTCCTAGAAATTGTAAAAACAGGGAGACCTCCATCAATCTGGAGACTGAACATTGTCCTATAGCTGTAAGTTACATTTTTCATATCATCAGTTAGTTTAAACCGGAAGAGGCGGAGTAGAGCAATTGAAACTATTTTAATCTGCAGGTAAGCAAAGTCCTTCCCTAGGCAAATTCGAGGGCCCGCCTGCAACCCAAGTATTTATGAGGTAACTAAAAGATGATACAAACGTTTGAATGGTCAGGTTGAAAAATTCCATTGTCGAGCCATCTTTTCTGGTCGAAACTCTTTGGCATATTTTCCCCAAATATAAGGCATCCTGCCCATGGCAAAGCCCATGTAGAATATCACATTTTCACATCCCCTTTTTTTCAGTCTATAGCCATCAAGAAGAGTGTTGTCCATATCTGCAGACCTCCCATTCTTGAAGCACACCAAAGAGACCACGTTACCAAACTATCAAAATTCAAAAGTAATGTTTTCATGAAGCCCACTGTTAAAACTTCATAAAATAATTGTAATTACTAGAAATATAACAAATAGTAGCAGATAGTAAAATTTGTGTCCAAATTAAACACCGGTAAAGTTTCTAGAATAATTCCCCAGGAACTGCAGGGTATAGCCTCAAAGTCTTGTTGGGTCTCAAATAATATTATCACAAATATTAGCAATTCAAAATAGCAATCACACACAAGAACACAAATATTTATGTGAAAAACCCTTTCTCTTGAAGGGAAAAAATCACGGGACAAACTCCGAATAATTTCACTATTATCAAATCAATTAAAATAATTCTTGTGAATGTCTCACGGCTAAAGAAAAATCTCTCTTATTTTTCTTTGCTCACACACACACACACTAATTATCTCTTTCAAAGTTAGCAACACTTTGCTCTCTCCTCCTTGGCTATCTTCTCAAAGGCGGCAACTCTTTGCTCTCTCCTCCTTGGCTATCTTCTTAAAGGCGGCAATACTTTGCTCTCTCCTTCCTCTTGCGTTCCTCTCAAGCGAAAATCCATTTTCTTTCTCTTGGTTTCATGCTCTATTTTCCCTCTCTCCATAGGGAGGATCCTTGGGCCAAAGCCATCAAATTCTTTGTAGCATTGTCTATTTATAAGACCCTTTTGGTATTCCCTCTTGGACTAAGAATACATTACCTCTTTAATAAGGAATAGACTTCCTTCCACACTAAGGAATAACCTTTTCTTCTATAACAAGGTAACCCAAATTAATTTTTCCTTCTTCAACTAGGAAACCTAATTGACTTTCCCAGTCACAATTGGAATTTGAGGCAATTTCCCAACAAGTCTCTATCAATGCGGCATGCAAATAATGCATTTGATCCAGTATTTCATCAGTTATATTTGCCATGAACTCATCAATGTTAAGCTTCATCATCTTGATTCTTGACTACTTGTTAGATCTCGCACTTCTTGCACAATTATTGCTGTATTAGAGGGTTCTTGCAGAGCATATAGAGTAACCATGAGACACTACTTGCACTTGTATCTTTGCCAGCGATCATAAAATTCAAATTTTGTCCCTTAGATATTGATAATTTCATTGTTTTATAATGTATCCATTGATTTTTTTTTTTTTTTTAAAACTCCTAGACATTAGTGTAAATTAAATTCATCAATTAACATATACTTTCTAACAAGCTTTCTTTGCTGTCTCCACTTGTCCCCCATCCACCGCAAATATTTCCTGGCCAAAAATATCAGCCAAAATATACTGATTACAGTTGCCTTTTGAATACTTATCGAAATCGGTTTTTGCTATATGCTTGATATTTAGATGAGTTTTAGAATTATATAATACTAAGAAAACATGAGCTTATGGTTTGATTGTATATATAACATAACATATCCCATCAAAAAAAAAAAAAAAACATAACATATAATTGACATTTTTTTCAAAAAAAAAAAAAAAGCATATAATTGACATAGAATTTGGCAAGTATTTTAAAGAGAATATGTACTCCATATATAACATAACATATAATTGACATTTTTCTCAAAAAAAGAAGAAGCATATAATTGACATAGAATTTGGCAAGTATTTTAAAGAGAATATGTACTCCAACTATGGAATTTTAAAATTATCAACCCAATCAAAATTTTTTGTTATCTACCAAAAAAAAGTTGTTAAATCGTGTACTATTAATAAAAATCTACATGTTTCTCAAAAAAATAAATAAATAAATAAATCTACACTTTTTAACAAACTAAAAAATAAGAATCTGTACTTATCTCCAAAAAAAAAAAGGTACACTATATATATATATATATATATGAAAATAATATGTTTCAAAAGAAAAAATTACTTATTACAAACAAAATACTAGTATAAAAAAAATTAGTCCGTTAAAGAAAAACTTAGAGAAACTCATGATATGCTATATCATCCGCAAATAAGAATATGAATATCATGATCTATGGCTCAAGTACAAAAAATATTTTAAAACTTAGCAAAGAGGAGATTACAAAAAATAAAAATAAATAATAGAATTTGTTTATAACCATGTAATATATAGCTTAGTATTTATTAAATATAAGAATATGTGAACAAAATCATTTTAAGAAATTTAAGTAATAGATCCAGCGACAATAGATATTAATGGTCTGTTTAGATATCGCTTATTTTGCTGAAAACTGAAAACTTATTACTGAAAACACTGTAACAAAATAATTTTTATTACTGAAAATATTATTCACGCGTTTTTTATTACTTGACTAGTCCATGAACAGTGTCATGGAACCAGCCAAAAAAACACAAACGCAAAAATGCTACTACGCAAACGCACACTAAGAGGTGAAGTGACCATGTTATCAAAATTATTGGGATAAAATGACAATTTTCAAATTCAATAGACTTAATTAAATGATTTCGATCAAAACTTATGAGGTGTAAATTGTATTTTTTCCTTTTAGAGGGAGAAATTTCAAACCAAACCAAACCAAACAGTGCCTTGGTTAGTTCTTTTTGCGGTTTTAAACGCGGCGTTTTAACCGTAAGAAAATTTAAATTCGCTTCCCTCTCTCTCTCTCCAAGTCCAAACTGGGAATTCTGAATTCTCAAAATCCAAACAAACGAAAAGAAATGGAATCCCAAACCCAATCACCAAAGAAGCAATGGTCCTTGCAAGACTTCGAGATCGGAAAACCCCTTGGAAAAGGGAAATTCGGCCGAGTCTATCTCGCCAGAGAAGCCAAGGTGAAGTGAAAAGTACCAATGTTTGTTTTTTTTTTGCTTTTGATTTCATTTCCTAAGCAAAACTCTGAATCCGAGTCTCTGACATTTTGGGTTGGCAGAGCAAATACATAGTGGCGTTGAAGGTGATATTCAAAGAGCAAATAGAGAAGTACAAAATTCAGCACCAGCTCAAGAGAGAAATGGAGATTCAAACCGCTCTTCGCCACCCGAATATATTGCGACTCTACGGTTGGTTCCAGGACTCCGAACGCATTTTCTTGATTCTCGAATACGCTCATGGCGGCGAGCTCTATAGGGAGCTCAGAAAACGCGGATTTCTCTCTGAGAACAAAGCTGCCACTGTATCTCTCTCTCTCTCCCTTCTCTGTTTGTTTACTGAGAAATTGAGTATATATATATATATATATATATATAATTGGTGGTGGTGGTTGTATATGTTGGGATAATTGTGGTTTGCTTCAACTATATGTGCTATGCTTTTTGTGTTGCGCATGACTGTTAATTATTACTTAATATGTTTAGTTACAACGGGTTTTCTTGTCCTTTCTTCTTGTTTATTTCATTGTTTCTTGTCAAATTTAGTATCCTCATGCATATCCCTTGTGAATTTTAGTACATTTTGAGCCTCGCACAAGCGTTGGCGTTTTGTCATGAGAAAGATGTGATTCATAGAGACATCAAGCCCGAAAATCTGTTGCTTGATCATGAGGTATGCCAAAAAATCCTTCATGACATTTTTTCTTTTTTGTCCTTTTAGTTTTATGAAGGAACCTGTTCTTTTCCTAAGTTTGGATTGATTATGTAAATGTGTATTTTTCAAGTGGATAATATTTTTGGTGTGTTGTAGATCATTTCAAACATACAGACCATGGCTCTTGATAGTTGACTTTGTGGGGAAATTTTTTTCTGGCATGAATTGCACTATTCTTACTTGACAAGTTTAGCCCAAATTCTAAGCACAGTCAATTTCTGATTTTTATCTGTTTCTTTTTACCTGCCCAAAAATAAGAATCATCCAAATTTTGGTGATGCTATTTTTCTTTTAATAAGTCGGCCATAAGTATTTCTGTATGAACTTTAATTCTACTTGGGCATATCTATGGTACTAATTTATACAATAACGTAGCTACTAAGGGACCATTTGGATATAGCTTTGTTTTGTACAATGTTAAAGTAGAAATTGCGACAGTTGAGCTTACGAACAGAACAATGTTTTTTATTCCTCTCTGCCTAAAGCTTCTGTCTATCTACACGATGAGTAGACCTACTATAGGCACAAATTGGATGCATTTTCTGCACAATCTATAGCAGAAATTGCAACTGAGGTTGGACACTTGAGCTTATGAATAGGACAATTTTTTGAACTCTCTCTCCCTTTCTTTTCTTTTTCTTGATGGTTTCTTTTTTGTATTTGAATAATAATTTATCTTTTAAGAAGCTCCAAACAGAGAGGAATTCCACATTTTCTTCTTATTTGTTCAATAGATACTTGTCTATAATTGGTTGAAAAAATTTTAATGATTTTTTCCCCAAACCTGGACCAACGTTATATATTATTATTGAGGAAGTGAGAACTAAGTTGCAGATTTTCTGTTTAATTTATAGATACAATAGATTTGAACCTATAGCGCTCCTTTTATGATGATCACTCTTTATCATCAAGCCAAGACAATTAATTTTTTGACTTAGTTATAATTATATCTGTAGGGTCGACTGAAAATTGCCGACTTTGGATGGTCTGTACAGTCAAGAGCCAAGAGACGCACCATGTGTGGAACTTTGGATTATTTAGCACCAGAAATGGTGGAGAACAAAGCTCATGACTACGCAGTTGACAACTGGACTTTGGGTATCCTTTGCTATGAGTTCCTTTATGGTGTCCCTCCATTTGAGGCTGAGAATCAAACCGATACCTTTAGAAGGTAAGGTAGAGATAATTGTTTTAGTGTAATTACTGTGGAAGAAAATTGTACCATAAATTGTGTTATTTTTAGTTTGTTAACTTGTATTTGGCTGTACCAGGATAATGAATGTTGACCTGAGCTTTCCTTCCACCCCTTGTGTTTCTACAGAAGCCAAGGACCTCATTCTTCAAGTATGTTAGTCCGTGTCTATTGACTCTATTTTCATGTTGATATCTGGGTGTACAGGAAATGCTGTATTGAATATATTTAGTTGTGTTCCTGAATATGTGATCTGAAAATATGTGCAGCTTCTGGTGAAGGACTCCTCAAAAAGGCTATCTCTTCAGAAGATCATGGAGCATCCTTGGATAGTCAAGAATACAGATCCTACAAGTATCTGCAATAAGTAGGATTTTAAACTTCAAAGCTGATTCTGCCATGGCTTGGAGGAATCAACATGATTGAATTCTGCATCTATTGGTGATTATTTTTTTCCCTCCCCACTCAATGAAGCAGCTTCCAAAGCTCTTCACATAACCTTCAATATTTCTTCTTATCTTAGGCTGCTTCTTGACTGAGAAACATTGACTTGCAAACCCAAGCTTTGAGCTTCATGTATTATACGTTTTGTATATAATAATTCAATGTACGTTCTTTCTCTTGCCATGGATAGGTTTGCTACTATGGATTTATATATAGAAATTAGATTACAGGTTCTAATTAATCTATTATTCCAAACGGTAATGACAAAATTGTCCATGCCAGTTTATTTTGATATTTGTAATTGTTTATTTTTTTGAATGGCTTTTATTGGTTTACAATATAGTTGCAAGGTGGATTACCGCAACCATTGTTGTTTGTCATCTACAGTAACACCTATTTAGCATATTATTCTGGAAGCCAATCGTTAGCATGATAGTCGGCCTATTGATATGATTGTGGGCAAGACCCAGTGCAACTTTACCTAACAATAGTTTCTCAAAAATAAAAACAAAAACAAAAACAAAAAATATATATATATATATATATAACCTTTACCTAACAAGAAAAAAATTGTTCAAGTTTTAGTTCTGAGTTTGTCAAAAAAAAATCTTAAAATTTACATATTTGTTTAGAGTTCTTTGAGGATTCCCCAAAATGTTTATAGAGAATCTCCAGGCAACCTAGAGACAGGTTCTATTATTCGAGAATAAGAACAAAATGACCTTCACTGTTATGATCTATTTTTCTGACTAAGCAAAAATAGAATCAGCTAGCTTGTAATGGCTTAAATCAAAAGAATTCAATAAAATGAAAGACTAATGAATTCATTCATACAAGTATGGTTGGTGGTTTATACTTTTGATTGAAGAATGAATGATAATATGTATAATGCTTCTCCAATTCATTTTCTTAAGCAAGCACAGCATTATGATTTCCATTACAAAAGCATTCTAAACAAAGCTTCTCACCCCCTCACCACCTTTCACTTCCTCGTACACAGCCAACGCATTGTTCATTACTTTGGGTTTCTGTAGCAGTTTAGCCCTCTTTATTCCAGATGGGTGAGTCGATTGGATACCACCCTCGCCACCAAGCTTCCTCTCATATACTATGGGTGCCACTTGAGGGTTATATCCAGCAGATGCCATTAACATTAGCCCAATGTAATCTGCTTCCGCTTCTCTCCTGTGAAGGAAATAAAATGTAACATTGTTATGATTTGACATGACAAATAAATTTCCCATATTTTAACAACAAATTAGTGTTAAGAAAAAATCAAGATAACAAAATTTAGATTCACAACAATATCAATTATAGACACTGGGAAAGAAATTTAAAGCACATACATATAGGTTTTATTTGATCAATAATAAGAAAGAAAAACAAAAAAGGAATTCCATATAATAATTATCACAAGTCCACAGCATAAGAAGGTCCAATTCATCTGCAAATGCAATTATAGATCTTTATAAAAATAAAAATAAATAATAAATAAAAAGCAATATCTTAGCTTTCAAAGCTCATCCAAGTAATAGAAATCATTCCTTTGGATTCACTAATCTATATGCAATCTCAGGAAACTAACGCCTAAGGAAGCAGGCCCACTTAACCTGTAGATAACAATTGAGTTTGGAGATATGAGTATTACCGAACAGTGTCTGTTTTTTTTTTTTCTTTTTTGATAAGAAACTTGGATAACTTTTCAATTGACCGAAACAGAGAACATATTTGTTACATCTTTGAGCACTTGGTCTACAATAATGGGCAGAATGTCTTCCACCCAAATCTCACTCGTCGATAGAGTTTTGGCCATCTTAGCCATCAAATGAGCTGCTTCATTTCCACACCTGCGCACATGAGAAGCAGACCACGCCTTAAAACAGCTAATGCTTTGCAAAGAGCCCTCAACAACTTTCTGCACAGGCCACGGGCAAGACTCAAAATTCTGCAATGCTTTTATGACTACTTGAGCATCCCCTGCACTGCCCAAGCCTCTGCCTCCAAAGCCTTCAGCGGCAGCTCCACCCGCTTGCTCATGGCACCCATCAACAGCCCCTCTTCGTTCCTTATGACCACCCCCACTCCGCAACTTCCAGTCTCCTTAAAAACAGCCCCATCCACATTTATTTTATACCAGCCACACCTAGGAGGAGACCAATGAGACTTTGGTGGTTTAGAAGGCTCTTTCAGGCAGAGATTTTCCTGCCTAAACTCCTTTACATATTCTGCTACTTCTTTTATAATTCGGCCTGCATCTTTACGCTGCTCCCCATGTTTGAGTGCATTTCTGTGATTCCATAGGCTCCAAGCAGTGACTGCAAAAGTCTCCCAATCAATGCTGGGTTTCCTCTCTCTAATTTCCCATACTAAATCAAGGAAGTCTTGTGGCTGGTTGGGTATTGCTGGCAGCTTAAGTCTTGAAGCACCCCAAACCTCAGCAGCCAACTTACACCCCCATAAGACATGCCCCGCGGATTCACACATCCCACATTGTTCACAGTCATCCTCAATGTGAATTCCCCTAGCTCTCAACCGATGTTTTGTTGGAAGTATGTCTCTACAGGATCTCCACATGAATTGCTTTATTTTGTTTGGGCATTTCAACTTCCAAATCAAATTCCATAGGGATCTCATCTTATCATTTTTTGAGGCACTCCCTGCATTCGCATTGTGGCTACTCACCTTCAGGCATTTTTGAGCAACCTTGTATGCACTCTTTACTGAAAACCTCCCATTGGCTGTCCGAGCCCAAATTAAAGAGTCCTTCAACAAGCGAGGACTGATGGAAATCCCAAGAATTGTATCGGCTTCATGAGGGAGGAAAGAACTTCTTACTTTACTTACATCCCACGATCTAGTCACGAACAGTGTCTGTTGGTGACACTTGCATAGCATCCTCTTTACCTATCAATATATATATATATACATATAGCATCCTCCTATCCTCCAAATCTGCTTAGGTAATTCTCATCAACACAATGAGGAAAGCCCTGGCCCTTATTAATTATGGAAAGATGTTTGAGAAACTTTCTCAGTACAAGGTCATTAATTAGCAGCGTTTTTTCGAAGAACTAATTGATTATATATGACAAAAATAAAATGTCCAGACAAACATGCAAAAGCCTAGTGTAAACTTTAATTCCTAATTTCAAATATAAAATGCAGCTTCTATCTTATTCTTTAAACCAGTTACATAGTACATACACACCATGAATTCAAAGGGAGAAAAACAAAATGCATTCAAAATGAATAGAGAATGACTAAAACTGTTAAACATGAGGATCAAGGAGAAGAAAATACCTCCTGCTCATAAAATTGGTAAACATATCTTGAAGCTTTGCAAGACCATCCACATTTCCTCTTGAAGTTGAATCGCCATTTATAAGAGCATAAATAAGAGCAATCAGAGCGGAAAGCATCAAGAAAAGCCTCACAATACCTTCTGCTATATGCCTAGCCACAGCATGCCCAACCTAACCAAAAATGGGGGTTAATTTAAAACCAAAATGCACTATATAGTTCTCATATAGTTAAATCCAATAAAATTATGAATACTGTAATTCTAAAGAATGACCAAAACAGACCTCATGCCCAATAATAGTTGCTAACTCTGCATCATTGTCTACAACATCAAGCAACCCATTGCAAACAACAATCCTTCCACCAAGGTGACAGGAAGCATTAACTTCCGGAGTATTAAGCACATACACTTCCCATTTTCTATGGTTCAAATGTTTAGTAGCAGGTTTCCATATAAAGTTTCGATCCCGCTTTTGGCTATGCTTAAACCCTGCTTCAGCAAGAGCATCTTTAAAACCAATATATTGTGCCACTCTATCTCCAAAATCTCTACTTGCACCTAAATGGCCATTGATCTTGAACTCAGTTCCAAGCCTTAACCCACTATTCATTGCAGCAATGATCTTTGTTGCTACGGATTGTACCCGAATAGTTCTAGGGTCAGACAGAGGGAGTAATTTTCCTTTGTTTTCCTTCTCAAACTCCTGCCACTGATACTCCCCTAACTTATCCTCAATGTTTTCAGTGAGAGCAAGATGAAACCTTCCTGTGTATGGGACTCTTTGTATTCTTGCACAACAAATAGTAGTACAAACCACAGAACCACCGAACAACAAAGCAACCCAATTTCTTCTACAAAATCTCATCAATCTTTGTACGTGCATTGACCAATTCAGTGAATTCGACACTGTTCTTGCTTTGTAAAATCTCCTTGTGACGTGAAGAAAACGACATGTTTGATGAATATTACGTTGCACTCCTCCAACTCCAAGCAAACCCACAGCAGGAACCACACTAAATCTTGAAAAGTTTGAACCCAAGATTGTAGAACTATTTGGCACGAACCGGCTATTATTAGCTGCACCAAAAGCTACATTTTTCTTTGAAAAGAAAGATGAGAGCGCGTTGAATGTGTTTAACTTGGCTTTTGCGTAAGAAAACCCCATGAATAATTCCTCAAACCCTAGTAAATTGAGCAATATAATGGTGATGATACTAGTACAGTAGTACTAGTGTACTACTACTATATATACTATCTGTGAAGGAAAGATGATACCCTGGAGATTCTTGTTGAAAAACTTGGACATCCAGCTCTAAAATTGGTTTCTTTAATGGTTGAATAAACTTAAAGACTCTGGTTTTGAACTTTGAAGTCGAGTAGATATGAAGGAGATTAGGCTAGAAGGTATACTTGCGGAACAAACAACATTCTGAATTGGGCCAAACGAATACAGGCCCAATTTTATAGGAATAAGCCCGTATCAAAATTGAAATTTATGGTTGGATTTTTATTCCAATCATTTACCTTAATGAGCGGTTATTTTGTACTATTTAAAAAGGGAAAAAAGTAAGAAAGCCTTATAGGTGTAATCAGAGTCCACTTCTTTTTTTTCCCCCTAGGCCGCACTACTTGAACAATTGCAGATATGGTGGAGGATAATCTTCTTTTGCCTAAAACTTCATTTTTATGTCTATGGACTATGGGTGTATGGCCTGTGTGTTACAACTTAAAAAAGCTCCTTAAATTTTTCTCAAAAAAGAAAAAAAAAAAAACTCCTTAAAGGAACTTTAAGAACGTTTTTACTAAAAGTTGTCACCCGTTTCATAATTTTATTAAGATTGCCTTTGTTTTGACACAAAACGTTTTCTGAAAAAAAAAATATATATATATATATATATATATTTCAGGAAAATAACTTGTTTTCTAGTGTTTGGTTTGTGTTGGATTATTTTTATAAAAAAAATATTATAAATTATTATAATATTGATTAAATGCTCAATTAAGTGAATTGATGAAATCAATTTTTATCTGATAATGGCAATATCGCTTTCTTTGCTAAAGTTTTTTTTTTTTTTTTTGGTTGAGAATACTAAGTATTTTAACATACACACACACGGGAAGAAATGAGAAGGTCTTAAAGAAACTGACAACAGTGTATATCCAAAATAGGCCTAACTTTCTTTGTTAAAATGGAGACCTCCTTAGGGTGCGATGTACAAAACACACTATGATGGGGTTGTGTTTAGTGAATCGGGAGAGGCAGGTATTGGGGTCGTAGTTCAGGATGCTAAGGGTGAGGTAATTGCGGCATTAGCTAAAAAAATCACTTACCCAGGTTCAGTGGAGATGTTGGAAGCCTTAGCTGCAAGAAGGGCTGCAAAATTTATTGTTGAATTGGGTATCTCTTATTCTGAACTTGAAGGAGACTCGGAGGTGGTGTGCAGTGCGTTGAGGACAGCGAATTAAGGTCACCCGTCCATTAGTCATATTGTCAAAGACACTTTGTCTATTGTTGGTTCACTTAGAACTTTTTCTTTCTCTCATACTAGATGGCAGGGTAATTGTATAGCTCATACTTTGGCTAAGAGAGCAATAGTTTCATTTCCTTTACTAGTGTGGATGGAGCATGTTCCATCTAACATACATCAGCTTGTTATTTTAGATTCTTCAACTACTTAATAAAAGTTTTCGGTGTTGATTCTTAAAAAAAATAAAAAAATAAAAGAAGAAGAAGTTAAAATTCAATTGTGCTAATGTAGGAGACATCTCTATTTTCCCCCGGAGGAATCCTTAGAATTACCATTTCTTAGCTTTCAATTTGCCTCTGACCATCAAATGAAATGTGAATAACCCGTCCTCCTCTCTTTGAAACAAGGGGCGCTTCTAGTTTTGTCAGTGCTTGAAACAATTTTGTCTTCTCCATATTACTATATCTCTAGAGTCAATAATTTTATATGAGGAAGTACTAATCTCAATCACTTGCTGTCGTTACTCTTCAATTTTCTGTTGAGGTCTATCCTATAGAGGTACTCAAATTGGATTGGTGATCGATTTCTAGGTTTCGTTGTAAACCTAATTGGTTACTTCCAATTACGTAAATCAATAGTTCTGAAATAAATTTATTGACTAAATGAACGTTTTTAGTGGCTTAATAATGTATAATAGCAATATTCCCTTGTCAAATATCTTTCCTTAGAAAATGTTTCCTTTCAAATGTTCTGACCTTTTAATTTATGAGGAATTCAACAACTTTCAAATATCCTTAAATATACTTTCTCAAAATGTGTGTGTGTATATATATATATATATATATATCCTTAAATACAGTTTCATTTTGGTACGAATTCTTTGGGCTATAAACTGATTTCATGTCTTGCCAATAAAAGTAAGAAAAGATAGAAAGAAAGAGAGTGCATTTCTTCTATTTCAAATACTTGCCTAAGTTTATTGTTAGTTCTCTTATGAACTTTTCCTTCTTTCAAGGGCAATTCAGTTGCTCATGCTTTAGTCAGGTGAGTTAGGCTTTCTTTTCCCTCAATAGTTTGGATGGAGTCTATTCCTCCAGACGTATTAACTTTCTTATAATCTCTGTTTATTTTTATGAACTTTTCCTTCTTTCAAGGGCAATTCAGTTGCTCATGCTTTAGTTAGGAAAGTTAGGCTTTCTTTTCCTTCGATAGTTTGGATGGAGCCAATTCCTCAAGACGTATTAATTTTCTTATAATCTTTGTTTTTTTAATAAACGTAGCTCCGTATTGAGTATCCAAAAAAAAAAAAAAATACTTATGCTTATTTCTTCTTACTTAAAAATAATAATAAAATATTTTCTTCTTAACTCTATATTTTCTGGTAAAAGAAAGTATTATTGAGACATTCAAATCCTAAAAATTGTGTAGGCTTGTAAGAGCATCCACATCAGTATGTGCAAAAAGTTTTTCATTTTGCACATCTAAATCCTACTTTTTCTATTTTACACACCTATTTTTACAAAACACCCACATCAGTTTGTCTATTATACACATTTATTCAAATAAAATATTCATTTTTTAACACTGTGAACAGTAACCGTGAGAGGAGAGAGAAAGGAAAAGAGAATGAGGTGAAGAGAGAAGAGAGAAAAAAAGAATAAAAAAATCATTTGCATGGTGAACAATACCATTGTGCTTATTTAGACATTTTTACAAAGACTGATGTGGGGGGTTTTTGAGTTAAAATATGTAAAATTAAGCATTTTTTATATTTTAGAAGACTATCCATGAACTGGTGTGGTTGCTCTAAGCACGGGCGGAGCCAAGGGCCATGGCCCCCCTTGAGTTTTTAAATTTCCCATTAGAAGTTTGGGCAAAGTTACAAGTTAAGATAAAAATTTCCTTATTCCCCCCCCCCCCCCCCAGATTTTAGAATTTAGTCTCCTAAAAATGAAAATTTTGAACCTTCATGTTTTTCAACTAGTCCAGAAAACCCCAAAATAATTAAAATGACACAACAAACCCAAACCCAATATTAACCATATCTTCTCTAATATATATATATATTAACCATATCTTCTAATGAAAAAAAAAATCATTACCTATATCTGGCCCACTCCTTCGACTGGGGCCCTTCTAGAGTTTAAACTTCAAATACAAAACCCCTCTCTCCTTAAACAAATCCCTAAATTGCAAATAAATAAACCCAAATCTGTCTTTTTCAACCAATTCCTAATCACCAATTACAAAGAAAATAATCCCAAATTTGTCTTACGGTTTCCCATTGTGCCGCCATCTCCTTGTTGCCTCCTTTACTTGAGGAGTCGCTTGCAAGGCATCTCGCCGAATAGCCCCCACACACACCAGCAGCTAACCACTAGTACTTCTCCCTTTCTCCCTCTAATCACTACAATAATGTTGAGTGTATTTGAGTAGCTTTTATATAATATATAATGGCTGGCTGGCATGAATGAATGAATGAGTGACTTTTACTTTCTATTTACCATTGAATGAGTGGCCTGTATAAGTATAGTTACTGTTTATATGATATTTTGATTATAAAAATATAAAAGTGTTGATTGTTGAAATAGAACTTATATTTTTTAATAATACTTTTTGTTTTGTTTTTTTTAATTTTTATATGGAGTTATTATTTGCTTAATAGTTGAAGGTACTAAGATAAAGTTTTTTCTTATTAAATGTAGTTTATATTTTGCTGATCACAAATTGTAAGTAACTCGTCTATAATTGATGCAAAGTAGGAAAAATGTTCAATATTTAGAAACTAGTGTTCAATCCTTTGTCTCAATTGTTAAATCTTTAGATATTGAACTCTCTAGAAGGGCTTAAAAGTTTATTATTACTCTTGTAGTTGCAACTATTTCTACCAAATATGTATTTTCAACCAAGGATGGAGGCTTCTGAAAAACACACACTCCTTGTTCTATCAAGTCTACAAATCAAAGTACTTTCTCAATACATCTTTCTTAGATGCTCCATCACCAAATTCAGGGAGTTTTGCATGGAAAAGTATAGTGGCAGCCAGATCTATCTTGGACAGTGGATTGAGATGGTAGGTATGAACCGGAAATAAAATTCGAATTTGGCAAGACCGATGGCTTCCAACCCCACCATCATTCAAGGTGGTAACCCCGTGCTCCACAATGTCAACAATGGCCACAATGGATAACCTCATTGAACCAACTACAAGATCATGGTGAGTATCCATGATTGATCATGTATTCCTCCCACATGAAGCTAAGGTTATTAAATCCATCCCATTGAGCAATAGAGTGGTGCAAGACATCCAAATTTGGGCATACACAAACACGGGTGAATATTTGGTAAACAGTGCATATAAGATGATCCAAACTCAACAATTGAGATCTTCTCATGGCCAATCATCCAATCACTCACAGAGCAATAAAATTTGGAAAGCGATTTGGGTGATTAAAGTATGTGATAAAATCAAAACTTTCATTTGGAGAGCTTGTAGAGATATACTGCTTACTAAAGCAAATCTAACTAGAAGAAAAATTTTGTTTGATGCTGGATGTGAATGTTGTGAGGATGGGGTAGAGTCAACAGACCATATCTTGCTAAGCTATACATATGCTGACAAGGTTTGGAAGTCCACATGCTTGAGGGAGATCATGTCTCATTGCACAAATCTTTCATTTGTGGATGTGGTTGATCAAATAATGCAAAGGAAAAATGACCCAAAGATAGCAATATTTTTCACAACCAACTGGATGATTTGGAATAAGAGGAATAAGGCTTGCTACGGTACTCAATGTCCTGATCCCCCTTTTCTAGCCAAGTTTGCTGCAGCCCATGCTTTAGAATATTTGGAAGCTAACTATGGAAGCTTATCTTGAGTAATTGTAAGATAGTCTTGTTTTTCTTTGGCATTCTTTGATGTAACTTTGCATATAGTTGTTGGTTTTTTATAGGTGAAGAGATAGCTCTGTAGCTAGTACAGTTTTAGCATGGTTGATCTTTGATGCTGCCTTGCTTTTGTATAAACTTATTACTTCTTTGAATAAAATTCTGCCGTTTATTCTTAAAAAAGAAAAACCATGAAACTTGTCAAATCGAAATTTTGTAACAAGAGAGATATAAGTTTTTTTAGTGATTGTTTAAATGTGTACATAAAAAAGTGTTTTTTAGAAAATTTAATACCATGAAGGAACTAATGACACAACTTTAATCGGTTAAAGTTAACTTATAAATCAAGTATATTTTTTTTTTTTACATAAGATTTTTGTTATAGTCATCCTGGCCCCCTCGAAAAGATTTTCTGGCTCCACCACTGCTTGTAAGGATAATTAGCAATGTGGCTAGATTGTTGTATTCTGAGAACAACGTGCAAAAATTATTCTGGCTACTACATCGGATAAATCCGTAGATGGCACGTATTGTGCGACTTAGTCCGCACCTCAACTCTGCCACCTCTATTAGTATTTTCATTTTGTATAAATTTCATGTAAAAATTAGGTAATATCTCTCCTTTATTTCCAAATATATAAAATAAATAATTAGATGAAAATAAAAGTTAAAAAACTAAATTCACAAGATACATAACTAAAATCAATATAATCAACATAAAACTATGTTTTTATTTTCAGTAAGACATACCTGATACATCCATAATTACATCATAAGCTAGGGAAGTTCATGTTCAAAATACACCACTTAAACCTAGTTAAACATAAGCAAAATACACAAATTATCACAATACTATACATAACCATAAACCATGATGTTACCATCCAAGTTCTAATACATACCATTCCAAATGTGTGTTTGGATAGCAAGATTTGAGTCTATGGGTTTAGATTTGAGTAATTAAAACTAAAAAATACCTTGTTTGGAGTTTTAAAAGATCAAGGATTTGAATTTGACCAAATCCACCAATGATTTTAAATCTTTAAAATCCTTGGATTTTAAATGATATCTAAATTTAATGAATCTAAGAGCCCGTTTGGATTGCTAGTTTTGATAACTCAATTCTCTGTTTCCATAACTCATAACTCAAAAATGGTGGGACCCATAGCAAAAAGTTTGTTTGGCAAACAATAACTCTGTTTCCATCACTCAATTCTCTGATTTTTGAGTTATGAGTTAAAACAACTTTTGGCTGTTTTCAGTTTCCATAACTCATAACTCAATGGTAATATTGTAATTAAACACACATAGGGGACCCACAGCCGCAACTTTTGACCACCTTTTGACTTTTTTTTTTTTTTTTTTGGGTTGGCGTTGGCTGTTCTTTTTTTTCTTTTTTCTTTTTTTCTTGGGCTGGCGTTGGCTTTCGTTCTTTTTTTTTTTTTTTTTTTTTTTTTTTTGGCCTGGCATTGGCTTTCGGTCTTTTTTTTCTTTTTTTTTTCTTTTCCTAGGCTGGCGTTGGCTTTCGTTCTTTTTTTTTCTTTTCTTGGGTTAGCTGTGTGGTTCTTTTTTTCTTTTCTTTTCTTTTTTTTTTTTCACTAGTTCGGTCTTTTTTTTTTTTTTTTTTTTTCACTGGATTCAGTGAGTTTGGGTACTGGAAAAAAAAAAAAAAAAAAAAGCTACATCGGTGACAGGTATGGGGCCCACAAATAGTGTGAAAAATATGGAGTGATGGGAAGTGAGTGATGGTGCCAAACAAACATGGTATTTTAAGTGATGAGTGATGAGTTATAAGTGATGAGTGATGAGTGATGAAAATTGAGTGACCAAAAAAATGAATCCAAACAGGCTCTAATTTATCTTCTCAAAAAAAAATTCTATTGATTTAAAATCCTTCCAAACTCAACCTAAAGTTGTTCCATATCATGATACTACCATCCAAGTTAATATATAACCATTCCAAAGCAAAAATTGTTCCATAACCATGATACTACCATTAAAAGTCTAATACATACCATTCCAAAACAAGAATATTGTTATATATCCAAAACACTACATTTCATGGCTTTCACTAATCACTACCCTTGCTGAAGAAATTATCCAAGCAAAGCTTTCGAAACTTGGCATTCTTAACCAAAAATGCCCTTTTCATTACCAGCCTATTGCAAACATAGTTTCATCAATCCCCTCCATGAACAATAATATGAATAGTGCATCTCCTATTCGTTTTCTTAAGCAAGCAAAGCATTGTGATTTCTATTACAAAAGCATCCTAGACAAAGCTTCTCACCCCCTCACCAGCTTTCACTTCCTTGTACACAGCCAACGCTTTGTTCATTACTTCTGCTTTATTTAGCAGTTCAGCCCTCTTAATACAAGATGGGTGAGTTGAATTGATACCACCTTCACCGCCAAGATTCCTCAGGTTTCTCTTATATATTCTGGGTGCCACTTTACGGTTATATCCAGCAGATGCCATTAACATTAATCCAATATAATCTGCTTCCTCTTCCCTCCTGCAAAGGAAATCAAATGTAACATTATTACAATTTGACATGACAAATAATTATCCCAACTCTTAACTACAAATTACTCTGAAGAAAATTCAAGTTAACAGAATTTAGAATTTCACAACAATATCAATTATGGACACCAAGAAAGAAACTTCAAGCCCATGTATTTAGGTTTTGTTTGAACAATAATAAAGAAAAAGAAATAAGGAATTCCATATAATAATTATCACCAGTCCACAGCGTAAGAAGGTTCCAATTCATTTGAAAATCCAAATAGATCTTTTTTAAAATAAAAATGAAAAAGAAAGAAATATCTTAGCTTTTAACGCTCATTCAAGTGAATTGAAATCCTTTCTTTGGATTCACAAATCCATATGCAATCTCAATTAACTAACGCCTAAGGAAGCAGCCCCTTTCAACTTGTAGATAACAACTGGGATTGGAATCTTTGGATATGAATATACCAAACAGTGTCTGCTAGTGACACTAATATAGCATTCTCCTGTCGGCCCAATCTGCTTTGATAATACTCATCAACACAATGAGGAAAGCCCTGGCCATTATTGACCAAGGGCCCCTTCAGAAATAATAATGAAAAGATCATAGGAGTATTTGAGAAACTTTCTCAGTACAAGGTCGTTAATTAGCGGCATTATTTGAAGAACTAATTGATTATCCATGACAAAGAAAAAAAATGGCCAAACATACATGCAAAAGCCTTGTGTAAACTTTAATTCCTACTTTCAAATATGAAATGCAGCTTCTTCTATCTATCTTATTCTTTAAAAAGTTGCATACAGACCACGAATTCAAAGGGGGGAGAAAAAAAAATGCATTCAAAATTGTTAGAGAACGATTTAAACATGAGGATTTTGAGGAGAAGAAAATACCTCCTGCTTATAAAATTCTTAAACATTCCCCAAAGTTTTGCAGGACCATCCGGATTTCTTCTTGAAGTTGAATTGCCAACATTAAGAATAGCAAAAATAAGAAGAATCAGAGCAATGAGAACCCAGAAAAAATCCATCACAAAACGTTCTGAGCTATGCCTAGCCACAGCATGCCCAATCTATCCACACAAAAAGGGGGTAAATTAATTTAAAACCAAAATGCACTAAATAGTTCTCAAATAGTAAAATCCAATAGAGGAATGAATACTGTATTTCTAAAGAAAATGGCCAAATTATACCTCATGCGCAATAATAGTTGCGAACTCTGCATCATGGTATAGAATCTCAAGCAACCTCTTGTGAACAACAATCCTTCGACCAAAGAAGCATACGGCATTAATTTCCGAAGTATCCATCACATAGACTTCCCAATCTCTTCGGTTCAAAAATTTAGTAGCAGGTTTCCATATATAGTTTCGATCCCGCTTTTGTCTCTGCTTAAACCCGTGTTCAGCCTTATCTCCTTCAGATTTTGGTGCCAACAACGACCCTTTATCTCCAAAATCTCTACTAGCATATAAATGGCCATTGATCGTGAACTCATCTCCGGCCCTTAACCCGCTATTCATTGCTATAATGATCTTTGTAGCTAGATTGTACCCGAATAGTTCAAGGGTCTGATAGAGGGAGTAATTCCCTTTGTGTTCCTCCTCAAAATTCTGCCACCCAATATCTCCTAACAGATCATCCAACATTTCAATGAGAGAAAGATGGAACCTTCCTGAGTATGGGACTCTTGTATTCTTGCACCACAAATAGCAATAACAAACATAGCACCAAACACCAAAAAAGCTACATATTCTCCCACAAAATCCCATCAATCTTTGTACGGGCATTGACCAATTTAGTGACTTTGGCTCTGTTTTTGCATGGCAAAATCTCTTTGTGGTGTGAAGAAAACAATGTGTATGATTAATATTATGTTGCAACCTTCCAACTCCAACTGATGCGGACACGAGGTACAAGCTCCCAATTACACGCACGTATAGGAGGAAGAGCAAAAAGAAGACGGCCCAACTTATGGCCTTATGGATGGAGCCTATTAGTTATTGAGCTTGAGATTAAGCAAGCCCGAACATTTAATAATTAGAGTTTCTTTATGCACTTTTATTATTAGCTATTTAAGCACTTTTTCTGATTATTATAATACAACTTTTGAGAATTATTAAAAACGTGTGTTTTCTTTACACTGGTGCCGACTCCAGTTTTGCTTGGTGCTGACTCCTAGGGCTTATCTTTTTGTTCTATTGTTAGTGTGGTTGTCCTACGTCACCAACCAAACCCACAACAGGAACCACACTATACCTAGTAAACTTTGAACTCAAAATTGTAGAACAATGTGGCATGAACAGGCTGTTTTTAGTTGCCCCAACAGCTACAATTTTTTTTTAACATAAAGATGAGAACGTGTTGGTTGTGATCAATTTGGATTTTATGTAAGAAAAAGCCATCAGAATAATTACTCGAACTCCAGCAAATTAAGCAATATATTATGGTGATACTTGCAACTTGCTAGTAACTACTACTATACAATTTATCTGTGAAGGAAAGATCAAAGATGGTACCTAAATTCTTTGAGAGTTCCAGCTTGCTTGTTGAATACCGCACTAAAAATGGTTTCTTTACTTGTATCGTATACGAGAACAATCTGATATTCTACCCCATGTTTCAGGTGTCTGAGAGTGAAATGGTTTAGTTATTAGGACACCATTTCATTTTATATATATGAAAAAAAAAATATGACCACATCTTTTGTGCTACAATTTTACTATAATTCTTGCATATGCTATAATATGCTATATTTTACCATCAAAGTACAACAATAGCCCATTACCCAGTCTTGCAATTGGAAAAAGATTTGCAATTGTGTTATGGTACCATCCTAAATTTATGATGGTACTAATACTATAGCTCACTTGCAAAATTAAAATAATGTTTTTTATTCATTCACCCCAAAAGCATCTTCCTCTTTCTCTTTCTCCATGACTGGCCACAAAATTAAAATACTGTTTTTTATTGTTTTGGGTTATATATTTTATTGTATAAATATATTATTTTAATGTGCTGTATAGGAATATAGAAGTTGGAATGTTGAATTTGTTATAAAATTGTATAATATAATAGATGTGGGGGCCAAATAATTAGGAAGTATTGTTAAAAGCGTTATTGGCTGGGCCTTTGGCCCTATCTGAGGACGATTTGACCGTCCGAGGAGGCCCAAATTCGACTATGAAGAGAATAAAGTTAAGAGAGGAGTAGGGACAATATAAGACGGATCCGATAAGCGTCCGAGGACAAAAGTCTTCTCAGAAACTCGCGTCCGAAGTAAATCTGAATGCCATATCATAATAGACTTACTACAGAGTAATCCCACCACAAGGGATGAGACATTGGGCCGGGGGTAAGATGAGAAAGGTAAACAAATATCTTCAAAAGCTGCTACCTCCGCATTAAATGCTTTCCAACCAACTCTCTAGCCGCATTAATGTGGAAGTGATGCCTGAACAGTGATCAAGCAACCTTACAGCTACTGGTTGACGGTTTTAGGAAGTGCTGGATGGGACAGGAAGGAGTCCCCTGAATCTAACCTACACGTGTGTGGTAAGGATGATACCAAGACTGCAGTATATAATCTGGAAGAATGCACTGAGAAGAGGGATCGAAACCGATATACAATTTTTGTCTTGAGGAAAACCATACGAAACAAAGAGCTTAGTTGGTTCCGAGGATAAATTTAATAATCTGATTGGAGTTGAACCATCTTGAATCATTGGAATTAATCATTTTCCTTTCGAGATAAATCTAGTTCTTCTATCCACGCTCTACAAATTTATTGTTTGGGCCGTTAGCGTTTGAGCCCAATCCAGTTTTGGGACCAATACAATTTCAGTCCTTACAATTGACGCCGTCTGTGGGAAGAGCTTGATCTTCCTGAAGGAAATTCGGTTACAACGTTCATGATGGAGGAAGCAGGTCCACACCAGGCAGCAGCAGGACCACACCAGATAGAAGCAAGCCCACGCCAAGCAAAGTCAAGGGGTTCCCAACATGGTAATCCACACCGGAGCCTCGAACGAAGAGAGGGCCGTGAGGAAAGTGTACGCACAACTCATACCAGCAAAAGCCAGTCTCGAGGGAAGAGTCATGTATCCCATGCAAAGAATGACAGAGACATGCAACGTGAAATTGATGAATTGAGAAGAGAGTTGCGTCATGCTCGACGAAGATGTTCTCCACCCAGCTCCGAGCCTTCCTCCGAAGAGACAAATGGAGCTAGTTATAGACGGAGATCCAGAACCCCGCATAGCGAAACTTTTTCTTATGAAGAGGAGCATCACCATCGGCGTAGGTACAAAAGTCCGCCTCGCAGGGGCTTAGGGAACAACGTCATGAACAAAGCGTTAAGCCAAGTTTCAAATCACCCTTCACAAGGAACATAGAGGATGCGAATCTCCCTCGGCAATTTCATCAGCCTACGTTTACCCTGTATAGTGGTCGGACAGACCCGATGGAACACGTTAGCCATTTCAGCCAAAAGATGGCTATCTACTCCAGAGATGAAGCTTTGATGTGTAAGGTTTTTCCATCAAGTTTGGGCCCGATGGCGATGAGGTGGTTTAACGGTTTGAGGGCTAATTTTATCGATTCCTTCAAGGGACTTACCCGGGCTTTTAGCGCACACTTTATTACCTGCAGCAGGGTTCCTCGGCCTTTGGGGTCTCTGTTGTCGATGTCCATGCGAGAGGGTGAGACTCTTAAAACTTATTCGGATAGATACTAGGAAATGTTTAATGAGATAGAGGGAGAGCATGATGATGTGGCCATAAGTACTTTCAAGGCCGATCTTCCAGCCAAGCATGATTTAAGAAAATCGTTAACTGGCAAACCTGTCACTAATGTACATCAATTGATGGATCGGATTGACAAGTACAGAAGAGTAGAAGAAGACCAACTGCAGGGAAAGGGAAAGGCAAAGGTAATCCCTCAGGAAAGGAGGGATTTCAGGTCGGATCGGTACAACAATAATCGGCCTCGGAAAGACTTTGTTGGGTAGTTAGGTTCTGCCAATACCCAAGCGGTTAGTGCCGTGTTTCGGGAGCCGGTGCAACAGGTATTGGAGAAGATCAAGAATGAACCATTTTTTAGATGGCCAAATAAGATGGCAGGAGAGCCTACGAGACGCAACCAGAATCTCTATTGCCTCTACCATCAAGATCACGGACACACAACTGAGGACTGCAGGAATTTATGGGACCATCTGGAACAATTAGTCCGAGAAGGGAAGTTGAAGTAGCTATTGCACCACTCTAGTGGCTGAGTAGGCCAAACAGGTTCGGAGGTGCGGGGCGATGCTTCTTCGAGGCTCCCCCTTGGAACAATCAATGTTATTTTCGCCACCCCAAGCAGGACTGGATCTTGCCCTTCCAGGGTACCATCAGTATCTCAATATCCAGCCGAGGAGTGTAGCTCAACGTCTAAAAGAGCTAGGATGGACATCCCATTGGTTTTGGGATTTTCAAATGAAGACAAGGTAGGAACCATACAACCACATGATGATGCTCTGGTGGTGACACTGAGAATAGGCGGGTACGATGTGAGAAGGGTAATGGTTGATCAGGGCAGCGCAGCTGATATAATGTACCCTGACTTATACAACGGGCTAGGTTTGAAGCCTGAGAACTTGACAAATTACAGTTCACCTCTGGTGAATTTTGAGGGAAAAATGGTCGTCCCAAAAAGTCAGATAAGGCTACCTGTGCAGGCTGGTACAGATGTGGTGGAGGTGGACTTCATCGTGGTAGATGTTTTCTCTCCATACACGGCTATTATGGGCCGACCTTGGCTTCACACCCTGGATGCGGTCTCCTCCACCCTACACTAGAAAGTAAAGTACCCATCTGGAGGCCGGGTTTTGGAGATGGTGGGAAGCCAGGCTACAGCCCGGCAATGCCTAATAGTGGCTATCCAACATCAGCCAGAGGCAGAGACCTCGGCTACCGCCAATAATGGTTTATAACAATTAAGAGCCCCAACATTACCCTTAAATGGACTGGCCGATGAGGCGAAATGCGAAGATTTGGAAAGGATAACTGTTTCTAATAATCCGGAGAAATTCTTCCAGGTTGAGGCTAAACTGCCTTCGCGAGAGAAGGAGCAGTTGGTCGAATTCCTCAGAGAAAAAATTGATGTGTTCGCGTGGAATCCATACGAAGCCCCAGGTATAGACCCAAGCTTCATTTGTCATCGACTCAATGTGAATCCTTCCATTATTCCGAAGAAACAGCCACCTCGACGCCCATCAAAAGAGCACGCCGAAACTGTTAGGAGTGAAGTTGCCAAGCTCAAGCAGGTAGGGGCTATCAAGGAAGTCTTTTATCCTCAGTGGTTGGCCAACACGGTGGTGGTGAAGAAAAAGACTAGGAAATGGCGAGTGTGCGTGGACTTCACAGACCTCAACAAGGCTTGTCCCAAGGATCCTTTTCCTATGCCCAAGATAGACCAGTTGGTGGATGCAACAGTTGGTCATCCTCGAATGAGTTTTTTGGATGCCTTTCAGGGATATCACCAAATACCGCTAGCGGTGGACGATCAGGAGAAGACAGCTTTTGTCACCCCTATTGGGAACTATCATTATAAAGTGATGCCCTTTGGTTTAAAGAATGCGAGGTCTACCTATCAACGGATGATGACTAAAATGTTCGAACCACAACTGGGCAGAAACTTAGTGGAAATTAACACCCTATGACATCTGTTGAAGTATTAAACAGAAACTAAGTTATGTCAGGTTCCTCGGACCACAAACTTAGTGAAAATTAATACCCTGTGACATCTGTTGAAGTATTAAACAGAAGCTAAGTTATGTCAGGTTTCTCGGACCACAAACTTAGTGGAAATTAATACCCTATGACATCTGTTGAAGTATTAAACAGAAGCTAAGTTATGTCAGGTTCCTCGGACCACAAACTTAGTGGAAATTAATACCCTGTGACATCTGTTGAAGTATTAAACAGAAACTAAGTTATGTCAGGTTCCTCGGACCACAAACTTGGTGGAAATTAATACCTTTTTGACATCTATTGAAGCGTTAAATGGGTTCAATGTTAACTGATACAGCCTCTTGTTATTAAAGTGCTAGTGCCACATGAACTTGGGCATTTCAAAATAATAAACCCTCAAATACGTCCTCGGATTACAAGGTTCTCAATTATCTATTGAAGAAATAATCCCAATAGGCCTGGGGACATCATTTAATATATAATTAAAGTAATTTAGACCTAACTTTATCCAACTTTTGAACACTTCCTTAAGATTCAATTTATGGATGGATATATACGTATCTGAAATGTATCTATATGATATCATGGTCTTACTAGTTATAATCTGTTTTGGCTGCCAACTGTTAGTGTATGTAAGTTATATTTTTCCTCTTGTATAAACAACGGATAATCAGGGTGAAACCACTCGAACGGAAATGGTTGAACGAACAACACAAAAACAGGATAAACAGCAATTCAAACAAATTTCAAAAAGTAAAAGTGCATATTTCATTAATATATGTTTGTGAAAAAGAAAAATAAATAAACAAACGGAAACTAGGTCCCTTGCAAAGGTTCTACTTAAATTACAAGATAAGACCTATTTCTTCAGCTTAATTTGAAGCTTAGAAGTTTGGTTGGCCGGTTTGTCTGCCTCAGTAGTAGTTGTTCCCTCTTTGTCCTTGGCGGCTCCTTCAACTGGCATGACTGTAGAGGCCAAATCTTGCTGAAAGCCTTGAGAAACTACCTCTGCCACCGGAACGTCTGCAACTTTACCCAAGGGTGCGTCTTGGGGAACACTGGTCACTTTGGCTGGTTCCTGTTGGCTAGGAAGAGGAGGGTCCTGAGGTGACACTACTAGATTGGGATCAGTGGTTATAGAAGTCACCTCAGCTTGAAAGGAAGGAGGATCTGAGACTCTGATTGCAAGAGGGTAGAACACATTTGCTGCCTTCCTCAACTCAGACAAAGCCTCAACCCCGGCTTGGTTGAGGGCTTCATCCCAAGTTTGGGCACAGTAGATGTGGCACACTGCTGGGACCTCTGCCTTGAGGGTTTCTTCAGTCTCAGCCACTCTGAGGTCATAACCTTTTTGCTCGGCCTCGTCCCTTTCCTTCTCGGCCTCAACCTTTGCATTCTCGGCTTCCTCCTTGGATTTTTCAGCTTGCTCCCTTAATTTTTGGGTTTCCTCCAGATGTTTTTTAAGGACTAGCACTTGCTCCCTGGCCGCTTTCAATTCTTCATTTGCTTCGCGCAAGTGCTTCCTCTGGTCCTCGGCTTGCCTTTGCGCGTCATCCAAGGCCGAATCTACACTCTTTCGGGTTTGTTCCTCCTCGGTTAGTTTTTTCTTCAGCTTTGCCACGTCTTTTTCAGAGGTGGCCAGGGTTTGCACCGCTGCCGTCCTCCTTTTTCTTTCATCTTCCAGCTGTTGATAGCTGGCATTCGTTATCTGTTCGAGCCTGAAAGTGTTTTGGATGGCCTAAAAATTGAAAGGTCAACATCACAACAAGTAAAAAAAAAAAAAAAAAAAAAAGACAAAACAAACAAAACACAAATGTACTTAGTTGGATTATAACTTAACAGTAATTTCATACCAGAGCTAAATATCTTTTGCTATTGTTAAGGACCTCGTTCTTCCCCATACGCCGCAGCTCGGCCATGTCTTTGGGGAGTAACAGGGATTCCTCCAAGGCTGAAGAAACATGGCACCCAATGCCCCCGTTGAAGTCCCTGATAGACACATCGTCTCTCATGGGCTCTCCTCCGAACATGGGTGCTGGAAGCCACACTTGTGGCTCTGAAGGCTGAGAGTCAGCTCTCTCCATGCCCCGTTGTTGCAAATGGCTGACTTTTTGCTGCTTCGCAGCTCGCTGGGCTTCTTTTTCCCTAGTCGGACGGGATTTTCCAGTGTCCACCACGTCCTTCCCCTTTTGCTCCCTTCGCCTTTTCAATTCAGCAGCGTCAGCTCTGACCGGCTGAGGATGTTGATGAGGAGGTTGGTGAGGAGCGGGAGGAGGAGACTTGGTGGGAGGAGGAGGAATCTGAGATTGTGTAGATTTCACCGGTGCACTTTTTCCAGGCTGATTTTTTATCAACTCCTGTAGACTCTTGTGGGGCTTCCTTTGGATACCCATTTCGTCAAAAATGTCCTCGGCGGGTAGGGTCTGATTAAAAATCTCGAATTCGTCCGAGGAGTCTGATAAATCTACAACTTCCTCTGGATCTTCTGTTTCTTCTTCTTCTTCTTCTTCTGTCCTCCTCTTCTCTGATGACGAGTTGGGATAAGGATGCGCTTACTGAAGTAGTGGCAACGAAAAGTGGTTGTGCGCAAGGAGCGTCTTTAGGGAGGGGAACACCTTCTGGAACAACGAACCCTTGGTAGGCAACACTGATATGGTGGAGCCAAGGATCACGAGCTCTAATCACACACTTAGGAGCTTGGAAGGCAAACGATAGGGGTGTGTATCCAAGTATTAAATGGGCGGCGCGGAGTTGACCGTCAGCTTCGTTCACATATATCTTGGCTTTCAGTACCCTATCCAAGCTCGCTTGGTTGACTAAGTTGAGTTTGGGTTTGGTATAGCGCCTATCTGCAAAATCATTGAATTAGAATGGGGCTTCATTAGAAGCAAGAATATTGAGACAAAAAAAGGGGGGGGGGGAGATGTAAACCAAAATTCATGAACCTACAGCTACACCTCCACCTGGTTCTCCCTCTTCCGTTGGACACGGTAAGCCATCGCTCTATGCCCCGGAAAAAATTAGGAAATCCTCCTTCAAATTCTTGTTCGAAGTGGGAAGGCACTGGATTAACCTTACTGCGAGATACCTCAATTTGAGGTAATATCCCTGCCCTTTCAAATGGTGCAGATTGTACACCCAATTCACATCATGGTGGGTCAGGTTTAGGTTCATTCTCTCGTTTAACGCCTCTATACTTCCTAGGACCCTAAACATGTTTGGGGCACACTGTGTGGGTGACAACCTAAAAAATCTAAGATAGTTCCTAGTAATGGTGCCCATGGGAATGGTCATCCCTCCCTCTATGAAGGCGATCATGGGAATGACCACCTCTCCAGTTTTCCTATCGTCTGCCCATTCTCCCTGGGCAGCGTATCTCATACCTACTGTGGATGGAATCCTATACTTAGCCCTAAAACTCCTTATACTCTCCTCGGACTCGACCAAACACTTGAACTTACCCATTTTCCTAAAGGGCTATGAAGAAAAGTTAACCAGTTTAAAATGAAAGCTAAAGGATTTAAGAAGACTTACAGGTTTGGAAAGGGGTCCTCGGACAAGTTTCTAGTATTTGTAGGAGCACAGAGAAATGAAAGATAGGGAGTCAGGTTCAATGTACGAGCTCTAGAATTATGAGATTGCGAAAAGTAAGCACAAGAGTTGATTTGAAAAAAAAACTATTTATGGTGACATATAAATTGCAGGCAGGAAATTTCCCGCTCGTGAAACGAGGAAAACCCTCCACCGTTTGATTCACATCTTACCGTTGAACGTGGGGGACAAGGGCGTTGCCAAAATTTAATACTGGTGCGCTCTGGGTGACGAAGCGTCAGGAGCGTGTCTTGGGCAGGTAAAAAGACATATTGAGGATTAGGACTACAGAATAGGGTCATAAACAAGATGGGCTGAGAACATCAAAATCATCCTTTCCTATGAGGAGTCGAAAAGTAAGATTTTGAGGGGCTATTGTGGGGGCCAAATAATTAGGAAGTATTGTTAAAAGCGTTATTGGCTGGGCCTTTGGCCCTATCCGAGGACGATTTGACCGTCCGAGGAGGCCCAAATTCGACTATGAAGAGAATAAAGTTAAGAGAGGAGTAAGGACAATATAAGACGGATCCGATAAGCGTCCGAGGACAAAAGTCTTCTCGGAAACTCGCGTCCGAAGTAAATCTGAATGCCATATCATAGTAGACTTACTACAGAGTAATCCCACCACAAGGGATGAGACATTGGGCCAGGGGTAAGATGAGAAAGGTAAACAAATATCTTCAAAGGCTGCTACCTTCGCATTAAATGCTTTCCAACCAACTCTCTAGCCGACATTAATATGGAAGTAATGCCTGAACAGTGATCAAGTAGCCTTACAGCTACTGGTTGACGGTTTTAGGAAGTGCTGGATGGGACAGGAAGGAGTCCCCTGAATTTAACCTACACGTGTGTGGTAAGGATGATACCAAGACTGCAGTATATAATCTGGAAGAATGCACTGAGAAGAGGGATCGAAACCGATATACAATTTTTGTCTTGAGGAAAACCATACGAAACAAAGAGTTTAGTTTGTTCCAAGGATAAATTTGATAATCTGATTGGAGTTGAACCATCTTGAATCGTTGAAATTAATCATTTTCCTTTCGAGATAAATCTAGTTCTTCTATCCACGCTCTACAAATTTATTGTTTGGGCCGTTAGCGTTTGAGCCCAATCCGATTTTGGGACCAATACAATTTCAGTCCTTACAATAGATAAAATAACTTTTGAGATGGTAAAATGAGATATTTTGCCGTTAGCATTTGAGCCCAATCCGGTTTTGGGACCAATACAATTTCAGTCCTTACAATAGATAAAATAACTTTTGAGATGGTAAAATGAGATATTTTGTAGAAACCGGATGCTAATGCTCATATGGCAAGCTATGACAATGAAAATAAATAATGAGTGCATGTAAAAGTTACAGGTAGCTAATCACAATTTACTACATCAATTAGTTGTAGAATAAATGTGTAGTTCTAAAACTACTTTTTATATATATACTCCTTATTATTATTTATTAAAAAAAAAGAACCCAAAAAAAAAAAAAAATGAAAGAGACATATTTGATATTCCAACTATTTCCAAGTGTTCTTTTTTTTTTTTTTTTTTTTTTAAGGAAATATTGCAATTTTATTCCAAGCAACTGTATAATAACAGATTAACAGTATTAGTTTTCACTTCAGTGACTAATTAATGGGTTAATGGTCATTCTGTGTGATTCTTAACTTTCGATTTTTATATACTATTAAGAGAAGTATACATAATAGTATAATACATAGTTGCGGAACGACAAAGAAAAAAAAAAATATATATATATATATATATATATATATTAACCCAATGGGGTTGGCCAAGTGGTTGGGCACTTGGTCTCAAAATGGCTGTCTTGAGTTTGACTAAGAGCTCTCTAGTTCAAGTCCGGGCACTAGCACTTTGAAAAAATTTCTTAGGCCAGCGATTTACCCAATTCTTAAGGAATGAATAAGATGCCAATAAATCAAATTTGGATTTGGATTTTTGTTATGCTTGACGAAATTTGGGGTCTGTGTGGAATTCGCTTATTTTGTTGAAATTGAAAATTTTTTGCTGAAAGTACTATAGATAAAGGTAAAAGTTAGTTGAAACAATACAATGGACCCATGAATAGTACCAAAAAGTGCAGTGGGACCTATGAATAGTAGAAAAAATAAATTGAATAATAAAATAAGCTGGCTTTTTAATTTTTGCCAAACACACACTTGGTATGGTGCTTTTTCTTTTTTTTCTTTTGGTATGGCGCATTAAATTTGATGGTTTAGTGATGTGGAAATTTGACTGCTAGTTATTATTAAGTTTGAATGATTTTGTTATTTTAAGAATTAGTTTTGATAAATTTTTAAAAAATTAATACAATTTAAGTATATAATATTAATTGTAATAATTTATTGAAAAAATGTTTAAACAATTGATAAAAACCCAAATTTTGACAAGTCATAAAACTTGCATGCGCAACCTACCAACTCATTGGTTTTTATTCATGTGATGAGTTGGGTTGGGAATTTCTCAATCTAACAAGGCCGAATTAGGTTAAAAAAACCATATAAGTATCTAACACAATCCATGCACACCCTTATTGTTAACAGGTTGACATCTCCTAGTGTTTCCAAAAGAGACTATTTTTTTTTTTTTTTTATCAATTTGGATCATTTCAATCCATTTGGTCCACTTTGGATTAATTAACCCTTAAATTGGTTCTTTTTGTAGTTTGTCTTTTCAGTTTTGGGTTCAAATTTTCTTTTTCTTTTTCTTTTTCTTTTTTCTTAATTTTTGGGTTGAAAAGTAGGAAATTTTATTCTATTTGAGCCAAACTTTTTAATTTTTTACTAAACAATACCACCAAAAAAAAAAAAAAAAGGCATTAGAATATGGGCCTAAAAAACAATAAATATCATTAATATTCAAAAGATTATCTTAAAAATTCAATTTTCAATAATATAGGTATTATACATATATTTGAAAAAAAAATGTTAGAATTCTAAACTTATATAATAATTTAAATTTAATATAACATGTTACATGTGTTCCATGAAATGAAGGTGTATATATATATATTTTTTAATATTCTTGGATATGTTCAAATTAATCAACCGATTGTGGTATATTTTTTTATACAAAAATAAAAAATAAATAATAAAATCCTTTTAATAACATCTTTATATTAAACAATATTATAATTATGCAATTTAAATATTTTTATTAAATTAAGTTTATATATATATATATATATATATATATATATATCTCACTACGTATTTCTGTTGAATGCAAAATACATTATATGTTCCATTACATAAAACTTATAGAAAATAGAAAATACTTTTAAATAACACCTGCACTATTTAATCTAAAAAAAAATTATTATAATCTTATAAAATAATTATATTACATTTTTCTAAGCATCTCGTGAGTAATAAGATGGGAACAAAAGTCATGGTCAATTGATAAAATAAGGAAGAATATGAGTTACCGTGTGTGCTTCTAATGGTTGTTCATTTCTCTTGAATTTTTGAATCAATGGCTGGTACCCATTGGAAAGCTCAGACGCAATGGAACCTTCCAATAGTGAGATGGTAAGTAAACATGATTTTGTGAAACCGTTAGGTAGAGTTGTTAAACAACTTATTTTCAGTTTTTAAACAATATTACATGCATTTCTACACATTTTTTCACCCACACATATTTCAAAAAAATACAAACAACATTACTCAAACTTCTCTATCAAACGGACCCAAAATTTTGAGATTATAAAGGCCGGTAGGGTATTATTACTTTAAGAATTAGGGAAGTACTGCCTTGTTGAGTTTTGGGTACTCTCTACCTATTTTAATTTTATATTGTAGGGGAATTGAACCCGCTGGAAGGGGATTTATCATTTACATGTGTAGATGGATTAGAGATAGTGGACAACACACATTTCTGCGCCTAGGCTAATCTTAGTTTTAGGCTTTCTTTTAGCCCATTGTGAGATGAGATCCTTGGTTACTATTGTTTAAGGGCTAAAATGGTCATGTACCCTATTTGACAAAATATGAATATATCTACCATTATTTGCGAAATAATTAAGGATTTATCACTTTTTTAAAATTTAAACTTGTGAAACTCGAATTTACCGTGTAACTCGAGTTCCATGGAAAATAGGCACCATTTTTTTCTATAGCTCGAGTTTCAAGAAATTAAGTTCCATAAAAAATAGCACGACAAACTTAAAGATTATTTTTTCAAAAAACTCGAGTTTCAAAAGAATGATAGATTGCTAAATATTTCACAAAGAATGATATATTGCTAAATAGTGATATATGGCCGTTTTGACCCTTGTTTACGTTGGATTTGTCCTAGTGGATAAGGGTTTCTTGCTAGATAGTGGACACTACTGACAGTTTCTGTAAAATCTGCCACAATCAGTATCAATAGCTTTCTTTATTATTGATTCCATCACCACGAACTCACTTTCCTCTCTAATTACAATAGGTAAATAGCTGCAGCTCAAGCCATTGATCAAAATGACATCCTAACTTTTTCTATATACTGCTTGCCACAATTTCTTTGTAAAAGAGCAATCAGAAGAATAATGCTTTCTATATTTAATCATGCTTCTCCAAAAAAAAAAACACATAAGAAATCTCCTGTGCAACCCCATTAAGCTAATCTATTACTTGTCAATAGCTTGCTTTTAATAGCCAATAAAACATAAAAGCATGCTTTGAGACAGCTTTAGGAAACCAAACAATATTTTACCAATGAACATCAGGTAGTTTTGCCAAATGGATTGATTTCTGCAGTTGTATATTTTCCCTTCTTAGATGGCGGCAAACGAAACATAATCTCCGTAAGAAAAAAAGGCTTTGTATAGTTACAAACAAGGCTTCCATTTTAACAAAATAGGCCTCTCGATAGTTACAAGATACAGAACAAGAAGCTCATCGGTTATATATCTCCTCACACAACACAAATTAAATCACCGTTACCTCTGCATGCAACAATGCCTCAAAACCGGTTTCCCAACCACTTGCAATTGTATGAAAGCACTTAAAAGATTAAAAAATTAGTCTTGTAGACAGCATCTTTATGAAGAAACATAACCGTATTCATTGGGAGCGATGCTGGTGTCCGTAATTGTGGTGTCACTGCTACTGCTGGTACTCTTTTCATCATTGTGTATTAATTGAGGACTTGCTTGGATTGAAATGGAGAGATTTGTGTTTGGGATTGCACAAGCTGCTTTGTTGGGTATATTTGTAGAACAATATGGTGGAGCTCTATGACTTGCAGCAGTGGAAACAGGGGGAACAGATATTGTTTGGGAGGCTGCCACACGCTTTTTGGCACCTCTGTGCATGTGCTGCTCACAATACTTCTGATCAGGAACCACATCCCTGCTGCACCGCCACTTCTTTCCATCTGTTCTTCTACACCTCCCTGGTTCAAGTTCATTCCCATTTCGGTCTCCAAAGCATGAACCACTGCAACATTGAACTGAAAAAAGTAGATGAAAAGAAGGTAAATCTTATTTCACAATTCCGAAAGAAAGCAATGTACTAAAATATGATCACTCAAAATTTTCAACAAGGCACAATGAGATTAAACATACACCCACTTGTAAAGCAGTAAATTATATAACATTTTTCTATGACAAAGCATCAGCATCTCAGTCCTATTCTAACTTTGGTATCACACAATATTTATCAAAATCAAGTGACCAAGTTCCAACAAAATCAGACACATAAACCTTACTTATAAACCATTTCATCAAAATTGATTTGATCTTAACTTACAACTCAAATTGCTAATAGCAGTAGATGAAAGAAATTTTCAGAAATAAATGCATCAAAGTTTTATTAACAATGAATCAAAAGAAAGAGGATTTCTATAAGAGTGTGCCAACAGCATAAACATATCAACCATATCAAGACTAAATCCTAGTTTACCTAACAATCTTTATGAGAAAGCATTAGTATAAAGAAATGGAATAAATATATATATATATATATATATCAAAGTCATTATATTTCTAAAAAAAATAAGAAAAGAATTCTCAAAAATAAGAAAAGAATTCTCAAAAATAAATCTATTATTATTATTTGGATTGAAAAAAATAGAAATATATGAATTGAGTGAAACTCAAAGAGAAAAAAATTCAACAATTCATAATCAAATGAGTCACGAATCGTCCATTAAAATTCGATATATGGATTGGGAAACTTATTCATTGACAGAAAAAAAAAATGAAAGATCTGATGAATAGAACAAACACAATCATAAATAAAATAAAAACATATCTCCTGAAGAACAAACAAAAGAGACACATACTGAAAAGATAAAACAATCTACATAAGAAAATCAATAGCCTTCAAAGGATTAAAGGGGCCAATGGAGAAGTCCATCTATTTATACTAGCAAACAATAACAAGAAAGCAGTCTCTTTGTGAGGGAAAAGAAAAGGAGAAATCCCTGTTACAAAAACGTCATCATTTACAACAGTTTTCAGATGACAAAAGGGTTTCAATATTACTAATATTACCTTGAAGAACACTCTTCGGTGAGAAGTCCAATCCCGTTGACATGCCAATATTTATGTTGTTAACCCTTTTTCTGCTGCTTTTCATGGTGGCATTGTAACAGGAATAGTTGCCACTCATATCTTTCCTGTCAGTATTGTGGTCAATTTTGTTGTTGGAATTAGCAGTGAGAGTGGGTGCAGTAGCAGGGGTAGTTGTGATGCTTGCGGTAACAGTGGCAGGTATGGTAGTCGCAGAGATCGGGGTTCTGGTGGTAACAGCATCACAAATTTCATTTTTCTTGCTTCCAATATTGCTACTGGGGGTGTTGGTGTTAGTGGTGGTGGAGGTACTATGGCTGTTGGCACTGTTAGTACAAGATGGAGTCATGAGTTGAAGGCCTACAGCAGGTGAATTAGCATGCTTGGTTTTCAACTCTGCTAATTTGTCAGTTAACTTCTTGGATGGTGTTGACTCTGAAGGAGACGCAATTTTAAAAGCTTCCACAGGCTTTCTTGAACGCTGACGGCCTCTGTGCATGTGCCGCTCACAGTATTTCTGATCTGGAACCACATTCTTACCGCACCTCCATTTCTTCCCATCAGTTCTTCGACACCTTCCTGGTTCAGGATCCATCATGGTCCTATAGTCAAATCCCTTGGGGCTAAAATAACCTATAACTGAACGGGATCAACAAAAAGAAACAAAACCCAGATCACAACCTTCAACTGAAATTTTAATAGGTAATTGCAATATTTGATTAATGAAAACCAATCCCAAAATTCATGTCTCATAAACATAAACCAATTTCAACTGACTAAAAACATGACTCCATTTCAGAAATCAATATTTCTCAGCAAAGTTCTCAGAAAACAAAAGGCAATCATTTGATTTGAAATTAGCCTAATCCCAAATTCCAAATTTAGCCATGATGACTAATCACTATTTCAGATAAACAAAACCAATACAAAATTTTAAAAAATATATTTCCCAAACCAAGAGAAAATTAATTTGATTAGGCTGATCCAATCTCAAATTTCAAGCCTAATAAACACATACCATCTTATAAAACAAATGTAAGATCAAAATTCTATGAAAAATCCATAAAAACAAAATAGCTGATCTATCTGATTAACATAATCCTATATCAAGTCTTGCAAGCTTAAACCCACCCCAAACACACGCACACCACACATATACACAAATATAATCAATAAACCCAATAAAGTTTCATTTACAAATCTACTGGAACAAAAAAAAGGTAACCAATTAAGAAACCCATCAAATTTCTAATCAAATAAAGTCAAGATCACCTCACAATTGAAAACCCACCTCAATTCCAATTCAAAGAATTCTAAAAGATGAAAAAGACAGCAACTTTCTTAATAACAAAAAAAAAAAAAAAAAAAAAAAGGTTAAAGAGGACCCTGTTGAAAGCAAGAAAAGTTGAAAGACTAAAGAGACTCACAGCTAGGATATCGGTCATAAATAGCGGGACCAAAACAGCTAGCCACGCTCTTCCAAATGGGAATGACGAGGTGAAGAGGAACAGGGAGAGCAGCGGCCAAGTGCTTGTAGATGAGAGCCTGTTGTTGAAGCTCATGCAGCTGAGTTGGTGTCAATAACACAGGCTTTTCGTGTCTTTGTGTATCTTCACAAGAGCAGCTACTGCTACTACCAATAGCAATAGTCACGGGGTTTTGTGCTTCATCACAAGAGCTACTACAACTAGCACCAATCCCAAGACCAAGCTTGATCCACGGTTGTTGTGCTTCTTCTTGTGCAATTTCCTTTGCAGCTTCAACCTTCACCGTCGATGCCTTTCCAAACAACTTCTGGGGTCCACCTCCACCACCTAAATAAAAACAAAAAAAAAGCAGAAATCTTTATTGACCCAAAAAACCAAATAAGCAAAAAAAAGAGTAAATGAGGCATAGAGAGAAAGAGAGAGAGAGAGAAAACCAGACTTTGATGAGGTAGTAGAGCCTCCATTTTCACATGAGCTTCAAGTTTTTAAGAGACAGAACAAACCAAAAACCCAAAATTGGGATTTGAGGGAAAGTGAAGAAAGATAAAGATAGAGATGGAGAGACAATGTGATGAGAGTAAATTTCTAACGCCAAAAGCAAAACCTGAAACAACTGCGAACGTGACAGGACAGCAAGTATCAACACACACTACTACAGGTGCAGTGCAGGTCCTTGACATATTAATTAAAAAGCGTATTTCAAAAGCCCAAAAGAAAAAAAAAACATCAAAACCCCAAAAGCAAAACCGAAAAAAAAGCCTCTTGCACTCACAACAAATGGTGTGTGAGTGTAAACGTGGTGTGTGAGAGAGAAAGTGAGATTAAAGTGTTGTCAGTGTGTCAGATTTCTGACAATTTCTCAGCCTTCTTTTTTATTTTTCTCTGAAGCTCTCTTCAGTGCCAAAAAATATATATATAAATAAAAAATAAAAAAATGTATAGTACATTGTATTGACAGTATTGGGAATAAATTCAAGCGGGGATGATATATATGTGTAGTTTCAGCGTACTGAGAAACGCGTGAGGGACACGGAGATATTTGCTGAGCGGGTACGAGGGAAGTTTGTGACTTTGTGTTGAACTTGGTACACGCGCCTTGTCAGGGTGGTTGTCTGTCTGGCAATAACGTTAAGGGAGAGGGAGACACGTCATTGGGTTTTCCGTTACGTGGGTCAGGAAGGAAGGAAGGGAAGTGGATTGGTGGGGCCCATGTGTGGGTGCTCTCAGTGGCAGGTGGGCCTTTGCAGTGGCTGTGGAGTGTCCTCCTCTTCCTCTTCTTGTATCGTATTCTTTGTTTGTTTGGTTCTTTTCAGATTATTATTTTTATTTTTATTTTTTGAATTGGGTTGGGTCAGATTAGGTAGGATCATCAATATGGGCTGGACTTGTTGTTTGCCTCCGTTGCATTGTGAAATCCAATGAAACCTCGGGTTAGTTTAGATACAATTTATTTTGTTGAAAACTGAAAATATTGTAACAAATTAATTTTCAAATGTGTAAATAGTACCGTAAGATCCATTTTTAATGAAAAAATTGCTGAAAAGTGAAGTTTGTGGGTCCCATGAACAATGCATGGGACCTATTGATGTGCACTGTACACAGGAGAAAAGTCAACAACTACGGCTAAAAAAAAAAAAAAAAAGAGGAAAACGCTGAAAAGTGAAAACGCAGACGTGCAAACGTGAATCCAAACACTCACCTAATAAGACAAAATTTACACATATTATGGATACGTTTATATATGTATGATGATCCTTTGATTGGATTATATATTTGTTTGATATACATAGGTTATAGGTTGACAATATTAATGTGAGTGTTAAGAAAGTAACACAAGATGACTAGATAGAGAATATAGGCTGGTAAGTGGATTTAAATACACTTGAATTTATTGATTGGATGATGTTTTTTAATACCGTTTTCAAAAAATTATTTTCTATTTTTATTAAACATGTTTATGAAAATAGTTGAGGGATGTTTTTAGGATATAGAAAATGTTTTTAATGACATAATTATAAATAAATTGAAATCAATAGATCCCATTCATTTGCCTAAACTTTTCTATCTCTTAAATTTAGAAGTTTATCTTCTTCTTTTTGAGAAGTTTAGAAGTTTATCTTTATCACAAAAATTTTCACACTTCAATTTTGAAACTTATCATTATAAAAATAATAATAATAATAACAATACATGAGCTTTTTTTTTCCAGGATTTAGTTTTGATTCTTTTGGAGCTTATTCATTATACAAAAAAAAAAAAAAAAATACATGTAATCTACACGTTACTTTTTGTTAAATAATTAACTTTTCTAAAAAGTAAAAAAGGTCTCCCAAAAACATCATTTTTTTCACCATTTTGAAAATGTTCTTGAAAATTAGAGCCGAACACGTATAATGTAAAAATTATTATGTGAAAAATAGTTTTTCACATTGTTATGAAAACAAAAACAAAAGTTTTCCTATCAAACATGTCCTAAAATAATAAAATATTTTTAAAAAATGACTCAATGTTGAATTCATTTTCTAAGGTTGGATTACAAAGTTATAAAGTATTTTGAGATAGTCTGGCCCAATATTTGCATAAGTTCAAAAACAAGTATAAGGCCCATACTATCCCAAAAAAAGTGTAAGGCCCACTATAAAAACTTGCTATTTTGTTTATGAAATATTGGGCTGGAATTGAAAGTAGAAGTCCCATTATCTTTATTTGCTTCCCGAGCATGCCAGCTCGCCTCATAACGGGCTACAAGGTCCAAAATAAAAAGGAGAAAAGATCATAAAAAATCATAAGGCCCTGACTTAATGTAAAAAGTTAAAAACTTTATTCAGCCCAAATAAAATGTATTAATACTTCAAACTTCAAATCAATGGGCTACTGTTTAATATCCAATGTCAAAAAAAAAAAAAAAAAAAAAAAATCAATGGGCTACTGCTAGGCTGCTAGCTCATAGACTCATAGTCTCATACCACATGACAACAAAATAGAAGCTACTTCAGGTTACATATCAGGACACCTAATGATTGTATCCAAACGGACCCTAATGATTTTTTAGGATTTCTCGAAATGTTGAAAGATCCAAACGTTTTTATCCTTCTTTTATTTCTATATTCCATCATGCCTTACTTTATTCTATCTTTTTTCTTTTGTTCTTTATCTTGCATTTCTCTTTTGCTATATATGAAATGCAATCTTCTTTATAAAGAACAACAGTGTCGAAGTTTTGTCAGCTGTCCGAGCAATCCTCTTTTCCCAGGAACTCGGTCTCTCTTCCTTTATTCTTGAGGGTGACTCTGAATTGATTATCATCGCTTTGTAGAGGGAAAGACAAATTTTTGGCTTCCTTTGGTCATCTTCCTGGCTCGGTGAAACCCACTATAGATGACTTTAATAGTATTTGTTTTTCTCATATATGTAGACTAGGCAATTCTATAGGCTGTAACTCATAACCTTACTAAACATGCAAGACATGTTAGAAGTTTATTGGAATAAATGAAGTATGATCTTTCTTATTTTCATTAGGGTTGGCGCTAGGCTTAGGCCAATTAGGCCATTGCCTAAGGCTCCCTTACCAGAGAAGGCCCCAAATTTTGGGGCAAATTTTTTTATTTTTTATTTAATTTTTATATATAAATATTTTTGGGAGATATTAAAACATTTTAGTTTACATTTTTTTTCGCTATTAAGAAGGCTTAAAGAATTAAGTAATGCTAGAGATAGAGATAAGACAAATTTAAATAAATAGGTCTTACAAATAGACGTGTTACTTCAAATAGGAAAATGTTAAAAATACTATAAATTTTACTACATAACTTTTATTTATTTAATTATTTTTATACAAGATAAAAATTCTACTCTAACCTAATCTAAGTGTATATGTGTATGAAACTCTCTTCTAGAGACTTAAATCTCAGTCATTGCCCCCCACACCCCACAAGAACTTATACTTGTGGAGTGATCACTGCACCAAGGGTGCGTGGTAGTCTCCATAACTTAATTTGATGTGACAATGAATATGATAGGTAGATTTCAACAAACTATTGAATGCATTTTTGAAGGAATATTTGTGATTGGTGATATATCTTTGTAATTCTCATATTGTAAAATTTATAATATTTCTAGTATTTTTGTAAGCCTCATGTCATTGATCACATTCATTACAACACCAGTTTGTAGTAAAATTTATTATAACTTTAGCATTTTCTCAAAAAAAAAATCATATTAAAAAGCAAAAAGAATGGATTTAAAAAAAATTATTCTATAAAATGCTAATTAAACATTATTTAAGTAATAACATAAATGCCCCATTTGAAGATTTTGTCTAAGGCCTCCGAAACGCTTGGGCTGACCCTGATTTTCATGATATTCTTTTGGCCGACTATGGCTAGTTTTTTTTTTTTTTTTTTTAAATAAAGTTCCTAGTGATTCTTCTAAAAACAAATCTACTAATAAGTTTTCTTTTATAATATAGTATGAGTGAGTATCTTGTGAGTTATCTTTCAATATTGTTATTGGTTTCTTAAGGTCTCTTATGAGGCATCCAATCTAATTGAAACAAAATTTATTGACAGTCTCTAATTTCTAAACCTAAACGGAAAAATCATTGTAAATTCATTACACAAATTTCTTGAGGTTTGGAATTTGATATAATAAATCAATTATTTATTGTCAAGAGACTTTTGATACAATAAATCAATTCTTTCTTGTAGAGATCCAACAGGCAACAGGGTGAGCTTGTATTCAACCTTCCAATTCTCTCTCTAGACATGAACTTGATTTCATCTAACAAAAAGAAATAAGTTCTTTTTAATTAACCGATAACATAGTTAATTTTTTTTTATTTTTTATTTTTTGTCAAACAATCTGAGTATATAAAAACTAAGCAACAACCAGTCTATTACAAAAGAGCTCAACTTTATCAAAAGTTAGCAAATTATCCACCACTGGTGGTGATTCATACAAAATAAGAAAGTCAGTAAGCTAGACCGCTCCCATTTTAGCAAGCCTACCAACACGTCTATTAGTTTCTTTAAATATGAGAGACATTGAAGTTAATAGTTAAAACTTATAAAAGAGATTGAAGGGAAAAACAAAACAATGTAGAAATTGCTTTTAATTTGTAACATTTCGGGTTTTTTTTTTTTTTTTTTTTTTTTTCATTTTAAACCCAAAACTCATTTTTCATGCTGAATATTGAGTTCTCACTATTGTTAATAGAGGCAAACAAGCATGTGGACCATCTATCATATTCAGATGTTAATGGGGCACAACATCGTCACATGACATCCAATACAAATAATTAAAATTATTCTAATTTTAATAATTTTAACCTGCATGAGATGTTACGTTGTTGCCGACAATATATAGTTTGCGTAACAACCATCAAGGCATCAAACCCCCTCCGTAATGCTTTTATCGAGTGGTGTAAATACTAAATACTAAGGGTGAGTTTGGTTCAGCTTTTTGTAAAAGTGCATAATGAAAAAGTGGAGTTTTAAAAAAGTGCATAATTAAAAAAGTGCATTTTCAAAAAGTTGAGTGTTTGGTAAAAACTGTTAAAAAGTGTTTTTTGAAAAAGCTGAGTGTTTGGCTAGCACTTATAAAAGTGACAATTTAAGGGATAAATTACCAAAAATGACAATGTATATATAAGAGCATCTCCAGCAGGTTAGACAAATTTTTGTGCTGTTTGAATAATCAATAATGACATTTATCTTTTGCCTATCCACTTTTTTAATTTTTATTTTGTAATCAAATTTATTCTTTTTTAATATTTATTTTTCTTTTTCTATTCATTTTCAACCATTATATTTTTCAACAAAAAGTGTTACATTCACAATATTTTTTGCAATACTTTCACAAGAATCATAACAAAATCTTATATAAAAAGTTATTACTAGTTCTAATTTGAACCCATTACTAAAATTATATTTTTACTTATCAATATTAGCTAATTACTTAAAATTTATTGTGAAAATATTGTGAAAATATTGTAGTAATATTTTGAAATTGTGATTTCTAATACTTTTCCTTTTTTTTTTTTTCCTCCATACGTTACCTTTTCCTTTTTTTTTTTTTTTTCTCTTGTATTTTATCCCACCACACACGTGTACACTCTTTTGTCCACACCCTCTCCTTTTTCCTACACCTCCACCTTCCAGAAGGCTCTCTCATTCCCTCATTCTTTCCTTTTTCCTTTTTCCTTTTCTGTTTGTTTCCAGAAGGCTCTCTCAATTCCAAAGCTCTCCGGCTCTCTCAATTTCTTCTCTCTCTCTTTTTTTTTTTTTTTTTTTTCCACTTGATTTCCAAAAGATCTCCACTTCCGCTTCTTGACTTATGTGAAGCAAATTGCTCGCGGACCTGAACTGAAAATTGAGAAGCCTCACGACCTGAACTGAACACTGTGGGTTTGGTCTTTCTTTGTCTTCATCTTCTTCTTCCTCTTCTTCTTCTTTCTTTCTGTCTTTCTATGTGTTTATGGTTGTTTGGCCGTGGGTTTGTGCTATTTGATTTCTGTATTTTTGGATTGTGGTTTGTGTTTTGGGTAATGATTTTAATCTTCGTCTTCATCTTCTTCTTCCTCTTCTTCTTCTTTCTTTCTGTCTTTCTATGTGTATTTTTGGTATGTGTTTTTGGATTGTGGCCGTGGGTTTGTGCTATTTGATGGGTATTTCCGTAATTTTATTTTTGCAACGGTAACCTACTGAAAACGCGCATTGCGCGTTTTCATTTATGGACCCCTGAGGGTCCATAAAAATTTCCGCGTTTCTCCTTATTTTTGGTCTATGCCCAAAACGCAACTTTTATCAAAAAGTTGCGTTTTGGGCTTCACCAAACGCATATTTTGGTTTGGCTTTTTTAGAAAAGCGCTTTTTGGGTTCAAAACGTGGAAACAAACGGGCACTAAATAGGATTTTAATATAAAAGTTCAGAATTGTTGATTTAATTTTTTTTCTTTCTTGTCTTTCCACTATCTCCTTCCCCGTACCGTATGCCTGCCTTTTGTCTATATTATCTAAAAAAAAAAAAAAAAAAAAAAAATTCAAACACAGGCCAATTTTTAACTCATTACTAAATTAAATTATATATTAAAGCTCAGTTTATTTTCTTATCAAACAAACTTGAATTAATTCACAAGCTACTTGATATACTTTTTTTTTTTTTTTCTATTGTGCTCAAAAATATTTTTTTTTCTATATATGGTAAGCACAATGACTAAATTTTTTTTACCATTTCACAACTTTATGCTAATAATTAATAACTAAATGAAATGATATTATTTAAATTAATTAAATAGAATGGTTTTTGTTTATTATAAAAATTAGATTAACCAATCTTGTTTTTGTTAAAAAGTATATATAATTTTATTAACCAATAAAAAGAGACTATTTAAAATGCTCATTAAATTACAAGTATTAATTTGATATCTTATGAACGTATTTACAAATTTACATAATTTAATATCAAGTTTATATTGTTTGTCGTATCCTTTGTACATTAGAACCTTATTTTTTCTCAATTGCATGTGCGTGTGTTTGTTTAAAAAAAATCTATATAAGTATGTTTTAAATGTTTATACATATAGATATATAATGTTATATTACTTTAAGCAAGTCTCATACTTACAAGCTTGTTCTCATGCACATTTTTATTTTTATTTTTTTTTAGAGAGTTTCAACCTATAGCGTCCGCTCTTGATGATAACTCTTTATCATCAGACCAAAACACCAATAAGTTTTTGGTGTAGGTGAGGATTAAACTCCAGATCTCTTATTCAACCATCAGAGACTTTACCAGTTGAGCCAACTGAAACCCACAATGCACATTTTTATATTTGAGTTGGCTTGTTTAATAGTCAAATATATATATTTATTTTAGGCTTGAGCATGACTCATTTGTTAAATAAACCAGTATAAACAAATTTTTTCCCAATACCAACTCTAGCAACTCTAGCAATACCAAATTTTTACATTTAAATATTTTATCTTTCACTAATACAATGACATTTAGTGCTCGTTTGGAAGCACTTAACTTTGCTGCGTCTGCGTTTTCACTCTTTTTTTTTTTTTTTTTTTACATTTCACGCGTTTTGCAGAAAAGGGGGACAAACAACACTGTAGCGGCTCTGTAGCGGTACTGCAGCAATACTGTTTATAGGACCCACAACCACTTTATTCATTAAAAAATATTAAAAATGGATCCCACGGTACTATTTACACATTTAAAAATTATTTTGCTACAGTGTTTTCAGTTTTCAGTTTTCAGTTTCAGCAACAATAAGTTCAATCCAAACACACCCTTAATGAACTTATAGCTTGGTATGCGATTTGCCGTTTTGAATCTCAATAGAAAAGATAAAAGAAAAGAAAATTTGTTTTTTAATAAAGAATAAATCCAGTAGTTCATCTCACGATTATGTGGAAGTGGTAATTGGGGTTATTATTTTGGTTTCGAGTCAATTTAAGAAAAAATATGTTTTTTTTTCTTATTTAATCCATTCATAAGCTTTTTAAATAGTAAAAGTTCCAATATTTAACAAATTTATTAACCTTTCTGGTCTAAACAAATTTAGGATAAGGCCATGAAATTTGTTTTTTCATTTAAAATCATTTGGGCAAAATTATGAGAATGATTAGAGAAAGCTACCCTACTCTCGTTTTTACTAATCCAACAATATTTGAAAGATATATTTTGAGAACCACCAATGAGAGAGGAGAATTAAAATGAAAATTAAAGACGTTTTCGTTAGAAATACTAGAAGTTGTCCATTTGAGCTACAAAGTTTTTAATATCATAAAATTGACAAGGATTGGAGCAAGCTACCCCATTCTCATTTTCACTAATAAATCAAAATGTTTGAAAGATATATTTTGACAACCAGTTAAAGGCGTATTCTTGCTTCAGATTGAGGCACACAAGATGCTTAATTGCCAGTCCATTAATGCTTTTTTCTTCTTTAATTCGGGCCTGTCGGTTTTTTTTTTTTTTTTTTTTTTTTGGCGTAGCGCTTTCTTCTTTTTAAAAGTTGAAAGCAAATTACAGTTCATCGCAACATAACTATGTTCCGAACGTTGAATGTTACTTAAATGTTAATCACATCATAATTATCATTTGGGACAGTTGTCAATACAGTGGTAATAAACTAATAACCACGTTAATTATCAATACACTGGAAATCACTCCAATTGTTACCATCTCATCAATAGCCATAGAGTATAGACAATAATCACACAAGAGAGAAATTGCAAATTGCAAATTCAAATCTACTCTCTTCACCTGATTTTGAATTTCAATTATTGCAATTTGTTGTAAATTAACCTCTATATATAGTTGCATAAACATGCCCAAAAAAAAAAAAAAAAAAAAAACAGTGAATCCAAAATTATATCAATAAAATCATATTACAAATGTTTAGTTATATTATTCGTTTGGATTAAGGGGGAGGGAGTGGGAGTAGAGGAGAGTAAAGTAGGGTTGGCCCAAAACATTATTACACCAGTATTATCTCATCTCCCCAAGCCACCAAAGATCACAAAATCCATCCCAACAATTGCAATACCGTTGTCCTCACCACCCTACCTTCTAATCTCCTAATTATCAATCTTAATATTTTATATATATATATATATATATATATATATATATATATATATATATATATTTTGTTACTGTGTTATTAAGAAGATCAATAGTACATTCCTTTTAAAATTTATTAAGAGATTCACTAAAGGTCTTCTCTTCGGACTTATTAAAATCATCTCTCATCAAATTAAAATCGTTTGAGCTGTATCATCAAAGTAAAGCCACTTAGCCGCCACTTTTAAAAAATTATATATATATATATATATATATATATATATATATATATATATATGTAAGGACCTGATTTGAATCTCTAGCCCAAAAGGTGGATAGACTCGGGCCCAGAAAGCCCAAAACAATGAATTTGTAGATAGTGGGTTGAAAAATTGGGTTAAAATAAGTTGGACAACAGATAAAATGGGCTCAAAATGACAAGAACAAGAAGATAGATTGATTTCAACTAAAGAAAATTGTTCTCGGCACTATCCGAGGAGACCAGCTCTTGCATATTTCTCTTAAGTTTGATTACAAATTTGTTTTCTGATTGCTACAGTATTTCTCTCTAGATTTCTCGATCCCCCTCTCTCATTGCTCCTTTCTTCTTTTATACTATTTTCCCTTTTCATCTCTACCCTCCACGTGCAGGCCAGATGGTTGGTCTTCATCCTTGTCCCATCAGCCCCTTCCTAATGCCTTTAGGTAGTAGCGGCAAGGCTGAAAGCCACTGTTCAGGTATCACCTCCACATTAATGTGGTCAGGGAGTTAGCTGCAGAGTATTTAATGCGGTGGTAGTAGATTTCTCCTTAGATATTTTAGGACTCCCCTGTGTCCTTTATTTCTGCAATGCTTATCCGTGCCAACAAAACTTCCTGAAACATTCCCCCGGATGGCAAACCACCTCTACGGACCTCGGCTTGAGTTAGCCGAGGAGGCATTCATCCTCGACCTAACCTCCAGGGCTATTATGATCAAAACTAACTTCTTCATTTACTACCACGGGCTCCCTTAACAATGTTTATCCTTCCTCAGACGACCCCTTATCCTTGGTTTGAGCCTTCAGGCCCAATATATACATAGATAATGAGCTCCTGGGCCCCATTCCCCTACAATATATATATATATATATATATATATATATATATATATATATTCATTTTATTTCTTTTCCAATAAATAATCTTTGTAATATAAATTAATAGTCCATTTTGAATTTTAAAATGGATTGCTCAACCTTATAAGTTTTAAAATGGAGGAAGGAATAATCTTATAAAGATTATTCTGTATTTATATTTATTGAAAGGTTTTTTTTTTTTTTTTTTTGAGAAACAAACACACACACAGGGGAGAGGGAAAATCGTATATATTTATTGAGGGTTGCACCGTCGACCGACCTTGATCTTTATTGAAAGGTTTTGATTGTGGAATGACCGTATAAGTATTGAGTGGAACAAGTAGAACCATGTAGCCCAAAAAATTCCAAGATTATTATATAACATGCTAAAAAAATTTATTGGTTGATTCAGAGAATCATGGCTTTCAAAATTAATAAAGGGATTATTGCAAAGGAATTCAAACTTCAAAGTTAGATTTACTAACAATTTGTAACTAATCCTTTGTATACGTGTGTTTTTCTCAAAGAAAGAAAAGAAAGAAAAATACCAACTTCCCATAGTCTATCAATAAAAATAACCATAATTATAATATCCTAAGTAGGGATGGCAATTTTTCCCCATATGATTTTTATCAATGAAATAGGTTTCATTAAAAAAAAATTGTACTAATTGTAGGGAAAATTAACAAAAAGTAGAGTTTTACGGGGTGGGGCGGGGCTTCGCGGGGCCCCAAGGAGCGGGGATGGGGTAAGAAAGTTTTCTCTGTCATGCGGGGCGGGACAGAGATGAGGCAAGACAAACCATGCGAGGCGGGGACAAAGACCCCATCCTTTGGCCCCGCCCCGCCCGCCCCATTGCCATCCCTGATCCTAAGTTCCTAACTGATCTTACCACAAACTCTTTTCAAAAATTCCTCCTACAAATTAATTTATTTGAATCAATAAAACACATCCCTATCATTATTTATACTAATCAAGATAAGTTAGACTTCCTCTAAAAAAAAAGAAAAAAGAAAAGAAAAGTTAGACTCATAACATTTCAGCATCATGTCAATTAATGAATAATCACTGTCATGTTGTGTAACAATTTGAGTGATTTTACAATTAATTAATTACAGCAAATTGCACTACAAGTCTTACAAATTAAGGTGGAAACTTTTATACCCAAAATAAATATATAATTCAAAATTTATTTATTACGTTACTGTTTTGAAACCAATCAAATTCATTGTCATACTGATTTATAAGAGCACCCACAGCAGATGTGCTAAATGTGCCAAATGTTAAATTTTTGGCACATTTAGCACACCAAACACAAAAATGGAGCTTTATCAGATGTTCCAAATGGTAAAAATTATACCACATATGAACAGTACCGTTGCAAATTTGCAACGGTACGAACAGATGTTGTAAAATTTTATCATTTTATATTACGTTTTCTCTCTCCTCTCTCTCTTCATTTTCTTTCTTTTCTCCTCTCTCATTCTCCGGTTCCCTCTCTCTTCTTCATTTTTTTTCTTTTCTCCTCTCTCACTCTCCGGTTCCCTCTCTCTTCGACCAGTCCGAAATGTTTACCGTCAGCGACGACGGCGTAGCTCCGACGACGACTGCGCGCTCCGCCAAGCTCGATCTCGCTCCAGCCACTTGATCTCACGCTCAGCCACGCTCCAGCTACGCTCGATCTCACCCACGCTCGATCTCATCGATCACACCCCGAGGCCGCCATCGATCTCACGCTCAGCCACGCTCCAGCCACTCTGCCTCTCTCTGGTTGTGGGTTTTTTTTTTTTTTTTTTTTTTTGCTGCAATTTGGGTTGATCTGATGGTGGAGGTGGGCTGTGGGCTATGGGCGGTGACAGTGGCAGTGGTGGTGGGCTGTGGGGGTGATGGCCCTCTCCTCTCTGTTTGAATCGATGGCTATTTGTTTGTTTGAATCGGTTCTGAATCAGTGTTGAATCGGTGGTGGTTTGGCATTTGGGTGGTGGCTGTGCTTGGTGATTGGTATTTGCTGGTGTTTTTTTTTTTTTTTCCTGTTTTGTTGGTGGTTTCTGCCTTGCTGGGTGTGTGATGGTGGGGTGGTGGTGGTGGTGGTGGTGGTTGCTACCTTGCTGGGCATGTGTGGTGGTGAAGTGGTGGTTGTGCCGGTGGTGGCTGGTCGGTGTTGTTGCGACAGTGGTGGTTGGTGGATGTTGTTGCTTGGTGATTGGTATTTGTTTGTTGTTGGTGGCTGAGATAATATATTATTTTAATGAGTAATATATATTATTTTAATGTATAGAATTGAATGATAAAACATCTGATAAATGCGATGTTGTAAAATGATGTGGTAAAATAATAAAGTAGGTGTTTGGTGTGGCAAAATAGCATTTTTTTTACAACATCTGCTGTGGATGCTCTAAGCATTTTATAATAAATTCAGTTTTCCCAATTATTTTCTCAATACAAAACTATTATGCTGAACTTTTGCCATACAGCATTGTACCCTAAGTTTTAATCACATGGTGAGTAGTTACAGTAGCTAGAGTTAGAATAGGTCTTTAAAGTTAGATACCACTTATGTAAGTTGTGACCAAATTTATATACTGCCTGCATTGACCACTACAGTCTAAACTAATGACCACCAACTCAACTCAACTCAACTCAAGGTTCCCCCAACCTTTTCATTGGGTTTGTTTACAACCGTTAGACAGGGAAAAAAAAATAAAAACTAACCCGACCGTTTCCCCTGATTAGCAAAAGAACCCAAAGCCACCAACTTTTGTTTAGAACCGTTACTCACGGAACCATCTTATTCATAATAACACCCACCCATAAATCACTTTGTTCTATTATCTCAAACGTCCTAAACCAAAAGATAAAAGACAAAAAGACCCACCATATCTGTAATTCCACTCAAAAGAGTTTTGTAGCTATTACCATTTAGCAAAGAACAAATGCCTACGCAAACGCCTTTTCATTTCCAGCTGTGAACCAAGCCCCTTCTGCCTCGTCACGTGGACCCCCAAATCCCTTTAACCCTAGTTAAACCCCCCCTAAACAACAACCATGGTTAACCGAACCCCTTAACTCTAGTTAACCCATCTCCCTCTATCTCTTTTTAACTCTCTTTAGTTCACTCTCACAGTCTCACTCTCTTTCCAAGTCCAAGCTCCAAAACTTTCCAACATGGGACACAAAATCCTCTTCTTTCTCACTCTCACAACAGTAGTGCTGCTAACCACAACAACCATCTCAGCCCACAACATCACCGACATTCTCTCAGGCTTCCCAGAGTACTCAGACTTCAACAAATACCTCACCCAAACGAAACTCAACGACGAGATCAACAGTCGCCAAACAATCACTGTCCTTGTCCTGAACAACGGCGCCTTGTCCGCCCTCACAGCCAAACACCCCATTTCCGTCATTAAAAACGCGCTCAGCCTCCACGTCGTCCTCGACTACTACGACCCGACCAAGCTCCACCAAATCCCAAAGGGCTCGACTCTCAGCACCACTCTTTACCAAACTACCGGAAATGCCCCTGGAAATCTAGGCTTTGTCAATATCACCGACCTCCAGGGTGGCAAAGTCGGCTTCGGCTCGGCGGTTCCCGGCTCGAAACTCGACTCGAGCTACACCAAAGCGGTCAAGCAAATCCCTTACAACATTTCGGTGATCGAGATCAGCGCGCCGATCATCGCGCCCGGAATTTTGACGGCTCCGGCCCCGACGGCTTCCGACGTTAACATAACGGCCGCGCTTGAGAAGGCTGGGTGCAAGACCTTCGCGTCGTTGATTTCCTCTAACGGCGTGATTAAAACTTTTCAGTCAACGGCTGATAAGGGTTTGACCGTTTTTGCACCGAACGACGAGGCGTTTAAAGCTGCTGGAGTACCTGATCTAAACAAGCTCTCCAACGCTGATAGAGTCTCGCTCTTACTCTATCATGCACGCGCTGGCTACACTCCCAAGGGAACTTTGAAAACCGCAAAGGATCCGATCGACACTTTGGCGACTAACGGTGCCGGAAAGTACGATCTGAAAGTCACGACGGCCGGAGATGAGGTCACGCTTCACACCGGAGTGGACTCGTCGAGAATCTCCGACACGGTGCTCGACGCCACGCCTTTGGCTATCTTCACCGTCGACAATGTGCTTCTTCCGGAAGAGCTGTTCGGAAAGTCTCCCTCGCCTGCGCCGGCTCCGGGGCCGGTGACGACTCCAAGTCCAGCGCCTGTTTTGGCTCCAAGTCCGGCGTCTAAGGCGCCGTCTCCTGCGAAAGCTTCGCCGCCTGCACCTCCAGCAGAGACTCCTACGAATTCTCCGGCGGACTCTCCGACGGCGGAGTCTGAGAGCAGTAAGACGACGGCAAGCGGAGCGCATCACGTGAAGGGTTCTGCAGTGATGGCAGTAGTTCTCACTGGCTGTGCCACTGTTATTTCCTCGCTTATCCTGTCCTGAATAGTAATTTCATAGGTCTTTTTAAAACTGTTGCTTTTTATTTTATTTAATTTTTTGAGTTATTATTATTCTGTTAGTAGTTTTGTTATTTATTTTTGGATTTAAGCTTAGCTGCGCATTTTAGCAGCAGTGTCACATTGTGTGTCATTTTGGGTGGTTCATATTAATGCCTTTGCCAGCTCTTTTTTTTTTAATGTTTTTTGAGATTGTGGTATGGTATATTAATCGGGTGTTTCGCACTGTAAATTATATATATATATATATATATATATATTCTTGGTGTTTGTGATAATGGAGTGGGAGCCCACGTGGAGAGAGAGTGGTAGTGGGGTCAGGGTCTACTATAATTTCAGTATTATATTTTTGTATTTGTATTCGAAGGGACCACTTTTCGAAATGTTTTTGTTTTTGGTGATTGTTGTCGATGGGGGGTTGCATCAATCTTTTCCAGAACACACGGATTATATTTTCGTGCGGCGAATGGGTTGGCTGGAAAAGCAAAAACATATTTATTCTTTTACATTTACTATCATTAAAATGGACTGTTTTGTTTTGTTCTGTCCTGTTCTGTTCTGCACAGGTTCTCGATCATTGCGAAGATTGGATTAGGGGAACTAAATCTTACTCTTCCTTCTCAAATTGTTTGACATAGTTAAAAAAATCTAATTATTTAGGAAAACATCATTAGTTACCTTATTTCTTAAAAAAAAAAAAAAGTTAGAAATTTTTTAAATTACCTTTAAACAAATTTATCGAAAAATTATAGTAAGCCAAGTAATTTTTTAAGTTATTGTAGATTTCAAATTCTATAGCCACCAAAAACTTTTTTTTTTCTAACTTTTCATCCAATTTCTGGGTTTTTCTCTCGCAAAACCCTAGCCGCTTGTAGAATTCTATACCTAATGTGTTTAGGTTTCTTTTCCCTTCAGCCTCTTGGGGATCTGATAGGACGGTGTGTTAGCTTCCCTAGTAGTCGGTTTTTTGTTTGGGGTGTCCGAGCTTTGGCACTTTCTTATGGCTGGTTTAGATGAGTTGTGGTCCCCTTTTTCCATAATCGAAGAAGAGGAGAGAGGTGTTGATGTTCCTCGTTAGAAGGCAGCGACGATTCACCGTCTTGCTGGCCGTTTCTTCACAAAGAGAGTTTTGAATGTTGATGCGGTGGCTTGGACCTTCAAACAACTATGGAAACCGATCGAGGAACTTAAGATCCGAGATATTGGTGAGAATATCCCGCTGTTTGAATTTGAAGATAACCTAGACCTTGAACGTGTACTGGAGTTTGAACCATGGTCCTATGACAAAAACTTGGTGATTTTTCAGCAGGCTCACGATGCTGAATCTGCCCCCCTCCTAAAATTCTCTCATGCAACTTTTTGGGTTCAATTACACAATGTGCCAGAAAAATCTTTGACTTAGGAAACTGGGGAAGCGATTGGCAAGTCGCTAGGGACTATGGTACAAGCGGCAAACCTTGAAGATGATGGTTTTGACAACGAATTTCTTCGAGTCCGGGTTACCATGGATATTACAAAACCCCTAACTCGGTGCAGTAAACTTTGGGCTGATGGCAAGTAGATTGGTTGGGTGGGAATCAAGTATAAGCGGCTACCAATTTTCTGTTATTGGTGTGGACGTGTATCTCATGGGGAGAGGGAATGTGCAGTGTGGCTTCAAGGTAAGGGGAAACTGAGGAAAGAAGATTAGCAATATGGGGAATGGCTACAAGCGGATCTGGTTAAACACATCCGAAAATCAGTAGTTATAATTTCGGATGCATCTCGGAGTCAAGCACTATGGTGGAGGAAGCAAAATGGTCCGATGAAGAAGCCTAGTAACCAAGCTGGATATACAGCCCCTGTACAACCTCACAACGAGAATGGGTCGGGGCATGCAACAGCTATGGAATTAGATGAGAACTTGGTTGATGTTGAGAGCTCAATTGTGATGCAACCTCTTATGCACTCTGCCAACCAATTTGATCTAAATCATGACAGCAGTAGGCAGCGAACTGCAAATCCTAGGGGAGAGCGGGAACATGCACGTGAATTGGAAGCAAAGGTGATATAAGCTTAAAGATAGTAGATGGTGTGGTTAATTCTCCACGTAAGGATGCATTTGGGCCCCACTCCACTCTCCTCATTGATATCACCAACAGAGGTAATCTTGATTCTGCCCTTTTTCCTATTACAAAAAAATGGAAAAGAGCGGAACGTGAGGCTGAGCCAACTACCACGGCTACCTTAGATGTTTTAGGTGATCATGACCCTACTTTAGACTTAACTGACCTGAGTGGTAACAAAAAACAGCGTTTGGTATTCTGTAGTTCAAACAACAAAGAAAACTTTGAGGTGGTAGCTGGTTTTCAACACCACCGATCCTCATGAGTTGCCTTAACTAGAACTGTCGTGGGCTTAGGAACCCACAGACAGAAGATGAGCTCGTTGCCCTAGTTAGTAACAAAGATCCCATGCTGGGTTTTTTAATGGAAACCAAGGTTGAAAAATATGTTTTGGAACGTATTGGTAGAAAGATTCAATATTCTAATTTATTTATTGTCCCATGTCATAATACAGGTGGTGGTCTAGCTTTGTTTTGGAAAATTGACTTTAATGTGGATATGCAGTCTTATTCTGCTTGTCATATTGATACTATTATTGACCATGGAGTTGATGACGCCTGACGATTCACGGGTTTCTATGGTAACCCTAATACCGCCAGCCGGGAAAACTCCTGGTCCCTGCTTAGAACTCTTCATAATCAGTTTAATCTGCCATGGTTGTGTATGGGTGACTTTAACGAAATTTTACTAGCTGATGAGAAACAGAGTTGGTTGGACTGTCTAGAAAGACAAATGCAAGGTTTCGGGGATGCCTTGGATTTCTGCAGATTGAGGGACATTGGCTTCAATGGGTATCCGTTTACTTGGTGTAATAGACGACCAGGGGTTCAAAATGTATGGATTCATCTTGATAGGGGAGTGGCATCGGTGGAGTGGATTTTAAAATTCCCTTCATCTCTGATTCATCATTTGGAAGCTTTCCATTCAGACCATAAGCCCATATTATTGTGCACTGACTTCGAGCTCAAACATTTTTATAAAAAAGGGCGTCTGTTTCGGTTCAAAGCCATGTGGCTTAAGGATGATTCCTGTGAAGGGATTATTAAAGATTTTTAGGGGATGGGTCCAGCTTCATCTTCAGTTTGGGATTTTTCTAGCAAACTCTCCACTTGTCAAGAAAATCTAAAGATCTGGAACCGTACCACTTTTGGGCATGTCCGCAATACTCTTACCAAGAAACTCAGGGAGTTGCACAATGCAAAAGAATCGGATTGCTATAGAAACAACCCAAGCCGAATTTATGTTTTAAGGGATCAGATTCAAAAACTCAAGTCAAAAGAGGAAGTAATGTGGAAGCAAAGATCTCGCAATGTGTGGTTGAAGGAGGGTGACAGTAACATTAGATATTTCCATTGTAGAGCAAATCAGAGAAATCGCCACAATCTCATATTGGGTTTGGAGGATGAGTCTGGTAATTGGGTGGAAGATGAAGGTCAAATGGGTAAAGTGGTGGAAGGTTATTTTGAAAGTAATTTTACTAGTTCAAATCCTTCGGGGTTTGATGATATCCTAGACGAAATGCAACCTGCCACTGTGGATGTTTCTTCGTTGAGGCTAGACCGTGACTTTCAGGCTGAGGAAGTTCTCACTGCCCTCAAGCAAATGGCCCTCTCACAACACTAGGCCTGGATGGTATGTCGCCTATCTTTTATAAAACTTTCTGGAATATTGTGGGTGAGGATGTGACTGTTGTTGTTCTTAATGCTTTAAACACAGGTATTATCCTTGAATCTATCAATACCACCTTCATATGCCTTATACCTAAGATTAAAAATCTAAAGAAAGTTTCAGATTTTAGGCCAATTCGCCTCTGCAATGTGATTTACAAATTGATTGCTAAGGTTGTGGTTAATCGATTGAAGAAGTTTTGCAACTCATACTATCCCTGATTCCCAAAGTGCCTTCCTATCTGGTAGGTTCATTACTGATAATGTATTGGTGGTCTTTGAAACCCTTCACTATCTTAAGAGAAAGACACAAGGGAAGTTAGGCCTTATGGCACTCAAGTTGGATATAAGTAAAGCCTATGACCACGTGGAATGGGATTTCTTGGAGAAAGTTATGCAGTAACTGGGTCTTGAAGAGAGGTTGGTTAAAATTATTATGTCTTGTGTTCAATCTATCTCCTATTTTGTACTTCTTAATGGACAACCTGTAAGGAATATTAAACCAAGCCAAGGGCTTCGCCAAGGTGATCCCTCATCTCCTTATTTATTTTTATTATGTGCCATGGGTTTGTAATGTTTGTTACAAAAAGCTGAGGTGAATGGTTCTATAAAAGGTGTAACCATATGCTGAAATGGACCCAGGATCTCTCATCTTTTTTTTTTTTGCAGACAACAATGTTTTGTTTTGCTGGGCTACAGAAGTGGAATGTTAGAAGATTCTTGATATTTTAGCTATCTATGAGCATGGTTCTTGGCAAAAAATAAATAGGGACAAGACAAATATATTTTTTAGCTCTAACACTTCTCCTCAGGTTCAGACTAATATTCAGCAACTGTTAGGAGTTCCGGCTATCTACCAGTATGAGAAATATTTGGGGTTGTCAGCTCTGGTGGGTTGGGCCAAAAAAACAATCCTTTATTTACCTCAAAGAAAGGGTGTGGAGGAAGCTACAAGGATTGAAAGAAAAATTACTTTCTCAAGCTGGGAGGGAGGTGTTAATCAAGTCTGTCATTCAAGCTATCCCGACTTATACCATGAGCTACTTTAAACTTCCAAAATGATTGATTAAGGAATTGGAGATTCTTATACATAAATTTTGGTGGGGGTATAGTGGAGATAGTAGAAAGGTGCATTGGGTTAAATGGGATAAACTTTGTGAGGCTAAGGAGGTGGGGGGCTTGGGTTTCAAGGAAATTGAAAAATTCAACGACACTTTGCTTGCCAAAAAAGTGTGGCGTATGATCAATAATCCAAGCTCCCTCTGCCATAGGGTGTTCAAAGCTAGATTTTTTCCAGAAAGTTCAATCCTTGAGGCAAGGGACTCTATATGTGGCTCCTATGCTTGGAAGAGCATACTCATTGCTCGTGATGTAATTCGGAAGGGTATGGTTTGGCGTATTGGCAATAGGCATTCGATGAGGATTAAAGAAAATAAGTGGCTGCCAAATCAATCCAGCAGAACCCCTATTTCAGCTCTCCCAGACTTGCCCCAAGATGCTAAGGTTAGTGCTCTCATCAATCCTAAAAGTGGGGAATGGAAGAAGGAGGTTGTTCAATCAAGCTTACTACCACATGAAGCTGCAACTATTCTGGGCATCCCTATCAGCAGTAGAGCCCCCTTGACCGAATCATTTGATCACTCACTCCATCAGGTCTATTCTCTACAAGCAGTGCTAACAAAATGCTTGCTTCATGTGTGTCGAATGAGCTTGCAAGTAGCTCCAACCCGGCCCCAACCAGGAAGTTTTGGAGAGGTATTTGGCAACTATGTGTGCCAAAGAAAATTCAGCACTTCATCTGGAGAGCTACTTGCTTACTCCAAGTGCAGGAGATCGTAGTAATATAATTCTCGGAATACCGAAGTCGAACCACAAGGAGCGGGATAAATTCAAAGACAATGTAATTAAAAAAAAAAGCTTTTGGTGAAGATGATGAATCATTTTTGTTTGGTAATTGTAAACAAGAATAACAGTGATAACTGATTTAAGTCAATAATGTAAATACCAGGGTATCGGGGTGTTTCTCTATATCGATATGAAATTCTTTGTGATTTAAGAAATTATATATTTCATAATTGATTGTTCTTATAAAATTAAATACTTATGATTCGGTTGAACTGAGACAATTCAAGAACGCACGATAACCTAGATTAGTAATGCGGTTAGAAAAGTTTTTAGAAAAACTCATTCACTTTAAAACCTTATTTCTATTTGAAACTATTAGGAATTCATCTAAACAATAAGAAAAACATTATTGAACTTATTGAAAGCATGGAAGGACTAATACATCAAAAGAAATCTAATTGAACAATCAAATATATTGTTGATAAAATCTTAGAAAGAATCACATTGAATATTCATACCGTATAGAAGAAACATAACCCCTAGCCCTAGCAAAGAGTTTAGGCTGCCATTAGAGAAAGGAAAATACAAGGTTTTTCTTCAATATTCGTTCTCCACAACCTCCATCCAAAACTCTCACGTCAAAGTGTCCAAAGAAAATAAAACTTTTACAATTTTAATTTTCGTCCAGGTTTACAGCAGTAACTTGTGAGTTAATTTCGGCCTTCAAAAATTGATAATTTCAAAAAACTCAAAACTGAAAAGTTGTAGATATTTAAGTCATCGTTCTAACCCATCTGGCCTTGTATCAATTGGATTTCTGAGTAGAGAGATACGCCCAAAATACTGATCAGTGCTCAAATCTGATTATTCCTTTTCAGATTCTGCCTCTTTGATTTCTTTCCTTATTTGAAACTTCCAAATATGGTAGACAACCCAAGCACTCCAACTGCACCTCCTTAGACATTTAAGTATGGTCCTTTAGCTCCTCTTTAATTCTAGTTTGGCCTCCATTCTCTCACAAACTTTTGTAAACTCATCTTTTTCACTTGATTTCCTGAAAGTAGAAAATTACACACAATGAATGACATCTTATTCAAGAAATTATGTAAAGATAAATAATAGGGACTAATGCAAATCATGGCTTAATTATACAAATTAAGCATAGTAATAAGGAGATAACGCCCACATAAATATATAACAAGTATACTTTTTAAGGCATTATCAAGAGTATGTCACAATGCGTTACCTACCATGACCAATCTTTGTCGCCGCCAAATTACTGATTCAGCAGTGTGTGAACTATGCAAAAGTCATGTGGAGGACACGCTGTATGCTACCTGGTCTTGCGGGGAGATTGCCTGTGTTTGGAACTCGTTCACATGGTTCCACCAAGCGGTCACCTCCCCCCCATCAGATTTCATTAACTTGTTTTCCAGATTTTTGCAGGTACAAGATGACTTCAGCTCTGAAATTTTCTTTATCACAGCGTAGCTGATTTGGAACCGGAGAAACGCGCAAATTTTGGCCGACTAGTTCACCCTCTCGAAAATCTTTGCTCCATGGCGGGAAGCTTATTGCAAGAATTCCTAGCTACCCAAGAGTTTGAACCAACCCCTCCCCTTCCTCCCATGCTACAGCAGTGGCGTCCTCTAGAAGCTGATCATTTCAAGTTGAACTTCGATGCAGCAATATTCAACTCATTGAATTTGGTAGGCATTGGCATTATTGCTCGTGATTGGAGCTTTATCCACGCCCATTTCTCTCACACAATCAATGAATGAAGTAGAGGCAATAGCTTGTCACAAAGCAGTTCAGTTTGCCAAAGAACTTGGACTTTAGAAAGTTACATTTGAAGGCGATTCATCGGTGGTGATCAATGCCATTTCACAAGGGCCTGGCTGTCTTTCTTCATATGGGAATGTCATTGACGACATCCTCGTTCTAGCTGCTGATTTCCAGTTTTGTGAATTCAGTCATGTTAAAAGAGTTTGTAATGTTGTGGCTGCTAATTTGTTGGGGGTTCGAGTTTGGTTGGAAGACCTTCCTGAAGACATTTATCCCCTAGTCCTGTTAGATGTTCATTGAGTTGGTTTTCATTTCAATAAAGTCCCAGGCATTTTGTCTGGTTTCTCAAAAAAAAAAAAAAAAAAAAAAAATCTATAGCCACCAAACTTAATCCAAATTCAATCTTTATCTTTAAATCAAATTTTAATACGGTAGGTTAGAAACTCTACTGGTGGCAAAATAATAGCTTTAGTGGATTTCAAAATTTAGGCTTTTAATCAAAAAAAAAAATGCTCCCACAAATAAATTAAGGGCATACATGGAATGTTAATAAATTAATGATGTTTGACTTTTTAAACAGGACATAATTTTGGGATATCCCAAAATGGAATATAGGCCAATCAATTTAGGACAGAGGGAGTAAAATCCAATATATTTTGTTTTTAAAAAATAAATTTTATCAAATTAACAATAATTCAAAAATTGATACTACAAAATATGAAAATAATAAATATGTGATTGTCAAATTTTTTTTTCGTAAATTTTAATGATACAGTCAAATCTAAATTCACCTATTAAATTCATTTCAGGCATTTCAAATTGGGTAAAATATCATTTTCGTCCCTAAATTTTCACAAAAGTTTGTTTTTGATCCCTAAACTTTCAAAAGTTTTTTCTTCATCCCTAAACTTTACAAAACGTTCTACTTTTCATCCTTTCGTTAATGTCCGTTAGTTTATGTCCTATGTGGCATAACAGAGTATTGACGTGATAATTGACTTGGACTAAACCATTTTATTTAAAAAAATATGGACATGTGGCTTACAATAATTCATGCATGTGGATTAAATATTTTAGTGAGACAAATTTATCCTTCACGCTAGCCGTAGTCGTGCGTTAATCCTGATAAAAAATCCCCAAACTGGAAACCCCATCGCCCAAATGTGAAAACTAAAAACCCAATGCCCAACCCCTCCCAGAAGCTCACCTAGGGATGGCAATTGTTACCCGACCCGCGGGTACCCAGCCTGGCCCGACCCTAATGGGTCGGGTTTTACCCGATCCGATAAACAATAGGGTTGAGTCTGGGTTTTTAAAATAAAACCCGAAACGGGTTCGGGTTTTTGCAAAATCCAGTCTGAACTCGGACATTGACCCGACTCGTTTAATACTAAAATTACCAAAAACCCTACTATATATTTATACTTATAAACCCTAACATTCCATTTCAGCCCAGCCACCCACTCTCCTTTCCCTCTCTCTCACTCTCCTCTCCCACTCTCACTCTCACTCATTCTCCTCTCCTCTGACCACCAGTCACCACAGCCACAACCAAGCCTCACTCTCCTCTCTTCTCACCACCACAGCCCCAATCACTCTCCTCTCTTCTCACCACCACAGCCCCAACCAAGCCCAGAAAACAAGATCCAAGAAAAATCATTCTTCACTGACGAATCATCTCAAGTCCTCGCCACCAACAAGTCAAAACTCTCACTATCGCCGATCCCACACCGCTCCGCCAATAGAAATCGTCGATCTGACAATTTGTTAGGTTTTTTTTTTTGTGTTTTGTTGGTGGGTTTTTTAGATTTGCTACTTTTCCTTCTGGGTTTACAAAATTTCTGGGATTTGTTGGATTTTGGGTATGAATTGATTTGTTGGATGGCAAGAAAACAGCCAAGAAAATGTTGTAATTATTTTTATTTAATTTTTGGGTTCATTACACGTATATTCAATGATTTCTATGATTTGTGTTTGTGATTTTGGGATTTTTGTGTTTGTGAGTTTGGGTTTGTGAATCGTGATGAGGCTGTGTTTGTGATTCTGGGCCAAGCATTATGGGACGGGGCCCGCGGGGCCCACGAGACCCGGTAGGGCAGGTCTGGGTGCAAATAAAAAAAACCCGTTTATTAAACGGGCCGGGTTTGAGTAATAGGTATAGACCCGCGGGTCGGGTTCGGGCATAAAGAAACCAGGCCCGAATTCGACCCGTTGCCATTCCTAAGCTCACCCTATAGAAGAGAGGAAACGATTGTAAATCCAAAGCTTAGAGAGAGAGCGCTTATAGCTTCATTTAATTTTAATCCACTCCAGGGCTATCGCTTCAACTACAAACCCATTTCACAAGAAGTATTGCCGCACACATATAGCTCCAAATTAGGCAAAAGTTTTGAGTCTCAAACTATAAAATACTTTAATTTTTCTCTCCGTTCAAGAATTCGTTGTTTATGCGTATCCAAACTTATCAACTAATCAAGGAAGTGGGCTCCAAGTTATCTTTTCTTTTTAAATTGATAGGCTAAGAATGTATTGACCCCTAACCAATTGATGCACGGATCCAAGTACGTGACTAACACACTAACTTGAGGAAGATGTTGGCTGCAAAGTTCTTCAGTTCATCTAACGATGAAGATCAAGCAGCTCCTTGGTTACAAAACCCTTAGCGCAAAGACGCAGCAACTTCTACAAGGAATATGATGAACTAGGGCAAATTCTGTCTCCAATCACAATTTGCATGCACAATCAAATTGCATTGAGTTGCATCACTTTGCATTACCTTTGACGGCCCTTAAAATAATCCTTATATATGTCTAAGATTGTGAGAAAAGAAACCCTATACAAATACACATGGATATGCGTGAAATCAAATCTGGAAATCTGAATTTTGTAATTCTCGACAGATACAGCTTCTGTCGAGTTGCTGTCGAGCATCAGCATTAAACCTCGATGGATATGGATCTGTCCGGCTATCTGTCGAGTTTTAATGAACAGCACTTCTTCACTTGTTTCTTGGACAAATTTGCATAGCTTCAATACTAAACTTGAACTTTTGTTCCTTGAAGTACTAAACTCATCCTAGATCTACCCAATTACAAATAAAATGCGTTTTTTCAAATGATTAGCCGTTTACATAACATATGTCTCTAACAATATTCACATATGTCCTAACACAAATCTCTGAGCAAATACAAAATGAAAGGATTTTTGTCAACCAAGGACTCAAGATTTCATTGGGCTCGGGGGTACGAGTTAGTGCCACTAAATTTTGTTTTTGTTGCTGGCGTCGAGATCTCTTTTGAGAGAAGCTAGGTGCAGTTAGTCGTGAGAACAGGGAAGAAAGAATCATTAAAAGGGGTAAATTTGTCTCACTAAAGTATTTAATACATACGTACAAATCATTGTGAGCCATGTGTCCATATTTTTTTTAAATAAAATGGTTTAGTCCAAGTTAGTTATCACGTCAGTACTCCATTAGGCCACATAGGACATAAACTAACGGACATTAACGGAAGGATGAAAAGTAGAACATTTTACAAAGTTCAGGGATGAAAAACAAACTTTTGAAAGTTTAGGGATGAAAAACGAACTTTTGTAAAAGTTTAAGGACGAAAATGATATTTTATCATTTCAAATTAAATAGCTAAGATTTTATTTACTCCATTCTAAAGTCTTAATTTGTATAGAGTTCCTTCTCAAAAAAAAAAAAAATGTATAGTGTTATCTTTTTTCTTTTTTATAGGGTGACTATAGAGTTATCCTTGAAAACTCAAAAAAGATTAAAGATCTTTTTTTTTGGGGATGAAAAAAAAAATATTAAAAAGATTAAAGATCTTAATCCGTCTGATAATAAGTCTAAATAAGAGAGAGAGAGAGAGCTTGGCAATTGACATAGATTTGGCAATATCCACGTCACTCAAGAGTAATGACATTGTCTAGACATTGCAAAATGAGCAAGAATTAAGAACAGTTTTGGGCCTACAATTCACCAATTAATATTCTAAGATACTCCCGCAAACTTAATGTGGGAAGTTATATATTAGCTTGAGTTTAGTGACAGGAGTACGAAAGAATCGAAAACAGCTTGGATAATTGATGAAGCATGCCTTGTTCCAAATGATATTGTACCAAATGACAATTCATCTCAATATAATGTGGGCATTTGAATGGCACTCCGGTTGTCATAATGGTCAGGTGAGGGAGCACATTAAGGAGGTCGTATAGTAACTAACATAAGCTCAAAGGTGATATTAGTAAGTACACTTAGACTCTACACAAAGAAATGAGAGAATCACCTGAAAGAAAGTAGTTACTGAGAATCAAATATTTAAAATTATTACTGAGTTTTTCTTTTTGTTAGATGAATTCATGAGGGATCATTCTCACCGACAAAGTTGATGGGCTAAAACATCATTCACTAAGATTATTTAGCTAGTAAGGTAACTTGAGACTAAACATTATTTTTATTAGACAAAGAAGTTTAGAAAATACATAATGAATGGATGAAATCATTTAGGAGACATATGTGACAGTTGGAGAAGAGAAGTTTGCTTAAGGTAAATCTTTTAGAAATGTTGGGAATATATGTATGCCATTATAAATCAATATTTAGTAGCGTATGAGGAATAATATGCGAGCTAATCAGGTAAATATTTTAGAATCATCTCTAACAGTAAGACACAAATGTAAATTCACTACAAAACGCGGGGGCCTTGGGCCGCGTTTTTTAATCCGCGGCCATAAAAAACGCGGCCCAAGGTGAGGCTAAAGGCCCGTTTTTAAAAATGTGGCCCAAGGCTAACCTTAAGGCCGCGTTTTATACGCGGGGCCATAGACAGGTTCTGAGGCCGCGTTTTTTTGAGATAAAAACGCGGCCTAAGGACTTCCGCATTTTATTTTTTCTCAAACTTTTTTTTTTTTTTTTTTTTTGTCTTCTTTTACTGTGGCCGCATTTTTAAAATGCGGCCCAAGGTTGAGCCTAAAGCCCCGTTTAAGAAAACGCGGCTTCACAGAACCTTAAGGTCGCGTTTTATACGCGGGCCCATAGACAGGTTCTGAGGCCGCGTTTTTTTGAGATAAAAACGCGGCCTAAGAACTGGTTCTGAAGCCGCGTGTTTAAAACGCGGCTCTAGTTCGTTTCTGAGGCCGCGTTTTCTTAAACGAAAAACGCGGCCTAAGGACTGGTCTGAAGCCGCGTGTTTAAAACGCGGCTCTAGTTCGGGATGGGGCCACGTTTTTGAAACGGGGCTTCAGATTTCCCCTAAAGCCGCATTTTAAAAATGCGGCTTTAGGGGAAGTATAAATATTAATACTTCATCCGATCCGATCTCTCCAACCCATCACCTCCATCCGATCTCTACGCTCATCACCTCATCCGATCTCTACGCTCATCACCTCATCACCTCCGTCTCTACGCTCCATCCGATCTGACCCTCATCACCTCCGTCCGATCTCAAGCCTCCATCTCTGAAGCCGTCATCACCTCATCACCTCATCACCTCATCCGATCTGACCCCTCATCACCTCCATCTCTACGCTCCATCCGATCTGACCCTCATCACCCCCATCCGATCTCAAGCCTCCATCCAGTGAAGGTAAAACCCTAAATTTCACCCACTTTTTTTAAAATTTTTTTTCTTTCTTCAGAGAAACCCTAATTTTTTTTCTTTCTTCAGATAAATCCTTCCATTAAAAACTCCGCCGACGCCGACGCCGAGAGACCAGCCCAGCGCCGACGACCCCAACGCTGACAAGACCAGCCCAGCGCCTGCCGAATTCTCATACCCATCGGCGACCCATACCCAACGCCGCCGAGCCCATCGCCGACAAGGCTGGTTCACAAGGCTTTCGGTGGTAAAAAGCGTATGTACTCTCTCTCTCTCTCTAGTGTGAGATTTGTAGAAGATGAGCAACTGATTCTATCATTTTTGTCATCCTCTTAATTAGTCTCTATAGATTGATTGGCAAGATAGATAATTTTTTAGGGAAGAACTTTTGGGGTCGGGTCTGAGAACTAATACTCTGGAATTTTTTAGATTAGTCGTTGATATAGCTAATTTTTTTTTTTTTTTTTGAGAAACTTGATATAGCATGTTGAAAGTTGAAAAAAAAAAGTTGCAACACAACATTATGTCAGCAGTCACTCTTTTACCTATCATGTTTGAATAGTTTGACAAAAACAATAATCCCGTATGACGGCAGGGAATGACAACAAATTAAAGACTATAAAAACTAAAATGTATACTATAAAATGTTGAGGACCAAATTAAAAATAAAGCTAAAATCCTTGATGTTAAACAAGTAGAAGGGGTCAATTGATACAATAGCAGGTAGATTTGAAGAGTTCGTGTGATGTGTTGTGCTAATTTCACTATTAGATTGTAAAAATTTTATTGAACCAGAAAACTATACAACTTAGGAGGAGCCCATATAATTAGAACCAAAGCAATGCTCCTGTAAGATAACATCAACAAATGCTTGGGGACCTGAACTTAAATCAAAGAAACCAAAAGCCTATTCTTCAAAGACCACCTAGCCAAAACATAAGGAGATTTATTACCTTCCCTACTAATCCAATAGAAAATACATACGCTAAAAGCCTCCGCTAGATTACTAAATATATATCTCCGGCTTATAATCCTCCAAGGACAACTCTAACCTAGCCCCTGAAACGCCTCTATGCAAGCTTTGGAATCACTTCCGATAATTATTCTCGCCAAGTTCTGGGCTTTGGCTAGCTGCACTGCCCATAGTAAAATTTATGAGATAAGCAGTAAGTTTCAGTTGGCTATCTGCTAGAACTTACAGCCAGTGATAAATGGCAATCCCCATACTCAAGAGCATCATGAACAAGAATAAGATCTTCATTCCCCTGACAGCAGGAACAAAAATGATGAACTTTTAATGGTAATGCACTTCCTCATACCAATCATTGATAAGAAAACAAGGACTCTTTTTTTTTATAAGTAATAGAATTTCATTAAAAAAAAAGGAGCAAAAATAAAAGCACTATCCTAGTACACAGGGTATACACAAGAAACAAGGAAATTTTGCTAGTTAAATTTCATAACGAGTCCATGATCTGCTGCTAATTGCAACTCTTCCCTTTGATAAAAGTATCAGACCCTTTACTAACAATCCACCTCTATGAGTATGGTAGAGCATCTACCACCTAATTACAGGATGCCATTGCATTTATGTGTCTGTAACCCCCAATATGGAGGGTCTTGGAAGCATTCTGCCTATTTTCCAAGGTGTAAACTACGTCAAGTTTCTATTGAGGTAATGACAAAGGGAGGAATGCTTCACATAATTGGAGTGTTCATTGGATGCATGTGTGTGTGTTTAATAGATTAAATTCTTCCCTGAAACAAATCTTACAATTTTGCTCTGGCTTCTAAGCCATGCTTGAGTATCTAACCCCCATTTTTCTATGAATAAGCAAATTTTTATTTCAAGGAAATACATCAGATCAGTACAAAGACACTATAGAAGCACAGCTGGAACAGCCAGAAACACAGAAAAAACACAGTAACAAATAGCAGAGAGCAAAAGAAAGTGACAAAGCATGCTTGCGTATCTAACCTTATATGGGCATTTTTAATTACTCCAGTTAGTAGCATTGAGTACTCAACTTAATAGGCATTCTAAATAACTTTAGTAACATTGAGTATCCAATCTTAATGATTTATAGATCATTGGTTCTGAAGGTGTCATAAACTAGGTTAGGATCAAACATCCAATACAAACCTAAAGTTCAATTTTATTTCAAGGAAATACATCAGATCAGTACAAAGACACTATAGAAGCACAGCTGGAACAACTAGAAACACAGAAAAAACACAGTAACAAATAGCAGAGAGCAAAAGAAAGTGACAAAGCATGCTTGAGTATCTAACCTTATATGGGCATTTTGAATTACTCCAGTTAGTAGCATTGAGTACTCAACTTAATAGGCATTCTAAATAACTTTAGTAACATTGAGTATCCAATCTTAATGATTTATAGATCATTGGTTCTGAAGGTGTCAGAAACTAGGTTAGGATCAAACATCCAATACAAACCTAAAGTTCAATTTTTTTTAATAATTATATATACACACACACACTTGTGCACACTCTACAAGCATTTTCCTCATCAAAGTAAAGGATACTTTTTCAAATGTATGGCCTTCAAACTAACAACAGAGAGAGAGAGAGAGAGAGAGAGAGAGAGAGAGAGAGAGAGAGAGAGTTCTAAATGAATATACTGGTAGGAAAATTACTCTTAAGGAAGAAAGGGGAAGGCATTTCAGGTTTTAATTTTCAACTTATAAAGCAAAATATTGTCACTATGCCCATATATATGTAAACATCAAAAGAACACCCAGGGACCCAATTACCCAAATAATGAACCAGAAACAGTTCATAACTTAATGCTTACCTGGCCATATTCACTGACTGTATCAAAACCCACAATACCAAGGTCTAGATCTCCAGAGACCAATTTCCGAACAATATCTTTTGGCCGCTGAAACCAAACTTCCAAATTGGCAAGCTGCAAAACACATGGGTATTAAAAAATTTGGCTACAGAATGTATCTAGGATTAACTATTTATATTATTGATCAGTCACACAGGCATCCAATGGGCTTGAACCTAGGAAGTGCCATTATAATTGATTGACCTATGAATGTTTGAGACTCCTTTATTTTTATTCTTTCTGATCTGTTTGAAAATAGGGTTAATTTAGCTTAGTTTTTGTGCTTAACAAAAAAATAAAACGATTAATTTTGTTTTTTTTTTTTTTTTTTGCATAAAAAAACAAACTATGATTTGATGATAGTAATATTCCTTTAATTTTATCTGCTGACGATATTTTTCCTTTTATCCTCAGCCTTGATTTTAAATCATTTTTATTTATTCATTTATTTTTACTAACTTTCCAGCCATGCATCCGACACCTTTATATTCATCTCAAGTGGTAAAATATTTAAATTACTACAGAAGTTTTTTTTTTTTTTTTTCAACTTACAACAAAAAAAAAAATCAAGAATAGACTAGGTTAAGCACAAGCCACAAGGTATGAATTTATCAATGTCTTTTTCCCCTCCTTTAATTGGACTGGAAATGACTAAGTTTCCCAGTGTGTGTATATATATATATATATTTAGACAGTGGTCACATTAGATTTTCTCTCAATTTTTATTTTCTTTATTTTTGGAGTAAAAGTTCCTCCCAAATTTAGGGTCGAGGTATTGAGCAAGCTTTGGCTCATGATTTAATCCATCTTACTTGTCATGAATAAAGAATTCACAATCTTCCTATAAAAAACTAAAAATAAAAATAGAGTTGTGGTTTACTGCAGTGTAGTTAAAGGCGCTCCGGGCGCTCGCCTAGGCGCCCAGGCAAGGCGAGGCGCCAGAAAAGCGCCTCAAAGGCACTGAGGCGAGGCGCCTTTAGTGAGGCGCTCGCCTCTGGAGCCTAGGCGCTCGCCCAGATATGTTTTGTTAGGCGAGAGGCGAGCGCCTGAGTAAAGTTTGCAATTTAAAGGCTTTAATGGCATGTTTTGTAAATTTAAAGAGATGCATGGTTGGTTTTAAAACTGTTACCTCAGTGGGGACGAGCTGTCACCCACTATATCAAATAAATTAATATAAAAAACGCATAAAACAAAAGATGAAACAAATGACCCAATAAGAAATTTCGGGAACCACTCCTCTTCATCAACTTTCAGAGCATAGCTGTTTACATTCATTTTACAATCATATACACTCAGGTTACAGTTTCATGAACCAATGTAAAAAGTTCATAAAGAGATCAACTTACCACACAAGCTTGGTCTCAGGGGGAGGGTCATTATTCTAATTTCACTGCTTGAACTTTATATAAGAGATGACAAAATTGAGACAGTTAAAGCAAGCTGAACAAGCCCATGAAGAAATCAATCAAAGCTGATCGTATTTAACTCTCTATTACAAGTTCATAATAAAGACAGCTGTTAAGGACATCATCTAGAGTGATTCTAGAGATGGTAAGAACATTTAGTAAAAATATTGGTGTCTGCTACTTCAGACAGAATAACAGAAGGCAACCTTTAATAACACCTTCCTTAGGCAAGTTTTTCCTATACGGGTAGTTTGTTATTAGTATTAGTATTAGTATTATCACCAATTTTTCATTAATTTAATATTATTTTCACTTCTATTTTAATTTTCCTCTTACCTAGATAACTATAATATAAATACTTCCGGCTTCATATTCTTCTTCTGTTAATGCCGGGTAGCACTTCAACCATCTGATGAAACTTCACCATTCTCTATATTCTAGACACTTCAAATGCACATAAAAAACTTACTTGTGTTTTTTGTCTGCTTTAATGCATAATCCAGGGGTTTCCCTCAACATAATGTTGACAATATATAGAAGGCTGCTTCTTGTTTGAATCAATAGCAAAGAAATACAACAAACTAATGGGAAATGACCAATGACAACCAAATTATGTTAGGCAATATAAGTGCCAATATTCAATTCAACAACAATAGTGGCCAGAAGAGAAACAGCATATCAACCATCTGTTGAAAAAAAAAAAATCGTTGTGTTTATCCAACTTATTCTAAACATCATATACCATAGATGGAACCACTAGTTTGAAGCAAGACTAACAAAAATATTATTTTAATTTTTTTGATAAAGCAGAAGCAGACAAAATGTTACTCATATGTGGCTCAAATATTGAGAAAATGTTGATACAAGAGAAAATCAAATTGGAAAACTATGGTAATGTCAATGACAATTAAAATTCTCAATATCCATTCTTCTAACAAAATCCCAGCCATGACAAGCTGAAACAATTAGGTCGAGCTAACCTGTGAATCTATGCCTAATGAATATAGTCCAAAAACCATAACACTCATCCATCTCAGCACAGGGCTCAACGTCCCTAGGAAAGAGAACTATGGTGCTTGTCCACTAAGTCTTGAAGGGAAACAAGGGACCACCCTTCCTCAGTTTGAGCATACACCTTTTGATTTAGAGCATCAATTATCACACTCAAATTACCAAAGGCATAGATCTGGTGACCATTATGCCTCCGGCCTGGTTTAGGCTTGAATAGTAAGCTGTGTTGTTGGGCATGGGCTTCAATAACTTCCTTAACACTCATATCATCCATGCTAAAACTCATGGCAGCTTCTTGTGTCTCTGCTTTCTGTTGAGCCTCAAATTGCCTTTGCTCAGCTACCCTAAAATAGCCAATGTTCTCTTCCAAACCAGGTTGGACCACTTCCAAACCTTCAACAACCTGGTTCATCATCTTAAGACCACGACTAATATAAACATGACCCCCTCTTCAAGTGTAGCTCTTCTTCCCTCTGGATAGTTCCACAATTCTGATATTATAGACCGCCCACTAGGATTGTATTCATTTATCTCCATTAAAGCTGCTGTCACAGCTAGGACTGATACTGGGTCGGGTCGGGTCGGGTCGGGGTTACTGTGACCCGAAACCCGACCCGACAGAAATCGGGTTTCTCTGTCTGAAACCCGACCCGACCCGTAAAATCGGATCTGAAATCGGGTCGGTTTTCCGGGTCTCGGGTCGGATCTTGGGGTTTTTTTTTTTTTTTTTTTTTTTTTTTTTTTTTTTTTTTTTTTTTTTTTTCCCGCTGCTGCTTGTTTTCCATGAGCATTTAGTTACTATATTCTTCTTTGTAATAATAATCTCTCATTAAAAAAAAAAAAAAAGTCCAATATCAAATCATTTTTAAAAAATAATTATACTATTTTAAAAAAAATCCAATATCAAATCATTTAAAAAAAAATTATGAAAATAAAAGCTAAAATCTCCTTAGCAAGCCACATTTATGACTATTACATGGATATACACAATAAAAACACAAAACCAACAATATCTTCACTGAACCATCAAAGCTGCAAGTATGATATCTCTTCTTTCCATTCCTTCTATTATGCAACTCCAAAGCACACCAAACAAAAGAAAATAATATAGTCCTCCACATTCCATTCACTTATAACCTATCCACTCTAATTCATTTCATTCTGTTGTGTACTCTCCAAACAGTGTTAGAACTTTGAGAAAGTAAAACAAATGCATAAAAACCAACACAAGCACTAAAGAGCCGGAAATGAAAAACTATGACAAGATATCTAAAGCTTTTCATTACAACAAAATGCTTAGTCGTGAAACAAATTACAGCAATCCATTGCTGGACAGAATGCTTAGTTGTCAAAAAAAAGTTTCTTTTCAGTAATCCTGCATGTAAGCACTTCTTCAAGCTCCAACATTAAACTTGGCTTCATACACATGGGGTTGCTGCAAAAAAGAAATAAGGAGTGAAGAACAAATAATGAGAGGTATCAAGAACGAAGTGAAGTGTATAATGGAAAGCAAATGCAAGGCTATTGATTCGGTTCTTAACAGGATTTTATGTGGAAAGTGGGGCATTAGTCGTATGTGCTATGCAGAAAGTCTTGATCTAACTGTGATGATCAGTGAGGGTGTTAGAGTTGAGGTTGAACAATGACTTGGGTTGTGGGATTGCGATCCCAAGCTGATCCTATAGAGGATTCTACCATAAGGAATACTTCTGGGTATTTTCTGTTCATTTTTTTTTTTTTTTTGGTTTTATGAAATATTTGGATTTATGTTTGTCTTCTTTATTGAAATGCATTATTCATCCAAAACAAACACTTACACCCAATACGAGAGGATGGATATTAGGTGCTTATATAGCATATTTCCTAGTTGTGGGCTTTGTTTTCTATCATATTATTCTTTCTCCATCCCTCATGTAGTCAATGATGAAGTGTATTGAGGAGTCTCTAACCTTTATAAAAAAAAAACATGAGGAGTCAATAATAAAGAATGTAGTGAGTTTTACTTAGAAAAATATTTAATTAATTCTTTAGTTGCAATATACCATAAGGGCCGATTATTCAAATTTATAAAGGGCCTATTGAGATCCTTGGGTGAGTCTTTGGGCAGAGAGAGGGCTAGAATATGGTCTATGAAGTGGGGGGTTAGTGCCAGGGGAATATGTATATCTACTATTGTCTTTTTTGGTCCACATCCTTATATATGAAAAATGTATATCCAGAACTAATTTGATGAAAGTGAAACACCTCTAATTGAAATGAGTGGAACAAGAGCATCAAAAGTTGCATCAACATAGCAAACTAACAACACCAAACATCGAAATAGAACATGCAACAAACTTGGTAACAACTCTGCAGCAACACACAAAACTGCACAAAACAGCGACTGCACACCAGATACAACGTCTTAATCTTGAAAAACAGTTGAAAAAACTCCTCAGTTAGCTCAAAGAACCCTGTTCTGACAGATAACGCGTTTGTTTATTTTTTGGATGAATAAATAAAAGGTATACTTTCATAATTTATATGCAAATGTCAATAAATAGAATTTTTAGCTAAAATCAAAACCATTACATGTGAATATACCAGCAAAAAACATGACATACTTAAAGGACATGGGTTCTTTGGTTTAAGAAACTAATGCAAACAGTTTAAGTACACGAATCCAACAGAGAAACAGAGTAAAGCTTTCAAAGATTTTGTGGCAGAGAGGTCTTTTACCTTGGCGAAAAGCAAAATAGTGAAACCCCAGAGAGAGGCAGAAGAGCTCTTTAGTTAAAAACCTGAAAAAAATTCGAAATGGGTCCTTAAAAAAAACGATTCAAGCCAAACCCACATCACAAAAAGCAAGAAAAGCAAACCCAAACAGGATATTCACATAGAACAAAACCCCAAAATCCGAAAGTATTAAAAACCCAACTATATTAACAAGAAACAGAGATAACAAATTAACAAGAAATAGGTTCTATGACTTACACAGAGACAAATGGAGCAAATAGCTTGAAACTGGCTTGTAAGGATGAGGTTTAAACCTTTGAGGAATAAAGAGAGAGATGAGGGAGGGAGGCAGAGAGCTGAGGGAGGCGGAGACCGAAGAGAACGTAGGGTTTTTTTTTTTCAGAAACACAGCAATCGGGTTCAGACTAAGGTATTTATAGGACCCGAAAACCGACCCGAACCCGACACAAAACCGAAGATAACCCGAAAATAATACCCGAAACCCGACCCGAATATTCTTATACCCGCCCAAAGCCTGTCGGGTCGGGTCGGGTCGGTCCGGGTCGGTTTTTGGGTGGGCCGGGTCAAGTGCTCAGTCCTAGTCACAGCCTTGTAAACTTCATCACCCAATTCTTTCCTCAGATCATTCAATTTCTCATCTTCTTCATCTATAACTTGCTGATGGTTCCCATCAACTGTAATATCTTTCAAAGGATGCCAGTCAGGGTCCTTCAGATATTCCTCCCACAATGAGCATAGCTCTGAAGCTCTGTCTTCTGCTTCTTCCTCATTATACTTTCTTTGCATTGCTTCATGGAATGGTTTACTGTCAAGTTCTCCCATTCTCTTAACGCCAATATGAGCACTGCTAGCTAAGTCTTTCAGGTCATTAACTAATTCTTTTCGAGCTTCTTGCAGCTCATCATTGCTCTTGCGCTCCTTCACTATTAATGTTTGGTTCAAAGCTTCTAAATCTTCAAGTTCTCCTTCTTTTTCTCGCAACTGTTTGAGTATTGTATCCACTTTTTCCAGAATTTCCACATCTCCATCATCTCCCATGTGCTTCATCTTGGAGAGTTAAATTTGAATTTAATTAATTTTTTATTTTATTTTTAAATCTTCATACATAGGTTTATAAAATTTATATGATAAAATTTATAGTACTCCTAATATTATTGTATTAAAAATAAAAATTGACTAACTTATGGTGGTTGTATAAACTATAGTACTAAAGTTTGGGAAGAAGGGGTTAGGTCTCGATTCGCAGTATATGTTGATGCTTAATAAGGTTATGATTTATGAGTCCTATTGAATCCGGGGCATTGAATTGTGTAGTTAAAGTTTTGCTCTACAATTCATAAAAGTGATGGAACCTAAAGTGAAACTAGAAAACTATTTCGGCATAGTATTTAACATGTATAGATAATTATCCTATCAATAAATCAAAATGAGTGAATAAGGTAATTCATTAACTGGATTAGAGATTAAAGAAATTTAATCTATAATCAACAAATCAATGCGTATATAAATGTTAAAAAGAAAAAAAACTTTTTTTTTCTCCTAATGATTGCATTGGGGAAGTCTTGTATATTGTAACAAAGACAGTCTTGTATATTGTTTTTAATTTGTTTTTGTTTGGAAACGAAGGCAAGAAGCCGAAGGCACTCGCTATGAGCCTACGAGTGACTCTTCAGCCCATGGGCTGGTGTTGAAAAGTCCGGGTGTGTGTTGAGACCTTTTTCACTTTTTGGGCTAAATGTGTTTGTGACTATTGTGTCAACCAACGTGGTCTAGCCATATAAAAAATACTAATTAAGTGAAATGCTCCACGGCATAAATATTTAAATATAAATTCACAATCTTATCAAGCTTGACCCTACTGATTTGACCAATAGCTTAACTCACACCAAGCAATTACTAGGTATGAATTTCCTTTTACGACTTTTTTTTAAGGGGGGGGGGGCAATGCGGCATTCTTATTTTATAACTCATCAAAGCTACGAACAGTTGACCCCCTTTATTTGGATTTTGGAACAAGAAGTGGTTTCTAAGTTCCAAGCCCAATCATAATATGTAATCCTTGAAATTCCATAGCAATCCTTCTAAGTCTAAACGTTACTTTACGGCTTTAATATTAAAATGAAGAGGACAATCGTAACGGTTTAGGGGTCATTATAGCTGTCATTAGTCATTACTTCTTGAAGTTGCTTTAGAAAACACAGTTTTAATTACGTACTCAGGTTAATGTTTACTCTGCCTGAGATTCATTGGTTCAGTGATAAGTTGATATCATACCCTAAATTCTCAAGTGTGAGAAAGGAAATAATTGGTGGTTTCAAGTTTAAACTGACAGTAGTAAGAAATTAGTATGTTGTTTCAAATACGATATGCATGTGAACTATTCATATATATGTATAAGTCAATAAAAGCATGTTGCTTCCATATACGATATTAATTATGGGTTTGAAAAGTCCCATATGTCTTTCTCATTGGGCAGTTTGGTTTTGCCAAAAGAATAAAGTGCAAATTGCATATAACATATCTTTATTTCATTTCTGTTGCCGTCATTTGAAATGTTAGAGATATCATCATCTCATCTTGGCCACTTCCTCAAATAGTTTATTTTAACAAGTAATCCTCTCCTTACATATATTAGTTTCGATAGGTGATCTTAAATTGATTGACGTGGGATATTAGTCAATTTGCTAACCTTTGTAACTAGCTAAATTTGTTGTATTTCTCTTATTTCATTTTTCTTTTTCTTACCAATCTGAAATTGGCAAAAAAAAAAAAAAAAAAAAAAAAAAAAATACAAAAACAGTCTTGAAATAGATCATGATAATATGTATAAGGGAAAACACAAACTTATTTTACATATTTCTATATAAGTTCTTTTGGCATAAGAGCATTCCCATTAGGCTCAATAAACCCCGCTTTTACTAAATATAGCTAAACTTACCCAAAGACAGAAATACTTTATACTCAACAAACTATGGACCAAAATAATTTATGAATAATACCTCAATACACTTATAGAGATACTGTTCATGAACAGACTTTGTTTGATTTGAGAAGGTCATGTAATTTTTATGCATAACTGACTTCATAGACATGTTAATCTTATTTTCATTTTAATTAACTTATATATATATATATATATATATGAGGGAGTTCAAGTTATATCTGGTATAACTTTGAAAGAGTTACAACTTTTATAAGTCATTGATTTGTAATAAATCTAATGGCCATGTCATCAACCTTCTACAAATAAGTGATCTAAGAGCGTTAGTTATCTCCAACCATGTCAATATATGTGGAGTAAGGCAGTGATCTAATTAACCTTTTGACATAATGTTCTTATGATATATATAAATGCTGTTTTACGTTTTGTAATATTAAGTTTGTTGTTGTTTTTGCTTGCTTGCTATTGGCAACCAAGGCAGTGTATGAAACAGTAAGAATGATAATAATTAAATTTAATGGGAATGTCTGCCACACTTCAGTTTGTTCAAAATGATCCACACTAATCTTCCTAACTTTGTGTCTTCGTTGCTGCCTTCATTAGGATATGCAACCTTCACTTCAGTACCATTACATGCATTGTTTAGATGATTCATTCATCCATGGCTTTGTCTTTCATGGCCAATTGTTGATGTTCTTAGAGTATGACTTAAGATTTTAATCTTTTGCCTTTGTAAATGTGGAAAATAGAGATGCATTTTGAAGACTTTCCATGGCTTGTTTTACCTACGCAGAACTTGCATTGCTGTCCTGGCATGCATCTTTGAGTTGGCAATTCATGGAATGCATTTTCTTTCTTAATTTAAAAATTTTTGGATACATGCGTTGTTGGATTATGTTATTATTGTTGATGTCCATGGGCAGGAAATTGTCTTGGTATATACTCTAAAGGATTCTTTGATTCAATCTCAGGTAGTTGGATCACATCCAGTTGACAGGGAGAATTGACGCAGACTTCTAGAAACATCCTTTCTTGAAAGAATTGTGAGTATTCTTTACCACTCAGATCTACGAAAGTCGTCAATTCCTGAGCTTGAGCATTTACTTGGGTATTCTATTGTCAATTACTCGTTTTTAACAGGTCTATTGAGGGTAGAATTTTTGTGTTCTGTTTGATAGAATTTTACTGATGGACTTTGTAGAATAATTGATTTTTTTCCCTTTGGCTACTCATAATTTGTGTCATGCTCACAGTGATAAAATTAATATGATCTTCATTCACACAGCTTGAAGTTTTGTAGAAATAACATTAATTACATAACAATTGAAGAAAAAGGAATGCCAGAGTTGGAGGCTATTATTTACATTTTGGTTTTTGGCCTCCCTTTTACAATTACATTATGTTTTAACCACAATAGGTGTGAGTGCTTCTGTCAGAGTGATTTAGTAAACTCTCTATTCACCTATCAATTCCATTTCGAGATAGTTTTAAATTAAAATTCTATTTGAGCACACCACTGGAAATATAGTTTGACCATACTTGCTACTCCAAATAATTCAAGTCAAGACGTTTGATTTTCCCCCCTCATCACCCAAGTAGATTAACTAAGATTTTAAGAATATAATTACATACAAAACCTAGAAAAGCCCAAAATTGAAAAGGATGAAATCAATCTAAAAGCATTAGCACTATCATGCAATATCCAAGACAGCCACTTGTAATAAGCACTATGAGAAGCAAATATACAACAAAAGATCATTAAATAGAACAACTCATCATCATCAAGAATATACCTTCTTTTCTTCTTACAAAAGACACATGGGAACTTAAAATTTAAACATTTTATACTAAGACAATACAAAATCAATTATAATAATAATAAAAATAATTACTTGCAAGAAAAAAAAAAACCAAAATTCATGGAGTCCTTCATAGAAATTTCAAAATCTTATCTTGAAATTTTTTGCTCATTCAACAAAATTATAAATAGACCATTTATAAAAAAGATTTAAAAAAAAAAAAAAAACTTGTATTTCTTTTTTTTTTGATAAGTAAAAGATATATTGATAAAAAAGGGGACACCCTAGTGCACAGGGAGTGTACAAGGGAAAAGAAATCAAATACAAAAATTACAAGAGTCTAGGAAATCAATAAAAGAGGGGAAAGATTTATCTTGCAAAGCAAACAACATATTTCTTTACCAACCATGCACTCAAGTAGAAAAAAACGCTTGTTTTTTTTTTTTTTTTTACTCCAGCAATTTATTATTCAAAACATGTTCTGACTGTCCAAAAGAATAACAAAATAAAATTATGGCAGACCAAGAGAGATTATAGGCGTCTTTGTTTTTCGTAGAAGCAAATATAGGCGACTTCGACAAAAAAATAATTAATAATTATAATATTATGATATTCAAATCTTGTAGTATTAATCCATTAAATGCATCAAGCTACAATAGTAAATAGTCTCACAAAATTCTATACCAAAGTAAAATGCAGAGCAACAAACAAAGAAAAACAAGATAAAGAATTCGTGAGTTTTGTCTAAATTGTTCAATATCCATTTACATTCCAGATATTATACGTAAATGCAAACCATTAATTTGAGGTATCATAATTTGTGCGAGGGTATGAAGGAACATATTCGAATAACCTAAACAGAATTTCACAATAGATGAATAAAAATGAAATGCATAGATACTCCTTATATTGGGTAATTGCAAACAAATCCAGGATTGTATGATGAATTAAAACAAATATATGATAATGATTACAAAAACATAATGAACACAAAATGATCATGATGTATCGACTTTCATACTTAAGGAATCGCCCAACAGTAAAAATTTAATTCATGTAAAATTAACTCTTAACAGTTGCAAGTTTGCAATCATTATTAATGCAAACAAAACCCACTATCATAGAGGGTCCCATATGCTCAATTGCTACACATGGAAAAACTAATGTAATTTTTTTTTCTAAAAACAAAAAAAATAAAAATAAAAACCTCAACAAAACAACTATAAACTTGAATCACACCTAATCTTAAACCTATCTGACAAATGTTTTGAACTCACTTTTGACCAATGACCCAAGTAATTGAGCATCATGGTATTATAGACTTAATAATTATTAAGTTTTTAATAATTATTACAATGACATGAATTTGGTATTTGTTTTCATATTTTGTAAACACTTATGCTTAACTACTTTTACAACTTATCACATTGAGTTAGTCTAGGACAAGTGTTATATGTTCCAATAAAATAGCCGCATACTTGGGTATGTCTGTTCTTAACAAATGACAAATGAATGTAATTATAATAATTAGTATCTTTGTAGTAACAAATCTTGGTGTAGGTAACATTCCGTAAATATTGTATCGCAATGGACAAAAGTTGGATGGAGAAGCGGAGGGGTACAAGGGAATATTTTGAAGGTGTAAACCAATTCGTGGAATTTGCTGCTCCATCCGCGCGCAATGGGAAGATCTTATGTCCTTGTGTGAAATGTGTGAATTTGCTTATACAACCGCTAAATGTGGTACGTGAGCACTGTTGGGCTTCGGGGATGCTTAAAAATTACAAAGTTTGGAAATTTCATGGTGAATCGGCGGCTGCTACGCCAGCTACCGAATGTGGGAGCTCTCATGTGCAAGAAACCCAAAATCCATATGGTGATTTCCATGGGATGTTGCACGATTTGTGCCCCCCGCATGAAATCCCACCCGAACCAATGGAAGAAGGTCCAACTGCGCAATGTCCGGGTGAAGGTCCGAATGATGACGCCAAGAAGTTTTACAAGATGGTAGATGATGTAGACAAACCTTTATATGAAGGTTGTACAAAATTTAGCATTTTCTCAGCCATTGTCGTGTTGTTCCAGTTGAAGACTCTGTGTGGTTGGACAAATAAGTCATTTACTCTGTTGCTTCAAGTCCTGATGGATATGCTTCCTTCAGACGCTAAGTTGCCAAAGGACCATTATGAGGCTAAGAAGATAGTTCGAGATTTGGGTTTGGGTTATGAGAAGATCCATGCTTGTCCCAATGATTGTATGCTGTTTTGGAAGCAAAATGTTAACCTCGAAGCGTGTCCTTGTTGTAAAGCTTCAAGGTGGAAAACAAATGAGGCATCTGTTGCTAGTAAGCATGCTTCATCCAGTAAGGGGAAGAAGAAAGCTGCGAAGATCCTACGGTGGTTCCCCTTAAAGCCAAGATTGCAGCGACTATTTCTGTCACCCAATCTGGCTAGTTCTATGAAATGGCATGTTAATGGTCGTACTGATGATGGGGTAATGCGGCATCCTGCTGACTCAGATGCATGGAAAATGTTTGACAGTAAGCATTTACACTTCTCATCTGACCCTCGTAATGTCAGACTTGGATTAGCTGCGGATGGGTTCAACCCCTTCGGAATTATGAGTACTAGTCACAGTACGTGGCCTGTCATGTTGGTCCCGTACAATCTCCCACCCTGGCTGTGCATGAAACGGTCATCTTTGATTCTATCATTAGTTATTCCTGGTCCTACCTCGCCAGGGATTGCTATAGATGTGTACTTGGAACCGTTAGTAGAAGAACTAAGGGAGTTATGGGATGTTGGAGTACAAGCATACGATGCATCTTCAAAAGAAGTATTCCAACTGCGTGCAGCATTGATGTGGACCATAAATGATTTTCCTGCATACGCAGATTTGTCGGGTTGGAGTACCAAAGGTGAGTTGGCGTGTCCTTCTTGTGCCATGAAGACCGAGTCTCGATATTTGAGAAATGGTCGCAAATTCTGTTACATGGGACATCGGCGATGGTTGGATGTTGACCATGATTTCCGCAAAGATGGTATGTCATTTGATGGATCTATTGATACTCGATTGGCTCCTGAACCACCAGTCACATCTGACATTATTGTGGAAACTGAACATTTACTTGGACGTTGTCTGGGTAGGAAATGTCAACTTGCTTACAAAAAAAGGAAGAGAAGGGAGGCAGACCAGAGTGGTTGGAAGAAAAGGAGTATATTTTTGACCTTGCCTTATTGGGAGGATCACAAGTTGCGACACAATCTTGATGTGATGCATATAGAGAAGAATGTGATGGACAATATACTAAGTACACTGTTGAACTTGAAGGATAAAACGAAGGATAATTACAAGGCACGCCTTGACTTGGCGGACATGGGGATAAGGAGTGAACTCCACCTACAACGAAAAAGTGATGATCAGTATACCATACCGGCTGCATGTTTTCATATGACTTCATCGGAGATAGATGGTTTCTTGCAAGTTTTGAAGGATGTAACAGTGCCCGATGGGTATGCTTCCAATATCTCACGCCGTGTGAATATGAAAGAACGCAAGATTTCTGGTTTGAAGAGTCATGATAATCACATATTGATGCAGCAACTTTTTCCCATAGCATTACGTGGGTCTTTGCCATCTCATGTTAGTAGGCCTTTGATAAAGTTAGCTTGCTTCTTTAGAGAAATTTGTTCCAAAACCCTTACGGTTTCAGATATTGTGACTAGTGAGGCAGAGATTGCAGTGACATTGTGTGAATTGGAAAAGATATTTCCTCCATCCTTCTTTACAGTGATGGTACATTTGGTCATGCACTTAGCTGCTGAAGCTAAGATTGGTGGTCCAGTGCACTACCGTTGGATGTATCCCATTGAGAGGTAAGATGTGTGTAATATTATTGATCAACTTCCAGTTTCATGTGCGTGTTCGAATTACCATTGCCAATCATTAATCTTATCATTCCTTTATAGGTACCTCTCACGTCTTAAGTCTTACGTACGAAATAGAGCTGCTCCGGAAGGGTCTATTGCTGAAGGATACATAGTAGAGGAGTGCTTAACATTCTGTTCACGGTATATGGAAGGAGTGGAAACTATATTCAATCGACCCACCAGGATGATTGAGGAGTCAACGGGGGTGGTTTCGATCATGACACTAGACAATAAAGAGTGGACCCAAGCCCATCGCTACGTTTTATTCAATTCTGAAAACATCAACCGCTTTCGTGAGTAAGTATTACATATACAAATATAATTGCACGTCAATCCAATGTACGTAAGGTCTATTAACCCTAATACAATTGCCTGCACAGGATGCACAAAAGATTGATAGAGGATGAACTTCGAAAAGGCCACAATCGTAACGTTTCCGATGCCATTATATATAAGCATCACATGGAGAAGTTTTGTACTTGGTTTGGGGGTCACGTACGTATGACATTTTCAACTTATTAAACTTGTAACACTGTCTCAACCATGATTAACTGTACTGATATGAATTATTTTATTTTGGCCAACTGATGTTAGGTGATGTCCCTCACTGGTGCTGAGAAGGAAAGGGAGGGAGTTAGTGATACCCTTGTTGCATTGTCCAAATGGCCGTATATGTATGTAAAGCGGTTCAAGCATTATGTAATAAATGGCTTAAAATTTAGGAGTGTGAATGATGAGGCAAATAGGAAAACGCAGAATAGTGGAGTTAGTGTGGCTACTGATGGGGGCAATACTTACTATGGTATTTTAAGTGATATAATTGAGTTGAATTATTCTGACAATATCAAACATGTGTTATTCAAGTGTAAATGGGTTCATGACCAACATAGGAGAGGATATAGGACTGATGAATTTGGGTTTCCTATGGTAAACTTTACACACTTCATACATGGTGGGGATAAAATGATGGATGAACCATACGTCTTGGCATCTCAAGCTACACAAGTTTTTTATGTGGAAGATAAAAGGCACAAGGATTGGTATGCTGTTGTCAAAACTAAAGCTAGGGACGTGTTTGATGCTGGTGTTGGTCCCCAACGTGAGGAGGATGACATATATAGTTTTTCTGAAAATGTTCCCTACAATATAAGTAGTAATGAGGTTGTGAGTGACAACCTTCGTTGGGCTCGGGATGATCTAGAGGGAATGACAATTGATGCCTCCATCATTGCTGAAAGAGATCTTCATGGAGTAAACAATGAAGATGAGTTTATTGACGATGACTCTGACAATGAAGATGAGAACAAGGATGAGTACACCGAGGATGAGTAGTGTAATAATTTAGTAGTGTATTATGTGTTTGGATGTTACAGTTGTTAATGAAAACGTATTCATTCATGAATTAGTTGGAATGCCTCTGTGTAATATTTGTTGAATTTGTTAATTCCTCTTAATATTGTTAATTCCTTTAATTTTTACTTATGATGTATCCAATTCCTTCCCCTCTTCGCCAAAGTTTGGATTTGAAATTCATTTCTTATGAACTTGGATATATGATCGTGTGGTGTTAGGGTTTCTTTTCGTTGTGATTGTAGTGTTTGGCAAAGAGAAGCTCTTAAACTTGGATAGGGTAGTTTATATATTGTTAGATATTAAAATAAGTTATTTTACCCAAATATTGATATGGCTAGGACTGAAACCATTATTTCGAAACTAGGTTTATATCATACCATATAGATTCGAACCAACTATCATGTTAAGAAATAGATATGGTTAGGATCGAAACTAGTATTCCAAAACTAGGCTTAGGTCATAGCATAGGTTGATTTGAATCAACTATCACGATAAGAAGTAAGTATGGGGAGCTAATCCACTCGAGCCTAGTCCTAGTTCAAAAAGGAACACCTGTACAAGTGAATAGAAACGTCATGTCTCTAGACTCTTTTTTCTTTTTGATAATTTGATAGCTAAAAAGAGATTTGAATTATGAACGTATTTGTTAGAAATATCAAGAAATGTAAGTTAAATTACAAAAAATTTATAATAATATCCTCATTAAGGACTCGATAGTACATATGGCACTGCTTATTGTTGCTACATAACAGGGGGTTGATGAGAATAGACCAAAAAGACTCCCTTTCTTTCATTTATTTATTTTTTTTTAGTTACAAGGCAACGACCATGATTTTCTCCTCTAAAAATCATCAAAACCCAATTTTGAAAATTTTCTCTTGGAAACATTTTCTCTTCATATTCACTAGGAGAAAAACTGTCTTTCTTTTCGGATTACGAATTTATTAGCCCTAAGGTTTTTTGTAGGGGGGTTATTAGCCCTAAGGTCTTTTTTTAGGGGGATTATCATCATAACTATAGGGTAGTTTGATCATAATTATGTCGCACTTATTTATAGGGTAGAGAGAAACCTTTCTTTCTTCCCAAACATCATTAAAATTGAAAACCCATTTATCATATGTCAAAACACTTGATTTTTTGTACCTCAGTTGCTTATAACATGCAGTACAAGCCAACTGTCTAAACCCACCAACACAAAAAAGGTGTCATTAAAAACATAGACGTCAAAAGCAAATTAAAATTTCTCTTTTTCTTTTTCTTATTTTGAATTTACATGACTTGTAGCAGATTGTAAATATACCAAAGTCTAGCTTTTTATTGGTTCATTTATGGGGGTTTTAAAATCATCTTTAATATCTTACCTTCATGATCGTAATTACCATAGGTCCTCACCCAGCTCAATTCTAACAAAAATTGCGACATTTAATATAAAGTTTTCTTCTGGCTATCTTGGTGCACACAACGTGTATATGGTTGAACTATTGTAAAGGGTCTCAGAACCCAAAAATGTTTCACTTACATTTTATGCAATTGATTGTTGTCTATAATTAACAGTTTTTTTGTTTTGTGAAGTTGTTAGACGCAGGAATGGGTAAGAAACGCCGATTGCCACTTGTAGAAGTCGGCGAAGGACCCTCGAGTTCACGACAGAGAGGGGAGGAGCTGCAAGCCGCCCATACTAGTGATGCTGGGTCACAACCCACAGGTAGTTTACATATCATGAAATGTAACGTTTGATATTTATTACTGTTGTAACTAATTTTTCGGTCGTTTGCTGCAGGAATGGAGAGGGACCATCCATTGACAATTGTGCAAGTTGGCCAAGGTTCATCACGCTCACGAGACATGATGCAGGAGGAGTTAAGGGCCGCCTATGATGCTGAGCACGCAAGATGGGAGGAAGGAGATGATGATGATGATGATGCGACACAGGCGCCTTCTGCAGGTAGTTATTCGTACAGTGTAAATTATTCTTAGGGTAACACTTTTATGTTTGCTGTTAATTACTAAACTCTAGCCACCTATATCTTTAACCTTATGTTTATATGGTTTCAATTTTTTAGTAGTTTTGACATGATACATACTTTAATTATTCAAGTAAAATGAAATTTACTAATTGAATGAATTAAAATTCACACAATGATCCAAAAATTTAAAATGTATAAATAAGATTAACAATTTTTTATCTCTTTTGGTTCACTAAAGTTCCTTTTTTTTTTTTAATAAAAAATAATTCAATAGGAGAAGTTAAAGAGTTTGAGACATGAAGAATTTCAACCATTACTACCTCTTCCCCATCTTGCAATTGTAATAAGATACCTGATCAAATTACTCTTCTTCGAATGCGTTAAATGATGTCTCATGCTTCCTTGCGCTCTTGTGCATTAGAAATTTCAATGATTTTTAAGATTGACTCATCTAACTGCACTTTCAGAGAAACTATGGTAGTGCTGTAAAGTAAAACCTAGAAGTTTGATGATAATGTGTAAAGTTCAAACCGTCCAAAATTCTGCTGGTTGATGAATTGGTGATGCAATTTGAAGAAAATCATTTGCTTTTAACAGAGCATCAACAACCATGAGTTCTATTGCCTAACAAAGGATCACTGTCAAATTTAATTCAGTAAGTGTTCAAATACAGATTAAAGACATCTATGCTGGAACTACTATTTTGAAGTTCCACATTAACAAATGTAGTTGGGATTTCATGACCCAACTATTCAATTCTTGGATTATAACATTAGTATTCCAAACAACCTAAAGCATAATTTCTGACAGCAACCACAAACTTATATTGGCATGAGAAGAGAACCTACCTTATAGCCTGAAACACCTGCCAATACTCTCCCATGAAAATGAAGACAATTGAACCTTTCATTTTTAATTGAGGAGACTCAAAGCAAAGAAGCAGACAACTAAGATAGCTTAGCTCAGTTGTACATCTCCACAAGAAGAAGATATAGGGTCAACTATAAATATATATATATATATATATAAAATAGAAATTCATTAATTATTACAAACAACTGTACATTGGAGGCATTAAGCTTTGTACACAGGGTGGAGTCTCCTCCAATTACATATAATAGCCAACAAATTTAAAGCAAATGACAGAAGATTCTAATCCATACTATCATATTCCAAAAAAATAAAACAAAAACCAAAAGGTTTAGACCATTTTTTGTGATGCTATACTATTTCTTACTTATCACCAAATTTTGTAGATGCATTACTCCTAGGTTGGTGGATTGAACAAATTTTGGTAAGTGAATTCTATTATTTATTTTACCTTGACATTTTCTGAAGTTTCCAGTGTTGCTTAAATTTTGTACGTATCAGTGTAAGACTTTTGCTGATTATCAAAAATTAAAGTGCAATATTTGTGCAGAGTGCACATCAGAAATCTAAGTCATACGCTTAAAAAACTATTCCATAATTATGTTCATTATAATATTTTTCAACAAGCTAATAAAACCTATAAGCATATGTAAATGAGTTGATGTGCTGTAGCAAATTTTAGACTTCCTAACACAATTCTTGTTTCATTAACTCCAAATACAAATACAAATCTCCCTCTTCCCTCACTAAGCTTGAGAAAACTCTTAATTTTATTTTTCATTTTATCATTAAAGATTTCTGAAAATATATTTTAAACTACTGCTCTTACTGCATTTTAATTAACTTTTCCCTTCTGTTTCTAAGGAAAAAAAAAAAAAACACACTTTTCCCTTGTAAAAATGTGCAGTTCGCACAGTATAGAAATCAGTTTTTAATTTTATGATGGATATATTTAGATCTAAACAAAAGAACAAAATTAATGTTGGGGGGACATTACCTTATGTAATGGTAAAGTCACGGGGTGGTCACAGGGGCGGCACCAAGTGAAGATTAGGGGGTTGAAAACTTTAAATAAACAATCTGAGCTGGCCAAAAAAGAAAAAGAAATAGAAAAAAAGTATAAGAGCTAAATAAAAAAAAAAAGAATTATGTATAATATTTTTAAAATATTTTTTTGACCCTTTGAACTAAAATTTTGAACTCCTGATCCCAAACTTTTTTAAATTCAACAAATAAAATGAGCTTAAATATGATTATCTAGACAATATCTTAGCATTTGTAAACATTAAATGCAAAAAGCCCAACAAAAACCAATTTGATCTAAAATCTAGGGGAAAAAAATAGTAAGCCCAACATTAAAAGTAGAAAATTTGTTGACCTTAAACTTCAAGAAAATTTTCTGTATGGTTCTCTGCTTTTGAATTTCTTCTTTCCTTCTTTGTATTCTGCTTTCATGTCTTGGTATTTAGCTTATGCTTCTGCTCCTTTTATCTTTCATTTTTTTTTTTTATGCTCTGTTGATGCTGTTTTCAAATGGGTTTTCTGGTTGGTTTGTATGAAGGGATTTTTCTTGGTATCTGATGGAGTTTTCAGTGTTGGGTTTACAGTGACTATTTTTGGTTCTTCCTGAGAATTGTTAAGGGTTTGACAGTGGGGTTTTGGCTGTAGTTCCAGTGGGATTTTTATTGGCTTATTCTAGGATATTTGTAGTGAGAGTTTTGGAGGATTTGCTGGGTTATATTCAGTGGGGGTTGAGATTGTCGATTTTGGGGTTGATTTTATGGGTTAAAACAGGGATATTTATGGTTCTATTTGGGTTTGCAAGGGCATTGTTTTTGGGTATTTTTGGTGGTGTTCTTGGCTGCGAATTTGGGTGTTTCAGGGATTCTTGCAGGTTTTGTTTGTGAGAAGGTTTTTTTGTGTATTTTCTGGGTTTTGATAGTTTCTGTAGCGTGTCTGCGAGTTTGGGTGTTTCTCTGTGGAGAGGGTAGAGACGTGTGTGAAAAATATTGAGGAAACTTAAATTGCATGGGAGGCCTTACTTATTTTTTAGTAAAAGATGGTGAGGTCGCGTGGGATGGGAGATCGCTTTTTCTTTGGCATTTGGCCAGCTTGCAATTTGTTGAGGGTATGGAAAATATTTGGTTGTGCATGGAACCAAATTGGCTGTGCAAACTTGGGGGTAAGGACAAAATTTGTTAAATCTCCTCGATGGGTTCTACAAGAAGTGAGATTTAGGGAAATGATCCAATTAAGTACCACCACTTGACATAATTAGGGACCAAATCGATTTCAAATGTGCACTTCTTTAAGCATTTAATAAAAAGCAAAGCCTAAAATGGTGATGACCCGATTTAATAGAATTGGACTTGTTCCTTGGAAAAGTAAATGAATTTCTAAGGAACACAAACTCCAATAAAATTGGACTCGATAAATATAGTGGCACACATTTCATGCAAAATCAAGTAATACTAAGAAGGGAAATGGTAATGAGTGTCCTTAAGTAAATGTTACTAAACTTCTTCGGAGTTGGGGTTAATATCAACTAAGTTCAACACTTTTAAAAACAACTAATTCGGTCTCTAAAGGATATTAGTATTCCTAACTCCATTTAGCACAGTTACTTTTATCTCATATTCTGTTCACTGTGGATGTGTAACGTCCTTGTCATCAGAGAAAAAACAAAAAGAAAAGGGGGGTCAAGTCAGATTGTTAGTTCGCACGTGCCCCCCACCTAACACCATTTTCACCCACCTCTCTTCTCTCTTTTGGCTGGCTGTCTCTTTTCTGTCTTTCATTTTCTTTCTTTTATCTTTACTTAAACACACACACACACACACACTCACCCACCGGCCTCCACTCCAAAGCAATCAATCCTCACCATCATTTTTTCAACAAGATCACTGGAAAAATACTTAGGAACCCCAAAGCATCTTCATCACTTTATTTGAGGTAAAAGTTCTAATTTCTTTTGATGGGTATTATGTTCTTGTTTGAGGTTATTTTACCCAAGCTGTAATAATGATATTCATGTGATTTACGAGCTTTGGAAATGATATTCAACTTGGCTGTGCATGTACATGACACTGGCAGTAATGGTGTTACCAATATTATAGGTATTATGGTTGAATTATATGCAACTTACATATATTTTTTGGATAAAAACAGTTTTTTATTTTTGAAAGGGATAAAAACAGCTTTTAGATAGAGACATCGACTTATTTGTTATTATCAGTTTCTTTAAGTATCAAAATGTCCACATTTACAAAGATCACATATATCATGTTAGTTGAGCACTTGAGCTATATACAGTGACTTTTCTGTAATTGTGAACTTTGAAATTTCATTCTCTCTAATAATGGTTTACTATATGCAGACGATTTGGTCCAAGAAACCGCACCATCCAATGATGGGCGTGCAGAAGATTCAGTTCGGGAAACCCCAATATCCAATAATATAAATAAAAGACGTGGAATAACGCTAATGCAGCGAATATGGGCTCTTCCACCGAACAAGAAACTTGTATGTGGATTAAATGGGAGCAAGCAACCGGTTGGGGAAAGCGGGCAAACATTCAAAAGGTGGTTGGGCACCTTATGCATCTGCCGCAACTATTGCCCACTTATGCCTGCTACTTGGACGCATGTCGACCGTAAATGCAAAGAAGACGCCTGGGTAGAGATAGAGGTTGTATCAAATTAAGCTACTTTTAATTGTTATGTATAGTCGTGTATGTGCTAAATGGCATTTTTAGTAGGGTGAATTATTGCACTATGCTAACTCAATTTTTGCATTTCAGAAAAAGTGGATCATTGACCCAGAAATTATCAGTCCAGCTAATCAAATGAACTGGGCAATGCACTTATTAGGGGAGTTAAGAAGGAACCGAAGGAGTAAGTTAAAAAAAAAATGCTACCCAAAAGATGCGTTAAAAGAAGATGTTTATGAAAAGAAACCATCTTGGGCTGACGAGCAGGACTACCGCGCACTAGTTGACTATTGGTTTGCCCCTAAAACGAAGGTTGCGCTATTTTCTTGCTCTATTATCTTTTAGTGGTAATATACATATGATGTAGAAATGTCTATACCGAGTACAGTGTTTTAACTGATTTGTTTGTTTTAATTTGTTGGCGGGAATGTGTAAAGGAATTAACGGATACGAACAAGAGAAGTCGTTCGTTTCAGACGGATATAGCGAGGACAGGGCCTATAAGTTTTGCACAAACTGCTGACAATATGGTAAGAAATGCATTATGCAACAACTAGCCAAGTTTTAATGCTCTACTATTTTAATTGAACTTGTGACATATTGGTGGTATCAATAAATTCTAGTTGTATTTATTTATTTATTTTGTTGTTGAAAGAACATGGTCAATTCGAATTCATGAAAATTAAAATAGATTTTGTCGGCGTGAGTTTAGCATTGAGGAAGGGCTTGCATGGAGATGACAGTAATGGTGGCAATGCCCAACGTTGTCGTAGGGTCCAAACTAAGCAATCCACAATTTCATTACTGTAATAATATAAACTTCTTGGTTTAGAAATAATCAATATTAAAAAATCACAAAAGAGTTTCCGTACATATTGTTTGGTTGAATTAAAATTATTATGTGTGATGAATCTGAAGAGTATGAAGAAACTAGTTTATTGATCATATGCACAGTGTTGGGGTAAGGAAGACTTGGCTTTTTTGCATGTTTATGACTGTTAATAGACATTTCTTGTGATATTTCCTGTTTTTGATTAGTGATTTTATTAATATTTATGTTTGCCACTTTGTTAGGAAGAGTTTGGTTTGGTATATAGCAATTGGGATGCATATAGGCAGGGGGTTGTAGCTGCGTTTAAAACGTGGCTATAGAGTAATTGTAAAAATATTTAGGGGGTTGTAGCTGCATTTAAAACGTGGCTATAGACAAATTCTAAAAATAGTTAGGGGGTTATAGCCGCGTTTTAAACGTGGCTATAGGTAACAGATATAACCACATTTAAGAAACGTGGCTATAGTTGTGGCATATAGCCGCGTTTTAAATGCGGCGAAAATGTCTTCAAAGCTGTCAACAAGGGTGCTATGGCCACACTTTTTCAAACGTTACCTCTTATAAAATGGCTATTCTATTAAATCAAAGGCCAAGCATGTTGGTACCAAAAACCGCATTCACATGAAGAAACTACATGTTTACGGAATTTGTTTTATGGTTATATTGCATGTTATGTTCCAAATTCCATTTGCTATGTTTGGTTGTCGATTCTCGCTTCATATCACCAACATAAATTTTCACTATTGTAATGAGACTGTTGAATATGATGTAGGCAAAAGAAAGCGGCCAAGCAGTGGAGCGTGCAGATGTTTTCATAAAAGCATACTGCACAAAAGATGGGACTCCTATTAGTAATAAAGTGCGAGACAAGATTGTAAGCCTATATCATAACCTATATATTTTCTAATTTGTGCGTGAAATGTTTATAGCAAATAATATGTTATTTGGTTCTTATATGAAAACAGGAGAAAATGAAAGCAATTTTAGACAACGGGGGCAAACTAGTAGGAGACCATCGTGATGGAATTCTCTGGGCAAAAGATGATGCGTTCGCTCAAGTCATGGGCAAAGAACATTCTGGACGTGTCCGTGGGGTCGGTTTTGGACCAACCCCATCAGGAAGAAGTGGGTCCAACCTTCCATGTGTGCCTGGGCCGTCGTCCACTGAAACGGCCCAACGAATGACTGCATTGGAAAATTCGATGAGGGACCAACTTGCTGACTCAGAGCAAAGGCATCAGCAGCAACTGGCCGAAGCACTGGCCGAAGCAAAGCGGGAGTCAGATGCACGGCATGAGCAGCAACTAGCCGAAGCACTGGCCGAAGCAAAGCGGGAGTCAGATGCACGGCATGAGCAGCAACTGGCCGAAGCAATGCGCGAATCAGAAAGACGGCATCAGCAGCAGCTGGACGAAACAAAGCGGGAAATGGCCGATACAAAGCGGAGAATGGATGAAATGGTAGCCTTCTTACAAAAGAATGTCATCTCAAGTTTAAGCGGTTATTCAGGTAATACAAACTTTGCGTTTAATTTAATAAAACTTGCGTGTTTATTGCAATATTATGTGCTACTAATATTGCGTATATAATATTTTCAGGTAATAGCGCTACATCATAGTGAGGACTCTTCATGTATAATTGTTTGGATATTCGGAATATTGTAACTTCGTGGATATTGAAAATATTGTAAACATGATTGTAATATTGTGTCAAATGGACTATACACTCTTCGTGGACTCTTCATGTATAGTTGTTTGGATATTTCTTTAGAGAAAATTAATGCTTGAGAAAATTCTTACTTGATATTTTGTTGGAATTCTGGGTTGTTCAGGAATTCTGGGTTGGAATTCTGGGTTGTTCTGGGTTGAAATTTTGTATGTTTGACAGGTTTGTAAAAATCTGCCCAGAAAAAGGAAAGAAGGGAAAAAAAAAAAAAAAAAAAAATACTATAGCCACGTTTTTAAAACGTTAAAAACGTGGCTATAGACCAATTCATAATAAGAATTCGGGGGGCTTAGGCCGCACTTAAAACGCGGCCTAAGGTTGTAATTTTGGGCCGCGTTTTAAACGCGGCCTAAGAGCAGAACCTTAGGCCGCGTTTTAAGTGCGGCCTAAGACCTGAACCTTAGGCCACGGTTAAAACGCGGCTTAAACGAGTGTCACAGGCCATCACAATGGGAGGTATGGCCGCACTTTCTAAACGCGGCCTAAGGTTCAACCTTGGGCTGCGTTTTAAACGTGGCCTAAGGTTCAACCTTGGGCTGCGTTTAAAACGCGGCCTAAGGTAAAGGATTAGGCCGCGTTTAAAACGCGGCCTAAGCCCGTCCCCTTAGGCCGCGTTTTAAACGGGGCTATAGGACACGGGCTTGGGCCGCGGTTAAAAAGTGCGGCCATAGGACCATCAGTCCTATAGTCACGGGTTTTAGGCCACATTAGAAACCGTGGCCTAAGAAAACGTGGCTATAGCCTATAAAAGAGTATAGCAATTACATTTTTTTTTTTTGTAGTGATTGTCACTAACATTTGGGAACATTACATTTTAACTGTATAGTTTAAAGAGTATAGCAATTAAATAGTAAGGTCTTAAAAAAATAATAAATTAAACATTAAAGTTTCAAAAATAACAAATTAAACCTGAATGCTTAAAAAATTAACAAATTAAAACTTAAAACATTTAAGTAAAATAACATTGTGTTTAGAATTAATATAGGCTAAGGATCTCTTCTTCTTCTTTTTAACTTTTGAAATTATAATCTTTAATTTATTATTGTTTGAAACCATAGGATGTAATTTGTTATTTTTGAAATTACATGTGTATTGATATGATTGCAGGCATATCAATGCTACTGCCAATGAATCAATAAGCTTTCTTAGGTGCGTTGATGACCTTTATTAAAATCTTAATTTTATGATTTGACTTCATATTGAAAAGGGTGTGGTTTAGTATTGCCTCAATTAGGAGGACTTTTATTTTATTTGCTAATAGCATTGTAACTCAATGGTATTGTTTGCTCTCATTTGTAAGGAAAATTACGATTCAAATCTCCCTCTTCCATTGTTGCAACTATCAAATTATCAACCAAAATAAAAAATAAAAAACAAGATGTTGACTTTAATCTGTCAATGCTAATGTCATTAACTATGGTACATCGATTATTAAGGAAATTGTTGAGTAATAACTATCGATAAAGAGAAAATTACCATCTAGGAGATTAATGAAAATACAATTTTACTAAGGAGTTTAAAGGATTCACATATTCAAAAAAAAAAAAAAAAAAAACACCGATACTACCAAGCTATATCGATAAAGAATGGTAAATGGCAATTGAACTAAGGAATTTAAAAACCTACAAAGCTAACAATTGTGAACTTGAAATGAATCTAACACAACTTCTTGAATATGAAGGAGTAACTGTTGATAAGCATTCTACTTACTTGCATTAACGCTTTACAAATACCCTAAAAGATACAATAACAAGAGAAAAATCTCTCGAGTACTTTGTGATAAGAAAATTTTGTGCCTTGTTATTAATAGTTACTAAAAGTTATTGACGATTCTTCTCTTTACTTGGCATCTTTTCCTTTCACTTGTACTCGATTCCACATGTTCAAAATGTAATTGAGCTTTGTCCTTTACATTTGTTGCTCCCCTATATCGCTACTTGTGTCCAACTGGAAAATAAGAGATTTTATAGTACTCCAAAATTATAAGAATTAAAAATTATAATTTCCCATAAAATTTGGTAGGAGCCACAAATTTCAAAGATCTCCAGTTCATAAACCCACCAACCAGAAATATGCTGTCGTCGTAAATGTTGGCATTGCGGGCCATCAACCTTGTGATAGAGAGGTGGAAATGCAAGGGAATATGCCATTTCAAGAACCCACCCCCCCCCCCCCCCCCCCACCAAAAATAAAAAAACCCAAGTGTGGTCATTTTACTTTTTTAAGCACCACAGTTGCCATATCTTCTGACAATGTCAAGCAATGTTCAATCATTTTCTAACTCTATCCTATCAAGGATTCAAGATCAGGAGAGAGAAAGACTGAACCAAGGAATTATTAGTATGATGTTTTTGGCCAGATTGGGAAGAAATTATTTCATTCCAATGTCAAAAACTCTATGAACAGAAATTTCCAATTGCACTTTTTTTTGAAGTTGCATAGAAGGTTGACTGGTAAGTTTCTATTTGACCACATGCTAGTATGTAGCATTGCATGCATATAATCTTTCACTATGAGAAGGGAAGGAGTGAATGATGTGTACAAAGAAACTTTTCAAACTACTCTTATATATTTTTATTGAATGTGAATTTTAAAAAATGTTCTTTATGTTCTTAATACGTATGTCAAATTTCATTCAAATCAGCTGTTAATTATTATTCGATCAATAAACCTATTTATTATGCATAATTTTAGACCCAAAAACTTGAAATTTAAATATTTTATTAAAGACATAACTATTTATCTTTAATATTTTTGAAAAATATTGATAATATAATAAGAACTTACAATCCAACAATTAGATTTTTAAAATTCATATCTAATACAAAAATATAGGAGTTTGAAAGGTTTTTTTCTAAACTAGTTTGAAGAGAAATCTTGTCCATCTTTATATGCAATTTTTGGTGGCTTTAGGCATGAGAAATGTGTAACCTTTTTGTTCTACCATAAGTCTTCCAGTCGTCTTAAGGAACTTCAATAACACTGATTGGCAATTCAAGCTCCAAACAGTCTTGGCTCCTCATATTCAAAAGTCCACTCTTTAGCCCCTTAAGCAAAACCATAAAACAATTTCCTATTATATTGAAGCATCATTCGAATTCAGTTCAAGATTCGTTAGTTTTTCTTGATTGAATGAAGCATTGGTGTGCTTTTATAAAAATGAAATTCTTTGAACAACCACAACTGGGTTTTTTTTTTTTTTTTTTTTTCCATTAATGATAACTTGCAAATGCATATAGTGTAATTTTATCCTCCAAGTATTTGTTTCGATGAGCACATTTCCATCAACTTAATTTATTTATTGTGTAAAAATTGTTAGAATAATGTGGCTCAACATGATATTTTATTATCAATAATTAATTATTCAAAATTTCTTGTGAAATTTTGCAATATTTTTATCATGTAAAATATTGGAATATTGAAATATGTCTACTTGATATTGTAGACTAAGATTATGAATCATTTCATTATAGTCCTTGACTTGACCATATTCATCATGATGTAGCCTATTTTGATAAGTACATTGTTGAACTATGGTGGAAAGGAGATGCAAGTTAAAATTGCTCAAACTATGGAAGACAATAAGGGCTAGCCTTTCGATGGTTAGTGCATAATAATCAAAGAAGTCCTTCTATAATGAGATTCATGCACGTTGAGTGTTGACCTTAATAAATCTATTGTGTCATTGCCAGTAACTTGGCCTCCTATAAGAGGTGTTGTCATTATAGTGATTCTGGATATGAGCGATAGATGAATCCGTGTGTTAGTATGGAGTTACAAAAGTAATGACATGTTAATGAACTTATTCATTAATGAATCTAATTAATGAAGTTGTTTATTAATGAATGTAACATATCTGTTACATGATTTGTTATTACAATAGAAAGGATTTTATGGTTGGTCATGTCCTTTCTGAATATTATATATATTGTCAAGGCCACACTTGAAAGGAGTGTGAGAAGAGGAAAGAAAACTCTTATTAATCCTGACCAGTTGGGGAGAGCATCCTAATTGCTTGTGAGGTCCTTGAATAATATAATTTAGTATGTAAATTTCTCACATCTTATTGTTGATTTTTATTACATATGCACATGATATAATTGTTAATTGATAGATGTATTATATTTGTTTCTCTTGAATTATTACTTTTTAAGTATAATTCCTACAAAAATATAGTTAAATCTAAAATGTAAAGTTTTAAAAATGGCAAAAATACAATGTTGGTCCTTGAAGTTTGTCTATTGTGCGTTTTGGTCCCTTAAGTTTCAAGTAAGTGTTATTAGTCCCTGAAGTTTAAAAAATGAGCATTGTCGGTCCCTTCATTAACTTCTGTTCAATTCTTACTTATATGTCTAACGGAACAATAACATGACACATATTTTTTCCATGTGACAACTTATTTTGTTTAAAGAAAAAATAAAACAAAAACAAAATTACACTCATAAATCTGACCCGTTCCAATTTGCATCCTAATTATTCACTGGTCTTAGGAAGCTTGGCAATGTCTCGCCGTATTGTTTTTATCTAAATCTCTCTTATGTTCCTCAGAAAATTTATCCATGTAATCAATTTTATAATGGTTTTATCGTTCATCAATTTCAAACCACATATTATTCAAACAATTCACAATCCCTTAGTCTGATCTGGTATCATACAATGGAAACTTTTAGTTAATAACTATATTATGATTTATGCCCAATGCTTGTAAAGGGGAACATCAAAAAAAAAATTTGAAATCAATCTAAGAGAGAAAAACCATTTGGCAGTTTTATAGCCCTTGTTGAAAAACAAATACCAATTGAATACCAAATGGAATTTACGACTTGGAAGTGAAAAACAATAAGTCAAATTCCAAATAAATTCAAAGAAAGCACATCCACTGAGACCTTTGTGGATGTGGCAGCACGTTGCTGCTCCGGTGTGCATTCCATCTCAATTGAGTATGATTTAATTTTGAGAAAGTAGTCAACTACCAAAGTCTTCCGGGTTTGAGTTTAAATTTTGGAAAAGAAGCGAGTTTGGACTTTAATCACATATGTGATTTTTTTAATTAATAAAAAAAGTTGCCACAGGGAAAAAAAATAAGTGTCATTTTAATGTTCCATTAGACACATAAACAAGAATTTAACAGAAGTTAATATAGAAAGACTAACAACGCTCATTTTTTAAACTTCAGGAACTAATAGCGCTTACTCCAAACTTATAGGACCAAATACACACAATATACAAACTTAAGGGACCAAAATTATATTTATATTTTAGCCTTTTAAAAATCGTACCTAATAAATAAACAAAACAAGCTGATCAAAATAAGTTAATATTTGGTTGGATGTGCTGTTTGATCTATAACCCATTGATAACTGTTTTTTTTTTTTTTTGGCTAAAACATTGATAACTGGTTTTAGTTGCTGCTTTACTAACCAGAAACATAAATCAAGTGACTTATCTAAGTGTAATATTTTGCCCCACAATTCAAAATAAGTTTAAAAATTACAAGTGTCCAATTCGTCAAAACACCTTGCCATATCAAAAAAAAAAAAATTTAAACCACATTTGGAAAAAAACACACGAAAAAAAAAAAAAAAAAAAAAAATCCATGCCTAATGCGTAACTAGTGCTAAGAATTTGGCTTAGTGAGGTGTTTATTGGGCTTATTGGGCCGGTTTTGAGCTTTGTTAAATAGTGAAAGTATGATATTTTGGACTGTTGTATGAATGAGTTCTTCTAGTGGCCTTTCAAAAAAAAAAAAGTTCTTCTAGTGGTCCAATTTTGTAATGAAATATGAAATAATTGTAAAGATCTAAAATAACTTTTGGAGGCCATTTGGGTATTTTCAGATGAGTGTGTAAGTGAGATTCAATAAGACTAGAACTAGAACATGTGACATGTGAAAAAAATTGTCACTCAACAGTTACCATCTAAGAGCAGTTGCATCGTCTTTCTAAAAAAAAAAAAAATTAATTTTCTAAAAAGTTACTCCCTCCGTCCCACTTTGTTTGTCCTCTATTCTATTTTGGGATGTCCCAAAATATTGTCATGTTTCTAAAAATAAAAGTCATTAATTTACTAATGTTCCTATTATACCCCTATTAATTTACTAATTCAATTTTTTGATAAATTTATTTAAGGGTAGTTTTGGAAACTTATACATTTTTAAAAGGTAGACAAGACAATAAATGATGTTCCCTTAAAATGTTTGACTTTTCAAACAGGACAAACAAAGTGGGACGGAGGGAGTAATTTTTGGGAATTTGAAATTAAAGCTTCTTTTTTTTTTTTTTTTTTAAGAAATACTGAAATTGAAATGGAAGCTAAGACAAGAAATAAAATGCTAATAAATAATAGCTTTTTGCCAAACGCATAACCATGAGTTTTTTCATTTAGCTTTTAGCTTATCTAATTTATGTACAGTTTTTTTTTTTTTAAAGCTTACATTTTCAAGTACATACTTTAGCCAGTTTTTTTTGTATGTATTACAATTTTTCCTGGTCGCTCAAAGTGGGAAATCCTAGAGGAATGGCTGTGAACTTGCAATGAATCTAATAGAACTTCAAAGACACGTAGGAGTAAATGATTATAAGCAAACTAGCCACATCACATGCATTTTGCGCGTACAATGAGGTTTTTTTTTTTTTTTTTTTTAGTTTAGTAAAAACATTGGGTTTAGTGGTCCTATTTTATTGCAAAAACAAAAATTATCTTTATTTTTTATATTTAATTTTTATTTTGAGAATTTAATTTATAAGTGAATAAAATAATTTGAAAATCAATAGGAGAGTAACCCTATTTTTTAGGCAATGTTTTAGTGGAAATTAGAGTTGTATTTTTACCGGATTGTCATTTAATTTTATCTTTACATAAACATAGGAGTGTAGGGGTATTTTTAAACCAAAAAAATGAAGAATCCAAACAGGGAAGTCCCTTTAATAGTATTAAATAGTAGTATAGATTACTTACTTGCATTAACAGCTTACAAAGATTCCAAACTAGAAAGCAAAAATACTAGAATAAGAGAACAAAAAAAAAAAAATCTCTTTTGATAAGAGAGTTGTGTGTCTTATTTTGATAAATAAGTCTTCTATTTATACTTAGTTCTCTAACAGTTATCAATAATTAGCAGTAGTTATTGACAATTTCTTTGGCATCCTTTCCTTTCACTTTGATGAGCATGAAATATTTCATGCGTTATTCGAAGTTTAATAAGTGTCATTATCTCCTCTATTAGCACGCTTAACTGTCATTTCAGTTGGCAAATAGGAAATTTCAAAATATTTTATCCAACACACTGCTAAATTATAAGACTTAAAATGTAATTATTCCGTAAAATTTTGTAGGAACCTCAAATTTTACAGTTCAAAAACTCGGCACCAAAAATGTGCTGTCCTTTTGGATGTTGGTCTTGCGAGCCATTGACTGAGAAATTTGGAAATGTAGGGAAACTTAAATAAATAAATAAATAAGAGAAGAAGAACCCTAGTGTAGAGGCCATTTGAATTATTTTAAGCGCCGCAGTGTTGAGCAATGTTCAATCGTTTCAAACTCTCACCAGAACCAATATAGAGAGAGAGAGAGAGAGAGAGAGAGAGAGACTAAACCAAAGAATTAGTTGGTTTTTTATGACAGATTGTGAAGGCATTTGATTTAATTTCAATATCAAGACTCAAGAACTATGACAATTGACAACAGAAATTTCCAATTGCACTATTTTTTCCTTTTTGAAATAGCGTAAAAGGTTGACACGTAAGTTTCTATTTGACCGCATGCTAGCCATGTAGCATTGGCGTGCATATAATCTTTCACTAATAAATCATGTATGTGCACACATCTTTATGAGCAATTTTTGGTAGTTGGGCATGACAAACGTGTAACCATTTTGTCCTACTCCTACCATCCCTCTTCCAGTCTTCTTTAAGGAAGTTCAGTAAACATGCACCAAGTGACTTAACCTGGTGTAATATTTTGTGACCCACAATTCAAAATAAGTTTAAAATTTACAAGTTTCCAAACTGTAGTTATTCTTGGACACAAATTGAAGCAACAATATGATATTGTTCCATCTTAATTCTAACACAAAGTTCTTCATTTTTTTTGGATAAACACAGGTTCTATGATATGATAAATTTTTTCCAACCATATCAAGAAGCCTTATTTTGCATCATATCTCTCACTAACAAAGCCATTTGTCCAAAGATGTTAAATTTTGAGAAATTCAAGACATTATCAAAAAGTTTATTGGCATGCCCTCTCACAAAAAGGTTAATAAATAACCAGTAGGATATTTCAAAATCTGATAAAGCTCTAGTGCTCAACAAACCTAGTAAAAAAATGTGCATTTGTTCATAATGGCATGACCTCCATGTGAGGAGAAGAATAATTACCAATAGGACATGCCACCACACGACCAAAGTGCAAGGAAACATTTTACATGTGACTTAGCTCATCAAACCTGGTGCTTAAGCAAGATTTCTCAATAAACCAGGAGTCAAAGCTACAACCAGTTTGAATTAAAACCATAAACAAATGCCAAAGTTAAACATAGGATTTCTAGATTATCAAGCCAATTAAATCTATCAATGCATCCAATAGTCCAATACTAAAATATAAATGTTTCAAAGACAATTCTATATCCTTGATTAAATATTGCTTCTAACTGATTGGCTTTCAAATCCGCAGCACACCCTAGGTAGTCAATCCCTTTTACCCTCCTGCGATCCAATCTCTTGCAAGTAATGTTCTGCATCCAAAGCTGCCATGCAACCTGCATCATTAAAGAAACCCAGTCAGATAGAGAAGACCTTAATACACGTTTTACTATGAAAGTGTGAATAATACAACCATACAAGACTTAAACGAAACAAGTGTTTTTATTCAAAATTTAGAAGATATCCAGGGTTAAAAAAAACCCATATATTGGTAACAGAAACATGGTATTGCAACAGTGGGAGGTGCCAGTGCCATGTCTAAAATAGTTCAATATAACATGATTTCTATATGATGGCCAATAAAAGAGAATGAAACAGAAAACAAGGAGCAGTCTTCTCTCCCCGTCTTGGTGTACTTAAAACATTTTACAAAGACAGGTGGTAGAATCACTCAGCTCAGAATCAGTAAAGCAAAGCCTGATTGTGCTACCAAAAATTTCAAGTTATCTTTATCCTTATGGTGAACTAGAGCTCCTATCAAATTTTATGCATTTCACATAGCTAGAATATTACTGAACACATCAAGGTAGCTTCTTCTTTTTTCTTTTTTAATCTCATTTGAAAAAATACACACAAAGAATCCAAGCCTAGCTAAGTATTTCACAGTACAATCAACTTGTGAAATTAAGGTTGTCTTCAAACTTAATTTTAGACTAGTGCAGAAATTAAATATACAAGACCAATCAATTTCAGGTCACCAAGCACTAAGACAAGCCGGAGCCCAGCCAACGCGTGGTCTAACAAGCCTTTCTATCTTAATTCAAGGGCTCAAAAAAATGGGTGAGACAAAATCAAGTTCGCAAGATTCAGATTCTTGAATCCTCATGTTCCAAAATCTAATTTTCTTGAATCCTCTATGTGCACAACAGAACATCTTAATTATCTCTATTTGGGGTGAGGAAGCTCAGAATTGCCTCTTGTTTAATGTCAATTTCATCAATAAAACAGCTACTACATTCTCTATATCTGCTGCATAAGAGTAGTCTTAAAACTCTAATAATAATTTTATTCAACTTAGAGGCACCGTTATGAATTTTAATTGATTTATTCAACCAAACAGACCTTAAAACTATGAGCATTTTCAATTGATTAACATCCTTTAGAATTCTTAAATTACCTATTACATGAAGCTCTTAAACCCATATACATAAAATATGAAATGACTAGATTGCATTATTTTAAACAAGCAAAAAAAAAAAAAAACAAAAGAGAGAGTGTGTGACAAACCAGTGCCAGCTGCAGTAACAGCCTGCCTATACTTCTTGTCCTGAACATCACCAGCAGCAAAAACTCCACGCACACTAGTCTTAGTCGTGCCCGGATTCGTCACAACGTAACCATCGGAATCAAGCTCCAGCTGCCCACCCAAAAACTTCGTAGCCGGCTCGTGGCCTATCGCAAAGAACAATCCCGACGCCTTTAAATTCGAAACCTCCCCAGTCACCACATTCCTCACCTTCAACCCTCCCAAAACTCTGCCATTAGTCTCGTCCGCGTAGGCTTCTTCCACCACCGAGTTCCACAGCACCTTGATCTTAGGGTTATCCAGCGCTCTCTGCTGCATAATCTTCGAAGCCCTGAACGAGTCCCTCCGGTGAATTATATACACCATGGAACCGTACTTTGTGAGGAATGTTGCCTCCTCCATCGCCGAGTCTCCGCCGCCGATCACCGCCAGTGGTTTGTTGCGGAAAATCGGTGCGGCTCCGTCGCAAACCGCGCAAGCTGAAATTCCTCGGTTCCAGAACCCGTTGGCGCCTTCGCCGGAGCCGGTGAATTCCAGACGCTTGGCGACGGCGCCGGTGGCGACGATGACGGAGTCGGCGATGACGGTTTTGGATTCGGCGAAGACCTTGAAAGGAGTGGTGGAGAAGTCGACGGTGTTGACGGTTTCGGTGAAAATCTCCGTGCCGAAACGGTGAGACTGGGCTCGGCAACGGTCCATGAGCTCGATCCCGTTGATTCCGTCAGGGAAGCCCGGGAAATTCTCGACTTCGGAGGTGGTGGTGAGCTGGCCACCTGGCGCGATTCCATTGGCCATCCAACCTTCGAAGAGAATGGGCTTGAGCTCTGCTCGTGCAGCGTATATGGCGGCGGTGTGAGCCGCTGGGCCACTTCCGATTATGCAGACCTTGGTTTTGAGGAGTTTCTGGTAGTCTTCCATGGCGGAGCTTGAGGAATATGAGGCGGCGGGAGTAAAGTCCAGTCGAACGAATCTCCTGATAAGAGGAAAGAGCTTGTTCTTATAGCTCATTAATTTCTCATGCTCTCAGGAAAACGACATCTAATTTTATTCAAAAACGCGTAAACGACGGTAAGCCATTGCTACTTTTTGTGCTTTTCTTTTAAGAAGGGAAACTGGAACCTTTTATTAAAAAAAAAAAAAAAAAATGATACTAATAGTGAGTCTATATGAAAATCACTAAGAATTTGTTATATTAATAATTTATAAAAATATTATAGAATAGTTTGTATCTACATGCAATTCAACTGATATATTTTTAAAATATGTAGTAATATCATCTTATTTATGATTGCTGGCAATTATAACGCCTCTCCTAACTTGATGACCATTTAAGTCCAACTAGTTTATCTATTTGCTTTGGTTGAATATGCATGTTACAAAATAAATTTATGCATCGAATAGTAAATAACATTCTATTGACACGAAATTTGACATTCTTGTTAAGAATATAAAGAACATGTAATTCAACAACTATATTTTTAAAATATGTAATAATGCCATCTTATTTATGATTGTTTTTATGGAAATTATAACACCTCTCCTGACTTGATGACCATTCAAGTCCCTTCCAACGATTGGTTTATTTGTTTCATTTGTTGAATATGCATTGTGGGTGCATTTTTAGCTTCAGGCCAAGGGTGTCCCTTGTAGCCTTTGGCTTTTTTTGCTGACCCACATCGAAAGAATCTCCCCTCACTTTCTGCCTTATAAGCATGAAGCCGAAGGAGTAGTGTACCATCAGGACATACATATATATATATATATATATATATATATATATATTTGGATACAAGATATAAATTCTACTCTAGCTTAATATAAGTGTATATGTGTGTAAAGCTTTTCTCCTAGAAACTTGGCCCTCCCCCCCCCCCTCCACCCCACAAACACTTATACATAAGTTTAAACATGTGTTTATAAACTCTTGAGCACCCTCCCCTTGCAAATCGGTTTTCAATGGTGAGTTCTACCTATGAGTTTGTGGCCAGATTACGAAGGGGGCGACCTAAAGGCTGATTAAACATGTGCTTACGAGCTCTTGCGTACCTTCTTCTTGCAAGTTGGTTTTCAAGGATGAGTTCTACCCATGGATTCCTAACATTTGTGGAGTGACCATCACGCTAAGAGTGCATGGTGGCAGGGTTATATTTTTAAAATATGTAATAATATCATCTTATTTATGATTTCCTTTATGGCAATTATAACGCCTCTTCTGACTTTAAGACTATTTAAGTCATTTCCAACGTTTGCTTTGGTCGAATATGGTAAGGAATTGAATGCTCAGTTAAGTTTGTAATCGTCATCTTAATTTATGGACGAGCATTATTTTTGTGGTCATTAAGTTCCATGGTCATCTCCTACGACTATACTACTATTCTAGAGGTTTATCCTGTTTGGGATGAACATTTTGACTATCCTAAAATACTCTTAAAGGTAACTTTGGAAAACATTTCAACAATAGGTTTTCAAGGGTGATTTCTACCCATGGGTTCCTAACATTTGTGGAGTGATCATCACGTCAAGGGTGTGTGGTCGCAGGGTTATATTTTTGTAATATGTAGTAATATCATCTTATTTATGATTGCCTTTATGGCAATTATAACGTCTCTTCTGACTTGATGACCATTTAAGTCATTATGGCAATTATAACGTATTAAGGGTGTGTGTTTGTTTCTCAAAAAAAAGAATGGGTAATTGTCCCACATTGCTTAAGAGAGTGTGTTGTGTGTAGTATAACTTGCTCCACCCTCCCTTAAAAGTTACCATGGCTTTTGAGTGGAGTTGTGGTGTGCCTTTGTGTTAGAACCCCTTTCCCTCTCCCTTGTGTGTGTGTGTGTGTGTTTGTTTCTCAAAAAAAAAAAAAAAAAGTCATTTCCAACGGTTGGTTTATCTATTTGCTTTGGTCGAATATGGTAAGGAATTGAATGCTCAGTTAATTTTGTAACCATCATCTTATTTTACGAACAACCATTATTTTTGTGGTCATCAAGTTCCATGGTCATCTTCTACTGTTATACTACTATTTTAGAAGTTTATCTTGTTTGGGATGAACATTTTGACTATCCCAAAATATTCTTAATTGTAACTTTTGAAAACATTTCAACAATAGGGTCAACAAAGTAAACTAGTCTAAGTGTATATGTGTGTGAAACTCTATTTTGGAGACTTGAACCTCGACCCTTACCTCCCTCCCCACACTTCACAAATATTTATATTTGTGAAGTGACCATCATGCTAAGGGTACGCGGTGGTACGATTATATTTTTAAAATTTATAGTAATATCATCTTATTTATGATTGCCTTTATTTCAATTATAACGCCTCTTCTGACTTTATGACCATTTAAGTCATTTCCTACAGTTAGTTTATATATTTGCTTTGGTCGAATATGCTAAAAAATTGAATGCTCAATTAATTTTGTAACCATCGTCTTATTTTATGGACGACCATTATTTTTGTGGTCATCAAGTTCCATGGTCATCTCCTACAGCTATACTACTATTCCAGAGGTTTATCCTGTTTGGGATGAACATTTTGATTATCCCAAAATACTCTTAAATGAAACTTTTGAAAATGTTTCAACAATAAGTTTTCAAGGTTGAGTTCTACCCATGGGTTCCTAACATTTGTGGAGCAACCATTACGCCAAGAGTGTGTGGTGGCAGGGTTATATTTTTAAAATATGTAGTAATATCATCTTATTTATGATTGCCTTTATGACAATTATATCGCCTCTTCTGACTTGATGACCATTTAAGTCATTTCCAACAATTGTTTTATCTATTTGCTTTGGTCGAATATGGTACATTTGTGGGGTAACCATCATGCTAAGAGTGTGTGATGGCAAGGTTATATTTTTAAAATATATAGTAATATCATCTTATTTATGATTGCCTTTATGACAATTATAACGCCTCTTCTGACTTGATGATCATTTAAGTCATTTCCAACGGTTGGTTTATCTATTTGCTTTGGCCGAATATGGTAAGGAATTGAATGCTTAGTTAATTTTGTAACCATTATCTTATTTTATGGACGACCATTATTTCTGTGGTCATCAAGTTCCATGGTCATCTTCTACAGCTATACTACTATGCTAGAGGTTTATCCTGTTTGGGATGAACATTTCGACTATCCCAAAATACTCTTAAATGCAACTTTTGTAAACATTTCAACAATAGGGTCAACAAAGTAAACCAATCTAAGTGTAAATATATGTGAAACTCTCTCTAAAAGACTTAAACCCCGACCCTTGTCCCCCCTCCCCACACTCCACAAACACTTAAATTGTGGAGTGACCATCACGCTAAGGGTGGGTGGTAGTACGATTATATTTTTAAAATATATAGTAATATCATCTTATTTATGATTGCCTTTATTTCAATTATAATGCTTCTTCTGACTTTATGACCATTTAAGTCATTTCCAATGGTTGGTTTATCTATTTACTTTAGTTGAATAAAGTAAGGAATTGAATGCTCAGTTAATTCCGTAACCGTCATCTTATTCTATGGACGATTGTTATTTTTGTGATCATCAAGTTTCATGCTCATTTCCTATGGCTATACTATTATATAAGAGGGTTTTCTTGTTTGGGATGGACATTTCGACTATCCTAGAATACCATTAAATGAAACTTTAGAAAACATTTCAACAAATAGGGTTAACAAAATAAATTAATCATTTTCAAAATCCTAAATTTTAGCCTCTTTTGTCTTTTCTCTCAAATTTTTTTATTATTTTTTTTTTTTTTTGTGTGCAAGCCATACCAATATATCTATTGTTTTTTCAATTTAAGATCTCAAATTTAAACTCATGACTACACCTTTTTAATTGATAGTGAATGGGATTAAAAAATAAAAAATAAAAACAACAACAACAACAATGATGAGTGGTTGGATCAATTATTTATTTATTGGACAAGTATGTAAAATACCATCCGCGAGATGTAGGTATCCCATAGCGAAAGTTTTGAATGGGTCGGGTGCATGAGCTAGTCTCTCATATCCCACATGACATACCATTCAGTAACTTAATTAATTTAACATATTTACTGTTTTAAGACAAACAAAATCCCAATAAATTTGCATGTCTATTGAACTTTTTTTTCCTCCAATTTGAAAATTTTGTTTTGGTGAAAGTTAACCAGAAGGCTACAAGAAATATCTAGACAACAACGAGCACAAAAGGATTAGATTTTATTGTTCAAGTGAATCCACAATTTTTTATTTTTTTTATTTATTTATTTTTGTAATTTCCTCGCAGTAGCATGAAGTTTTTTTTTTAGAAGGAAGACTTTTATTGAAAATAACTAAATAGCGGCCAAATCAGCCTGAATAAAAGGTAAAGTGCGAGATGGAACATCCTCCATCCACACAGTACAACTTTGTAATGTCAAAGTTAGCCAGCTAAATTGTGAGCAACTTTATTACCATCTTTCCTTACATGAGAGCATGACAATTCTAAATAAAAACTGGAAAATAACGACACGTCATTTATCAAATGGGCGTAAGGAGCCAACCCATATTCCTTGCATCTTAAGGCCTTTACAACCACCTCCGAGTCACCCTCAACAATGGCTCTATGAAGTCCTAACTCACTGCCAAACTCCACAGCCTTACACGCTGCCATTGCCTCAACTTCCACGAGCTGGTAAGCCTGGTCTAGCTACTGAACAAGTGAAGCAATAAACTCCCCATGACAGTCCCGTACAACAACACTAATCCCAGATTTGTTGTCTGCATTTGAAAATGCTCCATCGTAATTGATCTTGTAACTATCTGGTGCAGGTGTTGTCCACATTGTCTGAGGCGTTGAGCTTGAGATAAATCAGTTAAGCCTGAGGTTGCTTCTTTGGATCTCGTTCCAGCTCTCCTCTGCCATCTTTTGCAAATCTTTGGTAAGGCAGCAAGTGTGATTCAGCCTGAGGTTGTTTCGTTGGTTCCAAATACTCCACACCTGAATAGCAAATAGGTCCATAGGCTTCCCATTTTCAAAAATCCAGCTGCACAACTCTTTAAAATCAACAAAATGAATCCTTGAACGGAAATTCCATCTGTCACATTCCCACACCTCATTCAAGCCCATGCAACTCCACAAAGCATGCAAAGTATCCTCTGCTTGTAAGGAGCAACGATCACAGCTGGGATTTTGTAAAATCGTTCTCCGGACCAGGTTTTGCTTTGTTGGAAGAGAGTTTCTACATGCACGCCATAGCAAGTTCTTATATTTGTTTGGAATTTCTAGGGACCAAATGCTCTTCCAAAATTTCTTGTCCACCTCCGAGTGAGTGCCATCCTCTGAATTTTCCTCCAAATCCTTGAGAAACTTGTACCCAGACTTACAATTGTACTGCCTATCAGCAGTGAATGACCAATACAAAGCATCCTCTGTTTGGCATCGAGGCAATGGTATCCTTTGAGCAAGTTCTGCTTCAGTTGGTATGAGCACACCCTTAAGCATTTCAGCATCCCATTTACCCGTGTTGTTGTCAATGAGGTAGTCCACAGTGGCATCTTCCATAGACTCTATGATTGGGGATGAAACTAATGGAGGATGCTTTATGGGCAGCCAATGATGCTGCCATATTTTGATGTTTTTTCCATTACCCACCCTAAATCTAGCTCCCATTTAGATCACCTCTCTCCCCTTCAAAATGCTTTTCCAAGCATAGGAACCGGTTGCCGATTCTTTTGCTTCCATGAACGAACAATGGGGAAAAAATCTTGCCTTAAAAATTCTGTAAAAGAGAGTATCTTCATTATGTAAGAGCCGCCATGCTTGCTTGGTAAGGAGAGCGTCATTGAAAAGAGCAAGATCTCGAAATCCCAATCCTCCTTCTAGTTTTGGTTTTGTCAACTCAACCCATTTAACCCAATGTATTTTTCTTTTGTCACCTCGTTGTCCCCAAAAGAATTTTTTTACCATTGCTTCAATTTCATGGCAAAGGCTCAAGGATAATTTGAAACAACCCATGGCATAAGTTGGAATGGCTTGAGCAATTGCTTTGATAAGGACTTCTCTACCAGCTTGAGAAAGGAGCTTCCCCTCCCACCCTTGTAATTTCCTCCACACCCTCTCCTTAATATAATTAAAGCTTGCTTTTTTACCTCGTCCCACCAATGAGGGCAGCCCCAAATATATCTCATAAGACCTTATTTCATTCACCCCCAACACATTTTTAATCTCCTCTTTAACATCATCTTTTGTGGACTTGCTAAAGAAAAGAGATGTTTTTTCTTTATTTATTTTTTGTCCTGACACCTCTTCATATTCCACCAAAATTTTAAGCACATTTCCACATTCTTAAGAATTTGCCTTACAAAAAAGCAAGCTATCATTTGCAAAAAATAAGTGGGTTAGTTTAGGGCCTTTTTTGCATATTGAGAAGCCGTTGATTTCCTTTGCTCTTACAAATTTTTTGATTAAGCCATGTAATCCTTCCGTGCATAATAGGAAGAGGAATGGAGAGAGTGGGTCCCCTTGTCTTATGCCTCGTGTTGGATTAATTAACCCCTTTGGATCGCCGTTCACCAGAATTGAGTATGAGACTGTACGAAAACACTCCATGATCAAACCGATCCACCTTGAGTAGAAGCCCATTTTTTCCATCAGTTTTTGAAGATAATTCCATTTCACCTTGTCATACGCCTTGCTCATGTCTAGTTTTAGAGCCATAAAACCTGTTTGTCCTGAATTATGATTTTTTATACAATGCAAGGTCTCAAAAGCTACTAAAACATTATTTGAAATAAGCCTATTCTTTGCAAAAGCATATTGATGCTCAGTTATAAGTTTTGGCATGAATTTTTTTAATCTGTTTGCAAGGACTTTGGAGAATATCTTGTACAATACATTGCATAGACTAATAGGGTGATATTGAGAGACTGAAACAGGATTCTTCACTTTTGGAATTAAAGTGACAAAAGTATGATTTATTGGGTAAGGTAGTTTACCTGAATTCAACCAAGCTAGTATTGTGGAGGTCACCTCTCTGTTCATAATCCCCCAAAAGTGTTGATAGAATAGGGGTGGCATCCCATCGGGACCTGGTGCTTTTAGGGGCGCCATTTGGTCTAGTGCTTCTTGAATTTCCCACTCCATGAACTCCCCCATTAGCTGTTCATTAATCTCATCTGTGACCAACCTTGGAATAAAGGATAGAGAACCTTCTTCAATGACCGAATTCCTTGTAGTGAACAATTCTGCAAAATACTCCACAATGGTGTCTCCAATCACTTCTGGTTGCTCTTGCCAATTACCCCTTTTATCTTCAATTCCAAGAATGGAATTCTTCCTGAATCTTTGAGTTGCTTTGTTGTGGAAAATTTTGGAATTGCTATCACCATTTTTCAACCACAACACCCTTGATCTTTGGCTCCACATCCGTGTTTTCTTGTCCATGAGAACATGAATTTTAGCCTTCAACTCTCTAAGCCGAGAATTATCTCCCTTCCTCATTGTCTCGACCCCAATCCTGACTAGCAGCTTCTTTTTTTCTCCAATTCTCGCCTAACATTACCAAATACATTTTTTTTCCACCATTCCAAATCCTTACTACATTTTTCAATTTTTTTTCATGATATCACCTTCTTCCCCATTCCTCCAAACTGCCTCCACAATTTCTCCACATCGTGTGTCAAATAACCACATCTCCTCAAACCAAAACACTTTCTTCTTGAGTGGAGCTTCCAATCTCGAAAGATTGATAAGGATTGGAATATGATCTGATGACATACATCTAAGATGGGACACCCTTGAGCCCGGGAATCTTATGAGGAACTCACTATTCCCCAATCCTCTATCCAACCGTTCCCATACTGAATGACCATCAGTAAAATGTTTGCTCCAAGTAAATTTTGATCCCTTTAACCCCAAATCAATGAAACCACATTCGTCAATTACATCTTGGAATTGTTGCATTTAGTTGTGACTTCTCATAGCTCCCCCCAATTTTTCTTCTTGTCTATTGATTTCATTGAAATCTCCTACACAAAGCCATGAAATTTCTAGTCTATTATTTAAACCCCTCAATTAATTCCAAGCCTCCATTCTCCGATGAGCTTCAGGCTCTCCATAGAATCCAGTAAATCTCCATCCTACTTCCTTATTTTTATCTAAGGTTACATCAATAAAATACCTATGTGAATCTGCAATAGTTACATAAACATCATTTTTCCAGAATAGCACCAATCCTTCACCTCTCCTCCCACTACAAACCTCCCACTTGTGATCAAAGTTTATATTGTGAAGTACTCGTTCTAGCCTAGCTTCGTCTGCCCATGTTTCGGTTAAAAACACGACAGAGGGATCTTTTGCTCGGATAATGTTTTCAAGCTCCTTTTCTATACGTAGGTTCCCAAGCCCACGACAGTTCCATACTAGAGAGTTGCATCAATGGACTCATTGGACAAAAAAAGCACACAAACAGTCACAAAATTTAACCAAATATTATAAAGTAGACACTAATATGTAGCAGATTTGATTCTCTGCACATCAAAAGCTATGTGGTTTTACGCCCTGGGGCATGATGCGTTAGTAAGAGTTTCAAACTTGGTCACATTTGCAAGTCTAGGAGTTGCTGAGTTCGAGTTGTGTACTTTACAAAAATGTTGTGCCACGATGCAGATAACCCTAACGTAGTTAAAGGTGTTCCACGCCATCAATAGCGGGTTTAAGTGGGCCAGGTCAATGATCACATGCGTAAGACCATTTTTTCGTTCATTAAAAAAAAAAAAAAGCTATATGATTTTGTGAATATATATATATATTTATTAGTAATGAAAATAGGGTAAAATTCATATTTGAAAAATAAACTTGTGTGAAATATCAATTACATGTCTCTGGCTCAGTGGCACTGCCCAATCCTCCCACAAAAATAACCTGGATATAAATCCCCTCTCCACCCAGTTCTTGTAAGGGGAAAAAAAATCCCATAAGAGAACTAGACTTCAAATCCCCCCTCAACCCACTTTATGTAAGAAAAAATAAAAATTGTTACATATCTCCTTTTTTTTTTTTTTTTTTTTTTTGATTAAAAACACACTGAACTTATTATTATAACAACATCACAATACAAATACATCCTGGATAAGAGCTTGCTGAATACAGCAAGGAATCTCTTCAATCCAAATGACATCATTGACAAGGTTTTGAGCTTGTCCTGCTAGAATGTGGGCTGGTTTATTGCCAGTCCTGCATACATGAGAAAAATTAACAACACCAATTTCAGCACCTAACTCATGAATTCCTTCCACAATAGCAGCAACAGAAGTGGGTGATAGTGTAGATTGCTTGAGAGCATTGGAGATTGTCAAAGAATCACCTTCCAACACCCTATCTCGCAGCCCTAAATGTCTTGCTAGTAACAGACCTGCCTCATAAGCTTTAGCTTCCACTTCAAGTGCCCCCAAAGGAGCTTTAATTTTTCTACATAAAGCTGACAATAATCTGCCTTCAACATCTCTTATTACAACACCAATACCAGCTTGCTTCTTTGATGTAAAGAGAGCTCCATCTACATTTATTTTGCCAACTAAGCCATGCAATTTTCCTTTCCTCCTTTTTTTGACCCCACCAAAAATTCCTAATCATCCCCATCATTTCATCACAAAGCGAATCTAGAAGTTTGAAACAACTCATAGTGTAAGTCGGAATTGCTTAAGCAACAACTTTTATTAAAACTTCTTTTCCCGCCTTGGACAACAATTTTTCTTTCCAACCCGCCAACACTTTCCCCAATTTCTCCTTAATGGCATTGAAGGTAAGCCTTTTATTTTTCCCCACCAAAGAAGGTAAGCCAAGATACTTCTCATGTTGCTTAATTATTTGGGCACCAAACCAATTTTTTATCTCCTCTTGAACTTCCCTTGAAGTGTTACTACTAAAGAACAAAGATGTTTTTGCACGATTTAATTGTTGACCGAAGGCTTTCTCATACACAGCGAGCAATCATTGTAGTTCATCACACTCCTTTAATGTTGCCTTGCAAAAATTCAAACTATCATCTGCAAAAAACAAATGAGACAATCTCAGACCACCCCTACAAATTTTCACACCCTCCATTTGACCTCTATCCACTGCTAATTGAATCAAAGCAGATAATCCTTCTGCACACAAGAGGAAAAGGTAAGGTGACAAAAGGTCTCTTTGTCGGATTCCCCTAGATGGAATGATGTGCCCCCTCAGAGTCCCATTAATTTTAATAGAATAAGTAACCGTAGAAACACATCTCATGATCAAATCCCTCATCTGGTTAGCAAAGCTCAATTTCTCCTTAATAAGTCTTTATTTAATAAATTCTTTTTTTAAAAAAAATAGAGTAAAATCATACATCTTACAAGCTAGTAAAATAGTAAATTATATTCATCGATTGGAGAATAGACCGATCAATTTGTATCATTAGGTTAAGACATCTATTAGTTTTAGGATCATACACCTTACAAGCTAGTTAAAAAGTAAATTCTATTTACCGTTTGAAGAATAGAATGATTAATTTTTATCATTAGATCAAAACACCGATTGGTGTGAGTACAAGACAGATCGAATCTAAAGGTTTACATGTGATTTTATTCTATCTTTTAGTATTTATATATATATATATATATATATATATATATATATATATATATTTTGGGAAAATTGTTAATCAGACTACCAATTAAAAAAAAAATACACTATTACGGTATTACCACGAACAATAGTCATTTTAGTTTAGTACACATCCTCTAAACTTAACGAAACTCACAGAATCCAAAAATCGACGACCATGGCGACCGTTCCTCTTTCCACCGCCACCACTGACAGGAACACGAACAACCATCAGCAAGAGAAACGACACCGTTCTATATTCGACCTCCCACCACAATTCTTCGATTCCTGCCGCGTCCTCTCATCTCTACACTCTTCTATAGCTTCAATCTCCGAGTCCCTCGATAACACCAAAATCTCCGCCGCCGCCGCCGAAACCCTAGACGACCCTTTAAAGGACGAGAATGCCTCCCAAAACGTCGCCGTAGTAGCACCTAGATTGACCTGCAATACCTGCAAGGCTGAGTTCGAGTCCCTCCAAGACCAGCGTTCACACTTCAAGTCCGACATTCACAGATTCAATGTAATAACCATCTAAATTACTCAGCTTTTAAATTTCTCATTGATTAATTGCTTTTTTTTTTGGTTCGCTTCAATTGAATTGGGACTAATTGTTTGGGTCAGGTATGTTCTGGATTGTATATGGTGTTGTGTAATCTCAATTTTGTGAAAAAAAAACCCAATTTTTATCCATTGTTTTCTCTAAAGAGTTTTCATTGATTTTGGAAGCCAAAATGACTTGCTTTTAATGCTAGAACAAACAGTACCTTTATACTCTTTCATAACTGTTATTTTTTGAACTAAGTCAAAAAATCAGCTAATGATCAGAGAAAAATGTTTGATTTATGTGCTTTTGAAATCTTTTGAAGAAAGAAAAACACCTATGGTTCCTTTGGATTAAGGAATTGAAAGAAAAGGATTTGGATTTCAATATGTGGTTTTAATAACTTGAATAAAGTATGGAATGATAGAATTTTTTTTTTTATTGATGAAATTTATGAGGAGATTGAGCTTTATTAATATGTGGATTTGAAATTACTAGGTGTAAGATGTCAGTTTAAATCCATAACATCACTAGTGTTTTTCTTTGAGCAATTTCTAAAACTCACTTCATCACATGTTAAATTTATACCAAGCAATTTATAGTAACAATTATTCTTCAAATTCCTTGATTTGAAATCCTCAAATCCAAATGCAACCCTAGTATTTTAGGTCAGTGGAATTGGGGATATGTTGATTAAAGTTTTGTTTTGTTTTTTTTTTTTTTTTGGAATGCTTATTCAAAGCATATACTTGGTTATATGTGACCTTAGGTGAAGCTTAGCGTTGCTGGAAAGAAAATTGTGAGGGAGGAAGACTTTGATGAGTTGACATCTGACTCTTTCAGAGAGTATGATGTATCAAGTATATCCGGATCGGAGGATGAAGCTGAGAAGGGAGTTGGCCCCAACAGTGATTTGCATAGGGGAGCAAACGAAAACTTTAAGCAAAAGCTATTTATCCAGCTTAATACGGGAGAGAGAGTTTCAGTTTGGAAGAGTTTACTCGTGAATGAATCTGAAAATATTTCTTATGAAAATGATGTAGGAGAAGATTTTGGAGGGTACATGCCATGCTTAAGAGAGAATGAAGTGATTGAGAGACTGAAAAGTTTGATTCATGAAACCAGGGATAATACCCATTTGAGAATTGTGTTGCTTGCAAGCGGTGGGCACTTTGCTGGCTGCGTCTTTGATGGTAATAAGGTCATTGCTCACAAAACATTCCACAGGTTAGAATATTTCCTTCTTTGAATGAACTAAATAGTGGTAATAGAAAGATTTTCATTAATTTTTTTTATCTTTGCACCAATGCCCTTTATCTCAAAGGGTTGGCACTTTCTTCTCCCATTAGAATGGGCGGAGACCAATGTCACCTATTGTGTGTGTGTAACTTACCAATAAAAAAATGTTTTCATCCTTGCTTTTTTGCTTCTCCCCTGCCACAAATGGAGGATAGAACACTGTTCTCAGTGGCAGACTTGCCTTACTGTATGGAGTGTGTGCATGAGACATCTGAGGCTCATGCATAAGTTGAATGTTCCCTAAGCTTTGTGGAGGAACTCTTCAAATTAGCTTTGACTCTTGAGGCATCATCATTAGTCACACTTCAAGGCAAGTTCTGAGATTTAAACACCACATGCCTTTTGGAAATTTTTCTTTAAAACAAGCTTTTCCTCCTAAATATTGTAATTGTTTAATCTGTGTCATGTTACATTAACTTTAGATCAGAGTCTTATGAAGCTTATTTCCTCTATGCACACATGGGATGAGTCTTATAATGGCTTCTTCAGGCATCCCTGGCCTCGAGGCAAGCCTCAAGGCGTTTCTAGAATGCTATCTCTAGATTTTGGTTTTCATTATATGGTTGTCTTGCAATTACATTTTTCTTTTATAGGCAAAATTTGGCTTTACAGCTGTACGTTGTGTCTGCTTGTGTTTACTATCTGATTTGTGTAACTAACAAAGTGGGACACTTCTTGGCAAATTGAGGATAAAAAATTATAATCTATCTCATTTATTCTGTTCTGGTTTAAGTTAATGAGGCTCTAAGAGAGGAAATGAAGTTATTTAGTTCCCAATGAGCTTTAAATTGCACCTCCTTCTGTACAAATGGGTGGACGGTGAAGGTGTGTGTAACTTACCAATTAGGGGGAAAAAAAGCTTGCATAATAGTTGTGTATAATTTTTTAAACATTTTATGTCTACATGGAGAAATTGGTACTCCAAGACATTATAAAAGTCCGCTGTTACACTCTCTCTCTCTCTCTCCCCCTCCCTAAAAAAAATATGATGAATAGATAGTTGATTTTTCCCCCTCTGCTGTCATGTAGATATGTTGTAAGGGCCAAATCTGGAAAGAAACAGTCATCAAAAGATGCTAGTGGCAAGAGTGTGCATTCTGCTGGGGCTTCACTTCGTCGACATAACGAACTTGCTTTGAAGAAGGTATTCAATGCTAAATTTGTTTGCTATAGCTGTGTCTTAATTGATTGAGTTTTGATGTTATCATAATGGTGAAGTGCATTGTAGTATTCTGTTTTATATTTATCAGTTCAAATGACTTGACACTAACAATTCATTGCTAGAAGTTTCCATTGTGCATATAAACATCTCTTAAGAATACATTTTCTATCCGTGTCAGTGATAGTTTTTTTATGATCCCAATATTATTTTGACCTCGAATTTGTGAAACTTTGTGGTGAATTTACTCTTCTAACATATCTTTAACTTCAATGACCATTCCTATTGACAACTTAAATTCTATTGCCTTAGCTGTAAAGCGCTGAAGTTTAAGTTGGAACCATGGACACATATCTGCTAGAATGCATGTTTGTATCTATTATATGTTTTGATTTTTTGGATAACTTGATAGTTACAACAAGGGTGGGGGATTTGTACCCAGTTCTCCTAATAAAGGAGATTAGGCTAATATATATATATATGTATGTATGTATTTTAAATCTCTTCTAAGGTTGACGAATTCTTCTTTCATGTATATTCCAGGATATTCAAGAATTACTTGCCGCTTGGAAGCCTTATTTTGATGCTTCCTCTTGCGTTTTCATTTATGCTCCGTCAAACAACCGTCAACTTCTCTTTAATGGGGTAAACCCATATTTTAGCCATCAGCATTGCATTGTTCGAAATGTTGCATTGACTGTTAGGAGGCCTACCTTAAAGGAAGCCAAGCGTTTATATAATCAATTGACACAAGTTGTCAATGAATTAGATGAGAAGGAACCAAACATCAAAGAGGACTCAGGTTCAAGTATGAGTATGATAAATAATGGCAGCCCAGGCTTCAGCAAAGAAGACATGGGTAACAACTTGGGTGCTGGGCATAATGCTGATGTTTGTTCAAGTTACAAAAAATCTGATGAACTATCTAGATCAAGTGAGAGTGAGATCGAACTTCTAGGTAGATCAACTCCTCTGCATGAAGCAGCACAATCTGGCGATGTTCATAAGGTTTTGGAACTCCTAGAACAGGGTCTTGATCCTTGCTGCAAGGATGAAAGAGGACGCACCCCATATATGCTGGCAAGTGAGAAGGAAGTCAGGAATGCTTTTAGAAGGTTTATGGCCTCAAACCTTGATAAGTGGGATTGGGATGTCGCTAAAGTGCCTAGTGCATTGACAAAAGAAATGGAGGAATCTCAAGCTGCTAAGCAGGTATGCAATTTTTTTTATTCTGTCAACTGTGATGTTTCAGTGCAGTGGCTTAAAATGAGAGTTAAATGACTTCTTACTACATGCATCAATTGTCATGGTTATTTGTTGAAGTTATTTCTTGGGTGCCATTTCTCAAATATATTTTGAAAAATTCACATATCTGTCTAACCAAAGTTTTTGAGAACTGTATAGAAACAGAGGAAAAGACTACAAAGTTGGGATTTTGGTGGTTGTTCCTTGTTGTATTTGGCAACACAGATATCCTATGTTAGTTTGTGCAGTTTTAAAACAGATGAAGAACAAACCTTAGGTCTGTGTCAAAAATCATTAAAAAAAAAGTAGGGTTCCAGGGGTTCAAGTAATTGTGTCATGAATTAACACATTAACTTATTAGCAGTGATGTTTACTTAAAAACTTGCTGCCTGCAATGTTTATTTACGTATTCAATGGTTTGCTCAACTAACCTGTCTTTGTCAATAGTGATGCATTCTACCTTGATTTCTTTATCTAGCTTTATGACGATTCAAGTTAATGCATAACATGAAAGATTGATGGTTTTCCTTCTTTTGTGGTTTTTCAGGCAGAAAAAGATGCAAAGAGGAAAGCAAGAGCAAAAGAATTGAAGAAATTACGTAAAGCAAAAGAAAAGAAGGTTCAGGTGCATAGTGTGCAGTTTTTGTTCTGATATATTATGAAAAGATTATAATGGGGGATTTATTTGCCTTTAGCATTTGTGCTCCTGTTTATACCTATCAGAATTAAATCTAGGTTTAACATGGAATTAAATAGTATAAAATTTGAAGTGATATGATTCCACTTGGTTTTCTTCTGTTGCTTTTTGTACTGTATTTCATTGTAGTTTTTAGCAAAAAGAAGGAAGTGGCTGTGTGGAGTCACCTTCCAGTAACTAAATTTTAGCATTTGTAAATTATAGTTTGAATTACAATTGTACATAGAGTTAGTAATTAGATTATTAGTGTTAGTTTTTGGAAGAATATTAAAAGGTTTGGGGCTTCTTTCCAAATTATTGGGTTTGTAGGTGGGAGATGGCACATGAATTCAGTTTTGGCATGATCTTTGGTGTGGTGATATTTTGTTAAAAGATGATTATCCTGTCCTCTTTCACATTGCTTTTGATAGGGTTCTGATTCAAGAGTGAAGGGGAGAAGGAGAAATGGTGGGAGAGAGAGAGAGGACTGGTCTAATCATAGCTTTCATGGGAATTAGAATCTTTGATTTGCTTTCTTTTAGAGCGATATTCTACTAAGGTTTGTCAGGACAATGAGGATAAGATGTTTTGGAACCAACCAAAATTTAAATTAAAAAAAAAAAAGGATTGATGCTATGTTCTAATAAGGTTTGTTGGGACAATGGGTGTTTTTTTTTTTTTTTTTTTTTTTTTTTTCCGGGAGTCCTTTAAAAATGGTATTGTTGAGAAAACTTTTATTAGTAAACTACTTAAATATGTTGTTAACTGAGGTTATTTGTGTGTCACACCACAACTACTTTGTAATGTTCCTCCTTTTCTTAATAAATGTACACCTCTCTAGTTCCATTGTCATGTGTCTTCAATGTCATCCTGGTGCGAATATGCAGGCTCAGGCTGCCCTAAGTCAAAATACTTCAAAAACTGCGGAGAATCAAGGGTCTACTTCAACTTCTAGTCTCAAAAATTCCCAACCTAGCAGTGGTTCACAGATCTTAAAAGAGGTTAGAATTATAGATCATATTGTTTTTGCTGTTGTTGTTGTGGTGGTTGTTATCATCATCATATTTTTTGCCTAGTTAACCAGGCCCTATCTCACATTAATTTATTCTAAATCAGTAGTATATCGGTTAAAGAAAATTCCCATTGCCCTTTCTTTTATATATATATATATATATAAGTTTCTCAAAGGCAAAATTTTGAGTTTGATTTTAGGGACTCATGCTAGTGCTTTTACAATGATATAAAAAAGGGCTTTTCTTTCTTGTTTACTTAGGTTTTTTAATAGGTGCAGGTGCTTGCTGGGGCAGTGCACTGTTCATTGTTTGTTTGAAACTAATATTACCTAACTTTATCTCCCTTCTCCTGCTACATTCACCATCTTTGACTATTCAATCTCAATGACAACCATCTTGATTGCTTTTTTTTTTTTTGGTGTGTCTGAATCAGGAGGAACTGAAAAGGGCACTGGCCACCGAGAGGGAAAAGAGAGCAGCTGCTGCTGAGAGGAGAATAGCCGCAGCTGCAGCCGTCAATGGTCAAGGTAATAGTGCCCCAATTGTACCAAGCACTTCACTACCGAAAAGTGGGTTAGCTGGCGACATTAACTGCTCCTGTTGTAATACTTCGTTGGCTGGTATAGTTCCTTTTCATAGATATAACTACAAGTACTGCAGCACCTCATGCATGCACGTACACAGGGAGATCCTTGAGGATGAATAATATATAGCTTCTATTACAGAGAGATCCTTGAGGATGAATAACATATAGCTTCTATTACAGAGAGATCCTTGAGGATGAATAACATATAGCTTCTATTACGTGTAATCTTGTCTCATTCTTTGTGTAAAGCAGTTGAAGATGCAAAAACAGCCTATATGTTTGCGGGAAGAAAATTTTCGTGTTAGACTTCTTTTATCCTTTCCGCAGGTTCTTTTTTCTTAAAGAATCCGGTGCCACCCTGCTAATGACCCCACTAAGTAAGGACTATATATAGCATCTGCAGTGAAAACCACATATTGAATATAACATGTAAATGGAATTCTGATCATGATGAGAGCAAGAAATTGATGTAACCGATTTCCTTTACCAGCCTTTCCTGGTGGAAGCTTGCTTTTGATTTTCTTTCAGCTATTCTTGGGTCAACAACCGATTCAAAATGAATGTGCCTGATTTTTGGTAAGGAAACGAGAGCCAATGAATTAATGAGCTGCATGGCCACAGCAACCCCAGCTATAAATAACAGGAATCCAATTCCATAGCCGCCCCACAGCCATTGCAGCCACCCACATAGCTGAAGTCGGCAAAAACACGACTGGGATTAACTCCATTGAAGCAAAGGTTGCAACTGCCAGCACCCAAGGACCAAAAGGTGTCATTTCCCACTCCGAGAGGGCTACACCTTGTACAAGGAAGCAGAATCGTAGTGAATTGATATAAGTAGCACAGGGAAGCGTAACCCACAAAAACAAGCTTATTTCACATGCCATTTATCGGCATACAATCCTATCACAATCCAGAATTCAAAATTTAATAAAATATGGTACTTGAAGTGGCCAAGTGACCCTCTAAATCAGTCGAATATATCCAGAGTAAAATGAATCAGTATTTAACAGATTTAGCTTACTTCACTGGATTGGAGTAATTAAAAATGAATCAGTTTTTAGCAAAAGGCATATGCAAACTGCTGGACCCTTGCATAATAAATCTAAAAGCTGCTTCAAATATGTTTGAGGTTATCTTTTACAACTCATTATATGGTGAATTATAAAACTATTGATATATATTATTTAAACAAGTCACATGAGTCATTAAAAAAGTTATGACTAAAACTACACATTTGAATGGTATCTTCAATTGTCATATAATATGTTGAACAAAAATAACTTCAAACATGTTTGAGCGGCTCAAATTGAGCCAAACTTTTTCCTTATTTTGAACAACCAACCTTTTGTTGAAAGTTAATATGCACCGCATACACACAATATGATCCAATGCAACCAATTTGCCTTGTCATTTTATCACGACTTGATGAAAGTGTTACCTAACTACCGACACACCCCAAAAATGACAAGCCAAGTTGCAATAAGGACTCTATAGATATGTATAGCTCATTTCAACCTTATGCTTGATGTGAGTCTCAATACACAACTAATACATGCTAATTAAATCCTTTATATATATATATATATATATATATATATATATATATAGTGAAAGATGGAGAGTTAAGATTCAAACCACAAATATGGGGCAATATAAGTTATGTCATTACAATTGGACTATCATTTAAACTCTCTAAATCTGAACAGTTTGGGGTATCACATTTCAAAGTAAATCCCATATTTTTTAAAATTTCAAATAAAATCATGTACAAAAGAAAAAAAAAAGTATAATGAGACTTTTTTTCTTTTTCGAGAATTTAATGAGAAATACTTAAATAAAATGACATCCCACAGTTATTTCAACATATGTAACTATTATATACAACCGCAATTTCACTTTATGGTTTGAATTGACAAGGATATGAAAATGTAATTTTAATTTAAAACTTTTAAAAAAATATTAATATATTAAAAACCATTACCATCAAATTTAATTAATTACTTAAAAATTATTACTTATTAGTGGCATGAGGACACTTTAACATATTTGGAAAGGGGATTTGAACATGAACATCGGCATTAATTAGTATATCAGGCACGTCTATACTAATTGAACAAAATTTAGGTGCAATACTTTAAGTGTTGTTCCTTAAATTTCTTTTAAGATTCAATCATGTGGCTACTTAACTAAAAAATATACTTCCATCTTATAAGAAAAAATTTACATGGCAAAATCTTAAGAAAGAACCTAAAGAATAACACCTAAGTATTGTACCTAAGTCCTGTCCATACTAATTAATACTGATTCAGTCCATTTCAATATGTAAATCGAGCACTAAAAATCTTTAAAATATAGCCATATCAACATTATGATCCCAAAGAATGACGTACACAAGTGAAAATCAAACACATATAATCGTTCAATTCAAAGTTTACAATTAAAACCATGTAGTCCAAAACATCCTAGATCACAAAATTTTATGGATGTAACTAGAACTTTCTTGAATCGTTATGAAATTCAGTAGTAGCGCGGGTTTACAAAAGAGGACGATATTTATTAAATTTTGAATTTTCCTGTGAACACCTTTTGTTTGCTGAGAATAGAGTACAACCGACATAGCCTAACATTCTAGAAGGGTTCTTATACTTCAGCCCAAAATATAAAATCGTCCAAATTTGTAAATCTCGAAGTCTCAAACGCTTCAGAAATACGTACTAAAGAAACAAAACAAGCAAGAAAAGAAGCACGATACGCAATACAATGGTAAGTTTTTCTCTTTGTGTAATTTCATCGAACACCTTCAGTTCATAAATTCAATTTTTTCTTTTCTTTCTTTTTGGTTTTGCAGTCGGTAACGCTGCACACAAACCTCGGCGACATAAAGTGCGAGATCTTCTGCGACGAGGTCCCCAAGACTGCCGAGGTCAGTGCCCCACATAAACAAATACTTTTCTCTTCTGGTTTTTGTTTTCGGGGAAAGTTTTGGTTGAACCTCTGTTTGCAAAAAAGAAAAAGACCCAACATATTATACTTCTGAAAAATTAACTTTAAAATTGTCCCCAGAAAACAATTGAAGCAAATTTAACTGAATCTTATTTAGATTCACACTCAGTCCCAAGCTTTCGGTTAGTTCGGTTATGCTATAATTTCCAGTTTTACCTGTTGAATTGTTGTATATCATGGTGTATTTTCTTATCACCTTTACCATTATCACTTTCATATTATTACTCTTTTGACCTGAAAGCGTATGTTTGGATGGAGTTAGTTATCCATTCTGTTGTTTGGATATATATTTTGGGAGAGCTAGAAAGGATTTGAAGCAATTTGAGGGGATTTGAAGAGGTTTAGTACACTTCAAAGTCCATTTTTCATATCACTAAAATTAGAGGAACTTGGAGGAAAGGGATATGTATTTTTTTTTTCAAGTAAGGAGGTAATAGAGAGTACAACTTCAGATATAATAGAATGGGAGAAAAGAATACATGTTACTGACCATGATTAATCTGTTGAGAATCCATAGCCGACCCAAAATTTTGGTACTAAGGTTTGATCATTATTGTGTTCTCCTCCCTTTTATCCTTCATATCACTAAAACTTAATAAAAATAAAAAGGAACATTTTCACTTAACTCTTTCTTGTCAATTATATCATTTCTTCTCATTTTCACCCTTCAACCAAACAAAGGAAAGCTCCTTCCCCTCCTATTATTTATCAAAACAGCAGGATAGAATAACTATTTCCTCTTCTCTCCCGCCAAATTCTTGTACATATTGGAAAGGTATTTTTGTGTGCAGCTTTGGCAGTTTGTAGAACAGTAGTTAAAGCAGGGCAAATTCTTTGTCCTCATACAACTCAAAGGAAGGATTTGAAGTCTTAAGATCATTTTTCAAATCAATACATGTAGCACTGAAAAAATACAGAGCGAACAGCCTTACAATTATGCTAAACCCAACCAAGAAAGAGATGCTCTGATATGTGGACTGGACATCTGGCTTGCAGAGTGGAGAAACTGTTTGTAGAATGAAGTGTTATATAATTTCATTGTTCCTACCAAAAGAAAAATAGAACTTGGGCACTCTCACTTCCAATTAACATTGAGTGCATTGTTTGTTTATTTACTTTTTTTGGTAATGCATTTGTTTTGATTGTTTACCTTACTGCATTTGGATTGGCAATTTAGAGTTCTGTGTAATGGAATTACCATGATATGTGTTGATGAATTAATGTTTCTAACCTTGTTTTTAGTGGTGATTTGCTTCTTAATAATTCTAGTGATTTTGTTTGAATACAGAATTTTTTGGCACTATGTGCAAGCGGTTATTATGATGGCACCGTATTTCACCGTAATATAAAAGGTTTTATGATTCAAGGTGGAGACCCAACAGGTACAGGCAAGGGGGGTACGAGTATATGGGGCAAGAAGTTCAATGATGAGATAAGAGAGTCTCTCAAGGTAATTTAGTCTAATGCATAAGTAATAGTTAGGCCATTAGAATTTGCCATTTGTCACTGTAATATCTTTACGTATGCTGTAAACTATGGCTGGCACCTATTCTAGTGATGTGCTATTGCAATAGCCACCATTTGGTTTTATATCTCAAGTAGGCTGGGGACTTTCAAGTTATTTGACTCTTAGACTTATTCAATGCAATATTAACTATAACTTTTATGACCCTCGGACCATCCTGCTCACCACATCCCATACCAGCAGCAACTTCCAACATGTCCAAGGAAAAGCAGTTGCATATATATATGTATATATATATATTGCAAATTGTACTTTTCCCCTTTAAGTATACAGCAGTTGCAATGTCCCCCTTTATCTTTTCATAATGAGCACTTTATCCCTCTGTTAGGTTTCTGTCAAATTAATGGAAATTTTTTATTTTGTTTTGAAAAATTTGTCACTACCCACATGTTGATGACCTTAACACCCTCCACTAACAAACACATTGCATGCACAAACATGTTTCGGCATGCATAATTTGAAGGACCATCATTTTGACTTGGATGTGTTGTATTAGAGGGTATTGAGATCACTAATGAGTGGGTCCAAACACATTTTGTTTAAAAGATTAAAATTTTCCATTAGTTTGATGGAAAATAATGACGGAGGGGGTAAAGTATTCATCATGAAAAGATATGGGGGACATTGCAACTGCCCTATACTTAGGGAAGGGGGAGTACACAAATAGGAATTGAGGTTGGCTTCCATGCTACTCTTTGACATGCATTTGCTCTTATATAGGCTTGCAAAATGTCCAGGAGATTCTTGTGGAACAAGGAGTCAATAACTTGGCTAGGGTGAATTTGGTTCTGTATGGGTTGCTCTTAATGGCTATGAATTTACCTTTTGGGTCTGGGCCTTCTGGGGTATTCATCTTTTGTCCTCTTTGTTTCTCTCATCTTTGTAGGCCCCAAGCTAAAAACTGCCTATCAAGATTTTAGCTCTCCTAGAATAATCATGACCTAATCCAAAACTTCCAACATTATTAAGCCATCTTTATAGTAGTTTCATTTGGAATACAGCTCCTCTTTGCCTTGTCTAGATGATTTGGAGAGGAATATGTACACTTTTAATGGTGTGAGCACCTGAGCTGCCTATAATCTTTATTCTTGAGATCTTTTTTTGTATGAGTTTATGTCTGCTTTTCACAGTATCCTCTTATTTCTTTTGTAGATTCTATTGCATGTTCTTATTATATCCTTCATGCTTGCAAAATTTCAAGAAAATCGAAAATCAATTGCTATGCCATCAAATAAATGTTAAAATTTCAAGTTTTTGTGATCTAAAATTGTGTATAAAAAATAAGTTAATAATTGAATAGTAAATAATATCCGATTTAAACGAAATTTGATATGCATGTTAAGAAAATAAAGAACATGAAATTGAACGGTTAGATTTTCAAAATTTACACCCAAAAAAGAAATATATGAGAAATTTGAAAAGTTTTTCTCCAAACTAGTTTGAAGAAAAACTTTGTTCTGAGAGCAAAGTGGGAGTGAGGTTATGTGTTCAAGAGCCACTCGGGTGTGTGCATAATTACCAATGAAAAAAATTCTAATAGTTGTATTCCTTATAGTTCTTTCCATCTCTTGATATCTGCACTCTTGGGTGGGGACACGCTTAATCAGTTAATTGAGTAAGAATGGTTTTGAGATACTTCATTCTGATCTTTGTACCACAAATTTCCCCTTTTCCTCTATTTTCCAGCACAACGCAAGAGGGATACTTTCAATGGCCAATAGTGGCCCCAATACTAATGGAAGCCAGTTCTTCATAAGTTATGCAAAGCAGCCACATTTGAACGGATTGTACACTATATTTGGCAAGGTGATTCACGGTTTTGAAGTCCTTGATCTCATGGAAAAGGTACATTGTTGTGCTTCAGTACAAATTATACATTTTTGTCGTTTGGTTGGAAGTAAACTATTCTGAGCTTTTGGCATGTAAGGCTCTGGCAAAAGGTTTACTTATGAAATTCCTGAGATTTGATTGGACAAGTAGTTATGAACTCTAATTTGTGTTTAAAGGATAGTGACTTCCTTATCTCATGTTTTACCTCTCTTTTACCAATTCTTATCTCATGCTTCCCAATCTGATTCTATACTGGTGTAGCTTGTAATTAACTTTAGAGGAAATTTTCTGTTCTTGAATTTCCTAATAAAGAAAATCAAATGTACTATTACCATTACAATTACTGATTTGAATTTGGTTTTCTGTAGACTCAAACAGGTCCAGGAGATCGACCGCTGGCAGAGATTAGACTCAATCGCGTGACAATGCATGCTAATCCACTTGCTGGTTAGTATTGTGTTATAACAAGTTTAGGATTTGAACTCATGACCGCAGTGTTACACTTATGATCAGTCGCAGCAATGAACATGAACTGACAGAGAATTTTGAGAATTATAAAATTCTCTGATTATGTGGGGCAGCATTTGGATAACTTCGGAAGTGTAATATTTGAAGTTGGCATTTTACTTCAATTGCTATTAGTATTTCCATTTGATATTTTTGTAATTACCTTTAGCTATAGGGTTCGTCAAAGTGCCAATCTTGTTTGTATTTGGGCATAAAGTTTGTGTGCCTGCTTGGAACCCAACCAAGGAACAATTTTACTGCTATTGAGTTTACCTAATCTATTGCACAATCTGATTATCAGATATGCAGAAATAGGCTGGAATATTGCACAATATTTGTGCGAACTATGATGAGTTTTTTAATCCAACAGAAAAAAGACGTAAAAAAGAATTGCAAACAGTGAAATTAAGAAAACCATCTTTAAATTTAGAGCCTTGTTTGAAGCCAAGTTTTCTAATTTAATGACAACGGTTGAGTTAAATAAAACCCACCAGTAACATAGTTTAATATAAAGTAAACTATCTTAATAATTAATAAAAGTGTAAATACTTGTTGCAGTGAGAAGATAGCCATTTGTTGTAATCAAGATCCATATTTTATTATATAGTATATGATATGAAATGATATATGTAAGGACTCAAATCTTGAACTTCAACCCACTAAGTACAGTGGATGATAGCCCAATGAGCCTAAAACAATATATTTGTAAGATAATGAGCTTGATAAGAAAACATATAAGCAAATTAAGTATGAGCCAGAGTAAATAAGACATATGTTAATAAGATTGAAAGCATAAATTGATGGAAATAACGCTCCTAGGTCAAGTTCGAGGATGAGATGTTCTTATATTTAACTCAAGTTTATCTAAATACACTGTGTTCTTCCTTCTTAGATTACATGCCCTATTTTTCACGATGGCCATTTTCTTATATAGTCCTTCACCCCTTCATCCTAGCCTTCCACCTGTTGATTTGGTAGAAAATCCCTTGGATGCTTGTCTCATCGGGACCCCCTGGAAGCTTTGTGAGTAGCTGTGAGCTGAGATGATACTGTTCAGGTGTCATTTCTCCATAAATGCAGCCGGTTCATTTGATGCAGTGCATTTAATGTGGTGGTGACAGCCTTCTTTTCAGATATTTCTTCTTTTATTGTTGACTGAGCTATGCTACTTTCTCTCAAGCTTATACTTTCATAATGGTTATCTCCCCAAAGCCCTCCCGAGGTGGCTCAGTTCCTTGGGAGCCATAGTTGGCCCGTTATTCTTTTCCTATGTCCTCAGCCTACTGACCTAGGCTCAACAATCCTTTTGACCATCCTTGGGCATGGCCTATAACCCCACATACCTACTCGGACTTCTTATTCCCACAATATAAATTATACATTATATTTTATAGATAGATGTTTTAAGTGAAATGAAAGATACTCTTAATAATAATAAAAAGTGATATGAAAAATGCTTTCTCAAAAAAAAAAAAAGAGTGATATGAAAGATCGGTAGAACATGAAGATAAGTTAAATAATAATTATATAAAGAAAAAGAAAAAGAAAAGTCATAATTATGTAGAAGAAGAGATAGTTGACAAATGAAAAAAAAAAAAAAATATATATATATATATATATTTTAGACAAAAAAATTAGAGGCCCACAAACAGAATTGACCACCTGAAGCGGATAAGACCCAATTTGCAGTTTGCTAAAATAGTGACATGGCGATACTATAAGCTGTTACTTTCGCTCATTGTACCCAAACAACCGGAGAAACCCAAGCAAGCTCAACATAAAATAAAAAAAAAAACCCTGCCCACTCCGACCTCCACCACCTATCTCACACTCACAATCACAAACATGAAAATCAAAAACAAAAACAGGTGAGTGATTAGTTTAGGGCTGTTGAAATACCCCGCCAAAATTTCCCTCACTCGCGCGCGCGCACACACACACAGAGTCACTGTACTTAAAAAGTCAAAATGAGTGCCGTTGTGGACGATAACAATCAAGCCACCCCAATTGCTGCTCCAAAGTCAGGTTCACCCTCAGCCTCCGCCTCTCCTCCAAACCCTAACATCAACAACAACAACAACAAAAACGGCACGTCGTCGTCGTCGTCGTCGAGCTCCAAGGACCACATTCTCTCCGTGGCCTCCAAGATCGCCTCCCAACCCCTCCAGTTCTCTGACCCCGACGTCTGGGCTGTCCTCACCGCTATTTCCACCAATGCCCGTAAACGACACCAGGTCTCTCTCTCTCTCTCTCTCTCTCTCTCTCTAACCCTATTCATTCCAATTTCATTTTTAATTTCGTTAATTACTTCAATTCAATAAGTAAAATATTTCGTAAAATCACAGAGCATAAACATGCTATTGACTGCGGATGAGCATTGCATCGGTCGTTTAGTAGAAGATACGCGTTTCCAGATTGAGTCCAATGCGGTTAGTGCCAATCATTGCAAGATTTATAGAAGGAAGCTCGCCTTAGCCTCCGCCACTGCCGATGATTCCGACTATTCGGTCTTCCTCAAAGATACAAGGTTTATTTTTGCGTTATTTTAATGCTTAATGTGTGTGTGTGTTTTGAATGACTAATTAAGTGTTTTTTGTGTTTTGGTTGCAGCACAAATGGGACGTATCTCAATTGGGAGAAGCTGAGAAAGAATAGTGCCGAAGCCAAAGTTGGTCACGGAGACATTATCTCATTTGCTGCTCCTCCTCAGCACGGTAATATTCTTATATGTGATTAGTGTTATTGATGTGGTAATTGTATTCTATTTAAACTAAAAGGATAGTAGGCAGTGTACAAAGTTCTCTCTTCTGCGAGGTTTGGGAGAGGGGGTTTCTTGGTTTATATGCAACCTTACTCAAACCTGCGAGACATACTTGCCGTGGCAACGTGATCTAATTTAAATTATCTCTGATTCCTGATTCCGTAGGTTGCTTGGACAAAGTAAATTTCAGGATTTTTTAGTACTAGAATTTGTATTCTTATGGTTTGCAAGCGATTGTGTTTGACAATCTAGAGAGCTATTGACCATTTTGTCTTTTTGAATTTATTACAGAACTTGCATTTGCATTCGTGTATCGAGAAGTTCTGGCTTCCACACCCGTGACAGATGGTGCAGCTGCAAAAAGAAAAGCAGGTATATTATTGGTGAGCAGGGGCAGAACTAGAATTTTAAGAGTGAGGGGGCCAAAGTAATAACAAAAATAAAATTTATCCAATTTAAGAATACTACATGAGAGTTATGTGAATTTTTTTTTTTTTTTTTGGGGGGGGTAATTTTTTAATTATTGAAAAGTTTGGGGGGGGGGGGTGGGCATGGCCCCCGCAACACATTGAGTAGTTCCGCCCCTTTTGATGAGGACGAGCTATGGTATTTTAATGGTCTTTTCTTTAACCTTTGCTCTTCAGGTTCAGAGTGCTAATTACAATTGGTTATATTGGGTTATAAACTTGGATGCTGCATATATGCAGTAATTTCTTGATTGTTGTGAACATTAGAAAATATTGAAAGATAACCTAGTTTTCATGATCATGGAACTACACAGACCATCTAGTGCTATAAGTCTACATCAGGCATTCGCCCAGGTCATGATATGAGTTCCACAGACATTTTAATGCATTTGAAATTCATTCCTAGATCAAATGGAACTTGGTAGACCATATAGATAGATTAGATGCTGATGGCAAAGATAGACTTCTGCATAATGAGACATTTGAAGAACGGTTTCAAAAGCATGGCATTGGAAAGGCCAAGTTGGAGATTAGGGCCTCAATGCTTATCCACCAAAGAGAAGAGAGAAGGAATTAGGCAAATGCATAAGTGACATGAATCCAAATGCGATTCGTTGATAAGTGAGAATGATAGATTTTAGAGGTGAAGAGTGGCTTTTATTAATAAATAATAAGTATTGGATTGTTGTTGCATTGCTGTTGTAGATACTCCATTAATACTATTTTTATTTTATTTTAAAAAAAGTTGTAGATGCTTCATTAACATCACTGTATCAGTTCCAGTTCCAGTTCCAGTATCAGTATCAGTAGGTTGAATGGTCAGAAATGACCATGGCTTAGGTGGAAATTTTGTAAGTTTGGTGCTATTGTATGCTCATTTTCCCATTAGATCAAGCAAGTCTTCTCTATGCTGTTGCCTGTTTGTGTTTACTTTGAGTTGGTGGCTTGAAATTTGGACATTTTGGAGAATTTGATATATTGAATGATACTTACAGGATTTGTTCGTTTATTTCTTTTTGTTTCTGTGCAGAGGATTTTGTTTCTGAAAACAAGAGATTTAAAGGTATTGGCATTGGTGCTCCTGAGGGTCCAATCTCTCTTGATGATTTTCGAAGCCTCCAGCGTTCAAACAAGGTATCTTTATTTGCGTTGCTGTTGTGATTGACTATGGAAATAACTTCAGTTATGGAGTTAGATTAAAAGTCTTTGTTACATAATTTATTCACATCAAATATTCCATTGAGCAGGAACTGAGGAAGCAGTTGGAAAATCAGGGCCTTACAATTGATACATTGCGCAATGAGAATCGTGCTTCTGTTCAGCATCATGAAAATGTAAGTGGTGCTGGTGGATTGAGACTCTCTCTCTTATGTGTGTGCTAGGATGTGTTCAGTTGTCACAAGTGAGTGAGTGCATAGGCTTGTGCTCATGCTAATTTCTTCCGGTAAAAAAACTTGTGTTTTTTTCTTATGGCATGAATCATGGGAGATGATTGTTTATCAAATAATCCTTAGTTTAGGCCAAGAGCCTTGAGCTCAATTGACACCTCTTGACATTTCCAATGGAGATGTTTGGGATTCAAATTCCTCCTCCCCTAACTATGGAATTAACCCTCCCCCCACCCCCCCCCCCCCACCCCCCCCCCCCCTCCCAAAAAAAAAAAAAAAAAGTAATTGAAATTAATTAGTGGAAATGTCTGCCAACCTTGACCTCTTTTTGTCCCATGTCTAACTTGACTCTAAAAATACTCAGCACATAATGTCATTTGATTATGAAGGAAATGAAAGAACTCAAGGATTCTGTTACAAAATCATACGTGGATCAACTCAATGGATTGAATCAATTGTTGGAGGTCAAACAGATAGAGCTGGATTCAGTCAATAAAATATCTTCTGAACAAAAACATTCTATAGAAGACCTTAACCGAAGGCTTAGTGCTTCTATACAGTCATATACAGAAGCAAATGCAATAATGGAGAGGTAAGACACATTTTCTGGTCACTTTTTTGCTATTATAAGCTCTTCCTTTAAATATTGAGTTCCTTTAAATTAGATATGATGTTTCCATGGTAACATTATAAAGCTACTTTCCCTAGCTAAAGTAATCTAACCAAATAGAAGTGAAGTCCAAAGGTACCAAGCTAACTAACTCACTCCACTCTTTTAGCCTTCTCAGGCCTAAAAGACAGGTCTTAAGGTTTTTAAAGTCCCCTCAATTCTCTCTCTCTCTTCCCCCCACCCCCCAAAAAAAAAAATGTATCAATTGCCAATAAGTTCTTGGTTGAGCAGTGATTCCTCCTGTTGTAAGGCTAAGGTAGAAGGTGGGGGTTGAGTATTAACTTACTAACTTAACAATCAAACAATAAGATATGTATATTTTATTGTTTGATTTCTCACTATAAAAAAAGGCACCTAATTTATGAAGTTACTTGAGCTTGTTTCGACTCTATGAAGAATGGTGTTTTCACCATAGTTTTCATAACCAGACTGGCCCGGCTGGTTCAACCACAAACTAGAGGTCGGGCCGGCTTTTTAAACTGGTTCAGATGAATATGTTGTTTTGGAATTTTTTTTTTTAAAGTTGCAGGTGTGGGGACTCGAACCCAGCACTCTCATGCTCTAAATGTTTTCTGACACACTAACCATTAAGGCAAATTAGCTAGTTGTGTCTTTCTTTCACAAACTATTATATATATTTTATGTAATTGAATTTTTTTTTTAAATTTTTCACAGTTTGACCTTAGTTGAACCTTAGTCCAACCTCAAAAAGCTTGAACCTCTTCATTTTTCAGTTCTTTGAATGGTCCAGGTTTCAAAACCATGGTTTTGACCATTCTCTTTGGTTAAAAGTAAAATGGTCGGAAAATTCTAAGGAAAAAACATCTGAATAGCCTGATTACTTGCTTGTAGTCAAAAGGCATCTGTAGCCGAGCTCAAGACACAATTAATTGAAGAGCGTGACCAGAGAAGAGGAGAACGAGAAAAGGCTACAGCAGACTTAAAAGCAGCAGTGCAGAGAGCACAGTCAGAGGCGCAAGAGGAATTAAAACGATTGTCTGATGCAGGCCTAAGACGAGAAAGAGAGCAGCAAGAAGTAATTAATAAACTTCAGGTCTGAATGCTTTTTAGTAGTAATTAAGAAGCTGGATTTTCCATATGTATATTTTGTTTTAAAAGAATAGCAGAATTATATATCCACATTTGTGTTCTCAGGAATCAGAGAGAGAAAGGTGTTTGCTAGTGGAAACGTTGAGGTCCAAACTGGTATAGTTGTAGTTTTTTTGTTTTTTTAGTTAATGCACTTTTTTTTATTGGTAATTACAACACACCGTTGGGTCTTGTGTCCATGAACTCACACTTGAACTTGCTTTTACAAGGGAAGGAGATGCCATTTGAGCTAGAGCTTATTGTCATTAATGCACATTTCATGTAGTTTATTTCAACCTTTAGAGGTTTATTTCTTTGTTGCCTTGACTGCTGCAGGAAGACACTAGGCAAAAGTTGGTTATCTCTGACAATAACGTTCGCCAGTTGGAAACCAAAGTTTGTGAAGAGCAGCTAGCCTCTGCAAATGGAAGAAAAGTAATAATTTTTGTTAAAATTAAATACTATATTTAGTGGTTGCCTTACCTTTTTTTGGGTTATTTTCACCTAAAAAAGATGTTGAAGCTAATGCTCTTTGTGCTTGTTTGGATGTTGAAGCAGAGAGTGGAAACACTTGAACATGAAATGAAAAGATTGAGGAAAGAGCTAGAGATTGAAAAGGTAGAAACGGAAGCTTCTTTTTGTTCATTAAAATATTCTATTGGTTCAATATGAATCCTTGTTACCCGCATTGTCATATATACAGCTCTTTGACCCTCAGTGTTAGGGTGTATCTTTGATTTTTTCACTGTCCCATCCTAAATCCTTGCACATGAGATATCCATGTTTTTTAATTATTTCATCGACTAAGATGACGTGTTAATATTGATGACATGAATTTTGCTGACTGTGGATTACATATAAGGTATGTCATACGGATGCCAGGTTTAATGCCTTTTGTGGCTTATTGCGTGTGATGGTATAGGGTGAGAGTTGATTTCTCAAACCCCTATGTTATAAAAAAAAAAGGAGAGTTAACTTCTCAAATATGAAGTGCTTCTATCTTTCTATGAAAAATAATATGGCATGTGTGTGTATAGATGCTGGATTTTTAAGGCTCTTGCAGTTTACTTTCTTTCTAATCCACTCCAGTGAGATGTTTGAATATTAGATTTGAAGGATTTAGCATTGTGTTGAATTCTTCAAATATGATTTTGGTTGCAAGCTGAGCATAAGTTTCTTTTTAGGCATCTTAGTGAAACTATTCTAATTTTAAGCTGAGTCTTTTCTTGCTGTTGGTAGCAGTCAGCTCGAGAAGAAGCATGGGCTAAGGTTTCTGCCCTTGAACTAGAGATAAATGCCACACTGCGGGATCTTGATTTTGAGAGACAAAGGTTAAAAGGTGCCAGAGAACGGATAATGCTTCGGTAAGAGATCTGAAGCTGTAGATACTCTGTGATTATCAGCTATTGGAAAGCATTTTGTTCTATGTGCATGACACAAGTTTTATTAAATCTTGCTAATAATATGAAATTTTCCCCATAAGTTATGTGGTATTTCTCAAGCTTGTACTTCTAATTTCCATAAACTAATTTGTTAAATATCTTATTTCATTATTGCTTTCATTCCTTCATTTTTCTTTCCCCTGGTTGAATTGGCCAGCATGGTGAAAGGAATAGTCTTGAATCTTACCTTCCTACAATACCATTGCCTAATGATGAAGGGCCATTGCATGGATTTTATGAACTGATTCTGACAGAGGGTGGTGTCGTTAACTTGCTCTAAATCAAAACAAGTGCCAATATTTCTTAGCACCTTTAAATTAGAACATTTGTGGCAGTTCCTTTGTGTAATAGAGAAACCAAAAGACGTCTGATTTGGGGGTATACAGTTTAAATTTCAATCTGATTTGTTTTTGGAGCAGTGGAAAATCAGAAACATCTCAAGATGAAATATTGATTTGCAAAGGCCTTGGAGAATTTTAAAATTTATTACAAGTTCTAACCAAAACTGTAGCCTGTAATATATCCATATGAACTTGTTCTTTACTGCTCTGGCATTCATCTTGTGTTTGGCTCACCCTTTGACAATATTTGCTTGTCTCTGAAGCCTATTTTGGTATAGCTTGAGATATATATTGGTAGATAGGCACTGGTTTTTGTTAATTCCTTTGTCAAAAGAGATGCAAAATGTTGCTTTTTAATTCAAAGTAACATTGTGAGAGACATGGAGGAAGCTGGTAACTGTAAATGTATTGATCCAGCTGGTATATGAGGAGGGTTTTTTTTTTTTTTTTTTTTTATAAATTATTATTAATGATTTTGTGTTAGAATTTAACACTCCTATTTATATCATTTCTGGATGTGTGAGTCTCAGCAAGTTCCTGGCTCAGAACTTGCTTCTAGTCTACCTAAATATCTGGTCGTGTGCTTTCTGTGCATGCTGGATATCAAATGATATCCTTGGGTTATGTATCTGTGACTTAAGTTAGAAATAGAATATTAATAAAAGGGAAAACATCTCTTCAGCTTTATTTATGGGCTTTGTAATTCTTTAGGCTACTTCATGCTTATTTTCACTAAGTAGTCTCTATCCAAAAAAAAATTTATGGGCTTTGTACCATATGATATCCAAGGACCTCAACGGCTGACATTTTCATCTTTAATGAGAGAGAGAGAGAGAGAGGGGGGGAGGGAGGGAGGGAGGGAGGTATATTTAAGTTTAGAAAGATAATATCAATGATGTCTGCATGGACTTCTTAAACTCTAGTATGATCCTTGTTGCTATTCATTGCAAACAACATCATTTGTTTTATTTAAAGCTTGAGTTGTGTGCTGGTACTTGACTTAAAAATGTATGTGAATTATATAATCCTGTGCTGGTCAGTAGCTCACTTTAAAATTGTCATTCTGCTTCATTGTCTTCTTTGCCAGTTGTTCTTTCTTTTCTTTTTCCAATGTGAAGCTAATGTTTGGTAAGAATGAAATTACTTGTTTACTGTCTTTTTTGGGCTTACGTTGAATTTCCCATAGTAATAATTGTCTCTGTGCATGCGTGTGTGTTTTTGGGATCTACACTTTCCTAATGTTCTGCCGAGTCTGTTATTTTCTGATTCCAATTTTAGATCATTTTGTACTTATGTCACAGATTAAGCATGTATATTGCTACTGCCAGCTTTTCGTTTGATATAAATACATGGATAATGATAGATAAATAGAGAGAGAGTTTCTTAATCTACAATTGCATAAATTTAACATTTTGGAGCTAGGTAGCCTTTATACATTTTCATCTAGGGATGGTTTTTTTTTTGTTTTTTTTTCCCAAATTTTGTCTTTCAAAATGCTTGAATTTGCAGTAGCCTAAATAGTGGTGATTTGATTGGTTTTGGACATATGGTCTATGCAGGGAAACACAACTTCGAGCATTTTATTCCACTACTGAGGAAATTTCGGCACTGTTTGCTAAGCAGCAGGAACAACTGAAGGCAATGCAGAGGACTTTGGAAGATGAGGAGAATTATGAGAACACGTCAATTGACATCGATCTCAATGTACAGTACGGGGTCATAAATGAAACCTTAGGCAGACAGAAAGATGCAACGGGTTACTGTGGTAACAGCACTGCTAAAGCTGGCCCAGCTGCTTCAGCACAGGGTATTGACAGAAATCAAGTTGAAATTTCTAGTGATGAAGCCAGCGTTACTGAGAAGCATGACTGTGATTTCAGAAGCCAAGAAGAATTTCAAAATACCGAAGAGGCAGATTTTACTAGTGCAGACCATGGCATCAAGGCCGCATTTGGTTCTGAAATTGATGGAGTTAGCACAGCACCTGTTTTGGAGGGAGATGCCATAGGCACTGAGCAAGTTCTTGAAACTGAAAGCCCAGGATTTGATGGTGAACGAAATATTGATTTGAATAAGTCCAGTACTTTAGCTGAGGATACAATGCAGATTGATGATGAAAGCCATGTGCAAGAAACTGATGAGCATGGTCAAACACTTTGTCCAGAAGCTAGGCATGACTCTCAATCAAATAATCCCCTTGAAAATTTAAAGTCTATGGAAGATACAGAAGCTGGAGGCACAATTAGAACAACAGACCTTTTAGCTTCTGAAGTTGCAGGTAGCTGGGCTTGTAGCACAGCTCCTTCTGTCCATGGAGAGAATGAATCTCCAAGAAGTAGAGACAATGATGAAGAAGGTGATGTAGCTATACGTGATTCCAACATGCAGGTGGCTGAGAGTCAAAGTACCCCCTCTCCTGTGGCTATGGCCACCAGAAGGACTGAATATTCAAGAAGCAGGGACAATGATGAGGAAGGTGCTATGGCTCTACACGATTCCAATGTTCCGGTGGCTGAGAGTCAAATTGCCCCCTCTTCTGAGGCCGTTGCCAAAAGACGGAATCATGAACGTCAAGCACTTGGTGAAATGATTGGAATCGTTGCTCCTGACTTAAAGGAGCAGTTCGATGGTGTTATAGATGATGATTGTGATCAAGGGAGAGAAAAGCGGGGTTCTACTTCCGACTCAGATACTGAGAGTTGCACTGACAATGATGATGATAATGGAGTTGATGATAAAGGTGGATCAGTGTCAGATACTGAGGGTAGTGATCAAGCTGATATTGATCACAAACTGGATGATGCAATGGATGAGGATGATGAAGCTACCCAAGACGATTCTCTTGGATAGCTTTGTTGAGAGGTGCACATGTTTTCTTCATTTTTCTTTTTTGATGTAAATACCAGTGATCTAAGTTATAACCCTCTTATTTATCTTTCCCCTTTCTGTTAGAAATTTGCTTTTATGTATTTTAGTACCTAATTATAATGTACATGCTGTATATGGCTTTTCCTGCCTTTTCTTTGAATGACATTCTGTTAGCAACTTTTGATTCTGTGCAATGCAAAGCAGCAAATGAAGATGTGTGTGATTGTGATGGAAAAGGATCCTCTTCTTATCAAGTTTAATGCAAATGGAGACGGTTCATTTCAAGGTGAAGATTTACCTTCTCATAAATCTAGTAGTGTATATGAATGGTATTCGTACCACATTACTTGAAATTTTATTTCTCCAAATAAGGAATGATAACCAACCAAATGGAGGAATAGAAAGCATAGGGTCATATGGACAATGAAAGAACTTCTGGTAACTAAAAATTGCAGGAACGTAAGAATGCTTCATTAATTTCTCCCATTTCACATTATATTTTTTTTAACTTGTCTCCGTTTTATGATTTTGAATGATTTTCTTTGCTCAGTCAAAAGGGAGTTACAGTTGGGAATTAGTCCTTGTCCCCTACTACAATTTGCGTTGATGATTCAATGCAAGTATCTGTAACCACTGGTAAGGGCAAAGTAACTCTCAAGGAACAGGAGATTTCAAGGGACGACATGAAAGGCAAAGTAACTCTCAAGGAACATAAGAGATAAGAGAGAAGGGGTTGAAGCCTCTTTTAATGATGATGCATAATCTATAGTTTTTGTCTCCATTATTTGCACAGTCCCTTCTAAATTTTTGAATCCCCTCATGGTATCTATTTGTTCATAAGATTTTCCCTTTTTATTCTGAAGAAGTTGACAAATATGGAGACATGTAATACAAATCCATTTTTCCCCTTACAACGATGAAAGTCAAATCTTGAATGGCTTTTTTTTTTTCTTTTTTTTTTTCCCTTCTTCCTTAAAATTAGAAAAATTGCATTTAAACTTTACATTTTAAGGGTGTAATAAATCTTGTAGTTCTGAAAGTGACAACTTAAATTTTAGCCTTTGTTTGAGAGTTCATAAGGGAATGGAATTGAATGATCATAAAAGAATGAAATGGAATGTATTTAAGTAAAAGAAATGAATTGAATGAAATTAAGTAACCTTATTTGGATGTTTTAAAACAAAGGAATGGAAATGAATGGAAGTATCCTTGTTTGGAAGTAATATAGAGAGAAATGAATGGAACTATTTTATAACAATATTACTATTTGACCCATATTTTAATATAAATGGCTAAATATATATGGGTATTTTGGGAGTTTTAGTAAAAAAATTATTAAATCGAATTTTATTCCCTCCAATTTCTCCTGATTTTGAGAGAAATAAAAATTTGAAATTTTTAGGGAATAGAGAGGAATGAGTATTTCCCCCTCATCCATTCCATTCCCTTCCACTTAAACTTTCAAACAAGAGAATGAATTTTCCATTCTCTAAATTAAAACTCCCAAACAAGGGAATGAAAAAATATTTTAAAAATATTTTTTTCATTGATTTTCATTCTATTCCTTTCTCTCCTCTCAGACGAGGATTAAGGTTTATTTCTAAAAAAAAAAAAAAAAAAAAAAAGGTTTCAAATTAAAGCAGAAAAACCAAAAGCTGAATCAAAGGTCCATAAAAGGCAAAGGTCAAAGGCCCATAAAAGGTAAAGGCTCATTCAAAGAGCCCAATTAAAACCAAAGGCCCAAATCAAATGTCCAAATAACTTAACTTATAATCTGAATAGCCACACAAAAAAAAAAAAAAAAAAAAACCAATATAAAAGTGTTTGTGTCCAATCTCATCTTGCCACATTCACACGGACCTTAAAATGGATAGCAACAATACCTAATTGGTTGTTTTCCCATCTTGGACATGCTTACTTGAGAGGATCCGATCCATTCGAGCTATCAACTGGGCATGAGAAGAAAGCAAAAGGAGTCTTAATTTATGCACAGCCCATATCAAGCAACACAAGTCTTCTCTAATGATGAATACTTCTCATATCAAGCAACACAAGTCTTCTCTAATGATGAATATTTCTCTCAGAAGTAGTTGTTTAGCTGTTTAAAAATAAATAAAAATTTTAAAACTAAAATTTCAATATTTTATAGAATTATTATATTCAAAAATATATATTTTTATATTGAAAGTCGTATCACATTTAATATAAAATTAATAAAACTTTCAATAATTACAATGTGGGGTAAATACTTGTACCAAATAGCCACAAATTTTTGCATGCTGATGCGAATGCTCTTAGGGGCTATTAAATTATCAATGCTCTTAAAAAAAGCATAGCCATTGTTGGGTTCATCAATGAGATGAAGAAAGAAAGTGAGTAGTGTGGGGGAATGGATTTGGAAATAGGCAAAGGCAATAAAATTAGCAAAGAAATTTGGGGCCTATTTGGTAGCAAATTTCAAGTATTGTTATTCAAAATGATATGAAAACTGTGGTTTAAAGAGTGTTGTGAAAATATGTGTTTAAAGTATTCATAATGTAAAAAATGTATTTGATACCATGTTTCAAATAACATATTTTAAAATGTGAAAATACATAGATGTTGCAACTTGGTAGCAGGTGCTTAGATTTATTTCCTTAAATAAAACAAGAAAATTACAGTACTTTAATTTCAAGGTACAATCTAAGAAATTGTACTGAGATTTGCACTTAGTTCTCTTTGTGAGAAAACTGGGCAGTGTCACTAAGCCACAAGGCTATTAGCTTGAGACATGTAATTGATGTTTATGCATAGTTGCTGGTGATTTGCAGGTATGTTTATTATGATACACCAGATGTTTTGATCCTTAGCGATGGATCGTAGTATGCAGTGCATGTTACTGCTGTGATGTCCATGAAGATGTCCCTAAAGACTCAGAAAGATGCTTTTGTGACTTCCCTATCAAACTTTACCTCCTATAATTGTGATGTTAAAATATTGTATTTTTAATTTCCTCCAATACTCCATTTCTAATTGTGTCATTCCAAAAAATTTACAAAACATTTAAAAAAAAAATTTAGAAATCTAAATTTTGTCAATTTTTTGTCCAAAAAAAAACTATATATATATATATATATAAATAAATGTTTGCTTGTAGATTTTTTTTAAAAATGCTAATATATGCCAAGAGTCTTGTATCTCAACTATTAAAAAAAAAAAGAAGCTAGTATATATTCTTTAAGTAAGAGCTTAAAAGCATTAATATGTAAGAATCATATTTCCAAGAATCATATTTCCATATCCATGGCCAACTAAATATTAATCATTCATGTGTAACATGCTATAATAATACTTCATACATAATATATGTCATACTGATATTACAGATGATAGTTATAGTTAGCGAAATGATGATTGAGCATAATTTGAATGACATTAACTTACCCTTTTTTGCCCCCATCATTCTTTAAAAGTTAATACAGTTTTTGAGTGAAATTTGTGATGTGTCCTTGTATTAGAATCTTATTTTTCTAAAAAATTTATATAAATAAATAAATAACCTTATTCTCTTTCTTTTGTGTGTGTGTTTGTTTCTTCAAAAAATACCTCATTTTTTTTCTTTTTAAAAGTCTATTGGGTTGTTTTTGGGCCAACGCCATATAAAAAATTAACATCTAGTCAGCATAATTCTCTTGCAATTTGGATCATTTGAGATAAGGTGGAATCATACAATCGTATGATCTATTATAACTATGGTGCACTGACTATGAAATATAAAGATAAGAATTAGAAAGAGATAACAAATAAAAGCAAGTTGACATCAGTTATAATCCACCTATCACAAGTTCTATTCGACTAAAACACTCCAACATTATACAAGTTCTTATTAATTAACTTGCATTAATTAACTTTATGTTTGGTCTTCTCTACTCATATTCTTTGACTTGATATTTTATTTGTTGTTCTCTACTCATGTTACATTTTCTGTTATTGATTTGATGAGTTGAATACTATAATAGAATTTCAACAATATCAGTATCAGATAAGTCTTCTCAGCATGTCACTTTATACTTGAAGTCTTAGTGTAATTAATGTGCTCTGTTGATTTCTTGTGCTCCCCCCCTATAAGTGTCCAGTATTTTTGACATGTTTCCATTGATCTCTTCTGTTTCTTTTTTCTTTTTCTTTTTTTAGTGGAGGATGTGTTTCTAAATCTCAAATCCACTTCCCTATCTTTCTTCAAGCTCATTGATGGCCACAACACCCAAACATGCACCAACCACAATTGAAGGCTCAAAAAGGACCAAATTGTTATGTTTTTTATTCCAATTAAATTTTTTAGGATATTATTACTAAGAGAATTTCAATAGAATAGTGGAAAGAAATTCCTAGTGTAACACTGAATGGAATCAAAAGTCAAATGCCTGCTGATAAGAGCAAGTTTTATCTCTAAAGTTACATACAACATTGCCTCAAAAGTCAGAACCAGACACATTGTCAAACCAAGTGGATTGGAAATTGTTTGGCCTATTGAGTACTTTGACATAGAGGTTATCTCATATCTATCTTAACTCTTAAGATAGAAGGAAAATATTTTTCAAGAAGCTAGCAATAATAAGTCAGATAAGTTTCAAAATAGATGTTATTTTTAATTACTCATTTGGATAACTTTCTAATTTAAAAGGTTCTTCACATAATTTCACTTGGCTCTAGTGACTTTTGATTTGTTAATTCTCATTCACACACATAGGTTCAGGACACCTTACTTGTAAAAAAATATATATAAAAAAAAAAGAACAAAAAAGTTCCCACTATATATGACTTATTTTCTAGTATGAGTTACTTTTGTGAATATTAATGCAATTTAATAACTTTTATTGGATGTATTTTTTTGTTTTGTTTTTTTGACAAATTTATAGTTAGATAGATTACATTGTCTCCTCGTACAATCTACACATGTAAAATATTAAAATAATATGCGATTAAGAATTATATTATCTAATATATATATATTTGGTATTTTAAAATTATACATAAAATATGAGTTTATGGATAATATAATAAATAATATTTGATTTACATAAAATTTGACATGTGTCTCAACGTTAAAGCAAACTTTACTTATCAAATAAAAAGTTATTGAATTGTGTGACATTAATAAAAACATCACATGTAACTTTGATCCTAATTCTTTGACTATAACTGCTCTTATCTTTTTGTGGGAAAATTATAGAATATTTCGGATGAACAATACATACTCTATGTCTCTCTCATTTCACATGATTTTTTTTTTTTTTTTTGAGAAACCGGCCTGGAAGGAGTAATGTTTATATAATATTTTTACAATTACTCCATTTTGTAAAGAACAGGACGAGTTATATACTTATATCACTTAAATTAGTGCCAAAAAAAAAAAAAAAAAAAAGCAATAGAAGGCTGTAGCCAACTTCTACACTACTAGTGAAACCTAGAGTCAAGCTCCACTAAAAGTTTCTGGAATCCCCAGCAAAGAATCTTGAATCCACAAGATAAAGAAAAATTCTGAAATTTTATGAATTTATCAAACTAGAGTGAAGGCCAAGAGATCTTACAAGTAATCTCTAGACTTAGCTAAATAAGGAGGAAAATAACAAATAATCATTAACCAAAAGAATAAACAGAGAAATAACAAGATGAAAACCAAGCAAATCCTACCTAATCTAATCTAATTAAGAAAAAGGCAAAACCCCTTATTTCATACTCCGAAGTACAAATTTTCCAAAGGCAAGAAAGTTACTTATATGAAAGAGAATATATTTTTAGGGGGTGTTTGTCAAATCATAAAACTGGTCTAAATTTAATACAAGCTGAACTATAATAATAATAATACAAGCTAAATTTAAAATAATTCCAAACCATTTTTCAATTGATTTTATTTATGGGTTCTATTATCAAATGCCCTAAGGGCAATCATTAAGGTAGAAATTTTAATACAATTGATCTACTTTTCCTAGACAATTGAGCCTTTTTTCAGTAAAATAGTCCAATTTTTTATAAACTTTTGATACTTTCCAATTTAGTTGGGATGCATTTTATTCTCCTTAATAATTGCTTTAAGAACATCCGTTTTAAATATATATAAATTACTAAATCTAAGAATAAGTTCTTTCATTCTTTGCACCAAAATTTTTTCTAAATTGAAAACAATTATAATTGGTTATATATATTTTGTTATGACATAGAACCTTGTCAAGGTAGGGCCCTTAAATGGATTCTTTGACATACCAAACACCATATTAAAGTCATATATCCAAATATTAAAGTCATATATCCAATATTTGGTTCCCTTCATAAGTCTTAATTTACATCGATCCCACTTCAAAGTAGCAACAAGAAGGATATGTTCTCAAAAATATGCAAATGGAATATCATACAAACCATGATTCTGATCCAAATGGCCAAGAGGAAAATCATATATTTCTATTGCGTAGTAGGATAGCCTTCTCTTAGTACTTTTTTTTGTCTCGATCATCGTTTACCACAACGTACATTCATATAAGTTATGGTTGTATACGTAAAAGTCTCATGATGATTATAGAAGAAAAAAATGAAAACGAGGGTGAATAACAATCTCGAGCGCAATCGATTGCAGGAAGGGACAATTAAGTGGCACATAGAGAGAGAGAGAGAGCATGGATTTCTATTTTGAATTTGGAGAAAGGATCGATGGTGATGGTGATGTGGACCACATGGTTGACGGTGAGTGGTGCATGAACAGACATAATTCATAATGCATGTGAAACTACTAACATCCTATGTTCCTCTCTTATTCACTAGCTTTCAATTTTTGTGTAGGGTTTTTTTTTTTTTTTCCTTCTTCTTCTTATCTTCTTTTGTTATTTATTTTTATTCATTTTAATGTTTAACTCAATTTTATTTTTTGTTTTTTTAACCTTCTTGGGTTCTTTTGATTAAGGAGAAGGAAATGCGTAGATGAATACTCCTCCCATGGTAGCTTTAAGAACTTAAAAAAACCAACATCCAAATCACTCCTTAACAATGTCGAACAAAACTCACTAGGGGACTATTTAAAGGGTTTTCAATATTTTAGTATATCCTAAACGATGATGTTACTTATTAGGCCTGAGAAAGATGATTTGGACTATTGTTATGCAAATTAATTCTTTTTATTTGCAACCTGTATCTTCAAAGTAACAAAAATCCTCTATTTTTAAAGGTGTTCCACTTTATATTCCACAAACTTTAGAATGTCCTATGCTTATTTTTCTTTCATTCTTTTAAACTTTGGTTGTCTTAGAAGGGATAAAAAAAAAAAAAAAAAAGAATAAAAAAAATGTATGATTAGTGAAGATAAAGTGATGAGCACCACACACGGAGACAAAATTTTTATTCACTTTCAAAGTGCAATGCCCAATGCTTACATGCAGCATTATCAAGAAGTTCACAAATACCAAGAATCCGCTTGTTTTTCAGTATTATAACTATATTTGTATGGGTTTAGGGATAACTTAGCAATAATAACATTCTTTTATGATGTTCTGAATCTATGGACTATGATTCGAATCCAACCTCTCTCTCTCCGAAAAAATCTATTTTTTTATCAATGTAATCTCAAGAAAAATTTATGGCTAGTTATGTCGAGTCAATTCATTCCCAGAAAATGAATTCATCAATTAATATTCGATTTTCATCATAATTTTGAAAAGTAGAGAACTTTTCTCTTCTGACTTTCACAAATTTTAAGGACTTCGACAGCCACCATACCTAGATCGACCATCATCTCCTTCACAATATTTTTGTTGGATGTACCATACTGATATTGCCATAATTACCAGAGGAGTAATCACCAGTCACCACCACTAACAATCACTGCTACCGATGCGACCAAAGTTTTACTACACTTCCTTCCCTGCCATCACCACCTCTTGAAGATGTAATCAGGACACCATTGCTATGGTCCTGCTAAAACCTACCATTATTTATATATTTATATTTAATTGTTACAATAAGTGGGAGATTCCAACCATAATTCTCCTCATAAAAGAGACTACAGACTAGACAATACCACCAAATTACACAAGATTCTTGCCAACCCACCACTTCTTTATTCATTAATATCCTAATATTGTAAAAAGGCTATTACTATCTATATAAAACACTATTTACCTGGAAAAAAAAATGACTTTCATAAAATGGTCTCTCTCGAATTCATTTTCTTACCAAAATCTTTTCGTGAAAAGTGATTCTTTAATCCCACAATAAAATCCAAAGTCCAAACACAATCTCCCCAATTCTATTGTTCTAATTAATGGTTTAGGGTTTAACCCTTTTGTTATAGTGAGTGGAAATTAGATATTTACAAATTAATGCACACCCAAATGCACCATATGTACCAAAGCACTAGGCATTAGGTACAAGGCAACCCCAAGCACAGGTGCATTATTTAAGCAATAATTTACAGTTTTCACAATTACTTTTATGACTCAATATGGCATTGGCTGAAAAATGAAGTTTTTTTACTACTCTCTCCGTCCCACTTTTTTTGTCCTCTATTCCATTTTGAGATGTCTCAAAATATTGTCCTGTTTCTAAAAATAAAAGTCATTAATTTACTAATGTTCCTATTATACCCCTATTAATTTACTAATTCAAATTTTTGATAAATTTTTTTAAGGGTAGTTTTGAAAACTTATACATTTTTAAAAGGTAGACAAGACAATAAATTATGTTCCCTTGAAAAGTTTGACTTTTCAAACAGAACAAAAAAAGTGGGACGGAGGGAGTATTTAGCTTATTTTTGCTAATATTCAGTTTATTTTTGTTACTATTCATGGGTCCTATTACACTTTTTGATACTATTCATGAAACTCACTGTACTATTTCAGTTAGTTTTTAGCTTTATCTACAGTACTCAGTTTCAGCCAAACCGACTAAGTCTAATAATATTTTTTTTAGGCAATCCAAGCTTAAACAACTCGTGTCTAGGAAGGTACGTACTTAGATGGAAGAGTGGAGTAGTACGCAAAACTAAGCCGTATTTTAGCCCCACTTCATTTTATATAAACTGGTAAAAAGAAAATGATGCAATATAAGAATTTGTGAAGAGGGGTGACCCATCTTCTTACTATAAACAGTATCATATATACTCGATATAACTAGAAAATATTTGTTTTTGAAAAAGTTGCAGGTAATCTAAGTGCAATCCAAAAATATAGGGCAATTATATCATTTTAAATATGGGGGTAGAGTTTCATTTCTTAGTTGACTACCTTCATCTCATCCCCCATATGGCAGTGCATAGCAATAGCATTTGGTGGTAGTGATCACTAGTAATACAAGAAATGAGTGAGGGCTTGTGGTCCTCGTCCTCATCAAATGGCTCTACCTTCCATGTTCAAAGAGGCATGATGAGGGTTTGAGTCCCCTATTTTAAACCTGCATTCATATATATATTGACGCGCATATATACACATGTAAGCACCAGAAGAGGAAAAAAAAGAAAAAAAAGAGGATCTAAATATAAAATGAAAAGTCATGATTCATGATCACTTTTTTTTTTAATCTTTATTAGGCTATTTCTTGCTGGTATATATCTTCTTTTTTCAAAGAGAGAGAGAAAAAAAAATTGTAATTCCATCTGCTAGGCCATATATTTTTATGCTTAGTTTTATGTTATTCATAATCTTGGTTAATCTTGCATCCTCGTTAATTTAGTTTTATTTTTATGCTTAGTTTTATGTTTTTGTGTCTTTGTGTTAGAACACATTTCCCTCTCCCTTGTGTGTGTTTGTTTCTCAAAAAATAAAAAATAAAAAATCCAAGAGATAAGCATTGTGATTAAACCCAAAAAAAAAAAAGTTGCATATATAATTACTTTTTGGTCCCCAAACCATTGTGGGCTAGCAAGTTAAATTGCCAACTATATATGCAGGGCAACAAGTTAAGGGACCATGTGAAGTGGCTCAGCTGAAGAAGTTGGACAAAATACCACCGCCACCATCATCATCATTATGATGATAACATCGAGTGGATGAGAGAGATGGAGAGAGAGAGAGAGGGATGGTGGTGATGATGATGAAGGAGAAGAAGATGAAGCCAAAATGGGGGTTCATTTTCCAAATAAATGAGCATGGCTTTGGTACTCAATTACTTGAAGAAAAGGGACAAAAGAAGGACCTAACTATATTGACTACTCACTCCTTTCATCCTTGTGCCCCTTCCTTTCCTTCCAATACCCTACTCATTTTCTCTTGGCTTCTTATAATGACCCAAATTGAATGCCCAACGTGATTGGCACGTGAACCTCACATGCCTTCTTTTGCCGACTTGGACTTAGGTGAAGGCTTTAAAGTATGTAAGAATTTAAATTTTGTTTAACAAATAAAAATTAAAGTGGTAGAAATCTTGAAATTAAATTATATATAACTAAATTACAAAGTGACACATGTTATGCAAGTGGCTCCAATTTATTTGTTTGTGCTTTTACTTTTTAGATTAATTAATAAGTGGTTACGTGTGTAAGAAATTAACTAATATTCTACTTTGCATGGAAATCTAGCCAGAAGAACAATAAAAAAATTGTGGTTTACTAATCTTTCCAAACTAATGCAAATGATTACGGTCGAAGATCAAACTTTTGGACTTATATTGTTTGAAGTTTGAACTCGGAGGAAACAGCGCGTAAATTTCTTATGTAAAACCAAGAAGTTGGGGACGCGGTTTCTGCCTTTCAAACACAACCTTTCTCGTAAACAACGGTTAAGAATTAGTCTTCACTTTCACCGATGATATAATAATGAAACAAATCATAACTTTTTGACCTTATGCTGTGTAAATTCTCAAGTGATTATATGTCATAGTCTTTATGTAGATGAGAAAATTGACCCAAACCGATAAAACCAAATCTATTCCACATTCCACAATCAATAACCCGTAAATTAAGTACTCATATACCCAAGTATTGCTATTAGAAGAAAAAAATTGTTTCACTATAAATTTACGTATTTTATAGTGGTTTATTTTATTGTAAAATTTGGTCAAACTTAAAATGTTTTTTTTGTTATTGGACGGCCAATTTGGTAGGTAAGACCGCCGCCATGGTGATTGGGAGACATACATTTTGGTAGTTTGTATTTATTTTATTGTAAAATTTGGTCAAACTTAAAATGTTTTTTTGTTATTAGACAGCCGATTCGGTAGGTAAGATCGCCGCCATGGTGGTTGGGAGACATACATTTTGGTAGTTTGTGTTTAAAAAATTAAATTTTACACTAAGTACCTAAAAAGGTTTTGCTGAAAATGTTTACAGCGAAGCATTAAATGTGTTTCAGGTCTTAAATTTTGATTGGCAACACTTACGTATCCACTTGGAATTAAACCCAACCAATAGGACAACATTTACTAATACCAAATATTTACCTTTTGGCGTTCAAGAAGATATACTAGCATCCTTTATGGTGTTCAATATTTGGGTTTCAAGTTCCAACCAACCTCTCTCAATTTACATAGAAAAATAATCATATGTATTTGTTGATGCAATTGGTTGCATGCACAACTTGCCCTTAGATCTTACAAAAAGAAGGGTTGAAGTATAGCTTTTCTTTGCCAAAATATTAGAGCAATACTTTTTTAGGAGATTTCTTATGCATACCTTGTTTATCGATTGCCTCCTTTAAGAACATTTCAAGAGGTTATTGATGGAGAGCTATTTCCTTGAATCTTGATGTCATGGTAGATGGCAAGTAATGGCTTGTAACTATCGAAGCATAATTTATGGAGTGTGGCTAGCTCATTGCTGATTGGATTATTGCAAGTTGAGCAATGTAATTATATCCATCTTAATTCTTAGTTGCCCCCACATTCCCGAGTCAGTTGTGTATAATAAAGGGAATCTCATGTTTCGGAGGTACGTAATTGTTTGATGCTTAGGGACTTACTTGTTTGATGCCTAAAATAAATTGGTTGAGTTCTTAGCTGATTCTCTAGTTTGCTCATGTTACTCTGAGTTGGCCTGGATCCATACTAAAGTTTGATTAGTCTTCTTTCTTGGAACTTTAATCAATTTTGCGTTCCCTTTAGCCACTTACTTGGTTGGCCAGTCTCCTGGACCAACTAAACTATCCCTTTCTCTAAGGAGGCTTTTTAGCCTAATTCTTTGGTCTTGATGCTAACCTGGTCGGCCACAGTTTTGTTTCAGCCCTTTCTCTAGGGACTTTGTTAAAATTTTCCTTTAGAATTTTGGTCCACCAGCACTCTTAAACCAATAAGTTTAGTGCCTACACACTTTTTCACCATTGTTCCACGTAGAAAATTGTGATCTTCGGATATGTATGGTGTGTCCTTTTGTAGGCTGGCAAGCCCATCTTTGGTGTCTGTAAACAGTTAGTTTATTTAATAATATCTTCCTTTTAACCCCAAAAAAAAAAAAAAAAATTGTGATTGCCACATGATTTTATTTCTGTTACTTACAATTTGGCCGTAGAACAATTGTAACAAATTAACAAAATGTGTATGAAAGGCATAATTTTATGGACTTGATTAGTTCACTGTTGACTAGATTATTGCAAGTTGAGCTATGTAATTATATCCATATCAATATTCTCTTTGAATAACCTTCCTGTGAGCTATATACATACATATATATATATATAAAAGGTGCTAAAAATTAGAATGGGTTCAATTAGGTCTTAGCTACAAACTTTATTAAGTAAAAAAAAAAAAAAAAAATCAGGGCTGATCAGTAGTAACCACTTGGATTCCTTAATATCTAAAAATCCAGTTCTAATTTTCTAAATAGATTTTTAGAGGGCCAATTTTAAATAAATAAATAAATAAATAAATATATATATATATATATATATATATATATATATATAAGTAGTAAAATTTGGTGAGGAGACTTACGATAAGACTATACCATGGCCAAATAGCAATTGAGTGATGGTACCTACATAATTCTATGCCTTATGAGACAAAAACAAATTCATGATAAGCATGTATAGGCACTAGGCACCCTAAACCTTTTTCTCCACTCTATGACACATTTTTTGCCCTGATTTCACAAAACTATAGTGAAACTGCAAGTAATCACATGATGACCCATTATATATTGGATAATGATTTCTTCAAATTAACAGGGTCCGTACACCATGTCCATGTATAAAATGTGAATATTATTATCTATATTTTTTTAAGAATGTTCACATTTCAAACAAACGCGTGCAAAATGTGTATACTATCGGTGTTAAAAGTAAAAAAATTTATTTTTTATTTTACTACCCTGGAGTAAATTCAGGTGCTTAGATTGAAAATTATGTCATATGTTTTTTTCCATTGTAATGATTACATAGACTAAAATACCATGTATCTTCCATTTTGAGGCAGACCCCTACGCTGTCAATAAGGACCTAAAGGTCTTGAAACTGAAGGGGAAAATTCTATAATTCAAAAAAAGTAACCCCCAACAGTCCAACTTGAGAAGGGGTATGGTCCTATTCTGTGTGCCCTAACCAAAAACCCCCAAGATAAATAGTTGGACTATGTATGAAATTAAGTTATAGTAATCGACAAGGCCAAAGAATGGGAAGCCTTTTTCTTCACCTTCTTCTTCATCTGCAATTTACACCTATTGATGGCCTTTGTAATCATGAGTCTTTGTGCCATCATTGCTATGAAAAGCCTCTCTCTCTCTCTCTCTCTCTCTCTCTCTCTCTCTCTCTCTCTCTCTCTCTCTCTCTCTCCATGTGCCCATACAAACACAATATCTGAGCTGTATGACTCTTATTAATAACGACTCTCCTATTTAAAGTCCAAGAAGCCCTTCTCTTACAAACCACTTTTTTCTCTCTTATAGCTTTCATTCTCTCCCTCTCTTTTTATTGTAGAATTGAAGTACCTCTTTCTCGAGTCAAGAAACGAAGTTTCAGAGAAAAAAACAAGATGGTCACTAACACTTCGCCTATCCCATGTAATCCCTTGTCTTCTAGTTTTCGACATCCAAGGCTGTCAAAGAGACACAACCTTAGAGTTCGCCGGCTTAACAGGTTCTTTCCTTGTAAACTCTCTCTCTCTCTCTCTTTTCTGTCTCTCTTTCTCTCTCTGACAACAAAGTTGTGTAAACTAACAGGAGAAGAAGAGTTTTGAAAGAAGAAGCAAAGAAGAATAAAAGGGTGAGAGTAGTGAAGATGGAAATGAAGAACTTGAAATTGTTCATGGTAAACCGAAGCATCATAGAAGAGAACGAGAAGCTGAGACAGAAAGCTTTGCTGCTTCACCAAGAGAATCAGGCCCTGTTATTTCAGCTCCAAACAAAGCTCTCTCAACAACAGAAACAGCAACAACAATCACTAATATGAATATATACTGCTTTTTGCAGAAACTAATTAGAAGAATAGGAAGGAATAGGGGCCTCTGTTCTTTGATCTTTTGGGGTAGTCTCATCTCAATGTCTTCTCTCTTCTCTGTTTTATTTTCCTTTTCTTTTCTTTTTTTTTTTGGTTGTCTGGACTCTGGAGTTAACTTAAGTTCTTTGAATAATTAGCTAGGGTGGGGAATGAATAAAGGAAAATGGGTTATTAGCCTTTTTATGAGTAATACATGCATGGATTATAATGTATCATAGTGCAACTATGAGTCCTTCTATGAGTATTACATGGAATTTAATGTAGAACGCAGCAACTATGCATGTAATTATATATATATAAACCTGTGTTTTTGAGTTTTTAGAGAGAGAGTCAGAGAGTTTTTTTTGTTGGGAGGATGAGGTAACATAAGTCCTAGAACGTCTCAAATCCACTCCAAAATAAGTTAAAACACATCGGATATAAAGAACATGTGTATCTATTTGTGAGTGGTGTAAACCTCCAAGAACCTAAGAGTTTGAAATACCAGAGAATGATGAAATTAACTGACAAATTAGCATTGGCTCAACGATTATTTTAATAATAAATTTTACATTAGAAAAACATTAGCACCTGTTTTTCATTAGTTTAGAAGTACAGGCACATGAATATGCAGTTTTTGTCAGCATTGCTGGAAATTCTACACTTACCATTCCTACTGCTACTTTCTCAGAGTCAACAATAGCCCAAAAATCTCAAAGCCCAACAACCCTTAACTTGGGAAGCAAATATTAGGAAACACAATGGCAAGTGGATGAGGAAATTCAGCCATAAAATATTATGGGGAGCATGATGCAAGAAGTAATAGGAAAAAAAGTGGAAAACATTGATTTACATTACTGGAATATGTGTCTAATTAGAGAGCGCTGAGAAACCATATAAGGCCTAAATGCTACAATACCAAATAAGATTGTATTGATTGAGTCATCCTAGACTTACTACGGAGAGAGATTCGAATTTAAGTTTCTTTTGTATTTGAGAACCGAACGGGAACCACAATACTCTCGACAGAATACAGAACTCTCAAACGCAAATGGATAGAGAGCGTGTGTGAGTATCATACACAGATAAAACAAATCCAGAACCTTGCCAGGTTTACAACACCCAAGCTACAGTTTCTCTTTCATAATTAGTGAATTACAGGCCCATTTAGCCTACCTATAAGCCAGACACACCTGTAGGTAATTCTCTTCTTTAAGGTATTTTTTGAAACAGGAGAGGAATCCAATGATCGGAATATACTAAAATGGAAATTCAATACTATATCCTATGTACTATATCATCTGAAGCAATTCACACTCACATCCATCTATCCAAGGCACTTTTATTTTTTTAATTAAGGCAAAAAAAAAAAGTTGCATCCAAGTTACATTCAGCCATCTTGAGGAAGAACTAATGTTTAGAATTTAGACACCATAACTTAACTCAAATGTCCCTTCAATCTAACCTAGCAAGTGCAATTAACTCAATGACTAAGCTCCAGCATTTTAGCAAAATCTATTATAATCCGTACTATAATCATGAAGCAGCAAAAAAACTCAAATTGAAAACATTTGGGCCTACCAAATCAACAGAGGCTCACCTGCAAAAAGGAAATCAGTGGACATGCTCCATAGAAATTATATTGATACTTTTTTTATATATATATATATATACACAAATTATACTGATACCTACGATAATATACTCCAGATTTATTGCCTTAATAAGTTCAAACTTGAAAAAGAAAATCTAAAGAACTTTATTTATGAATTTATAATGGGTTAAGGGTCTGTTTAGATACCGCTTATTGCTGAAAACTGAAAACACTGTAGCAAAATAATTTTTAAATATGTGAATAGAGCCGTGAGACCCAGTTTTAAAGTTAAATTTGCATTTTTCTCAAGTTGCGGGTCTCATGAACAATGCCATGGACCCATAGAAATGAAACGCAAACGCACTGGATAGCACAAAACGTGCTACCCAAACTCACACTAAGAAAGCCAAAGACAAACTAGCACTTCAAAACCCAAACCAAATATCCAGAACTAGGAAAACAAACTAATACCGACCAATTAAGATAAAGTCATCATCATCGAGAACCTGAACGTCTTTTTCTCCTACAAAATTCTCCCGGCCAATTTCCTTCACCAAATTAACAAACTCTACCCTCTTTGCCAGAGGAAGAGGAACATATGGGAGCCTGAAAACTGGCCTCACAACTCCAAGTTGAGCAAGAGCCGTGTTTAAGCCAATGGGATTTGGCTCTTCAAAAAGCCACTCAATCAGAGGCATGAGCTTTGCATTCAGTGAAGGGTTCTTTCCTCCAAACATAAGTTCCCTCATTAATCCGGGAACCAGGTTGCTAGCAACAGATATCACCCCAGTCGCTCCATAGCTCCATCTAGAATCATGGCACTCATCATCATTCCCACTCCACACTACTATACCATTATCTGTATACTGTTTGACCCGATCATTTCCAACACACTCCTTAACACCAGCCAAGTAAGCACTCCGGGCTATAGTGTGAATTACATGTGGGGGAATATCTTGGCCAGTCCGTGAAGGCACATTGTATATGATGCTGGGACCCATGGATAGAACACTTTCGAAGTGAGAAACCATTCCCTCCTTGGAGGTTTTGCCATAGTAGGGATTAATGTGAAGGGCACCATGCATTCCAACAGCAAAACCCTGTTCGGTAGCATGAATTGCTTCCCTTGTGGAATTGCTTCCAGTGTTTCCAATAACCTTAATTGATCCACCAAAACAGTTTACTGTGTGGCCAATAAGCATTATATGTTCATCCCAGCTCATCAATTGGCCTTCACCAGTTGTGCCACCAACAATAATACCTTCAGCACCATTGACAATCTGCATGTTCACCAGGTCATCGTACGCTTCTAGATCGAATCTACCATCAGGTAGGTATGGAGTTTTGATGGCTGTTATCAATCTAAGAGCCTTTATATCATCTGTCGATGTCCTGAAGACATAATAAGAGCATCATTAACAATCTAAGGCACCAATTCTCACTACAAAAAACAAAACAAAAATAAAGTGGATATCTAAGGACAACCGCTACAGTACTACTATTTCTTTAAAAACAAAATAAAAGGTTCCATCATTTTATTTACTGACAATGTTAGATTTGTTAAAACACAACCACACTTACACCAGCACAAATGCACAACATTATGTAATTTGTACAGACTGACCAGTACACTACCAGTAGTCAGTAAGACAACCAATAAATTTTATTTTACTTGATCAATTCACAATACCAGACAAATGACTCCGACACTCACACTCACCAGCCAGCAATGGATATTTGGGCATAGATTTAGATACTGTTCATGTGGTGCCTCAGTTATTTGAACTTATAATCTCCATTTGAACAATTCAGGAGGAGAGCATATATACATATTGCAACAATTTTTATTTAAGCAAAAAACTTCCATGTATACAGAGGGTATACAGAGAATGCACCAACATCAGCCTCTCAAATTACAAGAGTGTATATATCTTCAGTCTAGGGACAATAAATGTAGATAGTATGAAAGAAATATTGAATATAAGGTTATGTTTGGTAACAGTTTTTATTTTCTATTTTCAAAAACTTGTTTTTGGGAATATAAAGAAAAAACAATTTTCTTGTATTTTTGAAATCAAAACCATGTTTGGTTAGTTGAAATTAAAAAAATAGTTTTTGAAAAAAAAAATAAAGAATACTATAATATGTTGTTATTAAGATTTGAACTCTTATGCTAACTCATTAAATGAGATAGATTCATAAAATTAAATGCGTGTTTTTATTGACTTTTGAAAATTAGAAATTGAAAATAGCATTTTGTATGTTTTCAGTTTCCTTTACAAATTGAGTTTTGAGAACAATTTTTGTTTCCTGTCTATTTTGGGTTGCCAAACAAGTTTTTAAGTCCCAAAAATAGAAAATTGTTTTTGAAAACAGAAAATAAGGGGAAAAAACAATTACCAAACATACCCTAAACTTTTCTTTCAGAACCTAATTAAAGCAGAGCTACTCTCTGACAAATTATAAGTACAATACACATTCACACACCCAGACATTTAAAAAATTAAATACAATGCACTACAGATGGCACAACAGTCTAGATATTTGATATGAAAAATGCATCTATATGGAAAATGTCATTTGATAATGTACCTATTTTTAACTTCCAAACTGCGCATTGGAAGATGGAAATTAGGTATTACAGCTGCTTGCGGAGGCCTCCACTTTGCACTTCTACCTCATAGCAACAGAGAAAATTAAATTAGCAAAACAGAGTTTTTGGCAAGAAGACTTGGCCCCTTTCTCAAGTTTCATGCCAGCACTTGTTAGCATTAAAGTTCAGCAAAAGGACAGCCCTCCATACAAATATAAATCAATCTATAAAGATCAATTATATGTCTAAAAGACTAAGCAAAAAAGTAACAAACCAGAGAAATTAATTGCAAAAATAAATCAAATGTACACAAGACTATGTGGCTGAGCAGAAATTTTATTTCATTTGATTCTGAAAACAAAAGTTTAACACACTGGTTATTCTAGCTCCCCCCCCCCCCCCCCCCCCAAAAAAAAAAAAACAAGGCAGTTGAAGGCTTGAAGCAAGTCAATAAAGAAATGTTCTAAATTCAAATGAAAATTTTAAGCATCTAAAAGTTTGTCTATCAAACAAATACTTTCTAGTTTTTAACCAAAAATGTTTTCCAGTTGCTTGGCACAAGATTTCTCCTGCATCCTGGACTAACAAAAAATAGCTGAAGTAAGCATTAACAATGGCAAAGGAACCTATACTACGCTTTTCAAAATTGATACAATGTCCATCCTAAACTTCAAACGGAGAAAATTTTCCCCACCCCAAGTTATTGTTAATAAGCACTTTGCCCTCTACCGATAGGATTTCTGTCAAATTTAGAATTCAAAAATCTGCCAAAAACACATTATATACACACTACCAAATGCTCAGCTTTGATGAGGGGGAAGCGCACTCAACCAAAAATAAGTAACAAAGAGCAGGGGTGGCGCCACCTTAAGGTCAGGGTGGTCCTAGGTGGCGCCACCTTAAGGCCAGGGTGGTCCTAGGACCACCCTGACCTGAAATTTTTTTTTTTTTTTAATTTATATATAATAATTTAAAAAAAATTATTTGTCTACCCTTCCAAAAAAAATTTGGGAACACCCTCAATTTTTTTTTATGCCAATAAAATCAAATTTTTCTCTATAATTTGTTCTACATTCAGTGGATGAATGATTGCTTGGTTGTGTACATTAAAAGAAATATAGCTTGTAACATTGATAATGAGACTATCATGCAACGATTTCAAAATATAAAAACTGTAGAATGCAATTGTAAACTTTTATGTATTTGTTTTTTTTTTTTTTTTTGTTGTTGTCAATATATGAATTTATCTTTTTATTAGATTGTATAATTTATGTTTCTTAGGAAACGAGAAAAATTCCTAGAGCCGCCACTAACAAAGAGGAAGCTATTAGCATGTCTTCATGTCACAACACTTTTATTCAACAACCTCATTTTGTCAGATATCATCACCACAAAAATCTTCATTGACTCAACTTAATTAAAACAATAAACAGATTAATATAATATAAGATTGATTCTACAAAGGCTTTTATCTTATTTTATAATTTGATAGTTACAACGGGAGAAGGGGGATTTAATCTCCGGACGTCAGTTTACATTCATTGTCACGTCAGTTTGTGAGTGTTTTCTACTAAAATCGAGAGTTCCACCTTAGCTTCGCAACCAACAACCTAGACACAACATTCCATAGTCTCAAATAAAATCCAATTACATGTGGATGCAGAAAACAGGTTTGTGAAACTCGAACATAACACACAAAAAATGTGTGTGTTTGTCTACGCGCTTTAAGGATACGAACAAATACTACATTCTAATTTCGTCCTAATAGCAAATATATATAAAATTTCATATTTCTGTTTCTTTTTAAATTGACGAGAAACAAACACCACGACAACAAAAACGGATCACAGATCAGATTTTAAAAAAATGTATAATGATGGAGTTATTACTTACTATTAATTAATTAAATAACTAAGTAAGAAAGTTACAGAGCAATTGATAAAACAATAATAATAAGAATAAGATTAACCTCTTATAGTTATCGGGACAGCTGGGACGCGCAAACTGGAGAGCAGGGCCCCTCAGAGATAAGCTATCGCTCTTCAAAGCAGCCATTTCTTTGCAAGTGAGATTTAATCAAAACCCGGATTCGACCCGAATAGAAAGGAGGGAAATAGATTTCAAATGAGATTAGAAGAAGGAAAAAAAAAATGTGGAGAAGTGGGAGTGGTAGTGGTGAAGAAAATAATGGTGGCAAAGAGAGATTGGTTGAGAGAGTTAAAAGAGGTTAGCGCGGTGGACCCTGGCTTCGCCGTCGCCGGAGGAGGAGGAGGAGGAGGGTTGATTGTGGCAGTGGAGAAACAACAACGAGCGGTGGCTTTCAGTTTAGAGGCGGCTGGGTTTTTCACAATAAAGAGAGCTCCTTTCTGTATTTTGAGGCGGGGCTGTGTGGGGAGACTGTGAAGTCAATAATTGGATGGCTTCTATGCTGATGCGTGTCACTTTTTAGCAGACGTGTATTGATTAAGATGTTTATACGCATTAGGAAATGTAATTTATCACCAATAGTTGGAATATGATAGTAACTAGGAGTCTAGGAGTAGAATTTTTTTTTTATTTTTTTTTTTTTTATTTTAACAACTAGCTTATAATCCTATATAGATGCATATATATACTTAAAGATATATAATAAAATACATAATATAATTCATATATATAATTTAAATACTATTGATAGTCATTTTTATATTTTGTTAACTCTTTAAAAAAATTTGTAAGGATATTATTAGGTATAAAATGTAAATTGTCATCTTTTTTTTAATTATTGTGAAGTTCTTTTTTTTTCGATTAATTTATTCTAGACTCTTTTGTTTTTGTACTTAATAACTCACTTGGATGGATATTTATGATGTGATCCCACATTTAATTCTAAAATTAAGAATAAATAATTTAGGACATATAGCACAAAATTAGAACTATAATTTGAGTTTCTCTCAACTTCACCTATTATTATATATATAAACTAGGAGTAGAACTTAGATACGAACTGAACATGCCCACTAAATCTAGTTTCAATCAAATCCAAACACCTAATTATTGTATATTTTTAAGAGAAATGCTAACGAATGCCCTTAAGGCATTGGTCATGACCCTATTTTTAATAACTGTATTGATTAATAAAATTTAAATAATATTTGTCTGTTTTAAAATAATTAAATTCAATGTGATGATAATGTTGTATTTGACTCCACACATGAATTGTTAGGCATCCTCAATGCCTAGTCTCATTTAAGAGCATTCACATCAGAGGACTATGATAGTGAAATTTTATTAAACTTTGTGTCCGTTTGGTTCCACTTTTTGAAAGAAAAAAAAGTACGTTTTTAGTCTCTAAACTTGAATTTAGGTATTTAGCTTAATTTAGCACGCTTTAGCACGTTTCCGTTTGGTTTAGCTTAATTTAGGTGTTTGGTAAAATTTCATAAATGTGCTTTTTTTCTCAATGCAAACATGAATTTTAGGGTTTGTTTGGTAAGGAATTCCAAACAACAGTTTTCAATGTTTAAGTGGACAAAAAAAAAATAATAATAATAATAAAGTGTTTCGTAGGATATTTCATTTAAGAGTGTTTGAGTTACATTTCTCATTTTAGGGTGTTTGAACATTATATTTGGAGAACTCATTCATACAGTTTTTAGTTTTCAAATAACATTTGTAAGGACTGAAAATGTGTTGGTCCCAAAACCGGATTGAATTGGGCTCAACACTAACGGCCCAAACAATAAATTTGTAGAGCGTGGATCAAAGAACTAGGCTTTAGTGAATTGGACAACGACTAATATGGATGAACTCCTTGTCCGAGGAGGCAAGTGTTCATGTAAATCAAGTAAATAGAGTACAAGTGCAATTGTGATTGCTACATTGTTCTTTCTATGTTTTCCCATCATCTTCCTCTAGGATCTCTATTCTCATTTATACTACATCTCTTCCTTCATCTTTACCCTACACGTGGATAGTTGATGGCTTAGGCTGATACTCGTCCTATCAGACTCCTCTAGAAGTCTTTGGAGGATGGTTATAAGGCTAGAAAAGTATTGTTCAGAGGTCACTTCCTCATTAATATGGCCAGGGAATTAGCTACAGAGCATTCAATGATGTGGTAGCAACTTTCCCTTAGATTTTTTTGGGTTCCTATCTTTCTTGTACGTTTATGGTGCACGTCCCTATCACTAGAGCTTCTTGGAAGGTCACTTTGATCATTAGGATCTATACTCGATCTGCGTTTAGCTTATCCGAGGAGATATTCCTCCTCGGATTCGGACTTCTCACGCTCTCGGTCGAAGCCCCACGCTCTCGGCCAAAGCCCAAAACCCAATAGTACGATTTGGGTCCATGACCCCACAACATTGTTTAATGATACTTTTGTAAATATGTTAAAAACTGTAGGCCTTGCCGGATATGACTACACATACAAATACCAAATTGTAGGCCCCACCTGATGAGATAATTTTCACTCTCTTCAAATAAAATAATAATATTTTTACTATACTCATCATTTTAAAAAAAATACATACACATACCAAACACACAATTATGTTTTTTCACATTTTAAAATATGTTATTTGAAACATGGTACCAAACACATTTTTTGCATTATAAATACTTTAAACACGTGTTTTCACAACACTTTTTAAACCACAGTTTTAACATCATTTTGTATAACAAATATTTGAAATTTGCTACCAAATAGGCCCTAAGTATTCCACTAGCTGAGCAACAATTGCAAAACGTAGAAATTACAATAACATTACCGTTGGAATTTTTGCTTTTTATCTCTAAAATACCCTTAGCTTTCTCATGAGCTCTCCATTTTACCCCACTCTCTCACCACAAAATATTTATAAGAAAATCATACGGAGATAAGCAATTGCATGCAATAATCTAACCACAAAATAGTGATAGCCACATAAAATCATACGAAAATAAGCAAATTGCAATGATTTAACCACAAAATACTTAATCTAAACTCCTACAAAGATAAGCAAATTGCAATGATCTGGGTCATGGGTTTAGGAATTAGAATTTTTGGGTTTATGGAGAGAGATGTGTTTATATTAATTAGCCATAAACCTCTAGACTATAGAGTTGCTTTGGGGTTACAGGAAGAAAGAAAGGGAGGGTGAAGAAATGAGCGGATAAGGTATGATCATACCAACACTAATGCACCAGATTCCATCAAAACTCTGCAGTTAAGTGTGTTTAGGCGAGAGTAATACTAAGATGGGTGACCTCCAGGGAAGTGTTCATGTTGCATCCCTTTCTTTTTTATTACCAAAAAAAAAAACGGTGGAAGATTCTAGAGAATAATAAGAGGAGGAAAAGGAGAAGATTTTTATGGGAATGGGAAGAAATGAGCAGATGAGAAAAAGAGAAGGAAAAAAAAAAGGAAGTGTTTACATTGGGAAAATTATTATGTACTCCTGGAGTACCATAAATGTGCACTCTTTCCTCTCACATGAATGGTGGGTCCCACTAATTAAATTCATGGTGGGACCCACCATTCATGTGAAAGGGGGGAGTATGCATTTATGGTATTCCGGGAGTACCTAATAATTTTCCGTTTACATTGGTTTCGTGTGTCAGTTGTAATGTTACTATGTAAGGCAATGTACAAAAATAAAAAGTATATTAAATTTTTGCTATTATTAACACAATATTTTCACAATAATTTTATAATAATGCTTAAGTGAGAATTTATTGATTCTTATCTTAACTCCATCATACATCATTTTATTATTATTTAATAATAGCTTGTCATACAAAATTTGTTGTGAAATTTTTATACAAAATGTTGTGTGCGTAGATTTAATCAAATTTGATAATTAAAACAAATAATTGCCATATATGTGTGTGTGTGTGTGTGTGTGTGAGCACGTTTTGATCCCCAAGCCCAAAGGATGAAAGGATTTAGGCCCAAAGAGCCCAATACAATGAATTTATAGAGAATGGGTTAGAAAACTAGGCTCTAATGAGTTGGACAATAATTATAGTGGGTTAAGATGACAAGAAAGCAAATATAAACCAGTTTTATCCAAAGAAAATCGTCCTCGGCACAATCCGAGGAGATTAGTTCTTGTACATATTTCCTTTGAATTTGATTACAAGTCTAGTTCCTGTTGTTACAGTGTTTTTCCCTCAATTCCTCAATCTCCTTCCCTCAGGGTCTTCTTTCTCTTTTATACCATCTTCCTTCTTTCATCTCCACCCTCCACGTGTAGACTAGGTCGCTGGCGTTGATCCTTGTCCCATCAACACCTTCCTGAAGTCTCTGGGAGTAGCTGTAAGGCTGAAAATTATTGTTCATGTATCACTTCCACATTAATTCGGTCAGAGAATTAGTTGTAGAGCATTCAATGTGGTGGTAGCAGCTTTCTCTTAGATATTTCATAGCTTTCCTTTGTCATGTGCTTTCATGATGTGTATCCTTATCAATAGAATCTCCCGGAACATTTCTTTGGATGGCAGACCACAACTTCTGACCTCTGCTTTGCTTAGCCGAGGAGGCATTCCTCCTCGGCCCACCTTCCCAAACCTTCTCAGTCGTAGTTTGCTCGTAGAGTTCTGACTCTTATGTCTTCACTATCGTTTATCTGTCATCGGACAACTAAGCGTCCTCGAACAAGGCCACGGCCCAATATGTACTCTTGGGCCCTTTATCCCTACAATATATATATATATATATATATATTGTCCTTTATGGTAATTTACACTTCAAACCACAAATTTGATAAGTGCTAGCCAAACACTCAGATTTTTCAAAAAGCATTTTTTAACAGCTTTTACCAAACGCTTTGCTTTTTAAAAAAACTCAATTTCATACCACACTTTTTAAAACCGCCACTTTAAAAAAAGCACAGTATCAAAAAGTTGAACCAAACTCACCTTTTATGTTGTTTTATTTAAGTATTGTGTTTCGTTTTTCTTGTACGAAGCTACATGTATCGTTTAAAAATTACACATTAATTGTAGTAAATTTTAACTGCAAATATAAATAAATAGATGCACACACGCACGGGCGCGTGCACACACACACACACACATATATCTTAGCCAATAAACAAATGTGCGTTATTGACGTAATGGTTACTCCACAAATTCTTAGGTGGGGTAAAAGCCAAGGTTCAATTCTTAAAGTTAGGATTTTTATCTTAGATAAAAAAACATTGTAATATAAGCATTTCTCTTTGTTTGTTCTTTTTATTTTATGAAAAAATAGGCAAAAAATAAATCTATAAGCACATAATTTTCAAACCATTTTTATTTTTATTTTTTATGTTGTAGTAGATCCAAATGATGTGAGCAGTAATAGTTAAATGGTTTAAATACTAATAATATACATTTATAGTTTATGTTTTCACAAAATAATAAAATTAAATGGTTTACAAATGAGGACCTGGAAAAAAATGGTGTTATCGAGTAATAAACCTTGTTAACCATGCTCATCCTCATGGTTTATATTTTGCCATATATATTTTGTCCATTATGGTAATTTACACTTCAAGCGGCAAATTTGATAAGTGTTAACCAAACACTTAGATTTTTCAAAAAACACTTTTTATCAGCTTTTACCAAACGCTTTGCTTTTTAAAAAAACTCAGTTTCATACCACATTTTTTGAAACCGCAACTTTTAAAAAAGCACAGTATCAAAAAGTTGAACCAAACTCACCCTTTATGTCATTTTATTTAAGCATTGTGTTTCGTCTTTCCTGTACGAAGTTGCGTGTATCGTTTTAAATTACACATTAATTGCTGTAAATTTTAATTGCAAATATAAATAAATATCTCTCTCTCTCTCTCTCTCTCTCTCTCTCTCTCTCTCTCTCTCTCTCTCTCTCTCTCTCTCTCTCTCTCTCTCTCTCTCTCTCTCTCTCTCTCTCTCTCTCTCCCTCTCTCTCTCTCAGCCAACAAACAAATGTGTGCGTCATTGACGTGATGATCACTCCACAAATTCTTAGGGTGATGGGGGTAAGGGCCAAGGTTCAATTCTTAAGGTTAGGATTTTTATCTTAGATATTGTAATATAAGTATTTCTCTTTGTTTTTTCTTTTTATTTTATGAAAAAATAGACAAACAATAAATCTATAAGCACATAATTTTCAAACTTTTTTATTGTTTTATGTTTTAGTAGGTCCAAATGATGTGAGCAGTAATAGTTAAATGGTTTAAATACTAATAATATACATTTATAGTTTATTTTTTTCACAAAGTAATAAAATTAAATGGTTTACAAATGAGGACCTGGAAAAAAATGGTGTCATCGAGTAATAAACCTTCTTAACCATGCTCATCCTCATGGTTTAAATCAATTGTACTTTCAACCCCTTGATTTTCTTGTCTAATTGCAATAATGTAATTATATCCATATTCAGTTTTTTTAAACAAAAAATGATGTTGGAAGTTTTAGAATTATGTCGTAAGCCTTTCTCTTTGTTTGTTCTTTTTATTTTATGACAAAATAGTAAAAAAATAAATCTGTAGGTACATAATTTTCACACACTCTTATTGTTTTATGTTGTGGTTGGTCCAGATGATGTGAGTAGTAGTTTTTTTTTTTTTTTTTGAGAGAGAGAGTTATAACCTATGACTTCCGCTTCTAATGATATCTCTTTATCATCAGACCAAGACACCAATCAGTTTTTGGTGTAGACGGAGATTGAACTTCAGATCTCTTATACAACCATCAAAAACTTTACCAATTAAGCTAATTGGAACCTATGATGTGAGTAGTAGTTATTAAATGGTTTAAATATTAATAATATACATTCAAAGTTTATGTTTCTACAAAATAATATAATTAAATGGTTTACAAATGAAAACCTTGAAAAAAAAGGTGTCATCGAGTAATAAACCTTGTTAACCATGCTCATCCTCATGGTTTAAATCAATTGTGCTTTCAACCCCTTGACTTCTTTGTTTAATTGCAATAATGGAATTATATCAAATGATCAGCTTTTTAAACAAAAAATGATGTTGGCAGTTTTAGAAATATGTTGTAAGCTTTTCTCTTTATTTGTTCTTTTTATTTTATGACAAAATAATCAAACAATAAATCTATAGGCACATGATTTTCACTCATTTTTACTGTTATATGTTGTGGTAGGTCCAGATGATGTGAGTAGTAGCAGTTAAATGATTTAAATATTAATAATATACATTCAAAGTTTATATTTCAACAAAATAATAAAATTAAATTGTTTACAAATGAGGTCTTGGTAAAAATGGTGTCATTGAGTAATAAACCTTGTTAACCATACTTATCATCATGGTTTAAATCAATTCAAGGCCAGCTCAATACATTGTGGGGCCTAAGGTGACAACGTTATATGGAGCATTTTCTCATATTATCATATTTAATTGATAATTTTTTCTTTAACTTTTTTAGTTTTATATCATTTTTTTTTTTAAATCAATTTTTTCTTGCTTTCTAAGACATGAAATTATTGACAAAGATTTTGTATTCAAGTTCCCTTAATGTTTTCTTCAATATAACTAATCCACTCAGGGACGACTCTATTTGTTAATAAGGGTGGTCACGTGACTACCTTGACTTGAAATTATATATATACACTTTTTAAAAAAATTAGATTTTATATTAATATGGGTTGTTGACCAACCTAGAAAAAACTATTGACCACCCTATAAAAACTTGAACACCCTAAATAAAAATGTAAGCCCATCGAAAATGAAATTTGATCTCTTCAAATGTTTGGTCCATTGAAAATTTAAACCTAAAAATTGTGAGAAATGTAATGTTCACAACACTTTCACAAATAAATCCTAAGTAGCAGGTTAAAACTGGCTATTACAAGTAAATAAAAAGATAATTTCAGTGGTAGGTTCAAATTATAACCAATAGCAGCTTACATTTAGGATTTGTTGTGGAAATATTATGGACATAACATTTCTCAAAAATTGCCCAAACAAATACAAATTAGCCCTGTGCGCGCCTGAAATGAGGCCGTTGGGCCTAACCTCACTTGGGCTTACAACTTATTTGTAATGTGGGTTTAGAATTTCCTACTTTGGGTTATTCTCGGCACAGAGACTCAATGAAGATGCTCCTCTCTCTTCCTGAATCACTCTTTTTCTCTACTCCCTGTTTTCTTGAGAACCTTTCAACAACCTTTTCCTTTCCCCAACTTCTCATATTTATAGCTCTAGATTAGTGGAGAGATCATGATTACTACCATAGTGCAATTGTAGGTCCAATATCATCAGTTGTAAGTGGATGGTTAGGTGGGAGTGGAATGTGGTGAAAGTGGCCTTGGAACTTGGTTCCAACTCCAATAGGCATGACCGGCAACGATGTTTCCTGGGCACTGCCGGGCATGCTATGGATGGTGGGTTTGGACATTATTCTTTCTCTAGTGTTCGAGAATGATTTGTCGAGCAAGGGTCAAGTGGCAAAATTTGTGCTTGCAGTTTGTGTGGGTTCAGACTGGGGTTTTGGGTAGAAAGAGATTGGGGCTATGGGCCACGTTACTGGGCTAGAACTCAAGGTCCAATGGATCTGGGTACCTTGGTGCCGTACATTAGCCCCCCCTTGATTCATGCCCGGCTACCGGGAACAATCAAGGAATCCAAAAGGCACTTACGTTTGAGTAGGTTAGCAGGTGGAAGTATGGGCGGTCTCAGAAATCCATTAATGAGCTCTCAAAAGGCGTGCCGTTCTGAGCCGTTTGGTTCAGCCGTCATCATTGCCTGACAGTTCGTGAACTGAGGCGGCACGCGTGTCAATTGGCATAGGCATCTGTAAAGTTTCTTCGCTAATTGTGCGCCATTATGGTTGATTGGACACTGCCCGTTCCCCTTCAGCCTTTATAAATAGCCCATCACAAATCATTTTTTCACTTTTTCACTCTCTACTCTCTGAATTTTCTCTCTGCCGAGCATTCATCTGTGCGCTTATTCATCAATCCAGAGCCCCCTTCTTCCTTAGAGCCCAAAGTAAGTTTTCTACCTCTCCCTTTTACTTCAGCTTTCTTCGAGTTTCTTCCTTCAATCCTAGACTTTAAGATGGGTTACGCTTTCCTTTTAAACACTGCGGTGTCTTTAGCCACATTTAGGCAGAAGTTTGACATTCCTAATGACGTGGAAGTGGCGTATTACCACGAAAGCGAGATTGCTCTCCACAGAGGGGAACATACTGATTTCTTTCCCTTGATGGCGATTCTAGAGGGTGGGGTTAGGTTTCCCGTGGACCCTCTCTTACTCAATACACTTAAGTATTACGAGTTTTGCCCCGACCAACTTCCTCCCAATTTTTACTGGGTAGTTAGTTGTGTCAGTAGGTTGAACCATACATTCGGTTTGCAATTAAACCACCATTATATAAACCACATGTACAGTATATGTGGGAATAAAAGTACAAACTATTACTTAAAGGTTAGAGATACGCGGGTACGACTGATATCATGCCTGCCTAATTCTTATAGGAATTCAGCCGGGGAGCTCGTCTGGGTGCGCGGCAATTGGTTTGTCAGAGAAATCCCCTACCCCTTCTTATGGCGTGAAGTGGGTTCGTATTGATTTCTAACTTAACTGTTTTTCCACTTATGGTTGTTTTATTTATCTGAATACTAACGCCGTACTTCTTCTTATTATACATATATATATATATATATATATATATATATTTTTTTTTTTTTGTAGACGGCAAAGTGTTTATCTCGGACATCAGGGTAGTCCACGTCAGGGACCTGAACTTTGTACTCCGATCCGAGATATTTGTTCATTGGGACGGGCAGCTCCGGGCATCCCATCTAATTCTCAAAGTCAAACCTGTCTACTCTACCTGGCAGCCCTTCAAGCAAGCGCTTTTGGTTGACAGCCCCCTCTTATCATACATTGACGTTCGGCACGCAAATTTTCTTCCGCCGAAATTTACAGTGGGAGAAGCTCGGGAGCTGGGTAGACGATATACTTGTTCGGACGAGCTCGCGTCGTTGCAGGACGAGTCAGCAGAGCGCATGTCCCGACGTCTCCGAGAACTTGCTCACGCACCTGTTGAGGAAGAAGCTCTAGTCCAAGAGGAACCTGCATAACCCGAAGAACCCGCTGAACCTGAGGCTCTCGTGCAGGAAACCGAGCAACTTGTCGTTGATATTACTGACCTTTCTGATACCGAATCTGATCGTAGTGGAGATATGGTGACCCGGAAGACCATGACTATAGACCGTTTTGTGCCCAGCGCAAAGTAGGCCGCACAACAGCAACCGCCTCAGGGCCAAGGTCAAACGCCTCCCCCCTCTCACCTCCTCCCCAAACTGAACGAACCCGAAAGAGGCAACGCGTTGTCAGTCATACTTCTACTGGTCCAAGAGATGCAGTGACCTAGACTCCCCCCTGGCCATCCGGCGGTATTGTCATTCAAGAGTCGCAAATCCAGGTCGGGGTGAGCGTGGCGTCCTCTTCCCAAGCAGCGCAAGCGTGGCAGCCCAAGTTTCAGTTGGACGGCAAGCCACTCCCCGCAAGTGCTTGTGTACGGGTTTGGGATAAAGGTGAAGAGGGTCGTGTTGCCCAAAGTTTGGCACACGGCCTTCTTCTACCCGAGAACGTGCACGCTTTTGAAGAGGGGACGGAGGAATCTATGGGAAGAAGGCTGCAGTGGCACATTATTACGGTAATCCTTCATTTACTGATTCCTTACTAATCCTTACACGTATTTATTATTTTCCATTTATCTTTTCCTTCATTGCCGTACATATTCCTGTTGTTTCATTAGGCTGCGCAACTGGCCCACATCCTTGATGGGTGTGTAAAGGAACTTTCTGAGGATGTTGACCGGGAGAAGGCTACTAGGGAAACAGCTGTTAAAACAGCAAAGGAGAAAATAAAGGCTGCTGATACTGCCGAGAAGAAAGCTGCTGCCGCGGAGAAGGCTAGGGCGCTGGCGGAGAAAAGGTCCGCGGAACTCTTGGCAAAGCAAAATGAGGTGGATCTAAAATTAGCCGAGGTAGTAAGTCTGAATACTGCTCAAGCCGAGGAACTCGCCAACCTGAGAGCGGCTTTGGAGGCTTGCGAAGAAAAATGGTACAACGAAGGATTCGCAGACGCCGAGAATTCCACGGAGCTGGTTGTGAATCAGGCTCGGAGGTTGGGTTTTGAGGCCGGTTGGTTTGCTGCTTTGCAAGCCTTGGGGGTCCCTGAAGATTCTCCTCCAAGGGATCCTAGCCAGATACCATTCCCGAGCTCAACTCCAGCTGCGTAGAACTCCCCAGTGCCTATTGACGAAGAAGAGACAGCGAGCATGAGGGAACTAGTGGAGCAAATAGACGCTCATGTGGAGTTGGATGACATGGAAGCCACCAGTATCCCTCGTGCTGGTGATCAGCCCGGCGGGGACCTCCTTCCCGCAGCCGACCAACAGCAGACCGAGACAGCCGCCCAGACAGAACCTGCAGACCCAAGGACTTAACTGCCAAACCGGATCCTCACTGCTTATATTTATTTTTCTTATCTTTTGATATTTTATCCTATTTAGTCAATTTACCTATGTCACCGGGTTGTGGTGACTAAATAATTGCTTTCTTTTCCGGGTATAACTCATATGTAGTCACCGGGTTTGCTGACGAAACATTGGTTTCATTTTTCTGTTGACTTTGTTGGAATAATGATTTATTTGCCAAATATTTGCTTTGGTCATACTCATGAATGCTTAGCTACCGTTTTTTTTTTTTTTTTTTTTTTTTTTTTTTTTTTTTTTTTTTTTTTTTCGTGCACGTATGGCCGGGGATGGTTTGTAAGGTAGAATAGGTCAAGCCCCCAGATATATGGAAATCTTAACACATATTTGCCTTCTCAGGAAGATGTACGTTAGGCTTCCACCTTCCCGGGAAGTAAGTTTCTGTCCTTAGGATATATTTTAGTATAAGGTTTCCACCTGCTTGGTGATAGTAATCGAACCGGGAATCAGGCTTCCGTCCTTAGGATATTTTTAATAGAAGGATTCCACCTGCTCGGTGATATTGATCGAATCGGGAATCAGGCATCTGTCCTTAGAATATTTTTAATAGAAGGAATCTACCTGCTCGGTGATAATGATCAAACCGGGAATCAGGCTTCTGTCCTTAGGATGTTTTTTTTTTAGTACAAGGTTTCCACCTGCTCGGTGATAAAAGTCGAATCGTGGATCAGGTTTCTGTCCTTAGAATATTTTTAATAGAAGGATTCCACCTGCTCGGTGATAGTGATCGAACCGGGAATCAGGCTTCTGTCCTTAGGATTTTTTTTTTTTGGTATAAGGTTTCCACCTGCTCGGTGATAGTAATCAAACCGGGAATCAAGCTTCTGTCCTTAGAATATTTTTAATAGAAGGATTCCACCTGCTCGGTGATATTGATCGAACCGGGAATCAGGCTTTTGTCCTTAGAATATTTTTAATAGAAGGATTCCACCTACTCGGTGATGGTGATTGAACCGGGAATCAAACTTCTGTCCTTAGGATTTTTTTTTGGGATAAGGTTTCCACCTGCTTGGTGATAGTAATCGAACCGAGAATCAGACTTCTGTCCTTAGAATATTTTTAACAGAAGGATTCCACCTGCTCGGTGATAGTGATCGAACCGAGAATCAGACTTCTGTCCTTAGGATTTTTTTTTGGTATAAGGTTTCCACTTGCTCGGTGATAGTAATCGAACTGGGAATCAGACTTCTGTCCTTAGAATATTTTTAATAAAAGGATTCCACCTGCTCGGTGATATTGATCAAACTAGGAATCAGGCTTCTATCCTTGTGATTTTTTTTTTTTGCTTCCCCTATACACATTATCTGGCAATACTAAATAAGTAATAATAAAATTGAATACAACTGCAACGAGAAACCTCATCATCATATTAGCTAATGTGATGTACATATTCGAACTTACACCTCCACGCATGGATAGTCAGTGATAAAACTTCTTAAGATTGTGAACATTCCATGGCCGGGGAAGTGGCCTCTCGTCAAGGTTTTCTAAATAGTACGCTCCCGCGCCTGCAATGGCAGTAACTCTGTACGATCCCTCCCAAGCTTGGGCTAACTTCCCGGCATTTGTATCTTGCATATTCCCCACGGCTTTCCTCAGCACCAAGTCTCCAGCACTGAATTCCCTAGCCTTTACATCTCGGTTGTATCGTTGGGCAAGTTTCTGCTGATACTCCACCAGTCGTATAATTGCTGCTTCGTGGCACTCATCCAACCAATCCAAGCGTTCTACCATTAACTCATTGTTTTGGGCGAGGTCGAATCCTGCAACTTGTGCACTGCATAGGTTCACCTCGGCCGGTATCACGGCTTCTGCTCCATACGTTAAGGAGAACGGAGTCTCCCTTGTGGACCTTCTAAGGGTTGTACGGTAAGCCCACAAAATGTTAGGTAGCTCTTCTGCCCACCTTCCCTTTGTCCCGTCCAATCTTCTCTTCAACCCGTTCACGATTGCCTTGTTGGTGGCTTCAGCTTGGCCGTTGCTTTGCGGATACGCTGGAGTGGAATACTTGTTCTTGATGCTGAGATCTCCACAAAAGGCGCGAAAAGCTTTGCTGTCAAACTGTAGCCCGTTGCCTGATATCAGTGAGTCCAGCACCCCAAATCTCGTGACTATGTTTTTCCACATAAACTTCTTGACGTCTACATCCCGGATATTAGCTAAAACCTCAACTTTTGCCCATTTCGTGAAATAATCAACTGCCCCTAACACGAACCTGCGATTGCCTGTTGCCCGGGGAAATGGGCCGAGAATATTTAACCCCCATTGTGCGAATGACCATGGACTACTGACGGGATTCAAATGACCTGCTGGCTGGTGAATCAGGGGAGCGTGTTTTTGGCATTGCTCACATTTACGCACATATTCAGCTGCATCTTTCTGCATCTGTGGCCACCAAAATTCTTGAGTCATCGCTCGCTGTGCTGATGAGCGCCCCCTACATGACTGCCATACACCTCGTCATGCAACTCGGACAGAAGCTCATTTACTTTCTCGGGGTGTAAGCATGAAAGGTACGGTCCTCCAAAAGACCTTCGGTATAACTTGTGATCTGCTGACAACCAATATCGGGAAGCCACTCGACGGATCTTTTTGGCCTCTTTTTCATCGTCTGGAACTCGATCCTCGGCCAAGAAGTCAATGATCGGGTCCATCCAACATGGCCTGGTTGCTGAAATCATGGCGACGTCGACCCCGGCCGTGGTGGCGTTATCTGCCATACTAATACTTGGCTCCCTTATAAGCTTTACTTTGATAAGCCGAGGCACCTCCTCCAAAAGACCTTCGGTATAACTTGTGATCTAATCCAGCGTGTTTGTTCTGCGCTCGGCCAACTTGGGCCACCTTCACTGTACAGAACTTGTTCATGATTTGCTTTACTGCCTACAAATAGGCTTTCATCCGAGAATCTTGAGCTTCAAAGCTACCCTAGACTTGATAAACAACCAGTCGAGAATCAGAGTAAATTTCTACATCCTCGGCACCCATGCATAAAACGGTCCTCAATCCGGCAAGAAAGGCCTCATACTCGGCCTCGTTATTAGAGGCTTTAAATCCCAATCTGAAGGAATGCTTCAACCGTATTCCCTCCGAAGTAATTATGACGATTCTGGCACTAGCCCCCATGGCACTCGAAGCACCGTCCACAAACACTCTCCATGGGCGATTCTCTACATGACAGATCATCTTCCCGTCATTTTTTGAAGAAAACTCCGTAACGAAATCAGCAAGGACCTGCCCCTTTATTGAGCTTTGCGGCCTGTACCGTATGTCAAAGGAACCTAACCGAGTCCCCCATTTAGTTATTCGACCCGTGAAGTCTGACCTCTTTAACAATGACTGTAAAGGATACTCGGTCATGACAAATACAGTATGAGCCTGAAAATAATGTGGCAGCTTCCTCGTAGCGTGCATTAGGGCTAACACTAGTTTCTCCAAGGGTAGGTATCTTGTCTCAGTATCAACTAGGGTTTTGCTGATGTAATACACTAGTTGCTGTATTCCTTGGTCTCTTAACAGCACGGCGCTCACGGTATGATTGGACACTGAGAGGTACATGAATAAATCCTCCCCAAAATCCAGGGCCGTTAACATGGGCGCTTGCATAAGATAATCCTTCAAATCTCGAAAGGCTCTGTCACACTCTTCATTCCACTGAAATCCCTTCCACTTCTTCAGAAGCTGATAGAACGGTCTACAGCAATCAGCAAATTTGGAAATGAATCGGTTAAGTGCGGCTAACATCCCGGTCAATACTTGCACTTCTTTTGGATTGCTCGATGGCCTGAGGTAATTCACGGCTTCGATCTGATCGGGGTTGGCCTCTATTCCCCGATTGGTGATCAAATACCCCAAGAAATTACCGGCCCCCACAACAAAAGTGAATTTCTTAGCATTTAGGCGCAACTTATGTTGCCGAAGTACCTCAAACACCCCTCGAAGATCTTCTACATGTCGTGCTTCCTGTTTACTCTTCACTACCATATCGTCGATGTATACTTCTACCGTATGCCCTATTTTATCCCGGAACATCCTCGTCATCATCCGTTGGTACATGGCTCCAGCGTTCTTCAATCCAAATGGCATCATATTATAGTGATAGTTGGCATCCGGGGAGATGAATGTTGTCTTTTCTCGGTCCTCAGGTGCCAAGGCAATCTGATGATACCCCTGAAAGGCGTCCAAGAAGCTCATCCTTGGGTGTCTGTATGTGGCATTTACCAATTGGTCGATCTTCGGCATAGGGAACGGATCTTTCGAGCATGCCCGGTTTAAGTTCGTGAAATCCACACAAATCCTCCACTTGCCATTCTTCTTCTTCACTACCACGGTATTTGCTAGCCACTCTGGGAAGAAGATCTCCCTTATCACCCTAGCTTCCTTCAGCCTTTGGACTTCCAACTTTACCGCGTCAACATGCTCCTTGGCCGCTCTCCTTGGCTTCTGCTTCTTTGGGGGGAATGATGGGTCCACGTTAAGCTTATGGACAATGAACTCAGGATCCACCCTGGGCACTTTGTACGGACTCCATGCAAAAACATTCACATTCTGCATAAGGAATAACAACATTTCTACCTTATCCTGGTTCTTCATGCTCATCCCTATTTGAAAATACCTATCGGTATCTGGTAAGATTTTAATCTTCATCAGCTTCTCGGCACAACTAGCCCCTACTTCTTCTCGGGGCTTCTGTGATTGCTATAAAGATGCCTCCTTGGTGGTTTCTTTCTATTCAACCTGTTTGCCCTTCCAACTGACCGCGGCAACTAGGCATTGCCTAGCCACTTACTGGTTTCCTCGTATTACAGCAACACCCTGTTTAGTAGAAAATTTAACTTTCACGTAAAAGGTGGACGGGACAGCCCCCATTGCATGAATCCACGGCCTTCCCAGGATCACCGTGTATGGAGAGAATGATTTGACTACTATGAAGGTCACCATCACTTCTTTACCTTCCATATTTACAGGAAGGGAAATTTGACCCTCGGGAATCACCACCCTTCCATCAAACGAGACCAACGGCGTATTATACTTCGTCAAGTCCTAATTTTTTAATCCAAGCCCTTCGAATAGGTCCGGGTACATTACGTCGGCCCCGCTTCCTTGGTCTATCATCACCCTTTTCACTAAGAAGCCGCTTATCCGCGCCGTTATTACCAACGCGTCATCGTGCGGTTGAATCGTTCCCTCCAAATCTTCCTTGTCAAAGGAGATAGGCACTCGGCCAACTTTTATCCTCTTTTTGGGAGGTTGTTTTTCGAGCAATTTTCTTTGGGTGCCACTGTCAACACCCCTCTTCTAGTTATAATTACGCCCCTCAGGGCAGCATGGATGACCTCAATCACCCCTAATGGTGGCGGAAGAGGGTTCCCTTTTTGCTGAGCGCTATGACCGGCATCCCGGTTTCCGAAGTCTACTATGAATTCTTTCAAATATCCTGCCTTCACCAGTTGCCCTAGGTGATCTTTTAATACCCGGCACTGCTTGGTGGTGTGCCCCTTATCCCTGTGGTATGTGCAATACAAATTTTGATTCCTCCAAGATGGGTCGCCCCCCATCTTGTTCGGCCACCTGAAGAACGGTTCGTTCTTAATCCGGTCTACGATCTTGTGTACCAGCTCCTTGAACGCCCTGTTCACCCCCTCAATTTGTGCTTCTAGCTCCTGCATCCTGAAATCCTTCCTTGGTCTTGGAGGAAAAACGCCTTGCCAAGAACGATTTAGCAACGAGGCCTTACCCTTATTTTGCAGCCGATCATCCTCGAGGCGTTTATACTCCTTAATACGCCTTATAAGTTGTCTCATATCCTCGAGAGGTCTTTTCGTCAACGACTCCCGTAGTTCAGAATCCTCGGGCAGCCCCATTCTGAAAGTGCTTGCTGTAATCTTCTCGTTACCCCCACCAATTTCGTTGTATAGCTCCCAATATCGGCTGGCATAACTTCGAAGGGTTTCGCCAACCCTCATCTTTATGGATAGTAATGCGTCCACCGGTTGTGGCACCCGGCTACATGTCACAAACCGAGTACCGAATTCCTGGATCAGTTCGGCAAAACTGTGAATGGAACATTTTCGCAACCCATTAAACCATCTCAACATTGTGGGGCCGAGACTTGAGGAAAACACCTTACACATCAGCGCATCGTTGTGTGTGTGCAAAGACATCATGTGGATATAATGATTGACGTGCTCTACCTGGTCCGTTTTCCCATCGTAGGAGTTGAATGACGGTCATGTAAATCTGCTTGGCATAGGGGCCTGTTCAATTTCGTTTGAGAACGGCGACCAAGCGGCTTTTCGTAAGGCTTGGCTCATAGCATCCATAGCGGCGTTGTAGGGCTGTCGCTCCTTTGGGGAATCCGAACCACGGTTGGCATATCCGCGTGAACGTGAACGTGAACGGGCCTGGCGTTGACGCGACTCTCGAGAATGGGAGCGGTTCCTGCGTCGGCGTAATTCTCGGGAAAGGGAACGATCCCGGCGTCGACGGGAACCGGACTGACTGGATCTCTCCTCACCCCGATTTCCCATGCTACCATCCCTTCTTTCTCGATTATCTCGGTCCCTTCTTTGGCGCCAACCTCTTGCCTCCAACTCCAAATCCCTCACCAGTTTGCGCAACCGCTCCAGCTCCTGGTCTCTCTCGTCAAATTGCCTGTGCCCTGAGGTATTTGACATTGTTTGGTGAGTTTGGTCTGACCCCTCCCTAAGGCTAGACTCTTCCTTTCTTCGCTTGCGCTCCCTATCCTCACGTCTTTTTTTGTCTTCTCTCTTGCCATGTGGATTCCAGAGAAGACCCCACAGATCCGCTCTCGGCGTGGCCTCCCGAACGCCCTTCAGACATCTTCCCGTGCATGAGTCTCAGTCGAACCACAGCTTCGTAGGATAGTCCCACGGTAGGCACCAATTATGCGCGCCTGAAATGAGGCTGTTGGGCCTAACCTCACTTGGGCTCACAACTTATTTGTAATGTGGGTTTAGGATTTCCTACTTTGGGTTGTTCTCGGCACAGAGACTCAACGAAGCTGCTCCTCTCTCTCTCTCTCTCTCTTCTTGAATCACTCTTTTTCTCTACTCCTTGTTTTCTTGAGAACCTTTCAACAACCTTTTCCTTTCCCCAACTTCTCATATTTATAGCTCTAGATTAGTGGAGAGATCATGTTTACTGCTATAGTTAATGCAATTGTAGGTCCAATATCATCAATTGTAAGTGGATGGTTAGGTGGGAGTGGAATGTGGTGAAAGTGGCCTTGGAACTTGGTTCCAACTCTAGCAGGCATTACCGGCAACGGTGTTTCTTGGGCACTGCCGGGCATGCTATGGATGGTGGGTTTGGACATTATTCTTTCTCTAGTGTTCGGGAATGATTTGTCAAGCAAGGGTCAGGTGGCAAAATTTGGGCCTGCAGTTTGTGTGGGTTCAGACTGGGGTTTTGGGTAGAAAGAGATTGGGGCTATGGGCCACGTTGCTAGGCCAGAACTCAAGGCCCAAATGGATCTAGGTACCTTGGTGCCGTACAAGCCCAAAAGCCCAAATCATTTTTTTTTTCAAAAGGTGTATTTTAAAATCGTTATATATTATTTTCTTCTAAAAAATGCACATTTTCAAATAGTTAGTTTGTTAGTGCTTGCTTCAATTTTTAGCTGAATTTGTTGAATTTATTTGATACATTTTGTACACATGCATATGCACTAAAGTAATACTTAAATACTTTATTGAACATGATTAATGTAATGATTGAATGCCTAAGTTGAATATATTGAATGAACTTATAATTCACCCTCTATTTTTTTGATAGCACTATGAAGAAATTTCTTATAAGAAAATCACTTGTATTGCAAGGTTCATCTTCTAAGAAAATTGGTATTGGCTTGAACAATATTTTCTTAGATCCTAGGCTATGGATAAATGTTTCATCTTAATGATCACAATGAAATAAGAAGAGCAAATTTACAAAGAGATTCTTGTCAACCTCTTGGCCATAATTTCCCTAAAAAATAAATAAGTGGAGCATTGTGTCAATTTAGTCCTAATTAGTTTAAAGAATACAAAATTTAGTTAGAACAGATCATAGAAAAGGATGATACATTTTGTTTACATTGTTACCCTTTTTTTTTAATAAGATATTGTTACTTATTTAGATAAGGTGTTAGTAATTGAATGAAAGATCAATATTTTAATGATTGTTGGGTTGTATACATTAAAAAAGATTTAATTGAAAGTATCGATAATGAAACTATCATACAACGATTTCAAAATATTAAAACTTGTATAATGAAATTTTTAAAAAATTGGGTATACACACCTGAAAAAAGAATGATTTTGATGTTTTGGGAGAGAAAGAAAAACTCACATCAGGTTTTTTCGTTGGACTATAGTAGTTGTAGGCTTGTAGCTCAAAGATTATATTTTAAAACAAGTAAAAAAGCATTTTGACTCAAGCTAAAGCCCAAAAGTTTTAGCAAAAAAGCCCAATTTAAACCATGTATTAATGTATCGTTCTATGCATACAATACACATATTTGTATTGTATGGTTTATTAGCATTTTCAAATCTCAATACGCCCTTAGAGCATCCGTATCAACTGTTGTAAAAATTATGCCATTTTGCCACACCAAAAGCCTACTTTATTATTTTACCACATCATTTTACAATATCCCATTTATCAGATGTTCTATATTTTTACCACTTCATTTAAATATTATTTTTTAATTCTTTTTAATTCTTATTTTATTCTTTCTTTATTCTTTCTTCCTAACGGTAACATATGTTCCTACAATAGTCATATTTTCAAATCTCATCAATTCTAACGGTAACATTTTCAAACAATCCTCTTAATTCAACTGTGATATTTTTAAAAATTAATATTTTCTTAAGCATTTTTTAAAAATAAAAATAAAAATAAAAATATAAAAAAACTTAGAACCTGTCACCTTCAAAAAAAAAAAAAAACTCAGAACCTGGGAACTTCAAAAAAAAAACCTTAGAACCTGTTTCATTATAATTGAGGACAATTTTCTTGAGAATTCTTCTTGAAATTGCTCATTTGAGATGGGCATCACTGGAGAATTGGTACGAAGTGTCTTCTTTAGAAACCGGTCTGTTGGGACTCATGAAAGCAATGTGAGTGTCTAGTTCTACTACTACAGTTTTACAGTTTTCTTGAAGCTATCATGGTCTAGATTCTAGTTATTGAAAATGCCTATTCTTCGCATTCTTGTCGCTTGTTATCAAGTATGCCATATGCATCAAACAAACTTTATGGGTTGTGCTTAGTCGTATGTCTACACTAGTCTGGTTTGCCTTTATACATTAAGACTAACTCCTAAAGAGGATGACATTGAATCCACATACATACAAACCTGTAGAGGACAAACCATGAGAGAACCACCAACCCCCCCCCCCCCTCCCCTCCTCCTCTTCCTTCTTTCCAATTTAAAGCAGATTTGGCCATTAGGCTCAAAGTGCCATATAGCAGATTGTATTGACCTTTGAAAATCCTATTATGTCTACAAATAGGTGCAAGAGCAAAACTCACTATCCTATTCCCTAATATGGTACCTAAGGTAATAGACATTGGCACTGAGCATGCTAACCAATGTCCTACAACGTAGCAGGTACAAAACTACAAACTAGTAGCAAGAATGCCCACCCTTTCAAACTCAACAATTTAAATCAATCAAGTGACATATTTGTGTAACTAAATTACATTAGCTTAACAGGCCATAACCATTTAAGAATTTAATATCTACAAACCTAAGGGCACATTAAATTCGCAAGTGCTTATGACTCAAGAATGCTGAAATACTGGAGAACTCATCATTACCATCAACACCTCTACCTATTAAACCTAAAATTGATTTCAGCCTTCAACTCCTCCAATTAACTATATATATCTTTTTGTAGTTCATTCCTCTAGCATCATGAGCATAATTTATGGTTAATTAGATTACTAAGACCTCACTGTTTTAATCCAAAAGGCTTAAAACTTGAACAATTCAAACAAACAACCAAACCCTCCCCACCCATTCGAAAAAAACCAAATTCAATCAAATGAGAATTAACCAATAACTATTTCCCAACCCCAAAGTCCATTTTTCGAATAAAACGATCATAATTCACATGATAGCAAACATAGTATTCAACTTTGAAAGAAACCCATCAAAGGTCCCCTAAAATCCAACATGCCCAGAAACCGAAAATCCAACATGCCCAGAATCAAAAATACCCAGAGCTCATTTTTGTTTCTTACGAAGAAACAGACATCAAACGGTCGAAACCATTTAAAAAAAAAAACCAAAAAACGGAGAATCACAGAGAACTTAGAGAATCACAGAGAAGACGGAGAATTAATGACTATATGACTATATGACAATCTCAGAGAATCACAGAGAAGACGGAGAACTTACCTGTACGCAGTAGATGTAGAACGAATTGATGAAACCTTTAGAGAAACGGTGAATCGATGAAACCTTCAGAGATAGAACAGTGAATCGACGACTCTGAGAACAACGAATAGCGAATCGGCAACTCAAGATAGAACAGAGACCCACGCCGATCACAATCCGAATTCACAAACCCACAACCTAGAGACCTACGCCCACACCGATCACAATCGAAAATCACAAACCCATAACCAGACCCACGCCGATAGGCGACTTTGAGATAGAACAGAGAGGAGAGAGCGAACAAAAGGGGAAAACAAAAAACCGGTGAAGGAGATCAGTGATGGTAGAGAGGAAATCGGTGGTGGCTCATATTCATGAATGGGAAGAGAATAGAGCAAAAGGGAAGAAGGAAGAAGAAAGAGTATAGGAGAGTGGAGATGGAGGCGGTGAATATTGAATTGCTGAAGGAGAAGATGAAAGAGATATGAGAGAGAAATGGGAATAAAAAATTAATAAATCCATATGCCACAGCTTACCGTACCGTGGGAAATTTGTGATTGTACTGTAGCATGTTGCAAAAAATATGGCATTTAGCACATCTGATAAATGTCTTCAAATGGTGTTTGGTGTGGGATATGTGCCAAATATTTAGCATTTGGCACATATCCCACATCTGCTGTGGGTGCTCTTATAAGAGCATTCTCATCAGCTCTCTAAAAAAAAATGCCATTTTGACACACCAAAAACCCACTTTATCATTTTAACACATCATTTTACAACATACCATTTATCAGATGTTCTATTCTTCAATTCTATACATTAAAATAATATTTATTACACATTAAAATAATATATTACCTCCTCCTCCCTATCCCTATCCCTATCACTATCATCATCATCATCATCACCAACGGCCACCACCGGCACAAACACCGACGGCCACCACCGGCGCCTCAAAAAAAAAAAAAAAAAAAAACACAACCACAGAGATCGGCACAAACCCAAACCCACCAGCGGTACAAACCCGGCACAAATACACATCCACTAACGCCACCTCAACAAAAAAAAAAAAAAAAAAAAAAAAAAAAAAAAAAAAAACAAAACCAGAGAGATCGACACAAACCCAAACCCACCACCGGCACAAACCCACATCCACCACCGACACAAACCCATAACCGCCAACGCCGCCTCCAAAAAAAAAAAAACACAACCAGAGATAGGCACAAACCCAAACCCACCATCGGCACAAATCCACATCCACCACCGACAGAAACCTTAAACAAACCACATCCCAAATCCACCAAATCAATTATAAAATTAATTACAATTTACACTAAAATCATAAATTGAATCGGCACAAACCCTTTTTTTTTTTTTTCTTCCTTCAGTGTTTGTTACCTTTCAAGAGCGACAATCAGATCAAGACAACCGTCTCCATCGCCGTTGCTGATGGAAGTTTTCACTTCCGGCCACCGTGTCCTTCACACTAGAGTTCCTCTTCGTCGCAAAGTGGGTTAGTGATCAGTGGTGAGCCTGGGCGATCTCTATCTCTCGGCGTGGTGAGATCGGCGTGGCGAGACGGCGTGGCGAGACGGTGCGGCGAGACGGCGAAGCGAGAATGCCAGAGAGAGAGAGAGAGAGAGAGAGAGAGAGAGAGAGAGAGAGAGAGAGAGATGGGTTGCATACGGAGAGACGGAGAGAGACAAATGATGGAGGAGAGAGAAAAAACGAATTAAATAAAGCCAACAGTGTATAGCATTTTTGTCCGTACCGTCTCATATTTGAGACGGTACTATAAACATGTTTCAAATTTTTTGAGATATAGAACGGCTGATGAGGGCTTGTTTTTGTGTTTGGTGTGTCAAATGTGCCAAATATTTGGCATTTGGCACATTTGACACACCTGATGGGAGTGCTCTAATCCAAGATATTTTGTACCGTATTGCATATCATACAGTGCTACAACAACAATGTCAAGGTGCTAAAAGAGAATCCTGGCTGACACTATCACATACAACAATCTATGGTTTTGTGCGTGGGTATTTTTTTTTTCCGAACCTGACAGAACCTTTAATGGCTTCACATATTAATTTATAAATATATATATATATATATATTACGGAAGTCTTTAACTTTTTATTAACCTCATTATCATTTTTTTTAAATAAAATTATTTTTGTTTAGTACAAACTTAACAAAAAGTGAAACTCTATCTTTCTAATAAGTTCAACTTAAACTCAAACTCATCATTATCATTTTTTTTAAACAAAAATATTTTTGTTTAGTCCAAACTTAACAAGGAGTGAAATTCTGTCTCTCTAACAATTTCAACTTAAATTCAAACTCAAACGTTGATAATTTATCTCCAAATTTGCGAGGTTAATCATGAACATTATAAAAGCAGTGCAAACTACAATATTTTTTTTTAAAGCCAAGTAGAGGTATGAGCTCTTCTTCTGTTATTTTCTTCTCCTCTACTTTGTTAAAAAAAAATTTATTTTATGGTTTTTCATGTATTTTTTTAAAATTAATTTAAGTACATGAACCACCAAACTCTCTATAGCTGTTTTTTACAAGATAAAAAAGCTTCCAATAATTGAAATTTAAGGTTGTTGCTACTATTGCATATGTCTTTGCTTCACCTCATGATATGAAAGTATGTTAATTTCTTAGGTAAAAAGTTTATATACAATATATTAAGAGGAGGTATGACTTTCATTATTTCAACGTGGGCTCCTACTCAACATTTTTTAGCGTGGGTCACATGCTGATAAAATTCGTTTAAAGTTTAGACCTGTTAAAATTTAAAACTTATTGCTTTATGGGTTCGTGAATCATCTGATTCTTTAATATTTGTTGGTCTCTTAGAAGTTTTAATATTTGAATTTTATGTCTTTGCTTTACCTCACGATATGAAAGTATGTTAATTTATTAGGCAGAAAGCTTATATACAATATGTTGGGAAATTTAGACCCTAGTTGATAGAATTAACAAATTTTAAACCCAATTTGTTAATTAGATTTATTATGAATAAACTTTGTTAAAACAAACTAACATCAATATCATGTCAAAATCATGCAGCGGAAAAGTAAATAAGACAAGATATGATAACCCAGGAAAACCAATGAAATAAACTAGTTTCACAGTAAAAAAAACCTGGGGGGAAACCTTCCCGAAAAGCAATCCACTATAGTAAAGAGAAGTTTCAGATCTAGTACAAAACTTTTGTCCCTAGACTCTACAATTCCCGTAGATAAATTTACAGTAGAAACCTTCTACCACTTCAGAACCTCTGAACTCTTCAATATATGAACGCCGCCCTTTTTGCACGGATCCCAGTATGTGACTAACCAATGATGCACGACTTCTAGTACGTGACTAACTCACCAACTTGAAGAAGATATTGGCTGCAAAGTTCTTCACTTTATCAACAATGAAGATCAAGAAGCACTTGGTTACAAAATCCTAAGGCGCAAAGATGCAGTAGCTTCTTTTAGAGAGAATAAGGTATCGGTCACTTTTTGCATGTGTTTTCCTTATATTTTCTTATGTAACGACCTTTAAAATAAACCTTATATATGTCTAAGGTTGTGAGAAAAGAAACCCTACACATACATGTCAGCATGGGCCGAAAATTAGATTTGAAAATTCTGATTTCGTAATTCTCGATAGATAGTATTTGTCAAGTAGCTGTCGAGACCTCGATAAATAGTATCTGTCGAGCAGCAGTCGAGATTCATTAAACTTCGATAGATACTATCTGTCGAGCAGCTGTCGAGACCTTGATAGATAGCTATCTGTCAAGAATCTGTCCAGTTTTAATGAACAACCCTTCTTCACTTGTTTCTTAGACAAATCTGCATGGTTTCAATACTAGACTTGAACTCTTATTCTTTGAAGTATTAAACACATTCTAGATCTACCCAATTACAAATAAAGTGCGCTTTGTCAAAGGATTAGCCAATTCTATATTTGACATATGTTTCTAACATAATTTACATATGTCCTAACACAATATATTAAGAGGAAGTATAACTTTCATTATTTCAACGTGGGCTCCTGCTTAACATTTTTTAGCGTGAGTCACATGCTGATAAGGTTCGTTTAAAGTTTAGACCCATTAAAATTTAAAACTTATTGCTTTATGGATTCGTGTATCATTTGATGCTTTAATATTTTTTTTTTGGTCTTTCAAAAGTTTTAATATTTGAATTTTTGAGTTATTTTTTTATAGTATTTGAAACTATTTGAGAAATTTTTTGTAAACCATTGCTTGTTCAAGCAATGACTTTTTCATCAAATTGTAACAGAAATTGAAATCATATAAGAGCAAATCATGTAATAATGTAGTTTCTTAATCAATTTAAGATTTTATAAAATTATTTTAGTTTACCACACAAATAGGTAAGTTTTCATGCATAACACGGGTTAGTGACTAGTCTAATGTAACACAGTAGCATTGGTATTTGAGGGTATAAATAGCAGATTAAAAAAAAAAAAAAAAAAAAAAAAACCTTAATTGGGGACGAACTTGGAAATTAATATATGTGAAGGTTGTTATTGTACATTGATGTGATTTGAAGTCGAATTCGCTTTTGAGTTTTGGCGCCTCTGCGTGTTTGTAATTTTGTGGAACTTCCCGAAACTTCAGCCACTTTTTGCTAATTGGCATGCTAGCTTTTGCATTAAAACAACTAAAGTTACTTTTTGCATTGTCGAAACCATCATGGCAAAGCTACCATCATGGCAAAGCTCTGTATTAATAGAAGTTTTACGGTGATGTTAATGTAAATATCTATATATATATATAATAGCAGAAGCTGAGAGAAAATGAGTTCCTAGAATTAAGGAGATAATGACAAATAGGATAAATCCCTATCCAAAATTCAGACACGTTACACTTTAAAAAGCGATACATTATATTCTTCCACAACGCTATAACACCGTTTAAAAGCAATAAATTATAATTTTTAATTACGTTAAATACTGTTTGAAGCCGTCTTGGTATAAAAGAAAACTAACCGCTTAAGACAAAGAAAAGAAAAGAAAGATTGCTACACGGAGAAAGGAGAAAGAGAGACCGAGGGAAAAGTGAGACAGAAAAATAGAGAGGCAGAGAACGGAGAAGGAGAGAGAGATCGAGAGATCAAAAAATGTAGTTTGCAATCAAGAATGAAAAGATGTCTCTCACTTCCTGTCAGATTTTCTGCCATCACCGTAAGCGTCCACTCGCTACCCGACCATCGGAATCGCTACTGGTAAGTTCTGTTTTAAATTTAAAAATTTAGGGTTTTGGGTTTTTATTTGGAGAATCAATTGGGTGTTAATTATGATTTAGATTGGTATTTTGGGTCAGATTTGGTTTTGATTAAGGGATACGAAGATAGAGGAACCAAGCAGAGTTCGTAGCGATAAAGAGAAAGGGAAGGAGACAAAAAAAAATGTTTGCGGCACAGTGGAGATTCGACTGAAACTGAAAGGTCAAGAAGGATTCCCCAAATTTTCTTTTGTTGGATTTATATTTTGGGTTAGAATCCAATCCTACTTTTAATTTTGATTTTAGGTTTTTGAATGTTTTGGTAGATATTTAGATTCCAAAAACAGCGATTGATAGAGATCATAAGGCAGAGAGAGAGAGAAACATTTGAGGACTGCCATTACCGCCATTCTGGCCTTCCACAATCATGATTCATCCGGTCTCTCGCTGACTTGCTATCAGTAAGTTTCGATTTTGTAAAACATTTTTTACTTTTTGAGAAAGAAATTGGCGTTAAATATTATTTAGGCTTGGGATTGTTTTTGCTATACGTATTTGGCTGAGATTAAGGTATTTTGATTATTTTGCTTTGATTGTTTTTGTTTAAACCTTATGACTGACAACCTTTTGCTGTTTACATATAAAGAAACCGAAAGAATCAACATTAAGAGAAAGTTGGTAACTGTAAGTCACGCACAAAGACGAAGAGATGGACAGCGAGAAAGAGGAAACAGAGTATTCCCACCCATTGGCAGGTAAAGCTTTTAAATAAAAATAACAAATTTGGCTTTAAAGTCTAGAATTTGGGTTGGAATCCGTTTGAACTAAAGTCTTTTGGTTAGAATCAAATAGTTGCTTTAAGAGATTTATTTTATTTTGGGTATTTGTGTTAGCTTTAATTTTGTTTAGGGTATTTGTTTTTATAAATCATCAATTGACTCAAATTTAAACTTCGCTTTTAAGATAATGTGGTGTTGAAGAACTCGCGTGGCTAACATGTTTTATTCTTTACAAATTCTCATCACAGTTTAAAAAAAATCATGTGGGTTGCATGTTTTGTTCATTAAAAATGATACTGCAGTCCCATGATTTTTCCTATATTTGCTAGGGATTGACAAGCGATATTTTAATTAGTTCATGCATGTGATTTGTATAGTGTATATTAGGTTATAGTACCTTGGTATCTACAGGAAGGAATAGCTCATGAGATTAATGTTCATAATTTTCCTACTTTTTTTTTTTTTTAACTTCTTTTATCTTTATGTTTATTGCCTAAATGGTTTCCTTCTTTTGTTGCTGCCAAACCCACATGAAGAAACCATGTTTGAATGAGACATCTATAATTGATGAATTTTCACCCTGCCAATCCTGTTTTGAATGTACCTATTATATGATTTATATCATTATCATATAAAATATGAGTGGGGTGGGGGGTTAAATTGTGCTGCTTCTTCTTTGCTAATTGCTTACTATAAGTTTATACCACATGCATGTTTGAGTCTAGGAAAATCCTTATCCTTTGTTCTGTGTTTTAGGACTATGCATGATTTGTTGTTCTGTTTGAATTTTTTATTAGTTTTTTTTTTTTTTTTTTTTGAGGGAAGAGACGAATTTTTTATTAGTTATGTACACAATGCAAGTTAATTTAATTTCTTTGTTTGACTTGATTTCATGTGTTATAATTCAGGTCCTCAGACCCACCTTATTAACCAATATTATTGACAAAGTTATATTATAATGAAAGATTTTTGTTATGTTCCTTTTCTCCCCCTACTTGGATCAAGCCACATTGGTTTTTGGTGGACTTAGGAAGAATTTTGTTATATTAAATGGGCACAAAAAAACTAGGATGTGTACAAATTTTTTTTGAACAAACTTACATTGGAGAGTTGGAATTGACCATGAAAGGAGACCCATTTCTTGGTCTCTCTCTCTGACTCCTTAGTATATGGCATCTAGACTCACTATTTAGTCTGGTTTTTCTTCCCTTCTTCTTCTTTTTCTTCTTCTTCTTCTTCTTCGTCCTTATTTCTTTGTCCCTTTTACAGTTTTTTACTTATGAATCTCTAAGTCGAAGGTTTCTTTGTTCACGTTACAATTTGCTGGATTGCTCCAACTCCACGTGTGGCTCACGTGTTCTAGCCACTAGCTATCACCCACTTCAATATATTTACTATTTTATTTGTTAATTTTACCATTTCATTAGTGTTTTTAGGACTTTAACATTTCATTCGTTTTTTTCCAGTTTCCAAAAAGTGAATTTGACACTTGATGTGGTTTCTTTGTTTGCTAGCAAAACACTTCTTGGTATTTATATCATCAATTTTTGCTCTGTACTCCACTAATTATTTTTTGGAACCAACTTATTTTTACCCCCTCCTATTACTAAAATAATTTTAATTATTGATAGATTTTGTAGCTATCTGAATTCTGGGCTGTACATGAACCACTAACAAATGCAGAATCAAGGTTTGATTAGTCGTGGTCCAAACCTTCATTTTTCAGATTTAAATTTCCACTGAACTGCTGCATTACCTTTTACAATTCAACCCATATTTTCAACGTTTTCTTAGGCTTCTCGTTTGCAGTATTTCTTTCATCTTTCTCTACTGCAATTTAAAATTGCTATGCCTTTTTTTTTTTTTTTTTGAGCAATCGGAAATAATGGCTGCAATTATATGGACTGCCCTCTTTGCATTTTCACTAAGAATAGTGAACACCAGTTACACGTCACACGCATGATACAATGCACTTGAAATTCCACTAGACATGAATTGGATCTTACCTTCTATTGTAGGACTTTAAAAGTAGGAAGTAAGGCGCTGTGGACTCTACATCGGGACTTCCTCAAGCTGACTCCCAAAGCTTGTTGAGGCTAGCTCAGTCGATGATAGCCTCCGACGGTGCAGGTAGTGACTTTATCGGCACCGATGAGCCCGATAATGAGATTCTCGGCTCCGATGAATCTGATACAGCTTTTCTCAGCTCCGATGAGTCAGCAAACACCTCCAACGGTGAAGAGAAATTGCACCAAGACATTCGTTTGATACTTCAGGAGAATTCCGGCAATGTTAGCAAGAAATGGGGGAACTCAGATCAGTGGGTGCTTGAACTTCGAGATGGAAGAAGAGTGGCGGTTCCGATTCAAATTTCTCTGCCTCCAAGTGAAGTCACAGAGGTATTGGAAGAGCAAACCCAATTGGCCTTGGTCCCCTTGAAGTGTTCAGATGTTGTGGAGGTGTCATCAGCCCAAGTTGATGAGAATGAAGTACTTGTGGAGGATTGGGTCTCAGACACTTCAGAGTCTTCTGAGCTACCTAATGTAGAGGGTTTGTCGCCTCTAAGTGTGGAACCACTGGCCTTTTCTCTACCTTTGGCAATGGAAGGGCAAGAAGTGTTGGGTCTGGAGAATCCAGTGAGGGGAGAAGCTTACTCTGAGTGGGTCCAAAGCAGATTTAAAGGGTTTGATAAGTTCCTGGGCACGTCCCTAAAAGGTTTGGAAAATCAAGCAACCACCTTTTTATTGGCTGTTGAGGCTGAATTACACCGTAGGGCTGTTTTGGAAAAAAAAGCACGTGATTTGAAGAGTTCTGGAGTGAAAGGTATTAGAGAGCTGAAGGGTCTATTCAGCTCGATTAATTATGGTTCTACTTCAACTAGGCGCAGTGGTATTAATAGGGAGCGGGCTCTCTCTGTTCCTAAATGAATCTGAAGATGATTTCTTGGAATGTCAGAGGATTGAATGAGGCTGGGAAGAGACTTCAGATTCGTAATTTGTTGCGTGCATGGAGACCTGATATTGTCTGTTTGCAGGAGACTAAACTTGAATGGATTACTAGAGGAGTAGTCAGAAGTATATGAAGTTGTCCATATATAGACTGGTTGTACTTGGGTTCAGAAGGTGCTTCTGGAGGTATTGTATTGATGTGGGATCGGAGGGTAGTGGAAAAGGTGGAAGAAGCAGTAGGGCGTTTTTCTGTTTCATGCAGATTTAAAAACATAGGCGATCAATTTGAGTGGGCTTTTACAGGTTTATATGGGCCAAATTCGAACAAGAGGCGTAGGAAGATGTGGGAGGAACTGACAGGGCTGATTAGTTGGTGGGATGTGCCATGGTGCCTAGGAGGTGACTTTAATATAATTCGTTTTCCATCGGAGAGATTAGGGGCTACAACTAGTACTCGGGCTATGTATGAATTTTCGGATTTTATCTCTCTTCATGGGCTGATGGATATACCCATGGAAGGAGGCCTTTATACTTGGTCCAACAATTCCTCTGCCTCTAGAATTGACCGGTTTCTTTTCTCTCCACTTTTGGCGGATCATTTCACTCTATTTGCTCAGAGAAGGTTGTCTAAGATACTTTCAGACCACTACCCAATTCTGCTGGAAGGGGGGAGTCATCGGAGAGGTAGAACTCCTTTTCGTTTTGAAAATATGTGGTTGAAGGCAGAAAATTTTGTGGATAAAGTGAAAAGTTGGTGGGCATCCTATTTGTTTCAAGGCAATCCGAGTTTTATACTAGCTAAGAAGTTGGCAGCCTTGAAGTTGGACCTAAAAAAATGGAATGAAACGGAGTTTGGCAATGTCACTTTAAAGAAACAGTTGTTATGGAACAAATTGAATGACTTGGATGTTAGAGAGGAGACTCAACCTTTAATAGCTGAGGAGAAGTTAGAACAAGTTAATCTCCGTACCGAGATTGAAAAGCTTACTCTTTTAGAAGAAATTAGTTGGAGGCAGAAGTCTAGGATGCTACACTTGAGGGAGGGGGATGCAAGTACAAAATTTTTTCATAGAATGGCTAATTCCAATCGAAGAAATAATGGTATTGAGAGCCTTATGGTTGATGGAACCTTGTCTTCTGATCAAGGTATGATTGCTGATTGTATTACTCAATTCTTTATGAATTTATACTCGGAGCAGCAAGTTGTTCGACCTTTTCCAGAAGTCTTGGTATTTCCTAGGATATCCGGTGATAATGCTGATTGGTTAGATAGACCCTTTGAGGAGGCAGAAATTTTTGATGTCATACAGAATTTTAATGGTGACAAAGCTCCTGGACCTGATGGGTTTCCAATGGCCTTCTTCCAAGCATGTTGGGGTATTCTCAAAACTGATATTGTGGCTGTATTTCACCATTTTTTTGCCAAAGGTCAGTTTGAGAAAAGCTTAAATGCAACGTTCATCACTCTTATCCCTAAAAAAAATCCAGCAATTGAAGTCAAGGATTTTCGCCCCATTAGTCTTGTTGGGGGGGTTTATAAAATCATTGCTAAGGTCTTAGCCACCAGACTTCGCACGGTCATGGAAGATATAATTTCTCCTTCTCAAAATGCATTTGTGAGGAACAGGCAGATTCTTGACCCTGTGCTTATTGCTAATGAATGCCTCGACAGTAGAGTGAAAACTGGTTTGCCAGGGATACTTTGCAAATTAGATGTTGAGAAGGCTTTTGATCATGTCAACTGGGGTTTTCTTATGCAGTTACTAGAACGGAGTGGGTTCTCTGCTAAATGGAGGCAGTGGATTTTCTTTTGTATATCTACTGTTCGATTCTCTATATTGATAAATGGCACTCCTTGTGGGTTTTTTGAGAGCTCCAGGGGGTTGAGACAAGGTGACCCATTGTCCCCTTTGTTGTTTGTCTTGGTGATGGAAGCCCTTGGGAGAATGTTGGATAAGGCTGTCCATGATGGTCGCATGTCAGGTTTTGATGTGGGTCGTTTAGAGGGAAGATCTTTGGAGGTGTCCCATTTGCTCTTTGCGGACGACACTTTAATTTTTTGTGATGCTGATTTGGATCAGGTTTTGATTCTCCGTATGATTCTCATTTGGTTTGAGGCGGTTTCTGGTATGAAGATAAATTTGGGCAAGTCAGAGCTGGTTCCTATTGGTATGGTGCATAATCTTGACTTATTGTTGAATGTCCTTGGTTGTAAACAAGGTACCCTTCCAATGAAATATTTAGGCCTTCCTTTGGGAGCTAAATGTAAGGATAAATCAATTTGGAACCCAATTCTGGAGAAGATAGAACGGAGATTAGCAGGATGGAAACGTTTGTACTTATCCAAGGGAGGTAGAGTCACTTTAATTAAAAGCACTCTATCTAACTTGCCCACATATTTTCTATCTTTATTTCCTATTCCTGTTTCTGTGGCTAACAGAATTGAGAAACTTCAGAGGGATTTCTTATGGGGTGGCATTGGTGATGAACCAAAATTCCATTTGGTCAAATGGGCTACTGTTTGCACTTCCATTGCTTCAGGTGGTTTAGGGATAAGAAAGGTAAGACTTTTTAATGAAGCTCTACTTGGGAAGTGGCTATGGAGATTTGGGATGGAGAGGGCTGCTCTTTGGAGGCAAGTGATAGCTGTGAAATATGGTTGTGAATGGGGAAGTTGGTGTACTAGGCCTACTAACGGTCCATATGGTGTTGGCTTGTGGAAAAATATTAGTCGGGGATGGCCTACTTTCTCTCGACACATTCTATATGAGATTGGGGATGGGTCTAGGGTGAAATTTTGGCAAGACCGTTGGTGTGGTGAAACTTCTCTTGCAGTCAGCTATCCTGAATTGTTTAGATTCTGCCGAGATCAAGAGGTTAGTGTGGCAGAGGTTATGAAGTTTGATAACGGAATCCTGTTTTGGAATGTAAGTTTCTTTAGGGGTGTGCATGCTCGGGAACTAGAGGCACTAGACAGTTTCATGGATACCATATATGGTGTGTCGGTTAGAGGGCTTGGTGAGGATAAAATGTGCTGGAAATCTGTTAGAGAGAAGGGCTTCACAGTTAGGGATTATTACAATCTCTTAGTGGGCCCTAATGACTATTGTTTTCCTTGGAAAAGCATTTGGAAGCAGAAGATTCCTTCTCGAGTAGCTTTCTTTGTTTGGACTGTTGCTTTAGGGAAATGCTTAACGATTGACAATTTACGAAGAAGGAAGGTTTGGATATTAGACTGGTGCTACATGTGCAAGTGTAATGGGGAATCGGTTGATCATCTTTTTCTTCATTGTCCGGTTGCAATGGATATGTGGGCCATGGTGTTCGGGTTGTTTGGAGTGAGTTGGGTTATGCCGCAATATGTAGTGGGGCTTCTAGCATGTTGGCAAGGCAGTTTTGGCCGTCATCGAAATGGGTATATATGGCTTATGGTTCCCCATTGCTTATTGTGGTGCCTTTGGAGGGAGAGAAATAGTCGGTGCTTTGAAGATAAGGAGAGATCCATATCAGATTTGAAGCAATTTTTCTTTAGAACATTAATGGATTGGTTGGCTGCTTTGCGGAACCAATCCTTTCCTTCCTTTCTTGATTTCTTAGATTCTTGTAATTTTTGTTCTTGATTGTTTGAACCCTTGTACACTCCCTGTGTACTAGGGTGTTCCATTTTTTGAGATCAATAAACTTTTACTTATCAAAAAAAAAAAGTAGGAAGTAAGGCTACAACATTTGATGCAACATGAAAAATAGTTTGCAATATCTGTTCTAATGGTTAAGAGATGTCATTTTTTGGTTTCACATGTTGTGCAAACCAAAAACCAGCTCAGCTAGATGTTGCATAGATCACTATTATCCATAGAAACATCATGCCAAGTTAAATTATATTAAAGGGAGTAGATATAGAGTCCAAAGAGAATAATTGCACAGATCACTATTACCCATAGAAATCCTTGGGTAAAGTATAAGCGAAAACCAGATTTCGCTTATACTTGAGCTCATTACATTTTCTGTTTTAGAGCATTTTGGTTTCTTAAGTTATATTTAAACTTAATTAATCTGTGCCTTGCTACTTTGTGTTTTGTCAGTTGGGCATGTAATATAGATGTGGTTTTGATCTTTGCAATATGTGTTGAGCATGAGAGTTATATCATTTTTGTGAAATGAAAGTTATGTTTTTCTCACCTCTAAGTTTAACTATTTGATCGTCTGGGTGTTTCTTTTAAATATTATTAGATATTATTCTCATATACTTTAAATGAAAACATGACAAATGTTAATGCCTAATTGATTAAAAAAATTTGTAGGTAACTATTGACTGTCATTCACATGGGCAACAAAGCTCTACATCAACTTTGACATTCCAAAAGTCACAAAGGAAATTATGCCAAAAGGACCTCCTAAAGGATTGGATGGATAACTTTCTTACATAATAGAAAAATAGTTGCTAAAATAGAAGACTTGGATGCATAAAAAATGTTTAAGAATTATGCACCAAGTTCTATTCTTCATACCCTTTTCTTATTTACTTAGTTTTCTGTTTTATTTCAGATTATGAGAGATTTAAATTTCTGTATTTAAGCTATGGTTTAGTAATCTAACCATCCTAAGATTCTTATATCAACATGAATTTAAGTTTTGTAATATATGTGATTCTAATTTTGAACTCAGTTATAATTGTAGATTGTAATTCATTTGTCTCTGTTAGATTGCCGCACTATTTAGTGCAGCCTTATTTTGGGAATACAAGATTGATGAAAATTGAGAATGCTGAGTATGCATTTTTATAGGTGCTACATTAAAAAGCTTCTAATTTCAAGAAATGAATCTGAGTCCTAATTTCAAGTATTGAGCTTGATTGTTGACCTTTTAGGTTTATATTATACAAATAACAACTAAAGGCCATGAACAAGGCAAATATTTGGAGTTGAGAAAATCAAAATGCAAACCATTACGAGAGATTGCCAACTTTTGGAAAACTAAATATCAGGAAACCTATTAATCTATTGTGCTTGGTCTTACTTTTTTCCTTTTTTGAAGTTCAAGTTGTTCAAGTATTAGGAAAGTTGTTAATCTGTTAAATAAATAAAAGGGAATAGCATAATGTTAACATATATACAATTTTATCACAGATAGATCAAATTAATTGGTGACATGCAAAGCCAAGATTGTTAATGATAACAACATATGGGGTATTAATTTTGCATGTCTTACATGCAACATAAAGGTCAAACCTATCAAAGGAGTTTTATGGTGTGAGTGATGTAAAGGTGAGCCTAAACTATAAAATGATCCCGCGCATTGCGCGGGTTAAACGCTAGTTTCCTTAATGACTGTGGTTTGTTCAGTACCCAACTGCACTTTCTAAGGTTGTCTCTTTGCATCTCTCCATTGATAGTGCTTCAGATTTCGCAGAGAAAAGGCTCATTTAGTAAGAGATTTTTAGTAATATTGTTGTTGTTTTATGAAAATATGTGTAAGTAAAAAAGTGTGTAGAAATTCGTATAATGTTGTTTAAATATTGAAAACTGTTATTTAAACAATGGTTATTAAACAACGGCAACAAACACCCCAGGTGCCATTGTTTTATTTATTTATTTATTTTAATATATTTAATAATTCGATACTTGGGGACAAAATAATTTGAATTATCTCAGTTCAATACATTAAGATGTTCTAATTAGTTAAGTTATATGACTATTGACATTATGTACACCATAGTTGATTAAGTACCAATTGGGTTATGAATAATGTGAAACAAAAATAAAATGATAAATTATTAAAACAATCAAAATTATTTGGAGAGAGAGGTGTTAGACTTCTTTTTCCATCCTATTAAAGACTATATAACTTTTTTTTAGAAACAAACTAACTGTTAAATATACACACATTTAATTACACTCTCTCATCAAGCTCAACCACATTACTTAAGAGATGCTTGGATTTGTCATTTGCATGTTGCAATAGCAAACTGAGGTAGGAAACAATACTTCACGTGCACCATAATCATAGTCCTAGATTCGTCCAACGACCTAACAATTCATCATACAATGTACTAATTTTATTTAATTAATATTGGCTCAAAATTACAAAATTAGTGCGTTGTACATTTACATTCATTTTGGAAATCAATATAAATCTGGATACCATAGTACATATATATGCACGACCTTAGATTCATGACAATAAATATTCACTATAAAAATGCTTAATTTTCATTATAAAAATTAATAAATACATAACCCAAATACGTCTAAATACACAAATATTTCTTCCGAAATAGGTTTAAAGCTTATGCTTATGATTTCTTTATTTCAATTGATAACTTTGTTAAAAAAACAAAAAACAAAAAAACAGGGCCATTACTTTATGCAAATCCATTCCCACCAAACCTTGTACTAGGAGCCATAAAAAGAAAGAGAGATAGAAGAAGCTGAACCATCAAATGTTACGTTATAACTAAAATTCATTTTTATCAGTTTACTTATCGGTATAGTTTTCAAATTGCCAATGTATGTTTGAATAAGTTGGTAAAATCCAACTTATTTTTGTACAAGGAACAAATCCCACAGTTAAAGTCTTTGCTAAATGATCTTTACTATTTTAGCTTGTCATGAGGAGATATTTTAGAAAGTAAAAAAAAGTAAAAAACACTAACGTACACAAACACAAGCTGAACATAGCCTTTTCAATTGCTGTTACTTGATCAAGAGGTCATACCATATTATATGGTCCATATATACCCATTTTAAGATTTATATTCTGAAAAGAAAGTTTTAACTTTTAAGTTAAAAAAACCAGAGAAATTAATATTGAGTAACAAATAAGTATAATATAGGATTTACAAATATGCTATTTTCAAAACAAAATTAGTTGTTGGGTGTTGGCTCCAACAAGAAAAACATATTATTTTCTAAAATCACCTCACCTCACAAAAATCCTTATTACTTACAGTCAAAGACTTCCAAATTTACAATAATGTCTTGTTGAAATCTTTACATCTAAACAATCCAAAACATGGGAAACAAAAAGAATTAAAGAAATGATAATTTAAAAAAAAAAAAAAAACCATAGAGTTTTGGGAATATTTTATTAAATCTTAAATTTTCAAAATGTTTTATTTCTTCAATACCGAATTTTTTTCATTTAAACCTCAAAATTTCTAAAAGCATTTTATTTAAACTTTATAGTTTCATATAGGTTTTTTTTTTTTTTTTTTTTAAATACAAATAAATGTTAATATTTTGGATAGGTTTCATTAAAATTTCTATAATGGATCCAATTATGTTGTGTTCATAACAATTTCACAATATTTTTACAAGAAATTCTAAACAACAAGTTTTTATTGGTAGTCTTAACATGAGTCCACTACTTAATTTTTTTTTTTTACCCACTAGAAATTGTTGTGAATATATAGTGAAATTATTATGAAATTGTTGTGAATATATAGTGAAATTGTTATGAAAATAAAGTGATAAAAGTTTTAAATGAAGTATTTTTAAATATCCTGAGGTTTAAATGAGAATTTTCAGAATTTAGTTTAAAAAAATTTATCAATATCTATTTTTTTTTTCTTTTTAAGGGGAAAAAAAAAAAAAAACCTGTGGCAATAAACTAGCGCAATAGCACGAGCAGTAAGTGACACCCAGACACAGAGAGCTACGAAGGCGGTTCTCTCGGTTCTTACTTCTCACTTTACTCTCACGATCTGATCTAAGATCTCCAAAATCTGAACTAATTAAAACTAATTAAACAGCACTACCAAACTCAGAACAAAGATTGTTAGACATCAATCAATAAACTGTTTTATTACTACAGAGATTGAGAGAATTAAAATCGATGAAAAGACATTTTGGTAAATTTTTAGAGTTAGACAGAGGGCCCCTCAAAACTGCAAACCAAGTGGGACCCATCGATCCGTGACCTCTGTCTTCCCATGTCTCTTCTTCAGTACACAATAAAACACAACTCTCTCTCTTTTTAGAATGAGTCTTCTTTCTTATTTTGTTTGAATTTCACTCCAATCACTTTGAAACCACCGCAACCAAACACCCCCAAATCCGACACCGCCTGCTATAATTTGAATGGAAGAAGAGAGTGATTGAAAATTTTTTCATTTTTTTTTTTGAGGAGTAGAGGAAAAGTTAACAGCGTGAGAGAGTTTTGGAATGGCTTCCAGTTATAGAAATGGTTACAGGGGGAGTAGTAGTGGTAGCATGAAGGTGGATCGGCCGGTACCGTCGTCAAACCTCAAAGCGTCGTCGTTTAAATCCAGACCTTCTGCGGGATCCGCTCTCCGACGTAGCAGCCCCGCCTCTCTGACCGCCCTCGACGACGGAGGTCAGTTCAGTTCCCTTTACTTTCTCTCTATTGTTCCGATTGTTTATTGTAGTATAATTCGTAACTGTATTTGCATTTTTATGTGAATGCGATTCCGTGACACTTTTTAGCGTTTGAGATTTTGGTTTTGCTAGGATATTAAAGAGACTAAACAAACCAAAAAAAAAAAAAAAAAAAAAAAAACCTAGTTTATGGCTTAATTTGTGGATATAGCTCCGATTAGAGAGTGTGTGTGTATGTGTTCTAGAGTAGAGTGCATTTTCTAGGCAATGTCACTGAGCTACTACAAGGCTCTTTGGCGTTTTTTGCTCTTAGTTTTTATTGAAGAACATTTAATAATTTTGAGCTGCATTCTTGCACTTAGACCTTGGTTCAGGTTGTAATTGTGTAAATGTAGCTGCATTGACATACATAGATATGTTTACGTGCTGGACTTTGTTGTTATGTTGTGTTTTTGTGTTGTTTCCGACAGTACCTGGAAGAGTTCGAGTGGCTGTAAGATTGAGACCACGAAATGCAGAGGAATTGGTGGCGGATGCAGATTTTGCTGATTGTGTTGAAGTGCAGCCAGAGGTGCTCCTAAAGTCATTCTAGTTACAATTTGTAAATTCTACAATGTGACTTTTATCCCCCTTTTTAATTTTTTGCGAGCTCTGTTGTATTTTATAGCTTAGTTGTTGTTGTGGTGCCATTGGTCGTTTTGGTTTGCTCTTACTCAGCTTAAAAGGTTGAAACTCCGGAAAAACAATTGGGATTCAGACACTTACGAATTTGATGAGGTGCTTACCGAATTTGCATCGCAGAAGCGTGTCTATGAAGTTGTTGCTAAGCCTGTTGTAGAGGTATGTTGTTTTTGGTGTATATTTTTTTTTAGAGTGACTTCCTTACTTAAAGCTGTTTTTATTTTGGTAGTAATAGCTGATTCACGTGCCCCTAATCTTGTAGTTCTATTACTTTATTACTAGAAACTATTCACTATGTTTCTTTAAGTTAAGTTTTATGAATCAAATCTCCTGTCATATGTCGCTACTATCATATCTCAGATTCTATCCAGCAATCTAAATTTGCCCTTTGCTTTTGTAGAGTGTTCTAGATGGTTACAATGGGACTGTGATGGCTTATGGTCAGACTGGTACTGGGAAAACTTTTACTCTTGGACGAATAGGAGAGGAAGATACATCTGATCGTGGAATTATGGTTCGTTCAATGGAGGATATTTTTGCAGATATTTCTCCAGAGACTGATTCTATATCAGTCTCGTATTTGCAGGTCATGCATACTTATTCGCCATTGATGTTCATATAAAAAACTTTTTTTCAGATTTCGATCTTTAATCTTTGTCTTTTCTGGTTCCATCTGGGATATTTTAATCTTTACAAATTGTCTGAAATTGTTATTCTCAACAAAATTGTGTAGCTTTATATGGAGACTCTGCAAGATCTGCTTGATCCTGCAAACGATAACATTCCTATTGTGGAAGATCCAAAAACTGGCGATGTTTCAGTACCAGGGGCTACTCTTGTAGAAATCAGGGACCAGCAGAGTTTTGTGGAGCTGCTAAGAATAGGGGAAGCTCATCGAATTGCTGCTAACACAAAGTTGAATACTGAGTCTTCTCGTAGTCATGCTATTCTGATGGTGAATAATTGGCTGTCTATTACATGATCATCTTTTTAATATTAGCTTAAATATTTTTTATGCTCTTGCATCAACATTTCATAATGTCTAGTTGGTAATTCTTCACATTGTTCCGTATTAAATAACAGAAATCTTGATATATTTAAGTTCCTTAGTGCAGGTACATGTTAGAAGGTCTGTCACGGGAAGAGAAGATATAATTTCCAGTGAAAATGGAGATCCCTCTCACTTGGCCAAACCCTTTAAGCCACTTGTTCGAAAAAGCAAGCTTGTTGTAGTAGATCTGGCTGGTTCAGAGCGTGTCCATAAGTCAGGTATATACCCCAACTTATGACCTCTTTCAATGGTACACTTCACATTTATATGTTTATAAAACTTTTAAGTTCGTCAGCAATTGCTTCTCCATATTTGGCATGTTTTGCATGTGTGTACCACACACAAAAGGGGGGTTATGCTTTACATTTACATGGCTTTTGAGGAATTTGATTTGTTTTGATTCTAATGCTCTTTTTTGTGAGTTAAATTCCACAGTTATATTAACACATCTTTCTTCCTTTACTGGCAGGAAGTGAGGGACATATGTTAGAGGAAGCCAAGTCTATCAATCTCTCTCTTAGTGCATTAGGGAAGTGCATAAATGCTCTAGCTGAGAATAGTGCTCATGTTCCAGTTCGTGATTCAAAGCTTACAAGGTTGCTTAGGGATTCATTTGGAGGTGAGACATCTTTCATCTAAATGTGTTCATGTTCAATCTTAGCCATGTGCTCAGGTTTCTTTGTTCAAAGTTGATGGCAAACTAGCATGATTCGCATGTGTACATGTCCAATCATACTGATTTAGTGTACATTATGGTTTGGGTAGTTATTATATTCCTAGCCGTCTCTGACTTAGATGCCAATCATTATGTTCATTCCCAAGTAGTTCTTTCTACTTGTTTTTCCAACACATGGAAGTTAGTCATAGTTTTGTATATAGTATTTTTCTATATGTTTTTCTTCAGATTGGTGATTGGTTATTGTTTCACAGGCACTGCAAGGACGTCATTAATTGTGACTATTGGCCCATCCCCACGCCATCGAGGAGAGACTGCAAGTACCATACAGTTTGGACAAAGGGTTAGTGCTGTCTATTTTTCTGTAAAGGGCTTTAAAGATTTTGCTCCAAAATGTCTAATATTTGTCATCTACTCAAGGTCATTTATAAATTATTACATGCAGATCTACGCGTTATGCTATGATTGTTTTAGATAGGCACTTCTACTAATTGTTATTATCTAGTATTCATGTATCAATAGATCCTTTCGAACCTTTTCTTTTTCATTTTTCCCCTTATCTTTCTTTACAGTTGTTCATTATTATTAACCATGCCTAGTGTTATCTTTAATATAAATGGAATCTTTGTTGGTAGTTCATACTAAATAAGTACATGAGTAATTATTAGATGTGTCATATATCACAGGCAATGAAGGTGGAGAATATGTTGAAGATAAAGGAGGAGTTTGATTATAAAAGTTTGTCTAGAAGGCTTGAAGTACAAGTGGACAAACTCATTGTGGAAAATGAAAGGCAGCAGAAAGCTTTTGAGGATGAAGTTGAAAGAATAAACGTAGAAGCACAAAATCGAATCTCTGAGGTTGAAAGAAGCTTCACAGATGCATTAGAGGTTTATTTAACTATTTATCTGAATATCACACTTATCTGTTGTAAATTTTATCTATTTTGTTTCTCATATAAGTGTGTGTTTGGGTGTAAATCATGAAATGTGTTATAATATTTATGCATCAGGCTGGATAATAGTTGAGGGTTTTAATTCTAATAACTGTTCAAATGAATTGAAGAATGAAAGGTGCCAGCCCAACCTAACTGGGATTTTGGGGATCGACTCACAGCCTTGGTAGATGAAATTCAAGTGCTTGTGTTATTTCTTTGTTAATTCTTGTCATGCTGGGTTTATTCTTCATTTGGATCTCCCAAAGAACAAGAGAAAGTAAAAAAAAAAAAGGCGTAAAAAGCTCGTGAAAAGGAAGCCATATTAGAGAGTTATCCTTTCCCTTTTTATTTATAGTTGTAAGAATTCGTATCAGTTTTTTACTTATATACTTTTCAGCCATGCATTTAAGTATCTTTTTTTTTTTTTTTTTTTTGGGGTTGAGAAACACGCATTTAAGTATCTTGTTCTGTATTTTTGTTTGTTTTTCAGAAGGAGAGGCTAAAATGCCAGATGGATTATATGGAATCAGTCAAGCAACTGGAGGAGAAGTTGGTGTTGAATCAACAAAAGCATGATTGTGATGGCTTCACTGATGGTTTATGTAATGGACAGGTACTCCTTTCTGGAAACTTTTCTTGCCTCAATTGTTGGTCATTGGAGATTTTTGACCCAAAGATGCATGCTGATATTTGTCAACACTAATTTGTACCCATTTGTATATCTCGACTTTCTTTTGCATCTGTGGCTCTCTAGAATCTTTATTTGTGAATTTCAGAAGAAATTTTTGTCATAGCTTGGAGAGTGGCATAACAATTTATGTTGATGTGTTTAGCTCAAAGTTATAAATACCGTATCAGATTGGCCAATTTTTATCTTACCGGCTATGCAATTTTGGATTGTTTCAGCCTTTTTAGTAGATTTTGGGCAGGAACATGCTCTCTCTCTCTCTCTCTCTCTCTCTCTCCCCCTTCGGTTGTATTGCTGGTGCTTTCACAACAAACTACATGATGCCTTTGGATCGCCTCACATTTTCAAGAACATCTTCTTTGCTGCCATATTTTGGTGTGTGTGTGTATTTAGGATATATGCTTAGGTCTCTAGGGGAGGTGACTATGAAGAAGAAAATGTACTAAGAGAGGTTGGAATATTTAGGGTTTGTGGTTGTCATCAATTTGGGGGGTTAGCTTTACTATTGAATGGTGTTGTAGATTTGCCTTTGAAGTGTGGCTAGTGAAAGAGCTCCATGGCTTGGGTCTCTGGGAGTTGCATTTTTTATGAAACGGTCATGCACTGTTGTAGAAAATGCAGAGAGAGAAAGAGGGAAACAAATTGACCACCTTTGAAGCATCCAATTGTGCTTTCTTAGTGACAACCTAAATTGAAGCAGTAAATGGTTGAGTGCTTTTATTGAAATGTTAGGTCGCACTTTTAAATTCACCTGGTTTTAGAACTTTAATTATTTCCTAGATAGCTCTTTATTTTCCACATTTCATAGACCATAAACAACTGTAAGAGCATTAAAGTAACCGTCTGAAAATAGCAAATCAAGTGTATCGCCTTCAACTCACCTTTGATTACGCCTAGATCCAACCCCCACCCAGTGTGAACCCAACAAACCTGGACTTGAACTGCACCAATTTCACTAGAAAATCTTGTAGCTTATGACTATGCTGCCAAGAAATGTGTGTTGTGCTTCCTAAGACCCTGACAACCCATGCCATGGAGCTCCTCTGCTTGCTACGCTCTGTTGATGGAGGTTAAATATTACCCTCCACTGAGTCGATGATGACCACAAATAAGACTCACAAGATTCAACGAGAGGGCAAGAGAGAGAGAGAGAAACTTTGGGAAATTTTGAGTGATGTGGAAAGTAATATTTTCTCCACTGTTAGAGCTAATGGAGACCTTTGTTCAAAAAAATGTGTAAAAACTTAAAAGTTACATCATGCGTTTCCCAAGCCAATCTGAAATGACTTCTGGTACAGTATTTATAACTTGTTATGAACCGGATTTCTAACAAGTTGTTTTAATGGAATTTTAATTGAATCGGAGGTGATTAGCTTCCTAGAACTTGAGAATGAGAGATAAAATGGTTATTCTTCTGCTTGATTATTATTTATCTTTTAAACATATATAAATAGCCAACCTTTTGAAGATGAGATAACCTCACCGCAACTAATCTTAAATAATAGGAACCAACCCCAATCTGAATACCACCTAAAAGGAATGAAAATATCATCTGATACTTTATTAAATCCTAATCCTACTGCATAATTATTTAAACGCCAAATTGAAATTGCTAGGCTTAGGCGCTTAGCCATATCCCATGCTCGCCCCATGCATAGTTGATCCCTGTACTGTCTGAATTGGCTTCTTCATCGGACTCAAGTAACATAATTTTGGTTTTATCTTTCTAAGGTTCTATCCATTGGGTTTTTTTATCTTTTTCTTCTTCGGTTAACCTAGTTTACACGCTTTCCATGAAGATGAGTTTAAACGTGTGCATCTATGAGTTGATTGGAAGGTCTGATTAGAATGAGCTCTGTTCAATCTGCTTTCTAATTATAGGCATATTTCTTTGCTTTAATGGAGCTAGATGGCTCATTGCACCAGAATGAAGTTTTGATGGTCTGGTGTAATGGAAAATAATTTGGCATCAGTGCCCTAGTTGATGCAGTCATTCACTTTCTAAACACTAATTGGTTGACTTTCTTAAAATGATCATATTGTATTTTTATTTTGTTCATTATGCAGGGGTCTAGGCTTTCTGTTGCTGAGATAAACAACTTGCTTGAAAAGGAAACTAACCTAAGAAAAGCAGCTGAAGAGGAGGTAGAACATCTTAAAAGTCAACTTGGGCAACATTCACAGTTAGAGGTATGGTTTTTTACCTGGATTACAGAGTTCTTTTGTATTAGCATTCACTGGATTTGATCAACTTCTGGTATATAAGGGATTTTTTGGTATACTAGGCAGGTGGAGGTACAGAGGTTTTAAAGCTTCTTAAAATTATAGAAGATGAGGCTCATCAGAAGAAGAAACTTGAAGAAGAAACAATAATACTACGAAGTCAGTTGTTGCAATCAACTTTTGAAGCTGACCAGGTATTTGATTGTAGAAGTTAAGCTTACTCTTTTGGCTTGATTTAGATTCTGTTTGTGCTTAGAATTTGACATTGCCATCAAATATTTTTTTGGTGACTCCATTGTTGTGGTATTTGAGATTTTAACTGTCTGTATCCTAAAAAACACGATTGTTTCATGGTTTATATGAATCCAGGAGTTCTATAACAGGAGCTCACTAGAGTTGCTTGGATATCTGCTTGATGCTTGCTTAATTAAAATTCTTTTTGTTTTTGTGTGTTTGGGAGGGGGGTGGGGGTTGAGAAAAATATATATTGTACACAGTGCACGAAGCTCCCACTCTTGCTGGGTTTGAGAGAGGTGATTGGTAGTCAGTCTTACCCCAATTTTTCAAAGAGGCTGGTTGCTATACTCGAACCTGTGACTTGTCGCTTATGGTGGAAGACACTTGCAATTGCACCAAGGCCCACCTCTAAGTACCTATTTGTTTGAGAACCCCCTTGTTTAGAACTGTGAATGGTTTTGGTTATTAGTTATTTAATTCTTAAGAGTTAAGCTTTCTTGCCCCTCCTTAGCATTTTCTTTAGCATGCGTATTTTTGTAAATTTTAATACGCTTTCCTTCGGTTTTATTTGTATAGATGAGGAGATGTCTTGAAAGAAGCGGGCCTGGAAATGCATATACTGGTCTAGATTCTTCCATGTCTCCATTTAGGCATTCCCAATTCAAAGACTCTGGGAATGGACAGAAGGCATCAATTGCAACACTCTTTGAGCAAGGTAGTTGAAGAATTTATAAAATTAATATGATTTTACCTTATACAATTTTCATATTTCTTATGGGTTTTTTCCATCAATTAATTTTACAGTAGGATTGCAAAAGATCTTGGCACTACTTGAGTCGGAAGATGCCAATGTACGGATTCATGCTGTGAAAGTGGTGGCCAACCTAGCAGCTGAAGGTGGGTAATTTTTTTTTTCTTCAGTTCTCTTTGGCTTTGTTAATAAGATATTTGCTTCTGTGTACCATCTGTTTTCTTTTGTGTAACTAACGTCGTCTAGATTGAATGGTTGTGTTTACAACAATAACAACAACAAAGCCTTAGTCCCTAGACACTGATTGGTTTTGTTTCTGATGAAGTTTTACTTGTAGAACTAACTTAAGATGTGGTCTATTCTGTTGTGATCTTTACTTCATGTTGTTGAACTTAATTAAAGGTGTCTTGTGGCGGTGAACTGGTAATTAGTTTAGTTGTGGAAAAGTCTAGTTGCCCTTTGTTTAGGTTTTTTTGCTGGTGACAAAAAAGGAGAATAGATTCTGTGTGAGGTTCAGTGGAGGAGAATGTTTGCCCCTAGATATTATTTTTGTAGTTATTGGTCTATTAAGTGAAGGCATAGTCCTATTTTTGTGTGGTACTAAAGTTGTCATCCATTTTTTAAGATTATTTTTTCTTGATCACTATCATTTAATAGTAAGGGTAATGCGTGCAAATAAAGTTTCAGCCACTTGTTTATTTATAATAGTATTTGGAGTAAATAAATGAAGCCAAAGATGAATATTTCTTGTATGACACATTATCTCCACTGTATCTATTGTATATTATGATACATAGAATTTATAGGTTGCACCTGGATTTGTGGATTTCAAATAAAGGGTTTTGAAGAATAATTGCCATATAGATTGCTTGATATGATTTGTAACAACAAATAAGGATTTTGCTCAATAAAATTGCTTGTGTTTTGAATTTGAAATAACATCTTACACCTAATTATTTCAAACCCACATCTTAATAATGCATAAATCCATCCATGAATTTCATTAATAAAATATATTTGTACTTTTCTTACTTTATTCAAGTCATTTAAACTAAAAACTGAATTCCAAATTATTCTCTTCAAAAGTTGAAATACTTTCATTAAAATGAACCAATAAGGAATAATCTTAGAACCCCCAATAGGTGATCTATGGCTGATGACAGGAGTAATCTTATCATCTGACTTTCATTTTAATGCGATTTTCTCTTGCACCCTTCTTGTACTTCATAATGTACACACACACACACTAGGTTTGAGTTACACTTGGTATAAGTTTTATCATTGTTACATTACTTAATATCTTTCAATTGGGTATATTTTTGACAAATCCACTGTTAGATTACATTGTCTTCTTATACTCTTCATGTTGGTAAAATATCAATATGATAATAGATTAGTAAATGTCATAAATAAAATGTTTATCTTTCAACTTTTATATACTTTAAAATTATACACAAAACATTAGTTTTTGAATCAAATAGTAAATAACATCCGAATGTCAACTAACATGAAATTTGATGTCAAGAACAAAGAAGATATGTAATTCAACTGTAAGATTTTTAAAATATTAACTCAATAAAAAGTTATTAAGCGGTGTAACATTAACAAAGAGTTACACTGGGGGTTTCTTTGTTATAATCCTATATATAGTTACATTGTTGTTAAGATACCATGCATTTACCAAAACTGTTACATCTTTGTTAGATTGTGTTGCTAACTTGCGATGATCCTGTAAGGATGTCTGTGAGTAGAAAAGAATCATTTAAGAATCCCTCAAATACTTTCTAAGTTCCTAAAATGATTTGATATCTTAGCACACATACTATTTTTCTTCAGATGCATCCTGTTGCCTTCTTTGAATTTATTCTTAGAATGATTAATGATATGTGCTTGCCATGAAAAAAGCAGAAGCCAATCAGAAAAAAATTGTTGAATCTGGTGGCCTTACTTCCTTACTGATGCTTCTTAGAAGCTTTGAAGATGAAACTGTTCGCAGAGTAGCAGCTGGTGCAATTGCCAATCTTGCTATGAATGGTAATTTTGCATTTATATTTTTCCTTATGTTTGAGACTTCAGGGGCTTTTGTACTTTAGTTTGACTTTAATCACTATTGCATTAGGATTTGTTCATTTGGATACATCATTTTTTAAGTTGCTTCCTTTCTGGAATTGCAGAAGCCAATCAAGAACTTATAATGCTTGAAGGGGGAATTAGTCTTTTATCAATAACAGCAGCTGATGCTGAGGATCCTCAAACCCTACGCATGGTTGCTGGAGCTATTGCTAATCTATGTGGCAATGGTATACTGAATTTGCATATTCTTCTTTGTTATGTTTTTGTTCATTCATGCCATTTAGCTTTTGAGAAAGTATATGTTGAGAAATTTGCATGAATTCTTGGGCATGACAACAATTGGGAAGCACATCTAATCTAGTCTAGAACTTTTTTTTTTGGGCTGAAGATCTAGGCTAGAACTCTTGCATTTTAAGGAAGAGATACCTTTGGCTTATGACAAAAAGTGCATCATCGTAATCTTCTAATTTTTTAAAGATCTTATTTTTATTTTCTTTTCTTGATAATAGAATATAAAGAAAGATTGCCTTAAATAATATTCTCTCTGCAGTACTAATTTCTATGTGATTTAATTTACTTTCTAATAGTAGAATCTTGTGGATGAGAGAAAACTTTTGAAGTCGGTTTTCAAATATTTAAATGTAAAATATTATTTTAATTTCTTATACTTATTTTTCTGCTGAAATTTCTTAAGAACAATTGTGATCGGAAAAATCCAGAGAGAGAGGGTTGGTTGATCTTGAAGATACCCATTGCTGTTATATAAGCTTTTTAGAAGATCTTCGTTCTTCAGTATTTTAGTTATTTGAACCTTTTGTCCTCACACTTTCTATGAAGCTTGTTTTTTATTTATTATTTATTTATTTTTAAGTTTAAATCATGCTTTGCTGATATTTATTTTCCCTTTTTTCCTTCTTGTTTCCCTACCCCTTCAATCCGTAGATAAGTTACAGATGAAGCTGAGGTCTGAAGGCGGAATCAAGGCTTTGTTAGGAATTGTGAGATGTGGGCATCCTGATGTTCTATCCCAAGTTGCACGTGGAATTGCTAACTTTGCAAAATGCGAGTCCCGAGGTTCTACTCAAGGTATGAGGCTTAATTTATTTAATTATTTTGTCAAGTATGGTGCCTCATTTATCCAACACAAGTCATTGCGTAGTCCATTATTTTTTATGCATCTAGAGTTGTTGGTGTCTTCCTGTCGCCTTTAAGTTGTAATAAATGAATTTGATGACTATTCAAATGGATTGATGTTTAGCAATTTGTGGTTATGCAATTTATCATGTTACTATTGGTTGTCCAAAAATGATAACTCATTTGAAATAATTTAGGTTTTTTCAACCCTTATTTTGGGTTGTTTGATGCTCCAGTGACCCAATTCCAGTAAAAGCAATTTCAATGCTGCAGACACAATTCCGATAATCATGTTTAGACGGCACTTTTGGATTTGCAGTAACAATATTTTTTTTAAGATGTTAAAATAGATCACATTATGTTATCTATTATAGAACACTGCATTCACATCAAATAAATGCGATTTATAATGTCGTAGATTTTCTACTGTGTGTAATTAATATAGTGCCTTTGTTGTAGGGATAAAAAGTGGCAGATCTCTTTTGATAGAAGATGGTGCACTTCCATGGATTGTACAAAATGCTAATAATGAAGCTGCACCAATCAGGCGTCATATTGAGCTTGCACTCTGCCACTTGGCACAGCATGGTATGTGGACTTTCCACTTCTTATTGACTAACTTATATATCTGAGATTTGTTCCTCTAAAAGTCTGGGTTTTCAAATTGCAGAAGTAAATGCGAAGGACATGATTAGTGGAGGTGCCCTCTGGGAGCTAGTTCGTATCTCACGGGATTGCTCCAGAGAGGACATAAGGAGTCTTGCCCGCCGGACATTAAATTCCAGCCCCACCTTTAAATCAGAAATGCGGCGGTTGCGGATAGAGTACTGATGATGGGCTTGTCTGAATTGTTACTCTTTCATCTAGCTGATGAGTGTGATGTGCAGAAACTGCTAAAAATGTGCCGTATAGGCTTGGTTGGAAGGAGATCTTACCCATGCAACATAAGGGGGCATTCGGCAGCTGATTCTCCACTCGCAAATTTTGTAAAGTGTAGGTTGGGCTTGTAAGCCATGATTATAGCTTCTTCATTGACCATCCATGATTGTAGCCTAGCGGAAAAGAAAATGAAAAGAAGAAAATTTTTGCTGCTGAATGAGTCAAATTCGTTTCATCTTCAGTTTTCTGAAGTGGGACTGACTCAATGTCCACCTCCTCCGTTTCAATATGAATGTTGTATAATTTGATTTGTACGAGCAACAAAATCATCATTCTTTATGTAGTATAAAGGTTGAGAAATTCGAATGGCAATTTTTCGTAGCTCCATTGTCTGCGGACCCCAAAATGCTTGAGAAAGGCTAAAAAAATTTGAGAATTTTACAACTTCTGCACTTTCAAAAACCTGTCAAAGAATTTCTTCACTTTTAAATACTGATAATTGATGGGCAAAATTATCAAATTCTAATAACATTTTAAAGTGGAAACGTTTCCCACAATGCCACCAACGCTAGTTGAGTTGCCTTGTAATAGTTCTGTTACCGGTCAACAGTTGTGCAGCAGCAGCCATAATTTTATTCCAAAAGGAACGGAGGACCGAATAACTGTGTGAAGGTAAAAGGTGATAAAATTGGGCTATTTATAAGGTCCCTGTAGCAACTGATAGAGAGTAATGGTCGGAAATATTTGCGTAGTGGGTTGATCTGCATAAAGGTTGAAAGCTACATGCAACTGATAGTGTGTAAAAGTTGCATGGTTGACTTCTAGGTCAGCATGTCAGTTTGAGTGATATCACATCAGAAATCTCTCAGGCTCCGATTCACCTCAGAAGATACTAGGTCAAGCCCAACGGCCTCAATTCTTTTGGCCTCAGCAGCCACCTTGACCTGTCTTCTTCCTTGTCTCAGCCTCATCACTTGTGCTACCCTTCTAGTTGTAGATTCGTTCTTGGAACCTTAGTAAGGCAAAACTTCATTTTCCACTTCTCCAAGTTCGGATTTGGGCAAGTGAAAAATGAGAGGGACAATCATGATGTGTCGTTCGTGACAAGATTAAAAAAAGTGTATTGAATCAATTACATTGGTCCAATCAACATCTAGTTAGGTTGGTCATGTAAGTATATCAGTCAATTTAGTAATCCTCAAAAAAAGTTGTTAACCCTTTTAACACCAATCTTACTTGATGAGTAAGTTATGCAATCAGAGCAAAACTTCATTATCCACTTCTCAGGGTTCGGGTTCGGGTTCGGGTTCGTGTTTGGGAAAGTGAAAAATGAGAGGGACTATTGTGGGGTGCTATTCTTGATAAGATTAAAAAACATATATCAAATCAATTATATTGTTCCAATCAACATCTACTTAGGTTGGCCATGTAAGTGTATTTGTCAATTTAGTAATCCTAAAAAAGAGTTGTTGACCCTTTTGACACCAACCTTACTTGATGAGTAAGGTATGCAATTAAGGGTATTGCTACCACTAATCTCATCTCTCTTTTTCTCCTATTGGTTTATTGACTTAATCACTGTAAGCTCCTTGGCCAACTCATCATGATGTTTTTTTATTTTAATAATTATATAAGGTAATAATAACAGATAATGTAAAGTGTCAATTAAGAAATTGTTTTATGTCAGAATTTTGACCCGTTTTATAAGGTGTAGAGTCAATGGAGCTAACTTTTTGACTTTTACTTATCATTTCAGCCAAATTTTCAGCCCCGGTTATCAATTTATGTCAATTTTTTTTAGCCCTCACAATAACTCGTCATTTAACGGGCATCAATATGTATTGGGTTTTAGAGGGTATGAACTGAAAATGTTAGCCTCAATCAATTTACATAGGAGCAAGTATTTGTCGTTGGACCAGGCATCATCAGTGGTCACCACTTGAAGCCCCGGCTGCAAGACTAGCAATAATGAGGTATGTTAAAGCGGTTAACCAGGAGATGCTCTCAACGTTTTTCAAGCTATTCATGATGTAGTTATTTACCGTTGCTTGGGCTGCTCAAAGTTCATCGATCCTAGCTAGATACAAAAGCAAGCTCTTATGTCCATCACCAGCGGTACTTACTACTTATTACACAAACATTAATTCTTAGGTCGGTCAAGGCAGCAAAAACTTGGCCTGGATGCGTGCTTCAAAATTGATTTTGGGTGCTGTCAACAGGTGCTCTTAGATTTTTAAGGCTTATTTTTCTTTTGTCCTTAAAGATCAGGATATCCCTCGCGCTGTCATTAAACATTGATGCCTCTTGAGTGCTTTTGCTTCTGCTTTCTGGTTTAACATGGCTGGTTGCTTCGTTGGGTTCTAGTTTCTCAGTGACAGTTGATAGTTGTGTTGTTTATGACGAGTCCAATGTCCCTGATATATTCTCGGGCCTCATCATAAAACAAGTTAGTGATGGGCAAAACCAATGACCTCTTCACTTAGTAAAATGGAGGTAAGAACTAGTTGGATTGGAAGTCCAGGGTTAAGTTCCCACATTAAGAAGGTTATTACAAGATTAATTATGTTTACCAGGAACTGCAAATTAAGAGAGCACGCAATTTATTCAAATGCTATGCAAACTCAACAAACTGGTTGATTTTCTCAAGGTCCAACAGTACTCCTACTTCATATTAATTAACTAACTAAGACGTAATGTCCTAGACCACAAACTTGTAGGGTCAAAAGGAACTATCAAGAGAAATCTATACCAGTTGATGTAGGGTTACAAGGAACAATCAAGAGGAAATCTACAAGTGATGTTCCGCATGATGTGCTGGTATGTCATAATTTCGATCATTACCAGTCAATTTGTTGGAAATTTTCTATATGGTTCATGTGCAATACTCATATTATGATATATAATAATAATAACGGTTTGGTTTAATTATATTACATGTCATTAAGAGGAAAAAAAAATCAAGAGTCACAATTTTTAAGAATAATATAGTAGAAATGAAAACATATTATTTAGGATATTCACAATTATTTAATTATTTCGAGTAAATTATACTCACAATCTTTTTCTTTTTGTTTTTATTCTTGATTCCATGTGTTAGGTACTAAAATTTGTTGCTAGATTCTCACATCTCAAATGAAGGTAAATTACCACAAGGGTATCGGATCCTATTAGCATTTCCACTATAATTTGATTGTCAGTTGCATGAATGGATAACTGTTCAATTTGTTATAAAATTTGATGTTGCAATTTGTTAATGATGGATAGTAGATATGAGAATTTATAATAACCTACCAACTTAGCAATTGTGAAATTTATTGGAGTTGTGTCAGGCATTATTGTTAAAGGAGCATGCCATGTGGTATGAGGTTAGATTATTTATACCAAATAATTAAACAGGAAGCTCAACAAAAGAGTAAGATAAAAATTTCTAATTTTGTGCTAAAAGTACTAAGTTACATCTCAAATTTACTCCAGTTTAATTCTAGACTAACCCATATAAAATTATTTCAAACCCATTTCAAGGTAATCCAAATTCTCTTAGGTTCTAACATTTGTTGATAGTAGTTTATTTAAACTTTTTGGCTGCTGACTGATCAGTTGATTTATATAATGACTGAATTTACTCAATATATATAATAACTGAATTTTTCTTTCTTCAAAGAATATGATAAACATCTAAACAGAAATTATGTCACAAAATAAAAGTATTTAAATAATTCCCTTCTCTTTCTTAATAAAATAAAGTAATCTAGAATTAAAAATTTTCACATTCTACCAAATTAATGAGAATCTTTACAAATTTTTTGTATGAGTTGACAAAAATTCTAAAATGGATATAGCTATTATTAAACTAAGGGACAAATGTTTCATATTAATCTAATTATATTTTTTTTAGAATGAAAAATATTTTTACTAAAATTTATGGCTGAATAGATTATTCCAATTACTCAAGAAACAAATCTGAAACCCATTATTCAAAATGACTATAGTTATTTAGTTATTATTAATATTTTCAATTTTTTTATAACTTTTTTTCTAAGACAACTTAATACATCATTGTTATATATATAATTAAATTCTCGAGGTATGTGAGACGAAATTTAAGTTCATTCTTGAAGATTTTAAGTTTTAAACACTTTGAACATTAGAATTTTTTTCTTGAATTATTAAACATTAGAATTAGAAAATTGAAACAAGAAAAACTTAAGCACAGAAAGCACCGGTACGGTGTCTACTCACCATATCAAAAATCAAAATAATTAAGAGGATTTTTTTCCTTGAAACAAGTGAGAAAGGGATTCAAATACAATTTCTTCTTCATAGGAAAATTAGATAATATCATTGAGTTACAAAAGTCTTAAAAAAAACAAGATGCTTGTTAACCCAAAAAAAAACCATTTTACTTTTATCTAGGATTATGTGATTGTTGATAAAAGTCTCATGCATGATGTATTTTGACAAATTTGTGATATTTATCGACGGTCTTTTGTCTTAATTTTGACAGCTACCGACACTCAATAAAGATGCGAAGTAGTCTATAACGAGAAAATATTCTAAGAACAACATACACTGATACACATACACTTCGATAAGCTAGCTAGGTTAAAGAAACTCTTTTCCTTCTCTTCATGAGACACGAGAGACTCCATTTGGTCTTTGAAACATATAAGTTCTTCCAAAAATATCACGAGCCCTACATTATCGTCATTGTTTAAAAGGCAGAATTTAAGATGATGGAAAGTCTTAAAAAAAAAATTGGTCTCATTTTTGGCACGTCATTTTCAAAGAAAAAAATGCTAGAACTAGGAAAATTAATAACAGCTTATTCATCTAATGTTTTGTGGATTCTTCAATGATATATTTTGGCTAGCTACATTGCGAACACATTTACAACTCCATCCATAAACATTTACACCCAATTATTAAAATCAATTTAACCCTAAAGTCTTGGATATAGTATTTCTTAAAAAAAATCATGGATATAGTACAATCACTAAATCACATATCAATTTTATATGCATAAGAATGATATTCCGGGCAGAATATAGAGGTAATATAGCATGCACTAAGTCAGTTTTAAGATAGGGGGATATTTAAGATAATATGAATTAAATACAAAAATTGTGGGTTCTAGGGTCAAAACCTCTCTCTCTCTATATATATATATATAGAGAGAGAGAGAGAGAGTAACAGTCACCTAGCCTTTGGTAGTCAACAACTATTTGCCTAAAGGGAAATTAATGTGTTGTTGTGCGCAATGTTTCACACAATAGCCACATTTTCATATCAGATGTCCATATTTCACATATGACGTGAAAGAGTGAATATATTGTTAGATGTGAAACAATTAAAGAATTCAATTAAATGAACCGCACCAGACCACCTCAGAGTGGGAAAGACCCCAAATTAGCAGGAAGAAAAATGTAAAAAGACAAAAGCTAATATGATTAATCTCTGAGTCTAGAAGATAATAAGCCAATGCACAATGCAGCATGAATGCATTGGGAAGTTTGAAGCAACACAGTATCCATCTAAGGGAAATAGTAAAATGTCTAATCTCTGGAAATTGTCGGACAAAGTTGAAATTTAACAACTAAGCAAAATATGGGGGGGAAAGGATCGAATTGCTGCAGGGCCACAGATGGAAGTGATTACTTATTAGCTTTCAAGAGACAAGATGCCACCTTTGTAGAAAAGATGTTACAGAATAAAGAAATAGATTAAAAGTAGATAATAATAGGAATGAAGTCCTAACATGTCCATGTACTTTTAATCATTGAAGTGTAGTTCAAAGAACCAAATTGGTGATCATCATCATTATATCCATAAAAATCTCAAGCACAGTACTGCTGGACATGGTCCACACAATGATAACCCCCAAGTTGTACAAAATCCTACTATTTAAAGCCATATATATATGTACCTACACATTTTCATTTATGGTAGCAAATTAAAGGCAGATGCCAGTCAAATTTGCATCTCAAATAACCATACATTGAGGGACACTTCAACTAGACAAGCAAGCAAATAAACTTGGCTTCCCAACTCCCAAGCAAGAAATTTGAGAAGAAGAAGAAGGGAAATGAACTAACTAGGAAATTTGGTTCTGCATGAAATTCAACAAAGAAAGGTGGGATGCAATATTTTGAGTAGAAAGGAACATCCAATCAAGATAATAGGGCTTAATTCCTAGGATTCACACCAAGAAGAACAAAAGAACATGGCAAATGATGAAGAAGATCTAACAATAACATATTTCATAAAAAGAAGAGGAAGATGTAACAATAACAAGTAAAAGGCAAGTAGTGAAGAAGATCTAACAAAATAAGCGAAATACCAAGTCTTTGCTAACCCTAACTCTATTTAGTTTTTATTGGACATGATATCAATATAGAAATGTTCTCTGGTGATGAAAAGAAAGATGCTAATTTGGAACAGGGTAGTTCCTTCTTTCCGGTGCAGAGAACCAGAGGTGGGCTAGGGTTTCAAGGAGATAGCATCCATGTCATAAATTCATAATCAAGACAAAAAAACTATACTTTTTTATTTATTCTTACCTATGTCACTTGTTGAATCACTCCCACTCTTCTCCATTTCTCTGGTGCCAATGACAGATAGACAGAGAGAAAGAGAAGTGGAGGGAGAGTAACTTTAACGCTTGCTTGAGGTCTGTTTGTTCTGGTTGTTGCCTCGAAAAGGAGCTTTTTTGCAGAGCAGCGCACGTGTGACCCAATATCCGATGTTTCATCTGTCTGCCTTCATAATGAGGATCATGAACCCATCATGAACCCTAATTTGTCAGACACACACACACAAAGAGAGAGACCTAAACCCAAAACCTCCCTCCACCTTAAAACAGTCACTAACTCAAATGAACCTACCATGATCTCAAAAATAATAATAATAACAACAATAAAGTTTGTGGGAGTATGGGAAGTGAAAAAGAAGGTCAAGTGTAATAATGGTTTTTGAGAAAAAAGAAGAAGAAGAAAGGATCATAACCGTGTGTTTTTAGAACTAAGTAGTAAGAAATTGATAATAATTTTTTAGAAAATATAAAATGAAACAATATATATAGATCCAAAAAATTACGGTTCATTTTTTAAAATTTTCCTTAAGTTATTTTTAAAGTGTTTGGATCGTGTAACCGAATCTAAAACTTACAGTCTTACAGACAAAAGAAATGAAAAACACACACACACACTCGAAAAATATAGAAGGCTTTCTTTTTCTTCTGCAAAGGCCAAAGAGTGACTGAATAGGTTATCAGACAAGTTACCAGAACTGCAACAAGGAAATGAATAAAGACTAGAGAGAGAGAGAGAGAGAGAGAGAGAGAGAGAATGTATTGCCATCTTCCACTATAGTACTACCGCTACTTCATCTTTAAGCTACCTGTACTTGGAGGAGAACTAGCTAGCTAGAGGAACAACTGTGATAAAAATCAACCCACGAGCAATTCACGAATTTGTACATCCTTCTTCAACCAAAGACCGGTCGAGGAATAATAATACCATAATTAAAATCTTAATTAAACATAACTAATTTATAAAAAGAAGAATCAAAGTTGGATGATTGAAAACTAGTAACAAAAAAAAAAAAAAAGGAGAGAAATTAAAATTAAAATTAAAAACAACAAGTTTTGTTTTTTATTTTATTTTTTTGTTTATCAATAAGGAGATCGACCCGCCGAGCCACCCCAGAAGGCTTCTGTTGGTAATTGGCATGAATTTAGAAGATTTTGTGGCATCCCATGAAAAAGAGTTGTATTAGGATCTGGCAATAGTTGCTGTTGTTGTTGATTTTGCTGTTGTTGCTGCTGTGGTGGTTGTTGTTGACCAACCATTCCTGGGGATCCAAGAGACCCACTTCCTTGAATTGGAACCTGTGGCTCTTCTTCCTCTAAAGGAAGCCTTTCATAAGCTGCATTACCAAATGAAGCTGCCATTATTACCACTGGCCCAGAAGCCAAAAGTGGACCAACTACACTCCCACCAACTACTTGGCCTTGACCTCCGGCTAAGTAAATGGTTAATCCTGATGCTGCTGGTGGCGCTGGTGGTGGTAGAAATGAACCAGACAATGATAAAATCTCAAATCTTCCATGTAAAGTAACAACCGCACCAGGTGAAGCTGGTTGCCTTAGTGTCACATTAGTGACAGTGCCACTTCCACTCAAAATGCAAACCCCTCTTTGTCTCCGCCTAGCGAAAGTGGAAATGCTCTCCATGATATCACAACTGTTGGAGACTTCAATGACATGGGAACGGAGCGCGTTTGCGCTATCCCTGGTGATTATGATAGGGGGTTTCGGCTTGTTTTTCGACCCGGAGGGTCTTCCACGAGGCCTTCTTGTCATCTCTCCTTCTCCTCCGCCGGCTGAACCTATTTCTTTGCCTTCAGAATCTGTAGTGTTGTTGATGTTGTTTTCGTCGCGATCTCTTTTCTGGCCGCGGTTTAGGCCTCCGTTGCCGCTTTGTTCTTCTTCAGAATTTTGCTGTTGTTGGTGGTGTTGGAATTGATGGTGAGGGTGTAGGTGAAGATCTCTTGAAAGGAAAGGTGGAGGAAGAGGACGACCATGTGCTGTTACAGGATCCATTAGCTTTTTTTTTTGCCTCAAACCCTGATTAGCTATCAAGTTTACAAATTGAGAGAGAAAGAGAGGTTGTATTCTGGGCTTTCTCTATTTACTGCCTTTCTTGCTAGCTTTTTTTGGTGTTTTGATGAATCAAAGCTGCTAACCTTCACCAGAAAAGAATAAAAGGAAAGGCTTTTTGGCATATATACCCACCAAATTTTGCAGCTGAAATAGCTGAATAATTAGCCATCTTTCTTCTCTTTATTATACCCCTTGTATGAGGTTTTGTTTCTCATAGGTGGTTTTCAAAGTCTATCCTATGAATGAAGCTTAAAGATGTTGGTTAAGGGTTTGGGGAGAGAAAAATGAAGAACTAGTAAAAGGGTAAGAAGAGAGTTATTAGAGTGGTAGTGTGTTTGGGTTTGGAGTGGGGTGGGGTGGGTTTTTTTTTTTTTTTTTTTTTTTGGTCTTAGCCTTTTGGGTAATAGTGTAGGGGTGTTGGGTTAGGGTTAGGTCTAAGGAATCGGATCGATGATGGGTTTGGTTCTGGTAAGACAGCGTGCGCATGGGCGGTGGGGTGGGCCCCACCTACCTTCCTTTCTCTCTCCCTCTCTCTATTGGGGGCCCCAACATACCATGTTCTCTCTCTCTCTCTTACATGTACATGCCCATGTCTAGCTAGTATTAAAAGCCTGCAGGTTATAAAGAACATATTGTTATGCTCCATTCATTTGCTTGCTCAAAACCTCACTCTTTAGTCTTTAATTTCCTCAGACTTGATCTCATTTTCCTCCCATAAAAATCTCTTGTCTTGAAAATGACTGCTTCTGGTTCCAGAAAGTATTGCATATTAAACAAACTTGCTAAAAAAACTTTCTACTTTAATAACCTCAATAAATTTGTTTAATTTAGAGGAACAAAGACAAGCCCATTAATCTTCTGATCATTGTCTTAACTCTTAAAATAGATTTGTCTTGCTTTTAGTGTTTCATCGTCCAAACCATAATTGTTTCACACATTTGATGACAGTGTAAAAATATGTCTCTGCAAATAAAATATTCAGAACTTTTTTGAACTCATTCTGACATTTCTGAACACTATTAATATCGATCTATTTATTTTTAGAAGCTTTTCATGCTTTACATTTAAAATTTGTGCAGTTGAGCAGCTCCATAAAAGTCAGGCTCCAATTCAAAGCCTTCATTTGCTATTTAACTGAAGAAAATCACTGTTTAGTAGTAATATATATTCTTTCTTAATTAACTTTTGTATATCCACAGAGGGACCAGAATTTTTACCTGATTTTTATGTCACACGGTTATATGTTGTAAAAACTGAATCACATAGTCACTGTAGGCAAAGAATATTAAATTTTCCTATTGACGGGTTATAGAAAGCAATGGTAAATATAATGCCAAAGCGGTTCAAGTGCTAACACTTCAACAAACGATGATAATTTAATCAAGATTCTAGTTATACATCTTATATTACCCATTAGGTGATATCGATAACTATACATTAGAGACCCCTTTTTCATTAAAAAAGAAAAAAGAAAAAGCAATGCTAAATGTAATTCTTACATTTCCAAGACAAGTTTTTTTCCAAAAGAAGAAAAGGAAAAAGAGTGTCAAAAGGCTGTAAAATTAGGTTTTGTGGAGGACAAAGATGAAACTGAAAGTGGAAGAGTTTGACGTGCTTTTGAATTTTTGCTATGAGGAAGTTACTGACTTACAGCATTGCCAGGTCCGTTACTAGTTACTTTTACTACTGCAATGTTAGCTGCAGAGTCAGAAAAGTGGCAGTTCGTAATTTGGCAGAAAGACTAAGGGCATTCATAAAGAGAGGCGCATGTGGGTCATGGGAAATTGGAGTTGGCCCACCCAACAAACAAATCGGGTCAGGAGAATCAGGGCGTGTCTTGAGGGCGACCCTCGTTTTCAGGAAACCCATAGCTCTCTCTCTCTCTCTCTCTGATGTTGATGTTAAGAATGTGGGGTCCACTAATTTGCTGATTTTGAGACGTGTCTCTACCCTGCTTCTTCTTCCAATGAACCCATCCTATCTTGTCACTAAATAAGGTGGAAGTATCACGCCTTAATATTCTTTTACCGTCTATGAGCTATGACTCAGATTTGAGTAGGATGGTAATGGTCAAGTAACCGAGTGGACGAGTCGAGTATTAAAAGTGGAGAAAAAAAATCGCACGATTTCAAGATAATCATAAAATTTTATGCATTTGCAAAATATGCCAATAGAGTTAGTAGGTCTTTTAATTGTTTTTAATCAGTATAGTCCTCCCTATGTCATAATTGATGCTTGTAAGACAAATTGTTCTTCTCTGGCTTCTTGTTCAATGAAATTTCAACTTGTCTAGGAAAAAAAAGGATAAGTAGGCCGAAGAAATTGGTTAAATGGTTCAATCATAGTATGTCAACTCCTATTGATACAACTTAAAGGGAGAGGCTCAAAACTACAATCATTGGCCAACTAATGAACACTTTGTGACTCTTTAATTGAAAAGATTGAACCTGACAAAACTACACTATAAAACAATCAAGTCCCCCAATTTAAGCCAATTTACAATGGACATGGCCTAAGAAATCCTAAACAAAGACTGGCGGCTGATCTCATTCTATTCACACCCCACATTAATTATGATTCACTAACCACAGTTTACATTTAAAGCAACACAACAAATTTTTTCCCCTAGAAGGCTAGAACAATGGGGAAAATGCCCTCAAAAGACATGAGGGGATGAGTGATGTCTTGTTCCACTCATTCTCTCCTAACTCTGTCATTTTCCTCAAGCATTTATTGTGCTCTTCTTTACTAACTTGTTCGTTAGAGTACTTTCAGCCAGTCCCACTGATTGTCTTTGACTTAGTGAGTATGTCACATTCTTCTTGTGGGACTTCTAGACCGTAAATCTTTGGTCTTCCAGTCTACATGCTCGTTAAAATCCCTTCATGGTTCCATTTTCCATTTCACCCACATACCAAAAGTTTAGAATCATTTAAAAAAAAGACGAATAGCACATTTTAGTCCCTACATTTTCAGGCGATTTCTATTTTAGTCCTTACATTTTATTTTTACCGTTTTTAGTCCCTATCTTGAAAACGCTTCCCGTTTTGATTCCTGCCGTTACTCATTTAACAGAAATATTCTACGTGGCAAATGGTCCAACAGTAAATGCTGACGTGTCTATTAAAATAATATTAAAAAAAATATTTGCATTTTTTAAAAATGCCACGTCAGCAATTTAATTTTTGAAAAAAGCCACATCAGAGAAAAATAATATAAAAATTTCTAACCTAATTATTTTTTAAAAAAGAAAAGAAATTAGTTAAATTAATTTTTTTTCCTTTTTTTTGGAAGAACATGAAGAACGTGTTCTTCATTTTTCTTCCCCAACTGAGCTTGCCCAGAAAATTAAAAATTAAAAATTTACTTTTCTTTTATTGCATTTTCTTAGCAATCAAAACCATAAAATCATTTAGATTTACAAAATAAAAAGATATGCCCATAAAAATTTACAAAACACAAACATTCAACAAGATTTTCTTATGCTTTGAAACCAAACACAAAAAACACAAAACTCAAACCCAGATTTTCGGCCTCCATGCACAACCAAACCCAGTGAAGCCTGAATAAGATCTTAGAGAAAGCGTACACCTGATTCCACTCTAGATTCGAAATCTTCTCCAAATGAGTAGTCGATTTGGATTCAGACAACATACACCACAAACCCACAAACCCATAAATCAACATGCACCACAAACCCAAAAATCAAACCACCCACTGCCGAGCAATTCAAACCCAAACCCAATACCTAACTCACCAAACACCTAAACAAAAAATCACCAAACACCCAAACAAAACCCAAAGGCATGACCACCACCACCTTGAACAGAACCCAGCCACCACCAAAACCCGGCTACCAACGAAACCCAACTACCAAAAAGACCATCACGAAACCCAGCCACCAAACAGACCCAACAAGCACCAAATCTCACCACCAAACTGATCCAGCAAGCACCGAAACCCACCACCAAATGGATACAGCAAACACCGAAAAAAACCCACCACCAAAGCTGGCCACCGATTCAACTCCACAACCGAAACCCACCACTAAAACCTAGCAACCACCGATTCGATCTAACCAAAACTTAGTCAGATGAGCGAAACATGCTGTGAATAGAGAAAGAGGAATGGGAAACATGCTCCTGGCACGTTCTTCATGTTCTTCCAAAAAAAAGGAAAAAAAAATAATTTAACTAATTTCTTTTCTTTTTTTTAAAAATAATTAGGTTAGAAATTTTTATATTATTTTTATCTAATGTGGCTTTTTTCAAAAATTAAATTGCTGACGTGGCATTTTTAAAAATGCAAATATTTTTTTAAATATTATTTTAATAGACACGTCAGCATTTACTGTTGGACCGTTTGCCACGTAGGACATTTCTGTTAAATGAGTAACGACAGGAATCAAAACGGGAAGCGTTTTTCAGGATAGGGACTAAAAGCGGTAAAAATAAAATGTAGGGACTAAAATGGGAATCGCCTGAAAATGTAGGGACTAAAATGTGCTTTTTGCCTTAAAAAAAATAAAAAATAAAGACAAGCAAGGATGAGGGATTTGAAAATTTTGGCAATGCCATTGGGCTACAAGATTTTTTACTAGAATCAATTATTTAATTTTATTTCAAACTCATGAGCCAAATTAAATGTTCAAGTTTGCTTCATTTTATAATTAAACAAGTTCAAACTTTTTTTTTTTTTTTTTTGAGAAACAAACAAGTTCAAACTTGTTCATGCATTATTTGAGTAACGTATCATTTTCCAATATATTCTATCATGACTATTTTTCTTTACTCCTTCATAAATTTAAACTAATAATAAATAAATAAATAAATAAATAAATAATGATTAAAATTATATTGTTTATGTTAATTAGATAAAAACCTTGTATTCTTAAAATTATATATAATTTTTGCTGCAAAATGAATTGCTTATATTTTTGATATCTTATAAACTTATTCATAATCTTATAAAGTCCAACCTTAATTCTATATAAATATATTTTTATACATGTATTCAGGAAACCATGCAATAAGCATATTTATACACAAAATAAGTCTCCTACTCACTCATGATTGCTAATTCATGAATACATTATTATGTTTGAAAGTGGCTTATTTGATAATCGAGACTAAACTTAATCTTGAGTTGGCTCGTTTGCTAAAAAGATTAACATAAAAAAGGGGTTTTTTTAGCTGAATTAAAAATATTTGTGAACAAATTGGTTCATTCACTAGTCTAAACTTGAGTTACATTCATTTGATTTATTTATTTTTATTCAATTATTTACAAGCACATTAATATGTATTAATTTGGCTCATTTATATTTTAGCCTGAACCTGGCTCATTTGATAAATAAATGAGTATAATCTTCTTCTTTTTTAAAGTTGAACCCAAGTTACTTATAAACAACTTTGTTCATTTACAACCATAATTGTGAGTTCCATCCAAATGATTTCTTTTTCTTTTTAACACCTTATATGATATTGTTCATAAAATATAGTGTAAGAACTGGAATTTGAACTTCAGCCCACTAAGTACAGTGGATGATAGCCCAACGAGCCCAAAACAATATATTTGTTAGAGAATGAGTTTAACAAGAAAGCGTCTCAGCAAATTAAGTATGGGCAAAGCTGATAGGATAGATATTAATGATATTGAAAGCACAAATTAATGGAAATAACGCTCCTCGGTCAAGTCCGAGCATGAGATGTTCTTATATTTAACTCAAGCTTATCTGAGTACCCTTTGTTCTTCTTTTTTTCTTCCTTCTTAGATTACATGCCCCATTTTGTACAGTGGCCATTTCCTTATATAGTCCTTTACCCCTTCATCCCAGCCTTCCACTTGTTGATTTGGTAGAAAATCTCTTGGATACTTGTCCCATTAGGACCTCTTGGAAGCTTTGTGAGTAGCTGTGAGTTGAGATGACACTGTTTAGGTGTCATTTCTCCATAAATGCAGCCAGTTCATTTGGTGCAGTGCATTTAATGTGGTGGTAACAGCCTTCTTCCCAGATATTTCTTCTTTTATTATTGACTGAGCTCTGCTACTTTCCCTGTAGCTTGTCCTTCCATAATGGTTACCTCCCTAAAGCCCTCCTGAGGTGGCCCAGCTCCTTGGGAACCACAGTTGACCCGTTACTCTTTTCCTTTGTCCTTGAACCATTGACTCAGGCTTAACAATCCCTTTGACCATTCTTGGGCTTTTGCTCGTCCTCAGGCATGGCCCATAACCCAACATACCTGCTCAAACTTCCTATCCCCACAATAGCCCCTCAAAACTCCATCTCTTTCTCTGCCGATGAAAGTGGGGTTTTGATTTCTACTCCAAAGCCTTGCACACTTAAAGAATGTTCCCATGTGGTAACGTCTTTTCACCTGCTTTGAGCATGTTCTTGACACTTCAGCATTCGCAACGCACCATTTATTTCTTCACACGGCGCTTTGTCCCCCACGTTTTACAACGCGATGAAGATCCTACGGCAGGGATTTTCCATGGGATTTCGAGCGGGAATTTTCCCTCTCACCTTGTCTCCCTATATAAAGGAAGTGGGGAGCCCATTTCCTCCATTTTCCAAATCTTCAATCTCTTAGAGAAGCGATCTGAGGTGCTCTTGATACACTTCCTTGTAAGTACCATCTAGTTCATAAATAGACTTTAGGATCCTTTCCTTCCTCGGCCTATAATTCTTATCTTTACTCTTCAAGATTTTTCTTTTATTTCCTAAATGGGCAGATTTGCTAGTTTGGTAGATACTCTTGAGGGTATAGAAGCTTTTAAAAACCGATATAACATACCACCTAGGGTTATGATACAGCACTGCCTCCTAGGTGACTGGCATGCTTTTAGGCCAGAGTGGGCTGTGGTAATCCCTATGATTGTCTTTATAGAGGGGGAATGCAAATTCCTATGGGGAGGGTAACTAGAGATTTTTTAATTGCTCATACACTTTGCCCGATCCAATGTTCTCCAAACCTATTTAGGATACTTGGTAGTGTTGATGCCCTTATTCGTAAGATGGGAGTGAACTTCACCCATCACGATGTTAACTAGGTGTATAACTGTGATGCCCCAATTTGATTGATTGTGTGATGTGTGTGGATGTGTGATGAGTCCCACATCGGGTATTTACTGGGTAAATCTGGGCTTTATTAACAACTATAAGGAGACTTAATTGTGACTAGTCCTTTTGAGGTATAGCGCAAATGTGGCTAGCGCTTTTCCTTGGGTCGTTATATATGATATTAAAGCCAGCCTGGTAACCCCGTGTGGGCTCGGAGACACTATCCCACAAAGTGGGCCCTAATGAGGACGTTAGGGATTTAAGTGGGGGAGATTGTGATGCCCCAATTTGATTGATTGTGTGATGTGTGTGGATGTGTGATGAGTCCCACATCGGGTATTTACTGGGTAGATCTGGACTTTATTAACAACTACAAGAGCCTCAATTGTAACTTGTCCTTTTGAGGTATAGCGCAGATGTAGCTAGCGCTTTTCCTTGGGTCGTTACTTAAATTGTGATGCTCCAATTTGATTGATTGTGTGATGTGTGTGGGTGTATGATGAGTCTCACATCGGGTATTTACTGTGTTGAACTGGGCTTTATTAACAACTACAAGGAGCCTCAATTGTGACTAGTCCTTTTGAAGTATAGCGCAGATGTGGCTAGCGCTTTTCCTTGGGTCGTTATATATGGTATCAGAGCCGACCCGGTAACCCCATGTGGGTTTGGAGACACTACCCCACAAAGTGGGCCCTAATGAGGACGTTAGGGATTTAAGTGGGGGAGATTATGATGCCCCAATTTGATTGATTGTGTGATGTGTGTGGGTGTGTGATGAGTCCCACATTGGGTATTTACTGGGTTGATCTGGGCTTTATTAACAACTACAAGGAGCCTCAATTATGACTAGTCCTTTTGAGGTATAGCGCAGATGTGACTAGCGCTTATCCTTGGGTCGTTACAATAACTGCCAATACCTTAAAGACACTGGGTATTACTAGGGTTCCCTTGGTCAGACTAATTTCGTGTCTCCTCGAATTCAACAAGGGCCTAGACCAAGATTTCTTGATCGTTTCGGGTGAATGGCATGATGGCTTACATTGTTCAACGCGAGACAGGCAACCAAGTAGGGTGTTCTAGGCTTAAGTAAGCCATCCCATCCCCTTCAGAGAGTGAAAATTTTGCTTTAGTAGACATTCTTCTCTTTAATAACTACATGTCTTCATTTTTCCATATATATATATTTATATCATGCCTTGATTCTTTACTTTTGCAGACAAGCACTTTACATTACAGTGCCAAACTTCAACCTAGTCAACCGAGGAGATCTCAATAGAATACTCCAATCCAAGATCTTCCTTCATAAGGACGGACAACTATGCCCTGCCCACGTCATTCTCGGGTACAAGCCAATCTCTTTCAGCTTCCAGTCTCCTAAGAACGTCATTAAAGCCAAGGATCCTCAGTTGCATCTAATCGACGTTGTAGTACCCAGATCCATCATCGGCCCTCCCCCTGAAGGAACTCACCACGTTGAGCTACCCAACCAGCATACTATTGAAGATGAGGTGATCTCTTCAGACTTGGAACAAGGAGAAGAAACAATCTGAGTGCTTGAAGTGGTGGACTCAGAAGAAGACTTTGAAGTGTTTGACCGACTAGATATTGCTGAGTCTTCCAACCTCTCTCCAAGATCTTTACCCTCTGCCTTAGTCAGCAACAATCAAGAGACAGCTGACGTACCAGAAGCAATGGTGCTACAACGCAAAAACACCAGCCTACTCGAGCTATTGGAATCACACGTGGGGGGGTCCACGCCCGAGGTGGCAGTCCATCCTCGACCTCCAACTTCTCTTCCTTCCCACACTTCCCCTGCCGAGTTCCTAGAGAAGAAGAGGAAAAGGAAGAGGGACAAGAAAGGTAAGGAGACGGCCGAAGAGGGTGAGATTCCACCCGCAAAGGACCCAGAGCCCCAGAAAGGGGCAAAAACTGCTAAAGGGCCACAAAGAAGGAACACGATGGAAGGCTCAGGCACCGAAATAGTGTCTAACTGCTGTGCTAGGGTTCCAATGTGGAATCCACTACTCAAGCTGGATGGAGCCCCTTTTCCCATGGACTCCTCCATTGGGGATTTTCAGTAGGGGAAGGTAGACTACATAGCCAATGCCTTGGAGCAGCCCCTACTTCTTCCTCAAGACATGGTCGACTTGAAGACTTTGAAGAAGCATGAGGTTTTCGCGATCCTGAAAAGGGACTCAGCTATGGTAAGGATCTCAATCTGTTACTCACTTTGCTTCTTACTTAAAAACTCTTCTAACTAGGAATCTAACTCACTTCTTCTTTTCATTTTTTTTTGGCAAGAAATCCAAATAGCTCACGTAGTTGAAGAGTGGGTGGATCACGCCCACTATAAATTGAAAGATGAGGAGGCACGCCAGGTGTCAGCAATAAAAAACCTGGCCCTTGTCGAGAAGAAAAATAAAGACCTCATCACAAAGTTAACCGAGGTAGATAGAGAGAGGAAGAGTGCTGAGGCTGCTCTGGCTGGCCCCGAGAAGCAGGCCGAAGACCAACGTCAGCATCTTCATAAAGCCAAGGATCAGCTCGCCATCGTGCGGGAGAAGGTTGATTCCTAGCAGAAAGATCTGGAGGAGGAAGAGGGAGCTATAGCCTGAGCAGAGCAAGCTGGCTATGATATTGGGGTGAAGGAGATAGAAGATGCTTTGAGGGCCCAAGTCACGGAGGTTTGCCGAGGTTACTACCTCCAAGTATGGACCGAGGTATTAAACCTGGCCGGGATCTATGCTTCCTCGGAGTTGAGGAAGACTAAAAACATTTTCTATCCTACAGCTTTGTGGATAGCAGCCCAACCATCCACCGAGGAGACTGCTGCTCCTACATCTCTACCCGACGCCCAACCTGCTAATGTTGTTGCTGCTTCCTCAAAACCTACCAAAGAAGTAGAGGTTGAGCACTCCAACCCTCCTTCAACAGCTAACACCTAGAAGACATTGTATTCCCTTCCATCTTTTGTTATCTTTTGGGTAGTTGTTGCTTTTTTTTTTTTTTTTTTTTTTTTTGTATTTAAAAAAAAAAATCCCAATTTACTTTCCATATATTAATGAAGAATTTATCTTGTTGATGAATCTTGTGTCCATGACTATCTCATGCCTCTCTCCCCCCCCCCCCCCCCCCCCCCTTTTTTTATTAAGGCAAAAACCCTTGCCTATCTGAGCAAAGTCTGACTCAACTTACATCCATCCATTCCAAAGGCTTAAACCTTCAAGCAAAGATATAGGATCCATAAGACTAAAACCAATCATGGCTTTACTTCAATACATTTATATAGTCCAAGGGACTGAATTCGGTCTTGCCTTAACACATTTTTCATCCTCATTCTTAACCCATCGATAAACTATGAATGTTAAACTGGATGAAGAGTATTAATTTACCCAAAGCATGTGGTCCGAGGAACCAGCCATGACCAAGATTCTGTTTAACACTTAGTTATATAAAAATCATTAATTTACCCAAGGCATGTGGTTCGAGGAACTAGGCATGGTCAAGGTTCTGTTTAACATTTAGTTAACTAAAAAGCATTAATTTACCCAAGGCATATGGTCCGAGGAATCAGGCATGGCTGAGGTTCTGTTTAATACTTAGTTAAATAAAAAGCATTAATTTACCCAAGGCATGTGGTCCGAGGAACCAGGCATGGCTGAGATTCTGTTTAACACTTAGTTAAATAAAAAGTATTAATTTACTCAAGGTATGTGGTTTGAGGAACCAGACATGGCCAATGTTCTGTTTAACACTTTGCCAAATCATAAAGAATTTTAATAACAGTAATTATACCAAAAGATGGCAAAGCTACCTTTCATTAATAATAATATCTTTGAAGATTATTTACATTCCACGGACGTGGCACAACATTTTCATTCCAATCTTCTAAAAAATAAGCTCCTATACCAGCCACCGAAGTGATGTGATAGCGCCCTTCCCAGTTAGGTCCAAGTTTTCCCCATGATGGGTTCCTTGCAGTACCCACCACCTTTCTCAAAACTAAGTCTCCAGGAACCAATGGTATGACCTTTATTCTCATATCATAACCCTGCTTAAGTTTTTGTTGATAATGCACTAGCTAGATCGTGGCTACTTCTCTTTTTTCATCAATTAAATCCAAATTTTCTCAGAGTAACTGATCATTTTTGTCTGGATCAAATAGGCTTGTCCTCAACGTCGAAAATCCCACTTCTAAAGGGATAACGGCCTTGGAACCATAAGTCATGGAAAACAGAGTTTCCCCAGTTGATCGACGAGGAGTGGTGCAATATGTCCAGAGTACATGGGGGAGCTCATCAACCCACTTGCCCTTAGCTTCATCTAACCTTTTCTTCAACCCATTAACTATGACCTTATTAATAGCCTCGGCTTGCCTATTCCCCCGTGGGTAGGTTAGGGTTGAGTATCTATTCCTGATGCCTATAGTACCTCCTAAAAGCCTAACTATCAAATTGGAGTCCGTTGTCCGAGATGAGTGTGTGGGGGATCTTGAATCTGTTGACAATAATCTTCCACACGAACTTTTTTGCATCAACGTCCCTGATGTTAGACGATGGTTCAGCTTCTACCCACTTTGTGAAGTAATCTATTCCAACAAGGAGCCATCTTCGGTTTCCTATTACCTTTGGGAATTGTCTAACTATGTCTAAACCCCACTGTGTAAATGGCCATGGACTAGAGAAAGCATTCAACATGCCTCTAGGTTGATGGATGCTCAGGGCAAACTTTTGGCATTGATCAAACTTCTTGGCATATTCTTGAGCTGCTTTTTGCATACTCGGCCACCAGTAGCCCTGAGTGAGAGCTCTATGTGATAAGGACCTTCCTCCCGTATGACTGCCACAAATTCCTTCATGCAACTCTTCCAGTAACGACTCCACTGCCTCAGGGTGTACACAAAGTAAATATGGTCTAGAGAAAGAACGCTTATATAGCTTTTGCTCCTTGGACAACCAAAAACGAGGAGCTTTTCTTCGTATTTTCTCAGCTTCTCCCTTGTCGTCGGGCAATACTCCATCCTTAAAAAATGAAACCAAAGGGTCCATCCAACTCGGATTGACCCTCAGTTGGTACACTCCAACCATAGTTTGGATCCTCAATAGTAGGCATTAATTAATCCTCAACGAGTATGATCCGAGGAAGACCTTGCTCTGAGGAAGTGGCAAGAGTTGCTACAGAGTCCACATGAGTATTCTTGTTCCTTGGGACTTATTGTATAGAAAAGGATTCAAAGCCAGACTACAATCACCGAGCCTTATTGAGGTACCCCTGCATCCTTTGATCTATGGCTTCCAATTCACCATTTCCGACGACTAATCTCGAGTCTGAAAAAAATCTCCACGGCTTTACCTCTTAACTTTTTCACCATGGCTACCCTCGTCAACAAGGCTTCGTACTTGGCCTCAGTGTTTGTGACTGAAAAACCCAACCTCAAAGATTTCTTAATGGTGATCCTCTCTGGGTACATAGAGCTTCCACATTGGCGACCCAAGGACAGTAACTGCTGTGATCTGTGCCCCCATTGATTTATCCTCCTCGGCAATGGCCCTTTCGGGATACTCAGTGAATTCTGCCACTAGGTCTGGTAGCACCTGCCCTTTGAAGGCCGTATAGGGCAAATACTTGATATCAAATGCCCCTAGGATCGTTCCCCACTTGGCAACTCTCCTTGTGTAATCAGACCTCCGAAGTAACGACTACAAAGGGAGTTGGGTGAGGACCACAACCATGTGCGCTTGAAAGTACTGAGGGAACTTCCTTGTAGCATGCACAATAGCCAAAATGGCATTCTCCAGTGGCAAGTAACAGATTTCTGCCTTCTGTAATAACTTACTCACATAATAGACTGGTTTTCGCACCCCAACATCCATCTTTACCAAAACTAGGCTAACCGCATGACATGTAACTGCGATGTAGGCAAAAAGGACTTCCTCCTTTTCCGGTCTAGAAAGGATAGGAGGATGTGACAAGTATTCCTTTAGCTCTTTGAAGGCAAGGCTACATTCTTCAGTCCATTTGAATCCCTTCCATTTGTGAAGGAGCTGAAAAAATGGTCTACATCTATCTCCTGATCGAGATATAAACCTGTTTAAGGCAGTAGTCATTCCGGTCAGCTTCTGAACTTCCTTGGGATTCTGAGGAGGTTGTAAGTCACTTATAGCCTTAATTTGATCCGGGTTAACCTCTATTCCTCAATGCGTAATCATATATCCTAAGAACTTGTCAGAACTGACACCAAAAGAGCATTTCGAGGCATTGAGACGCAGCCTATGTTTTCTCAATACTTCAAACACACTTCCCAGATCGCTTAAATGCTCGGTCACTAGTTTAATCCTCACAACCATGTCGTCAATATATGCTTCCACATTCTTCTCGAGTTGAGACTCAAACATTCTAGTTACCATCCTCTGATAAATAGACCCAGCATTTTTCAAGCCAAAAGACATTACTTGATAGTGATAATTACCAGTAGGAGTTAAGAAGGCAGTCTTCTCTTGGTCGGCCAGAGCTAAAGATATTTGATGATACCCTTGAAAGACATCTAGAAAGCTCATCTGAGGATGTCCAACTGTAGCATCAACCAATTGGTCAATCCGAGGAATTGGAAAGGGGTCCTTGGGGCAGACTTTGTTCAAATCAGTAAAATCCACGCACACTCTCCACTTTCCTGACTTCTTCTTCACCACAACTGTATTTGCCAGCCACTTTGAATAAAACACTTCTTTGATTGCTCTTGCACGCTTAAGCTTATTTACTTCTTCTTTAACGGCCTCGGCATGATCTTTTGAGGAGCGCTGAGGTGGTTGCTTCTTAGGGACAATCATTAGGTTCATATTCAAGTGATGACAAATGAAATTTGGGTCCACCCTTGGAGCTTCATACGCGCTCCAAGCAAAATCGTCAACGTTTAGGATTAGTGCCCTTAAATCCTATTTATGATGCTATGTATGACATTATGTATGACTTAATGTTGTAATTAATAAAATTGTTTTATTATTATATAAAATAATGGTAATATGAATATTTTAACATTATCATATAGTCCATGAGATGCATAGTATGTGATTTATGTGATTTAGTCACAGAATATATAAATCACAAATTCTTTATAAACTCATACTTTAGTTCGTAGTCAGTGATGAAATTGGGCATTTCATCTGCGAAGACTATAACACATCAACTAAGATGATTTGTCTTGATATGGAAGTGGAGACTTCCAGTTGATATGTTGATATGTTTTAAGAGTTTACGACATATTGAACTGGACTGCTGTGAAATTTATTATTCTCCTAATGACTGTCAAATGAATAATAAATCTTACAACTTCTATTTACATGAACTCTTAATCCTGAGAGAATAATGGACCTGATCATGAAGTGTAGGTTGTTTTGATATATCAGGAGTGAGATCTAAAGTAACAATCAAAACCTCAGTATGTTGGGTAGCCACATTTAGTGTTGATGGAACATATATTCTCAAGATGGAATTCATAGTCTCTTAACGGAGATATAAAATATTTCCTTAAGATAAGTTTAATGGGTTTGGTTATTTAGAATTTTAGGCCTAACTACTTTAGTAAGGAGTTACTAAAGTATATATTTATGAAATTAGATTTCATAAATATATGATGAATAACTCAAAGGATTATACCGGGTACTCAAGGATTAAGATGTAGTAATCTTCAAAGTGGCAGTCTATATTTATGACTTTGTATTACTACGAATATTTTATGAAGGGGTTGTATGTATAATAAAGTCTTGGGATATAATTTATTAATAAAGCCTAGAGTGCAATTATATTTATATATTGGTAGAGTTGACAGAAAAGCCTAGGGCCCATTGGAGCTAGTGTCTTATTTGTTCATTTTTAGTCCCATTCCAAGCCACATACTAAAGCCCAATTGGAATGACCCAAAAGGCTAGCCCAATTAGATAATCAGTTATAAGGAGAGAAACATACATAATTTTGTAAGAGAATGAAATTGTTTGTATGTGAGTGTAGGACACTCTACTATTCTCCCTTGAACACATACATATAAACTGATTGAGAGATCACACTTCTTGGGCACAAGTACTTCTAATCTTTGGTTTTGAATTTCACCGCACCAAGGTACACTCTCTTGTTCTTATATTCTAAAATTTACATAGTACATGTTATCAATTGCGAATGAAGTAGATTCATTAATTTTTCGCTGTATATGTTTTGTATGCGATACGAACATGTGTTTTTTCAACACAACGTTCTTCGTAAGGAAAGCCAACAATTCCTCTCTTTCTTGGGGAGACAACCAGACCCCAACCTGGAAATACTTCTCTGCATCAGTGTCGATGATAACTTTCTCGAGCTCTTTGCACATCAGTCCCCCATCTCCAATATTTGGGGGTTCAGTTATTTCTGCTAATTGCTATGAGGCTTCCTTCTGGGAAATTGAGGCTCCCTCTAACCGATGTCTAATAGCGGCGACCAGACACTGCCTTGCCATGGCCAGACTTCCTATCAATTCCCAGACCTGTCTCCCTGAGGGGTACTTCACCTTCATATGTAGGGTCGAAGATACTGCTCCCATGACATGGAGCCATAGTCTTGCCAGGATAGCAGTATATGGTGAATAAGCGTCCCCCACTATAAAGCTTACTTTGACCACCTCGGATCCAGTCTGGACAGGTAACTTGTTTAGGCCCTTCGGTATAACCGTCTTCGCATCAAATCCCACCAAAGGGGAATCATAACTAACTAGGTCCTCGGGTCTCAGATTAAGCTCGTTGTACATGTCGGGATACATGATTTCAGCTTTGCTTCCTTGGTCTACCAAGACTCTCTTCACATCATACCCTCCAATATGAAGGGTTACCACTAGGGCATCGTCATGTGGTTGATAAGTCCCGATCTTGTCTTCATCAGAAAAACCCAAGGTTGGTTGGGCCTTCAACCTTCCTCGCTTAGACTTCGGGACTCGATCCTTGGTATCTGGTCTTGCTATGGACATAACCCCGGAAGGTATGCTCTAATTCGATTTGGGGCTGCAAAGATAACATTAATTGTCCCTAAGGATGGCCTCAATACAGAATCCCTTTGATACCCCAATCCGGTCTGACTCCCTTGCTCGGAGGATTGATGCACAAATTGCTTCAACTTTCCTGCTTTGACTAGCTGCTCTAAGTGATCACGGAAAGTTCTACAATCTTCGGTGGTATGCCCACTATCTTGGTGGTATTGACAGTAAAGACTCTGGTTATGCTTGGTGGGATCACCTCTCATTTTGTTTGGCCACTTGAAGTAAGGCTCACTCTTTATCTTTTCAAGGATTTGGTGAACTGGCTCCTTGAACACCAAACTGACCATCTGAGCATTAGGGTGCCCAGCGTGACAAGCAAAATCTCTCCTGGGTCGGTTGTGACTATACCTCTCCACCCAAGAATCTCTTTGGTCAATAGGAACAATCTTTGCCTTCCCCTTTCCTTGCTGTTGATCCTTCTCGACCCGTTTATGCTCATCAATTCAATCCATGAGTTGAAGCATATTTCGCGCAGGCTTCATCGTAAGAGACTTTCTTAAATCATGCTCAGTGGGGTTGCCCACTTTAAACGTCCTTATCGCCACATCTTCAAAATCTCCATCTATCTCGTTAAACATTTTCCAGTATCTATTTGAATAAGTTTTTAGGGTCTCACCCTCTCTCATCACCATTGATAGCAAGGAATCCAAAGGACAAGGAACCCTGCTACATGTAACAAATCAGGCTCCAAAAGCCCTGGTTAGCTCTTCAAAAGAGCTAATTAAACTCTCATCCAATCTGTCAAACCATCTCATCGCCACAGGTCCCAAACTTGAGGGAAAAACCTTGCACATTAGAGCTTCGTTCCTGGAGTGCATAGCCATCCTTTGGTTGAAATGACTGACGTGCTCCACAGGGTCGGTCCTCCCATTGTAAATAGTAAAGGTTGGTTACGTAAATCGACGAAGGAGTTTAGCCCTATCAATTCTACGTGTGAATGGTGATTTGGAAATCTGACGCAGTGCCTGACTCATCGCGTCATTCCCCATGCCCTTGGGCCTCAGACTTTTAGCTTTCTTTTTATGATACAGCTCCTCTCTTTCCAAATGTGGAGATAAAGAGAAGGATTCGCTAGGGGGTGTTTTGGACCTTGGCCTGTAGTCATCATCTTCATTTGAATCATTTTCGGAGCTGGGAGGGGATGCTTCTCTTTACTTATGTCGTAACTTCCTATGTAAATGATCAATCTCCAACCTGAGATTCTTGGTTTCCTCATCATGTGAGACGTGGCTCCCTGTCCTAGAATGACTCCTACTAGTATGATCTGTATATATACTAGCCTCACGGTCTCTCCTCCTTTCAAGGTTGACGAAATTGTTAAGGACATATTTTGTATAATTGGCTAATCCTTTGATAAAACGCACTTTACTTGTATTTGGGTAGATCTAGGATATGTTTAATACTTCAAGAAACATGTTGTTCAAGTCTAGTATTAAAGTCATGAAGATTGGACCAAGAAACAAGTGAAGAAAAACTGTTCACTAAAGCTAGACAGATAGCTCGACAGATAGTTATCTATTGAGGTTTAATAAGGCTCGACAGATACTATCTATCGAGGTTACGGGAATTCAGATTTTCAGCCCATGCTTATGTATTTGTGTAGGGTTTCTTTTCTCACAACCCTAGACATATATAAGGTTTATTTTAGAGGCCGTCACATAAGAGAATACAAAAAGAACATATGCAAAAGGTGACTAATGCCTTATTCTCTCTGAAAGAAGCTAATGCGTCTTTGCGCCTTAGGGTTTTGTAACCAAGTGCTTCTTGATCTTCATTGTTGATGAAGTGAAGAACTTTGCAGCCAACAATCTTCTTTAAGTTGGTGAGTTAGTCACGTACTGGGAGCCATGCATTATTGGTTAGTCACGTACTGGGATCTGTGCAAAAGGGTGGCGTTCATATATTGAAGAGTTCAGAGGTTCTGAAGCGGTAGAAAGTTTCTGCTGTGAGTTCATCTACGGGAATTGTAGAGTCTAGGGATAAAGGTTTTGTAGTAGATTTGAAACTTCTCTTTTCTATAGTGGATTGCTATTCGGGAAGGTTTCCCCCCAGGTTTTTTACTGTGAAACTAGTTTGTTTCATTGGTTTTCCTGGGTCATCATATCTTGTCTTATTTAATTTTCCGCTATGCATGATTTTGACATGATATTGATGTTAGTTTGTTTTAACAAGATTTATTCATAATAAATCTAATTAACAACTTGGGTTTAAAACTTGTTAATTCTATCAACCGGGGTCTTAATTTCCCAACAGAAATGATCTTTTCTCTGTGACCCAATAGATTCTTCTCTATTTGGTCCCGACCCCCCCATGACTGGTTAAAATTGTAGGTGCTTTCCTGATTTCCCACAAACAGTGCCAATTGTAAGGACTTGAATTTGAACTTCAACCCACTAAGTACAGTGAATGATAGCCCAACGAGCCCAAAACAATATATTTGTTAGAAAATGAGTTTAACAAGAAAGCATCTTAGCAAATTAAGTATGGGTCTGAGCTGATAGGATATATAATAATGATATTGAAGGCACAAATTGATGAAAATAACGCTCCTCGGTCAAGTCCAATGATGAGATGTTCTTATATTTAACTTAAGCTTATCTGAGTACCCTCTGTTCTTCTTTTTTTCTTCCTTCTTAGATTACATGCCCCATTTTTTACGGTGGCCATTTCCTTATATAGTCCTTCACCTTTCATCCTAGCCTTCCATTTGTTGATTTGGTAGAAAATCTCTTGGATGTTTGTCCTATTAGGACCTCTTGGAAGCTTTGTGAGTAGTTGTGAGCTGAGATGACATTGTTCAAGTGTCATTTCTTCATAAATGCGATCAGTTCATTTGGTGCAGTGCATTTAATGTGGTGGTGACAGCCTTCTTTCTAGATATTTCTTCTTTTATTGTTGATTGAGCTCTGCTACTTTCCCTGTAGCTTATCCTTCCATAATGGTTACCTCCCTAAAGCCCTCCCGAGGTGGCCTGGCTCCTCGAGAACTACAACTGACCCGTTATTGTTTTCCTTTGTCCTTGGCCCATTGACTCAGGCTCAACAATCCCTTTGACCATCCTCGGACTTTTGCTTGTCCTCGGGCATGGTCCATAACCCAACATACCTGCTCAGACTTCCTATTCCCATATATAGTATACTTAAATTGTTTCTAAATAAAATAAATTTATTTGCAGCCCTAGATTTGATTTACGTCATATGATTTCTTTTTCACCTTATAAGACAAAATAATACTACAAATCGATTTAAAATATTGAAAATTTATTTTAGGGTTAGATATTACTTTATACTCAACATAACCATACATTTTATATTAATCTCATATTATTTTATCTGATTAGATACTTACAATTTACGTTTGAACTTTTTATAAATAAGATAGTTCTTAACCATTCTACTGTTGATTCAATCTCGTCTATCAACTTCAAAATCAAGAATGTTTAAATTATATTGTGTCATTTGTGTGCGTAAATTAAATTTTATTTGGTATAAAATTTATTATAAATGAATAAATTGGCATTGTTTGTTGTGTGTGTCTATATATATATGTGTGTGTGTGTGTATACACAAATGTAGGTTGTAATATATGCAATTAATCTTGCTTTGAATAAGTAAAATTGCTGGAGAGAATTTCTAATAATAAAATTCTATTTTTTTAGTGGTTTGCTTGAGTGGGCCTTGTGGGGTTCAAATTTGGCAACACTTCGAGAAGTGCTGATTAAGAAAAAAAGAAGTGCATTTCTTTTTTGATTGAGAAGATATACAAGAAGTGCATTTCAACATTTGATTCATTAGGGGACTCGCCTGCTCGAGCAAATTTGAGTGAAGTGTCAAGCAACACAAGCTCACTCGAGGCAAGTTGAGCAGATGGTCGAGTGGAGTCATGTCTACTCAAGCGAACAAAAAGTGTGGTCAAGCATAGGCAAATAGGATAGGCAAATAGGATCCCGCTCGAGGAGAAATTATAAGATCCACATGGTGGACAAGTGATGTAGTCCACCATTCCACTAAAAAACTTCCATCTGTTTAAAATTGTTAGTTAAAAAATTTTTAAAACAGAAATTAATTACTGATTCAGCAATTTTAAGCAAGTGGAAGTTTTTTAGTAGAATGGTGGACAAGTGACGTGGTCCACCAGAGGACTCTATAATTTCTCCCCCTTGAGGCAAGCTTGAAGGCCCACTCAAGCGGCTCATTAAAGCCTACTAGGGAGAGCTCTAGGCAAAAACAATTTCTGCAAAAAATAAGTAGAGATTTGAGAAAACTTTTCAAACGGCTAGTAAGAGTCTTGAAACAATCTTTCATACTTGATCCAACTAAGATGACTCTTCAAAGATGCCTATCAAAGTGTCATACCCCATTATCTATAAATATTGCCCCTATATTTAGGTTTTTAAACAAACTTTTCTAGCATGATATAAATTCACGTCAATTCTCCAAAGTTGATACTTTTAGATTTCTTCGCTTAAATGTATTATGGAGAAAAATTTGTTGTAACTCTTTAGCAACAATTGTATATAGCAAAATATTGCCTAAAGACAACATCAATTCGTGCCTCTAAGCCATTGTAATTTATTTAAAATTTTCATCACTTCTTTCATTGTTTACCCCAGTATTTTTTCAACATTGCCGTTTAAGACTTTTTTTTTTTTGTTGAGAAATACGGTTTAAGACTAAGTAGAGAAGACAAAAGAAACAAATAAAAATAAGTTGAAATTAATTTCATTATTTCATGTGCTAATGTCCTTAGGGCCTTTTTTTTTTTTTTCTTTTTTTTGAAACAAACACATACACATAAGGGAGAGGAAAATTAATGCTTTATTTATAGAAGATAATAGAGGAGTATGTCCAAGAGGTACTCAAATCCGCTCGACAATTTTACCTAGGGAAAAAAAAATACAAACATCATATTCTAACAAAAATGAAAACAAAAGATGTTTCATATGCTATTCTACATTTTTATTGTCTTCTAAATGATATGCCTGGCTAAATCAATGCTATAGTCTTATAGAAGAAACGAAGGAAATTTCCTTTTTTCGCAAATAAATAAAGTCAGCTAGTATGACATTTCCTTCTTCGAGGGAAAAAGAAAACTTTAGGTTGATCTTAACCTATACGAAGAGTTAGCTGGAAATGGTACGAAAATTTAGAAATATTATCTTGGATAGTCAAACCTAATAGGCTTTTTTTAGAGCTAGAAGTAGAACACTTGTCAAGGCTGTCTTCAACTTGTAATTTCGTAGACAAGACATTTCGGATAAGTACGAACTGTGTGCATGGTACTTCACAATCACAAGAGACTTTCATCAATCCATATCTGCAAATTGATAACTACATTAATGCTTCCGATATGTTTGTCTGGCTCTTAATTCCAGCTCATTGGCGAAACTCTGAATCAATGCATCAATTCTACGAATGAGTTTGGCCTTGTGGGCAGTTGTCTACCATTTCGAGTTATTGATGGGATTGGATGGCTCTCTCTCTCTCTCGAGTTATTGATGGGATTGGATGGGTATGGCTCTCTCTCTCTCTCTCTCTCTCTCTCTCTCTCTCTCTCTCTCTCTCTGTTCTTTGGAAGTTGGTATTTTCGTGTTTGATTAAAACTTCTTCCTATCTATTTTAGTTTACATTGATTTTATAAATTTCACACTTTATCTTTGTTTCATAAAATGAAAAGCCCAAAATAATGTAAATAGTTAAGAGAAAATACAACAGATGCCTTAAAGGATATTTATTTAACAATTTTTTTTTTTAAATTTTTCATGAAAAAGAAAAAAGTAATTAATTTTTTATAAATTTTTTATAAAAATGATATAAAAATTTTCCTAAAATTTTTCATTAACAAATGGGATATCCATTAACAAAACTCAATAATTAAATAAAAACACTAGGAGTTTAAAGTCGTTAAACCAAAATTTGAAAAACAAATAAATTAAATTTGACCAAAAAAATAAACTTATTAGGCAAGGTTGGAATTGGAACATAATAATTGAATGAAATAATGTAATACAAGTGGTATTAATTTGGGATTGACTTGATGAGGATAATAAAATTAGTAGGTCAAATCTCATTTGCTACTGAAATAAATAAGAGCACGTCAGACACCGTTGGATTTTGTCCCCACGTTGCGAGGCTCCCACGGAAGCAATTAGCTCACGCGCACGTGCATGCGCAACACGCACACCCACGGGTGTCTCTAAACTCTTAAAGCACGGTTGCACTTGCCGGTGATGATATCATTCATTCTGTCACAGTTAACACTTACACCACAGCTTGCTTTCAGTTCAGTTCAAGTACCTTAATTTCTTCTTCTCCTCTTCCCGGATTGTAGAGGAAGTACCTTGAAGCCAAAGTGATCTCAGCGTAGCAAAGAGACTCTTGTCCTGTGCTGTTATCACTTTTTAATGTAATTTCAACAACATATAATCGCATGAGTTCTCCATGTTAAAAATATATTATAGTTCATAATGTTCTTTTTAATCCCCAAGAAAATGAAAAAAAAAAAGTAGAAGAAAAAAGATCTTATTATAGCTTCATGATTACTTTATAAAATAATAAAAATCGGTTTATTTATAATTTCTTTCTCCCAATTCGACACCGACTAGGTGATTGGATTTTGCACCAATCGAACAGCTAAAGGAGGTTCGTGACAATACTTGGAGTGCTAGTCGATTTCGGTTAGCCAATTTGTCGATAGTAATTCTTGAATTTCGACAAAACTTAAAACAGATTGTTTAATGTTGAACTAAATAATGTCGTTTTGTCTATAATGTAACCCTAAATAACGCTCATCTTCTATCATTTGATTTAGAACTCTCTCTCTCTCTCTCTCTCTCTCAATTTCGATTGGTCTTAACAGTTGAGACACTTTAGGACTCCAAACCCTAACTCTATCACCAATCTTTCATCGATCTACCACTAATTTGCAAGGGTGAGTTATTTTTTGTGAGTTTTTACTTTATATCTCCTCAGACCGATCCTACTGGCCAAACTGAACACCAAAATCTTGATTGACCAAGATTGGAATACCAATCTAGAGCAGGGCTGACCAATATCGGTTCTAGCCACACCAACTGCAACGATTTGACCAAGATTTCTCCCAATATCTAACCATACCAATGATGTTCAATCCTAGTATAACTTATGAGAAAGTTCTTTTTATTTCATTCCTTCTATTTTTTATGTAAAGATTTGTTAAAAAAAAAAAATCGAATAGTTACAATTTTTGGTCCATCAACCTTGGGGTCTCAATTTTATTGCCTTGAATTGATAGATAACACTTAATATTTTTCACAATAATTAAATAAATTAGCTTTTATTAGTTGTCATTTAAGTTTTACCCCTAAAATTACTTTTTTACATGTTGAAAATAACTCACCATCTTGATAATTAAAAAAAAATTTGTGACTCTAATTAAATTTATTATCCCCTGAACCAATATGAAAGTTACGATAGACCAACCTATGTACTCTTTTTCTAGGTACATCAACCTTGTACTCTATAGTCCTTACAAACATTAATCGATGAGCCACATTCTTGCCTTTGATATCATAGGGTCAAGACAAACCACTCTAAATAATTATCCACTAGCTGTTATTTATTCCTTCTTTGAAGTAGGTGAATACGAATAAAAGCAACACTACGTGGAACTCCAAAATACTAGGGGTGAAAGTAGGAAAACGAAAACAAAATAGTAGAAAACAAAAAAAATAATGAGACACGGTATTGACTGCATCGTCGATGGTGCTGTACGTTGAATGGCAAACCGGAGTGTGTGGGCGTGATTCAATGAATGAGAGAGTAGCTAAGGCTATGAGCTAATGAGAGAAGGAGGTGCTGACAATGGCAGTAGTGACAGTGACACCTAGCGATAAAGACTGGAGACGCAGACTTATGGCACGAGCGGCCATTCTATGTGCGGTAGGGGTGCAATCGAATGAAAGCTTATTGGGAGTCTAAGGAGAAAAAAAAGGGTATGTGAGTCACTGTCTGCACACTCCTACCCTACCCTACATGTGCTGAATCCCATGAACTCATTTGATGCTCTCTGTCGGGGTCCCTATTCAACGCCCCCTAGCTATGACCTTTATTTTCATTTCTGCCCTTGTTATTTTTTTATGAAAAATATTAATGAACGACCTAGGACCGGAGAAATTATTAAGTTTAAAGTAGGTTCGTTGAAATGGTCCTCCAAACTAATGAATTGATGTCATCTATATAAGTGTGTGTAAGTTTGCTTTCTAATCAATATAAGAAAATATAAAATAATAAATTATCAGATGATGTCATGCTTGCATAAATGACAGCATTTTATTAATTGGGAGGATCAAGGAGGACCATTTTAGCAGTTCTTATGTGGACCTAATAATTTTTGCTGAAGGCATTTGTTAATAAACTATTTTAGAAATGTTTTTATGAGAAAAGAAAAGAAAAACTAATATTTTGACATATTTTTCTATTTTTCATAAAAGTTGTGTCAAAACTTTTTTAAAATGGTTTAATAACAATTGCCTTAAGGGCATCCGTTAACAAATGCAAATCCTCTATACCACTTTTTGTGTACCACTCTATATTCCATCAATCACTACTTAGTACTTACCATGTATTTGGTTGCTTTCCATTTTAAACTTTAGTTATTTTGTAAGGTAAAATCAAAACATGGCAAGTAGTGATTAATGGAACATAGAATGGTACACAAAAAGTGGTACAAAAGATTTGTATTCCCCGTTAACATGACCCTTTTTTTATTCTTCCTATTAAATTGTAAAGGGTCTTATTAACGGGTATCCTTAAGATAATTGGTTATAAACAATTTTAAAAAAAGTTATGACACAACTTTTATAGGAAATATACTAAAAATCGGTAAAAAAAAAAAAAAAAAAATTACTTTTTTATTTTTTCATAAAAATTTCTAAAAATATTTTCTAAATCAATGTCCTTAAGACATAAATTAATATTTCCCAATTGTAAATGATTTCAATAAAAGTTATTTTGATCTTACTTATAAAAATTATATTAAAAAAATTTCTTTTGATTTTAATTCTTAACTTTACATAGTGTTTTGATTAGAATCTCTCTATCCATACCCATTATTGAGCTGACAGTTCAATGTCAATTAAATCTATAGATATGATAGTGGATACAATTAAAATTTTCCATATACCTAAAAAACATACATATCGACATATTAGAGTATTCGACATAAGAATCTTTTTTTTAATCTTACATACTTTTTAAAACATCTCATATCATATTATATATTTTACATTATATTTCATTAAAATATCAATATTCTTTAATTTTTTTTAATTGTTTCTCTTTCTTTACATACAACAACCACCATCCACTATCTTCTTTCATCATTGGGATATGTAAAGAAAGAATAAAAAACTAAATGCAAAATAAATAGTGTGAATGTAAATTTACACAGTTACTATAACAATTATATATTTTAACACAACTTTGCATAGTCTGATATGGGTGAATTTTGAATTTGGTTGGCTAATATATGGTACTTTTTCTATTATACAAGTGCTGATGAGAGTACTCTAAGATTTGGAATACTGGAAAACAAGGAATGATAGATCATCCCATTACTATTAGAGCTAGGGATCCTAATGAGTTCTACACATCCTGATCTCAAAGCTCTGCCACATTCTTATCAGGATTCGGATAAGTTCGATCCCTTTGAGTTTGACAATGGATTTAGGAGGTGAAAGTCGGGTCGAATTGGATGAGAGGATCTAATGTTCGAATGGTTATCAAGGGATGTGGTTGTGTTGGTCGATCGCACTCTTCACGCACCACCCAACCAGTGATTTGCAAAATCTGGTTGGAATTTATTCATTTAAAGATTTCGTGTTCAAGGTATTAGGTTTTATGGATTTTGTTTTGTTTTGTTTTTTATTTTTTTATTTATAAAAAAATTACGCCATTTTGAGTTTAGTTGGCCCTTAAAGGTCAACTTAGCAATTGACATGCACAAGAGGACTTGAATCAAAATGTTATATAGTGTTAGTAATCATAATACAAGTTCTTAAAGTTTAAAGGACGAAATAAAAATGACCTCAAACTTTAAGGATGTAAATTGTAATTTTTTTTAAAAAATCTCTTCTCTCTTCCTATTAGTGGTTGAGTTGAGAGGTGAAGCCCAAAAAAAAAAAAAACAAAAGAAGAAGAAGAAGAAGAAGCCCTAAATTTGATTATTGCCAAAATTGTTAGAGCATGTGAATAAGATCTATATGGACCTATGACGTATATGCATCTAAATTCTAACATGAAAATTTAATATGGATTCAGATTCTCAAAAAAAATTGAAAAAAAGGTTCAGGTCAAATCTATATTTACTACAATATAGAAGTTATATAAATTTTCTATGTAGCTATATATTGGAAATTTATAGATTTACTAACATGGCTATAACAAAAGGTTTAGTATTGGTGTTAGTTGGTGATCGAAATCTAAGTTCGGTATATAATTGATTCTCCAAAAAAAAAAAAAAAGTTCGGTATATAACTATATATGATCTTTGATATTTTACATTTTCTTGCAGAAAACATGATGGACTTTTGGCTTTTTTTTTTTTTTTTTTTTTTTTGATGTTTAATATGGGAACCTTTTCAATTTCATATATTCAAGTTCAACACACATGCTTGGATTTGCTAAGTCTAAACCGACAAGTATATGCACATTTAAACTCAATATTCCCATGCACTTGTGTTTTGAAAATTCTGTACTTTGTGTTCTATCTCTTAATTATTTATAAACTCTTTTTGTCTTTCTAGTAGTTCCTCATTTCCCTTTTTGGAAGTCCCGTTATTATTGTTAATTTCAGATATTTAATATAAATTTTTTCTGATAATTTTATTAAATAGTCATTCACAGTTTCAAAGAGCAAAACAATGAAGGTACATTTAAAAAAATTAATAGTCTCCTAGATGACTAACAAATTGACACAAAGTGAAAGATATTGTAATACTATTACTTACATTCCATGTCATTTAAAATTTCTACTTTGGGTAGTAACGAGAGGGCATCACAAATCACACTATATTAATTGAGTGGTAAAACTACACAAAATTTAGCTAATTACTGTCAATCAATCCAGTCCAGCTTTTCCATTATCTCAAAGCTGCTTCATTCAAATCTCTGAGAGGCAGAGTTTTAATATATAAACAATAGAGAAGGGTTTGTCTTTGGATGAAGGAGAATCTAAATGGAGGGTCCTCTCCGGGTCGACCGGCCCGCCTTCTTCTCGCACGTTAATTTCGGCAAACTCTCTCTCTCTCTCTCTCTCTCTCAGAAGACACAAAATAAAGGTATTAGCTTAAAATACACTTAGCGATAATACAGCAATTAGCAAACCGTCCATCTCTCTCTCTCTCTCAACAAACAAAGCATCGTTTTCTTAAACAGTCAACGTTGCTCCCAACAACTCTTTTCCTAGGTACTGAAATCCAAGTCGTCTTCATCACCAATAACCTCTCTAATACTCTCATTATACCCACCATATATTATCTGTGTCTATCTATACAATAAATAATTTAATTGTAACCTTCTTCGTTTGTCTAGACCGCTTTTGCATTTCAAGTTTTCAATACCGCTTTTGCTTTTTTTTTTTTTTTTTTTTTTTTCATAATAAACCCTACCAAAAACTTATGACAAAAAAAATCTCTGAAAAAGTTCAGGATATTATATATTGAAGTGAATAGTGGGTGGTAAATTGAGTAGTATAACATAGTTTAACTAGAGTTATATTAGTTGTAACTTAAACACAATTCTTTTAAAATATAATATAAGATTTTCTAAATTTCCAAAGTGTTTGAATTGCATGGTGATAGTGCTTTGGTAAGAAGATGGAAGGTTGAAAAGTTGGCCACCATTTTAGTTGAATTATTAATATTGATATGCTTCGTGAAGTCTAGTGGATTACACCTTGATAACTTTATAGTTATTATTGATGGGTGCGGTTAACAAGTACCCTTAGGGCATTTGTTAATAGACTATTTTAAGAAAGTTTTTATACAAATTTTATGAAAATATAAAAAACTGTCAAAAAAATTAGTTTTTTTTTTTTTCTCATAATTTTTTTTTAAAAAATATATTACCTAAACCAATGCCCTTAAGGAATCTATCAACTTTTCCCATCATGTATTGCTATTGTTAAAATTGATGAAAATATACCTATGATACCATATTAGAATTGATAGTGTAATCAAGAGTGAAAGATAATAGAAAGCAAAAGCAATTAATGTTATTTGGTACTTTTATCTATTGGTCTACGTAGGTCTATGTTAATGCGTGCCCTTAGGGTGTTTATTAATGGACAATTTAAGGAAACTTTTGATACTACTTTTGTGGGAAATACAAAAAGTTATCAAAAAAATCAATTGCTTTTTTTATTTTCTTGAAAAAATTTTCTAAATTTTTTTTTTTCTAAATCAATATTTTAAAGGTATCTGTTAACTTTTTTTCTATAATAAAATGCCTTTAGCATCTTTATAGTAAGGAATCTATCAACTTTTCCCATCATATATTGCTATTGTTAAAATTGATGAAAATATACCTATGATTCCATATTAGAATTGATAGTGTAATCAAGAGTGAAAGATAATAGACAGCAAAAGCAATTAATGTTATTTGGTACTTTTATCTATTGGTCTACGTAGGTCTATGTTAATAAGTGCCCATAGAGTGTTTATTAATGAACAATTTAAGGAAACTTTTGATACTACTTTTGTGGGGAATACAAAAAGTTATCAAAAAAATCAATTGCTTTTTTTATTTTCTTGAAAAAAGTTTCTAAAATTTTTTTCTAAATCAATATTTTTAAGGTATCTGTTAACTTTTTTTCTATAATAAAATGCCTTTAGCATCTTTATAGACATCACATGCTTTCTTTTAACAGAGAAATCATTCAAAGTCAAACCATAATAAGTTTGGAAAAAGCACTACTAAAAATATTGAGGCTATAGAAGCAAAATATTTGGTAATCGAAGAGGAATTGCCATGAAAATCAAAACTCATACTTAAGATTGTGACCTAGCTATGTTGTTTTTCATGAAAATTATTTCATTTGGCCTCCCATTAAATCAATTTTACTATTTATGATAAAATTTTCTTTTATTATAATTTTAAAATTGAAAGTCAAAATAAAACCCCGTCAGTTTTGGGACATTTCTTAGAGTTTACAGTATATTTTATGCAATATTCATAGTTTCATCATCTTCTTCTTTTAACGATTTTCCCTATTTTCTAGCCTAATTTTGTGCTTAAACGAATTAGGGTTTTATAGGATTTCTTAGCCATCTTAGGACTTCTTTATTAAATGTTAGTGACTGTAGCCCTTGGACATTCAAAAAGTTGATTAATAAAATTTTAGGAGGTTTTTTCTTCTTTTTATGGTGGATTCAATAGTTCTCTTTGTGGATTCAAGGCGTCCCTTGATGATGGAAGGGTTTTTTCTTGAGATGTGTTATGTTTCTTGTGGTGACTCACTGTGTCACTATCTCTTATTTATAATAGATTAAATCATAGACTAATTAACCATAGACTACACAGTACTTTTACTCCAAGTAAGATTAAATACAATGGTCCCCAATTGGAGTGATATAAAAAACTTAGACCTTAACTTCAAGTAGCATCTTGAGTGAACCAAGATAGTGTCCCTGGGGTTTCTAGCTCAGGATGTTGACTTCATTATTGTCCAATTCATTTGCAAGTATTTGGTGAAAATTAACCAAATCAAACATTTTTTTATTTTTTTTGGAATCACAAGAATTGTTGAATAGATATTTGTTTGCTACCCATACTGCTTTCTTCATTGTAAGCTATCAAAATGGCTTGTAAGAAATATTTTCCTTCCACCCTCATCAACTACTTGGTGGACTTCACAAACGTGGTAAAGGTATTGACATTTTCTGAAGTTGAACTTTAAGACCAAAAAATTCTTGGGTTCACAAGTACAGTGCAACCAAGTTCAAACCGCACAAAGTTCAAGAAAATTAGCTATATGTTGAATATTGTGAACATATGAAGTCTTCAAGAAAGACATAGTCTTCCCTTTAGAAAGAAGAAGAAATGAATGAAAGCTTAGAAAACTGTTGCTACTCTGGTCCTAGTGCAATGACAAAATTGTGATGGTTATCTTAATCAAAGTCCCCTTTTATTAAACAAATCAAACCCCATTATCATGTCCAAATAAACAATAATTTAGGTAAAGCTAATCCAAAGAGAGTATGGACCACCTCAAAGAGAGATTACTATCACTTCCATGTGAAAGGCACCAATTGCTTCGAATATAGCATAATGTTGCATGTTCTCACTCTCTCGGAAGCCGCTTTTCGCTCAAAGTGGCTTGAGATTGTTGCACCAATATTTCTTGTCCTCGATGCAAGGCCAATCAAGAAAAACTTTTCAAACATTAGTTAATTAATCAAAGTAGCATCGAGCAATGGGAATATTTTAGTAACTAAACAGCCGACCAAACTCAGGTCGCCATGTGATTGATGGTGATTGATTTGGAATAATTCTAGTCATCTCTCTCTTAACCTACTTGTTCAACATTGTCCTTCAAATAAAATATTGGCGCATTTGTTTAGCACAACGTCAACCATCTCCTTTTTTGTGTTGATTTGAAGATGTATAGGCTTCTTTATTATGCAAAACCTTAAATTGTTACTTCCAGGCTTCTAAACTTTTTGAATTGAATTCCTCTCTTACCTTTCTATTAGCATCTTTGTTAGGGGAACCACTAAAACTAAATCTTCTGCATTACATATCAAGTTATCAACTCCTTTTAAATGGTTTCTTGGTTCATCTAAAGAAATAAACTAGAAGGTAATAGAGATATAGAATCCTAGCTAGGAACTCTGAATTTATTCCTATATATCCAGTATCCATCCTTTTTAAACCAGAAAAAATGATTTTTTTTTTTTAATAAATAAAATAATAAAGAAAGGCATCCTAAAATAATTAGATTCCAACCTATTTGGAAGTGCCGAAATTTGACCAGAACCTTTTACGAAAATTATCATAATAATAATGTTTTGGTAATCATAATTAATTAGATAAGACATGGGAAAAGTAAATTTTGGGCAGTTAAGTAATATAAAGAAAGATTTATACAACTGAATAAGAAATTGTCTCCAGAAACAATGTGCTATCTTTAATGTTACTTTGAGGCATTGCTTATATGGTTTCTTTAACATACTAATATTTTTTGCCTTCTGTAAAATTGCCATTTGATAGGAATGATAAATGATAGTAAAACCTAAAAAGTCCAATATTTTAAAAGAAAACAAAATGATGGCATGCAATAGACAAGTTCATTACTAAGAAGCTAGAGAAAGAGTGACAACCATGTAGATCTTCTTTAAATATCATTAAAAAAATGAATATCGCTACTTGGGATATAAAAACTATGGCAGTTAATGGTAGTGATACATACAAAATATTTGAGAAGCTTCTTAAATCGCCCAAGAATGGTGACTTGCTTGTACATGCCATAACTGTTGGGCTACTTGATTAAAGACTAACATAAAATATATGTTGGGATTTGAGGACTGTTTGCCCCGTACGGTACAGAAAAGGAAGGAAATTTGAACCGAGGGTTTGGCTCAAGATTTTGGATTTTGGAGAGAGAGAGGAAAACGAAGGAATTCTTTGACAATAGAGATTTTCGTTTTTTTTGTTTTTTAATGGTCTTGCAGATCAAGCCCATTGTTGGATTAATTTTGGGTCATTTTTTTATTTGTAGTCTTAGTCCACTAAACACTAGGCTTTTGGATTGAACCTTTAGGGGAGGATTAGAGCAAGGGCCATTTGTATTTTCTGACTCTTGGAATGGTCCATCCAAGTTCTTTAGGTTCAGCCCATTGATCCAACCGAAGCTTCAAATAATAATACATTCCTGCAATGTTTTTTTTACCCCTTTTTTTTGTATTAATTAAAGTATAACTTTGTCTTTTTAGGTTAGCCATACTCATTTCTTAGTTCTTTTTATTTATTTATTTTTATTTATTTATTTTTTTATCTTCTTTTTTTATTTTTTTAAATTTTTTTGTCAATGTTTTAACGTAATTTCCTCTGCTTTTATTAATGATGTTTTCTATATATTTATTTATTTATAGAGTTTTAACCTATAACGTCTGCTTTTATTAATGATTTTTTTTTATAACAAAGTTTAGCAACAAAATTGGTTGTATCTTCTTCTAAAAAAAAAATTATATTTCGAAAATCTAACCATTAGATTGCAAGTTCTTTACACTCTTAATACACATTTCAAATTTTGTGTTAATCAGATATTATTTACTCTATGATCTATAGGCTTATATTTTATGCATAATTTTAAATTACAAAAATTTACAATTTAAAAAATTTATTGATGACATAGTTATTGATCTTTAACTTTATAGAAACTAGCTTGTAATCACATGCATATGCATGGATACACTTAAAAATAAACAATAAAATGCATAATATAATTCCTATATATATAATTTAAATACTATTAATAGTCATTTTTATATTTTATTAACTCTTTAAAAAATTTTGTAGGAATATTATTAGGTATAAAATGTAAATTGTCCATTTTTTTTTTGAGAATCAAGTCAATGAATTTTTATTAATCAAGTGCACGAAATCTATCAGTCATAACATAAGGACTAATGTCAGGAGGAACAGACTCCATCCAGACAGTTAAAGATGAGCCAAACTTAGCTTTCTTGGCTAAAACATCAGCCACAGAATTGCCTTGTCTGAGTACATGGGAGAAAGTGCAGCTCTCAAGAGCTTCTACATATGCTAATGTATCATGAATCAAAAGCAGATTGAAACATGTCCCCTCTCTTAAGAGAATTTATGACTGTTTCCGAGTCTCCTTCTAAGGTGGTATGGCGGAGACCTACTTCCTGGACAAAAAGGGCAGCTCGCCTGGCTGCTAAGCATTCTAGCTGAGTAACAGAAGGTGGCAGGGGGATTTTTTCAGACATTGCTGTCATGACCTCTCCCTCATGGTTCCTGATGACAACACCCAAGCCCGCTTCACCTGTATCGTGGAACATGGCGCCGTCGAAGTTTGTCTTGTACTCCCCCGTGCTAGGAGCAACCCAGGTAGCTCGAGTGGTTCGGCGTTGAGTCACCCTGTTTTGTGGGGCAGGAGTATAGAGAGATAAATATCTCTGGGCTTCTGGCATAACCCGATTCAGGGGAAGCGCTTCGCTGTTCAGCCTGAGTTTATTACATCGGTACCAGAGAAACCAGGCAGTCACAGCAAAGAGCTCGAGCTTACTGGGCTGGGCAAGGACCAGTTCTACAAGGTTTTTAAAGGAGCCGGTAGAAGCTCTGTGTCTGTCAACCCAATGGAAGTCAACGGACCAGATTTGATGGAGAGAGTCGCAGCTCCAAAGTGCGTGTACAATGGATTCCGAGTGTAAGGAGCATTGCTGGCAAGTGTCCTCGGTTAGAACTCTTCTTTTTTGCAGGTTCTCTTTCGTAGGTAGGGCGTTTGAGCATGCTTTCCACAAAAAATGCTTGATCTTCCCTGGCATGTGAGCCTTCCATATTTTCTTCCAAAATCCATTTGTATTCTCAGTCTGCGCCACAGTAGGTTGATCAGTGGATTCATTTTCGCATAGCCATCGATAACCCGATTTCACTTCATAAGACCCATCCCTACTGCTGGGCCAGTAAAGGTAGTCGGGCTGTGTTGAGGTGCACAGTGGAATGGCTTTGATTTTTTGGGCTTCAGAGGGCAGAAAGAGTTCATCAATGATGTGTACATCCCAGCACTTCGTCAGTGGATCAATTAGGGCAGATACGGTAGCATCTCTGTAGGAGAGGATTGGTGGAGATCGTATTCTCCCTTGGGCTTCCCCAGGCAGCCAGTTTGAGTCATAAATCTTGATTTGTGATCCGTCTCCCACTCTCCATTTTGCTCCTTGTTTGATGACATTTCTAGCATGTAGGATGCTTTTCCAAGCAAAGGAGCCAGATGATGTTTTTGCTTCAAACACCGACCCTCTTGGAAAGTATTTTGCTTTGAAAACCTTGTAGAAAAGGGAATTTTTATCATGTACCAATCTCCAAACTTGCTTTGCTAGCATAGCTTCATTGAACTTGGATAGGTCTTTGAAACCCATTCCACCCTCCAATTTTGGCTTGCACAATGTTTCCCAATTTTTCCAATCGATTTGCCTCCAGTCTCCCCTTTGTCCCCACCAAAATTTTCGACTCATCATCTCGATCTCCTTACATAAGCCTACGGGTAGACGAAAGCAGCTCATAGCAAAAGTGGGGATTGCTTACACCACTGCCTTAAGGAGGATTTCTTTGCCTGCTTGGGAGAGTAGTTTTTCCTTCCACCCTTGAATTTTTCCCCACACCCTTTCTTTGATGAAGTTTAGGCTAGCACTTCTATTTCTGCCCACCACAGCTGGTAAACCCAAATATTTTTCATACTCCTTAATCTCCGGGACACCAAGAAAAGTTTTTATGTCATTTTTTACCTCCAAAGGGACTGACTTGCTGAAGAAAAGGGTGGTTTTTTCCTTATTGATGTCCATTTATTATTATTATTGTGAAGCATTTTTTTTTTTTTACGATTCATTTATTATAAACTCTTTGGTTTTTGTACTTAATAATTCACTTAGATGAATATTTATGATGTGGCCCCACATTTGATTTTAAAATTAAGAAATAAAACTCTTTAAGAATAAATAATTTAGGACACATGGTATAAAATTAGAACTCTAATTTGAAATTTTAATTTGAGTTTCTCTTAGCTTCATCTATTATTATTATTATTATTATATATATATATATATATATATATAAATAGATTTTGCAAGTATTGATGATATAAGAAGAAAATGTAATACAATGGTGGATTTGTCAAAATTCACTTCCAATAAAGAGATATTGAATAAGGTCGTAGTCTTAGACCATAACCAATTTTGTAACTAAACTTTTTACAATCTATGACGTCCGTTTTTGATGATTATGCTCTTTATCATTAGACCTACATATCAATAAGTTTTTAGTGTAGGCGGGGATTGAAACCTAGATCTCTTATTCACTACTAGAAACTTTACTAATTGAGCTAACTAAAACTAACTATTAATTAATGATGTATTTAATCCTTTACAGTATCAATAAGATCTCACTTTTTTTTTTCTTTTTCTTTTTTCTTTTTTTCCTTTTTTTGCTTACAACAAATAGGTTGGAGGAATTGAATCCACTTATACTCAATAGAAAAATTGGACGATGAAATAAGAGTCAGCAGACTTTTGGCCATTTCTCGTAATTTTCCTTCAACTTCGTTTTTCAATATAAACTTTTCCTTGAAAAAGATCAATAAGGTCTCCTTCTCTTTTTTTTTCTGTACAAAAAGTCAATCATCTATAATAAATCATTTTATGTTATTTATTATTTTACACCGACAATATCCACATTCCTTTTACACTTATATAAAATATGAATATTTTTAAAAAATAAGAATATTGGTGGCTAAATTTTATACATGTTGTGAAAGGAGTGTATTGTTAGCATAGACAATCAAATTTTATACCGCAATTATGAGTAACTAGTAAGTTACCCGTGCAATGCACGGATAATGTTGTATATGGATTATATATAGCATAATTGTGATAGAACTTTATTTGTAATAAGTTCATCATAAAAAGTAACAATTATAAATTTCATACACATATCTATTATAATTATTTAATTGAAGGAATGAGAAACAAAAAAAAAAAAAAATTTGGAGGAAATTTATAGAATAAATTAAAGTTGATATAGAATGTATCTTTCTCGTTCTCCTTAATTCTACAACAAAATACACATTCTAAACACACATAATCAGTCACATAATTTTCAAAATCCACAAATTCACAACATCTGACCTTAACATTAGAATTGTAATTGGCGTTGTCACTCAAATATAAAATGCAAACCCCCCTTCCTTAGTTGTAGTCAACTCATACGAGTTAGAATTAGATGAAACAATAATGTTATAACTAGGTAGGTGTCATCAAAAAATTGAAGGTAAATGACATCATTTTTTGTATCTATGTATTTGACATGGAATGACATGAAGGGCTATGGGTGGGTATGTATAAAGGGGTAGAAGTGCAAGCGGTGAAAATTGTGAATTAAAATGCAAAGAGTTTTGTGTGTATGTGTGAGGGATGAAAAATCTTTATACATTGAACCAAAAGATATAAAGAATATTTATTTTTTTAATTAGAAAAGCCTTGAAATATTGAACCAAATGAAATAAAAAGTCAATATTTAATTTGTTCTCATCTCTATTATGGCACTTGAAAATATTTCAATTTTCTTTGTATAAAATGTGCCACTTGGCAGAGTCTCGTGCTTTCTCACATGAGTTCTTTACTTTTATATATATATATATATGGACGGAGCCATGACTTGTAGTTAGGGAGGGCGACTTTGTTGCAGGTTATTTGAGGTGGCTTAGTCGCTGAGGGTTTTTTTTTTTTTTTTTTTTTTTTTTTGTGACTTTAATGCGTGTTGTTGGGTAAGGACTATTATTTTGTTTGAAATTTTTTAAAAGGCTGGGTTGTTTGTTTTATATAAAATTGGTTGATTAGACTTAATTTTTTTTAATTTCACTATTGGTAATTTTTTTTGTTGGGCTAATTTTTTTGGGCTTATATATATATATATATATATTTATATATATATATATATATATATATTTATATATATATATATATATATATAATTTTAAATTTATAGATTTTTTATGGTCTTTGAAAAGAAGAAAATGCTAGAGCTACAATTTTTTTTATATGAATTACTGATGTGGTGAATAGTTATTGGTAAGTAAAAAAGTAGTATAAGTGGTGGGTTTAGATGCGAACTAATAAGAATTTGTCATTTCAGGAATTTGTAAAAATATTGTAGAAAATTTGTAACTATAACATCACTCTTAAAAGAATTAAAGGGACAAAGTGTAATTTTATAGAACAAAATTGCTAAAATTAATACCTAGTATATATTCTAATATTCTTTTAAAAAAAATTGGGGGGCCATTGCCCCCAAGTCAAAGGCTCTCTCTCTCTCTCTCTCTCTCTCTCTCTCTCTCTCTCTCTCTCTCTCTCTCTCTCTCTATATATATATATATATATATATATATGACGTTCACTCATGATAATAATTGCTGTTATCATCAACCAATCCATTTTTAATGTAACTGAAATTCAAATCCCAAATTTATTGTTAGATAATGAGAAACTTTATTAGTCGAATAATTTAAAAATCAATATATGTCTTAACAAGTCAATTTTCAATACTTTTAAGTTATTCCATCATGCCACATATATAATAAAATAAAATTAAAAAAAGGAAAAAGAAAAAAAAAAAAAAAAAAAGAGGTTACTCCATCATGCACTAATGATTGAACTTTGGAATATATATATATATATATATATATATATATATATATATATATATATATATTTATAATTAGTACTAATTGGTCCTTCGAAATATGAAAGAGCCATATTCATTTTGACACTTAGTAAAAAACTCTTTAGTTCTTGCTGATCCTTTTTGTGGAAAAGTAGCTCTATCCCTACTTTTCCCTTAACTTTATAGTTTATGCTTTATAGTATCCATTTTTACATTAATTTTTCACCTCAAAATTATAGTTAGGTATTGATGACTGCCCTTTTGACCCCACCCAAGCCATACAATTGGAAATTGGAATTTGGACCAGGCCTTGTTTTGTCTTTGGGCCGTATAATCTGTGGTTTCTCGACCGTGGCTTAAGATATAAAAATAAATTAAAATGTTTTTTAGAAGAAAAAAAAAATACATTAAAGTTAATTCACTGAAATTCATAGGGGCACTTTCTTTCTTCTTCTTCTTTTTTTTTTTTTTTTTTGAAAAGATAAAAAAAAAAATGAATTAGCATTGGTCGACCCATTCACCTATATAAAATATTTTAATAATTCGGTCTAATTAAGGAATGCATTTACGAGTTTTTTTTTTGGAAAACAAGTGCACTTAGAAGTTAGGACATTTATTAATAGATTATTTATAAAAAAAAAATTAATACTATTTTTATGAAAAATATAAAAATTTATAAAAAAGTCAATTTTTTTTTTCTATAAAAAGTTTCTAAAAATATTTCTTAAATTAATGTCCTTAAGACATCCATTAACATATTATTTCTTTTGATAATTAGGTGGTGACAGATGAAGTTACTTGACTTGCTTCTCAAAAGGAGATAGACAAAGTTAAAAACTCAAAAGTCATAAATAAATAAAAACCTAGCTCACCCAATCTTAATTACTGTTGGTTCCTTTTGGTCACTTTGTTACTGGTCGAGTTTTTTATTGGTTTGTCTTTCATACCCAAGTTTAATTTGGGGAAGCCTTGAGTGATGATAACTAGCTATCAATGCATCAAAAGCCACTGCCAAAACAACAAATTAGCGAAAAGATTAATAGAAATGAACATTAATTAACAATGATGATTTATATCAATGAATCACGGGAGAAATAGAAATTAAGGTGTTGCTCAAAAACTTATTATGCAAGAGTTAATGAGACTACTGTTGGTTTTCTTCCCTCCTAATGTTGGGATCTTCTTTGGCTTTTAAGCATGTTTCATGGTATTGTCAAAGATACTCTAGTTGAAGAAAAAATAATAGGTTTCAATCAGCTCAATTGGTAAAATCTCTGATAATTGAATAAGAGATCTGAGTTTCAATCCAGCCTACATTGAAAATCGATTAGAGTTTTGGTTTGAGGTTGAAACTCTATAAAAAATAAATAAATAAAAAAGTTTAAACAAAAACAATTTTGGTCAATGGGTATTTGGCAAAGCTAGAGCTTTCAGCAATGCATTTCGTGGAAAGTTTGGCCAATTTGCTTTTATGCCAATTAATTTGGTTGACTCAATCCCATTTGTTTTGTTCCTTCAAGGAAAACTAAAAGCTTCCAAAATTTATTAAATTTATGGAATTGTGAAAAAACAGTATTAATCACCAACGGTGATTGGAGCTGGCATTGACTATGGATTTGAAATATTGACCAGTGCAAAAAAAATCCAACAAATGCAAAGGAGTCTCCCGTGTGTTTGGTATATTGAACTTTGAATCGTGCTTTTACAAACACCCCAAGCACATTTACAAAGTTTCCTATTAAATCTAAGATAAATGAAAAATTTTCTCTTTTGGACACGGATTTGATTCATTCATTTGAGTTTTGTCTATTTTTTGAATTAAATATTTTAATAAGCATTTAAAAACAAAGCATGTCAACAGGACAATGCTTTAATTTCGATCCACAGAGTGCAGCCAACAATAAGCTTAAAATAGCAAGAAAAATACTTATCCTTATTACTGACTGGCTAAAACTAAGATTTTTTTTTATAGGTAAAGTTCCTTAAGTGTTATACCTTTTGAAGTAAAGAAAATTGGGAGATCCATCGACTCAAGCTTGTTGGTGGGTGGTATGTCCTAATAAGTGTTTCTTAAGCTCTCACAATCTTCCATGTATCCTTGAAATATAGTGAAGATTGTACCATTTAACTAGATATTATTACATGATACAAAAACAGAAACAGTGACAAAATGATAAGGACTAGGATACGAGAATTGCGCAAAACGATGAAAATTAAGGACCCATATTTACACTGGGGCTAAGATAAAAGATAGAGAAAGTGATATAGAGGGAACCCGTGATTCCTTCGTAAAAAAAGCATCAAGAAATGTCCAAAACGTGATGCATAGTACATCCATTCCGAAACATGGAAAAGATTGTTTCCCTTATGAAAATTCCCTTGAAATTATTTGCCAACTCTATACAATACTACTCTATCATCAAGCTTCAGCCCTAAGAGCCCATTTGGATTGAGGGTGGAGAGAGGAGAGTGGAGAGGAGTAGAGTAGAGTTAGCTAAAAATAGGCTAATTTTGGGTTATTTTTACTCTACTCTACTCTATTCCCTCTCCCTCGCTCTCAATCCAAACGGACCATAATAATTTTAGCTAGATAGGACTGAATAATGAGATAAAAGATACACGTTTGATAAGTTCAATAATTCAGTTGCTTGAGATTTAAGAATAACTCTAATTACCTAATCTTTAATATGCGCTTCCTTTCATCATGGATTGGAAATCTTCAAAATCCACAAAGCCATCTCCATCCTTATCAACCCCTTTGATCATACGCCTACACTCTTCAAGACTGCATTTATCATATCCAAGGTTGACAAGAACTTGCTGCAATTCTTTTGGTGAGATCAGACCATTCTTATCAATATCAAAGATGAGAAAAGCATCCATGAGATAATCTTCCTCTTCCTCGACCATTGGCTTTCTACTAGTGTCTATGACATCCATGAACTCGTCCAAGTCAATGAGCCCATCCCCGTTACAATCCATGTCTCTCACAATTCCTTCAGCTTCCTTGAAGGCTGCTGATTTCTCATAACCAAGGCAGAGAAGGACTTCACTGAGCTCAAAGGTTGATATCTTGCCATCCCCATTAGTGTCAATGATCTTGAAAACTTGTTTGAATTGATTAGACACTTCCATGGAAGCAAAAGAAGAGGGTGAGTAGTCAAACTTGGAAGCAAATCTATTGGGTTTTTTTCTTTTCTTGCATCCACTCATTTTGTGTATGTCACTCAGCTGTTGAAAGAAGGTTCTAGCCCTCCTGTGGAGAGGAGTCAAGCAAGTTCCAAAAGAGTTCAACATAATGGGGAGAGAGACAGAGAGAGAAAAGAAGATGTTACTTATAATAAGAGAATGATAATGGAAATGGTGGGATGTGCAAGTAATGTCTGCCTGTGCTTTGCTCCATAGTTCACACTTCTGACTTCATAGCTGCCCCCACACGCCACACAGCCACACACTAATTAATAAATTATCACATCTTTCTTTCTTTCTTTTTTTCTTTTTTTTTTTAATGCAAACTCTTACTTTATTGACATTATAAATTATCAAACCAATTAATAATTTGATATATATTATATCAACTCATTTATAATGATACTAATTTATTGAATCATGTAATAAATTAATTTTTATTTATTCAAGTTTAGACTTTAAAATTTAAAAAACACTTCAAATTAGGGCCCAAAATTGTTGAGCCGGCCCTGCACTCTCTCTCACAAATACCATGTGTGGACCAAGCCTTTTAATGGTTTGATCGAGTCTAGTTTGTGGATGCCAGCTGCATTGTAATTTATGAAAAGGCGCCTGCAATTATTTCATCTTCACCAACTTTACGTTTTTGTTTTTACCACTTGTGCGTAGCTTGACTGAGTGTAATACCAATGAGTTGTTTTCTTAATTTCTTTGGCTGTCGGTGGTGTGGAGCTTCTCAGTTTCATGATCAAGTAGATGGCCACTTGACAAAATTTTCTCTTTTATCAATTCATCTTATTTGCATTAACTACAGTAGTAATTATGATGTTGACACTTAAAAAAGTACGGTTCCTGAAACTTGTGAAGTGGCTTTTTTTTTTTTTTTTTGAACTCTCATGCAGCGGAATTATTAGATATATATACAGATGCTTTCTGGTCTTCATTTAATCATCCTATTTGTTCTCTTCTATTTTTCATTTTTTCTTTCCTCGGTTAGAGGATGGTTTATGATTGGGTCTGTTTGCTGTTGCTAACAGTGGAGAGTCAGATGAGGCGTCCATCATGCCCCTTACACACGAGAAAATCTTGCACTAGCCTGGCATATATGTCCTTTGTGAGACTGATATATAGGCCCCATATGTCAGTTTCACATGGGGTGTATATGCTCCACCTAGTAGATACTTTTCCCTAATACACATTATTTTACCATCGGAAACACTATGATCAAGTTGACAATACATGGATTATTTGATAGCCTTGCATGTTTAATTTACAGATATAGTGTATAATGCAGCTATGAGAAAAACAATTTCTAGGTCCATATGCATATGCCAATAATAATTATCTCATTCATCAAACATGCATTGTATGGCTCACATGTGAGAGTATGCTTTATTTTAAAAATAATTATTTCAAGCATGAGCATATGTAGCATCTCTCTTATAACATGTAAAAACACATACAATTATGAGCAATGCTAGGGACATACAAAAGTTCATAATTATACTCACACGTACGGGTGACAATCCATATACGCAAGGGATTTCGATTCGGCCATGCAAGATAAGAAAGATACTTCTCCTGACATCTACTAATACCGAACATTAACATGATAAAGATGTAGCTGAAATGCTACTGAGAAGACAAATTTATAGGATGTACCTACATTTTAGATGTGATGGCTGTGGCTGTATAGGATGTATCTACATTGAAGAGACGTTTATCATCCAAGGAAAATGAAAGCATTAACAGCTGAAAAGAAGTCTTGTCCGCCCAAGCAGCAGTAATCTAGAGATCCGCGCAAAATGATAATGAAAATGACGTTCACCAGCTCCTTTTGCATCCACAGCTCCATGCAGTGTGTGAATCTATAGCATCTCTTTTTTTCATCAAGAACAAAAAATATAGGGAAACCTCATTTATGCTCTGAAATCTGAATCTGAATATCAATTTTTTTACAAGAAAGTATTGTTTTGGAACTGTAAACGAGAATTAAAAAAAAAAGAGTATTTCACTAACATACAACTTTAGAATTCCTGATAAACATCTATAATTCTGAATGCAGCCGCACCCCTGAATAAACTACAGAAGGTTCAGAAGCACTAGCCAATCCAAAACCAAGGCTAACTCTCATACACTATGAAGCTATATTTCCGATAACAATAATCATAAAGCTAAAAAGAAAATTGAACTACAAGACTTTGGATAAACAATATCATACATCTTAAAACACTGGGTCCTATCTTTACTAAAATCAACACGACCGAAGCAAAATAGGACCAACCGACGAGCTAAGCATATCACTGAGGGCTACCTGGACCTCATTTGACCCATGTTCACAACTTATCAAGCTTGAAAGTAAGGGGAAGAACCGATCCAAGTTCTTCTCAAATGAATGCTCTTCCAGACTGCAGACAGCCTGGAGAGTGGCAACAATAAGGGGTGCACGAGCAGCCAATTCTCTCCGTTTCCCAGAACCTAAGGGAATTGGCCACTGGGGCTGCCCAAGGGATGATACAGACATCTGTACTGACTGAGCAGTGTCAATATAAAACTGCAAGACCTCCTGGCAAAGGTCAACAAGGTAGGATTCCACTTGAGCCTCATCATAACTTGGAGGCCTATCCAGTATAAGATTCTGTAAGAAAGTAAAGCAAATTTGGTAAGACTCGTTCTCAAGCCGCAATAGTGGAGGGTCTTGCATTTGGGTCATTGAGCCAAACTCTAGAAGCTTTGAACGTAGGACAGCATTGCTATTGATCTTATGAGCATTGGATGCCAAATCATGCATAGCAGCAAAGAGGACCAAGTTGTTTTTTGCTGAAAGGTGAGACCGAAACATGTTGTAGATTTCCATCACTGCCTGCAAATTTTGATGAAACTTTTTTTTTTAAGAAACTTGATGAAACATTAAAGACATTATTCTTCACCAAATAGGCAACTACACTTTAGAAATAAATAATGTTATTTTTTTATTTATATTTTAGTAAATAAGAAGTCACAGTCAATAAATAAATAAAATGGGAATCATCCCAAAATTTTCAGTGTCATCTTTCCAGTCTCATTGAATTCTGATTAATTTCAATCATAGATGTAGTTTTATAATTCTAAGTCATTAAGTCTGCTTTGGAGGGAGGACAGGAATTGAAATAAATGGAATAAAAAGAATCATTGAAAGATATTCCATCCATTCCCTGTTTAGGAGTTTAGTGGGAAGGAATGGAACCGTTATAAAGAAATACCATTTCATTCAATTCACTTCTAATAATTCCTACCAAAAGTGGGATGAACACTTATTTCTTTAATGAGATTAAGGCAAAATATTGATTTTATCCCTATCTTGAGCAAAGACAAATAAAAAGTAAATGGTATACTAGTGAAATTATACATATAAATATTGCTGAATAGTAAAATTATATATTTCTATCCTTTCCATTCCCTCTTTTTACAAACTTCCCAAACACACAGGAGGAAATAAACCACGTTCCATTCCATTCTTCTATAAACTCCCAAATATAGACAAAATGTTTTTTAATAATTTGCTAGTAACATAGAGGAAATGTTTTGACAAAGAGTCTACAGGTACAACAAAATCTTACAACATTTTCACAACAACCTTGTTTTGAGTTGTGGTGGGTTCAAGTGTAATCTTATTTTATTTTATTTTGACTTTAGGTGGGTGGACACCTTTAGCTTGTTGTGAAAAAATTGTGACATTTTGTTGTGGCCATAGAAGAGCTCTGACAACAAACCAGGCCAATGTTATTATAGAATAGTGTCATATGGTGGCATAATTGTGCTCCTACTCTCTTCACTGCACATAGCAGCAAATATTTGACTTGAAGGATCAACAGAAGATCCAAATCCACTATCTTGACATTGATATTACACCATTTAATTTCGTTCAGAACTCATCCAGACCAATTTAAGATGTGTAAAGTCCATCAGTATCAAAGGCAAAAATGTGTTCAATAAAGTACAACAAAAGTTTAACTTTTGACGAAATTTAGAATATTTAAGTTTGACCTTCCACTTCCAGTCTGAATTTTATCTGGTTCCAAAATTTTCAAAATCAGCATTTTTTCACTTAAAAGGGCGGAAGCTTTTAATAGAGAAAACGGAAAAATAATTCAACTGGAAAAGAGTATCTTCCTAGACAAATCAACAAGATGAAAATACTTGATAATGCCAACATTGTACACAAAATATTATTTCTAAAATTTGGTGCATATCAACCAGAGCCTCAATTGGCAAATATAGCACTTCAAACCAAGTCAAACTTTCAAGCATATCACACATGCAACCCACAACCTCAGCCCCCACCCCATTCTTTATGGAGTTGTGTCATTGGCAACAGCTTTTTATTTATTTATTTATAATCAAGCTCATTGGTCACAGCTCTTAAGAATATTATTTTGTATTTTTGTATTATTATTAATGCCATGTTTGCCCTAAGAAAGTACTACCATGTAACATGCACAAAATCATCTACTTTTTTTTTAGAGACACAAAATCAACTATCACATAAGACATGCAACTTACAAATTTCAGGCATGGTGCAGACTTGTGGAACTATTTGAACTAAAACAGTTGCATAAATGTTTCAAACACATACAATTGTTGATTATCCCTTGCATTTAAAGAACATTTTTTAACATAATATGATGGTGAAATATTTCTATAGTGACACAAAATGACATAATTACTGGTGGGAACAATAATTGTAAAATTCCACCCAGAACAGAATATAGATTCTCCAGGGTGCTGGTTTCAGATATATTTTCACGGTAAGTGGTTAGTTGGTCCCATAGAGTTTTCTTTTTATGGTGTAATTTAGAATTTTCAAGTTCAAGGAGAAAATAATTAATATAAAGCTTCATTCATAGTTTGGTATGACTGACTCAACATTGCTTAATAACAAAATTCGCGTACTAGGTATAGGTCAGTCAACCAAGAATTAAGTTTGCATGCATAAATATACCAAAATCAGATCCACAGTCAAACCCAACCAAAAAAAAAATCCATTAACTAGATTATGAACCATGTTCAAGAAGTGTAAAACTCATGCATAACAGATATATTAACAGGCTGATTACGCTCGTGTCATGAACAAATATTCATCTTAAGTAGGAAGGCATCTGTACTAATGTGCTATCTTAGAGAAAGAATCTACCTGAATCAATAAAAGTTGAACAGCAGCTCGGCACTTAGCATCAGTCAAAGAAGCATAGAAATGGTGTGTCCTCAGGCTCTCTGAATCATTATCCGGCACGCCAGACACATCAGACTCCCCAGATTCCCCATTATTTTCTCTAGGTAAAGCATGCTCACTGAGAATGAAAGAGAAATCAGGAACTGTGGCATTAGCAGCTTCTTTCAATGACAAAGCCACTTCAAGCCACTTTTCCTCAGAAAACAGATCCCCTGCATTGCTCATCAAACGGACAAATGCAGCAATACCAATACCAGCAAGGCTTTGGTGAGGACGCTTAATAAAGCTCACAAGAAGCATCAACACTTTTCTCAAAAGTGGATTGACTGTGTTATAAAATTTAACAAAAAGATCTACAACTAGTTGGAGGGCCAATGTGCATGTCTCGTAGAGCCATGCATCTTGATCAAGATCACCTGTTTCACTATCAGTTCCCTGCCCTGGCAAGTTCCCCCCAGAAGGATCAATGGCATGTCGAACGTAGTCAAATATTGGAAATAGAACCGATTCAAACACTCGTTCCCACAAAGGAAGTGAGAAATGGTGACCATGGTTGCGTAAGGTCTCAAACAGCACTTGTAAGGCACTCTTCCTGATTTCAGGCCTAGGGTCAAAGCTAAGTTCTGACAAACCTGCACACAGAGAAGATAAATAATAAAATTTTCACAAACATGCCTTGAAATTAAAAGGAGGAGGTTGTTTATAGTTTGTAATTGTAGATAGACGATAACTACCAATTTATGCAGTTTCCTTACCAGCCAACAAAGGGAACCAGAAATAGAGGTGATCAACCTTATCTGCCATCTCTCCGTTCTCTTGTTTACCATCTTTTCCTGTCGGAGACAAAGCCTTTGCAGAAGCTTCCTTCTCCTTATTCCTTGATGAGGAGCCAAGATCTCCTTCGGCAAGTTTTGTTGCACAGAACCGAAGAAAGGCAATAGCATTGAGGCTAATATCTTTGTTAAATCTATTGTTGGTGAATGCAATCAGGCAATTCACACAGTCTGTAAAGGTGGTGGTTTCAGTCTCAGTAATGTATGGGAAGTAATCTCGCACAATCTTCTCAATTATTTCGAAGGCCAATAGAACAATGTTTTTGTGGTCATCATAAGCTGCAGTCGTGAAGACCTGAATAAAGTTCATCCAATCAAAGCAAAAGGCAAAATTAAGGTCCAACATAAAATTGTCATGGATTGAAGTTCTTTTTTATACAGAATATAGACGGGATAGATTTCATACCATGAACATGCTCTTCCATCCAGATTTAACATTGTTGACACGAGATAACACCATTTGTGAGACACATCTGATAATTAGTTCTCTGATTTCAACAGCACTACTCTTGCGCATAACAATAACAAAAGGTTTCATAAACTCATTTTGGAAATTATAATTAGCCAATTCTTCTCGCTCTAAAAATTTCATAGACAACTGGCGTAAAGAATCCATTGCAAATATTGCAATAGAAAGGTTTTCAGAACAGCCAATGGCTACAAAGAAATCAGAGAGCACATTCCAGATGCTTGACCACACCAGCCTAATGCGGTTCATGTTATAGTGCCTGTTACAAGGAAAAAATATGCCAAGTTATACAGTAGATACTAATAAATCATGAAAACATAAATAAGATATGCCTAATAAAGGAACAAGATGAAGTCGGGTGATTCATACGCAATCTCAACCATCTTTGTAAGGCTGAAAACACGTGGATCAGATGCAGATCGCAATTCCTCCATGGAAACCTTGCAAAGGGCCTTAACAAAGTCTATTATTGCCTCACTGTTTAACTTTTGACTCCGTGTGAATATGCGATTCATTTCAGAACTACCAATTTGTTCTAACATGTTTAAATTAGAGACTAAATTGTTCATCTGTTCAGAGGTGACCGCCCCTGAAGCATTGCCACCAATACCAGCACTATCATAGGAACCCCGCATCACAGTTGAAGCTGCATACTGAATCTTTCCAGGTCCCTTTTTTTTCAAAACGGGAAGGATAGTGGACTTAGCTTGTTTTGATTTTTCTGGCTCATTCTGAGGAAAGGCAAAAAAAGTGGCATCTGGAGGAGCACCTTCTCCCAAGAGATGTAGATGCTCAAATCTAGAAACACATGTCAAAATATGCTCCCAAGCTTCTTGTAAGTAATTCCCATCTTCATCAGCAATTGTAACTATTGCCTATCAACAATATAGATTCCACATCCACAGTCAGATCCATAAGCAATGGCCATCGTCTTAATGTTCAAAAATTTATTCAACCTTTTTTTTATAAATATTTTTGGCCCTAAAGGAAGGGGGAAGTGGAAATTCAAACTAGTGACCTCCACTTCAAGAGGCATGATCCCCAATCAACTGTACTAACCGTTGGGTTTTTATTACTCATATTATTAACATAATTAAACATAGATTCCAAATGCCATAGGATCCTTACTACATGACAGACAATAGAAACAAACCCGATATAAAAATTTATTGTTTTGTAATTTAAATGTCCTAAGAGCATGTGCCAGAAAAATTGATAAACATAAGATGTCAAATCTAAGCCCATGACTTTTTTAATTGATAAGTTACACGTACATTCAATAGGTCTTAAACCCATGAAAGGAGGTGCCATCTAAGCTAAACAAAACTGACAAGAAGATTCAAGTGAATGGAATTTAAAAACAAAAAAAACAAAACAAAGATGAGGTGGTGGGATCAATAATATTTGAGAGAATACAGGATTCTATATGCAAAACTTGGACAAGTAAAATATCACCTGCAAGATGTAGGTATCCCATTTGACATACCATTCAAAAACTTAAGTAATTAAACATATTTGTTGTTTTAAGACAAACAAAAGTCCAATAAATTTTCATCTTACTAATTTATTGTTCAAATGAATCCAAAATTTTTTTTTGGGTAACTTCCTAGCAGCAGCATGAAGTTGATAAGTAATAACTGAAGAGTAGTTCCATCAATTGACTTATAGGGACAAAAGCGCAAACACAATCACAAAATTTAACCAAATATAATAAAATACACACTAATATGCAGCATATTTGATTCCCTGCACATCAAAAGCTATGTGATTTTGTGAACATAAATTTTTTTATAGATAATGAAAATATGTGATTTTGTGAATATTGGTAAAGGATTAATGACCTTTTATCCCAATGACACAAGTAAATTATATAAAGAGAATCCCTTCATAGACATTGTAGATTTCAAGAAGCATGATGAATCAATGCCATTTTTTGCTTATTTTAATCCTTTATGGTATCTAAAATAGTAAAAAGCATACCAACCTTAATTGCATCAATGTTTTTCTGCTTGATATCAGCAGGAGAGTGGAGAGAGGTAAACTTTGCTAGGGAAGTCACAAAAGCATCTCTATGTGTCTTCATGGACATCACAGCAGTAACATGAATTGCATACCGGAACCCTTCAAGACACAGAGCTATTACTACCTCATCATCACTTTGGTCTAGCGGAACACTGAATGCAGCCAACATAGGAGCCCAGCATACCTCAATCATGAATCTAAGGATCACCACATCTGTTGCAGCATAATAAACTGACCTACAAATCACCCAACAAATGCGTATCAAGAAGGAAATCTAAATGATTGTTTCCATCAAATTGCATGAAGACACTAAAGAATAAGCATATTCCAAAAATTTCCAGGCAAGTAGAACAATGAAGAGAAAAACAAGAGACTATCTGGAAAATGTAATTGTAATTCATCCATAGATATGTTAATAATATCAGCAGTGTAGTCAAAGGCGAGCCAGGCACTAGCCTAGGCACCCAGGCGAGGCGAGGCACCACTAAGGCATCTTAAAGGCTCAGGTGAGGTGCCTTTAGTGAGGCGCTTGCCTTTAGAGCCTAGGAAGCCTAGGAAAGCAAGGCGACCACCTTAAGCCATGAAAAAAGGTGCTAAGGTGAGAGCCTCGGTGTTTTTTTTTTTTATAATAATTTTTTTTAATTTTTTAAATATTATTCTTGACCATTGTAATTTTTGATCTTGATGTAATCCTTTCCATGTACACTCCCAGTGTACCTGGGTCTTTTGATTAATTATATTTCGTTATTTATCAAAAAAAAATTATTATTATTATTTTTTAAGTTTTAAAGTTTTAATAGAAGGTTGTTGTAAAACCTATCATTAGATTATTAATTTTAAAAGCATGTTATAAAATCTTTTTTTTTTTTTGATAAGTAATAAGTTTTATTGATATAAAAAAGGAACACCCTAGTACATAGGGAGTGTACAAGGGGTCAACAAATCAAATACAGAAATTGCAAGAATCTAGGAAATCAATAAAAGAGGGGAATGATTGTTTTTGCAAAGCAAACAACCAATCCAATAAAGTTCTAAAAAAGAATAGCTTGAGGTCCGGAATAGATCTCTCAATATCTTCAAAATATCTACTATTTCTCTCCCTCCAAAGACACCACATTAAGCAATGAGGAACGATGGACCAAACAATACCATTTCGATGACGACCAAAGCTGCCTTGCCAACACCCTAACAGCCCCAAAACAGTATGCGACATAACCCAAGTTACTCCAAATAAACCCAAAACCATAGACCATAGATCCATAGCAATAGGACACTGAAGGAAGAGATGGTCAACTGATTCACCATTACTCTTGCACATGTAGCACCAATCCAAAATCCACACCTTCCTTTTTCGTAAATTATCAATCGTCAGGCATTTCCCTAAGACAGCAGTCCAAACAAAGAAAGCTACTCTAGAGGGAATCTTCTGCTTCCAAATACTTTTCCAAGGAAAACCATAGATAGTAGGGCCAAGTAAAATTCTATAATAATCATTAACCATGAACCCCTTATCTTTGCTAGGTATCCAACACATCTTATCCTCACCAAACCCCCTTATTGAAGAACCATATATGGTTTCCATAAAGCCTGACATAGCCTCTAATTCCCGAGCATGCACACCCCTAAAGAAGCTCACATCCCAAAAGAGGACACCATTGGAGGACTTCATAAGCTCAGCCACACTGGCCTCTTTATTGCTGCGAAATCTGAACAAGTCAGGATAGCTAAAGAGATGTCTCTCCACACCAACGGTCTTGCCAAAACTTCACTCTAGACCCATCACCAATATCATACAAAATATGGTGTGAGAAAGAAGGCCATCCCTGACTGATATTTTCCATAAACCAACACCATAAGGACCATTCACAGATCCGGTACACCAGCTTCCCACACACATCCATATTTCATCTCTATCACTTGTCTTTGTTAGATAAATTAATTTACAAGAGTTTGTTGTAAAACTTAGAATTAGATTAATTAATTTCTAGTAGAAGCATTGTAAAACCTATTGTTAGAATAACTAATAGAGCCTAAACCACGTTAATCCTATTTTGAAATAATTTGATAGGCCTAATTTTTCATGCAACACATTTAAAAACATTTTATTATAATATTTCAATACACTAGGTACATATGATTTAAGTTGTATATTTATAATAAATATATTTAGAATTTGGCGCCTCGCTTTACTCGGGCTAACATCTTTTTGTCGCCTCACGCCTTGGGCACAAGGCTTTGGCGTCTTAAGGTCACCTTTGGCTTTTGACTACCTTGATTATCAGTATTCTAGTCCATCCCAAAATGTTTGACCAGTTTAAAATTCAATGAATACATTTTCTCACTGTTCAGATAACAATGAGAGTAAAATTCAAATTTTAAAAATAAACAACTCTGTGCAGAAATACCAATTATATGTCTCCTGCCAACAGCTTTGTGGTTCAGTGGCACTGCCCAATTCTCCCATGAAGAGAACCTTGCTGCAAATCCCCTTTCCCCACTTGTTGGGGAAAAAAGGAACTGTTACATGTCTTCTTATTTGTTAACTTCTTCAAAAAAGGAACATCTAACAATAAAAGAGTAATCACATTCACCTAAAATCAATAGCATATGGTTTAAAAATTAAAAGAGATATATCAAGACCCTAATATTTGGTATAGAGAGTATAGTTTATGCACCGACAAACATTTCATAAAGTAACAAATTATTCGAGCAGATGAGAAAAGTAAGTTTATCTTACTCAGATTTGCGTGCTTTTTCTTTAAATTGTTCCTGCATGTGCCTAATAAGATCATCACTGGTTTCCATAAATTTGTCTTCTCCACGCTTACGGATCACTATATTGAGGATGCTGTCCAAGCCTAGAAGTCTGTTCGAGTTCATAGACTGTTTTTGTTGAAGAGCCAAGTTATCTTCCTTCATTTTAATCTCATTTCTTGATATTCGTTCAAATAATGACCTCAGGTACTCCTCAGGTAAATCTTTTCCATCATCAATGCCACGATTGTTTCTTATAAAATCATCAGCCGACATCTGCACATTTTAATGACCAAAGGGAAGTGAGAGAGAGAAAGACAGAGAGGTTAACAGCATTCTATCATAAACATCCTGAACAGATCAAACGGAAAATGTGAACACACCTTGTTCTTCACCATAGGGTTATGAGCATCAGTATTAAGCATTATAACAGAGTAAGCAAGAACATAGGCTGTGTCAGCACTAATAAAAGCCTTTGGATTACATTTGCAATAGCGCTCAGCAAACTTCTCCATGATTCGATCAATCTTCTGTGCCTCACCAGGCAACCTAAAGCCTTGAAGAAAGGCCCTAATCGCCTCATCAAACTCCATGCCTTGGAAGTCAAAAGAATCCACATATGCATGCATTACTTTCAATGATAACTCTTCCCTTTCTCCTAGATAATCACCTATCAAAGACTTGCTCAAACCAGATGCATTTTTTAGAAAAGTTGCTATCTCCTCAGGTGAGTTGCCCACCTTGTTTGCATTTATAAGAAATTCAATCCCTTTCTTAGGTTTCCGATTGAAAAGAGATATACCTTCCTGCCACAAAATTTAAATTAGATTCCATTGTTAATAGTCATAAGATTGATCTGCTTGCATCTCAATCTTCAAATATTCTCTTACCTGAAGTTCCAGCTTGTAAGCTCGTCGTTGCTCAATCGTCAAAACGTCAGAAGCCTCGTTGGAAGCTTCCGAATGAGAATCGGATCCTTCAATAGGTTCATCTCCATTCCCATTTGCCATGGGAAGATTTCCAGGTTCATGACTGCTATCAGCTGCTTCAAATTTCTTGGTGGAATGAGGATCTGGAATTCGCAACTGCTTATTCATCCAATCTCCCATTGATTTCAGAATTTCCACTAAACATTTCATAGCTTCAAGTTTCATGGTCACCTCTTGTGGTGGCAACAATGTAGTGACTACACCAGGCGGGGTACCTTGTGCAGTTTTAAGAAGTCCATTGACCATTCTGGCAAAATCAGCATAAACAAAATGAAGAAATTACATAAAAAATGTTAGCTTTTGATCCAAGTCAATCATTCTCAAAATATCAAGAGAATAGAAACAATGTAGCAAGAGAATATGCAATCTAATGTTAAGTTGGAAATTCTCGTCCTTGTACATGCTTCTATACAATAATTGTAAACAAAGTAAATATTGCAGGATGAAACAAAACATACCTCTCAAATATGTTTGAAGAATTAACATCACAATCATAGTTGATAAATATGTCCACCAAGATTTGTGAATCAACACAGAGCTTCTCAAGAAACCGAAGCACAATCATCTTCTGCTGAAAATTAGGTTGAGCAACATTTTCTAAAACTCTGAGAACAATCATAGGAAAAAATACTCCAATCTCTGCTTTCAATCCAGCTCTAAATCTTGACACCAGACTTATGAAAATGGAGCAAGAAAGTTGGAAAACAATCATAAGCGTCGAAGCACTGTTCTTCAACAATGATAGACACAAGTATTGCTTAATGGCACCTAAAAACCTGGTTCATCACAATCATATTGAGAAGAACGGAAATTTGACATTAGACACTTCATTAGTTGGGAAAGAACATATAAACTATGAATATGTGTTAAAGCAAGAAAAGAGTATGAGTATGTCACTTTTCAGCAAAGGCAACTAAAATTATGAAAAGCACTTGTGAAGGGAATCAGAATTTCAGAAAAACAAACGCTCAAGATATATGAGCCACAGAAAGAGCCAAAATGCAGTTCAGAGAACAATTCGGCTTAGTCTGAATGGAACGCATGTATGAATCTGATTAAACATTGATTGACTACCAAGAATAGCATAGATCATTAAAAAGATAGATTTGTATAGAGCTTTTTCGTAAAGCAACCATGCTCCAATCATTAGATAATTCCCAAACCAGGTATCTTGGGCAGGAGATCTGTAGGAAACAAAGTCCAATTTATTTATGCAAAATAATTCGGTGAATGTACAAGATGTAGTAAACAGATTTTCAGGAATTCTTGAACACAATGTAAATATTGTAGTTTAAAAACTTGCCATCTCTTCTTATCTAGGGCACATCATTAGCATACCCCAGTTACAGGTGATAAACCAAGCCCAAGGCCATAATATCTAATAGACTCCCCAACCAAACAATCAACAATAAAACAATTCCTTTGTTGGAACCTCAATTAAAATAAAAGGTCGTTGATGAAATTAACATAAAATGCGCGTTGGGAATGAGTTTAGACCACTTAGGAAAAACACCAAACTTCTTAGTAAGACACTTATCAGTGCTTACAACAACCTGTCTTTGAACCATGAAGCTACCATATCCATCTACTCAAAATACAGCTTTTTGTGAAGTTAATGATACACAATCAGGAACTGCTATCATCATAATCACCTACTTTGTTCTAGAGCTATTCACAATCCCAGCACCATAGACAATTGAAAAATGTCATAGGAATATTATTCCCGCCGATCACATCACATCAAATCTAATTCCACTAAGATTCTCCATTTGTGGCAAACAAAATCTACATTTTTCCAAAATCTCACTATTAGCAACCATATTCCTAGCAGCTACACTGACCTCTAGAAAAAAAAATTCAAATTTTCATCTCAAATTCTAGCGTTGTAATTGTTGTTTATAACTAGATATATTGTTGTGTCTAAAACCACGAAACTCTAATTTAATCACAAAACTACATCTTCATATAACCAGTTCACAATTAAAGCACTTTCTTATTGTCTAGCCAACAGTAATACATACATACAACTACAGATTAGACAAACTATCAATAACATAAACCGGAAACAATTTATGAAACAATAAAGGAAAACCTGAAATTCCACATAGAATCACAAACAATGCATACCTCTCACTAGTCCTAAACACAGCGCCAGCATTCTCCAACAAAATCTTCAACAACTCCAAAGCCACAATCTTCCCTTTCATCAACTGTGGATCTGCCAGCGCCTCCTTTGGAGGTGTCTTCATCGACAACTTGCAAAGCGCCCGGAACACCAAAAATGCATCCCTTCGAAGCTTATTCCCAATCTGAACCTCCAAGTCTTCATCCCTCTCTCCCTCCCCATCCGCCAATTCACCTTTCCTATCCTCCAAAGCCGTCTTATACATGCTAATCTCCCAATACTTCGCATCCAACATATCCTTATCCGTAGAATCCAACAAATCCGCTGGATTCGTGGTCTCCACCGTCCTAGTCTCGAATGCACCGTCGTGACCGCCCAACGATAACTTCCCAGGCGTAGCCGGATGAAAAACTCCGTCGAAGTCCGTCATTATCTTCGTTATAAACCCTTGCACGAACATTGTCATAGAACCGTCCGCATCAGATTTCTCCACCGGTTCCATCAACTCCGCCACCACAATAGGCTGAATCGGCACGGTCGACGAGTCCGCCTCCATTCTCCGGAAAACGATGACCAACATTTGAATCAACGACGCCTTCGCCGTCGTCTGATTCACCACGTTCTTGCTCCCGAGGTAGATATCGTAACACGTCCTCACGATCTGAAGCAAGCAATCCCCATGGATTCGCAGCGAGATCGAGGTCACTGCCGATAACAGCGTCTTGAGAACCAACAACTCCATCTGATCATCGCCTAAACTGTGGCATTTGCACACGGACTCGATCAGATTCGACAGCAGCTTCGCCTCATCGCCGCCGGACGGGTCCGCCTCGCCGCGGAGATAACCGTGGGCAATCAATTTCTGGATACAATCCGCGGCGGGATCAGCGATTTTGAGAAAGCCGGAATTGGCGGCGCTGATGAGTGGACTGAGGATCGACTCGGAATCGACGAGGGAGTACTCGATTGGCCCGCCGTCGTGGAGCGGACCCGGGCCAGACGAATCGGACTCGGATTCGGGTTCGGGTTCGGGTCCGGTTGGTTCTTCTTGCTCCTTGGGAGGTAGTTTGAGCTTTTCGATAACGGATTTGCACTCGTGAGCTAGCTTGGAGTGTTTACGCCACGAAGCGTTTTTGACGATCTTCTCGAGCGCCGGAGATATCACCTGGCTTAGCCGGGAATCGGCTTCCGAAGAAGCCATTCCCGAGTTGAAGATAAGAGCCGGCTCAGCGAGTCAGATCTGTTGCTGAATTAGGAAATGAGTGTTTTCTAAATTTTCTTCTTTGTTCTTTTTGGCTATGTGAGTAACGGTGGCGAGTTGACTCAATGAGTCGACGGCGAGTTTGGGCTCCCCGGTTATGAGTGAATCAGAGAGTCTCATGGAGAGAGAGAGTGAACTTAGCTTTGTATCGTGAGGGGTTTGAGATTTAGATCGAGTTTGGTATTATATTTTTTCATTTTTCTTCATTAAAATGACATAAATGTCCTTTGGTTTCTAAGTCAGGTGGGGGATATGGTAGGGGTATTATAGACAATGGGATTAATTAGCTGTTGTTCGGAGGGGGATCGTGGATTATATTATCTCTTTAGCTTTGGCCCTTTGGGTGACTTTCTCGTGATTGAGACTGATGTGTGTTTTTTATTCTTGCAAATTCAAATGATAAATTGGGAAAGAGATAATGTGCAAAGCTCGCCAAATTGGAAAACGGGATCTAAATTTTGATCAAATACAGGGGTAATGACTAATGACTAATGAGTTAGAATTATTTTTTTTAATACTGGCTTAATTTAGGAGATTTTTTTAGAGTAGGTGCGAGTTAAGTTGCAACTTTTTAAACAAATGCTAATAATAAAAACTTTGCAATTGGTCATCAAGATCTCTTTCAATATATACTATTCTAACGAAAGTTTGGCATACAGGTCACTCCACAAATTTAAAGTTCTTGTGAGGTTGGGAGGTAAGGACCGGGTTCAAGACTACAGGAAAGAGCTTTACACACACATACACTTAGATTAAATTAAAGTAGAATTCTATATTATATATATATAAAAAATACTATTCTAATTATTATAATAAAAAACTATCGTCATTTAAAATATATATATATATATATATATATATATATTATGAAAAAAATGGGCGAGGATCCATCTCTAAAGCCCAGGAAAAGATCCAATCAGAAAGAGAATTGATATTAAAAAACCCGTCGTCTCGCTTTCAATGGATGACCCAATAAGCTAAGTTGGGAAAGAGATAATGTGCAAGCTTGCCAAGTTAGAAAGTGGTATCAAATATTGGGGGTTAATGAGTTAGAATTGCTTTTTAAAAAAATTAGCTTAATTTAGGAGATTTTTAGAGCAGATGCGAGTTAAGTTGCAATTTTTTAAACAAAGGCTAATAATAAAAATTGCAATTGGTCATCAAGAATTCTTTCAATATGCTATTCCAATTATTAAGAAAAATTAAAAATTATTGTCATTTTTTTTCTAATAAGCAAAAATAATATATAAATCAAGGGGAAAAAATCAATAAAGCTTGGGAAAAATACCTAAGCAGAAAACAGAAGAAATATTTAAAGGCCTATCGCACTTACAATGGATGGCCATTGGCCAGAGTAGCTAAGGTGCGAGCTAATTAATTAATATGTCTGTTTACAGGACAAAAGTCTCAACAAGCAAGGGATTTTAAAGAAGCCAATACACATGGCACAAAAGGAGAAAGAAAGTCTAGAGAGTTGTTGGGAGGCTGATGCAGAGCCTCGATTATAAACTTGGAGTAGCCTTTAAACATAAAGGTGGTGATGAACCGCCAATTTGAGGACCAAAAGAGCTACTCGAACTTCTCCACTCAGAGGATCCAATGGGAGTAGTAAGAAAATTGGGCAAAAAGCACATCACCAACATCATTCCTACATATTGCTCCTTCTATGACATATCCAAGTGTTGGATTTTGTGGAGCCTAATTTTGTTTGATCCGGTTTGACAATCCGATCCGACCCGAATAATGTTGCGTGGTTTTTAATGGGAGATTTTCTGAGGCTTAGTCCATGTCGGCCCAAGCCGGAGCGCTGCCCCCGGGAAAAAAATTTTGGCCCGTTTTGTAACCCATTGTGAATCCTGTGCGCAGGATGTAGAAAACGCAATTTTGTGATTAGGGTTTGTGGTTGTGGTGTTTCTTGAGAGAGAAAAAAAAAAACTGTAGCCGCACTTTGTATTTTTCCTTGATAATAGTGAAATCCCTGCAACTCCGTAGACGTAGGCAAATTGCCGAACCACGTAAATACTATCTTGTGCGTGTGATTTTTTGTTTTCTTTCGCGTGTGTTTTCTCTATTTTTTGTTTCTCACAGGTTGGGAATTTCAGGTTAATTCCCTACACCAAGCCTAATTGCAATGTCAAAATTAGTCTTCATCCATCAAAGAAGAAGAGGGAGCCAGGTGTAATGCAGTGGGGACTTTAGGGCTAACCAAGTTGTGAGATGCTCATTATAGGCTTTTTTAATGTCCTATGTTGCAATTTTGGGATTTAGGGAGGTACCTGCAAAGAATATAGAGGCAAGAAGTGTGAAACTGTGATAGTCCTCTTCTAGTATCTTAAGTAGTATGGAAGGATTAATCAAAGAGTTTCTTAATGCCTATAGTGGTCATAGACCCAAGTTTTGAGAGGTCAAGCCGTTAAGTGAGATAGTGGTGATGGTGAGAGGGCATTGGATAATGAGGCCGTCAAGTGATTATAAGTGGTGGGAACAAAGCACAAAACTTAGTTCACCCTCGGGCTATCTCTCATGCAAGGCCTCTTTAGTGGGTAAAGCATCCCAAACAATTTCCCATAAAAGCATATTTCAATCTCTCATGAATCTTAGTTTACATAGATGTTTCCAATTCTGTTTGGAAAGGGGGAACCTGCTGGAATTTGATTTATAAGTCTAAATAATAGGCATATTTGACTGTGGAATGTGAAATTTAACGAGTTTTTTTTTAAAGAGATTTGAACTATAAATGTTCTCATTGAAAATATTAGGAAATACAAGCAGTTGAATTATAAGACTTTTGAATTTTTTTTATGAAAGACTCTTGACAATTTAGCGGGTGTGTTTAAAAACAAATAGAATGTATGATCCATCTCATATATATATATATATATATATACACACACACTCATTTGTGGGCTTTTTTTATGGTAGGCTTTTTAATATTTAAATGCAAAATAATGAATATGTTGGTTTTTTTTTTAAGGAACAGGTAAGTCATTATTATTAAGGCAAATCAAACTAGAAAACATCGTCTAAATCCGGTGGTAGATCTTTTAACCACACATCTATATCAGCAATTAAAACTGCTCTTCTAGCAAGGGAGTGGGCTAAACTATTACCCCTACTACCATGACAGAAACTACAAACTTGCAAACAAGAACTGGCTTTCTTAATGTCTTCTATAACGTGGCCCCACTGAGTCCTATTCTGCTTTGGATTATTAATGAATATGATGGTTTTTATTTGCATTCATTCCACTTTCCATCGTAATGTTGAATGTTGTCCACTCTAAGATTTATAGCTTTTTATTAGTGAAGAAAAAGTCATCATTAACCATTATTTTTAAGAGCTGGAATCATCCATCAAAACTTATATATAGAACTGACAAATGACAATGCGTAAGGTTTGGGCTTATGTTGGGATAACCTTGAACTTGAAGCTTCCTCCTTTGGATTGGGTAAGAAATATCAATAATGTTACTACTGTACACTTTTACACAATACACACACTTTGCCACCATTATTTTATATAACAGATTTATCACTATCATATAGATACACCATTTTTTTCCACCACTCACAAATCACAATTTGTCATGTTAAACAATCGTGATAAAGTGTAATAGATCTGTCACTATCACATAAATACATCATTTTTTTCCACCACTCATAAATCACAATTTGTCATGTTAAACAATCAGGGACGAAACCAGGATTTGAACCTAGGGGGGGCCAAAGCAGGAACCAAAAAAATTTCAAGTGACATGGTTTATTAAAAAAAATCATGGTAGACAAAACAATCGCACTTTATTACCATAAATATTTAAGTCAAGAAGGAAATAATATGAACCAAAAAAGTTGAAAGTTACAATATAATATTCTAACATTTTCGAAGAAGAAGAATAAAAAAAGAAGAGGACTTTGGATCTCCAGATTTTGGGTAATTGAAATTAATATGTTGATTTTATCACGTTGACCAACTCACCAATATGATAAACCCATACTTTTGGATGCAACTGAAAATCACACTAATGGAGTTTTCAAAACTTTGTTTGAGATTTTAAAAAATTGGGATATTAATATTAAGAGTTGGCAATGCTACATTATCAATATTGGCTTCTAAAAGAATTTTGCATTTTATCTTTTGAAAAAAATTTAAATATTGTAATTGACTTTCCCATAATTTATAAATCAATTAAAAAGTCATATAAATTATTGTCACCCCTGTAAGAGAATTTTTTGGTTATGAATTATTGAATTATAATATTGGTGATTTGTGGATTTTTTGTTGTGTTATATTTGGACTATGGGGGGCCATTGGCCCAAAGAAAGGGTTAGCTGATTAGTTTCTTTTGGGCTATTTGGACCAATCCAAAAATTTGAGGGGGGCCAACTATAAACTCTAAAATATGAGTCATCCAATATACCTAAATTTTTCAAAGAAATGGTTTGTGGGGGGGGGGGGGGGGGGGGGTGGGATTCCCCCCCCTGCCCCTTAGTGGGTCTGTCCCTGTAAACAATTGTGATAAAGTGTATGCGAAAGTATGTACTACTAGCATTATTGAATAACTCCAATTTCCATCCAACCATGTTAGTAGAACAACTAAATCTTTGGAAAGCAAACATACTTTTAGGTGTTTAGTGATAATGACATTTTTTATGATGTCTAATATATGTGATTCGAGTTTTGCTTCCTCCCCCCCCCCCCCCACTATTTAATTGTTTTTTAAAAAGAAAGTAATCTTACTCACCCACTTTAGAAAGTAATATTCCTTGTTGACAAACCACCCCCTACATACCCTATTTAAAAGTTGAATTCATAATCAGACACTGACAAAATGTTCTGTTTAGTTGCATGAATGTTCATTTGTACTGTACTAATACTTATCACTCTTTTTTTCTTTTCTTTTTCTCTTTCTCTCTCTTTTTTTTTTTTTTTTTTTTTGCTTTTATTATTATTTTTATATAAGATAGAAATTCTACTCTAATCTAATCTAAGTGTATATGTGTGTGAAACTCACTCCTGAATATTTGAGTTCCGGCCCTTGCCCCCCACACTCTTTTTTTCTTTTCTTTTTCTCTTTCTCTCTCTATTTTCTTTTCTTTTTTTTGATTTTTTTTTTATATAAGATAGAAATTTTATTCTAACCCAATCTAAGTGTATATGTGTGAAACTCACTCTTGGAAATTTGAACTCCGGCCTTTACCTCCCACACTGTAAAAGCTGAATTCATAATCAGACACTGACAAAATGTTTCGTTTAGTTGCATGAATGTTCATTTGTACTATAGTAATACTTATCACTCTTTTTTTTCTTTTCTTTTTCTCTTTCTCTCTCTATTTTTTTCTTTTATTTTGTTAATATAAAATAGAAATTCTACTCTAACCTAATCTAAGTGTATATGTGTGTGAAATTCACTCCTGGAGATTTGAACTCCGGCCCTTATCCTCCACACCCCACACCCCACAAACACTTATACTTGTAAAGTGAACATTTCGAATAGATAAAGGTTGGATGAAAAACTTTCAGTTGATAAACATTGAAAACAGGGAAAATACTTAACCACTAACTATGTGTCATCATATTTCAATTTTAGCTTTAAACTATCCAAAAAAAAAAAATCCCTAAAAATCTCTAAAATATCAATTCAACTTAGTTCTTGAAGTTTTAAAATTTCATTAATGTCTTTCGCCATCTTATTGTCAGCATGTGTACAACAATTACTAATGCAGTCAATGTTTTTTATATACATGTCCTTATAATATTGACATGACACTTACTAATTTTACGGGTTGTGTTTATTATACACAGTTTTGCCCACACTCTATTTTTGAACTAAAATCATGACTAAAAGTTACAATTTTGAACTTAGAAATTGGTTTCAATTAAAAATTAAGGTTTATGTAAAACTGTGTAACAGCTAATCTGCAACAAGTAAAACCCTAATCTTACAAACTCATAATATACACGTACGTAGCATGCATATTTTGAACTACATTGTTTTCAAATCTCTCTCACACACACACACATAAAATAAAACCAAAGTTGAGATAAAATTCAATTATATTCCAAATTAGATTTTAATTGTGAGCCAATTTAATTTGTGCCATGTGTCCACTTACATTTTTTAAATCTTTGTACCAAGTGAGTTAATGAGAGGAAAATATTAAGAATCCAATATTAATGAACTAAAAAGAAAATCATATATCTATTTAACAAAAATCACCACATGTTCTATCTTATTAAAAATTAGAATATTAATGATCATAAGTAGTACTAAACTTAGACAAGAATTTTAACATGGATCTAATTACGTCTATTTTTTCTAATACTTCGACTAATTATTTCTATATTTTATGATTAAAAAGTGTGTTTATTTTTAAATGCATCCATGCATGTGCATAGATTACAAGCTAGTATTTATTTATTAATAAAAAATTTAATTGTTAAACTCAGTATGCGTTTTAAATATATTAATTATGGTTTTACAAGACCATCATATGGCCTAATTTGGTCAATAGCATGTTTTTTTTTTTTTGAGACAATGGTCAATAGCATGTTTTAAATATATTAATTATGGTTTTACAAGACCAACATATGGCCTAATTTGCTCAATAGCATGATTAGGACATGTGTATAAGAAAACCTTAACCATATTGGTAATCTCACACTCACCATGTGTATGAGAGTATTTCATGCATGAAACATACTGTTTGAATTTTTAAGTCATAAAATAATTAGCATGTTGTGACGATCTGAACGGGACGTCAAATTACAAAGTTCTAACCAGTCTCCAAGAGTACATATTTCTTTAATTCTTTTTCCACCTTAAAAATTGCTCTTGAAGTCATGTTATTTGAATTTTAGAAACATATGAGAGTATTATATAAATTCATGAAAGAAAAAAAATATTGTAGTAAAAGAAATGCTCCAAGATCATGATGCTACAAAGAAATTAATTACATATATAGTGGAGTGCTATTCATTGTGTGGGACAAAGTTATCATTGTAAAAGAGGTATCCTAGGCTAAGTCCATGACTCCACGGTTGGTAAATAAACTATTGAACAGGGAGATACTTTGTGTCACATATCACGTTTGTGGAAAAAGCCCCATTCCTCTCTCCTTTTTGTTCAGATAAAATAGTGAAGTTGTACTATTTGCTAATTGCTATATGGTTTTTTTATATATTTATTTATTATTTTATGAGGATTGATGAAGCCGAAACTTGACCTTGTTAGTATACTCCTCGTCAATACCGATGGACGATCTCCGGTACCTATTGTTAAGAAAAGAAAGGCAAAGGAGGTTTTCACTAGTGTGATGCCAGCTGAGAATACTCTGATGCTAAAGTCTACTTATTAATTCTCAAAAGAAGTTTCTCACAATTCTCTCTAATTTTTCATGTCTCTTTACCTGAGTTCCATTTCCCTTTTTATAGTTTGCTTTGGGTCGGTGCAGTTATGTCTGTTAATGCTGCTCTGAGTGTTTTTCTCCTGAGAGGAACGCGGCATTAATTGACAATGATGATTCCATTTAAGGTGTAACGGATGACCGTTGAGCCATTATTGCTCTTGTAACTGTTTTGGTGCAGTCATTGCTTATTAGCTATCCTGATTGCATTTATTTGCTTCTTCAATGAGTGCTGGCCTGGCTCGCTTCAAATGACAACGTATGATAACGGGATTTTACATTTACTCTCGTCCCCAAATTGAGTGTGGCTAAGATCGTCTTTTACCTAGACGATCTTATCTTGATACTCATCAAGGATAAACAGCAAAGCTAATTGCTATATGGTTAATATTGCATGAGGTTGTGTAACTCTTCTTTTTTTTTTTTCTTTTTTTTTTTTTTTTTAGAAACAAACACACAAGCGAGAGGAAATGAGTTCTAATACAAAAGTAGACCATAACTTCACTCAAGGTTATATAACTTGGTTTGTCTTTACTGTTTTCGATTACAACAATAACGCAGTGTTCTAGCAAGGATGGATGACATTAATTCACATCACCAAGAGGTGGGGAAAATTATCTTTGAAATGTCTTAGAAGTTGTCTCATACAAAAATAAGTAGTAATGAAAATTCAACTTTGAATTCATGAGAGATAACATACAACTTTGAATTCCAGAATAAAGAATATAAAGTGAGCCTTGATGTAATAAATATCAAAGACAAGAAGTAGATAGTATCCTGAGAATACCTTCAACCTTCAGCTCAATTTTACATGGTGCCCAAGATGTGTGGTCTCTCAATTAGTTCTTACTTGCATTGATTTTTTTTGTTATGAAAAGTATGTTCAAGAGATTTTTTTTTTTAATTAAATTTGCATGTACATTTTAACTGCCAAAAATAGTTATTTTATTTAATAACTCTTATAGATGTCCCAATAAAGGCTTTAATTTACAATGCGAGACATTGGTTGTTTCGAGTCCAAATCTTCTATACCGCCCCATGCTCCACAAATCAAAATAGGCCATCTGTCCTTTAATTCCTAATTTTATGCTACTTGTTGTAGGGAATTAACACGAAATTCCCAAACCTGTAAGAAACAAAATAGAGAAAACACACGCCAAAAAAAAAAAATTACACGCACAAGACAATATTTACGTGGTTCGGCAATTTGCCTATGTCCACGGAGTTGCAGGGATTTCACTATTATCAGGGAAAAAATACAAAGTGCGGCAGTACAGTTTTTCTCTCTTTCAAAAACTACTTCCAAAAACCCTAATCACCAAAATAACAGTTTTTATATCCTGCGCAGGCCTATCAGCCCAAGCCTCCGCTCCATAGACTAAGCCTAAGAAAATCTCACATTAAAAACCACGCAACATTATTTTAGGTCGGGTCGTCATCCAGATCAAACACAACTAGGCTCCACAAAGCCCAACACTTGTTTCAATTACACAAAATAAATGGAAAAGGAAAAGCCCCAAAGCATATTCATCCCCACAACCACGATCACCAGCCTCCACCCAATGCCATTGACATGTGACTGCCAATGCTATCAACTCCAGTCACAACCATGGCAACGCCACCAAGTCTAGCTGTCTAGATAGATCTGAAGCTAATTTGAACATCGACGAATGCTTTTCACAACACAAGAAAAAAGAAGAAGAAAAAGAAAATAATTTGCAGGCTAAAGTACTACAATATATAGGTAATAGATTAGAAAGAAACAAACCACCTACTAATGAGAAATGCATGATGGTTTGACAAATTTTCAAGTTGCGGACACCATAGATATTAAAATATTGTAATAGTTACCCACCGATTACAAGAGAAGAAACCCCAACCCAAAGTATTTCTAATATCCAAATTGACAAATTGCTTCCCCAATGGCAACTGGAAGAGACCCCAACCTAAATATGTCTAATATCCAAATTTCATGAAATACAAAAGACATCCAAAACAATTATTAGGAAATGAAAGACACGATGGTTTCAAGAGCTAAAGCTGTAGCAAAATGGATGTGGTGGTGGTGGAATGAATATCTGTTGAGATCTAACAATTGTTGTAGCTGAATTGAAGGTGGAGCCGGCGAGTTAGATTAGGATGTGCCGATGAGGTTGGTGGTGGTGGCGGTGGTGGTGGTGGGATGAATATGCATTGGGATTTTTGTTTTCTATTTATTTTTGGTAAATGAAATAAACAGCATAAAATTAGGAATTAATGGATAGGTGGCCTATTTTGATTTGTGGAGCATAAGGTGCTACAGAGGGTTTGGGATAGAAGATTTTGATTCGGTTGTTCCTCTGCACTCAACAGCCTTATGCCCAACCTCCCCACACCTGAAGCATTTGAACACAACTCCAGCACTGTCTTTTGCAATTTTCCTAGTGCCTTTGTTGCAACCCTTTAAGCCAGTGTTGTTGGACTCCATTTTACCTTTAATTTCTTGGATGCTTGAACCTAATTCTTGGAAGAATTATGGGATGTGTTGTTGTATATATAGGTATATACAATGATAGGTTGTAATAATGATATTTGAGTTTGGAGAATACGGTTTCATAAAGTGAAAATTCAAGTTCTGGAATTTTCTAAGTGAAAATTTGAAATTCAGCATTTTCGATCAATCGAAACTTTGGCTTGATCAATCGAAAATTGTAAGAAAATAATCCTGGAGTCTCTGGATCTCTCGATCACTGTTCAATTCCAAAAATAATCTATTTTTGGAAATAAAATGACCAAAGCAGCCCTCGGCCTACGTACATGGGTCGCAGCCTATGTACGTAAGCTAAAGCATGTGTACGTAGGCACATTCCTACGTACGTAGCTAGGATTTCAGAAGCATAAAAAATGCAAGTAATCTGCAATAATGGCTGAGGTTTGGAATGAATCCCATATCGTTTAGGGGTCGTTCCAAACCCCATTTTTTCAACTATAAAATGCCTTACATGGTACATTTTCAGAACACACAGAAATCCCACAGGAAAAACCTAAGATTCACTAGAAAATAATGAATCAAAAGGGAGTTTTTTACAAAACATCCTTAAGTCATTTTTATTTGATTGAGACCTTTTCTGGCCCCAATCCTTTAAGTTTAAGATTACTAATCACCGTTTCACTGAATTGTAATAGATTTGACTGAGGGGAACGGTAAAAAATCAAGTCTAGGAGCTTTTGCTTTAAGGTATGCTTTGAAAACTTTCCTTTTTCTTTTCTGCCTTAATCTTTGTTTTAATCTGCTTCTCTTGTTTAGTTTACATTTATTTTTGTTTGTTTAGGTTAGTTTAAGTTTTCTTTATGTCTTTAAGCATGCTAGGTTACTAGATTTTACGTTTTTTTGGTTTCTGCTCTATTTTTGTGTTGATTAGGGTTTCTGGGTAAGGATCTGCATACGTATGATCTAGCCTGCACACGTAGGCTAAACTCATGTATACGCAGATTTGTTCTAGCGTTCGTGATGCTTATGGACACAACGGAAAGTGTTGAAGTCACCATCTAGTTATATGGTTTAGGAACCATGAATATAACGTCCTTTTTAGGAAGGACCTTTGATCTTACTACCAGAGTTTGGGTTCACAGTTTAGGTACGCTCTTGGGAAGGTGTTAGGCACCCAAGATTGCCTAACCCTAAGGTTGGCCTCCCATCGTTGTGTCCTATGTCTTAACCTTATTAAAAACTATTTAAACACTTGTATTCTAGACTCACACACACATTAACATGCATCTAACAAACAACATGGCATCTTTCATCCCAAACAAAACATACTTATCCATCTATCCAAACAAAAGAGAACTAAACACACAAAAGAATACCCTAGCATCCATCTAACACAAAACCCTAGCATGCATCTAAACAAGGCAGCAACCCCAAACATGGCAACAAACATATCATCATACAAAACATATCAAAACAAAAAGAAACATTAACATATTAGAAACCCTAATCGAACATCTAAGAAGGCTCAACATAAATGCATGATCACTGTTAATGCATGACTTACCCTTCACTCACCTTTCAGCAACACAACACATATGGCATCAATGCATGAGCATGTGAATGAATGGCATGTCATCAAAACAAGAAAAAAAACTAAACAAATCCTAATTCTAACATGTGATAACAAATAAGCATGTTAACAAGGCGAGCAAATATTTTATGAGGCTTAAAACATGTGAAAAGGAGGCTATGCAAACAAACATATGAAGACAGAAACAAAACAAACAAAAATTAGGGTTTTCTAGGTAATGGCATCACACATGCTAAAACAGGTCTGCATACGCATGAGTTCAGCCTGCATACGAAAGCTAGATCATGCGTACGTAGATCCTTACCCAGAAACCCTAATCAACACAGAAAGAGCAACAACCAAAAATGTAAAATCTAACAACCTAGCATGCTTAAAAACATAAGGAAAACCTAAAACTAACCTAAACAAACATATATAAACGTAAACTAAACAAAAGAAATAGATTAAATTGAGAATTAAAGACAGAGAAGAAAAAGAAAAGTTTAAAAGAGTACCATTTTTTATCGTTCTCCTTTGTCAAATCTATCACAATTCAATGAAAAAGTGATTAATAATCTTAAACTCAAAAGATTGGGGCCAGAAAAGGTCCTAATCAAATAAAAATGACTTGAGGATGTTTTGTGAAAAACTCTCTTTTGATTCACTATTTTCTAGTGAATCTTAGGTTTTTCCTGTAAGATTTTTGTATGTTTTGAAAAAGTACTATGTAAGACTTTTTATAGTTGAAAAGATAGGGTTTGGAGTAGCTCCCAGACGATGTGGGATTCATTCCAAACCTCAGCTATTATTGCAGAAAACTTGCCTTTCTTATGCTTCTAAAACCCTAGTTACGTGCGTAGGATCGTGCCTGCGTATGCATGCAATGGCTCACATACGCAAGCCACGACCCACGTACGCAAGCTAAGGGTTACTTTGGTCAATTTATTTCCAAAAATAAATTTTTGCTCATTAAAAAGGTTATATTTTCCATTTTAACACTCCTTAAGTTAATTTAATATCTGATTGGGCCCTAACCTAGCCTTAGCCCTTAGAGTTCGAGCATCATTGGAGAACAGGGGCCCAAGTCGTAAGGGGTACAAAATGCGGTGTCTATAGATGCCCCTCTTTTGATTCGTAAGTTTCGCTAACGGAATAAAAAGAATAAGAGACAAAACATTTTATTTCGATGTACAGCTCGAGCTTAACCTACGCACATGACATACATCACACATACATGAGGCGGGGTGCAACTCCGAAGAGCTGCGTTGGATTCGTATATCCGAAGTCCCACATTTGTTACTCGGGAAACAAGCAACGACAGCTTCACTATCCCAGAACCTATTTGCCACTTGTAAGCAAATTGCAAGTGACTCACTATCCTAGAGTCACTAAAAGAAAAAAAGAAAACAAACAAGGGTGTTCTTGCGAGCTAACCCAACAAATAACAAAAGGATATAGTCTCTCTGGTGTCCATCTGTGGCTCTTGCCTCAAACTTCTCCGAGTGACTTGTTCCTCCTGTCTTCTTCACTTCTATCTCTACCTTGTCGGGTGAGGCTCTTGCCTCTAGTTGGCCTTGGCCTCTTTCTCTATCACTATCTTTACCTTTTTCTACCATGCCTGCATGTTCAATTCCCAGAGGATATGTGCACGAGCAGGATCCACTTGGGATGGTGAAAAACTCGCTGAGGAGTGGATATGCATGGGGAGGAATCTTTTACCTATTGCTTGGAGATGAGAAACTCGTCGAGGAGTAGTATGGATGGACTCTCTAAAGAGTAGTATAGATGTGTGATCCACTGGAGAAGAATCTTCTGCTTCCTTCATGGTTTACACGAGGATTTTAAGGAAGAATCTTCTACTTCCTTGCTGGGGATTTTTGATATATGGGACTCACTCGGGAAGAATCTTCTACTTTCTTACTAGGGATACTTTAAGGAAGAATCTTTTACTTCCTTACTAGGGACTTGCTTTGATGTACTTGGGCCCATTAGGGAGGAATCTTCTGCCTCCTCCATAGGTATGATGCTTGATACGCCTGGATCATTGAGGAAGAGTATTCTGCTTCCTCCTAGGGGATGACATTTGATACATTTGAGGAAGAATCTTCTGCTTCCTTTATTGGTGATGTTTCGCTAGAGAAGCTTGGAGTGTTGAAGAAGAGTCTTCTGCTTCCTTACTGAGTATGGTATTTGACATGCTTGATCCGTTGAGGGAAAGTTCTTGAGATGCTTGAACCACCGAGAATAGTCCGTGATGTGCTTGATCCACTAGGGATTATTCTGATGTGCTTAATCTGTTGGGGGTTATTCTGATATGCTTGATCCACTGGGGAATTTTTTTTTTTTTTTTTTGATAATTGGTGTTTAGTTGTGGGAACCTTAAGATGTCGTTTGCTTGAAAATTTTTAATTTTTTTTTATACTATTCATGACTATATTACACGTAGTTTAGTGGTGAGGCCTAAACTACATGTAGTTTAGCCATCAGGTGCGTTCTTGCCTTTTCATTTCTTCAACAGTTACCAACCATTTCTTTTCTTTCTTCTTCTTCATTCTCTTCATCTTCCTCACCCCTTCACATTTTTCATAACTCGTCTTTATTTTCTCTCTACAAAAACCTCTTTCTCCCCTTTCTTTTCCTCACACCTCCTGACTTTCTCATTCTATCAAATTCTTTCATTTCCTCATTTTCTCTTCCTCTTATCATCCCCTCTAATGGCACCCAAGGCCAAGAAATCCTCCCACGACCTTGCTATTGATGCCTTCCGTCTCACCCGTTGGAGTGGAGCCACGAGGTTGATAGGGCCTCCACCATTGACATACCAGCCAGAGAATCACATTCCCACGGGTGAATCGGTAAATTTTTCATTTTTTTCTCATTTTCAAGTTCCTCTCTGATCTTTGGTTCAAATGTGTCTTTTGCTATGTAAATGCTTGGGTTTTGTTGTGGGATGGGTTTAGATGAAAACCTGACACCTTAGGAGGGGTAGGAACATGTCTAGGATTGATTTTGGATGATACTTCTTTGAAAATGTCAAAGAGCTACTTCTGTCTATGTTCTTGCGTGCGTGGGCTTGGGCCTACATACGCAGCTTGTATTCATGCGTACGCAGCTTTGTTCTTGCGTATGCAGGTATGTTCTTGAGGCTCTACGTACGTAGGAATGGACCTGCATACGCGGGGTCTTGTCTGCATGCATGGGCTTTGACTTGCGTATGTGAGACGCCAGGCAGAAGCCCTGCTCTGCCCATTTTACTCTGTTTCAACCGTTTCACTTCTATATGCAATTCTAACACACATTCTTGTCGTTTTTGCATCTGATTATCACTGTATCATTCTTTTCATCTTCATTCTCACATTAAAACACCATATTTCTTGAATCTCTCTTGAATCATGAATCTAATGACATCTTTCTTTTTTGCAGTCATCAACACCTTATGTTAGCAGCGGAAGCACAAATAAGGTGGTGGAACGGTTCAACTTACTCACCCCTGAAACCAGAGGCTATGTTCGGGAGGCAGGCTTTGAGCCTATCATCGATCTCCTTCCAGAGAAGTCTGCAAGTGCTACCCTGGTGCAATGCCTCATCGAGAGGTGGTGGGAAACTACCTACACCTTTCACATCGCCGAGCGGGAGATGACTGTGACCCCTTCTCCATTTGATAGGGGCCTACCTCTTTGCCAATGGTGGGCAAACGGTATTTTTGAGGTGGCTAACCCTCTTCTAGGATTTTGGGGAGGCACAGAGGACCAACTGGGGGCAAGCATGTATTGCTTAACGTTACTCCACCCTTGACACTCTCAGCCGGGGCACTTTACGGCAGCTTGTGGGGCCTTAAAAGCTCTTTAAGGTCAGCTCACTTTTCACTCTTTCACTTTCACTTGTAGTTTGTAGTCTTGCAAACTATATGGCCTTGAAAACTTGCATCTGTTATCTTGCATCTACCATCTTGCAAATTGTTATCTTGAATCCAACCTGTGGTTTGTGCTTCTTTGTGTAGTGATTGGTGATTAGGTATGGCCTTATAACTCCAGGTATCGACCTAGTTCTGAACAACTTCCACCAAGTGAGGGCCCACCTTGCTAGGTTGACTTCTGATGAGGTAAGTTCAATAGTTCTAGTTTCTCACGCTTCTTCATGCATTCTTCTTAGGATGTTTTTCTTCTAACCTCATGTATTTATAGGCTAACTGGACCCCATAAGCCAGCCAGCCCCTTCCTGCTTCTCGAGACTTGGAGCCTGCCGCTCTCATTACTTCAAAGATCACCCGACCTTTTGAAGGAGTGGGCTTGAGGGCGCTATACTTGGTGGAGAGGGTGCTATGAGAGACCGCCAAAATTGGGTGCCTCTTAAAAAAGAGAGATTTTGGAGTGTGCTTTTTAGGGCACCTCTCTTTTTGGGTAAGTGGTATGGAATCGCCACTTATTTTTTTACAAAAAATAAGAAAAACTAAATACAAAAAATACATAACTGAAAAAAAAAAAAAATTTTGGTAGACTAAAAATTACATGGCTTTGTGTCCTAGTTACAAACTACCAAATAATTACATGGCTTTTTGTCCTAGTTACAATCTACCAAAAATAAAACAAAGATAAGACCTAGGTCTACCTATCCAAAGAAACTAAATTCAGAGGCTAGGTTACGGAATGGAAAGGTGTTAGGCACCCATTCCGCCCAGACAGAGTCTGGTCTTCTAGACTTTTGTGACCAATGTACTTTTTTATGAATGTCATGAATGATATGTTGAACATGTGAATGAAAAATTAAATCACATAAATTTATTTATGAATAAAATCTCTTTTTTTATTTAAAAAATTCAAATCATTTTTGGTTGGTAAAAAAAAAATTGACTTTGATATATCAAAATACCAGATCTGTTTTCTAGTATGTAGAAAAAAAGTGTTTTTTGGAGATAAAAATTCAGATCTGTGTTTATTTCATAAAATAAAGTTTTTTTTTTTTTTATTTGCAAAATATTAGATCTATTTTTAGGAACTAAAAAAAATGGTTTTTTATAACAGAAAAAATTAGACCTGTTTTATGATAAATAAAAAAAGGGTTTTTAACAATAGAAAAACCAAATTTGTTTTTTATATGCTTTAAAAGAATGAAAAAGATTTTTTCTAAGAAGAGAGTTTTACTCATAATTTAAATTTATGCAACATGAACTAAAACAAACACAAACACAATCTTGTTTAATCTTTTTCTTTATTTCAAAAATTTGCATGCATTAAAAAATCAGATCTGTATCTAAGGAAGATACAAATCAGTTTTTTTGATAAAAAATATTCGGATTTGCATCTAATGAAGACACAACCCAATTTTGATTAAGGAAAATTCAGATCTACATCTAAGGAAGATGCACATATGTTTTATTATGAAGAAAATTCAGATCTACATATAAAGAAGATGCAAATCTGTTTTATTATGAAGAAAATTCAGATCTACATCTAAGGAAGATGCAGATTTGTTTTATTTAACATCTAAAGAAGATTAAGATTTGTTTTATTTTGAAGTCAAAGAGTTAATTACATGCAGATTATTGACATTCAAGAAAGAGATTGTAACAATTGCATAAAAAACAATCATGATTTAAACAAAACAATGATCCATAATTCATAGATAAAAAAAAAAAAAAAAAAAAAAAAAATCATCATCATAAACAAGAAGCATAAGAAAAAGAAAGGGTGATGCAAACAACCTCTTACATGAGCACTCTTTGTTCTTGAGAGGATGTTTTAGGATTCAAAGAAATTTGTTCAATTCTCAACAAATTTCTTTGAATCCTAAAAACCCTAATTTAAGCAACAAAACTCAAAGAGGGGATCAGAAAATATGAGCAATTTGAAAGCCTAAAATATATGCCTCTCAGAGCGTAAAAGAAAGGTGCTAAATTATGAGATTCAGCCTCTATTTATAGAGGTCAGAAGACTCTAAAAAATAGACACGGATGATTAGGATGTGAATTCGGACGCATCCTTTTACGAAAAGATCGAAAAATGTGTGCCTTATCGTCACCCGAAGGCCGTTGGGCCAAATCCCAAAACATGGAAATTCGGCCCTTTTAGAGTGTCGTTCGGCACTCCAAAAGTGCCAAATTGGCCTTTGGACACCAAAAACTTTTTCGTGTTCGGATGCCGTTTGGACTCCTCTTTTAAGGTTTTTTTACCAGTCCTTGCACCTAGACACATTTTCATCCTCTGTCTATGATTTTTTCTCTTTTCTGGATAATTTAGGCTTTTTAAGAACAATTATCTTGTAGATAAATATCCTAAAATAAATCTTGATAAAGTTCAGATTATCCATAATTTTGTTGTTATCCAATCATCCATTTTATTCCTATGCATGCATCCTTATTTTAAATCCTAATTATCAACCAATCACAAAAATTATTTAATTAATTTTAGTTGCTTAACCAATCAGAATTAATTTAAATTAATCATGTGTAGTCAACTCTATCTAGACATAATGCATGTTGACCGTGCAAACTTGATAATGTGATATCTTTCGATTTGATGGGCCGATTTGGAAACCGGATACACCGCTATGACCATTAGAACCTCAAGATCATTTTTATGGTATGCAATAAATGAATTAATGCAATTAATGCAAAGACAAATTGATGCAGGTAATGCAAGAACAAATTGATGCATGTAATGCAATCATGATTTTTAGGGTACGTGGATGGTCATTCAAGTCATTCTCCTTGATTAAATTATGGGTGCAAAATCGAGTGTCTATAGAATGCCCCTTATTGATAGAGCTTGAAAAGCGAATGTCAATGTAAAACAAAGTTTTTTATTTTAGCGACCATGATTTAATTGAGGTTGAATTTTCAAAGACTAACTAGTCCTCGAACCTAAAACCTTGGAACATAGAACTAGCCTTATCTTTTGACAACAAATGAAAATACTGGACTTAACTGGTAGTTGATGACTCTGGAAATGATTCTTGGCAATTGGGGTGACTAAAGGACTTCTTTATCTCGAAACTGGCATCTTGAAATGTTGATCAAAGATCTTCTCTACTTTGATCTAGAATTGTTGGAATGTTGATCAAAGGTCTCCTTCTACTTTGATCTGGAATAGTTGGAATGTCAATCAAAGGTCTTTTTCTACTTTGATCTGGAATTGTTGGAGTGTCGATCAAAGGTCTTCTTCTACTTTGATCTGGAATAGTTGGAATGTTGATGAAAGGTCTTCTTTTACTTTGATATGGAATTGTTGAAATGGCGATCAAAGGTCTTCTTCTACTTCAATCTGGAATTGCAATGTCGTTCAAAGGTCTTCTTCTACTTCGATTTGGAATTGAAATGTCAATCAAAGGTGTTAGGACATATGTAATTCACTTATTAGGAACATATGTCACTATTTCATGTAATTGGCTAATCCTTTGACAAAACGCACTTTACTTGTATTTAGGTAGATCTAAGATGTATTTAATACTTCAAGAAACTTTGTTTCAAGATTAAGTGTTAAAACCATACGAGTCTGTCCAAGAAACAAGCTGAAGAAGGTCCTGTCATTAAAGCTCGACAGCTACCTTGACAACTAGCCATGTATCGAGCTTAAGAAGCTACTCCAGCCTTGTGGCTCGACAGCAGCTCGACAGATAGGCATCTGTCGAGGTTTATGAAAAACAGAGTTTCAGTTCTGTTTTGATTCCAATCCGTGATTATGTGTTTAAGCTTTCTTTTCTCACAACCCTAGACATATAAAAGGATTATTTTAAGGGCCGTCAAAGTGTTCACAAGTTGCACAAGTGTTGAGTAAAGTTTGTTCAAGCAAATTGTAACCGGAGACAGAATTTGCCCTAGTTCATCGTTCTTGTGAAGAAGTTGATGTGTTTGTACACCATAGGGTTTTGTGACCAAGCATCTTTTTGATCTTCATCGTCTAGATGAATTGAAGAACTTTGCAACCAACAACCTTCTCTAGTTGGTGATTGAAGTTGCGTACTGGGATCCGCACAATTGGTTAGTCATATACTGGGAGCCGTGCATCAAAAGGAGAAATTGTCACTACAGAACAAGTCCAATTGGGTATTGGGGTAAGGGTTCAACTGTAGGTTGGTATAAGGTACTGGGATTCCTTTACTTGTAACCGCTTGTTGTGATAATAGTGGAATTTCGGGAGTGATGACCTTAAAATCACTCGGTGGGGTTTTTGCAGTGTTGGTTTTCCCCATTCGTAAACAAATCACCGTGTCAATTTATTTTCCGTTGCATACTTAATTTATTGGTGATTTTTTTGTGCTACCACGCGTTTGCATGTTAATTAACTTAATTAATTCACTTGGCTAAATTAATTGATTAATTTATTACAAAGGGTCAATTCGTTTTTGGCCTATCAAGTGTTATCAAAGCAGGCACACTCTGATTAGGTTTTAATCTTTGCTATGTTGATCCATTGACCCCTGTTGTCATGGATAAAGGACAGTCTTTAATCATACCTCCTTTATTTGATGGCACTAACTATGCATACTAAAAAGTACGCATGAGAGCTTTTTTGCAGTCTCTAGATAAGAAGGTGTGGCAAGCTGTTGAGATAGGCTGGACCAATCTAAAGGAAGCGTCGGCCGATTAGGATGAAGCCAAGATCAAGGCGGCAAACTTCAACAGTAGGGCATTGAATGCTTTGTTCAGTGCAGTCACTAATAAGGAATTCAAGAAGATATCCTCTACTGAAACTGCAAAGGAAGCATGAACCATCCTCCAGATAACCTATGAAGGAACTAAGGTTGTCAAGGATTCGAAGCTTCAGAGGCTCACTACAAGCATCAAAGAGATTAAGATGGAGGAGAATAAGTCGTTTGATGAGTTCTATGCCAAACTCAAGGACATAGTGAACTCAGCTTTCAATCTTGGAGAAACCATCCCTGAACCCAAGATTGTGAGAAAGGTGCTTAGATCTCTGCCTGAGAGATTCCATGCCAAAATTACGACGATCGAGGAATCAAAGGAAATTGACAAGATTCCTTTGACAGAGCTGGTTGGTAATCTGCAGACTTATGAGCTAGGGTTAACGAGGATTGGTAAGTCGGGCAAGAGCAAGAGCATGGCCTTGAAGGCCAAGAGCAGTGACACGGATGAGTCTTCAGACGATGAAGATTCTAAGATGAAGTCCTACATCACCAGGCAATTCAAGAAGTTCATGAAGAATGCCAATGGGAAGGGCTTCGACAAGAACTGTAGGCAATTTAGTTCTTCTCAGTTTAAGAGTCAAGACAAAGGGAAGAAGGATGCTAGGGATGGCGGTCAGTACACTGTTCCCGCAGGACCTAAGTGCTTTGGGTGTTAAAGCTTCGGTCACATGAAATAGGATTGTCCTACATATCTCAAGAGCATTGGGAAGAGCAAGGCACTCGCTGCTACTTTGAGTGACACCGAGCCTGAGGATGATTCCGACAATAAGGATGACGGAATCCTTAATGCCTTCACTGCCACAGTCAATCCTACTGAAGGGATTGTTGAAGATGTGGATGAAGAAGAGGAATTGGTGGAGTCCAAGTTTGAGAAGATGGATGAACAAAATTACATCCACACAGCCTATGCAAAGTTGTACAAGGTCTTAGAGAAGCATGAGAAGATGTATAGGTTGACCTCCAAGAAACTTAGTGATGTGGAGCTTGAGCGAGAAGAGCTTTCCACAAAGTTTGATGAAGCCAATCAAACTATTGGAGCACTGAGGTTTGAAAATAATTTCTTAGCTGAAAAGACCAAGAAGCTTGAAGCGGAGCTATTTCAAGTCAGAGCTCAACTGGAGAGGACTTCAAGTGCGAAGCTTGATGAGATGCTCAGTCTTCAGAAATCTGCTTTTGATCGAACAGGTTTAGGGTATGGTTTCTCTTCTTCTAATATTGCTTCTACTAGTACTACTGTTTTTGTTCCTCCTAGTAATAATGTTGAAATTGAGAACAATGATATTAAAACTGATTTAGCTAGTGAGAATATAGACAATGGTAAATCTATCTTAGGAGCACCCCCTAAGTAAGATAAGAAGGAAGCTAAAAACCCTAGGGCTAAGAAGGCTAACTCTCAAAAGCCTAAACAAAAGAAGCAGCATATCTGTCATCATTGTGAAGTTGCCGCTCATACTCGACCAAATTGCTATAAATCGTTAGCCACTAAACAGAGCAACGACATGATGGCATCTGGAAACCAGAATCAGCTTCAATCCTCTCTTGCTCCCGTTGGAGATCTTCTTAAAGCCCTCATGTTCCTTTCGAACTTGAACGGTTTCAATTCTTCCCCCTCACCGCCGATTCAAGGGTTTAATCAAAGGAAAGGTTCTTCCAAGGTGTGAAAGGAAAATGGCTCTAAGTGATTCTATCACTTTCTTCTCTCTTTTTGTGTTTTTGTTTTTGCATAACTTGTGTGTTTTTCTTTTATTTTGAGTTAATCTAGTTTTATACTTTGCTTTGCTTAACATGTTTTTGTTTGCTTATTTTCAGTTTTGTTTTATTTTGTTTTTCATATAAAAATAAAATAAAAATTTAAAAATTGAAAAATACAAAAACAATGTGTGTTTTGTGTACATTGGTACTTGTATACCTTGGATGGCCATTGAAACAAAGTTTTCTAAACTTTGTATCTCTTGTAACTTAGATGAGCATCTCTATGCAAAACTAAGCAAGTGAGCTTTGTGGCTCGTGTTTGTGATGAGTAAGGTTAAGTGATTTTTTATACTTAACACTCGTATCACTCTTTTTGACGGAAAGGACTAGAAAATCCTAAGAGAAAGGTATAAATAATCATCTCACCATTGTTGCTCGCCAATCATGAAATGACATTTGTATGCTTCGGCATAGCAAAAGTGCAATGTCAATGACATTTGTGTGCTTCGACATAGCAAAATTGGAATGTCAAATGCTTAATATCATTGTGTATTTCTTTTCTCTCTCTTATATGCCCATGCATGACTTGCTTAAAAAAAAATATATGTAAAGAAAAATAAAAAACAAAAAGATCAAAATGCTTTAAATATGATTGCAAGCGTGTATTATAGGAGATGTGAGAGTTATAAGATATACCTCGAAGGTGAAGTCCCCATCAAACAATTATGATTGTGTGTGAGTTAAATCGATTTTATTATATCTCAAATCATCATAACATGTAGACACTTATGTAATCTTGCAATGTTTTTCACACACAACACGCAATATTCTTTGCTACTCTTAATATATGTGCAGGTACTATGTGATTTGGCCATCACAAGGTTTTACATGTGTTAATGTATACTTGCTAAACTGTCTTGACTTGTTTTTGAAATATAAAATTGGTTAGACTTGTTTAGTGTGTATTTTTGGGATCTTTATGCTTAAAATTGCTGTTGAGAGATGATTTTGAGAGTTTAAAATGTTGATTGGATCCTTGATTGAATTGCATACTTGATTGCATTCATATTTGTGTTTTTCCCCTCCTGAAAAACTGTTTTTAAGCAATCTCGACACCTCCTCGACACCTGGCGGTTTGTAGGGCTCTTAAGCTGTTTCTTATTGCAATCTCGACACCTTCTCGACAGCTATGTGGATCGATCGAGAAAGTTCCTAGATCCTTGATAGCTTCTCGACAACTGGTGGATCGATTGAGCTTCTTTAATCGTGTCTGATGAATTCTTCCTCGACACCTCCCGTTAACTGCATCTGTCGACGCCTTGTTTCTCGACACCTGGCTTGACACTTGTCTCGACACCTCTCGACACTTCTATCTGTCAAGATTTACTGAACCTCTATATATAGGTTCTGTACGATCCAGTTTTCATTTCTCTCAATCTCTCTCTCGATAGCTTTGTCTCCTCACCTCCCTAAACACTCTTTCTCACTTCAAACCTCAATTCCAAGTATTCTTCAAGCTTTCTCAAGTTTTTTTTCTTCACTCGGTATGTTTCTAATCTCTCATTTACATGCATTTCATGTTTTGAAACCTAGGTTTTGGGGTTTTTGAAAAATTTTGGGGTTTTTCAAAATTGATAAGCTATTGTTGAAATTTTGGGATGGGTTTTTACTTAAATGAGTTTACAATCTCATGCAATGCATCACATAAGCATTATAACAGTATTATCATGCATTTAGATGTGTGCAAATTGATTGTGTGCTGGTAGGATTGGATTGGATTGGGCTGAGCCCATGATGCAATTTCTTTTGCATGTCACATGTTCATGCATTGCCCATGCATACGTACTCTATTTTCAATATACTTGCTATATTTGAAATGTTTTAGGACTTTTCTGATTGTCTCTCTCTCTTTTCTATTTACGTTAGTCATGTCTATGGCACCTAAACGTAAGTCAGCTCCGTCCTGGAACCCTCTTCGTTCTGGGGCATCGTCTTCGTTTGATCCTACTCCTTCTTCTATTCGGTTCCGTGATGAGGATGCCCGAAAGGACTTCTTGGAGAACTTTTCTTGACGAGGTGTTCATTCGAAACGCCGAGTCATTTTGGCGAACTTCGCCGACACTGATCTACCAGATGTCATTCACAGTCGGGGTTGGGAGTCACTGTGTGACGTCCTGGTCACATGTCCTTCCGTGCTGATCTAGGAGTTTTACTCCAACATGCATGGACTGATTCTTTAGTACCTCTCTTTCATACTCGCGTTTGAGGTACGCGCATTGTTGTCACGCCGAAGTTGATATATGATGTGCTCCGTATTCCGAGGGTAGAGCATCCTGACTACCCCGGATGTGAGCGTCTAAGGACTATGTCCAAAGACAAGATGATTTCTGCTTTCTACGAGTGCCCTTCTGATTAGGGTGATCGTCAGTTTACACCATATAAGGCCTTTGCTAAAGGTCCTAGATTCATTAACATGGTGATGACTTTTGTTTTGCACCCACTCTCTCACTATAACTCTATCACAGAGCCTCATACTCGATTTTTTCTTTCTTTGTTAGAGCACCTCACTATAGATTTTCCTTCACATTTTATTATTTCTATTATAGATGTGTATAGGGATACGACTACCCGTGATAAGCTCATTTTCCCTTCTGCTATCACACGGATTTTATGCCAGTTTAGGTCACGGCAGTCGGATTCAGTAGCTTCTTCCTCCTGTTCAACTCCATCTCGATCTGCTCCATCCACATCTGCTCCCTCCTTTTCTACGAACGATGTGTCACTCGGGGACATCATGGCGCAACTACAGCACATGGATGCTCGCCTTGATACACTCTTTACAGAGCTGTATCAGGTGAACGTTCGTGTCGGCCGTATTGCACGGCGGCAGGCGATCATGGGTGGCTTCGCTCCTGAGGCTTTTCCTCCACCTCCTCTAGTGGCTTCTGATTTTGAGGATAAGGATGATGATGATGGTGATGACGATGATGCTTCCGATGATGATGATGATGGAGATGCTAGCTCTACCGATGAGATGTCTACTTGACACTCTTACCCTTTGTCACTCATGACAAAAATGGGAAGTAGTTTTGGATATGAGAGTAGTCATTCTTAGAGGGAGAGTTAGTATAAGACATTTTTGTTAGGGGGAGTGTTGATTTTTTAGGGATGTAGTGAGGATTACTTGTATCTTTTTCTTTTCTTTCTATTTGAGATACATTTATTCTTATACCTTAGGTCTTGTGAACATTATTGACATACATTGTACTTATTTTCTTTATATGTTGATGTATGTTCCTTTCACCTACCCTTACATGTATTGTTTCTTTTCTCTCTTTATGTACATGCTTCTTATACTCGTATGCAATCTATTAATTATGTTTCACACAAAGATGCCTTGATGAGTTTTGTTTAAAGTGTTACATAAATACAGGTTGTCAAAATCTTCTTGCCATAAACTCTCTTCTTGCAAAATTTTTCAAGAGTTTGTGTTAGGATAAATTTTATTGTATTCAACAAGTGAATATGAGTTAAGTGATTTATGACTTCTCTCATATCTCATTTGTTTGTTGTGGTTTTGTCACGGATTGCCCAAGGGGGAAATTGTTAGGACATATGTGATTCACTTGTTAGGAACATATGTCACTATTTTATGTAATTGGCTAATCCTTTAACAAAACGTACTTTACTTGTATTTTGGTAGATCTAGGATGTGTTTAATACTTCAAGAAACTTTGTTTCAAGATCAAGTGTTAAAACCATGTGAGTCTGTCCAAGAAACAAGCTGAAGAAGTGCTTGTCATTAAAGCTCGACAGCTAGCCATCTATCGAGCTTAAAAAGCTGTTCCAGCCTGTGGCTCAACAGTTGCTCGACAGCAGCTCGACAGATAGGCATCTGTCGAGGTTTATGAAAAACAGAGTTTCAGTTCTGTTTTAACTCCAATCCGTGATTATGTGCTTGAGCTTTCTTTTCTCACAACCCTAGACATATAAATGGATTATTTTAAGGGTCGTCAAAGTGTTCACAAGTTTCACAAATGTTAAGCAAAGTTTGTTCAAGCAAATTGTGACCGGAAATAGAATTTGCCCTAGTTCATCGTTCTTGTGAAGAAGTTGCTGTGTTTGTACATCGTAGGGTTTTGTGACTAAGCATCTTCTTGATCTTCATCATTTGGATGAACTGAAAAACTTTGCAGCCAACAACTTTCTCTAATTGGTGACTGAAGTCGCGTACTAGGATCCACGCAATTGGTTAGTCACGTATTAGGAGCTGTGCATCAAAAGGAGAAATTGTCATTACAGAACAAGTCCAATTGGGTATTGGGGTAAGGGTTCAATTATAGGTTGGTATAGTGTACTGAGATTACTTTACTTATAACCGCTTGTTGTGATAATAGTGGAATTTCGGGAGTAGTGACCTTAAAATCACCCAGTGGGGTTTTTGCCGTGTTGGTTTTCCCCATTCGTAAACAAATCATCGTGTCAATTTATTTTCCGCTGCATACTTAGTTTATTGGTGATTTGTTTGTGCTACCACGTGTTTGCATGTTAATTAACTAAATTAATTGACTTGGCTAAATTAATTGGTTAATTTATCACAAGGGGTCAATTCGTTTTTGGCCTATCAAAAGGTCTTCTTCTACTTTGATCTGGATTTGTTGAAATGGCAATTAAAGGTCTTTTTCTACTTCGATTTGGAATCGCAATGGCAATCAAAGGTCTTTTTCTACTTTGATCTGGAATAGTTGAAATGACGATCAAAAATCTTCTTCTACTTTGATCTGAATTTGTTGGAATGGTGATCAAAGGTCTTCTTCTACTTTGATCTGGATTTGTTGAAATGTCGATCAAAGGTCTTCTTCTACTTTAATCTGGAATTGAAATGTCGATTAAAGATCTTCTTCTACTTTGATCTGGAATTGTTGGAATAGCGATTAAAGGTCTTCTTCTACTTTTATCTGGATTTGTTGAAAGGTCAATCAAAGGTCTTCTTCTACTTTTATCTGGATTTGTTGAAAGGTCAATCAAAGGTCTTCTTCTACTTTGATCTGGAATTGAAATGTCAATCAAAGGTCTTCTTCTACTTCGATCTGAAATTGAAATGTCGATCAAAGGTCTTCTTCTACTTCGATCTGGAGTTGAAATGTTTGATCAAAGGTCTTCTTCTATTTTGATCTGGATTTGAAATGTCGATCAAAGGTTTTCTTCTACTTTGATCTGGAATTGTAATGTCGATCAAAGGTCTTCTTCTACTTTGATCTGGATTTGTTGAAATGGCGATCAAAGGTCTTCTTCTACTTTGATCTAGAATTGAAATGTCGATCAAAGGTCTTCTTCTACTTTGATCTAGAATTGAAATGACGATTAAAGGTCTTTTTCTACTTTGATCTCAATCTGGAATTGTTGCCTGCAAAAAGTCAAGATTTAGAATTAGACTTTAACTGATAGGTGCTTCATGGTCCCACTGTTTCTGAGATGTGTGATTTTCATTTGCTCACTCTTGATTTGAACTTTATCAAGAAAAGTTTAATTGACAAAAGATTTTTCTTTTGAGAAACATTTAATTTTTGAAACTTGGAAGTTTTGAGATTTTGAAACTTGGAGGTTTTGAGATTTTGAAAATTGAAACTTTGGAATTTTTAGACTTGGAATTTGGAGTCCAAAACTTGGAACTTGGGATTTGGAACTTTGGATTGAAATTTAAAACTTGGAATTTGAAACTTGAAACTTGAAGGAAAAACTAAAGTCAATCCTTTGAAGATAGGAGAGCTACTGTCAATCCTATGAGTTTTTGGAGAACTAAGGTCAATTCCTTGAAGGTAGGAGAGCTATTGTCGATCCTATGATGTATAGGAGAACTATTGTCGATCCTATGAGTTTTAGGAGAACTAAGGTCGATCCCTTAAAGTTAGGAGAGCTATTGTCGATCCTATGATGTATAGGAGAACTATTGTCGATCCTATGAATTTTAGGAGAACTAAGGTCGATTCCTTAAAGTTAGGAGAACTATTGTCGATCCTATGATGTATAGGAGAATTATTTTCGATCCTATGAGTTTTAGGAGAACTATCGTCAATCCTACAATGTATAGGAGAACTATTGTCGATCCTATGAGTTTTGGGAGAACTAAGGTCGATCCCTTGAAGGTAGAAGAGCTATTGTCCATCCTACAATGTATAGGAGAACTATTGTCGATCCTATGAGTTTTGGAAGAACTAAGGTCGATTCCTTGAAGGAAGGAGAGCTATTGTCAATCCTACAATGTATAGGAGAACTATTGTCAATCCTATGATTTTTGGGAGAACTAAGGTCATCCCTTAAAGGTAGGAGAGCTATTGTCGATCCTATGATGTATAGGAGAACTATTGTCGATCTTATGAATTTTAGGAGAACTAAGGCCGATCCCTTCAAGGTAGGAGAGCTATTGTCGATCCTATGATGTATAAGAGAACTATTGTCGATCCTATGAGTTTTAGAAGAACTAAGGTTAATCCCTTGAAGATAGGGGAGCTATTGTCAATCCTACAATGTATAAGAGAACTATTGTCGATCCTATGAGTTTTGGGAGAACTAAGGTTGATCCCTTGAAGGTAGGAGAGCTATTGTCAATCCTACAATGTATAGGAGAACTATTGTTGATCCTGTGAGTTTTGGGAGAACTAAGGTCGATCCCTTGAAGGTAGGAGAGCTATTGTCAATCCTACAAGGCATAGGAGAACTATTGTCGATCCTATGAGTTTTGGCATGTATAAAATTATTTGAAAGAAAATTGTACTTGATTCAGAAAAGTTTAGAGTTTGGAATTTGCAATTTGAAATTTGGAAATTTGGAATTGAAAATTTGATGTTGAGGCATTGTCATTGTGTTTTTGTGTGATCTTGTTGGAATTTGGGGCATTGTATAATTGATCATGTTGTAATGTTGGCTTTGGAGCATTTTTTAAGTGTTGTATCTTTTGGTCATGGTATAATTTGGACAATGTTGGTGGCTTATGGAATTTTGGCAATGTTGGTAATTTGTGATGTTGTTGGACGAATTTTGGTTTGAATTTTGGGAGCTTTGAAATTGTGAAGTTTTGGCAATGTTGGTAATTTGTGATGTTTGTTGGATGAACTTTGGCTTGAATTTTGGGAGCTTTGAAATTGTGAAAAAATTGTTGTGTAGGCTTGGTTGAACAAAATCATGATGAATGTGGAAGATTTGTTGGCATGTGTAATTTATGGTAAAATTTTGTGGGTATGAGTATGGAAAAATTTTGTGGATACGGAAAAAATTTTGTGGGTATGAAATTTTGACTTATGGAAAAATTTTGTTGGGTATGTGATGTTGATTCTTGGAAAATTTGTATGGTTATGATATTGGCTATGTGAGAATTTATTTGTGCATGAACTTGTGAGAATTTTTATCTTGGTCATGTAGGAATTTTTTTCTTTTTGCATGGGTATGAAAAAATTTGGTAATTGTGTATGGACATGTCAAAAATTTTGGTTGTGGTAAAATTTGGTAGTGGTGACATTTTGGTGAGGCATTGATTTTTTGTTGTGGGACATTGACTTTTTTGGGTGCATGAGAATTTTTTGGACATGTGGGTTTTGGTCATGGAAATTGATAAGCTGAACTTTTATGTTGCAGAGTCTTAAGAGTCGAGGTAGTCTCCAAATGTTGAAAAGTGCATGGGCATCATTGTCTCCTAGCATCGAAAACATCATCAATGAAGCGGGCTTTGGCACTTTTTTCGAAGCTTTGTCAAATTATGAGACACATGAGTACAAAGATCTTCAGTTACTTCTTGCCTTGACAGAGCGCTTCTGGGACACTACCTGTACATTCCATTTTTCAGGCATTGGGGAGGTGATGTTGACACTTTATGACTTTTTTGTTATCACTGGTCTAAGGTTGGGTGGTAAAGAATTCTTGTCAATGATTCCCTTACTTCAACTGAGCTCAAGAAACTTCTAGGTGTAATGCCTTCTAGAATGAGGAGTAACAATATTCCTCTGTCTTGGCTATGTGAAAACATTCCCCAGTGTGAGACTATAGCAAAGGGTGCTCGTATGTTCATGCTTCTTTTTATTGGGACTTTCTTGTGTCCGAATTTAGACAATACTGTGAATCTGCGCTACTTGGGGAGCTTGAGAAAAATTGAACAAATTCGAAATTATGACTGGGGCGGCATGGCCTATGCTACTCTGATGCATTTCATGACCCAACTTTCTAGGCAGAGCCTCTCAAGCTTGGGTGGGGCTCCATATGTATGGTAGGTGAGGTTTGGTATTTATTTGGCTATGTGTTAGTTGTGGAAAATCATTTTGGCTATGTTGTAACGGTGTTGTGAAGTTTTCAGGTCTAGATGTATGAGTATTTTGGGGTTGGTCCAGAAATTCGGGAGGAGGTTACTGGCATTTTTCCTAGATTTCTCCGTTGGTTGCCCAAACATCGTTTGTCTATACCCTCCAGGCGTTCTTTGGAGATTTGGCGCTTGGTGATTGACAATCTGACCATTGATGATGTGAATTCCTTCTTTATTCTCCTCTTTAAATCTTTGGCACTTGGTTATGATTTAGTCTCTTCTCTTTCTGAGTTCCTTTTTGTGATTTTTCAAATGAACTTAAATCCTTGGGCTGGATGTGAAGGGTATGCTGAGTGTGAGCGGGCTCTAGAACTGAATGGCTACCAAGTATTGTTTGAATGTGGGCATGGAAAGTATTGGTATCTTGGTGATCAGGTGTTACCCCAAGTTGAATATGTGTATCCTCCTACCACAATTCCAACTCCTCCTTGTCACATTGTTCGGTTGGCTGACTTTCTGGCTGATGAAGAGATTGCTTGGGCCCGTGATGGCTATATTGTTGCAGGAGCAGAAGGAAATTATTCTGAATTTGTTAGGGATCATCTGCAAGGTTGCTTGGTCAGTAGAACAGTATTTCTCTTCCCTTCTAAGTCAAACTTTTGTTCAGCAAATTCATTTTCCATATTTATGATTGGTAACAATATTTGCATGTTGGACTTTCAGCCTCCTACTTCTAAAGGAGAGGAAGGGGAAGAGGAAAAGGAAGAGATTCCCTCTCCTCATCATACTGGTAGTTCTTCTAGTTCCTTCATGGAGACTTATCCTCATTTTCCGGCATGGCAGTATGATGTGATGAATCCTGATGGAATATATAGTTCCATGCCTTTGACTAGGCCAGAGCACATACCAAATGTTCCTTGGCCCGATCCAATATGTTTTTGAATGCTCAGTTCTTTGTCCTTATTTCTTCTTAACTGGATGAGTGGCTCTTAATCTAGTAGAGTTGTGCTTCAGGTTGATGTGGATCTTGTGGAAGAAAGCATGCGGATGATTGGAGGCTTGCAGTCATTGGGTCGCACTCAGTCCCCCCAATATGTGCCCAATGATTTGATCTGGGTATGCCATGTTGCTTTTTGAGTGTCTTTGGCTTTTGCTGACTTTTCAGGCACATCGAATGGAAACTGCTGACACTACCAGGAGAGCTTTAGGGGAAAGGATCAGGAGCCTCAAACTTGAAAATCGTCAGTATGATCCTCTCTTTTTCGCAAGTCAAGAAGGAAACACTGAAGGTGGCTCCTCTAGAGGTGGATCAAGGACATCCTCACGCAGGTGGACTCAGAGTCCTAATGATGTATGACTTGTATTTTTATTTTTCATGCAAAAAAAAAGGAAGTGTTCCTTAGACATCATGTATTATTTCCCATGTTTAGCTCTTTGTCCTTGGCATCAACCCGGATCATGTAGAAACTTTAACTAAGACAAGTTTAGAATTCACCTGATGAAATCTTGTAGTACTAATTTAAACTTATCTTGCTTGGCTTTGTTGGAATCTGCACTTACTTGAATGAGGTGGAGCCGAATGCCCCTAGTTTAAAATGAATGCATGATTTTTGGAAATCTTGACAATGATGATTTTATTTATTTATTTATTTATTTATTTTTTTGAGATGATGATCTTTTGTTCTTTGAAAATGAATGAGGCATGGGCGAATGCCCCTAGTTTGGAACATAAATCTATGAGTCTTAAAAAAAAACTTGATTTGATCAATTTTTGAAAGCAATTATGCAAGTGATGATTTTTGAAAACAAGTGAGTTAGACATGTCAAAATGCCTCAGTTTGACCTAAAAAAAATCTTTTAAGTGTCAAACGGTCTTAAAAAATTACACGAGAACATAAAATTGCATGAACAAATTTGCGATAACCCTTTAGCAACAATAGTGTAGGGGGCAAATATTGTCTAAGAAAAATGATATTGTGCCTCCAAGTTATCTATTTTCTATTTGTCTTTTGTGTTAACCTTGTTCTTCCATTATTACTTTGTGTAATATCCCTAACATGTGTTATCACTGCTTGCTGTCAAAGAAGCTGTTTGCACCTTTCTCGCATGATATTTCTCCACCTGTACAGCTTGGTTGTATGCCTCAAGACACAATCAAGCAAGTGTGCAAACTTAGCAAAATCTTGTATTTGGATTTTCAACCCACAATCAAGGAATGGGCAACCATCTGCTCCTCTATTTCGTTCGGATCTTACAAAATTATTGTTGACACCTTTAGATAGCCAATAAAATTGACATGTGTACAAAATAGTCCACCACGTGTCAAGCGTTAAGAGCTTCATATATAACACATGGCAGAGTCCCATTAAAGGCTTTTGCTTTAATATATTAGATTAAATTAGATTAGATAGATGTCATTTTTTCTATAGATTGAAATATACTCAATCTCAACTATTAAATTAAATATATTAAAAGGAGATAAAAAGTTAAAAATGTAAAATAATTTGTGAGAGAAATTGGGTTAATTGCATTTTTTACTACCACTAATATTATTGTAGGTCTTCCTCCATTAAAATAAATAAATAAATGCATCACAAGTCAAAAACCTCAGGGTTTAATTTATCAGTCCCTCATTTTGTTCTAGCTGAAAGTTCCTAGTTGGTCTACATGGCATGGAAACAGTTCCCAAATTTTGTTAAGACAAAACAATCTAATCATGAACTTTTCTTGCTTGTTATCCCCCCCCCCCAAAAAAAAAAAAATTCCTCTATTGAAAAAAATACCTAATTAGTAGATGGAAAGGCCAATATAGAGATCTTTTTGGCCCTACAATTGAATGAAAACAAAACCTAAAGGCAAACACAATTGTATAAATTTCATTAAAACCAAGTCTTTGCTCACTCGAATGAGTTTATTAAAGGGTTATAGGCAAATTGTCTCCATGATACACCTAAGTCAGGATTCTACAAGTAGTAGACTTGGAAATTTTGTGAATTTCTCACTAATGGTATCCAAATCTTTAAATTAAAAAGGAATCCTATTTATAAATAATGATGAGATGCCATTGAAAAGGCACACTTAAAAGGTCACTTTGGTTTATACAAACCCTCTAAAATGTTTCCTTGGCTATTGCTAGCTGTTAGAGATTAAAAAAGCCTCTCCCTCCTTGTTTCTTCTGCAAAATTCTACAAAATCTTAAAATTATGTAACCATCTCACTCGAGCGAGATGACCTCACTCTAGCGACTATCGAGCAGTCCAATGAGCTCTTTAAGCTTGTAAGTTTTGGTTCAAAAATTATACAAGTTGATCCAAGAACTTTGCGTTCCAATGGGTATTGGGTACCTTGTCTATTCATCCCTTGCTTAAACAAGGGGCCTTCACTCATGCGAGTATTGAGCAAGGGTTGAGAAAGCCACTAAAACTCAATTTTTTAATTTCTATTTATCCTCTTCATTCTTATTATCAAAGTAAAATCATATATATTACAATCTAAACTTGAATGTACCTATATATATAAATAAACACCAGGCACAAAAGCACTTTGATTGCATAAATGACCTTATATTAACACTAGTTTGAATATGTTTGCTAACACTTTAGAAATCAACTTATAAACAATATTGTAGAGAGTAATGGGCCTATTTGTCTATAATCAATGACATTCTCTGGATTTTGAACTTTCTGGATTAAAGCTATATGGGTGTAGCTTATGTTTGGGAACACAAAGTTGGCTTTGGAAATGGATTTGAAATGGCTTGATATATAAACTCCATGGATTTAAATGTACCTTGTTTGGATCACATTTTTACATCTAAGAATTTGAAATGTAGAATTATTAACCCATCTTGTGGATACTATAACAACCCATGAATTGGACGAAGCAAAGGATCAATTATTTTTTTGGTAAAGAGGCGATGTATTAAAACTCAAAGAGAAACAACAGAATCATGACAGATCCTATTAACATACAGTTCACACATGTTATCAAAAAAAAAAAAATTTATGTTGTCACACTTGGGTCGTGTAATGTAATGTCCAAATTCCGGAATTCCTTGGGTCAGGTAGTTATATAGGGCTTTAAAATTCGGGCTGAATTTGTATAGCCCTAAATCCAAATCCAAATCTACCTTGATATAGTCCGGTCCAGTAGAATCAAAAGGGATAAGTTGGTAAATCAACACGACAGTCTTTTTTTTTTTGGGATAAAACCCTTTTTCGTCCCTACATTTTCACACGATTCTCACTTTGGTCCCTAACTTTTTTTTTCACCGCTTTTAGTCCTTATCCGAGAAAACGCGTCTCGTTTTAGTCTCTGACATTACATCAGAGACGGAAATTGCACATGTGGCAAACGGCATAAGTTAAAAATATTAAAATAATGTCCACGTCAGCATCTAAATTAAAAACATGAATAAAAACCAAAAATCACATAAATTAAGATCTAAATGTTTCTTGAACAAGAACATCAAGAACACAAACCCAGAAAATAAGAACAAAAAATTAAACTATAGATCCATATCAAATTAAACATGAACACATTAAATATTTGAACAAGAACACAAACCCAGCAAATTTAAAGCCCAAAAAATTAAATTCAAACCCAGATTCAAACCTAGATTCAAAAATTTAAATCTAAAAAAATTAGCTCAAATACAAATTCATAAATCCCAAAGCCCCATTTTCTCAAACCCAACAAAATCATCAAAGACCCATAACAGGCCACACCCAAAATCTCCATTGATGAAGACCCAAATTACTAATTCTGCCCCTCCACACCCTCTTCACCGCCTTGAAGTACTTCCCATCGCTTCCCCTAAAAGCCAAGTACTTCACCGTGCACTCCACCGCCGCCACAAAATACGTCGCCTTCAACGACTCTCTGATCTCCACATCGTCGTTTCGGTCCATCTCTTCGATCAGTTCCAGCGCCTGGAGCGTCGTCTCAGTGACCCAAAGATGGAATGAGTGCGGCGACCATGACCGGCCTCACCTCCACCCATGACTAGCCTCACTTCCACCGTGGTCAACTCTACATATCGATTCTCAAGTTTGAACTTCCTGGGTTTTTTTTTCGTTATTTTCCACCTCCACCGTGGTCAGCTCTTCCTGGGTTTGTTGGGTGGATGGGACATGGTGGTGGCTGGGATTGTGGGTTGCGATTGGTGGTTGGCCGGCTGTTTTTTTCTTTTTTCCCTCTCCAACACGTGGATTTGTGTGGTCGGTGGAGTGGAGGTGGGTGGTTTTGTTCCGATTTGTTGGTGGTGTGGGGGTCAGTGGAATGGGGGTGGGTTAGGTTTTGCCAATTTGTTGGTGGTTGTTTGGGTTTGCTGGGATGTGAGATTTGGAGGCTCAAATTTCATTTTACTGGGTTTGAATTTAATTTTTTGGGTTTTAAATTTTCTGGGTTTGTGTTCTTGTTCAAATATATAATGTGTTCATGTTTAATTTATCAATTTTACTGTGTTCATGTTCTTGTTCAAATATATAATGTGTTCTTGTTTAAATTTGCTGGGTTTTAATGTGTTCTTGTTCAAATTTGCTCGTTTTAAATTTGCTGGGTGCTGGGTTTGTGTTCTTGGCATGAATTCTAATTCTGGGTTTTGGCTCTAAGGTTTTAATTTTCTGGGTTTTAAATTTTGTTTTCATGTTTAATTTCTTGTTCATGTTTAATTTGATGTGGGTTTATAGTTTAATTTTGTATTCTTATTTTCTGGGTTTTTGATTTTTGGATCTTAATTTTGTCTTCTTAGATTTGGGTTTGTGTTCTTGTTGTTCTTGTTCAAGACACAATTAGATATCAATTTATGTGATTTTTAGTTTTTAATTTTTTTATTTAGTTAAAATTAATAATTTTTTTTTTTAATTTAGATGCTGACGTGGCATTTTTTAATGCCAAATAACATTTTTTATTATTATTTTAATGGCCACGTTAGCTTCCGTTTGTCACATGTGCAATTTCCGTCTTTGATGTAACGGCAGGGACAAAAACGAGACACGTTTTCTCGGATAGGAATTAAAAGTGGTGAAAAAAAAAGTTAGGGACCAAAGTGAGAATCGTGTGAAAATGTAGGGACGAAAAAGGGTTTTATCCTTTTTTTTTTGGTACTTCTTCGGATATATTCACCGGGTCTTCCCAGCAGACCCAGCCCCTTAATTTCTTGGCCAACCCGACCCGCCCTTAACGTCACTGCCGGAATTCTCTCTCTCACCAAACTTTTGAGTTTTCGTCCCTTATACAAGGCGTTTCAAATCTGTTTAAGAACTGAATTTAAAAAAAAAAAAAAAAAAAAAAAAAAAAAAATCATTAATACATAGTTTCATTGCTTACATTATGTATAATATTTTTTGTATTGGTGAATTGGTCGTTTTGATTTGCTAGAAGTTAAATACATTGATTTAGACATGGTTGCATGACTCATGAAAGAAAAAAAAGTATGGGGGGACAATGGCTTTTGTTCATGTTGCATCTGTCTGTGTATTTTGATATTAGATTTGAAGTTACTTATTTCAGCTTTTTAAAGTTTTTTACTTCCCGTGAACTTGGCACATCTCATCCGTCCAGTGCTCTACAGTTCTGGCTAGTTGTGTAAAATTCCAGATTTGTTTAGGATTAGTGTATGAATCTCTGTGATAACAAGTTATAAAATTTCTGTGCTATGTTGTCTACCGAGTAATTCCTGCGCAAGTTATAATAAGAAATAGTATTAAAGAACAGTTTTGGAATAAAGTTAATGATGCCCTAAGTCTATTGATTTAAAAAATATTTTTAGCAACTTTTTATAGTAAAAAAAAAAAAAAATTTACTTTTTGACAGTTTTTTATATTTTTTATAAAAGTGATAATAAAATTTTTTTAAAAATGACTTGCTAACATATGCAGGTATCTAACAAGACTATTTTTACCACTGCACACCCTTGGTGCGTTAATTACTCCACAAGTATAAGTGTTTGTAGGATGTAAGGGGCAAGGGCCGGGATTCAAGTTTCTAGGAGGGAGTTTCACACACATATACACTTAGATTAAGCTAGAGTAGAATTTTTATCTTATAAAAAAAAAAAAAAAAAAACAAAAAAACAAAACAAAACACAACCATTTTTTAATTTTTAGATGTATTTAAGTTTGGTGAAAGAGTGTAATTAAGTGTGTGTGTTTAACAGTTAGTTTGTTTCTTAAAAAAAAAAAGACAATTTTTCACCATAAATGAACTTCTTTTAAGTATAGTTATTGCGAGCAATTTTAAACAGAAATCTTTCTAGCACATATTTGAGTTTGTCAACTTACTAGAATTCTAATAAATTATACAGAAGCTGATTTTTGAGTTAAATTTTTAGTGCTAAATATTATAAATGTAGGAGTTCACCCTTATGAAAACAACCTATTTGGATGGCTCTAAATGGATCAAACAAATTTTACAAAAGGAATTGATTGACCTGGGATCAGCCTGAAGATGTAGGAACCTTATTGATTTTAAAGTTTTAATATGGAGCAAATCAAATCTAAAGATAGCTTACCTGACTTAATCATGGCTAGATGCTATCCCACACCAATCAACAGTGATTGACATATATGGCCCATTATTATTGTTCCCATTCATCTCACCTTACAAAGTCAATTAGTTTTATTTGTATTCTTCATTAATATATTTGACAGAAGATTAAAGTGACAATTTTTCTTATTAGTAAAATTTTCTTATTTATATCATTTGCAGAAGCTTTCCTGTGGTGACTCTAGTTTTTGATTCAAAGAAAGATGGAGGCCATCTTTTCAAATGATGATTTAGCAATGGAAATCTTATCTTGATTTTCAGCTTTGGAACTTTCGTTGTTCAAGTGCATCTCTAAGAGTTGGAAGAACCTTACATCTCATCCATCCTTCTTACTTGTTCACCAACAAAGGTCCAGACTCAACTCTCCTTATTAACCAGTTTCAAGAGTTTCAAGGTAATAGTACTGGGTGGAACGGACGAGTATCGTATATATTGCAGAGATCATGTACAAGAGTTTTCCTGCAAAAAGTATTGTCATAATGGGTTCGTGTGATGGACTCATTTGTTGTAGGAGACGTCGATCTAGGGATCAAGAGTTGCCAGAGATCTTCATTTGCAATCCAATGACAAGGGAATGGATTTCCTTAAGATCCATTAATTGCCAGGTTGGTCACATCTTTGCATTTGCTTTCAGCCCATTTGGCTCTTCATTAAACAAGCTAGGCCCTTTGTTTTAAAGTAATGAGCATTTTAGTGTAAAAAATATGACCAAAGTTCTTATTCCTTTATGATTTATTCATTGGAAACTGGAAAATAGACAACTCCCTTGAAGTTTGCCATTGCAAGGACAATCTTCACGAGAACAAACATTTTCATATCAAAGGAAGGTTTTATTGGTTGACCAAGAACCAGTGCATGATCACTTTTGATGTGGAAGAAGAGCTGTCTGGAGTTATCATGGCACCAGGTCCGATGATGAGAGATGGAGGTCAAACTAGTAACTGTCTTGGGGATTTAGATGGGTATATATCTTCATTCCGCATGTGCTGATGAGTCTCATCTTAGAGTATGGATGTTAAAAGATCATCCCCAACTTGATTGGATCCTTAAGCACCAGTTGAATTTAGATGAGTTTCGTGTGGAATAGGATTTAAGTATCTTCACTACAGTGCATATATTAATATTTTGTTGCAAAAGCATGGTATTTCTGCAGCTGTTTATTTAGTACTGGGAAATTTCACTTTCTATGATGAGGTTATTTGCATAATGATACAGGGCAGGTTACAGTCGTATAATTTTAGGAACAGAGTGGTAGAACATCATTATTTGTTTGAAGGCTTCTTTATGGTGTAACTGTGCTCCCATACTAAGCTACCTTAGCAACAAATAATTAATGGTGTTCTAAAAGTGAAATAGAACTCCATTTATGATTTGATTTCAGTCCCAGCAACCATGCTCCCATATTCAGCTACCTAGGCAATGATTGGCATTATCGAGCTAAAACATGCCTCTGAAAAATGCTTCGTTTTTTGTTGCTTCAAATGCTAAAAAAAGAAAAAGAAAAGAGCCTTTAGGTCAACCACAGTTCTAAACAGGTGCCAATTGAATTGGAATTAACCATCGCTTTTTGCATGAATTGGCAGCATCAGCATACCAACTAATATGAACTCTTAGGTTTTTTGACATGTAAGAAGCTATTTGTGTACCCTGAGATCTTAACTATTCACGCTTATTTGTTTTTGCTCTATGTTGTATTGGGTGCTAAGGTGATAAACAATTTCATTTGTTATTTGGTATGCCATTTCTTACAAAATAAGATAGTCATGATTTTCATGTGTTTTTACCTCAGTTGCTTCTATTTCTTTACTATACGTTGGAGACAATACTATGCAAAGACAACTAAGCCGACTGAGGCTATATGATTACATTGAAAACAGAAAAATAGAAAAGCCATTTGGTTACAGATTGGTTACAAGATTGGATATTTCTAATAAAAGATTACTAAGGGATTCTTGTAAGAAGGAGATTTGTTGAACCAAGCCTGCCCCTGAATGGAACTTGAGCTTCTTTAAATAGACTGGGAGGAGCTTAAGATCCTCTGGAAAGGGCTTTGAAGATTCCTGATATTGGGGGGGGGGGGGGGGGGGTAATTTGCTTTTCCCTTGGGTGAAAACATTTTCCACTGAAAGTAGATGGGACCATCAAAAGCTGTGCGATTGTTCATTTTTGTCTTTTTGTGTCGGTTGGTACTGTTTTTGTCTCCTTGTGTCGACTGGTACTATTTATGAATAGTAACTTTTATTGTTTTGAATAGTGATCGAATCTGGAGCTATTTGGAGCTATTCTGAGTAGTGACTGGTGCTACTAGAATCCTCTAGGGACTATCCAAATTATGGCCCTTGTAGGGATCTTGAGAATCCTGAAAGGGGTCAAATGGATGGTGACTGGTAGATGCTTCAGAAGAGGCAGGATAAGTTTTTTCTTCTTCTTCTTCTAACTGAGAAGTCTGGAGGAGCAACTGATTGACAAGATCTTTTAATTCTCTGCTAGATTTTCCGGTTACTGAGACGAATTCTAGGCTAGACTGAGACCTTGTCTTCTGGGCAATGGCTCTGTGGACTAGAGGAGGGAAATCCATATTCAACTAATTGATGATTGGATCAATTTTGAGGCTATCCCACCATTTAACTGAAAATTCTTTGTTTAACAAATTGTTGCTAATTGCATAAGACCAACTGATCCAATGGATTTTATACCTGATGGTCATATGCAAAATTGCTGGAAACTGGGAATTGTGATAGTTGACATGTAATCTTGAGCTGAAATACCTGAGAGCACCCTTGAAAGGTTCTGGGAAGATCTGAGGGATTGATCCAAACATTTCCCACCACTTAAGGAACCACGCCGGGATTTGACTGTTGAAATTTTTGTCAAACATTAAGAACCATGAATGATCAAAATTCTTATTCTAATAAAATAAAATCTTTTCAAAGGCGTCCATGTAGTCATAATAACTATATTGGATTTCTGTGCCTTCTATTGTTCTGAGCAGGGAGGGGTGCTGGCCCCATTCTTTACAACTGACGAACCTGGTGATGATAAGCTTGTGGTAGAGGATGACTGAAGGGTCCATTTTTGACTTGATGTCTTCTATTCGGGCAGACTTTTCTTGGGTGAGGATGCTCTTATAGAACTTGATGGATTTTTTTGGGACCTTTGGAAGAAAATGCCAATTTGGTGGTAAAACTTCCATTGCTAGGGCTAATGGATCTTTTATATGGATCATGTGAGGTTCAATATAAAAGATGTGTTGGAAGTAAGGTTTTTTAACGTAAGGAGATTTATTTTTTCTGCTAGAGGGCTGGGATGATCTTTGGGACTGTAATGGACCAAAGGGATCATCTACTATGTATGGGGTTATTGCCCTAGGTGCTGGGGAAACTAAGGCAAAACTAAAACTGTGCTGGGTTAGAAATGGTCTTTCATAGTTTGGCCTCGGGATTGTAGAGACCACATAGCGATTGGCTAAGGAAATTGGGACTAACTAGCCAGGGTTCTTTGCCTGACTAATATTACTGGGGGGTGACTGTTTAGGTAGCTTTGGGGGTTAAGGCTGCCATGCTAGCTTTTTCCCGGACATTTTGGGTTGGATTCTACAAGAATTCATGGGTAAGGAAATCAGGGATACTGTTTTGGGTTCCTTCTATGAATTCTATATCAAAATCAAAAACTGAGAGGATGGCTTGCCATCTTGCAAAAATCTATTTTCTTTTTCTAAAACATGTTTTGCAGATTTGATATCAATTCTGATTAAAAACTTTTGATTTAGTAAATCACTTTGAAATTTTGAAATGCATAATACTATAGATAAAATTTCTTTTTTAATAATACTATAATTTATCTGAGTAAGAGTCCAGATTCCTGAATGGAAACAGACTATTTGTTTAGGGGAATTAGGACTAGCACGCTGAAGGAGGATGCCACCATAACCAATGTTAGAGGCATTTATCTAGACAATCTTGAAGGAATTTACTGAGGGAATTCCTAAACAAGGGAGAGTTTTAACATATTTTTTGATTTCTTGGACAACTGATGTATGAGCTGGGGTCCAAGGAGGTGGGTTGGTTCGAAATCTATCAAAAAGTGGTTTGCATTGCTGCCTAAGATTTTGATAGAAATCTGAAATGTAGTTGAGAGATCCTAAACAAGCGAGAGTTTTAACATATTAGGACTATCTATAGGTTTTGTCTAGGATTTGATCTTGAAACTTGTCCGCAAATTGAATGGCTCTATCTATAGGTTTGATTAAACCGTGATGGATGTCAAATCCTAAGAATCAAACATGTGTTTGGAAAAGTTTGATTTTTGGGGCTGAAACCACAAGACCATTGAACTTGACTGTATTGAGAAACGATCACAAATGTTTCCAATGTTGCTTAATAGATTTTGAAAATATGAGATCATCATCTATGTAAACAATAGAGTGACTAGAGAATGGATTGAAAATTTCATTCATGATGTTTTGGAATTCACTGGGTGCATTCTTTAAACCAAAAGGCATTACATTCCATTCGTAATGTCCAAAGGGTGTAGTAAAGGCTGTTTTATATCTATCAGTCTCTCTGATCTGAATCTACCAAAAACCACTTTTCATGTCAAACTTACTGAAGATGACTACCTTACTAAGCCTGTTAACTAAGTCACTTTTGTTAGGGATGGGATACCTAATCCATTCTAGGACTCTGTTAAGGGGCTTGTAGTTGATGACTAATCTAGGGACACCTTTTTCTATCTCAGCATTTTTCTGTACATAAAAGGCTGGACATGACCAAGGTGATTTAGAGTTCCTAATAATTCATTTGCTAAGGAGGTCATCTATCTCTGCTCTGCAAAATTTCATGGGTTCCTGGCTCATTTGGATAGGTCGAGCTTTGGTTGGGATATCCTTTTCATTGAAATTTTTGACATATGGGAGAGCTACCTCGAGTCTCTTTCTATGCCAAAAGGCTGTGGGAAGATCAAAGCAAACTTCTTGCTTTAGTTTTTCCTCAAACTCTTTGATCTCGGTTTGGATGATCTTACAAGTTAATTGTTCCTCAATTTTCTTGTGCCTTAAATCATCCTTAAGGTATTTAAGGTGTTGGGTTTTCCTATTGATTAGATTAAGAGTTCTGGAGATGGAGACATCTTGGAGGCTGCTAATTTCTCGGGGTTTTGAGCTTCTGAGAAACTTAAACTTAACTGGCTGACCAAAAGGATGGGTAGTGATTCCTTCACTATTTGTAGTGAATGGGTATAATAGACACATGAAAGGATTTCCTAGGATTACTCTGTCTGTCATATTTTTGACTAAGACAAAGGCTGTTTTGAAGCATGTGTTGTCTTGGCACACATGGGCTTTTGGGATTTTGTATTTAATCTGCATCTTGCTACCATTTGCTGAGGATAATCGTTCCCTAGTCATTGAAAATACTTAGAGGGAATGATTCCTTCTTAGATGCAGTTGAGATCTGCGCCTGAATCTATAAGGGCTATAGCCTCAAATTCAAAATCTTTGCTAATGACAATCTTGACTTTAGAAAGCCATTTTTGGAAATCAATTCTGCTGACAGTATCTATGTATTTCTGGGCTGGTTCTTTTAAGACCATGTTTGCTGTAGGATTGGCTAACTCATCATAGATGTTTTCTATTTCATCATCTAAAGGGTTTTGGTATGAGGGGCCTGCCTCATTATTACCTTGATGAGAGATATGGTCTTGATGCTTAATTCTACAATTAAGGAAATTGTGGTCAATCCTAAGAATGGTTAGAGCTTGGTCAAGCTTCTTAACTTCTTCTCTAAGGGTTTTAATCTCAGATTTGGTTTCTTTGATTTCATGTTGAAGGTCGTTAACTATGATTTCTTTCTTAGCTTTAGTAAACCTATTAAAGATTTTCTCTAGGTTAACTGGGGGTTCAGAGTGCTTTGGTTTGGTTTCCTTTGTTTCTTTGACTAAAGTTTTCTGAAACTGGCTAAGATATTGGGCCTTAACAACTAGGTCTTCTACCTTTTCTATTAAAGTGAGCAAGAGCTCTTCTTGTTGGCTAAAAACGTTGACATACTTGATTTTGCAACAACTGTCTTTACATCCTATCCTGATGTTTGGAGTACTAGAGATGCTGGATGATTCTCTAGAAGATGATGACTGGTTAATCTGGAAAATCTCATGATCACTAGAACTACTGGAGAACTCACTGTCTGAGTGATTGAGTTCTAGGAGCCTGAAAATCTCCTCTTTGCTAGTTTGGTCACCTTGGAGGGTGTTAATTAAAGCTTTAGCTTTGGATTTACACTCATTCCTAAAATGACCTTTTTTGCCACACTTATAACATTCGCTATTCTTCTTATCGAATGTTTTTTGTGTTGGATTTTTTCTTTTACTATTGGCTTTATGGTAATCTCCGGACTTCTTGCTTTTCTTATAGAAATCATTTCTGCTGAAGTTGCTGGGCTTCTTATGACTTCTATAATACTTAGAGGCTGTTCTTTTCCTAGGGTATTTTTTTCCCCTGGATTTTCTCATGGATGGGGCTATAGAGGGTAGGCCATACTGAGTACAGAAGTTTCCTACTTTGTACTTAGCTTTTCTTTTGTCCTTATTGGCCTGATTTTGGATTTTCATATCTATGCACTTCTTCAGGCCTTCCTTGTGGATGACACTAGATATATCTCCATAAGTCAGGTCATCATAATCTATGATGCCTGAGGTGTTGTTAAGAGTTTCTATAATCTTATGTGCAAAAAGACTAGGTAAATCGTTGATGAACTTTTCCTTCCAAAAGGGAGAGTTACAATCGCTTCTGTACATGACTTTGGTGGTAAAGACACCCTCATACCACCTGTAATCACTAAGGGTAGAACACCTAAGATTACTTAACTGGTCATGTATCCTAGTTGTAATGTTGCTAGAGGTCCCTATGAAATGCCTTGTAATGGTATAGATTAGGGTATTTACTCCATCTGGGACACCTCTACCTATGGCTTCATCAAAGATTGGGCGTCCGTCCTCATCTTTTTGGACTGCACTTTTGATCTTTTCTTTTGATTCTTCTATTAGGTAATGGTTCCACCATGACAGAAGTTTTCCTACAAAACCTAAGACCAGGAGTTCAACTACTTCGATATGGGGACGATTTTCATTGAGGTAGTTATTGGCTACCATAGTCATGTGCTGAATTTTATTTATGATTTCTTGTTCTGATAATCCATCTATATTCTATTCATAGAGTTTATCAGGAGAAACTAAGAACTGGCTGCTGACATTTTTTTCTTCAAACTGGAGGTTAGAGGGTGTTGGTCTGGGATACCAATTTTTGGTAAGGCTGGTTGGGGTTGCTCTACGATGGTGAAGTTTATTTTCCTGTAATTCTTGGAACTGGTTTTCTAATTTTTTTTATTTCCTTTTCAGACTCTGAAGAGGCTTGGCTGCTGCTACTGCTGCTGGAAGCTGTATGGATGTCTAGGGTGTTTAACGTGGGGATTCTGCTAGTAGAAGAGGTAGTTGGTTCCTTTTTGACTAGTTCTTCTAACTTTTGATTGACTATTTCTAAAGCTGTTTTATCCTTGGACCTGAGACTGGTTTGTCGAGTTACTGATAGCTTGACTAAAGGTTTCTCTAAAGATGGGATGGGTTTAACAAGGTTTCTTGACTGGGAATGGCCTTGGCTTCTATCCTATCTTCTATTCTATCTAGCTATTTTCCTATGACATCTAAACACTGATTGGTGTAATTATTTTGCTCTATGACCTATTTTACTGGCTTATCCTCATTGGAAGGTTTCCTAAAAGGAGTAGCAACTACTTCAAAACCTTGATGTTTAATGGTTATATTTTCTAGGGGAGGGTGACTAGAGCGGACTACTTCCTTGTTTTCTTTGGTCCAATTTGTTTTGGTGATGACACAAGATCTTTTTGTGCCATTCAAAATGGTTCTCAAAATATTCAAAGAAAGGGACATTTGCTGATATCTCTTTCATGAACTCTTGCCATTTGGTGTACACTTCTATTTTCTGTTCTTTGGTATGATTTGCCTTGTAAGCTTCTCTTTTGACTTTGTTTGCCTTTGAGTCAAAATCATCACCTAAAGACTTATGATTTGAGATGAAGTCCTTTTTCATAACATTGAGTTGGTGACCTACTAGGGGTTTAGGCTACTTAAAGTCTGACTGAGTTGGGGAGGATTGATCTTGATTTTCATCCTCATCAGCAACTAACTCTTGTTTGGCTGTGTAGCATGGTGTGCTAACTTGGGATTTAGTCTTGACCCCTTGGAGTTCTAAGTCCAATTTTTTCTTAAGGGGTGGGTATCTAGATGAGCTACACTGAGATGCAGATTTATCTTTAAGGAGAAAAGGGGACTGCATTCTAGGTTGCTGAAGATCTAAGGGAGATCTGAACCTGGACTAGTCAAAACTTAGCCTAACAGTTCCATCAGTTAATTGTTGGACAAAGTCTAAATCTAGGGATTGGGTAGGGTGTTGGATTTGAAAAGAATAATTTTCATTTTGCATAGTCCAGTCTTGTGGGAATGAGATCTCTGTCCACTTAAGGGTTTTGGGTACTTGAATCTGAGATCCAAGGGCTGTGGTCTGGATAAGGGTGGTTTCTCCTTTTTCTTTTTTGTTAAGGGCTTGGACATTTAGGTTTGTCTTGATGCACTTGTAGTAGACCCTATATATTAAAGCTAACTGTTTGGCTCCTGGTACCATGAGGGTTCCTGAAATCTTGATGTTTAAAGTGAGGGCTTTCCTGATATGTGGGTCATGAAGGGAAACTGTAAAGTTAGGGAAACAATCAAAATGGATTGGTGAAAATAAGAAATAAAAAAAAAAAAATAATTCAATGGGTAAAGTTTACTCTTTTTTTTTTTGTTAATAGATAATGGTAAAGGTTACTTGGCCTTTAATATTTAAAGATAATAATTAATACAATTTATTATTATTATTATTAGACACACTACATACTAAGCATAGACACGCCATTTTTAGCAGAGACAAACCTAGGATTTAAAACTAGAAGGGCCAGATATAAGCGAAAAAAAAAAAAAAAAAAAAAAAATTCACAGCTGCATCCATATATGTTGAATTTGAATCTTTTCTTTTGAAAAAATCAAACATTGTAGTTGATTTTCTCATGATCATAACTCACATCTCACTTTCTCAACTAAGACTCTAAAAATAAATTTAAAAAATAAAATAAAATAAAAAAATCTCTGAGATAGACAGAAACTCCCAAGCCCCAAACACAATCACACATATTCAAATTCAATTCACAATCATACTTAGCAAAAAAAAAAAAAAAAAAACAGCACAATCAGTCAATCACAGATTCACAACACAAACATTATATCAATGTTATGTTAGGTTTTGAAGTTTAAGGAGAATAAAAATACTTGAAAGGGCAAATTGGAATTTTGGGATGGAGGCTGGAGGCTACAGTCTTTGGAGACAGCGGTGAGTTGGGCAGATCAAGCTACTGGAGTCGCTAAGGGTAATGGCGGCGACGTGGGTTTGTGGTGGCGTCATGCGTGGCTGACGGTCTGTGTGGCACCGTGATTGATCACTGACTCCAGTCAATACTCTCTCTCAGTCTCTCCACTCCAGTCATTCTCTCTCGATCTTTGCCTCTCGACTTTCTCTCTCATTTTTTTTTTTATTATTATTTGAATTGGTTTGTAGGGTTAAAAGCAAGGATGGCAATTTTGCCCACCCCGCTTAACCCTCCCCTTCCCGCTTCGTCCCGTGTAGGTTTTTCCACCCCGCAAAAGTAGAGGGGTGGGGATGGGGCAAGATTTTAGCCCTGCATCACGGGGCAGGACGGGGATGGGTTTATACTTTTTAGACCCACCACGCCCTACCCCTCCCTGTCCCCGTCCCCGCCCCGTCTCATCCTACGTTGCTAAGGGTTATAATTGTAAGACGATTAACTTTTTTACCTGTTAAGATTTAATGAAAAAATTAACAAAAGGTTTAATATGTCACAATCATAATAATGTCCACAAGGTTAATTGTTCAAGTTGGAAAATGGAAATGCAAATATACTTAATTGATGTTTACGTAAATAAAAATTCAAGGATGAAATTTGTAAAAAATCCTTAAATTAAAATTTTAAAATGTAAGTTACACGTTCTAAGTTTAAAGTTGCTTCTAAATCAATCACTTGACTTTCAAAATTTGCAATATACACCATTGAATATTATAATGATGCTCATATTCCTCTTCTGTCATTTTCAAGAAAATAATATTCCCCTTCTATTAGGTCTGTAACATTTTTATTATTAACCCGACTAAAAATAACATTGTTTGTCTATTTTGCAGTAAAAAGTAGCATCATTTCTGTGTATTAATTAATATTACTGTAATATTATAGGAGATGTAAATTGAAAATTTTCATAATTAAAGGATTGATTTAAAAGTAATTCACACATAAAAAGCAGGTAAATAGTATTTTAACCTAAATGTAAAACATAACGCAAGTGTTGGAAGTCTACATGAATAAACTAATTTTGAATATTACTAGTGAATCAAAAATAAAAGGAATATAACTCAGCTACTAAAATTACTTGCCCATTAAAAAAAACATGAAAATTCAAGTTCTCTTCCTAGTATTTGATCAACAAGAACCCAAGCTAAGTGTTTCTTAATAAGATATATATTCTCATTTGGAGAAAGATTGTGATGGTGAAGGACTTGAGCATGGCACTGACCCGGGCGATGGAGTGCCATGTCTATGAAGGAGCTCTCGTGCCAATGCTTGTAGATCACCGCCACCAGCTAATGATGATGAGCCACTGCCTCCTAATTGACGTGGATCCATGGGCCGCTGCTGCATGGGCCATGAAGGTTGCACCATGGGATCGAAAAGAGAAGACAAATCGTACGTGGCAGGCACTGAGGACGCTGAAGGGAGGTCGGTGATTGAGAGTGGTGGCGGTGTCATCATTGTTGGAGGTGGTGAAGGGTGTGGTGGTAGTGGTGATGGTAGCTCCAATGTTGCAAGGTGGGCTTGTAAGTACGAGAGCTCTGCTTGTAAATTCACTACCTGCTTAAACAATCCACCAAAACAAGAAAAGATACAACAATAACTTAAAGTCATAATTCGTTTCCTTTCAAAGAAAATAAAAGGCATAAGGTTGAATGTTTTTTTCTTGCTAAATCGAACATTCCTTAACTAGAAAAATTGGGAACAGATTCTATTTTCCACGCATTCCAAACGCAAAGGAGAAGGGAAGAAATATTACAAACTAATAAACAATGAGCATCAAAACCACATTTAACAAGGGCATGGGTGACACTATTAAAACCTCTCCCAACCCATGAGAGTAAGCAAGTGGAAAATACCTTCTAACATAAAGTTGAATTCATAGTTTAGGGTTATGGTTAATTTTATATTTTCCTATGGTTGATAGTACTTTGGATCAAGATTCTTTATCAAAATGATGTCAATTACAGAATTCGAACTATTATACTGAGCAAAATAATTAGAATACTAGTTTATTACTTCTGCTTATTCATATGTGCAATTAAAAACCACCCAATTATATATATATATATATATATATATATATATATATATATGTAGAGAGAGAGAGAGACAGTTTTTTTTTTTTTTTTTTTTTTACATAATAATAGGTTGTATATATTCATAGTATTACACAGAAATAGAATAAATTTAAATTTAGTCCCTTTTTAAAAAAATATTTTCTAAGTTTATATACATAAAATTGAATGTTAATTTTATTGATACAAGATTAGAGTATAATTGAAAGGACATTTGGCATGAAGTTAGAGTGCATTGAAAATCTTAACATATACACTTAACATCAAATTATAGTTCAATTAAAAAGAATTTTTTTATGACGTGGAACATCACCAACGTAGGGTCCTTTGGATTTATCCATAGGGAGTAAACCACAGATACACAAGCCCACCTACCAAAATCGTGTATCAGGTAACCTAAGGGAATTCCTAGTGGAATTAAAATTAAAGTACAATTAGGATCTAATTTGGATTCTTAATTGAGCTTTCTATTTTACGATGAGTAGAATTAGAACATTAGTTCTTGAATTTGCATCTGCATTCATAATCATTTAAAGCATGATTGCCATGACCCGAGAATATGCTCATTCATCTTGAGGGTCAAGCTTAAGTCCAGTTCAAGGCTGAATGGAAAAATAGCTTGGAGGCCATCCTGAACCTAGGTTAATTAAGGTTCCGATGCTTTGTATTGGGTTAAACCAATTACACCCTTGTGCACATTGCTTTGTTTTTTTTTTTTTAATTGTCTTTATCTTAATGTCCAATAATGAACATAGTTTTGAGTGCTTTTTACAAAAGAGTGACTTCTAGAACCAAACCTCTTAAGTTGGAGAAAAAAAGACAATTAGGCAAATTTAAGGCTTTATTTCTTTGTTTATACTAAAAGAATATATGAAGATTTAAATATGCGTGCTAGAACATGGCATTGCGAACATATAAAGGATTCTTATGACATAGGGATAAGCATAGTGATGGACCAATAACATCAATTTTATACTCCATAATTGTTCTTGGGAGAAGGAATGATCTTGGATCTAGTAACATAAATTTCATGATGCATATCTAGTTTAATTTATATCAGTTTATACTCAAGCACTTAACAGAGTCTACAAACTTACATTGACAAGAAGATTTACCTAGTGCAGATGTAGATTATGTAATCCTGAACAATATAATAAACATATAGTCTTTTGGAAGACCTATGTGTTCGTTACTTATAACTGCAACTCTTCGACACAATTTAAGGCCTAAATTCCCCACCCTGGGTTCTTAGGGATCGCACATTGTAGGACATTTCTGAATATTAAAAAACAAAACTATTCATTTCCAATTATAAAAAATGGTTTAGTTGGAAAATGAAGTGTTTCCATGTAATTGAAATGACAGGACTAAAAAGGACAAAAAGAAGGCGATTCCACTCTTTTTCCTTTTTTAAAAAACTATTGAAAACAAGAAATAAAAGCTTGAAAATGATTTCAACTGCCAAACATGCCTTTTTTATTGTACTAATCTTGCTTTGTTAGTAGAATGTAAGACTACCATTATAAATATAGTGCACTTTTAGGAAAGCCCCACCAATTGGACATGGTGGGTATAGGAGATGAACTTGTCCCTCACAAAAAAGCCTAACTCCAAGAAGTAACAATCCGACCATGTCCTTAATAGCAGCAAAACCTACAATTTGCTCAGAAAAATACACTTTAGGCTATGCCACTGTTGTAACCGCCGACTCCGTGATTTGTTAATTAAAAAGACCTTCTAGATTTCAGTAGAGCACAAAAATATTGTCTCCTAAGCACCCCATGCATGTCCTATACTTTTCCTTGGTTTTCTATTAATTTTTTTAGCCAAATTTTCTTTTCATTTGTTTCTCATCGAGGCCACTGAGAGCCTCCCATTACATTATTGCTATATGACACCCCTATCTATATAATTATATATAAGTTATTGCTACCCTAACTTGAAAGGCTAGATTAGAAGAAAAAAAGCATGGTTCTATTGGTGTTTTGACTTCCGTACGTTACTGTTTTGTTTCTTACACTTTGGGCAGCTGACGATTAGGAAATTATATGTCATCACTCCAAACAAAATCAATAGAAATGTTGCTAGTTACCGCTACAATATTACCAATTCACAAGAACAAGTACAAAGAAAAAAACTTAGTAATTGAAAAAAAGGAAAAGAGAGAGAGAGAGATGTGATTAAGTTTTTTTGGTAAGATGATTTTAAATAATAATAATAATAATAAAACTCACTATATATCTAAATCACTTTTCTTAATGTCTATCACTTTTCTTAATATCCTATTATTGTAGTCAAACATATATGCATGTCATAGAAAGAAAGCGTTACTAAAAATTAGAAATCACTGGAGTAAACGCACTTTCTATCTTTCAAGGATTTACTTGATAAAGCTTATGTAATAAAAGTAAGACTATAAACGCAAAAGAACAAGAAATAATTGTCTTTCAGCCATAAATACCAAGATATATGACCATCCTTATCAAGATCATGGAGTGCCTGCCTTAATTACCTGTTGTTGAAGTGCAAAGATGTGAGCAACACAGCCATAGACTGGATCTCTTAGCCGAGCCTGTGCCTCATAACATATTGTGACCACCGCATCGAGTCGCTTATGCACCGGTATATGCAAAAGAAGTTTGGACACGTTGCTTGCCCCAAACACTTTGTGCACAGCTGCGAAATGACCAGCCCCTTGCTCTGAATCAAAGTATGGCGCAAATATACAACCTGGCACACACTTCCTCCTCAAAAACTTGCAAGCCCCACATGGCCCTCCACCACCACCACCACCACCGCTACCACTGCTTCCACCACCACCACTGCCACCACTACTAGTAGGGTTTACACTCATTTGTATATATATTTTGTGGGTTTTTTTCTCTCTCTCTCTTCTCTCTTCTTATAAATTTTTGGTATTATATGATGATGATGATTATCACATAATTTGGTGTGTGGGGTAGGACTTGAAAAGGAGGAGGAGGAGGAGGAGTTTTAGGGTTTGGTGGGTGTGGTTTTTGGGTGGGTTTTTTGGATGGGTTTTTTTTGTTAATGGATGAGATATAAAAGGCTAGAGGAAGACTTTAAAGCCACGCGAGAGAGCAAAGCCTTAACCCCCACAATCACATTTAGCTGCTTGCGTGAAGCAAACATGCGATAAGCCCAGCTAGCTGCTTGTTTATGCTACCTTCTCAACTGCTTGCTTTCTTTCTTTCCTTTTTCTACTATTATCTTCCATCCTCTCGTGAATTTTTATTCAACAAAACCATCTCTCTCTCTCTCTCTCTCTTGGTGTGTGAAATGTGAGTATATATGATGTATAATTGGAGTTTTCGCTTTGGCTATATACATGTGTATATATCATTTCTCTGCTTTACTAAAACAAAAAGGAAATGGATTTTTTACAAGGTGGAAACGTGTCAAGGGGACTGTCTATATCTACTACTGCGTGTTTTAAGCTGCGTGGAGGGCAAAAGACGCCAACTCCTTTCCCTTTCTTCTCTCTCTCCCTCTCTCTCAACGTTGAAAATGACTTCCTTTAATTTATTTTCCTTTTCCCTTTCTAGATGAAAAGCCAAAAGGAAATCCAATGGATTTTTTTAAAAAGACATGAATGCCCACTGGATTTCAAGAGTGGAACATGTATTAATTACATTCAGTAGTGGCTAATTAATGAAATGATGCATTTTCAACTCAAAAGGTGTATGCCAATTAATTTCTAGAAGGTGAAAATTAAAATTTTAGCAAAAATTGATGAAATTAATTATGTGCAGTATTTTAGGTGCAATCCATTAGGTTTCTTAATTAAATTTATGCACTTTCTTATATTGACCAATAAAATTAGTATATTAAATTCAAAACAACTAAATATTTAAATTCAATTTGCAAAATCTAATATACTACACCTAAAATATTGTATCTAAATTTTAACCATAAATTTCAAAATTTTCAATTAAATTCAAGTATGAGATTGTATTGATCAATGAAGGGAAATTATTGTGTACTTCCGGAGTACTATAAATGCGTACTCCCTCATCTCACATGAATGGTAGGTCCAACTAATTAAATTTATAGTTGAACCCACTATTCATGTGAGAGAAGGGAGTACGCATTTATGATACTCTACAAGTACCTAATAATTTTCCATCAGTGAATCATGTAGTAGGTATTAATTTGTGAAGATGGCACATTTTGTGATACATTCTTAATGTAATCATATAGTTGAATTGAACATCACTAGTTGTAGAAGTTAAGATTTTGATTCCGTGTCATCTAATATTTATGCCAATTATGTAGTGGTTTATCTTTTAGGTTACACACTCTGGAAATAGAAAGGCACAAACAAGTTAATGATCTAGCAATATCTACTCTCTAGTCGATCGAGAGATATTAGGAGTCGGGTCATCATATTACCCCTAATGGTTGAGTTGATGGTGATGACAAAGACAATGATAATATTGATAATTACAATAACATACCTTTTGTTCTTTGGCATGAGAAAGATGGCTTGCTCACTTCCAATGAGATCTTGTTTTCTACAACGCCCATTGGAATTACAATACAAAACTTTACCAATTGTACCACCTTTTATTCTTTCTTTCTTTTTTTTTGATGGGACCTTTTATTCCTTTTTGGATAAGTATTAATACAACCTCTCAGTAGTATTTAATTTCACACCCAATTAAATTGAGATATAATTGTGTGTTAGAGTGTATTGGTTTTTCAATACAAATCTGATGTGACATTCATTTATTAGTGGCATAAATTAGCTCATTTACACTAGTTCCGGACCGAAGGTTTACTCCTATTTTAAGGGTGTACGGTGATCACTATACAAGTATAAGTGTTTGTGGAGTATGTGAAGCAAGGGTGGAAGTTCAAATCTTCAGGAGAGAGAGCTTCACACACATATACACTTAAATTAGGTTAGAGTAAAATTTCTCTCTTGATCAACCAAAAAAAAATCACTAATCTACTTCAGTATTTATTATAAGACCACTAAAAAATCAAACATATTTGACTATATATACATGAAGATCAATATTTTCTTATTTTGGTCATGAATATTCAAAATATTATACACGCAAGCAAAATTTTCCTAAATGAATAGATAGGCGTTCTTAGGTTGGTGGACCACCCTGCATGTTGATTTGGGGACAATGCATAATTATTAAAGAACACAATGTCTATCATAATCCTATTTCATATTATATATATTTTTATTAATAATTAAAAAAATAAATAATAGAATACGGAGTTTTGTATACAGTAAGATCGAATGTAGATTAACAGTAACGAGAAGAGGTCATTTTTTCAGTGCCAAATACTTTTTTTTTTTTTTTTTGTGGTAAAAAGTGTCAAATACTTTTGTACTGTTTTTTTTTTTTTTAAGAAGAAATACCACTACTATACTAGTTGCCTATAAGTATAATTAGTTAATTAGCGAGCTAATCAAGGTCAAACTCCAAAGTTGGGGCATGCAATTTATTCAAAGCCACAGCACGAGCCATTCGAATGTGGGAGTGCCACGTATGAGTCGGTGACTATGGGAACGTAACGGCCGGGTAAAAGATGACCTCATCTTTTCAAATGGGACCCATGCGCCGTTCAATTGAAAAGAAAGTAACGCCTCTCTCTCTCTCTCTCTCTCCATTCCTCGTTCCTTCTCGGTTCCCAATTTTCTAAAAAGAAAAAACAGATTTTTTTTTTTTTGTTTTTTGACTGGAATGGTAAAAAAACAGATTTTTGAAACAAAGAAATTGGTTTTATTTGTATTTGTTTTAGAAATTTTTAGAATCAGTAACAGTTCGTAACGGCGCATCACCGCGCCGCCCGGCTCTTGTCCAATCTCTGTGTTGTGAAGAGGAAGCACTGACAGAGGCTTTTAGTCCCAGCTGTTGACCGACACGTGTCTTGATTTGAGGCTGACATATGACTACAGTGACCGGTTGCTTACGTTGTAACAGTTCATACATTATGCTGATGATACAAGAACTCGTAATACTCCGTAACAATCCCCTTTCTTTTGGAGGTTTTAGTTAAAAGTCTCCATTGTGGAATAAAGAATTAGGAATTTAATCTCTGCCTATGTTGGAAATCAATTGGTGTTTTTGTTTAATGATAAAGAATTACCATCAAGAGCGGACACTATAAATTAAAATTCTTTAAAAAAAAAATATTTCGTACGTAATAACTTATCGTTTTTAATTTGTTCCGAAAGCATTTCTCACTTTTAGATATTGTGATTGATTGTTTTTCTTTTTTTTCTTACGCCCAAACAGGGAATTGGAAGGAGACAACTTAATAATAACGCAAGGACTACAAGGAGATGAATTTGAAGATACATAACTTTGGTCATCTGCTGAATGATGCAAAAAGAATCATATGACAACTCACCTCTGTGATGATGGTAAGGAATTGTGTGGCTCATCAATAAGCTAGATATGCAAAGAAATGAAAGAATGTAAATTATGAAGAAATATGGATAGAAAATGACCCTGAATTTGAGGTATGATTTGAGAATAGGATGTATAATATATATATATATATATATATATATATATATATATACCTACTTAGAATTTGTAAATAAATTTATAAAATGTCAACTTCTAACTTATTATCTGCAATATAGTGATAAAATAAATAGGCATTAGTGAATCTAAATTATATCTAACCTAACTAACTTAAATTGGTACAATTTCACTTATAATTTAGTTATTAATTATGGGGTCAGTTAATAGGTGTCCTTAAGATAATTAATCAATTATTATTTTACAATTTTAGGAAAATTTTAATATCACTTTTATGAAAAATATAAAAAATTGTAAAAAACATTTAGTTACTTTTTTATTTTCCCATAACAAGTTCTTAAATTTATTTCTTAAGTCAATACTTATAGGGTATCCATTAACTTTTTCCATTTATTATTAGTATATATTTGTGAAATGATGAAAGATTTTAATCGTAGTGATTCCTATGTATGGGAAAATAATATGTTAACCAAGTAACTTATAAACAAACTCAAGTTTGATCAACAAAAATAAACCAAACTTGAACATATAAAATAGTTTTGTGATAAATTCAAGCGTAACTTTTGTTTAAAATAAAATCAAATGACCCAATCTTAAACTTTTGATATTTAGTTCAACTTTGCTCATGCACAGCCACAATCATGAAATAAACACGCTTCAATACAATGCAAATGAAAATGATGATCATGGTCTTCAAATTAATTTGCACGTCAAAAATAAAATTGTGAACCCTAATATCAATCTAAAATGCTTCAATAATTATCTAGGAGAAATTCATTTTACCTTTATGTAGGGCTAAAATATTGTTTGTGTAGTTAGTCTATAAAACATGGAACTTTCCTGTCGTTTAGTTTGTAACACACAACCTCCTCATGGACAGGTTGATTTAAAATATAAGTCAATAAGTCTAGTCCATAACCAATCACGTTATGCAACTTCATGAATTAAGTGTACCCCTTCACCAAAACCAAATGATGATGATGATGATGATGATGATTATAATGAAAACATGGGAACCGTGTTGTATTTTAGTTTATTATTATAAGTGAATAAGTAGACATAGATGTGAGGTGTAATCTCCTACTCTCACATGCCCAGATCTAGTGGGTAAAGTGTCATTATGTTCACGCCTAGGTGGAAGATGCCAACTCAAGTTGTCTCTTACCCATTTTAGTTCATAATATATATATATATATATATATATATATATATATAAAGATGTGAGGTGTAAAATTGCTCAGTGATATAATAATAACTTATATTTTGTTTATACTTTGTACATGATCGATTATAACAGAGCTTTTTAAAAGGAAAAAAGGTTATGCATAGTGCATTAGATTTTAGCTAGGTTATGGAGATTATATATATATATATATATATATATATATATATATAAAAGATTAAGTATTAAAAGTGAATTTCAAGTAATAGTTTAGTGATAATGATATTTTTTTTATAGTGCTCAATGATTTTAGTTGGACTCTTCCCTTCCCCCCCCCCCCCACACACACACATATATATATATATATATATATAAAATTTTTTTTTTTTTTGGAGAATATATATATATATATATATATATATATATAATTAAACTTTATGAAGATTCCATGTTTTACGGCTTAACGCATAGGGAGGTAAAATATGTTTCTACTTATTAATCTGAAAGTAAGTTAGCATTTACCTCAAGCACATACAAGAGATCGAGCCATATACAATGTTAGAAGTTAAAATGAATTTGTTGTTAGCATTATCCGACATGAAAATTTTATTTTAACTCTCTCTCTCTCTCTCTCTCTCTCTCTCTCTCTCTCTCTCTCTAAAATTCTGTATCTTCACTTTCACATTATACTGATTCTTGGCATTGTTGTTTGGACAGAATTGATAGGAAAGAAGAGTCCAATTTAGGATTCAATAAAAATAAATCATTGTAACATATAAAATAATAAAGTTAAATATAATTATCCTTTATTATATATGTAGGATTTTCAGGCAAGTAGGGAACAATGTCCCTAAAAGAATTGAAAAATCTAGCCCACTTGTATTGCAAGATTGACACATGTTTAATAGTAGGTATTTTAATTTTCTTTTGAAATCCATAGGCTGTCTCTTAATGTTGAAGTATTTGTCTTGCGATTATGCTTTGCTAACTTTTACTAACAACAATGTTGCCTCATTACTGCTTAATAATGTATTCACATCTGGTCCACAAGCTCCCCCACTCGTGCGGTCAACACCTAGAAATCACACACAATAATATATAATCAACATCTCATTGCTTTGAAAATTTTCTGTTGAAAGAATGTGTTTTAAATTACAGGATGTCACCTTAACATCCGGCAAAGAAGCTGCTATGTACTGTAATCTTAAGGAACTTTGGGAAGAAAGGACGATTGTTTATAAAGGAGTCAAAGAATGAATTTGGACCAAACTAGTCATGAATTCTTGGAAATATTGTTTACACGTTAAAAGTCATGTTAGTCAAAGTATCTATTCTATAGATCTATAATGTTGAATATATATATATATATATTATATAGTGATTTGTATGGCCAGTTTTAGTAATGCAAATTATGCAATACAGTTGTATCAAAATCTGAAAGAATTTTCCTTAACATTTCAGTGGTGGGTTCTTTTTAAAGTCTTATAATTTAATGACATTCTGCAACTCTATGTAAAGAAGAGCATGGATTTGAATTATGTGGCCATTTTAGTTAAGGTCAATACAATTGTATCAAACTTGGAAATAACTTCTTTTGATTTTTCAATTGCTTCATGCTCTCTCACTTCTTGCTAATTTTGGGTCTTGGTAAGAATTTTACACCTTAATGACATTATCCATTTATCCTATATGGAGAAGAATTTATGTTCAAATCTCTCTCCTCCAACTTGAAGAAAAAAAAAAAAAAAAAAACAAACAAACAAACACGGCGGGCCTTATCAATTTGTAACATATATCTACAAGTTATGAATATAGTACTTTCTCTAATCAAGTGATTTGTGCATGATAAAAATGGTATTATAAAAAATTACTATTATGAAAAAGGAATCCTCCCATCCCAACTTCACTGACTAATAGGCATCAACTGAAGACATTCAAAACATAATTATATGCTTATGGAGCTAATGGCACCTTGAGAACTACAAAAAAGGCAGCCGTAGTTTTTGAGATAATTTCAACACTTCTTTTGGGTTGGGCCTCCAATAAATTTGGTACACCACAGTAAAACTTTAATAAATCGCCTAATCAAAGGCATAGAGGGTTTAGAAACCAATTTTGATGTAAGACAGGCAACTTGCGCTGTAGTTGGGCATTTTAAATACACATAGATCCAACTTAAGGTGGTGGAAAGTGGAATATATAGAACTTGAAAAGTAGCAATTTATCGAGTCCTTAAAAAAGGGTAAATGGGTAATGGCCTCCTCCGTCTTCCAAATACAAATATATATATATATATATATATATATATATATATATATATATAAATTAATCAAACCCATTATAATTTATTAGTGTTTTGACTGATACAAAGACTTGGTCATCAACAACTGTTCTTAACTCAAACCAAGGATACCAAACATGAAAAAATATTGAAACATTTTCAACCAAAAAAAAAAAAGAAAAGAATAAATATTGTGTTGAGATATGTGAAGTCTAGTTGTGTTTGATCTAGATTATAACCTAGTCCAATATAAAAGTGCCACGGTTTTTAATAAGATTTTTTCTGAAGCTTATTCTTTCCCTGTGAATAATGAAATTACTACAACTTTGTAGATATAAACAAATTGTCGAACCACATAAATATTGTCTTGTATACTTATTTTTTCTTTAGCGCATATTTTTATCTATTTTTGCATCTCAAATATCTAAGAATTTTGTGTATATTCCCTACATATTGAAACAAGAAAAATCCTTTACAAGGACAGCATCTACGTGTGTGTGTACCTATATTGAAGAACTAAATTGAAAAGTTTTTTTTCACCAAACGACTTAAAATTATTTTGGTTTTATCCATGGACCAAAAGCTTCCAATGACCATTCTGAAATTGAGAAGCATTGACTTCATGAAAAGATTTTTTTTTTAAAGAAAAAAGCGTGAAGATTGATTGAAGAGAGACCAACAATTTTTTTTTTTTACGGAACCACAACAAGAACTTCGGTTGAAAGCTATGCTTAATCCCTCTTGATTCGGTAAACTAAGAAGCGTCAAAAATTAAGAGAGAGATGAAAAAAGTCTATCTCACGATTAAATTTTTATTTCATGCATTTAACTGTGTACAAAGTGCCATTCGATACATATTTGAGTGAAAATGGAGAAAATTATAATATGCATGTGCTAAAATAGTCAAAACTGTTGGGAAATTTAGACCCCGGTTGATAGAATTATCAAGTTTTAAACCCAAGTTGTTAATTAGATTTATTATGAATAAACTTTATTAAAACAAACTAACATCAATATCATGTCAATATCATGCACAACGAAAAAGTAAATAAAATAAGATATGATGACCTAGAAAAAAAAATAAAACAAACCAATTTCAGAGTAAAAAAACCTGGGGGAAAACCTTCCCGAAAAACAATTCACTATAATAAAGAGAAGCTTCAAATCTAGTACAAAACTTTTGTCCCTAGACTCTACAATCCTCGTAGATGAATTTACAGTAGAAACCTTCTACCGATTCAAAACTTTTGAACGCTTCAATATATAAACGCCACCTTTTTTGCACGAATCCCAGTACGTGACTAACCAATGATGCACGATTCCCAGTACGTGACTAACTCACCAACTTGAAGAAAAATGTTGGCTGCAAAGTTCTTCATTTCATCAACAATGAAGATCAAGAAGCACTTGGTTACAAAACCTTAAGGCGCAAACACGCAGTATCTTCTTTAGAGAGAATAAGGCACTCGGTCACTTTTTGCATGTGTTCTCCTTGTATTCTCTTATGTGACGACCTTTAAAATAAGCCTTTCATATGTCTAGGGTTGTGAAAAAAGAAACCCTACACATACATGTCAGCATGGGCCAAAAATCAGATTTGGAAATTCTGATTTCGTAGATTTCGATAGATACTGTATCTGTTGAACAGCTATTGAGACCTCGATAAATATATCTGTTGAGATATCTGTCGAGTTTTAATGAACAGCACTTCTTCATTTATTTTTTGGACAGATTTGCATGGTTTTAATACTAGGCTTGAACTCTTGTTCCTTGAAGTACTAAACCCATCCTAGATTTACTCAATTACAAGTAAAGTGCATTTTGTCAAAAGATTTAGCCAATCTATATAGCATATGTTCTAACAAGTTCTACATATGTCCTAACAATCTCCCCCTTTGGCAATCCATGACAAAACCACAACAAACAAATGAAATATGAGAGAAGTCATAAATCACTCAACTCATAATCACTTGTTGAATACAATAAAATCTAATCCTAACACAAACTCTTGAAAAACTTTGCAAGAAAAGAGTTCATGTCATAATAGATTTTGACAACCTGTATTTCTAAAACACTTTAAACAAAACTCATCAAAGCATCTTAGTGTGAAACAGAAATAAAAGATTGCAAATAATAAGAAACATGTGTATAAAGAGAAAAAAGAAACAATACATGGAGAAATGGATGAAGAAGACAAACATCATTATATATATTGTAAGGACCGAGTTTGGATCCCTAACCCAAAGGATGAACAGGCTCAGGCCCAAAAAACCAAAAACAATAAATTTGTAGAAAGTGGGTTGGAAAATTGTGCTAGAATGAGTTAGATGGCAAACAAAGTGGATTTAAGTGACAAGAACAGAAGGATAAATGGATTTCAACTAAAGAAAGTCGTCCGAGGAGATCAGTTCTTATATCTTTATCTTAAGTATGATTACAAATTTATTTCTTGATTACTACAATGTTTCTCTTTTTCTTCTTCCTCCTCCCTTTCATGGAGGGTCTCTTACATTATATAGTCCCCTTTGAACGATCTTGGTCCTCCACTTGTTGATCATCTAAGTCACTACTTGAGTGCTTGTCCCATCGGACATCCCTTTAGGCCCTCTGTGAGTTGGGGTAGTCAAGGCAGCACTGTTTAGGGGTCTTCTCCACATTAATGCAACCAAGAAGTTAGCTGCAGAGTATTTAATGTGGTGGCAACAACCTTTCCCTAGACATTTTCTGGGCTTCCATCCCTCTTATACGTTTATAATGCACGTCTCTATTAGTGGAATTTCCTAGAAGGTCACCTTAAATGATAGGATATACATTTGACCTGTGCTTGGCTTATCTGAGGAGACAAACCTCCTTGGACCACCTTTCCCAACCTTTCCACTTGCACGTTACTTATAAGACTCTGAACTTAACGCCCTCACTATTGCTTATTCGTCCTTGGACCCATCATCGTCCTCAGCCAAAACCCAAGGCCTAATATACAATCCTGGGCACTTACCCCTACAATAGCCCCTCAAAACTCCAGTTTTTCCCTCTTATCTGAGGAGAAAAAGTGGGGTTTTGATATTTGAGAGTTAAAACTATTCATTTCTTTGGTTTACACGCGTGGGATTACAATTTTGCGCGCCCCATAATTGTTACTGATGCTTCGGAGCTCGCGACGCGTCATTAATTGCTCCAGGCGGCGCTTTGTTCCCCGCATCCAACGGTGACATGCAGATCCTACGGTTGACATTTCTCCTTGAACTTTGAGCAGGATAACTCCCACTTATTCCGCCTTCTATATAAGACACTCGGAGAAATCATTTTTCTTCATTTCACAAGTCTTCAAACTCTCAAGAAATTCTTAGCTTTCAATCCTTCAAGGCTTCCCAGATCTCCAAAATCTCCAAGTCTTTTTCTTTAAGAAATTGAAACTTTTAAGAAGTGTCAGAAGCAAAACACGTGCTCATTCTTGTAAGTTTTTTACTTTCTAGGTTCTTTCCTCCTCAGCCAGTCTTCTCAGCCTTCTATTCTTCTTTTCCTTTCCTTACGAACTTCACTCACTTCTCCTTAACTTAACCAAATGGGTAGGTTTAAGCACCTAGTAAATTCTCCCACCGCTATTGAGGGCTTTAGGGCTAGGTGCCACATCCCGTAGGGAGTAGCCCTGCAATATTGTGCCCCAGACCAAATTCTTACAGATAGAAAAGAAGGTGAAGTTGTCATTCCTATGATCGCCTTCATAGAGGAAGGAATGACACTTCCCATGGGTAGGGTAACCAAAGATTACCTAATCAACCACCGACTGTGTCCCCACCAGTGCGCTCCCAATCTGTTTAGAGTTTTAGGGAGTGTAGATGTTCTAAATGAGCAGATGAATTTAGGGCTCACATGGCACGACATTGTTCACATGTACGAGTGTCATTCCCTTGCCAGCGCGAGATTTTATCTCAAGTCCCGGTTCGACACTGTTAGAATGGTATGATGCCTTCCTAAGTCCAACAAGGGCTTGAAGGATGATTACTTGATCGTCTCAAGGGATTGGCACGACGGTCTTCACTGCCCAACTGGGGAGGGAGAACCAGGTGAGGTACCCTAGGATTAGGTCCCTCAGCAAGGGATTCAGCCTTTCTAGCTTTACTTCCTTTCAATTTTAACACTTCGCCTTCCTCTGATGATAATTTTCACCGATCTAACCATGATTTTCCTCCTCGGATGTTTTTACAGATAAAACGCATGTTGCCCCGAGACTAAGTCTCGTCAACGTTCCGGGTTTGAACAAGTTGCTGAGATCGGAGGTGTTTATAAGTGAAGATAGGCAACTACGAGCTGTTCACTTAATTCTTTACTATGAGCCTCTGTTAAGAACATACCAGGACGCGGGCCAAGCGATAAGAGCCGATGACCCCAGATTAGCCCACATAGATGTCTTTGTGCCTGGCTTTCTAGCTCGGAGAGATCTTCCACCAATTGAATTGCCTCTTCAACGTTCTCCCCGAGAAGTAGCTGCTCCGAGGGTGGAAACAGCTTCCTCACGTTTATCTCTTGAGGCCGAGATTGACTGATTCCACTTCGAGGAGTGTGAGGAGGAGCAGGCAGAGCCCATAATCCATCTCCCGGACTCCGAAGATGAATTAGACAGACACTTAGCCGCCCATTCTCCTAAGCTCATCATCGCACGTGTTGACAGCGACTCCGTAGAAGAAGAGGAGATGTCGTTGGATAACAAAAAGACAAGGCTACGTGACCTCCTAAAAAACAGGGGAGCAGGTCTCCAGGGCGCCTCAGGATCTAAGCCTCCTGCTGCGCTTCCCCTTCCCCCTCCTCCTCCCACGACCGAGCTCGGCTTGCTCCCCATTCCCAATTTGAAAAAGAAAAGGAAGGAGCAGGAGTTGGAGGAGGGTGAAGTGGTCCCACAAAAGGGGGCTAAATAACAAAAGATGGCCAAGGACAAGCAGGCCTCTTTTGTGGACAGTAGGGAGGATCCAAGCGGGGCCGAGGTGTGCCAACAGCAACGTACCTGGGCCCCGCGGCTAGAGCTGGACGGTGCATCTATCCCATGGAGTGCCTCCATCAAGGAGTACCAAAGGGGGCGCTCAGTTGACATTGCTGAGGCCTTAGGCCTAAATACATGGACACTTTAAGGCACGTGAGGCAGCCAGACCTGTTCATGTCCCTAAAAAGAGACCTTGCTATGGTAAGCTCATCGTCCTAATTTTTTATTAGATGTTAAGGTGCTCCTCTCGCCCTCTTTTTTTTTTTTTTAACATGGGATCCCCTTACCGTTTTTGTACAGATTACCCAGGAGGTCTATATGGCCGACGAATGGGTCAACAATGCCCAGAATGAGGCCAAGACCGAGGCAAGCCGCCACGCCTAGGTCGACAAGGCTCTAGGCGCAGCTCAACACAAGAATAAGGAGCTCGTCACAAAGTTGGCTACGGAGAACAGCTCACGCCTAAATGCCGAGGCTGGCTTGAAGAACATAGAGGCCCTGGCTAAGGACTAGCATAAGAAGCTCCATATCATAGAGATAGAGCTGGCTACCCAAAAGCAATTGGTCCTAGAGCTAAAGGCCAACTTAGAGAAAGCCAAGGAAGTAGCCAGGGCAGTCAAGGAAGCTGTTGAGGCTTCAGAACAAGCAACTTATGACCGCGGCATGCTAGAAACCCAAACCCGGCTGGCAGAGGAGCTGGCGGAGGCATGCAGAGACTTCTACAAAAAGGTGTGGGCAGAGGCGCTCAACCGAGCAGGAGTCCCTACTACCTCCGAGTGGAGACTTGCTGAGAACATGTTTTATCCTGAAGACATCCGAGAAATTCCAACAGATCTCCCTCTTCCCTCTGCTCTTGCTCTCCCTCCCTCGGGACAACCCTCCTCCGCCGAGGCCTCTCTTCTCCCTCTTGACGCCCTCACAGGGCCTGACAAGGCCAGTAACCAAAGCCAGGAGCTTAAAGTGGCCGAGGGCAAAGAGGCCGGCTAGGGAGGAGCTCAGCCTGAGGATAAGGGTAAGGAGGCTACAACTCTGCCAGAGGCCGAGGGTAAAGAGGCTGCCCACAAGGTCAAGGGTGCTGATTCCAAGGCCAGGGACGACACAACTAAGGCCAAGGATGACCCTCCTATTGCCAAGGTGTAGCTTTAGGATCTTAGCACTTCTTCTCCTTCTTTTGTTTTTGTAATGACAGGCTATCATTGAATGTATTGTACTTTCATTTTGTCTTATGAGAAGACTTCGCTTTTTACCTTGTGTGTCTTTACTTTATGTGTCTTTAACCTCAACAAAGTTGTAGGTAGCAACGGACTACTGTTGTTCTTTAAATAAAGGCTAATAGCAATACATCACTTGATAAATTAAATAAATTGAATAAGTGCCAGCAATAAAGAGAATTATCACATACTTATAAGAAATTAACAAGGCAGGCAACTCTCATTCTGCATAACACTTAGATAAAAATCCAAGAAACTTAACTTACTCATACCAGTGATCCGAAGAATTAGGTATAACTTGAGATCTGCTTGACACTTAGGAAAATAAGCAGATGTCACAAAATGTTAATCCACCCAAAGCAGGTGGTCTAAGGAGCCAGGCATGATCGAGGTTCCATTTGACGCTTAGATAGATGCCATTAAGTATTAGTTTGCCCAAAGCAGGTGATCCGAGGAACTAGGCATAGCTAAAGTTCTGTTTAATACTTAGGAAATGGTCATTAAGTATTAATTTACCCAAAATAGGTGGTCTGAGGGACCAGATGTAGCTAAGGTTCTATTTAATACTTAGAAAATTGTCATTAAATTTTAATTTACCCAAAGCAGGTGGTCTGAGAGACCAGGCGTAGCTAAGGTTCTGTTTAATACTTAGGAAAATAGCTAAACATATCAATTTACCCAAGATATGTGGTTCGAGGAGCTGGGTATGACCAAGGTTCTGTTTGATACTTAAACGATTGCCATTAAGTATTAATTTACCCAAAGCAGGTGGTCCGAGGAATTAGGCATAGCTAAGGTTCTGTTTAATACTTGGGAAAATAGCTAAACATATCAATTTACCCAAGGTATGTGGTTCGAGGAGCCAAGCATGGTCAAGGTTCTGTTTGATACTTAGATGATTGCCATTAAGTATTAATTTACCCAAAGCAGGTGGTCTGAGGAACCAAGCATAGCTAAGGTTCTGTTTAATACTTAGGAAAATAGCTAAACATATCAATTTACCCAAGGTATGTGATCCAAGGAATCAGGCATGACCAAGATTCTGTTTGATACTCAGAATGATAATAATAGGAAACTCAACAAATAATGGAGTGGACGAGAGTGTGACAAAGAAAGCTTTCATTAATAATAATATCTTTTGAGATTATTTACATTCCAGGGGCATGGTACAGCATTTTCCTCTAGGTCTTCAAGATAGTACGCACCTATTCCAGCCACTGATGTGATATGATATGGCCCTTCCTAGTTGGGTCCCAATTTTCCCCATGCTGGGCTCTTTGCAGTACCCAAAACATTTCTTAAGACCAAGTCTCCAACTGCCAGTGGCCTTAGCTTTACGTTGACATCATACCCTTACTTGAGCTTGTGTTAATAGTAGGCCAATTGGACCATGGCATTTTCTCTTCATTCTTCAATTAAGTCCAAGCTCTTTTCCAATAGCCCATCATTGCTGCTCGGGGTGAAGGAACTTGTTCTCAGTGTAGCGAATCCAGTTTCTAGAGGAATAACAGTCTCAGCCCCATAAGTCATTGAAAAGGGCGTCTCCCCTGTTGATCGGCAGGACGTAATGCGGTATGTCCAAAGGACGTGTGGCAGTTCTTCCACCCATTTTCCCTTTGCGTCGTCCAGCCTCTTTTTAAGCCCACTGACTATGACCTTGTTGACAGTTTCGGTCTGCCCGTTCCCCTGTGGATATGCCGGGGTGAAATACCTATTTATTATGCCCAGATCACAACAATACCTCCTAAAGGTCTTGCTATCAAACTACAATTCGTTGTCTGAGATGAGTGTATGAGGGATTCCAAACCAAGTGACAATATTCTTCCAAATAAATTTCTTAGCATCCGCATTTCTGATATTTGCCAAAAGTTCCGCTTCAACCCACTTGGTGAAGTAATCCGTGTTGATCAACAAATATCTTTTATTCCCTGCCGCTTTACGGAAAGTACCTACAATGTCCAATCCCCATTGAGCAAAAGGCCAAGGGCTGGACAGCGGGTTAAGCACTCCTCCTGGTTGATGAATGTTTGGTACAAATCTTTGACACTGGTCACACTTCCTCACATATTCTTGTGCTTCCTTCTGCATATTTGGCCACCAATAGTCTTGTGTGAGGGCCTTGTGAGACAAAGACCTACCCCCCATGTGGCTTCCATAAATCCCTTCATGTAATTATTCTAGGAGAAACTCGACTGCTTCTAGGTGTATGCATAGTAGATATGGGCCAGAAAATGATCTTTTGTATAACTTTTGGTCCTCGGACAGCCAAAACCGAGGAGCCCTCCTCCGTACCTTTTCAGCCTCAAACTTATCCTCGAGTAGGACATCCTCCTTAAGGAACAATACTATGGAATCCATCCAGCTAGGTCCTACCCTAATTTGATGAATGTGAACCACATTGCTTCCTACCTCAGTAGGCTTATACAAGTCTTCCACTAGAATCACCCGAGGTAAACTTTGTATCGAGAAGGTTGCCAGTGTGGCAAGAGAGTCAGAATGTGTATTTCTACTTCTAGGGATTTGTGATAAGTTAAAAGATTCAAATCTTGACTGTAAATGTCTAACTTGGCTCAAGTACTCCTACATTCTGAGATCTCTAGCTTCTAATTCTCCTTGAACTTAGCCTACAACCAGTCTTGAATCAGAGAATATTTCCACCGTTTTTCCAACCATCTTCTGAATCATGGTCATCCCAGCCAACAGAGCTTCATACTCAGCCTCATTATTTGTGGCCGAGAAGCCCAATCTCAAGGATTTCTCAATTGTAATCCTCTCGGGTGAAATTAGAACTAGTCCTACTCCAGATCCTCTGTGGTTCGCCGCACCATCAACATATACCTTCTAGAATAAAGGTTCTTGTAAGGAGATTGCACCAACCAATTTTTCATCCATGTTCTGCTTTTCCATTCTTTCTTCTAATGGTGTTTCAGCAAATTCAGCCACCAAATCGGCAAGGACTTGGCCTTTGGCAGAGGTGCGAGGCATGTACTTGATATCAAAGGCTCCTAGGATCGTACCCCATTTGGCAATTCTCCTAGTGTAATCAGCGCTCCGAAGTAAAGACCTAAGTGGGAGTTAGGTGAGGATAACAACCGTATGTGATTGGAAGTAATGGGGGAGCTTACGTGTGCCATGCACCACTACCAAAATGGCTTTCTCCAGTGGCAGATAACGAACCTCGGCCTCATGTAGTGACTTGCTCACATAGTAAACTGGCCTCTGTACCCCACTATCAACCCATACCAGCACCAAGCTCACCACGTGGGAGGCGACAGCAATGTAGGCAAACAAAACCTCGTCCACCTCGGGTCTTGACATAATAGATGGCCGAGAAAGGTATTCCTTCAGTTGCTGGAAGGCTAAGATGCACTCTTCGTTCCATTCAAACCTCTTCCACTTGTTCAACAACTGAAAGAAGGGCCTACACCTGTTGGCTGACCGAGAGATGAATCGATTTAAAGTAACAGTCATTCCTGTCAGCTTCTGGACCTCCTTGGGATTTCGAGGTGGTTGTAAGCTGTTAATTGCCTTAATTTGGTCAAGATTAACCTCAATCCCACGGTGAGTGACCATGTAGCCCAAGAAATTTCTCTAACCAACACTAAAGGAACACTTAGAAGCGTTACGGCATAGCTTGTGCCTCCTCAAGACCTCAAATATATTCCCGAGGTCGTTAATGTGCTCGGACTCCATCTTACACTTGACCACCATGTCGTCTATGTAAATCTCAATGTTTTTTCCCAGTTGAGACTCAAACATCTTGGTCATCATCTTCTAATAAGTAGATCCCGCATTCTTTAGACCGAAGGGTATCACTTTGTAGTGGTAATTCCCGGTTGGAGTGACGAAAACTGTCTTCTCTTGATCGTTCAAGGCTAGTGGTATTTGGTGGTAGCCTTGGAAGGCATCTAAGAAGCTCATCCGAGGATGGCCTACAGTTGCATCCACCAGTTGATCTATCCGAGGCATAGGGAAAGGGTCCTTTGTACAAGCCTTATTTAGATCTGTGAAATCCACACACACTCGCCATTTCCCACTTTTCTTCTTCACTACCACTGTGTTAGCTAGCCAATCAGGGTAGAACACCTCCTTGATAGCCCCAACCTGCTTAAGCTTCACTACCTCGTCTCTTACAGTATCAGAGTGGTCCTTAGATGAGCGTGAAGGCGGTTGCTTTTTGGGGATGACAGAGGGGTTAACATTCAAATGGTGACATATGAAGCTCGGATCCACCCCAGGAGCTTCGTAAGCACTCCATGCAAACACGTCTCTGTTACTCCTAAGAAACGCTAATAACTCTTCCTTCTCCTGAGGGGGCAGCTAGGCCTCTACCTGAAAAAACTTCTCTGGATCATCTCCCACAATAATATTTTCCAAATCTTCACACTTCACCTCCTCGACCGGCCCATCGACAAATAGGACCGGGGTCTTTGATTGCTATGAGCCCCCCTCAGTAGAGGCCGAGGACTCGTCCCAAATTGATGCAAAATGGCGGCCACCAGGCACTGCCTAGCCATGGACTGACTCCTAACGAGCTCTTCGATCTAGTACCTAGACGGGTATTTCACCTTCTAATGCAGAGTGGAAGAAACAGCCCCCAAGGCGTGAAGCCAAGGTCTTCCCACGATAGCCGTGTAGGGGGAATAGGCGTCCACCACAATAAAATTCACCTCCACCACTTTTGACCCTGCCTGCACGAGCAGTCTAATTTGAACCTTTGGAATGACAGCTTTTCCATCAAAGCTCACCAAGGGCAAATCATAGGCTGTTAAATCCTCGGGCCTCAGGTTCATCCCTTTGTACAAGTTGGGGTACATGATCTCTACCCCACTGCCTTAGTCCACCATCACCCTTTTCACATCATACCCTCCTATCCTAAGGGTGATCATTAGAGCATCATCGTGTGGCTGTATGGTTCCCACCTTGTCCTCATCCAAAAAGCTTAACGCTGGTCGGGCCTCCATTCTTGCCCTCTTCGGCATTTTGTCAGCGAGTAGCTGGGTTACAGACATCACCCTAAAGGGCTGCGAGCCAGTTCTCTCGGGAGCAGTGAAGATGACATTGATTATGCCTAACGGGGGCCTTGAAGAAGCGTTCACCTAAGCCTCTGACCTTGATTGGTCCCTCTGCCCGTTAGGCCGGTACAGAAACTGTTGTAACCTTCCCTCTCTGACAAGCTGCTCCAGATGATTCCACAGGGTTCTGCAATCCTTAGTGGTATGCCCTCGCTCCTGGTGATATTGGCAGTGGAGGCCCTAATTGCTCCTCGAGGGGTCTCCTCCCATTTTGTTCGACCATTTGAAGTATGGCTCATTCTTTATCTTGTCCAAGACTTGATGCACTGGTTCTCGAAACACCACGTTAACTGCCTGGGGAGCCGTGGACTCAAACTGCCCAGCAAAATCCCTCTGGGGTTTGTTATGGTTGTATCGGTCCGACCTGAAATCCCCCATCTCCTGAGAGATAGCCTTACCTTTCCCTTTGTCTTGTTGTTGGTCCTCCTCGATCCTCTTATACTTATCAATCCACTCCATAAGCTTGCGTACACTGGTGGCGGGCTTCCCAGTCAAGGACTTCCTCAATCCATGCTCAGTAGGCAGGCCGACCTTGAAGGTTCTGATGGTCATATCGTCAAAGTCACCGTCTATCTCATTGAACATTTCCCAGTATCTATCCGAGTACGCTTTCAGGGTCTCCCCTTCTCGCATGGACATAGACAACAGGGAATCTAGGGGCTGAGGGACCCTACTGCAGGTGATGAAACGGGACCCAAAGGTTTGGGTGAGCTCTCAGAAGGAATTAACGGAACCTGCAGCTAGGCCATCAAACCACCTCATCGCCACAAGCCCCAGATGGAAGGGGAACACCTTGCACATCAGGGCCTCATTTTTGGAGTGCACAACCATCCTCTGATTGCAGTGGCTCACGTGTTCCACAACGTCAATTCGACCATTGTACATGGTGAATGTGGGCTGGGTGAACCGCTGAGGAAACACCCCCTCCTCAACTCTGCGTGTAAAGGGTGACCTAGAGATCTGATTGAGCGCCCTGCTCATCGCATCGTTTCCCCCGCCCTTGGACAATGAACTCTTGTTTCTGCGCTCAAGGTGGTGGTCTTCGTCATACGAGAAAGATTCGCTAGGAAAGGTTCTCGATCTGTGTCTATAGCTACCATCCTTTTCACCGTCAGAAGAAGAGTTAGAACTGGAGGGAGCTTGCTTTCGTCGTTCGTGGCGCAGCTTTCTCTTCAGGTGGTCGATCTCCAGTTGCTGGGCTCTGGTATCTTCCTCATGAGAGAGGTGGTTCTTCCCACGAGACTGGCTCCTATTGGTCTGTGTAGTATGCACACTCCCCTCCCGGTCCCTTCTTCGCTCGAGGTTGACAAAATGGTTCACACGTTGAGACCGCGTAGATTCTGCCTGGTGTGGAGCTAAACCTACCATATTTGAACGTTAGACTCATTATAACACCAGAAATTCCTACAAACAGCGCCAATTGTAAAGACCAAGTTTGGATCCCTGACCCAAAGGATGAACAGGCTCATGCCCAAAAAGCCCAAAACAATAAATTTGTAGAGAGTGGATGGCAAACAAAGTGGATTTGAGTGACAAGAACAGAAAGATAAATGGATTTCAACTAAAGAAAGTCATCCTCAGAGAGGTCCGAGGAGATCAGTTCTTGTATCTTTATCTTAAGTATGATTACAAATTTATTTCTTGATTGCTACAATATTTCTCTTTTTCTTTTTCCTCCTCCCTTTCATGGAGGGTCTTTTACATTATATAGTCCCCTTTGAACGATCTTTGTCCTCCACTTGTTGATCATCTAAGCCACTGCTTGAGTGCTTGTCCCATCGAACACCCCTTTAGACCCTTTGTGAGTTGGGGTAGTCAAGGCAGCACTGTTCAAGGGTCTTCTCCACATTAATGCAGCTAGAAAGTTAACTGCAGAGCATTTAATGCGGTGGCAGCAGCAGCCTTTCCCTAGACATTCTCTAGGCTTCCATCCTTCTTGTACTTTTATAATGCACGTCCCTATTAGTGGAATTTCCTGGAAGGTCACCTTGAACGATAGGATATACATTTGACCTGTGCTTGGCTTATCCGAGGAGACAAACCTCCTCGGACCACCTTTCCCAACCTTTCCACTTGCACGTTACTTATGGGACTCTGAACTTAACACCCTCACTACTGCTTATTCGTCCTTGGACCCATCATCGTCCTTGGCCAAAGCCCAAGGCCTAATATACAATCCTAGGCCCTTATCCCTACACACACACACATATATATATCAAAGATAAACACAATGTATGTAAACATGGTCACAAGACCGGTGTACAAGAAGCTAAAAGAAGCTCCTAAAACAACAAGGAGGTAAACACTCCCCCTAACAAGATGAAACACAACTCCCCCTTACAAAGGCGTGTATTTCACCCCCTAACATGTAGAATCTTAAAAAGAAACCACATTTTCTCCTCCTTTTTGTCATAATTGACAAAGGGTACAAGAAGCTATAAAACTTCACCCGAGAAACAAAAAAATTATAAAAAATGACCAAGGGGGCACAAGGAATCCATATAAAAGCATGAATGTAATGAAATAAGATGCTATGGATGACAAGCTAATAGAAAGATGCAAAAAATGTGAAAAACAATGCATGCAAGAGGGTCCCGATAGATCGAGAAGCTGTCCAGCTGCTATCGAGCAGAAGCCAACCTTAATGGATCGAGAATCTGTCAAGAATCTATCGGCTAGACAGAAAGTTTCTCGATGGATTGAGAAGCTATCGAGAAAAACTCCAGATAACTCGATGGATCGAAATTGCGTTAACTACTATCGATAAAAGAAGAAAAAGGGTCTCGATAGATAGCAATCTGTCGAGGATCTGTCGAGAAGCTATCGAGCTTGATAAAAAAAGGTTTTTCAAAGAGAAAAAAAACACACAGAAATGAATGCAATCAAGCAAGCCACTCAACCAAAGATCCAAACAACATGTTAAGCTTTCAAAAACATCTCTTAACAAGAAAAATTGCAAAGCATTCATGATCCAAAACACATACACGCACTAAACAAGTCTAACTAATTTTATATTTCAAAAACAAGTCAAGACAGTTTTTTTGAGAGTTAAGTTAAGACAGTTTAGTGAGTATACATTAACACATATATCCCTTGTAATGGCCAAATCACATTGTACCTGCACATGTATCAAAAGTAGCAAAGAATTTGCGTGTTGTGTGTGAAAACATCACAAGATTGAATAAGTGTCTCATGTTATGACGATTTTAGATATAAGAAAATCAATGTAGCTCACACACAATCATAATTGCTTGATGGAGACTATCACCTTCGAGGTACATCCTATAACTCTCACATCTCCTAGAAACATGCTTGCAACCATATTTAAAAGCATTTTGATTCTTTTTGCTTTTGAATTTTCTTTGCATTTTTTTTTCTTTTGAGCATATCATACATAGGCATATAAAAAAGAGAAGAAATACCCAATTATGTTAAGCTTAAACATCATAATTTTGCTATGCCGAAGCACACAGATGTTATACATGATTAGCAGGCAACAGTTGTGGGATTGTTATTTATGCCTTTCTCTCAGGAATTTTTAGTCTTTCCTGTCAAAAAGAGTGATATGAGTATTAAGTATAAGAGATCACTTAATCGTACTCATCACCAACACGAGCCACAAAGCTCACTTACTTAGTTGTGCATTGAGATGCTCATCTAAGCTACAAAAGATACAAAATTTAAAAAACTTTATTTCAATGGCCATCCAAGGTACACAACTACCAATGTACAAAAACACACACTATTTTTGTATTTTTTTTTCTCTTTTTATTTTGAAAAATAAACAAAATAAAGACTAAACAACCAAACAAAAACAGACAAACAACATGAGAGCATGAAAGAAAAATGCAGATGCATGAAACCATGATTCCAAAAGCAGATAACAAATCAAGCAAAGAGAGTCCTACTTTAGATAAAAAGAATTAAAGTATAGGACAAACAGAAAAGACAATTAAGTCTTAGGCTCCTTTCTCACCCACACAGCACGAGTCTTTGGTCATGAAGATGAAAAGACACGAGTCCTAGTATGTCTCCTAAAGAACATAGAAGAAATAGAATTCTCCTAAAATTGAGTTAAAAAGCTCAAAACTTTAATAACTCTCCAAACAAAGGTGTAGGTCCTTGAGAGGAAGCCTGTGACCATTTGGACACTTGCTTTTGAGGATACAACTTAAAGCAATTAGGACGAATGTGTCTAGAAACACTACAATGGTAACAAACATAAGGTCTAACAAAGGATTTAGAATTAGACAAATCAGTTATAGATTTCATACCTTTATCACCTTTCTCAGATTGGAGCACAAAGATAGTCTTTGATCCAGAAGTCGTGGAAGAGGAGGGGCCGGAGGAAACAGCATATCCTAAGCCATTCTTATCAGAACTAGGCCTTTGAGCACTCAATACCTCATCAAACTTTGCACTAGATATCCTCTCTATTTGAGTTTTAGCTTGACTAAGCTCAACCTCGAGATTCTTGACCTTCTCTTCTAATGAGATGTTCTCCACAACAAAAGTCTCAACTAACCTTGTAGTCTTTTTTACCTCATTAAGCTCTTTTCTACAACGATGAGAAGCCTTTTCAAATTTTATGAATTCAATGCATAGCTTATCATAGGCTTCCTGAAGGGTCATCTTCTTGGGAACTTCATCATTAGAAGAATCCTCACTATCACTAGCACTTTCCATAATCACCTCATCGGTTGTGGTAGCAAAAGCCATAAAGTGACCACATTCATCCACATACTCATCAAAAGAGTCATTCTCAGTATCACTCCAGGTAGCAACCAACCCTTTATCTTTTGACTTCTTAGTCTTTTCCTTCATAAGGTAGTTTGAGCACTCCATCCTCATATGACCAAAACCTTTGCACTCATGACACTGGATAAAGGGTTTCTCACTCTTACCCTTCCTAGAGGATTTAGATTTCCTAGAAGGTTTGTCCTTATCATTTTTCCTATATTGAAGAAGCTTGATAATCTCATTAGCTATGAAGGTTAGATCCTCATCCTTATCATCATCTTCATCTTCATCTTCGCTTTCATCTTCATCTTCAGAGTTATCAATCTCTTCCTCTATACCCTTAAGAGCCAAGTTTCTACTCTTTCCACATTTTCCCATTAAACCTAATCCTATCTCATAGGTTTGAAGGTTCCCTATAAGCTCAGTCAAAGGAATTTGATCAATGTCCTTCACTTCTTCAATGGCGGTGATCTTAGCATGGAATCTTTCAGGTAAGGACCTAAGGATTTTCCTAACAATTTTGGATTCTACTATAGATTCTCTAAGGTTAAAGACAGAATTCACAATATCCTTGAGTTTAGCATAGAACTCATCAAATGTCTCATTCTCCTCCATCCTTATTTCTTCAAAACTACTAGTGAGTCTTTGAAACTTCAGTCTTTACTGCCTTGGTACCTTCATAGGTGGTCTCAAGAATGGTCCATGCTTCCTTAGCAACTTCCGTGGATAATATTTTCTTGAATTCCTCATTGGTCACCCCACTAAACAAAACATTTAAGGCCCTACTATTGAAATTTGCCACTTTAATTGTTGCTTCATCCCAATCCACTGGCGCTTCCTTTGGCTTAATCAAGCAAACTTCAACAGCTTGCCATATTTTTTCACCTAGAGCTTGTCAAAAAACTTTTATACGAACTTTCCAGTACGCATAATTAGTGTCATCAAATAAAAGAGGAATCAAAAGAGATTGTCCACGATTCATGACAATGGGGGTCAATGATCACACTCAAGAAATTAATCCAATCAGAATGTACCCACTCTGATACAACTTGTTGGGAAATTTAGACCCCAGTTGATAGAATTAATAAGTTTTAAACCCAAGTCCTTCTACCGCTTCAGAACCTCTGAACTCTTCAGTATATGAACGCCACCTTTTTTGCACGGATCCCAATACGTGACTAACTAATGATGCACGACTCCCAGTACGTGACTAACTCACCAACTTGAAGAAAGATGTTGGCTACAAAATTATTCACTTTATTAATAATGAAGATCAAGAAGCACTTGGTTACAAAACCCTAAGGCGCAAAGACGCAGTATCTTCTTTAGAGAGAATAAGGCACTCGATCACTTTTTGCATGTGTTTTCCTTGTATTCTCTTATGTGACGGCTTTTAAAATAAGCTTTATATATGTCTAGGGTTGTGAGAAAAGAAACCCTACACATACATGTCAGTATGGGCCGAAAATCAGATTTGGAAATTCTAATTTCGTAGATTACGATAGATACTGTATCTGTCGAGCAGCTGTCAAGACCTCGATAGATATATCTGTCGAGTTTTAATGAATAACACTTCTTCACTTGTTTCTTGGACAGATTTGCATGGCTTCAATGCTAGGCTTGAACTCTTGTTACTTGAAGTACTAAACTCATCCTAGATCAACTCAATTACAAGTAAAGTGCGTTTTGTCAAAAGATTTAGTCAATTCTATATGACATATGTTCTAACAAGTTCTACATTGTCCTAACAAAAACAAAATTAGATTTGAATTCCTCAACTTTAGCCATATAGTCCAAACAAAATTAAAATTTAATACCTAAACTTTAACCATTTTCCTCTTCTTCTAACTTTATCCTTTCATCTTGATCTCATCTTTATTTAGCTATGATAGTTCTCTACACCAACTCCTATCGTTGATGAGTGTGCATCAAAAATATAGGGCGTTCAACAATTTTAGTGTGTCAACTGTCTAGCTTCAATTCGTCTATAAATTATTGATCTTATCTATATATTATTTCCGTAAGTGTAGGAAATGGTTCAATATTAGTCTAATCTTATTTTCGTTCTAAAAGTATATTAATTTCTGCAAAAACCACAGTACAAATTAAGTGATTAATCATGTAAATAATTTAAATTTTACAAATACGAGTCCCAATATATATATATATATATATATATATATATATATATTTAAGTTATGATTTGCTGATATTAACGGTAAATGTAAGCAGTAGTAATATTTTATAAACAAAAATCAAAGAATGAGTTGATAAAATGGGTAATTCATAAATAATTAAAAATAAAAAAAATAAAAAAAAAACCTTTAACACATAGGTCATTGACTAAAAGTCTAAAACAGTATTTTGACAAAAGAGAATTTACTACACTGTTGGGGAATGTTGTGAATCTCGTGATTGCTGCAACATGCATGAGTTCTTGTCAAAGAGTAAAGTCTCAAATATCAATTCAATTCAAAAGAAATATGAAGCCAAATAAACGTGTTTTAGTAAGTAAAGTTCAACTTCTTTATTGTTATTATTATTAATTTTTAGGATCATAATAACAAATGCCCTTAAGATATTTGTTAACAATTCAATTAAAGAAAGTTTTTATGAGAAAAAAAATAATTAATATTTTGATAGCTTTTTTCATTTTCCATAAAAATGATGTCAAAATTTTCATAAAATAGATTGTTAACAAATGCCCTAAGAACACTCGTTAGCATTTCCTTTTTATTAAAATAGAGAAATATGACTATTTGCCTAATGGTTTAACTGATTAATTAGCACAGTTCGAGATTAAAACATTGTGTTTTAAAAACAAGGCCAATTATTTCAACCCATTTCTTATGAAGTGATTTATTTCTCTTTAGCAATTAGACAAATTGAGTTCTTTTTTAACCGCCACTTACAGTCCTTTCATCAATTTTTATTTCAGTCATCTGATTGCTTATACATGTGACATTGACCCGTTTCTTAAGAAATGAATCATTTCACTTTTAAAATTTAGGCGGAAATCACATTTTCGTCCCTACATTTTCAGACAATTTTCACTTTGACCCCTAAATTTTATTTTTACCACTTTTAGTCCCTATTCTGAAAAACGATTCTCATTTTGGTCCCTGCCGTTACATTAGAGACGGAAAATGCACACGTGGCAAACAGCAGAATTAAAAAAAATATTAAAAATATTTTATTTTATTTTAAAATAAAATAAAATTTTAGTTATCAATAATTTTAAAATAAAAATATTAAAATGTTAGTTAAAAATAATTGTTCTTCATGTTCTTCCCCCGAGAACATGGTTGCCCAGAAAATAAGAAATTCAAGATTTTCTTCTCTTTTATTTCATTTTCTTAGCATCCAAACAAGCAAAAACATATACAAAACCATGATCAAATTTTTATTTTTCCTCATTTGTGTTTGGTTAAGAGGGTGAAAAAGTGGAGTGATGAAAAACTTTTTGGTTTGATTAAAAATAAAATTTGTATAAATTTACCATCATGTCCTTCTTAAATAAAATAAAAAGTAATACATTATTTATTTTTTATTTTTTAAATGTGTATAAATGAAAGTGAACATTTCAAAAAATAGCATAAGAAATCATCCAAAAGTGTTTTCTTAAAAAAAAAAATAGAAAAAAAAAAGGAAAAGTAGAAGAACCCAATTCGTCCTAACAAAACCAAGAAAAAAGAAAACAAAAAGCCAGTGGAGAGAGAGAGAGAGAGAGAGGGAGAGAGAGAGAGAGAGAGAGAGAGGTGGGGGCAGTTTTGTCCAAATATTTTTTTCCACTTTTCACTTCAATTTTCTCTCCAATTTAGAGAAATTGTATTTTGAAAGGGGAGAAGAAAAAACTTGTAAACCCCACCAAAATCTTTCCTCTTTTTCACTCTTAACCAAATAACCAAAAATATCATTTTCTCTTCACTTTTCTCCCCTTCGTTTTTCATCCTCTCTACATTTTTATTTTGCTAAATAACAACTCAACATTTCTACTGGTCTACTATTGACAATCCTAAAATAATGTCCATAGCCCAAAGGACAATTTTTATTTTTTTATTTTTTTGGGGGTTGGTTTCCCCCTATGGTTATGGGTCTATAGGTTAGAAAGAGCGTTTCACTGTTTCCGTGTGTTTTGCTGACATCTGCTTCCTTAAGAGAGACGACAAGTGGGGACACGTATCAGATCGACACGTGTCATGATTTGATATAAGGCAATTACATCAATCAAGCTTTTTTGTGCCAGACAGTGTGGGCTTGACTAGGCTGTCTATCTCACCATTAATTTCATTTCAACCCATGTTGACCACAGTTCACTTTCATGGGATAAATAGTAAATACTCACTCTCATTTGTGCTCGCGTAGGGAAGTGTAATAGAAAAATATGAAAATTTTACATCATTTTGTTTGAAAATGACTTACATATAATTACGTAAATTTATAAACTTATTATAGTAAGAGTTGTAAATTTATACTGACACTATTTATTTTATATATAATTTTTTTTTTTTACGTATTTAAAAATGAAGAAAGAGAATAGATTGTAGTTATTATCTATAAAGGAAGATAAACAATTTTAAAAAATCAAGAAAATTTGATATCATAATGAAATGAAGTAGTGTAAAATAGATAATCTGACGTAGAGTGTTGTGAAAATTAAATATATAAAATAGAAAATGTAATTTCTTATACTCAAATCGGAAGGAATTTTTGTGCGAACCGATGTAAATGCTCTAAAATATTTTATTTTGTACTCATCCACTATTTTCCTTATAAAATATCTAAAATTAAAATACTAAAATAAGATAAAATATATTCATTCAATTCAAGCAAACTATATGTATGTATGTATGTATGTATAAGTATAATGTTGTGCACTTTCCAAAATTGTTTTAGTTAATTGAATTGAGTACAAAATGTGTTATTATTTTTATTTTTTAAAACGTGTAAAAGAGATATTGAAATATTATGATGTAGTTGATCGATCAATACAACCTTAACCATAGACACTTGTAAAGAAAATAAAATTTTTGGGTAGTCACTAGAGGTTCACCAATGAGAGATTCTCTAATTTCTAAGTTTGTAAATAAATATTTTGGGTAAAAGAGAATTTTAAGGAGATATTTTGTTGGGTTTAGATGTATGCCTTTCACAAAGGCCTTAATCCCCTTTTTATACTTTTGTAAGGAATGGATTTCTCTGCCATTGTGCTTGAGTTTTGTATTTGAATTATGTTAGAGCACTTACAGCAGTGGTGTTATATTACTATATTTTAACTCCTCAAACCCCAAAATCATACTCACAGCAGTGGAGCTAAATCTATAATTTTTAGCTCCATTGTTACAGTACACATCTATAGATAGATGTGCACAGTTCATGAGAGCTAAAAAAAAATTATTTTATTGAATTTCTCTCTCCTCTTCCATTAAAATTTTTTTTTCTCTTTCTTTCTTTTTTTTTTCTCTCTCTCTCTCTCTCTCCGGCTTTTCTTCTTTCTTCCTCTTTCCTTCTCTTTTTTTTTTTTTTTTCTCTCCCTTATCTACTCTCTGCTTCGCCGATCTATTCTGGATCTTCATCATCACCGATCTTCATCGTCATCGCCCATGTTGCCGTCCCACGCCGCCGACCCATCTCGCCCAGTCCTCCATCTCACCGCTCACCCAACGGCGACAAGCCTAGTCCTCCATCTCACCGCCGATCCAAGCTCCATTGCCGACCTAAGCTTCATCGTCGATCCAAGCTCCACCGGCACCGCCTTCATCGAACTCAAGAGCGCCGCGGATTTCATGGTTGGATTTCGTGGCTGTGGTTGGATTTCGTGGGTTTCTCTGGGTTTCGTGAAAAGAAGGGATTTTAGTTTGGATTTGTGTTTGATTTCAAAGTGGGTTTGAGTTTGTGATTTGATTTTGGTGGTTGGTGGCGGTGGGTTGGGTTGGGTTTTGCAGTGGGTTTCAGTTTGTTTCACAATGGGTTTCGGTGGATTTCAGTGTGTTTTGCAGTGGGTTTTGATGGGTAGTGGAGTGGGTTGGGTTTCTGATGGTGGTGGTGGCTTGGGAATTATGTTGATGGTCGTGATTTGTGTGGTAGTTTTTGGCTAATTTGGATTTTTGGCAGTGGTTGTAGGTGGTTGTTCTTAACTTGCTAGTTGTTGTTGGGCGGTTGTGGGCGGTTGTTTTTGGTTGGCAATGGTTGTGGGCAGTTGTTCTTGGTTGGCCGTGTTAGTGGATCGGTTTGTGGTGTTTTTATTGTAGTGAGATAGATTATTTTATTGTAGTAGATATATTATTTTATTGTGATGTTTATATTATTTTATTGTGTTGAAAGCTAAAATAGATCCACTGTTGCAGTATGTGTGTAGGTAAAATAGATAAAGTAACTTTTGGTGGAGCTAAATCGCTAAATTTTTAGCTCCACTACTGTGGATGCTCTAATGTTTTAGGCCGTTATGTGTAAAATCTTGCAAAATAGAAAAAGTTGCTCATTTTACACATTTTGAGCCAAAAAAACCCATATCAGTGGATGTAAAAATGTGCATTTATACACAATTGCTACAATAACCGTGCATATATACACGGTTACTGTAGCTCTTCTATTTATTATTTTATATTTTTTCTCTCTTATTTGATTATCTCTCCTCTCTCATTCGATCTCTCTCTTCCTCTGCCCTCTTAATCCTTTTATCTTCTCTTAAATCCAACAACAAATCATAAAATTCTTCAAACTTGATCTAAATCAAGATCCCAAATTCATCAAACCCTCTATTAAAAAAAAAATCATCAAACCCATATAAATAATCAAACCGAAATTGCTGAAGAACAAGAAGAAAATGCAGAAATAGTAGAAGAACAAGCGTCACTAATGGCAGCTTCAGTGTTCCTTAGTAGCAACTCAAAGCCTCTGAGTACTTCATCGCAACCTCTTCAATGTACCCAAACCAAAACATTAAATTTATGTTCTTTTTAAACTTACCCACCATCTTCTCAAAAAAAAAGCTTACCCACCAAGAGTTTTCTCTCTTTAGCTTCTTGTTTCAGCATTAGCAGAAGAAGAAAAAATGGAGAAGAAGAAAGAAGGAGAAGGAAAAGAAAAAAAGAAGAAAGAGAAAAAGAAAAAAGAAAGAGATAGAAATCAGATATAGTTGGCGTGTGTGTTAAAGTTGGTGGGGCCATGGGTAGCTGTGAAATAAATAAATAAAATGTGAAAAAAATATTATTAAATTAAAGAAGGTGTAGAATAGACAAACTGATGTGGGTGTTTTGTAAAAATGAGTGTGTAAAATAAAAAAAGTAGGTTTCTTTGTGCAAAATAGAAGGAAAATTTGCATCCACTGATGTGGATGCTCTTACTATGCTAAATTACAAGTTAAATCTTGGTTCATTTTCTTGCCAAACGCGATCAAATTTGTTCATGAGTTATTTTATTAACTTATTATTTCTTTATATCTAGTAAGTGCCATGACTAATAATTTTTGTTTACCTCATCACTAATGCTCAGAGAGAGAGTGACCAATAGTTGTTGGTCCGGCTAAGTGGATTGGAGGCTAGAGCGAACAATGTCACAATGAGGCAATTGACTTTTGGTGATCGAGAATCACCAAGCAAGAGGCTTGGCGAATCAGAGATGGTCGTCGGGGCCTAATCTCAAGGCATGAGGACAACGTCAAGTCTAGCACTTTGATGGTATGGCGAGGTAGCATGATCGGGACTGGTATACACAGTTACTGCAAGATAGGTTTGGAATTTTAAATTTACGTATATTGGAAATTAGGGATTTGTTAGAGGGAAAATAGGTTTTGTATTTGGAGGGGCCACATATCAAGGAATGTGCCAGATGGGTAATGTCCTTTTTGGGGTTTTTGTGCCAATTTACTTCTTCTTTTTTTTGGGTTTTTAAAAGAGTATATAAACTTGTGTTGCAAAATGTAAAGAAAATATGGCATTTCAAGCCCAAAAACTAAGCATCTGGAATTGTAAGAGCATTCTCATCAGGTGTGCCAAATGCCAAATATTTGGCATTTGGCGCACCAAACACTACTATTCAAGCTTCATCTGGTGTTCTAAATGTTCTAAAATTATGAAACATGCTACAGTACCGTCTCAAATATGAGACGGTACGGACACAAATGCCAAACTGAAATATTAATTTTTTATTCAACCTTTTCTCTCTCCTCTCAATATTTAATTCAACGTTTTCTCTCTCTTCTCACTGATTTGTCTCTCTCCAACCCATGTTCTCTCTCTTTCTTCTTCAGATCACCCTCCCTCACCCTCAAAGCAACGGTACGGCAGCCTCACCGATCAAGCCGCCGATCACCGATCAAGCCGCCCTCACCGATCAAGCCGCCGCCATCGCTTCTCGTTTGAAGACTCCATCGCTGCCGATCTGAAGACGCCATCGTCGCCGGTCTGAAGCCGCCATTGCCACCTCAGTCTGAAGCTGCCATGCCGCCTCGATCTGAACCCATCTCAACCACAGCTTGAAACTGCAGCACCGCTCGTCTGATGCGCATCTCAGCCACAGCGCGAAGCCGATCTAAAGCCACCACCGCTGACAAAGAAAGCCACCATTGCCAAATCTCTCTACCTTTCTTACCTATTTGTTTTTGTTTTTAATCTGATTTGTGGTGGTTGTGGCTATGGATTTGTTGTGGGTATTTGATTGGAATTTATTTGGTTTGTTTTGAGTTGTGTTTTGGGTCGTGGAGGATGCGGTGGTTGTTGGTTGGTGGCTACTGGTTGTGGCGGTGGTTGTTGGTTGTTGGGTGGTGGCCACATCCACTGTTTGTGTTTGGTATATTGGCAGAGTCTTGTGTTACAAATATATTATTTTAATGTGTTGTATATATTATTTTAATGTATTGTATATATTATTTTAATGTTTAGAATGAAATAATAGAACATCTGATAAATGGTGAATTGTAAAATGATGTGGTAAAATAATAAAGTAGGTTTTTGGTGTGTAAAAATGGCATTTTTTATAAGAGAACTGATGAGAATGCTCTAAAAGCCAACAATTGCAATTTTTTTTGCAATTGTGCTACAGTGCAATTCTACATAAACCCAACAATTGCAAAAGAAAATATTAATATTTTATCTTTGTCTCTCTCATCTCTGTCTCTCATCTCTCATCTCTGTCTCTCCATTGTTGAAGCTTCACTAGACCGCAACCCATAGCACAGCCAACCCAGCACCACAGATCAGACACCAAACCACCACTGTAGCCAGACACCGAACCACCATCGCTACCTAGCAACCCAAGCAAAAAAACCCAGCACCACAACCACGACCCATGGTCCATGGCCACACCGACAGTGACACCCACAACCCACGGCCAAACCAACGGCGACGCCATTAAGCACGGCCAAACCCACAAATCTGACCCCCATAACCAACAAAAACCCACCGCCGGATCACAACCAACAAAAACCCACCAGATCATAACCAACAAAAACTTATATCACGAATTCACGATCCACAACCCACAATCCACAACCGGAGCACAGACCGGAGCACAATCAAACCTAGATAAGTAACAGAGAAGTGAGAAAGGAGAGAGAGAGGAAGTGAGCACAGACCGGAGCACAATCAAACCAAAAAAATGTTTTTTATGTTTGCTTCTGGACTTAAAATATAATATTTTAATAAAATGGTAAAATAATAGAGTTTTGGGATGCTGGAGGTATTGTAAAATAGTATGGTATAAGTGATAAAGTGGCTTTTTGAGATGGTAAAATAGAGTAGAATTGCAATTCCCAGTGCAGATGCTCTAATGCTATATTGGTAAATAGAGTCTTCTCCCTCATGGAAAATAGAGTTGTTGATTGCAAACCAAACATTGTCTCTCTAAAATGAGTTTTATAAGCAATAGTTTTTATTGGGTAGATAGGGGTTTTAATGGGGCAGCTCATGTTCTTGCTTTTGGATGTTTCTTCAGGATTTTTCCCTAGATTATTTCCCATGGGGTATACTAACTATTAAGGGCTCTAAAGGGAAGATTTTTTTTTTTTTTTAAGAGAGTTTCAACTTATAGCGTGTACTCTTGATGATAGGTTTTTATCATTAAATCAAGACATCAATCAATTTTTTATGTAGGCGGGGATTGAATTCCAAATCTCTTATTCAACTATTATAATTGTATGATTTTTTCATTCTTACAAGTCTTCTATTGTTCCTAAAGAATTAAGTCTTCTATTGTTAAATGCATCTTTGAATGAATAAAGGTCATTGATGTTACTCTATGAGCCTTACGCAAAATTGTAATTGTCATATAAATTAGTAATGATTGAGTCCCAAATCTGTCATGAGGCAACTTATCTTGAATTAGAAGGAACTTCCACCTCACTTGCCATTTTGGTAAAAGATTAATAAAGAACGTCAATTCAACTTTGCCATCACGTCTCTACTGGATTTGGGAAGACAACTCGATCCTTTTAACTGCAGCAAGTAATAAATGATAACCCAAAGTGTAAACCAAAAAACCAATCGAAGATATGTATTTGCTAAAACAATAGGAGATATATCATTGCATGGGCATTTCACATATATATGCATAAAGGGGAACAATGAAAGAACTCAAGGCCATACGGCCCATACCTATATCAATGTAGAAGCGCAAACACACACATGTTCCTAGATCTAGAAGCAAACTCACCTTGCAGAGTTCTGACTGAAAGCTATAGCTGAAATGGAAATGACAAGAGAATAGATGGATCGAACAGATAGGATGTTTGTCCCACGTGGGGTGGGATTCGAACGTGGCCTCGACTGCGGCGGTTGGAGGTTGATGATACTGTCACCGCATCTATGTTTGCTTCACGCAAGCTGCTCCCTATAGCTTGATATCTCTCTTACTCTCATAGTCCTCACTTGCGTGGCTTTAAAGTTTGAACCAAATTTCACCTCCAACACTAAAATTGAATTTAACAATAAGTTTAGTGTATAATATGTTTTCATAACCGCTGGTGTCACTCTCATAATAAACTATTTCAATTGTTTTCATTAAAAAAATTGTAAAATTAAGAAAAGAGTAATACTACAGTTACAAATTATTTTACAACATTTTTACAAACTATTGATGTGACAAATTTTTATTAGTTCTAATATGTGTCAACCACTAACATCACATTAATTATGCTTACCAATAATTATTTGAAATTTACTAAAACCACATCAGCAGTTTATAAAAATATTATAAATTAGTTTATGTTAGTAGTATTACTCTTAATCTCTCATATTAAATTCAGACATATAATTGTATTGAATTTCATTAATAAAAAAAAATATATATATATATATATATATATATATATATATATATAACACACTGCTTATGCTTTAGTGAACAAAATACAAGAATTTATTTAACTTTAGCTTTAGAAAAACACCTAATATATTGTATATAATATAAGTTTTACCCCCAGCTTAAAATGGAACAACTAGTCGATTTCAGATGACCCACCACCAAAGCTTCCATATTGTCATATTTAAAATAAGAAGAAGAAGAATAAATAACAAACCAACCCCCTTGTGTCCCTAAATACCCATCTCTCTCTCTCTGTACCCCACAAATTAACACAAACATAAGCTGATTTCTGTGAAAAGAAGAAAGGGTGTGTGGGAGGGTAGTAATGAGTGCAAGTAACGGAGGTGGGCCTTGTGGAGCTTGCAAGTTCCTAAGGCGAAAGTGCGTAAACGGTTGTGTATTTGCTCCCTATTTTGACTCAGACCAAGGGACGGCTCACTTTGCTGCGGTGCACAAGGTGTTTGGTGCTAGCAATGCTTCCAAGCTTCTCTTGCGCATTCCGGCACATAAGCGACTCGATGCGGTGGTCACGCTTTGCTATGAGGCTCTGTCTAGGGTTAGAGACCCTGTCTATGGCTGTGTTGGTCACATCTTTACCCTCCAACAACAGGTCAGCTTTGCTTGCTTGCTTGCTTTCATTTGCCTTATTCTTCATAGCTCCTAGTCACTGATTGTTAAGCAAACGTACCCAGTATGTGTTCCTTTGCGTGTGTGCATTGAGTAATTGAAGAAGGGATAGCTTGTTAAAGGAAATATGAACTAAATCCAAAATCCGGTAAAAAAAAGGCTATTTCAGTTTTGAAAATTTTAGTGTCTACGTTTTTTAGGCCTCTCTTCTTTGTTTATTTATTTTTTTTAAATATATATAATTGCACTAGGCATTTTTTTTTAATCACAATTTTGAAGTAATCCAACTTATCTAACCAAAGTCTTAATTTAAGCATTATGGTTGGCAGTTGGCTTGGCATACCTCTTAATTTGGGTTGTTTTTGGGGTTAAATTTTTCACTCCTTTCTTTTTCATTTCTTAGAGGTCGGGCCCTTAGCGTATCAAGCGTCTTTTATGTTAAACATTTAAAAAATAAAATTCAGTTGAATTTCTAAGTTTATGGTAAAATCATTAATCACCTCTTCTAAACCCGGTAAAAATCGAAGTTTACTGCACTGAGTACAACCTTCATTCCTAAAAAAATAGTGCAAGAAGCTGATTTGAGGTCAGGTCATGTTAATTAATATGCGCCTCGGCATGTAAAAATTAATAATATATAGCTTGTAGGTGGGAATGGTTAAGTTTTCTGGTATGTGCAGAGTAGTAGCTTCTTGGAAAGAAGTAACCCAAAGGACAATTTTCTTGCTGTAGAAGATTTTGATTGTCAGTTTTTTCTGCGTTTTTTTCTAAAACAAAAGTTAAAAATTGTATATTACATGGCAATAATGCTAAAGTGCTCCCGCGGTGTACTCTTCCTGTGCAATTTGACAACAACTTGCACCGCATATGTACTAAAACTATTTAGTCAATGCTTTCACACTTATAAGACTATCTATTTGGCACGTTTGTCAATCTGTCAGTCATTGGTTGCAATTTTAAATAATCAACATATGCTTGAGCCCATCTAGGGTTTTGTTTTCTCTATATGTGTAAAGCAAAAATACAGTCTTTTAATTTGTAAAGTTTCTTCCTTTTGAGGTCCAAGTAGCTAGTCGATCTTAGATTTTCAAAAAAAAAAAAAAAAAAATGGCATAAAATCCATGCTAACTTGTACTTATGAAGAGAAATAATATTCGGGTTTTTTCTTTGGGTAGCAAGCTAGCTGCTTTTAGTTTTCAAAGAAAATTTTTTGTGAAATTCATGCTAACTTGCGCTAGAGAGAGAGAGAGAGAGAGAAAGAGCCGCCATGAACTGGGTGGCTGACTATATGGGGTACTGTTGCTTGCCGGAGCTTCCAAGTAAACTTAGCAGCTCGAGAAATATACAAAAAATCATGTTTTAGTTTGACTTTCTCTATCAGTGTTTATATTTTAGAAGTCTTACATATAGAAATGACTTGTCCTCAAAAAAAAAAAAAAAAAACATATAGAAATGACTTTCTCTATCATGCTCTTTCCAAAAAAAAAATCATCTTCTTTTCTAACATAACAATTTTTTTTTCCCTCGCAGAAAAGACTGTCTTTGTACCATATGTAGGTAGGTTCGAATTTGATAAAATACTTGACTGTACCATTCTTCTTCTTCTTCTTTTCTTTTTGGGTAAAAGATTTTTTTTTTTTTTGGTAAAGATCTATCATAATCTTTTGTTTACAATCACAGTTATATGGCAAGCATTATTGGTGATGATTGAGGTTGCATTATCTTATGCGTGATATGATAACAACCTTTTTCTTGCACAGATAACTAATCATGATTTCAAGTTTTATCTATTGACTATTTTCGGTAGCTAGTTTGGTTCATGAATTAGAATATTTACTACTGTTACTAATGTTCATGTCATGGCCTATTGGGAAAGATAAGCACTATCAGCCTTCCTAGCTTTAATTAGGTAGAATTCCATTATCCTCTGATCACATTAAGTAGAGTTGACTGCTACTTTATGCACACAAGGCCTCTCTCTCTCATATAGAAAGAAATTAGAGAGGGAAAAAGCTTTCATATCTTCGGATAAGATTACATTATAAACGAAGAAGAAGTACTAATTAAAGGGTATACTTTTAAACTGATAAACATTCTTTGTATCTGCATTATTTGATGAAGATGGAACTATTATTATATTTTTACGCCAATGAACTTTGAGGTTTCACCTAGCTATGCTGTTTGTGATTTTGCCGATTAAATTTTCTCTTTGCTTATTATATCATCATGTCATGTCATGTCATATCACCTACAATTAAAATAAGAAGATGTTGCATACTATACTATTATACCTTCTTCTACTGTTTCTCTCCGTACATCCAAATTTACCTAACCACATCTAGAACTACGTACCAAGGAAAATTTACCTAAGCCTCATATAGAATTCCTTCTCACCCCATACGAGGCATAATTTTTGTCTAAAGTATCTGAATAAGAAACATAATATTGCTTACCAACAGAGATTACTATAGTAGCTACTAGCTAGCTAGTTTTGAAGAAAAAACTTCTTTCAATATATAATCTACAAAGTAAAAGCATAGACTTTTCCTATTCTGGGTTCAATAAAAAAGGGCATGTATCTGCCAAGTCATGTCATGAGAAAATCAGCCAAAGCATTAGTTATAGCAAGTGAAGCACCAAGAAATATGTCCTTGCCAATCAATCTGCAACAAATGTTATTCCTAGTCCCCATCATAGTCAAAACCATAGAAGTTATGTCATATTCAAAAAAACTTCTTTCAATATATAATCTACAAAGTAAAAGCATAGACTTTTCCTATTCTGGGTTCAATAAAAAAGGGCATGTATCTGCCAAGTCATGTCATGAGAAAATCAGCCAACGCATTAGTTATAGCAAGTGAAGCACCAAGAAATATGTCCTTGCCAATCAATCTGCAACAAATGTTATTCCTAGTCCCCATCATAGTCAAAACCATAGAAGTTATGTCATATAATCACATCACCTGAACATGGCTTAAACTACATACGCAAAATTTGACACTCATCCCACCGTGACACGATTACTATGATAAGCGTACCTAAACTGATTGTTCCCAAATTATATTAGTCATGACAAAATAACTTGTGAGAACTTATTTTATAACTTATTTCATGGTTGTAGGTAGTGAATTTGCAGGCTGAGCTAGCCTATGTTCAGGCCCATCTTTCAACGTTTCAGCGCCTTCCTCCACTTCCTCCACCTCAATCTCAGAGCCCCTCTCCTACAAATCATCACCATTGCACATCAGATTTAGCGACAAGTTCAGACTTGCAGCACAGCTTATCCATGCAGTTTGATCCTATACAACCCCAGCCAACATCAACTGAATTAACAAGTTATTTCGATCCATTGGGTGAAGAACTCGAAGGTGGGGATGTCCAAGCATTGGCTCGAGAATTGATCTCTAGGTACTTGCCCGGAGTAAGATTCCGGGCTTCAAGTCCTCACTAAATGTTTAGCTTCTTTTTATTGTATGTTCTAATGCATGGCAATTTAGTGCTTCTTCTTTTGGCGCTCTAATGTCTAATGGAATTGCACTATTCTACAAGTTTAAATGTATGAGAGTCATGCTACTAGGATAGATTTCAGCTACTACTACTTTTCTCAGCCTTGAGCAACTATCATTATCAATGTTATGACAAAAAATTGCAACCATCTAATTGTGTGTTAACGTTTGTCTGTATCCAAAACAACTTGGGCCACTTCCAATATTTATTTAAAGCTCAAGTGAGAGAGTAGTTAAGCAAGTTCCTCATTTCAGGGTCTGATTACAATTTTTTATTTTTATAATCCAATAAACTAATTATAGTGCTTAATTTGAACAATTGTAGTTCTTAAAACCTTGCACCTGTTAGTCTCTGTAGGAGGTTGCTAGACTGGTTGGACTATCTACTATAGGATTAGTTCGCATAACTTGCTTAGGGCCCATATTTGGGCTGTAGTTTTCAAAAAGGCCCAGTGAGGAAGGCTGTACTTTTTAACGCTCTATGTCCAGCCCTAAATAGGATAAGAACCTCTCCCTCTCACATAAATCTTCTAATTTTTTTGAGTTAGTTTTGAGACATGGTATTTATTTGATTTTGTGGGAGATTTCACACATAGGTTTTTTTTTAAAAGACTTTTGGGTTTTTTAAATACAACCAGTCTTACATTAGGTTTTAGATTTTAAATGGGACAGAATCCTTTACCATCCTACACCACTTGCTAGTTTTTTTTTTTTTTTTTTTTGAGAAACAAACACACACACACAAGGGAGAGGGAAAGGGATTCTAATACAAAGACACATCACAATTCCACTCAAAAGCCATAGTAACTTTAAGGGAGGGTGGGACAAGTTATACTACACACAACACACTCTTAAGCAATGTGGGACAATTACCCATTCTTTTTTTTGAGAAACAAACACACACACACACAAGGGAGAGGGAAAGGGGTTCTAACACAAAGTCACACCACAACTCCACTCAAATGCCATGGTAACTTTTAAGGGAGGGTGGGGCAAATTATACTACACATAACACACTCTCTTAAGCAATGTGGGACAATTACCCATTCTTTTTTTTGAGAAACAAACACACACACACACAAGGGAGAGGGAAAAGGGTTCTAACACAAAGGCACACCACAACTCCACTCAAAAGCCATGGTAACTTTTAAGGGAGGGTGAGTTTAAACTGCAAACCTTGCACGTTGATAGTTCTCGATTAGTTTGAGTTAATTAACAAAATGGAAATCCCCAAAATCCACTAAGCTCATGAATTAATCTTAACCAAATACAATAAGCGCACACGAAGTAAATTAAAAAGAACACTCAAATATGAATCAAATCCGTGTTAAACTTTAATTGGTTTGTAGATTATGAGAAAATCAATTATAATGCTTGATTTTTTTTTTCTAAATAAAATATTCAAATGATTTCAAAAGCCAATACTAGTAGTGCAACGTTACCAACCACTAATGTAGAGATCTCATTCATGTAAATGTCAACGTCATCACCGTAGCTTTCAAGTTTCTTGGTTGAAAAAATAGTGCTTTAAGTCGTGGCTTGAATATTCTCTTAAAAAATATGCCTTTTTTTTGTTTACCAAGCTTTCTCTTTTATAAGCCAATCGGCCATGCAAGACAAAATACATTCACAATTAATGGATTTAGGGTTGGAAGAAAGTTAAAAACAACAAAGATTGTAATTTTAGTAATCATATAAGGTAAGATCCTAACTCAACCTATAGAGTTGCTCAAACATCGTGTGAGGATTTGATGAATCAGTCTCAACATATAAACAGAGTAATTGACAATTTCACTTTAAAACAAATTGCAAATAATCAACTGCAATTGAAGGCTATAATTGATGTTGTCCAACATCTTGTCTTGCAAGCTATTGCTTTTAGAGGTCAAGATGAAAGGTCTAAATCAATCAATCTGGGGAAAATTTCTTACAACATTGGATTTGATGGTTTCATATAATGATAAGGATTTTGGAGAATAAACTAGACATAATAGTGTGCCAAATTCAGGGGAATAAAAAATATAAATAAAAACTAAATTAAAAAAAACTTTAAAAAGCTGATTAAGTAACTTTAATTTAATATCAACAAGAACAAGAGCCACTGTGCCCCATACTTTTTTTTTAAAGCTTCCTTTAATGATCTATTCGTCAATTTTAATCAAACTCATGACAACCATGTCTAAAATCAGTGTATTTAACTTCTCACACTAATAACCATTTAGCAAATCATAACGCCTAATTCGCCAATGCACAAAATATTTTAAAAATCTAAGCAATCAAAATATGTATTAATGATTTAAATAAATAAAATAAAATAAACAGTCCTTAAACAGATTTGAACACCTACGAAAACTCAAGACTTTGGTGAGAGAGATTGGCAGCAATGACGTTAATGCAGGCCGGGTCGGGTCGGCCAAGAAATTAAGGGGCTGGGAAGATCCGATGAATATATATAGTGTGTGTTTGGGTTCACTTAAAGCTGCGTTGCGTTTCTGTTCCTGTGTTTTTGTTCTTTTTTTTTCTTTTTTTTTTTTTGTTTTCACGCGTTTTGGAGTAATGCGGTTACTGTTCATTGAACAGTAACCGCAAATGTTGACTTTCCACAATGAACAGTGTATATGTGCACTATTCACGGACCCACAAATTACACTTTTCAGCAACTTTTTCATTAAAAATGGGTCCCACGGTACTATTCACACATTTAAAAATTATTTTGCTACAGTGTTTTCAGTTTTTAGTTTTCAATTTCAGCAAAATAAGTTCTATCCAAACAGAGCCATAAGAATAAGAGAGATGATCTTGGGTCAGGAGTACAGAAAGAAAAGACTATTGTTGTGTTGATTTTCCAACTTAACCCTTTTGATTCTACTGGGCCGTTTTAAAATTCGGACTTAATAAAAGGTGGATTTGGTTTTGGATTTAGGGCAATACAAATTCAGCCCGAATTTTTAAAGCCCTATTTCAACCTGACCCAAGGAATTTTGGAGTTTGGACATTACACGTTCACCTAGATTACTCGTATCGTTATTAACCCAAATTATAAGGGGTTGTTTGGTTTTTGTGTTTTCATCACCCATAACTCTGTTTCTATCACCTATAACTCAAAAATAGTGGGACCCACGGAAAGAAAGCTTGTTTGGATTTGTTTTCAAGTTTTGTTTCCATCACTCAATTCTCTGATTTTTGAGTGATGAGTTATAGAAACTGAAAACACATTTTAGGTATTTTCAAGTTATGAAACAGAATTATGATGGCAATCTTGTAAATACACACAGGACCCATCAACCGCAACTTTTGAATTCACTCTCCTCTTTTCCTTTCTTTTTTTTTTTTTCTTTCTTCTCCACTTTTCTTTCTTTTTGTCTCTCTTCTTTCTCTGTTATTCGCTGCAAGCATTTAGTTCTTTCTTTCTTTTTTTTCTTCCTTTTCGCCTTTCTCATCTCAGACCCATAAAAAAAAAAAAAAAAAAAAAAATCAAGAAACAAACTTTTCTTTCTCTGTTCTTCGCTACAAGCATCAGTTCTTTCTTTCTTTCTTTTTCCTTTCTTTTTTTTTCCCCTTTTCGCCTTTCTCATCTCAGACCCATAAAAAAAATCAAGAAACAAACTTTTCTTTCTCTGTTCTTTGCTACAAGCATCAGTTCTTTCTTTCTTTTTTTCTTTTTTTCTTTTTCACCTTTCTCATCTCAGGCCCATAAAAAAAAAAAAAAAAAAAAAAAAAAAAAAAAAAAAAAAAAAATCAAGAAACAAACTTTTCTTTCTCTGTTCTTCGCTGCAAGCATCAATTCTTTCTTTCTTTTCTTTTCTTTCTTTTCTTCCTTTTCGCCTTTCTCATCTCAAACCCATTAAAAAAAAAAAAATCAAGAAACAAGTGAGGCTCTGACCAATTGTTCAGGTATGGGTCCCACAAAAAGTAAAAAAATTGAGTGATCAGAAGCTAAAAATATGTGCCAAACGGGTGGAGTATAGAAAATTAGGGTATTTTAAGTGATGAGTGATGAAAATTGAGTGAGGAATAATGAGTGATTGTTTTCAAAAAACCAAACAACCCCTGAGTATCTCTCAAACATGTCAAGTGATAGCATAATTTATCCATTGCTTCATCCAATTCATGGGTTGTCTTATTCTTTCTTCTTCTACTTCTTCTTTTTTTTCTTCTTTTTTGTGTGTGTGTGTGTGAATTCATGGGTTGTTAATTGTTATAGTATTTAAATGATAAGTTTAATAATTCTACATTTCAAATTCTTCAATTTAAAAAATTTAATCCAAACAAGGTGTTAAAAAAAATCAAATCTTTTATATAATTTAATACATTAATGACTATTTTCATATATTTATAAAAAGAAAATTAAAACTTTTAATTCTAAAAATATTAAAACAATCAAGTATCAGAATAAATATTGTACGGGGTATGATCCCAGGCCCATCAGGCCTTGGCCCAAACATTCTCTAGGATCAAAACTAGGCCCAAGCCTCATAGTAAGCCCGTTTCGTTTTGAATGCATGATAGACAAGCCCATACCGGTCAATTATGACTTGATTGGGGATGTGTTTGCTCGGAATAGCCCATACCCTCGACAGTTCAGTATTACCTTGGGGAGTATCACTGCCGAGCAATATTTCGAAGGCAGGAATGAGTTCCAATGCCATTACCACTATTTCCAATTAAGCATATTCTTTGTCAGGAATAATCAAATTGGACCCCACCCACACGAGTGAGACCAAAAACTAATCATGGGCACCCCACCAACCTCAAGCTATAAATAGAAGAAGAGAGTAAAGAGAAGGGGTTGTTGATTGGGGGGGGGGGGGGGGGGGTAAGAAATAGAGAGTGAGAAAAAGGGAGAGCGTACTATCTAAAGGGAGGAACTTAAAAACAGGAGAAGGGAAGTTCGTGAGAGTTGAGAGATGTAATTAGGATACTTGGTAAAGAACTACCCTTAGTAGAAAATTCTAAACCCACCATACAAATAAGTTGTGAGCCCAATTCTAAGCCCAGTCCATTAAGTAGAAGTTGGGTACGCACAAATATCATATTTTAGATGGTTTTTATTTCTTTTGGCAATGTTGAACTTCAATTATTGAACAATGAATTTCATTAATGAATTTGTCTCAAGAACTATTTTTGATAGAAAGAGAAAAGAAGAGTCAAATTTTTACATTCTTAAACTATCACAAATATAGTAAAACATATTAATAAAATATTGAACACTGAGAAAAGAGTGTAACATTTTTAAAAAAAATTATTTATTAAATTTTTGGATCTTAATTAAAAATTTTACATCCTAAAACAAATAAAAAATGTCTTCTTCTTCTTCTTGTTTTTTCCTTAAGTGAGACCAAATTTGTTTTTTTGGGGTGCAATTCTATAAGACAAAAAGATATAATATATTCTATTTTAGGAGGCCTTAGGTTGAGCCGCCCTGTTAGATTTCAATATGTAACCAAGAGCAAATTACAAATTACTCTGTGTTGGTTCATGGACCACTAATAGAATTTTAATTTCAAGTGAGTACAACCTGAGTGTAAATTGGCACTCCAGTATAGAACGAAAAGTTCACTTTCATTTATAACCCATACAGCCATAGTCATGCTGTCATACATGGTAACATGGACTATATTGAGAAGAAGAAAAACGCTACACAGATCGTATGCTTCCAAGTAGAAGGCTGGGTTTGGCTTGCGATTAAAAGGAAAAAAAATGGTTTGTTTTTTCTGTGGGTCTCATGCACTGTTCACAGGACCTACAAATACAGATTTCAGCAAATTTTTCTTTAAAATTGGATCCAACAGCACTATCCACACATTTAAAAATTATTTTGCTACAGTATTTTCTGTTTTCAACAATAAGATGTATCCAAACATACCCGTAGTGTCAAAACAAAATTTATTTGCAACAGAACTGGAATTAGTTGTCAGAGCTAAAAAAAAAAAAAAAAAAAAAAAAAAAAAAAACGTGCTTACAAATGCTATGGTGGAATTTGTCAGTCGCTTCTCTAACATTGAACAAACATTAAACAGATAAGAATCAGGAATCAGGCTTTCTCAAGCAGCTGATCAGCCTTTGAATGAAAACTAAGATGGTCCTATCATGAAAAATAAATGAAAAACAGATATGAGATTCCCGTAAAAATTTGAAGAAAAATTTATGGCAGCAGTTTGTCAAAAAAGAGGAATACCTTAGACAGATAAGAATGAACTCGATTGCTTGTAAGCTTTGAGCCTTTGATTATAGTTGATGGAAATTCTACATCCAGCCTTGCCACTAATCTAAAGACCAAATTGCTTAACTTCATTTCTTAAATATACGATTATTCAATTATACTTCCAGAGTAATTCTGACCAAAACCAAGAGCCAATTAAATTAATATTGGCTTTTAAGGAGTATCTCATTAATAAATTAAAATCATCTTTGATAAAATTCTAATGATGTATCCATAATTTTAACAACTGTGTATAGTTACATCCTATCTTCGCATCATGAATAGCCTTGGCAGCGGAAAACGGCCTCCAAAGCCTGTAGCACAATTAGCTCCATCCTATACAACATTGACTTCACAACATGGGGCAGGCACAAGTTTTTCTAAACAGATCTAACCCCAAATTTTAGAACTGGGTCAGACATGCCTTATTTCTACATAAAGGGCTTGCTAGCCACATCCAGAAAGGTATCTCACACATTCGGAAAATTCATGTAAGATATTAGGCTGCTTCTCCTTGGTGAACTGCTCCCCTCCACCCCCACAGACAATCCCCAAAAAAACTCTGCACTTCTGCCAAACTAGATGTATGACTCATCCTTTCAGACGCACCTATTGCAGGCATGTTGCACATATCCATGTCATGTGGTGCCCAACACAAGTGCATACAGTTTCAAAGTGTCTGTGAAACCAAAACCAAGACTTTTTGAGGACCCGGCGAAGATAAGACAGAACTCAATACAGGAAGCAAACCCATCATTTAAGATGAAGTGTCACCTACACCTGCTAATATGGAGTTAATACATTTTTGGGTTTCTCGCCATCCCATGCAAATAGAACATTTCTGAACCAATGACTGCTATGTTGCCAAACAAGGCTTTGGCTCTATCAGATTATTTCTAGTTCCACAGTTGAATTACATCAACTCCAGAGCTAATAATTCATCCAAAAAATAAACTCCAGAACTAAAATATTTAAAGTTTAAACACAAATTTGGTTACCAAATATAGCAAATTCGGTTACCAAATATAGCGAATTCACAAGTTATAGGCATAGGACACAGTTCAAGTGCATTACATACATTCTGTGCAGAAAGACATAAAGGACTTGCCTTCCATCATCGACTAGAAACTTACTGGCAGAACATACACATTAAATAATGTTGCCCTTGGACTTGGTATCACATATCAATACACATAAACACCAAAAAGTCTTACAGTCAATTGAATAATGAATAGTTTAAAAAAAAGCAACAGACAAATGTTTTTCAGCATAAAACAGCAGCTGCATTTCATAGGGCATCAAACATGTTGAAATATTTATAAATTCCAAAACTTTGTATGAAGACTTGATAAATTAGTAATCCATTTTCTCTATATATGTTCGACCTCAATCATCACTATGTTCCAGTTGCCATATATTTTCATAATTTGCCAGTACATAAAGTCACAAAATCCTTATTCTAACACACGGGGGAAATGGAAGAACATAAATTCAAGAAACCTTATCAAATCATGATTAGGTACAAGACAAAAAATAAATTGACAAAGCATATTATATAAATTGACAAGACAGGAACACAATTACACAAGATTACATGGAATTGTATCAAAGAGACTGCAATGACATAAAATTCAAGCCTTAAAGGAGCATGTCATATATAATTTAGATAATTTTTGTATACTTGTCAAAAGAATATATGTACCTTCTGTTGAGAGAACTCTGAACCTACTCTAATGTCAAAAAGTATATCCTTTGGTTTTCGAAATGAACTGTACTTTTTATTTTATGGTGCTTGCAGCATCTTTTGTGAGATACAATGACCTTCAAATCAGAGATACCACAAACAAGTAATGCACAAGATGTACAAAACTGAACATTATTCCAGGAATAAACAATTTCAGATAAGGGATCTCCAAAAAATTGGGGTAAATTACATTTTACACCCTATATTTTAAGGGTGGTTTCAAATCAAAGCCCTATAATTTCAATAATTTCAGATACCATGGACTTTCAAAAGTGTATCAATTTAAGCCTTGGACTTTTCGGGTTTTATTTTTTGGTTCGATTGAGGGTTTAAAACTTTAAATGGATACGATTTTAAAAGTCCCAGGTTCAATTTGAACTAACAAAACCATAAGGTTTAGTTTGTAACAATCTTAAACTTCAGGGCTTAATTTGAAACTTTAGAAACAATAGGGTTTAATTTTAAACCATCACTAAAGTATAGAGTTTAAAATGTAATTTGCCCAAAATTTGTTGACAATAAGCTTCCAAGCTAGCATGTGGGTCTTTTAAGAACCCTGGCCATTGTAAGGGATTGATGGGACTGGGAGGTGGGACCTGAACAAGCCTAAGAAACAGTAAATTCAAAAATAAGTAGGATTTAAACTATTTCTTGATAAATACATAATGCATTGAATAAGTAGAATTTGAACTATGGACTTACCAGTCGATCTTAAGGTGGAACCACAATCCAAAATCCAAAATTCTGGCAAAGCTATGGCAGAAATTCCTTGAACTTGTTCAACAAAACTATTATGATGAACCTTCCAAAGGGTACAATTATATTGCAAGTCTCAAGGTCAGCATAAAACAAGTATCTTCTGAAAACACATAAACAAGAAACAGAAGGTCTCATGTGGACATAACAATAAAATCTCAGCAAAAGTTTTGTTCATATAATAAAACACAAAAATTTAAGGTCTCACAACATGAATCTCGATTCTTAAATATGCAAATAGACAAATGAATAATATAAAGCAAAAAAAGGAGGTGGAGTCAAGTTTCCTCTTTTAGCAACTAATCAGACAGTGCCCATCATGAATGATCTACAAATTAGATAGGAGATACATATCAATCAAGAGTGCAAATGAACCAATACAATCATATGCAATGGAAACATATGCTAGAAATACATTCTATTGCTCATTAAAATTCTCCCTGCTTCACAAAATGCAGTGCACAACTGTTCATGGTCCAAACAAGTTTTAAATTCAAAACCATTTGACACTGCAAGGATGAATTTTTTTCGACCACCCCACCTACAACTATGTATGGTATCTAAATTTTCTCTGAGATACACAATACCCAATTTACACTTCAGAATGTTGAGACAAGAAAAAAAAACATTCCATTTATGGTGTTTTGATGTTCCTCCTTTATTTACCACAGAGAGAGAGAATGTATGTTTCTACAAGTTCTTTAAAACTTAAAATTTCACATTGAATAACTTCCATACAAACTGGGCAAGCTTAAACCAAAATAAAACTTACAACTGTATTACCAATTATATGGGGTGGCATGGGGGGACACCCAAAAAATTTCAAGATCAAAGCAAAACAGGATGCCAAAAATTTTAATAACAAGTAGTTATCAACAATGATAACTTCGACCTACTCAAATTCTAAAATCTAGTAGTTATCAACACCACCTAAATTGAATATTTAACCTGTGCATGCACGTATCATGCAAAAAAATTTACTTTTTTTACAACAAGGGTGACATTAAGATTTAAAGATCTTAAGCAGCAACCCTGCTCCACACATGACTCTATTTCAAACTAGCCAAGATTCTAGGGCAGAAACTGCACCCCTATAGAAATAAGAAATTTCTTTTCCAACAAAAGAAATGATAAGACAAATATGGTAAAGTGATTGATGTCTAAAAGCTTCCCAACAATCAAAAGATTCAAAACAACCAGATAGTAAAAATTTTCAAGAGAGGAAGAGAAACTACCATTAGCGAGGGATCACTTCTTAACTTGGTAGTAAATGGGGGCTTGGTAGAACTCCATATCTTAATTTCTTATTAGCGAGCACAATGAACAAAACCATTAAACCCAAAGGCAATGATCACAGGCCAAAATTACCCACAGATTTTCAACTCACGATAAAGGACGACGGTAAAAAGCCATTCATATAAACTTTGACATCACTCCATAACCAAAAAACCAGCATCCACAACATTACAGAAAAGATTGTCAAAAGTGTGCAGCTAAGAAGCACGGATACCTCAAAGGCCCAAAATCCCTAGCATGTCGGAATCAGACACGAACATGCAGGGGGCATTCTTGTATGCATGTCATCGGTGCATCAAGAGGAAAAGGTAAAATATTTTATTTTAAAAACATTTCTTTCATTTTAGATATGTTTTAAATATTTTATTTTATTTTTTAATTAAAATTTAAAATAAACTATGCCTAAAAATAAATAATATATTCCTAAAGTTATATAGTAATTAATTAATTAATTGTTGTATTACCATTGTGTCACATCCTAATTTTTAATAATTACCATGTTGTCGTGTCCTTGCATCATCAAAAAATAGATAACGAATGAATACAAAGCTTTAATTATAAAACCACAACGTCCCCTTTGATTTATCGTTATCAAATTCTATCTGAAACACATGACCAAAATATGATAACAATGCAAGGAAATTTTATAAGGACCACTTTCTTCAAAACCATTTGACCCAAGGGCAACCTCCAGAATAAATGCACAAAATCACCTAGTAATGCCACAAGCTGTTTGTAAAGCATTAGAGCCAGGTAAAGTGGATAACCAATAAAATGATTGGAACTGAGCTTTCATAAAAGAGTGACAAACAATGATGAAGATACAAGGAAAAAAGCAAATTACATCCACATCATGACAAATAAGTTCCATATATCTCATTGTGCCACAAGAATAGAGGCAGCAAGATTAGACATATAATACATACAAGAACTTTTTTAAAAGAAAAAGAAAAAACAGATCAAAACAGTCACTAATGTGCATTATAAGGAGAACAAAGCTAAAAACCTGAAGGCTGAGAACATCATTAACAGATAATTGAAAAGAAAAAGTATGTGCAGATAAGCCTAATTGGGCTAATACTTTACAGAACCACTCCCAGCAAAGACACCTAAAAAGCATGTGAGCAGCTCCAGTCTTCTGTATACAATAATGTACAACCCACTTCCAACAGTAAGAAGGGATGAATGGCTACAATAAAAATCCATGACTATGTTAGAGTAGATTAACCAGGCTGTTGAGGACTCTAAACAATCTCCCCATGCCTGAATCCGCTATCCCCGCAATCTGCACTGGTGTCCAACCCACAAGGAGAATCATACCACTTAGGATTCTCCTGGTAGAAGCTATCAACCTGTATGCCGACAAGACCAACATCTGTGACTATAGTGTCATCATGTCTAATGGGCTTTGTTAGTTTAGTATCTTCGCAATCAAGAATGCTCTTCTCGTCAAAGTCACTGCATTTTAACCACTTATCAGTTTTACAAGGCTCACTCAACAGATCCTTCTGACTCCTACAGTCTTCCCTCATCTGGTCCCAAGGAACAACATCACCTAGAGTCCGCCCAAAACTGTCTTCATCATCCTCAATCAATTCTGTGTCCTTTCCATCCCCATATATTCGGTCATGGTGATGGTCACTCCAATGCGCCAAATCATTCTCCACAACTAACACATCATCCTCATGGTGAGGCTTGTCCGAAATCATATCCATCGCCTTCAAACCCTCTTCCCCTATATTTCTAACTTTATTCACAATATCAAACAATTCTCGAGACACCGAACCCAACAAATCCCTCGGTAGTTTCGCAATTTTCCCCTCTAAAAACCCAACCTCAGCTCTCAATTCCTGCACCTGCTGCAAAACCGAAAGCTGCAAATCCCCATCATCCTTCCCCAACAACCCGAACCCATCATTCTCCATTTCCTCACTCACCCCATACACCGCATCTTGGTCCATAAAAAACGAGCCTTTATGCCCCACAACCCGATGCATAATCCTCGCATTCCCATCCAACGGCCCCGGCTCATGCCCCGTATGCACAGCATACAACTTAAACACCGCCATCCCCTCTTCCTGATACACAAAAGTCTTCTCCTTCTCATTATAATTCGCAATAGGCACAATTGCCCTAATCCGAAACCCACACCCACACCTCTTCGACGCATAAGGCTCCCTCTTCAAAATCTTCGACTTCTTAGCCGCAGGCTCCCCCGCCCTATGACACGCATAATCCTTAACCTCAGCCATAAATGGCTTATACCTAATATACTTCTGCCTAATACAAAGCACAACCTTATACTTAGCAGCCAACTGCTGCAACTTACTCGGCACTTCCTTAGCCGGAACATCAAAAGACTCAGTATACTCAAACCTCCGCCGCTTAGTTCTCGCGGCAGAAGACCCCGACGTGGCCGCACTACACACGGGACACGCGGCGACACAAACCCTAATGTAACTCTCTGGAATGCCATAAAACTTAGCACCTACAGTCCAAACTTGCTTAATTCTGTCAACAGTGTCTTTTAAACCTAAATGCTTGATATCAGTATCGGAATGGAAAGTCATGACAATGTCCTGCCATTGATTTACATGAGAAACACATTGCTGAGAATTGTTTTTGAAGCAAAGGAATTCGTTACCGGTGTTCGGGTCCACGTGCGCGGCGAGCTTGTCTTGGATTCGCTTCCACGCGGTGAGGTACGCGGTGTCCTCGTTGCGGTCTTTCCAGACGGCGCGCCACGACTTCAGGACGGCGCGTGGAGTGGCGGCGCGGATCTCCGCCGGCGTGGCCAGGCGGTGCTCGAGGAGGCAGCGGATCATGAGGGCGTGGGATTCCGGGTTGAAGGTGTAGAATTGGGAGGAGATGTGGGGCTCCGGGCTGATGACGTGGAACTTGGGTTGCGCTGTCGGGTCGGGTTGGCTGTTCGGGTCGGGATGGGTTTTGGGCGAGTCGGAGGAGGAGGAAGAGGACGGGGAGGAACGGAAGAGGACGATTTCTGGGAGGGAAAAGGAAGACGGGTCGTCGTCTTGGGATTCGGGGTGAATGGACGGTTGTGATTGGGGGATCTGGGAAGATGGAGGGTCCAGATCATGAGGGCTGAGGTGAGAGAAGAGGTGGTGGTGGTGGTGGTGGTGCTCGGTTTTGTGGGGATTCATGGGAGGAAAGGAAAGGAAAGGATTGGAGGGAAAGTGGTGAGTGAAATGAAATAAGGTTTGTTTTTCTGAGGTGAGAGTGTTGTGTTGTGTAACTTGTATTGTTGGTTCAGTTTGTCTCTGACATTTTTTTCAAGGGTTTCTCTCTCTGCTTCCTATGTCTTTGTCTCGCGAAAAGTCCTTCTTTAATTTTTATTTATTTAGTTTTTGGGTCGTCTTCTTTATTGGTTCCTTGTCGTTTTCTATAATTTTTAATGTGAATTTTAAAAAGGAAAATGCGTTTTGAGAATCGATTTCATTTCCTGTTTTAGTCAGAATAAAGAAATAAAGGAACAAATAACAGGTGGAGTATCGGTTTCTTGTCGTGATTTGTGATAGAGAAACAAATAACAAAAATAAAAAAAGACTCAAGACATGCATGGATTAAAGGTTAAGTATTTTTAAATTTTAAATTAAAAATTTTCTCCCATAAAATAAAAATTTTATTTTTGTTTTCATTGAATATGAGTTGACCTTTGTTATGAATGAAAATAATAGTACTATCTCGCAATTTTAAACTAATAATAATCATAATAGTATTTTCATGCTGAGTAATTATTTATGTTTTCTGTATTTGGAAATTGGTTTTAGAAATGTTCGGTAATCGTTTTTTGTTTTGGGAAATTTGTTTTATGAAGAATTTTATGTGCACTAACGAACTGACAATTGTATATCAATTTCTTTTTCATACTAGAAGCGTATGAATGATGTGTTATCTTTCCCTTAAGGCTCCATTTAGGAGTTCATAAAGAAAGAGAATGGAATAGAATGGAATGATCATATGGGAATGGAATGGAATGTAATGTATTTAAGTAAAGGAAATAAATAGAAAAGAATGGAATGGAATTAACCAACCTTGATTGGATGTTTTAAAATAAAGGAATAAAAATGAATGAAATGTAAGTAATCTTATTTGAGAACAACATGGAGGGAATGGAATGGAATCATTTTATGACAATATTACTATTAAACCTCTATTTTAAAATAAAGAATTGAATATACAGGGTTATTTTAAGAGTTTTAGTAAAAAAAATCATTAAAACTTCGCTTGGGAGTTCATAAGGGAAGGGAAGGGAATGGAATGAAATAATAATAAGGGAATGAAAAGGAATGGAACGTATTTAAGTAAGGGAAAGGAATGAAAAAGAATAGAATGGAATGGAATTAAGTAACCTTAATTGGATATTTTAAAATAAAAGAATGGAAAGGAATGAAAATGAATGGAATGTAAGTAATATTGTTTGGGAGCAACATGGAAGAAATGGAATAGAATCATTTTATGACAATATTACTATTAAACCCCTATTTTAAAATAAAGAGTTGAATATACAGGAGTATTTTGGGAGTTTTAGTAAAAAAATCATTAAATCTAATTTCATTCCCTCAAATTCCTCCCAATTTCGGGGGGAATGAAAATTTGAGGTTTTAAGGGAATAAAGAAGAATGAGTGTTCCCTCCTACCCATCTATTCCCTCCTACTTTTTCTTTTTCTTTTTGAAAAATCATTCCCTCATACTTAAACTCCCAAATAGGGGAATGAACTTTTCATTCCCTCCATTAAAACTCTCAAATAAATGAAGGGAAGAATATTCTAAAATGATTCTTTTCATTCCATTCCATTCCCTCCTCTCAAGCGAAGCCTAAATCTAATTCTATTCCCTCTCATTCCTCCCAAATTCGAGGGGATTGAAAATTTGAGATTTTAAGGGAATAGAGAGGAATGAGTATTCCCTCTTACCTATTTCATTCTCTCCTACTTAAACTCTCAAACAAAGGAATGAGCTTTTCATTTCCTCCATTAAAACTCTCAAACAAGTGAAGGGAAGAATATTCTAAAATAATTCTTTTCATTCTTTTCCATTCATTTTCATTCCCTTAGGCTCCGTTTGGGAGTTCATAAGGGAAGAAAATGGAATGAAATTGAATGATCATAAGGGAATGGAAAGAAATGGAATGGAATGAAATGTATTTAAGTAAGGGAAAGGAATGGAAAAGAATGAAATAGAATTAACCAACCTTGATTGGATGTTTTAAAATAAATGAATGAAAATGAATGGAATGTAAGTAATCTTGTTTGAGAGCAACATGGATGGAATGGAATAGAACCATTTTATGACAATATTACTATTAGACCCCTATTTTAAAATAAAGAATTGAATATACAGGGGTATTTTGGGAGTTTTAGTAAAAAAATCATTAAATCTAATTCTATTCCTTCTTATTCCTCCCAATTTCGGGGGGAATGAAAATTTGAGGTTTTAAGGGAATAGAGAGGAATGAGTGTTTCCTCTTATCCATTCTATTCTCTCCTACTTAAACTCTCAAACAAGGGAATAAACTTTCCATTCCCTCCATTAAAACTCCCAAACAAGGGAAGGAAAGAATATTTTAAAATGATTCTTTTCATTCCTTTCTATTCCATTCTATTCCCTCCTCCCAAACGAAGCCTAAATGTATATGATTTGAACTTTGTTATGATTGCAAATATTAGTCTAAATTAAAAAACAACAATAATAATAGTAGTAGTAATTATTATAATAGTATCACTGGTGCAACTAGACTTTCATGCTCCAAAATTTTGGGTGATGTTTGGTAATTGTTTTCTATTTTTTGTTTTTGGAAATTGCTTTTAGAATTTTTTGGTAATCGTTTATTATTTTTTGATTTGGAACTTTGTTTTAATTTTTAAGGGAGAATCTAAGCAAAGTTATTAATTTCGTTCCGTTCTAACTTAAATGATTGGAAAATACCGCTTCGACATGCAAACCAGAATGGAATAACTTGGAATTTTTTGTCCTTGTATATGAGTTGACCTTTCCTATTATTGGAAATAATAGCACCTCTAAATTTAAACAAATAATAATTATAATAATATTTTTTTTATCAGAATAATTATAATAATATATCTAGTGTAACTAACTTTCCATATTCCAATAATATATCTAGTGTAACTAACTTTCCACATTCCAAAAGTGAGGTAATGTGTTAAATAATAGGTTAATTCCACATTGGAAAATGAGTGTGAATTAAAGAGGTTTAAAACTTGTGCTGTGTATCCAAGAGTTAGGCCCTCTTGTATATACACCATTGTTAGTTTTTTTTAAGACTTTCTTCCCTCTCCCTGTATGTGTGCGTGTTAAAATACTTAATATTCTAAAAAACAAAAAAAGTGAGGTAATGTTTGGTGACCGTTTTATGATTTTGGATTATTGATTTAGACTAAAGTATAATTTTGGTCTTCAATTTTGGGATTTTTTTTTTTCCTATGACTAATCTAACTTGACTATTAAGAGCGAGATTATTGGTCATATTACTAAGCATGCATTTGGCAGTCAATGATCATATTACTAATGGAGATGAGCAGCAAAACCAATATGAAAACAAAATCAAACATAAATGAAAAAATCTCAAATTTTGAGGGCAAAAAGTGTACTTTAGTCTTGTTTTTAGAGTGTTCGACAACTATTTTTTGTTTTTTTAAATTTGTATCTAGGTGAGATTCAAAGTATGCACATAACAAACCAACGATTGTATATAATTTTTTCTTTTTATAACTATCCTCTAACCATAAGAAAGGTCTCAAAATAGTGGACCAATAAAAATCCAACACAAGTAAATATGTTTTTTTGATACAAAACACAAGTAAATATTAAATTGTCTCACAATATATATACACAAATGTATAACGATCAACTGGTAAAGTCTCTGATGGTTGTATAAGAGATCTGGGGTTCAATCCCGCCTACACCAAAAACTGATTGGTGTCTTGGTCTAATGATAAAGAGCTATCATCAGGAGCGGACGCCATAGGTTGAAACTCTCTCTCAAAAAAAAAAAAAAAAAAAAATTTTCCATAACGGCATGAGCCTTCATTTTTGTAAGTCACTCTCTCACATGATAAATTGTCAACATTAGTTACACAAACTACCAAACTGCCACACACCAAACCATTCCTCTCTTTGTGTTTTAACACCAAATCAAAATTGAAAATTATATTTAAACTTCCATTCATCATGCATTGCCTTACCCAAGGTAAGATAAAACTGCTGTGACTTAAATAATGCTCCCAAGTGCAGGATTGTCATTAAGTAATAACTCGGTAAATCCGATGTCAAATCCACAGGGAAAAGGGAACTGATTAGCAAACCACGAGAGAATAAAACTAAAATAATAAAGTTTAATTGAAGAGATTTTTGATGGTTTAGTAAAGTTAATTTAAATTGAGAGAAAATAACAATATATTAAGGCGCTAAGGTTTAGGGATCCACACACAACACATCTATTGGTAGTCTTAACAATATTTATTTATAACTCAACTAAAATTCATACGAAAGATGATCTTAGTCGGATGATTTAACAATAAAAACTCAAGAATTAATTGTCTAAGGTAGTTTCATGAAATTGATTGATTTTAGGCAAAACAAAACTAGTGAATTAGTTCGCAAGGAATACTAAGCATTTAACGTGCCTGAAGTCTACGATAAATCAAATAATTATACAAAACTAAACACTTTTTTAGATGAGTAAATCAATCAAAAACATAATAACATAAGCATTAAAACCATAAAATAATTGTTAAGAACATAACACAAATAAAATTCTAAAAACTATAAAGAAACTTTAAGAAAACCTAAATTATGTTCTACGGCAGCTCTCTCTTGAATTTTTCCCTAAAGAGCCTTTAAATAGGTCAAAAAATCATAGTACAAGTTGAATTCTCGTTTGGAGAAAATCCCAAGTTTTTAGGCTTCACTTAACTGACATTTTCGGCCCATTTAACTTCAGAATTTAGACTTTTGGTAAACTACAAAGTTGTAGCCCTTTAAGTTAAATTTCCAGCCCAACTTGAATCATCTCAATTGGACATCTAAACCGAAAGTTATGCTCCAAATATTAACTGGTGCGCAGGCTGGAATCCTAATATGAATTGGACTTAGATTTGGTGCAAATTTCATTTGATTCCTTGCTCCAATTGGACTTGAATTTAATTGAGTTGGCCTTCTTTGACTTTATCATGGCCCTTGTAAAAGTAAAGTCTATTAGCTTTCTTCTTTGCACAAATCCACTTATTTAATTTTATTATCCTACAAAAGACAAATTCACGCATTAAAATTCAATTAAACATAAAATTGATTATTCAACATTATTCCAAAACCAACTATAAAATGCATGAATTAACTCAAAATAAGTATGATAATACTTTATAATAATGATATAAATATGCAAAATTAAGCTATTATCAAAAACTCTTTTAAAAAAAATTAATTTTCATGTGTTTTTGTTAAAATTTTTCTATAACCATTATTTTTGTTTCTCCATATGAAATTAATCATGGTGTGGTTAGTATTAATTTATCGAGATATGTTTTTAAATCCATCTTTGCTTGGATAGGTTGAGATTGTTGGGTGATTATGTTGTTAGGTGAAGTTGCAATAGTTGATAAATTATATTATATTGTTCTAAGTTGTAAATTTCATTTTATTGCTATTATATTATACTTTTATATTGAATAAAGTGTTTATTTTCTTTGTGTGTGTGTGTGAGTATATATATATATATATATATATATATATATATATATATAGAGAGAGAGAGAGAGAGAGAGAGAGAGATCTTAATATTTAGTATTTTGTTACAAGTTGGTACTTATCATACCGCTATGTGCTCCAAGTTTTTCTTTCCTTTTTTTTTTTTGAGAAAAAGAAAATAACAATTGTAAGGACTCAAAATGTGGCGATCCCAAATAATATGGGCTTCGCACGTAAAAAGGCCCCTGCAATAAAATTTATAGAGTGTGGGTTTGAAAGGCTAGGCCTTGATCACTAGACAGTGGTTAGTTGTTGCGTTCATACAAAAATAAGTCGTATTCGCTCGAGGAGTCATTCTCCTCGATACGGTCTGGGAGGCTCTGGTTTTTGGCCTTTTTTTTTTTTTCCAGCCTCTTTCCTGGATTGCTTACTTCTCCTTTTATACTAGTTTGTATCTCTTATCCAACGTCCACGTGTAGGTTCGACTTTTCAGGAATGATACTTGTCCCATCAGCCCATACCCAAATTGGTTGGGGGTGATTGTAAAAGCTGAAGAGCATGGTTTTGTCAGGTGCAGAGTATTCAATGGCAATAATGGCAGCTTTATCTTTGTCCTTGGTCTCCATACTGTTCAGCGGTCATTTCCCTATCAACATGGATATTTTGGGCTTCTTTCTCAAAACTATGCCTATACCGCTCTTGCCCTTTCTTTTAGGAGGACCTCGGGAATGCCGAGGATGGAATCATCCTCGGCTACGTTTCAATTATTACTTGGACTTCCATTATGTATCCTTGGTTATATCCCTCCTCGGCTCGGGCCTTGGGCCCCAATGTAAAAATGGGCCAGGGCCTCAAAATATTGGGCCCCACAATAGCCCCTCAAAATCCTGCTGTCGGACCTCTTGGTCGGAGAGGAGGGTTTTGATGATGCCAAGCCTTTATTACAGTTCGTTTAGCTTTGCCCTTCATTAATGTTGGCGTCTCTTCATCTGCTTAGGAAACGCGCCGGGTTAAGAGACATTCTTCTAGATTTACACACGATGCGCTCCCGCCGTTTCAGGGTACGAGGCACGTCCTTAATAAATTTCCTTTGCGAGGCCAATCAAATCTGACAGTTATAGATGACATCGGGGAGTTGAACAGACGCTATATCCTTTGTAGCTCTTCTTGGAAATTTGTACGCATTAAATGCTACTGAACTTACCTTCCATATAAGAAGCCAGATGAGAGGGTATTCCTTCGCATAGAGACCCTTTAACCTTTCTGAAGCCTTAAACCTCAAGTTGCGCTCAAAGTTTTCCTTATCAGCACAGTCAAATCTTATAGTGTGATATGTCTGAGGTGGAAACGGGGATGAAGAGACCACACCCTTTCCAAAAGCACCGTGTCCCTCCGAAGCTTAAGATGGCTCGGTCAAGGCAGGGTTGGCAGAGACTCAAGATATTTCTCATCCTCTTTCAGCCAAAATCCGAAGCAGGAACTAATCACATCAAGTTTTTGGTGCGATCGAGCTGGGGTTGCTCATTATCAGTACCACCCGCTCTCCTATGAGCATAGCTAATATGGCACCAGCGGGTTAGGAGTCAGGGTTGATGCAGGGACTAAGTCTCCCTGCTTCTTCCTCTCTTCCTTCACTGGTGCCTCCTTTCGCCTCCCCTTCTTCTTCTTTCCCATCACCAGATCCATCCTGGTGCTTTTCCTTCTTCCTCCTCTTCTCCTCTTCCACCAAGGAAGGTCTTCCTCTCAATATGGGTGCTATTGGGGCAGAATTTGGAAAGACTTCGGAGCAAAGCTTAAAAAGGCTTCTAGTCGTTTGTTTGTTTTGTTGTTTTTTTATTTATTGTTTTTGCAGTTCGTTTTCTGTATAGGCTTGTTTAAGCCCCTCATTGTACGTTGTACTGCTTCTTTACATCAATAAAAGTTGACATTGTCTTATTCTATGTATTCTTTCTTTCCTACAGTGGTTATGCCATAAATAGATGTACGATCATATAATTTTCTTTCATGTCCTGAACGATGCTTAGGGCAGAAACCCATATTAAGAAAAAGATATCATTCTGAACTTATTAAAACTATTCGGCACAATAATGCCGACATGAAAAAGCAATATCTAGGGCAGAAACCTTTATTAAGAAAGAGATATTATTCTGAGATTATTAAAACTACTCAGCACAATAATGCCGACATGAAAAAGCAATATCTAGGGCAAAAACCCTTATTAAGAAAGAAATATTATTCTGAACTTATTAGAACTACTCGGCACAATAATGCCGACATGAAAAAGCAATATCTAGGGCAAAAACCCTTATTAAGAAAGAGATATTATTCTGAGATTATTAAAACTACTCGACACAATAATGCCGACATGAAAAAGCAATATCTAGGGCAAAAACCCTTATTAAGAAAGAGATATTATTCTGAGCTTATTAAAACTACTCGGCACAATAATGCCGATATGAAAAAGCAATATCTAGGGTAAAAACCCTTATTAAGAAAGAGATATTATTCTGAGCTTATTAAAACTACTCGGCACAATAATGCCGACATGAAAAAGGGTTGCATACCCCCAAACTAACCGAGAGGGCAGCTGGATGCTCGGTGCTGTGCAAGAGGTAATCATCCGAGGATGTGTAACCCGAAAGGAACAGCCCATGCGAGTCGCCAAGTACCAGGGTGCTTCGCCACCTTCCAAACGACCCTCATAGTCCTAGTTCTTTCCAGCATCCAGTCTGAGGACCGAGGTGCGATCATACCGAACTTAAACGCTTGTTTTCACCAGTTCCCTTAAAACTGAGGATCTGAGGACAGGTCGGGACCTTCATTCCGTTGAGGACGTAATCCAATTTTTAGCAGATAATCATCCTATAGGACTGAGCAATCTAGAATTCTCTTTAAATGGTTGGTTTTTCCATAGGTTTGAGTCCGAGTACTATGCAAGACCTTGGTTCTGTCCAAAACTTAGAGTTTCAATCTCATGTACTTGGTTTCCCCATAGGTTTGAGCCCGAGGACTATGCAAGACCTTGGTTCTGTCCAAAACTGAGATTTTCATTCTTCTGTACTTGGTTTCCCCATAGGTTTGAGCCCGAGGACTATGCAAGACCTTGGTTCTGTCCAAAACTTAGAGTTTTAATCTCATGTACTTGGTTTCCCCATAGGTTTGAGCCCGAGGACTATGCAATACTTAGGTTCTGTCCAAAACTTAGAGTTTTAATCTCATGTACTTGGTTTCCCCATAGGTTTGAGCCCGAGGACTATGCGATACCTAGGTTCTGTCCAAAACTTGGATTTTCCATCTCATGTACTTGGTTTCCCCATAGGTTTGAGCCCGAGGACTATGCGATACCTAGGTTCTGTCCAAAACTTGGATTTTCCATCTCATGTACTTGGTTTCCCCATAGGTTTGAGCCCGAGGACTATGCAATACCTAGGTTCTGTCCAAAACTTGGATTTTCCATCTCATGTACTTGGTTTCCCCATAGGTTTGAGCCCGAGGACTATGCAAGACCTTGGTTTTGTCCAAAACTGAGATTTTCATTCTTTTGTACTTAGTTTCCCCATAGGTTTGAGTCCGAGAACTATGCAATACCTTGGTTCTGTCAAAAACTTAGAGTTTCGTGTAGTTGGGGGATATTAGCCCCCAGGCCAAGATGTGGGACATTGGTTTGGGAGGATTAACCCCTCGGCCAAGCCCCTAGTGAGAAACACAGCCCCAGTGGAACTTTAGGTTAGGGCGCTACAACGGGCTGTTGGGGGGACTTTCTCGACCCACCGCCTGTGCCAACACACAAGCTTTCCCACAGACGGCGCCAATTGTAAGGACTCAAAATGTGGCGATCCCAAATAATATGGGCTTCGCACATAAAAAGGCCCCCGCAATAAAATTTATAGAGTGTGGGTTTGAAAGGCTAGGCCTTGATCACTAGACGGTGGTTAGTTGTTGCGTTCATACAAAAATAAGTCGTATTCGCTCGAGGAGTCATTCTCCTCGATACGGTCTGGGAGGCTCTGGTTTTTGGCCTTTTTTTTTTTTCCAGCCTCTTTCCTAGATTGCTTACTTCTCCTTTTATACTAGTTTGTATCTCTTATCCAACGTCCACGTGTAGGTTCGACTTTTCAGGAATGATACTTGTCCCATCAGCCCATACCCAAAGTGGTTGGGGGTGGTTATAAAAGCTGAAAAGCATGGTTTTGTCAGGTGCAGAGTATTCAATGGCAGTAATGGCAGCTTTATCTTTGTCCTTGGTCTCCATACTGTTCAGCAATCATTTCCCTATCAACATGGATATTTTGGGCTTCTTTTTCAAAACTATGTCTATACCGCTCTTGCCCTTTCTTTTAGGAGGACCTCGGGAATGCCGAAAACGGAATCATCCTTACGTTTCAATTATTACTTGGACTTCCATTATGTATCCTTGGTTATATCCCTCCTCGGCTCGGGCCTTGGGTCCCAATGTAAGAATGGGCCAGGGCCTCAAAATATTGGGCCCCACAACAATTATTAAGAAAAATTGTCTAAATCAGCCTATAGTACAATAAGAAACTATGATGGAACATCTTTCAATTTTTTCAATAACAAATAATAACCATTTTTTTTAAGGGATATATATATGCAGAGTAACAAAGTAATGATTGTATGTATACTAATTTATCTTTTTTTTTTAATAGTATTTTCTATTCCCAAAAAAAAGTGAAAATTTAGGAAACATTTTTATAATACCCACATTTATTTTTGTTTGGTATCTCTATTAGTAATACGGTTTACACATCGCTATCGACACCATCATCCAAGGCTGGCTCTAGACCTATACCACTTAGGTCATTGCCTAAGATCCCCATTAGATAAAGGGAGTAAAATTTTGAGTCAATATTTGGTTTCATTAGGAGAGCCTGAGAGGTGAAGAGAAAATAAATTATTTATAAAAACACACTCTCACAAAACAAAAAACATGGACAGGTAATCTACTTTATCCCTCATACCTAAGAAGCCCCTAAAATTGTGGATTAATAGAAGCTCAACGCAATTGGAACACTCAACTAAAAGAAAACAAGAGTGAGTGTGCCGAATTATTGTTGATGATCAATATCCCAAAACGACTTAAGACTTCAATTTTTGTAAGTCAATCACTCATACATCAGATTGTCAACATTAGCCACAAAATCACCCACATAGCCACACGCTAAGCAATCCATCTCTCTCTCTCTCTCTCTCTCTCTCTCTCTCTCTTCCCATTTTTCTTTAAACTCTCTCCATCTCCTATGTTGGGGAATGCAAAATATCTGCTTGACTCACCAACCCGCAGCTGACTCGCCCATCCCGTGCGGGTCATCGAGTTAAGCGGTTTGGGTTGAGTAGGTTAGACCCCCAAAATAGCAGATTGGGTTGGGTAACAGATTGAAAAATTGCCAACTCACTACAATCCAACCCGTTCGCTTAATTATACATAAATAATATATATATATATATATATATATATATGTATATGTATGTGTGTGTGTATATATATATATATTAGTTTAAATTGTTCAACCGTATATTATATATATATATATATATATATATATATGTATGTGTGTGTATATATATATATATTAGTTTAAATTGTTCAACCGTATATTATATATATATATGTATGTGTGTGTATATATATATATATATATTAGTTTAAATTGTTCAACCATATATTATTTATTTATAGTTAATCAATTCACCTAATCAGTTTTTACAGCTAATCAGTAATTAATTCCTTAAACAAAATATAAAAACTCAACATTGAAACCTTAAACTCACTTCAGCCATATACTACACTCAGCTTCCTCTCCCTCCCTCTTTCTTGTTGTTTTGTCTTTTTCTTCCTTAACCCTTTTGAAAAGCTGGAGTCATTTAAAGGGTGTTTGGATTTGTTGTTTTCCATTACCCATAACTTTGTTTCCATCACCTATAAATCAAAACTGGTGGATCCCACGACTGAGTAGTTTGTTTGGTTGTGTTTTCAGTTTTTGTTTCCATTACTTAATTCTCTAATTTTTGAGTGATGAATTATGAAAACTGAAAACACATTTTGAGTGTTTTCAAGTTATGAAAAACTGAGTTATGTGGCATTTTTGTAATTTTACTCAACCAGATGGGACCCACCTTATGTCTTGTCTGATCAATCTAACTTCATGAGCATGTGTTCTCCCTCTTTCTCTCTCATCTTTTTTTTTTCCTCTTCAAAGTTCAAACACATAGCTCTCATCTCCTTTCTTCACCAGACCTCCACAAACCCATAACTCATCGCCACCATAAGTATCACAGCATCACTGAACCTCTCACTCTCGAGTCCTTAACTGTCTTGAACCACCATGGTTTCTAGCTCTCAAGCTCAGCCCGCTGTGGGCCTTGCTCTCTCATGTTCGGCTTTCCTCTCTAAACTGAACCACCATGGTTTAAGCTTCAAGCTCCACCCTATTTTTGAAACCCTCTTTCTTTTTTTCTATTTATTTGCTCAATTTTCTCTTTTTTCTTTGAGTTGAAAGTTCCTTCCTTTGTGATTGTTTGTGGATTTGTGGATTTGGTTGATTTGGGTTTGAGGGTTTGACAAATTGAATTTGGATTTGGATTTAGGGTTTCAAAATACAAGATTTTTGTTTTGGGTTTTGGGTTTGTTTCAAAATTGGTATATGTGTGTATTAGAAAAACTGTAGCCTTGTGATGTGTGTGTGATCTGCTTGTGTTTGATTTGCTTTCCTTTCTTTTTAGCTAATGCTCCTTTCTCTTTGCTTGAAATTTTAGAGAGAAAAATGAAAGAGTGGGCTAACAGAAATGAGAAGTGAAGAAAATGGTGGGGAATGAGGGTGAGGCAGGTAGGCTAACAGAAATCATGTATGGGTCAAGGTGTCTCTGACCAAGTGCTCAAGTATGGATCCCACAAAAAAGTAAAAATATTTGAGTGATGAGCACTTGAAAACAGTGTGCCAAACGTGCAAGGTTTAGGAAATTGGGGTATTTTAAGTGATAAGTGATGAGTGATGAGTGACGAAAATTGAGTGAAGAATGATGAGTGATGGTTTTTTTAAAACCAAACAGCCCCTTAGTTTCTAATAATAGAGATAGTTATAATGTTGTGCACGTGTAATACTCTGAGTGGTTCTTATAATTTGTAATATGGTTAGTTTAGGCACCAAGGTTGGTTATATATACTCTATAGTTTATCAAAAGTATATATATACTATGTATTTAGTAACTAATTGTAGTTTGTGATCATTGTTTTTAAGAACATGCATACCATTTTGAAGTTTATTTGTTATGTTGGTATGTTATTATTTTGAATCATTGGTGTGACTTTAGGAATGTTAAGACTTTGGGTCTGTTGATTGAATTTCCCTCAGTTGTAAGGCAGCAACCTACTTTCTACTTTTTTTTTGTTTTGTGGAGACAAGGTCTGTTAGAAATGATATATCTCTTTTTCAATGACCTTATGTTTGTGTTGGAATTGAGATTATTCAATGAAATCTACCTTTAATTTTCTGCGTGCATTAGTTATATTTTGGGATTATTTAATAACAAATTGTAGTTTGTGATTTTTTTTTTAAAGAACATTGTTAATGCCAACCCATTGAACCCGCCTAGTTGAAATTGCCAAAATTTGTAACCAATTCGTCAGATTTAGACTTTGGTGGGTGTTGAGGGGAAAATTTTGATATTCCCAAAGAGAATATGAGGTAGCCAAGTCGAAACTCGACGATGGGCTCTTGAAATAAAGTTCAAAGGCTTTCGATGTTGTGTAAGCCCACCCAAGCAAGAGATAGAGGCTGCACCTTGACAAGAAGACAACAACAAAGCACAATAAACACGTTACTGTTGTTAGTTTGTTATATTATTAGTCTTTTTACAGCATCATAGTTCAAATCAGTCTTCCAGCGGTAAGGGTAAAATTACATTTAGTCCAGAAAAAACAGATTTAAACAATCCAATGGTCAATGATTAAATAAGTTTAGGAATGTGTTAACTCCTGGGAGCCCTTGCATGTCTCGGTCAGGGGAGTTCATTGTACTTTCAGCCATCATTATATCAATGTGAGGGAAAAGTTCAATTGTTACATATACATTATATCCTTCAACCATAAAATAAAAAGTAAAAATTAAAGGTTCCATGGGAAGAGATAGTTTCCAAAACATTATGGCATTCATCATAATAATACTAAACAAGGATTAAAGGCTTCATTGTTACAAATAAAAGAGGAAAAATATGATGGAATGAAGGGAGAGAGGGATCCCAGCTCAGTGCAGCAAGTATTAGACTAAGATTTTGGTGAGTGTGTGTTCATAAGGCATGAATGAGACAATATGGACTGTTAGTGGTCTGTTTCAGCCATCATTATATCAATGTGAGGGAAAAGTTCAATTGTTACATATACATTATATCCTTCAACCATAAAATAAAAAGTAAAAATTAAAGGTTCCATGGGAAGAGATAGTTTCCAAAACATTATGGCTTTCATCATAATAATACTAAACAAGGATTAAAGGCTTCATTGTTACAAATAAAAGAGGAAAAATATGATGGAATGAAGGGAGAGAGGGATCCCAGCTCAGTGCAGCAAGTATTAGACTAAGATTTTGGTGAGTGTGTGTTCATAAGGCATGAATGAGACAATACGGACTGTTTTGAGTGAGTGGGATGAGATTAACTCTGAGGTTAAGGCTTTTTGTGATTAGTGGTCTGTTTGTGAGTAGTGGGAGGCATTTATGAGCTGTGATTGTGTAAAAGAAAGGAAAGAATGTCTGAGGTTAGATGAATGTGGGCTGAGGGGGATGAGTAGTGAGCTTAAGGAGAGCTAAACTACTAGCAAAATGGCAAATAGACCAGGGGTTTCAGAGGGAGTAGCTGTCCTTGTGGGCTGAGGTGCTTATGCTTTTATAATGGAGTTTAGAGAAGCATTAATTAACAAGCATCCAAAAAAACGTAGGTCTGATTCAGGGGAGCAGGTCAGCTTGAATTAATAACCTGGATTTAGCCTAAAAATGGGAGATTTGCTTTTGGGGCTGTTTTGCTTCTTTGGGCAAGGTAGTATTTGAAGTAATCTTGCATTAAATGCTAAGATTGCCAAGATTGTGTTTAACCAATGGGATTAAGGCAAGTATTAAGGAAGAATCCTAGTACTGTAATTGAGATTTGGACCCTAGAAAGTAGGATTTAACACCCTAAGCCAGGTGTCAAGGTTTAAGCCCACTTTAAAGGGTTCTGCTGGAGATCCTTTTATGCCCTCCAAACCACATGTTCCCAAATTTTCCCCTTTAGGATTCATGGGCTTGGCACATGAATCACGTCTTGAACGTTTTTAACATTTATAGTATCAATTTGTTGAAGTTTAGATAATTTGGTTTTAGCTCCTCTTCCGCTGGAGGTGTAGTCTTGAGGAAGATGATGGAGTCTCTTCATCCTTTTGACTTCAGCTGATATGACAGTCCTTGGGCACTGTTCACATCAAGTAGAGGGTGGCAGAAAACTGATGGAACAGCCCCTAATTCATCCTCAAAGGCTTGGTCCTCTTGTAGGGGGCTCTAATTGTTTCTTTGGTTAGGGATGAATAAGAGCTGGTTGCCCACTTTCAAGCCTCTTGTTGGGGACCCTTTTGGGCTGGAACTTTGCTCCATTTCAGCACTTTTAGTTGGGCCACATGACCCTTTCTTTGCTTGGGCTTGTTCCCTACTTCATGAGATTCTTGGGCCTACAAAATGGGCATTAAAGACATGCTTTGTCATGGGTTTTTTACTCCTCGTGGGTTTTAGTTGTTAGTAGAAATAAAATGAATCCATGAGCTTTAATAAATATTTATGATAGATTTTGGGTATTAATTTCTATGGGCTTTAAATAACAACTTGTATAGTTTCTCATAATTTTTGCTATGGATTACTTTGTAAATGATAATGACCTCCAATATTTTTTATTGAGAATAATATTTACCATGGGTTTTAAATAAATATGGTAACAATCACTATAATGGAATAATGTGATGTATTCATGAGTTTCTCTATAGATAATCATAATGGACATGTAGGATGAATAATTACCATGAGTTTTGGTAATAAATATTATGAATGTTGTGATGTAAGATGGATGGTGAGCATGAGTTTATAATATGAAATAAATAAATGTCATGGGTCTAATAATCATATCTTTCCATGGACTTTTATAAGATGATCGCCATGGGTTTTGAGAGTAGATAATTCATAAATTTCATGAGCTTGTAATATTATAGTAATGGGTTTAAGAATCTAAAGTATTGTTCATTATTGGACTTTTAAGTGAAATAATTATGATATAGTATTTTGCCAAGTATTGATAACCTTGGGCTTTCGATAGTCTCAAGTAGTTAACTTAGGCTTTTAATAGTGCCAACGTAAGTTGGGTTTTTGATTTTGCCAATGAGAATTGGGCATTGATATTACCAATAAGAATTGGGTTTTAAATATTGCCAGCAATAACTGGGCTTTGATATTGCCAATGAGAATTGGGATTTGATATTGCTAATAAGAATTGGGTTTTAAATATTGCCAGCGATTAAATATTGCCAGCGAGAACTGGGCTTTGATATTGCCAATGAGAATTAGGCTTTGATGTTGCCAATGAAAATTGGGTTTTAAATATTGCTAGCGAGAACTGAGTTTTGATATCGCCAATGAGAATTGGGTTTTAAATATTGCCAGCAAGAACTGGGCTTTGATATTGCCAATGAGAATTGAGCTTTGATGTTGTCAATGAAAATTGAGTTTTAAATATTGCCAGCGAGAACTGGGTTTTGATATCGTCAATGAGAATTGGGCTTTGATATTGTTAATGTGAATTGGGTTTTGGATAAATAAATTGCCATGGGTTTAAACCATGGGCTTTGATTATGGATTTGAATTCCATTGATAAAATTGTCTTGCCATAGATTTGAATCATGGGCTTTTCAAATATTGTCAAGCATAAGTATTCTTGGGTTTTAAATAAAATAGGATGTGTGTATTGGGTTCATAGGACCGGTTTTGGGTTTAGCTAAATAATGATAATAAAATTGGATAAAATATGAGTTCTTGGACTTTTTGTGATAACTTGTATCATAACCCAATTTAAGCGATGAGATATGAAACATTTGTTATTAACATAATAGTAGAGCAAAAAATATTTGGGAAAACCCAATAACTTATTAGTGGTATTTGAAAATAAATAGGTGGTACTCAAAAATAAAATTAGGTGTTAAAAAAAAAGGTACCCTAACAGTGGGTTGGTGGCGGATTAGAATTTTCCCAACCCGCTAGTGGCGGATTGGATAAAAATATTGGCCATTACCCACCCAATTCCGACCTGCGCACACCCCTACTCCTATGTCATGGCCTCCGCCTTTGTCATTGACAATTGCCACCATCTCCAATTAGGAGCCCTACCTCTCATCCAGCCTCGCCTTTGCATCCTCTCTTAGTTTGAGCTCTACTCATTATCTTCTCTCCTCTAACAACAGTAGCGACATTTTCATCCAAAAATAAAATTATTTGTTTTTAAATAATCTATTGATAGTTACAAATTTTGGTTTACGTTACCTTTGCCTTGTTCTTCATAAACCTCAATTCCCTTACTTGTAAATTTTGATTTTTTGTTTCCCCTTAATTTATTATTATGAAAGAGATTAATTGAGTTTTTTTTTTTTTGGTTGTAAATTTTGCAATATGTGGTGTGATTTGTGGTGACGGTTAAGATTAATGGGTGTTAAAGTTTTGGATGAGTAAATTGATTGTTATAATTTGTAGGAATCATACGTTTTGTTTTTTTTTGTTTTGTGTGTGTGTTAATAGCGGATGCATCTCGACCTTGTGTTGGATTTTTTTTTTTTTTTTTTTTTGAAATTTATGATGAGAATTTTTATTTATTTGTTATTGTTGAGAATTTTTTGTTTGTATTATTTTTGTGTTATGGTTAATGTAGGGGTATTAGGCCCAATAGAATGTATCGGGCTGGGGGCCCAATCTGAGGACACCTCATAAGTCCGAGGATGGATAGATAGGGGATAGAGGTCAACACTAATAAATAAAGGAAGGGATTTAGGCGTTATGTTCCAGGGAAGTGATCCAAGGATGAATACTTGCTCGGCTAGGCAAAGCCGAGATCAGAAGATGCGGTCTAACATCAAGAGTAACATTTCGAACGGTTCCATTGATGAGGATAAGTATCAAGAAGGAACAAGATATAGGGACGCTATGAAATATTTGAAGGGAAAGCTGCTACTATCGCATTAAAGGCTTTGCAGCTAACTCTCTGGTCACATTAATGAGGAAGTGATATCTGAACAGTAATTTTCAGCCTTACAGCTACTACCCAGAGACTTCAGGAAGGTGTTGATGGGACAAGGATCAACATCAACAATTTGATCTGCATGTGGAAGGTGGAGATGAAATGGAAAGATAGTATAAAATGGAAGAGAGATCCTGAGAGAAGGGGATTGGAAATTAAGAGAAAAACACTGTAGCAATCAGGAATTGAACTTGTAATCAAACTTGAGAGAAATATATAAGAACTGATCTCCTCGGACTATGCCGAGGACAATTTTCTTTAGATTAAACTAGACGATCTTCATTTTCTTGTCATCTGAATCTACTTTACTTGTTGTCTAATTCATGAGAGCCTAGTTTCCAACCCACTCTCTACAAATTTATTGTATTGGGCTTTTTGGGCGTAAGTTCATTCATCCTTTGAGCTAGGGACCCAAATCTGGTCCTACAGTTAATATTTTTTTTTAAGTTATTAATTAGATAAAATAAATTATTATTTAATACGAAAAATGCATTCTTCAATGTCATAACCAAACACAATTTCATTTAGAGAATTTTTTTTTTTTTTAATTTAGTATAATATCAAATACATTTTTTAGAAAAAAAATTACTCCATAATACATTTTTTAATGAATAATGCCATAATAATACATTTATTAGAATTTTTTTGGAGAGAGACATTTATTAGAATATGTAATTATATATATAAAGAATAGCTTATATTAGAATTCATTATGTTTGTTAAGAGTTTTATAACTAAATTAACACATCTTGTTGTTTATAATGTTTAAAAGTGATATATATATATATATATATATAAATAACGTCTCTCCAACCTAAGGCGGCGCTAAAACCCTAGGTTTAGTAGAAAACGTGCCTACTCCCTGAGTGAGGCTACTGTTTCTGTTCTTTGGTTTCCTGACCGGCGCGGCGGTGAGATTTTTCCAGTTTGGCTACGGATGGAGAATCTGTTAGTCCTTTGGGAGTCTTTTTCGCTAATGGAGTCTGAAGGTACGAAGTATCAAGTTGAGGACGATGGGCTTGAAGGGAAGTTTCTCCTTGCGGCACGATTTTTCACTGGCAGAGTGTTGAATATTGAGGCCATCGCTCGCACCTTCAAAATACTATGGCATACTAAGAAGGGCTTTGAAGTACGTGATATGGGTGATCACCATGCGCTGTTTATTTTCTCTGAGCAAAGTGATATTGACAGAGTGCTTGCGGGAGAGCCATGGTCGTTCGACAAGAATTTGGTTGCTTTGAAGAGGATTGGACGTCAAATAGAGATGAAGGGACTGATTTTTGACAGTGCATCTTTCTAGGTGCAGGTACATGATCTCCCTATTGGTAGTTTGAAGCTGCGAATGGCACAAGATATCGTTTTGGTAGCAGGGGAAGTCGTAACCATGGGGGCGGTGGAGGAGGACTATGAAAGCAGCCATTTTGTGAGAGTTCGTGTGCGGATAGATATTACAAAGCCATTGTGCAGAGGTAGAAAGATAGGGCTGAGCAATGGAGAGGAAGGTTGGGTGAGCTTCAAGTATGAGCGTTTGTCGAATTTATGTTATTGGTATGGCCGGCTTACTCACCATGATAAGGATTGCTCGACATGGCTGTCAAGAAAGGGCTCAATGCAGGGTAGTGATCAACAATTTGGTTCGTGGTTACGAGCGAACACTCCGAACCTGGCCAAGAAAACTGTGATTCGGGTTGCTGGGTATGAGGAGGTGATACATGGTGATGATGGGCCCATTTCACATTCGGAGCAGAGGGAGGGAGAAGATGTGGAAGCTTTGAACTCCATGCAAGGCAATGGGATTAGCACACATCATTGTGATGATAACATGGAGGGTGGGAGTGCAAACTCTGATACGGTGCATGGTCAGGAGGAAGTACCAGTAGGTATGGCTAGGGATGAAAGTCTTATGGGGAGTATTCCGAACAAATGCATGGATCATGGCCATATTCGGGGCATCACTAGTCAGAATTTTCAAGATCAGCTAGATGAAATTGATGCCGAGTTAGAAAGATTTGATGGTGGGAAGGAACTTAGGCAACAGAATCAGGTTTGTAGGGGCATTGGAGTAGGGGATCGGATAGAGAAGTCAGTAGGGGGGGTGACAAATGACGCACTTCAATCTGATGTTGGCAATTCACCTTCAATAATTCCAGGAGAGTTGTGTTCTTTGAAGCGTCTAAGGGAGGCGTCAAGTGAGGAATTGGGTCTTACAAATGATAGTAGAAAGAAACAAGCATTAGTAATTAAAACTCAATCGATGGAGGCTGATGTTCAGCCCCGCCAACAGCCATGAAAATCTTAGCTTGGAACTGTAGGGGGCTTGGGAACTGGCGTGCAGTTCAAGAGCTTGTCGACATTGTGCAAGCACAAGATCCCATGATTGTATTTCTTTCAGAAACATGGTCATCTAAGGAGCATATGATTTGGGTAAGAGATCGGATTTTGTTTGATAGGTGTTTTACGGTTTCTAATGATGAGAGGGGGGGAGGTTTAGCTCTTTTATGGAAAGCAGGGGTGGATGTGTGGGTGGATAGTTTTTCAAAGTACCATATTGATTCTATTGTGCATGGTGGTTCAGAGAATGCATGGAGGTTGACTGGGTTTTATGAGGAGCTAGATACTAGTCGTCGGAATGAGGGATGGAGTATGCTTCGAATGTTGAGCTCTAAACCAAAGTTGCCATGGTGTGCTTTGGGTGATTTTAATGAGGTGCTTGAGGTGCAAGAAAAGAGATGAGGGGTTCCTCGGGCTCATTATTTGATGCAAAATTTTCGTGATGTGTTGGACCATTGTGGGTTTGCTAATTTGGGGTTTTCTGGACCAGATTTCACTTGGCATGGCAGGCGAAGGGGGGAGTGGATTTGGGAGAGATTAGATAGGGGTGTTGCTAATTATGAGTGGTTGACTCGTTTTCCCACAGGGAGGATAAAGCATTTGCATTGCTTTACCTCAAATCATAGGCCACTCCTTCTATCTTTGGATGGGCATGGAGAGTATCAAAAGTGGCATAGGAAGCCTTTCCGGTTTGAAGCAATGTGGACTGATGATCTTGAGTGTAAGGAGGTGGTAGCAAGGGTTTGGGATTGTGCCCCTACTGGTACTCCCATGTTCGTGGCAGCCACTAAGCTTAAGAATTGTAAGAAACAGCTAAAGTCTTAGAGTCAGGTTCATTTTGGCAATGTGAAGAAGTAGATAAAGCAAGTAAAGGATCGATTATGGCAAGCTAAAGAGGTTTCGGCCAGGACTGGGGAGCATGAGGAGGTTATTCGGATTAAATCAAAATTGAATGCACTGTATGAGAAAGAGGAGAAGATGTGGCAACAAAGGTCCAGGGTTCAGTGGTTTAAGAATGGTGATCAGAACACAAAGTTTTTTCATAGGACTGCTACTCAAAGAAAGAGGAAGAATTTTATTAAGGGGTTGCGTGATGGGAATGGAGTTTGGCAGGAGGATGAAGAGGTTTTTTCGGCTATCATTACTGATTTCTATACTCATCTGTTTACTTCTTCAAATCCACAGGCGCTTGACAGGGTTTTGGATGGGGTCGATGCTGTGGTTACTGAGACTATGAGTGCAGAGTTGATGAGGCCTTTTACTAGTGAAGAGGTGGGGATGGCAATCAAGGAAATGGCCCCACTAAAAGCCCCTAGTCCAAATGGTATGCCGCCTTTATTTTACCAGACTTATTGGACTGATATTGGTATGGATGTTGCTCAAGCAGTTTTATCTTACTTAAATTCAAGGTCTATTCTTAAATCTATTAACCATACCTTTATTACTTTGATTCCCAAAGTTCCTAGCCCTGAAAGGATTTTAGATTTTCGACCTATAAGCCTGTGCAATGTGATCTACAAGATTATTAGTAAGACGATTGCTAATCGCCTTAAGCCTATTCTTAATTCCATTATATCTGAGACCCAGAGCACTTTTATTGCTGATAGATTGATCACTAAAAATATTTTAATTGCCTTTGAATCTTTGCATCATATGAAGAATAGTTGTAGAGGGAAGAAAGGTTTCATGGCTATGAAATTAGATATGAGCAAGGCATATGATAGGGTGGAATGGGTGTTTCTTGAGAAAATTCTTCTGAAGATGGGTTTCCTGTGTGCTTGGGTAGCTTTGATTATGGAGTGTATTACCACTGTCTCGTACTCTATCCTTATGAATGGGGAGCCGAAGGGTATGATAGTCCCTTCTTGAGGCTTAAGACAAGGAGATCCTCTTTCTCCTTATTTATTTCTTTTTTGTGCCAAGGGGTTGAATGCACTCTTACGAGGTGCTGCAATGAATGGTGAAATTCAGGGTTTCTCCCTTTGTCGAAATGGGCCTAAACTAACTCATTTATTCTTTGCAGATGATTGCCTAATCTTTTGCAGGTCTACCTTAGATGAGTGCAATAAAATTCAAGAGCTATTAAATTATTATGAGACTGCATCAGGCCAAGTGATTAATAAGGAAAAGACTACTCTTTGTTTAAGCAGGAATACAGAGGAAGTAACTCAGGAAGCCATAAAAGTAGCCCTTGATGTCCCAGCCATTAGGCATTTTGAGAAATATTTGGGCTTACCTTCTTTTATTGGAAGAAATAGGACGGCGTGCTTTACTCAAATAAGAGAAAGAATATGGGGTCGTATGCAAGGTTGGAAGGAAAAGCTGTTGTCTCAAGCTGGTAGGGAGATTATGATTAAGGCAGTGGTCCAATCCATTCCGGTTTATTCGATGAGTGTGTTCAAGCTTCTAGTCAGCCTGTGTAAAGATATTAAAGCCATGGTTCGAAAATTTTGGTGGGGTAATGGGAATGCGAAGAAGATTCATTGGGTGAAATGGAGCTCTCTTTGTTCCCCAAAATCAATTGGTGGGATGGGGTTTCGGGATTTCCAGAAGTTTAATAATGCTTTGTTAGCAAAATAGGTATGGCGTCTTATTCATAATCGAGACTCCCTTCTTTTTAAAGTTTTTAGTGCTAAGTATTTCCCTCATGGTAATATACTTGAGGCGGAGGTTCATCCTAAATGCTCTTATGCCTGGCGGAGTATTCTTCAAGCATGTGGAGTTATTGAACAAGGGGCTATTTGGAAGGTTGGTGATGGAAATTTGATTGATGTGTGGCGACATAGGTGGCTGCTTGATCTTAATCACAGTAAGATTATCTCTCCCAGAACTGATTCTTCAGTTCATCGGGTTTGTGATTTGTTCTTCCTTGATACAAGAGTTTGGGACCCGGGTCATCTTGAGAGCTGTTTAATTCCGTGGGAGGCAGACTTGGTGAGGAGGATTCAAGTATGTGAGGATGGGGCAGAAGACACTTTGATTTGGCCTCTAACCAGTGATGGGGATTATAGAGTTAGGAGTGCTTACCGAATGCTAGTATCTGCCGAATCTATTCTTCAGCCGAGTTCATCAGTTTGTTGGTGTGGAAGAAAATTTGGAAGATGAGAGTTCCTAATAAGATCCGGCACTTTATTTGGCGCGCTGCAAAGGATTCTTTGCCTACGAAACAGAACTTAAAAGCTCGGCATATCCTAATTGCTGAGGATTGTGATGGGTGTGGTGAGCATACGGAGTCGATTGTGCACTACTTATGGCTCTGTGATCAGGTGCGGTTAGTATGGATGTCACTCCAGGATTTTCAGTCTTTGGTTCATAAGAAGTTTCGGACCTTTTATGAATTATTGGAGGAAGTTCTTAGTACTGGGTCGAATAGGAAGGTAGCTTCGTTCGTCACTGTGGCATGGTGTTTATGGCAGTGTCGAAACCGTATGAGGGAACGTCAACCATCTTGGCAGCTTCATGAGTTGGGTGAACATGCTCAAAGGATGGTTGATGAATTTTGGAATGTGAATTCTAAGGAGCATGGTGCGTCTATTCCTCATCCAGTGGTTCGCTGGTCTCCTTCGCCTGAGGATCGTTTCAAAATAAATTTTGATGCAGCTTATTTTGAGGATTCAGGTTTAGCAGGTATTGGTGTAGTTTGTCGAGATCATTCTGGGCAAGGTATTGCGGCATTGTGTCAGAATTTGGGCAAGGTGCAGTCAGCTAAGATGGCTGAAGCTTTGGCAACTCGAAGGGCTGTGATTTTTGCCAGGGAGATGAGTTTGTTTGACATTATTGTTAAAGGTGACTGCCTTACTGTTATTCAGGCTTTGCTGCATGTTGGCCCCTGTCCTCTGCTGTTTGGCCATATCATTGATGAGACAAAAAGACTTGGTGGAGTATTACGAAGTTGTATGTTCCAACATGTCAGGAGGGATGGGAATAGATTAGCTCATAGTTTAGTTAAAAAAGCAGTTTTATCTGCAGATCTTGAGGTTTGGGTAGAAGACTTACCCGAGGACGTGGATGTTGTTTTCCAGTCGGATCTTTCTTAAGTTTGGTTTTTGTTTAGTTTTTTGTAGTTCGTTCTTTTATTAATAAAATTTCGCTTACCTTTTTCTAAAAAAAAAAACACATCTTGTTGTTTCCAATAAAGATGTTAGTAGTTCAAACCCCATTACTCCATTGTAACTATCTAATTATCAAATTCCTCATGCCTTTTTTATTAAAAAAAAAAAAAAAAATCCTCATGCCTTACCTTATCACCTTAAAAATAAAATGAAGAAGATTTATCATTACCAAACGCAATCTTGTCATTCTACTTCATCCTCTCATATTTCTCATATCTATGAAACAAAATTTTGCAACTAATCAATTAGGAAATTAAAAACCACATTATTTCCGTCAACCTTTTTTAATTACAAGCAAAATCAAAATTTTGAATTTCAAAATTTTTGAATATTTCCCATCCCCAACCTTAAAAAATACTAGTAAACATTTCAAAATCCCCTCCAATACTCCTTAACCATTACCCCCAATCCGATCTCACCACGTCATCAACGATTCTCTATATGCTGACGTGTCAAGATCAGGCAGGCACCAAACCAAACCAAACCAGTTCGTTTTCCCCAACATAACGGCTCCCTTTACAACATTTCCTTTCCCTCCCTCTCTCTCAAAAACAGTCAAAAATTACATGCGTTACACTTTCTTTTCCTTTCTCTAACCCTAAAAAAAACACACTTTCACTCGTTTTGTTTGCCATTCAAATTCCAAATCCCCAGTCTGTTTGTTTTTCTCTGGAAAACGAATTCACCGGCGACAGCTTAACCATTCTCCATTCTCATCATTGGGTTCGTTTTCACTCTTCACGTTCTGTTTGTTTCACTAGAAAATCGACGAAAACAGGAAGGGAAACTAAAAATCGTGGAATTTATTAATTTACATTCGTCCTGTATTTACCTCCATTACTTTACGCTTTTTTTTTTTTGTGTTAATTTTGAATTTTTCTTACAGAGAAAACGGATTTTGAGTGTTAGTGTTCAGTTTCTTGCCAACCAAACATAGCAATAATAAGAACTCTGTGTGTATTTTTTAAAATATTCTACAATTTGATATTTACGGCTGTTTGTTTGGTAGGGAAATTGAGGATAAGAAAAAGAAAATGCATTATAGTTTTGAAGGTTATTTGTTATTACAAATCACCTAAATTGCTTTGCATTTCTTTCTTTATTTTCATCAATAGTTCATTGAATTGTTATTATTATTTTTTTATCTAGGGTTTTGCTAATAGAAATACTTAAAGAAATTAGGATGTATCTATAGTGAATCCATTCATAATAGAATGGAATTGCAGAAAAGAATACGTGTGGCCGACCCCAAACTGAGGCTTGTTGTTGTTGTTAAAGAATTTGGGGTAAAAGAGAAAAGAGAATGATTGATGTGAGATGTGATTTTTTATATCATTCTTTGATTTTGCTTGTTTTGATTTTGTGTTAGTACTCAGAGGTGTCTTACAGAAATTTTGTTCTTTACAGTGAGAATTGCTTCGCCATGTCTACTCATCGTATTGATCAGTTTGCACATATAGAAACAACGTGTGGATTGTTGCTAGATGAAATGCAGGTTTTCCTCAAATTCTTTTGTAGGATAAGTTCTATATAGTTATGCATTACCATAACCTGTTGGATTCAGTATTTGCAACTTTTTATTTTTATTTTTAATGATATGGTATTTCTGATAGCAGTGTTGAATTTCTTTCCATTTGATTATTGTTGAATGTTGCGATTAGAAAATATGGGACGAAGTTGGAGAGTGTGAAGTTAATAGGGATGCGATGCTGCTTGAAATTGAACAAAAGTGTCTGGAGGTATATAGGAGAAATGTAGATGAGGCCAAGAAGTGTAGAGCTCAGCTACAACAAGAAATTGCCGAGTCTGAAGCAGAACTTGCAGATATGTGTTCTGCAATGGGTGAGCAGCCACTACATGTGAGTCTATTATGAATGAAATTGAGTTCATAATTTTATTCCTTGGGGGGGGGCAGGGGGGGGTTTGTCACCGTGAGGATTTCTTTAATGGGTGGAGCTCTTGATGATTGGTTTGTATGTTCAGTTTGATTGCAAGCCTGATGGAGGCTTCAAAAAAGTGCTTGACACCATTACTTTACAACTAGAAGACATGCGGAAGCGGAAAATTGAGAGGACACACCAATTTGTTGAAGTTTTGCATCAGATACAGGATATTTCAATTGAATTTTGGGAAGATGATACGGTGGTTCTGGATGAGACTGATTTGTCCATAAGAAGACTAGAAGAATTACATAAACATTTGCTTGAACTTCAGAATCAGAAGGTTATTTAAATTTACTATTTTTGTATATGGTTGCAAGTTTGGGGTTTGTTTTATGAATTGTTTGGATTCTATGTCCCCTCATAAAGACAATATCAAATTTGGGGTTTGTGTTATGGATTGTTTGAAAACTATGTTATGAAATGGTTGGGTGACCAGTGTTTATGTGTAATTTAGTAAAAACTTGGGGAAGAGCAAGGAAGAAATGAAATTATTTCTGTATAAAATTTATTACGAAGAATGTAGAATTAAGAAGAATTATTTTTCTAGAAATTTGGGATTAATTGCATTGAAGCATAAATGAATGTAACTGGATTATGAATTATGCCCATTTTATTTAAATTGTGTTCTGGAAATTTGTGACATATAATTTAGGTTTTTTCATATATGAAGAGTTGGAGGTTGTGTTGCCTTTATGAGCTCTTCTGATTTTGTCCTACATCACCTGCAGAGAAACCGTTTGAAGCAGGTACAGGACCACCTGAACACCCTGAACTCACTATGCTTGGTCCTGGGTATGGATTTCAGACACATAGCTGGTGAAATCCACGCCACTCTAAAAGAAACTGATGGAACAAGAGATATAAGTGACCATACACTCGAGAAATTGGCAGCTACAATACAAAGTTTAAGAGAGATCAAAATCCAGAGAATGCAAAGGGTCAGTACTTCCATAAGCTACTTCTTGTTGTCCTCTCGTGAAAACTTTTTTCCCCTCCTGCTTGACCTTCCTAAACCATGGGATTTAACCAGCTTCGAAACCTTGCAAGTGCCCTGTTGGAGATGTGGAACTTGATGGATACACCGATGGAGGAGCAACAGCTGTTTCTGAATGTAACTAGTAATATTTCTGCTTCAGAACCTGAAATTACCGAGCCTAACATGCTTTCTGTAATCTTCCTTAACCATGTATGTAATTTAGAGTTCCGTGAGTGGGGAACTAATTCTGCATTTTTTATGATCCCAATATATGTGAAGTTTATGTGGGGAATTAATGTATTTAACTATTTTTATGAGCTTTTTCTGGCAGGTTGAGGCAGAAGTGGTGAGGCTGGAGCAGCTAAAATCAAGTAAAATGAAAGAGCTTGTTATTAAGAAGAGGTTGGAACTAGAGGAGATATGCAGGCGGATACACATGGTCACAGAAACACTTAGTATAATGGAAGACTCAGTTGAAGCTATGGAATCTGGTAAGAATTTTATTAATGCTAGTTATTTAGAAGGCTATTGCAAGTTATTATGATTATTTATTTAAGGAAGCACTTCGTTCTCTATGTGACCTCATTCATTGTGGAAAAAGATATTATCAGAATCTTTTATTGACTTGAAATCTCAGTTGATGGTGTGCAAGGAATTTTATGTAGTGAAGTCTATATGATTTGTGCAATTGTGTGCTAGAAAAAATTATAAATTATAAATAATCAATAATCACATTATTTATTAATTTTAAAAAAATGTTATCACACTTTTCCAGGAGCTGTGGATCCAATGTACCTCTTAGAACAAATTGAGCTTCAAATATCAAGCATAAAAGACGAAGCTTTGTGCAGGAAAGAGATACTTGAGAAGGTTGAGAAGTGGTTAGCTGCATGTCAAGAAGAGAGCTGGCTTGAGGAGTACAACCGGGTTGAACATTTTTTTTCTTATTTTTAAACATATTTCCATTTCCCCTCATCTTGCTTTGTTCACCTTCTAATTGTGGATTTCAGGATGACAATCGCTATAATGCTGGAAGAGGTGCGCATCTTACTTTGAAACGTGCTGAGAAAGCCCGTGCTTTGGTAAACAAAATTCCTGGTATGGATCTTGCTAAACCATACATCTCATAATGTTGGGCTATAGAGTTGAAAACATCACAACTTTGAATTCCAGTTATTTTATTGATATATAATCTGATTAATATACACTAGTGCAGAGGTGAGTATTACTTGTATATGCAGCTCTTGCTGTTGTACTCAGTATGCTGTATGTGTATAAACAGTGATGCAGGGAAGCAGGGTTGTCATAGGAGCTAAAAATATGTTGTTACAAAATTATCTTCAGATTAATATAATATGTTGTTGTTGTCTTCAAATCCTTCTGTGGTCTATTTCATGAGCTTTTATTTTACCCTTTGAATTGTATCGGAGCAGCAATGATGGAAGCATTGACATCAAAAATCAAAGCTTGGGAGGAACAAAGAGGGACTGTATTCTTTTATGATGGTGTAAGTAGTTTTCTGGTAATCAAATAAATATTTAATGTGAGACATATTGCTCCAAGTAAAAACTTGATCCGTTCAATTTCAAGTTGTTGTGCACATTGATGAATATTTCTTTTACATTTGATTGTGCAAATTAGTTCTGTTATGATATCTATTGTGTAGGAACGACTTCTTTCTATGCTTGAACAGTACAGCACGTTAAGGCAAGAGAAAGAGCAAGAAAGGCATAGGCTGAAAGTATGGACCATTTCTTTCAAAAATTAATTATGTGATAGTCAGTGTGGAGTTTTCTTTGTGGATCTTGCTTCTCTTTATTACCTGTGCTTGAATTGGTTCTTTATTTTAGGACCAGAAGCGACTCCAGGGGCAGCTGATAGTTGAGCAGGAAGCACTTTTTGGGTCAAAACCCAGCCCATCAAAGAGTGGAAAGAAGGCTTCAAGAACTCCCACAGGAGTTGCAAATAACAGAAAATTCTCCATTGGTGGAGCGATGCTTCAAAACCCAAAACCAGAAAAAGCTGCTAGCCGTCTGCATCTTAGTAAGAAGGCTGCCTTTTTGAATCAGAACAGTTCTCTGAGTCAACAGCAACATGGTGGTTTTGCGTCCCTTTCCTCTGAAAGTTTTGAAATATTTTTAACTTCTATTTCCCTAACTATTCAAAAGACTGTCGAAACCTACAGCTAGTCAATTTGAGCCATCTGAGTTTTATTCCGTCATCTCTTTATACTAAAATAGTTTGCACCATTCATGTAACATAGTAATAGAATAATATCTAAAATTGCGTTGTGGAAATAGCACATTAAGTGGGGCAGGGTCCAGTTAATCATTCGGATGGATAGTTGCAGCCAATACACCTGACATTGCTTAAAGAGTTATTCAGTCATCATTTGCAATAGTTTTAGTTTTAACTGTGAATGCTTTATTTACAAAGTTTTGGTTCCAAAATTTTATGCAGGTAGGAGAATCTCAGAGATTCCTGGTCATTCTGTAAGGAAGCATTCCCACAGTGTTCCAAAGGCACATGAAAACCAGTTATTCTTGATTCGGAAGCCCCTTTCTCCTGTTTATTCCCAAGTGTTGTCTAAGGCCAACATTGCAAATTTCCCAGAAGATCAGAAGACTTCACATATTATGTCATCACAACAACCTCTTCCAAATAGCGAGTCACTAGTCAGAACACCTTCCAAAAAGATTGTTGTTGGTGATGAAGAAAACAGAACCCCAAAGACAATGTCAATTCCAATGCCAACTACTCCTCCAACAGTGTCAGCTCCAATGACAACAGCAATGACACCCACTTCCCCATGTGTTTCTGTAGGTAAAAACAGTTTTCGAAACAGTGATCAACTAATCGAGTACTCATTTGAAGAGGTCAGAGCTGGTTTTATTCTTCCTAAAGCCTATAGTCACTGATGCTAGTTTGACATATTGGTCCATGACTTGCAATATGAAAAGGAATTTGGTATTCTAGTGTTGACAGTCACACTTTTTCGTTTATAGGATGACAAATTTTTGATATATTCAATAGTTACAACAGAGGAGGGGTCTAAACCCCTAGACGTTTCCATTGGAAACACCAGGAGGTGCCAATTAAGCTACAAAGCTCTTGGCAATATAGGATGACAATGAAGTTCATAAAAACTTCACTTTGACATACACCTCTTTCAATGATTGCATTTTCCATCAAAGTTCATGATTTTCCTGCAAAGTGATAGTGTTTTATTATACATGTATTCTCTAATTTTTATACTGGTTTAGTGTGCCCAAATCTTCTGCTCATATAAACAGACATAATAGGATAATGCCTAGGATGTTTGAAATTTGAAATTTTTATCTCTGTTTTATGTTTTTCTTCTAAATATGCAAGTCGATAATTATTGTAGGCTATCGATAGATATTTATTATGATTGTATTTGTATATGTAACTATCAATTCTATCGTTTAAAAATAATATTTGATGTGTCAATTTTTTATGGTGATGTAAATATAGGAAATTTTGTAGTAAATAGTTTAAATTCAATTTATATATAATGGTATACCAAAATTGTGAGGCCTCCAAAGATTACTTTAGACACTATTATAGATTATACACGTTTATTTTTCTTCGTCAATTGTGATTATCAATGTAGGGGCTCACTTTTTAACGGATGACTATGAATTCAAATTTAAACTCTTATATAATAATGTCTGTTCCAATACTAAAACCTTTATCAATTGTCGTATTTGCTCCTATCAAAAAACAAATTGTCGTATTTGCTTTTTATAGATGAAGATAGAATTATGAGGCATATAATATAAATATAATTGATTAATAAATTATAATTGTCATACTGGGAGGAATCCTCTGCATCTGGGTCAGTATATTTCTTTTTGGACATACGCAAAATTTTAAAGTTTAAGAAGATAAAAAATAGAACAAAAGAATTGAAAACCAAACTGGCCTGACACGAAGTCATTGGAGTCTTAGGACAAGTCAATGATCTTGGTAGGTGACCCATTTGGGATTCAGAATCTTTTTTTTTTTTTTTTGGAAAAAGATCGGCTCCTCAATGGCTAGTAAATCAGCGTTTACAAAATTAATGATGTGTGAAGGAAAAGACTCCTTCCAAATCAAAAGTGAAGAGAAAAGTTTTGGTGCATACTTGTATATAATAATTGCTGTTGCATATAGAGGTATGTGACAATAAAAAAGAAAGAGACAAGTGTCTAAGGTTCACTTAGTCATGTGTATTGCACATGACCCTTGAATACATCCTTTTATTTTTGTTGTCACATACTTCTGTTATGTAACAAAATCTTTTCCAAAGCTAAAAAAAAATCTAGCCCTCCTAACTAAGACATTTACTATTGCATTACCTTACTTAAATTACGAGAAAGAGACCAACTCTTCAAGGGAATTTAAGTGAAACAAAGTATCTTTAAGAAGATGTCCAAGTGCGGAGTTGAACATATTACCATGCAATAGTTTTTTTATGGCTAAGATTAAAATTTTAAAAAATTACTTTTAATCTCAACTGTTAGATTACAAAATTTTAACTTTAATTTTTTCTTTTTTCTTTTTACTTTATGAACTTGTTCCACTCACAATTGCATGGTGGTATGGCCCGATCTCAATCCGAATCAGAAGCCGAACATGAGCTGCTTTGTATTTTTATTCTCAGAACTTGGATTGGCTGGCAGCCAAAAGCCAATTGCTGAAGTGAAAGGCTGTCTTTTGCTGATAGGAGCTGGTACCTCCTAAAGGAATTGGGCCATGTGTTGGGGGGGGTTAAAAGGAATTTAATATGTGTTGGAATCAGTCTCAATAATCATCACCATATCAATGATGGTTTCTGATAAAAAGGGCAGGATAACAATTGATCTTTAATTTCTCTTCCTTTGACCATTATACCTTGTGGTCTCCACTCTACCGCTCCTTTCTGCTAATTTTTCTTGCAATTGACCTTACTTTTGAGTTCCAATCTAACCAAATCTTGAGATAGGATTTGTTTGCTGACCACTTGGCCGCTTTTGAACATCTGGTGGTAGTTTAAGGGTTTAACCGTCCGGTGTATTTTCGTTTTGATAAAATAAATAATTTTGGTTAATGAGTGTCAAAGTGCACCGGTTTTGATGTTCCACCAGATATCTTTGATGTTTACAAGTTACAACCAAGATCTTTTAAGGATTCAATAATAATTTTTGTATCCCCACGGGATTCTTCTCAAAAAAAAAAAAAAAATCCATCGGCTAAAATTGATTTTTATTTATTATAATTGATTAGCTTTCCTAAAGAATTGCACGATATTCAATTAAAAATTTATTTCTTTATTAGTTCTGTTATTTTTTGATATAGTGGAATCCACCCGATTCTGCTTAATTCTATTTATTTATTTATTATGATAGTTTATTTATTTTTTAATTGTATGATATTCAATTAAAAGTTTATTTCTTTATTAGTTTCTTTTATTTTTTGTTACAGTAAAATTTGCTTGATTCTGTTAAGTTTTATTTATTTTTTATGATTGATTAGCTTTTAAAAAAAAAATTGCACGATATTCAGTTAAAAGTTTATTTGTTTATTAGTTTCTGTTATTTCTTGATACAGTAAAATCTACTTGATTTTTCTTTAACGAGGGTGCATTTGCACATAGGTTAACAAAAGCCTAAAATAAATTCAAAGTAACTCTCTGTTGCTTTGGTCAATAGCCTTTATTCAAATGGATCTTTCTTTTCAAAATGCTTGACATATTAGTCTACCCTAATTTCAACTATTGGAGCATAAAGGGAAATAAAAACGAAGCATGTTCTTCTCTTTTAGGTGGACCAGATATATGTTTAGCGGACCATTTACACTTGTCTAAACAAAGTAAGAAAAGTAGAAACTAAGTTCCTTCCTATTTTGTATAAGTTAAAACCCTCTATCTGTATTCAAATGTAAAAATGGCCGGAAAGTCTAGTTGAGCCTAGAAGTAATTATGGGGTCCTTGTCCAAATTCAAAAGTGGACTGGGTGATTAGATAGTTAAGTGTGGACTTTAGAGAGCATCAGAATATTAATTTGATGTTTGTGTTTTTGGGAATTCAAGCAAGGGATGGGATCATGGGGCCCAAGAAAATATTCGATATGACTATGAGTACTAGTGGCATGTGCGGTACAGTTAATACGCAAGATTGGAGTGATTTTGTATATATATTATAGTCTGAAATCTGAATTGAAAGACAAGCAACCTCGGACAAGTGTAACGGCTCATCGCTCACTAACCAAACTTTTTGTTAGGAAGTAAGGAAGGAGTGTTAGGAATAGGACCATCTAGGCGTCAGTCATACACACACACATGGTCCATGAAGAACCTTTGCTTACTTCAACTGCCACTGAGATCTTCGCAGATATGCTTTCAGCATGAATGTTGGAATATTAAATAAGGGACACATGTCACACATCTAATTTCCAAATATGCTGTCATGGTAATTACGGACATTTTTTGCTCACTGTTTTTGTTTTTTGTTTTTTGTTTTTAATTTTTATTTCTTTAATTTTTAATTTAAAAGCAGCTACTTCAACAAGTTGTGAAATTGAATATTTTGAGGTTTTTGTGCAAGTAAGTATAGTTGGTGTGTAGTTCTACACAACGTGTGATTAACTTGTTATAAGAAGTTTCTAAAAAAAAAAAATCTTATAAATTAGATAGTGCATATGAGAAAGTAAAATTATTAAATATTCTTAGAATATAATTAGAGTACTGTCCTACACAATCAATCAAAATAAAATATTTAATATGAATTTTTTTTCTTTACATAACTCATTTGTCTCGAGAATTGTGTGGGTCTAAGGCCTCGTTTTGGAAGAGGAAATGAAATGGAATAGAAAATAATGAAAATAAACATTTTATAATATTCTTTCATTCCCTTGTTTGGAAGTTTTAATAAAGAGAATGGAAAGCTCGTTCCCTTATTTGGGAGTTTAAGGCTCCGTTTGGGAGTTCATAAGGGAATGGAATAGAATGATCATAAGGGAATGAAAAATAATGAAATGTATTTAAGGGAAATGAATGGAAAAGAATAGAATGAAATAACCTAGATTGGATGTTTTAAAATAAATGAATGAAAATGAATGGAATGTAAGTAATCTTGTTTGGGAACAACATGGAGGGAATGGAATTGAATCATTTTATGACAATATTACTATTAGACCCCTGTTTTAAAATAAAATGTTGAATATATAAGGGTATTTTGGGAGTTTTAGTAAAAAAATCATTAAATCTAATTTCATTCCCTCACATTCCTTTCAATTTCAGGGGGAATGAAAATTTGAGGTTTTAAGGAAATAGAGAGGAATGAGTGTTCCCTTCTACCCATTCTATTCACTCTCACTTAAACTCCCAAATAAGGGAATGAGCTTTTTATTCTCTCCATTAAAACTCTCAAACAAGGGAAGGGAAGAACATTCTAAAATTATTATTTTCATTCATTTCCATTTCATTCCATTCCCTCCTCCCAAATGAGGCCTAATTGGGAGGGAATGGAATGAGTAAGAGAGAACACTCATTCCTCTCTATTCCCTTAAAACCTCAAATTTTCATTCCCCCCGAAATTGGGAGAAATAAGAGAGAATGAAATTAGATTTAATGATTTTTTTTTTTACTAAAACTCCCAAAATACCCATATATATTTAACACTTTATTTTAAAATAGGGGTCTAATAGTAATATTGTCATAAAATGATTTCATTCCATTCCCTTTATGTTGCTCCCAAACAAGATTACTTATATTCCATTCATTTTCATTCCTTTATTTTAAAACATCCAATCAAGGTTACTTAATTCCATTCTTTTCCATTCCTTTCCCTTACTTAAATACATTCTATTCCATTCTCTTATGAACTCCTAAACGGAGCCTAAATTCCCAAGTCAGATGAGTTCACGAAAAATATATGACCATCACAATTAATTTATTATATATGGGTGCTAATTTTTACAATGGGAAGGCTAAAAGAAGGAAATCAAAATGCTAAACGATTGATAAATACAAAAAATGGGACCGCCGAGAGTACATGGTATCTCAAGTAGGTGAGTGTAATGTTGCTCTCAATGATTCTCCCTCTCTTTTTCTTTTTTTTTCGGAACCCCTGTTTTAGAGGGGAGCGGGATTTTATTTATACTAGTTGATCCTTCTTTTAGTGGTGGATTATAATGATGTAGCTATGTAGATCTGGAGATACTTGTTCCATCAGGGGTCTCATCCCTCTTTTGAGGAGGATAAATGAGTTAATGGTGTAAAGCACTATTTAGACTAATCATTCAGTAATAAATGTTGTCCATGTCAGGTGGAAACATCTAATTAATGTGAAGATGATTGTTGTTGAGTTTAGATGCCACCTCTTCTGAATCCTTAGCTCTTGGATATCTAAGTTGTGGTTATACCTTGGTCCAATATTTCCTCTTTCCGAACCAATGTGTACAAATCGTCTACTTGTCTTTGTGTTGTTGTGTAAGGCTTCAATGGGGTGGATCCCATGGTTTGTTGTTAGGCTCGGTATTTTATGCATTTTGGATTAGGCCTGCCTTGTTGATACTCAGTCCCTTTATGGGTCTACAATCCACGGCCCATGGAGGCGAACTAGTTAGACCACTCCCCCATAATAAGATTATTGAAATTAAACAAAAAAAAAAAAAAAACTTAAATCACGTGGAACAATTACAACGTACACATAATTACCTTTTTTTTTTTTTTTTTTTGATAATTCAATAGTTGGGGTTAAAGGGAATTGAACCCTAAATCTTTCTATTGGAAACACCAAAATGTGCCAACCAATTCATTTATAAGGCTTTTGGCCAATCACTTTTACAGTCCATTTTAGTTGGGGGATAGAAAAGTGGGAGGATATAAAATATTTTAGTTTTTTCTTATGATATTTGGATGAGAACTTCAGTTATTTAGTTGAGAAGAAAAATGAACGGACAAAAAATGTAATTTACATAAATTTACTCTCATACTCATTTTAGGTAATTTTCTAATATATTTTTATTAAAAAATTTTGTATGAATGTACACTTCATATATTAAAAACAACTACAAAAACCCAAAAGAGATGAGAGAAAAAAACAGATGATTTGATGGGGAAAAAAATCGGAGGAGAAGTAACATTAAATGACAAAAACAAAAGAATAAAAAAAAACAAGTGAAGAAAAAAAGATAAAGAAAAACCAAATCAGATGAGAAGTAAAAACTAGGGAGGAAAGACAAATAGTGAAAGAATAAAGAAGAAAGTTATTACACATGGATAGTTTTGTCCAAAAGGCTAGTCACTTTTGCGTTCCTATTTTCTCTCCAAATTTCTCCCCAATTTAAGGTAATTGTCTTTTGGTGGGTTTTGAGAGAAAACTCCTGGATTTTACTAGTTTTCCTTTTTTCCTTTCCTTTTCTCTCTCAACCAAACAACACAAAAAATGATTTTCTCTTCCCCTTTTTTCATCCTCCCCCAAATCTCCCCAACCAAATGAACTGTTAATGTAGGGTTAATGATGTTGGGTTTTTTCATTGTACACATTTTGGAGTATTCCACAACAATTTGTTAGGCAACATACACAAGCATTCTAACCCCCAAAAAAAAAAAAAAACTACTTAATTCTTAAATTTTATCTCCAAGGAATTGCTTGGCTAATTAAGAATATAGGATCTTAATAAAAATATTACTAATGGTAAATATTAGATAATCTTCTTTAAAGCTTGAACACTGTTTATATTTAGTAATTCAATCATTGTGGACATCAATTAAGAACTGGAAAAAAAGGATGATGCATGTATAAACTTAAGTAAGCACTGCCATTTAATCTAATGTATATTTGTGTGCAACTCCCTTCTGGAGACTTGAATCCTGATCCTTGTTCCCCACATCCCACAAGCACTTATACTTATGGAGTGATCTAACGCCAATGATGCGTGGTGGTTTTTGAGAAATATTAAATACACTATGTTTTTATCAATGACTCTTGCTTTGTGAGACGTTATTTCTTGTCAATTATGATCCCTTAAGGTATAATGAAATTATAGCTGCACTGGCTATGTTATGTTCATAAAAAATAAAAGAGTGTAAGATATAATTTTATACGAGGACTCACTTATTATGATATGAATTGCATAATTAAATTAGCCAAATATTTAGTGAAGCTGATTTAAAATAGGCTACATTATAATTAAAACACGTTAAATTTCTAGAAAATTATGATATAATCAATTTTCATGCATACAAAACATGAAAAGATGCTTAACACTAGTGTTTGTGCATGAATAGAAGTAGTAAATCAAATTTGTAATCAAATTTATATGGTCTTTCTAAGAGTAAAAAAACTGAAAAAGTGTAAATATATATGATGCAATTTCACATCTGTTATTTGCCCAAAAGAGAAACCAACAATTATTTTCTGATTTTATTTTTATCATGCAAATAATTACCCTTTAGAACACCCACAGTAGATGTGGGATATGTGCCAAATGCTAAATATTTGGCACATATCCCACACCAAACACAAAAAATAGCTCCCTAACAGATGTTGCATATATTGCATATATTTGGCACATATACCATTTTGTGTCCGTACCGTTGCAAACAGATGTGGTAAACCAAAATAATGTATTTTAATGTGTAGTAAATATTATTTTAATGTGTAATAAATATTATTTTAATGTATAGAATTGAATTATAAAACATCTGATAAATGAGATGTTATAAAATGATGTGGTAAAATAATAAAATAGGAATTTGGTGTGGCAAAATAGTATAATTTTTGCACTAGCTACTACGAATGCTCTTAAATGAAGTCATTTCCCACAAAGGAAGCTACTGCATGCCTGTTCTCATGTCATGTACAAAATCACAGAGGTCTATCTCCGTAACTATAACCTCCACGTGAAGTGATCATCACCTCTCACTCAGGCAGTCTCAGGCTCTCTCTCACTGTCCAAAATTCGAATAAGCCTAAGCAAGAGTACACTTTTAAAAATGTTAAATACTATGGTACTTTGTTAGCCTATTCTATATACCAACCAAAAAAAGCCAAGTTTATATAGATAAAGGATAGATGGCCAACAATATTTACAAATAACAAAATGTGGACACCTAGTCATATTTGAGTTATATTATAACACTTATAAGTGAAAAAGCATGAGTTTTAAAATTGATACACTATAACATAGAACAAAATTGCTAGAAATACTAAAAAAATGCACAAAATATTTCACATTCTAGTGCTTTTATATAGGCCTGTCCAGACCCATCCGAAACCCGACCCACTCGGAGGATCCGACTTGCGACCGATCCGAAACCGACCGACCCGATCAAGTCACCGGTCGGCGGCGGATTATTTGTTCCAAAAACCGACTCCGACGAGTCGGTCTCGGTTTTCCTCTCCCAAAACCCGAAAAATCCGATCCGACTGATGTTTAAGAATTTCCAGCCAAAATTTCCAGATTCTGGTGAGTTTTTCCTAGATTCTGGCGAGATTTCCAAAATCCGGCGATATTTTCTAGATTCCGGCCTCAAATTTTTGGATTCCGACTTCAAATTTTCAAATTCTGGCAACAAATTTTCATATTTCGGCGGCTTATCAAGTAGATCTAGTGATATTTCGTCCAAATCTAGTGAAATCTCATCGAATCAGGTGAGATTTCTTCCAGATCTGGCGAAATCTCACTGACTTTTCGCCGTTTTCTCGCCGGAATCTCAGATCTTAACTCCGACCGACCCGCCCGAAACCAACTGGATGTCTGAACCGCCCGATCCGATCAGTTTCTCGGTCGACGGCGGGTTGATGGCAGACTCCACCCGATCAGGTCGGGTCGGCGGCGGGTTGAGCACAAACCCGACCCGCCCGACCCATGGACAACCCTACTTTTATATTGCAACGAGGCTCAAGTGAAAATGTGAAATGAATGCTAAAAAGTGAGTGTGAAAATTTTAGTGAATTTCTTATGGAGTTATAGAAATATTCAAACATAAAAAGGAGTCAATAAAAAGTTATAAGCAAAATTTAGATACAATTTTTTTAAGTAGAATACACTATATTTTTTGATTAAATTTAAGTAAATAGTTGCATTGATTTTTAAAGCAAAAACAATGTTTATTTTTTAAGAATAATTAAATTCAGTATGACTAATTATATGTTTGAATTTAATTAAAAAAAAACGTAAAGTATTTTATGAGGAAGTGTATCTAAATTTCTCTTCTCAAAAAAAGTGTATCTAAATTTTTCTCAAAAATTAATAATTATTTTATTCACAATTATTGTGTAACTATAAATTGTAATGTGTGTTCTTGAAAAAGAAAAGATACAGTATCTCTTTACGATTTATTGACTGTGCGCATAATTGAATGTACACAAATTTATGTAATTGCGTTCACATATTTGAATATAATAATATTTTATTTTAAAATAAAAAAATAAAAAACAGTAAGTAATTTGTGCTTCAAATTATGATGATGAGGACAGTTGTTAATAAAATGCAAAAGAAGACACAACACTTTCCAAGATTGAATTTTTAATCTTATCAAAAGAATAAAAAAAAGAAAAAAAAGAAGAAGTTTCAGTTTTTAACTTTCAAGTTCAACCAAATAGAAACAGCGTGACATGTTTGGTTAAATGGTAGTGTTTTTTGAGGGGCATAATTAAAAATATAATCTTTAATTTGTCGGAAAAAGACAAAAAGCAGGTCAGCGGCAAACAAAAAGGTCGGCCCGCCAATACTACTTTTGCAGCTTTAAATGGAAAAACAATAATTATCCAAAAAGAAAGCAATTTTGAATTTTACTAACTTTTTTTTTTAATTTTAAATTTTCTTCACAAATTTACCATATTAGACATTTACACAAAATTTAAACTACAATTCCCATCACGGACGTGAAATTTGTCTTAACTATATTGTAATTTTTTTTATTGGGCTTAGCAAATACTACTTTATAAAAAAAAATTAATTTTTTACTATAATTGTTTTCACACTGAAATACAAAGTTATTATTATTATTATTTTAATTTTTTGAAAATTTGGGTTATTTATTTTCACTTTCTTTTTTGCTTTCTCAAACTGTCTTTGGTTTTTAGACAACTTTGGAAACCAGCTTGCGGTTTTTATTTTTGATATATTTTTTTCTGACCCCTGAAATTCAAAAGCAGTTTTTTAATTTTCCCAGTAAACAAACACTTTGTTGTGTTTTTAAGATTATATATTATTGTGATTTTTTTTTTTCCTTTCGATTTTTGAGTGTATAAGGGTACTGTCTGAGCTCAAATGTGAAAAGGGTCTGACACAGAACAGTCTAAGTTGCAGTGTTGAAAGAGCTAGTTGAAGTCTGGAAGTTACAGTCACAGGTCATGATCTTTGGATTTTGAACTATGTTTAAGTTCGAAGTTTGTTTTGTTTTTAAATATATGTTTTGAAAATTTCTGGCTAAAGATTAGATTTTTGTTCTGTTTTTTCCTTATATTTTTGTGTTATAAGTTTTTTTTTTATTTTTTATTTTTTTATTTTATGATTTGAGCTATGGAGTAGAAAGAGGAGAAAAGTTGAATTTAAATTAGGTCTCGGTATTTTTTTTTTCCTAAAATAATTTCTGTTTTTCAAAAATAAAAAAAAGTTTTTGTGTATTGTTGTTTTCATTTTTTTATTTATTTACCCCCAAGGAGTTTTTGTTTGAGGTTGAAGTACTGATCTCAGAAGATTTAACTTTGGAGTAAAAAGTATATTTAAAAACATTTTTTAATTGCAAATTTTTCTGGTTTAATATTCTGAATAGATTTTTTTTTTCTTTTTTTGGGTTTGGGTTAAAATGTTTAGGTTTCCCAAAGATCAAAAAAATTTGAGTTCAAAAAATACATTTTGGTATTTTCTTTCTGGGTTTTGTTTTCTAATCTGGGTTACAAGTTTTATTTTTATTTTTTATTTTCAAGTTGAGGAAAATGTCAAACTTGAAGTTAATTCCCATTTTTCTTTTGATAAATCTCTGGCTTTTGACATGTACATATATTTTTTAATCTTTTAGTTTTTGTTGGATTTCTGGTTTAGTTAGCTGATTTTCGTATTGAAGTTGAAGGTTCAAAAAAGAGTTGAGAAGAGAATTCTTTAGCATTCTCCAAAAAATAAATAAAGGGTTTTAATTTGAAATCATAGTTTTGTTTTGTTTCAGTTATTCATGTTATCTGATTCTTGATAAATTTCCTTGTTGCAGTTACTATTGTGTGTCTGACTTGTAGAATATAAAATTTGTTAGCTCTAAGTGGTAGTTCTAAGTATAAGTTTTGGTCTATGAATGGAAGCAAGGGAAGCTATGAGTTCTGGGGTTACTGTGATAGGAGCAGAAGCTCCATCAGCTTATCATGTAGCGCCAAGGTCTGAAAACCTGGGTCAGAGCCAAACTGCTGGTTCACCAGCTGTGACTGCTCCATCTGGGAGTGTGGGATTATCTGGAACAACTGGAAAGAAGAAGCGAGGTAGGCCGAGGAAGTATGGACCGGAGGGGTCAGTCAATATAGCATTGTCACCAATGCCAATTTCAGCTTCTGCTCCACCCGGTGGCGACTTCTCAGCTGTGAAGCGGGGAAAAGCACGGCCAAGTGGTTTGGAGTACAAGCCACATAAGAAAGTGGGAGTGGAACATTTTGGTAATGGGTCTTTATATAGCCATATTTTTTGTCATTCAACTTGTGGATATGTTTACTATAACAAAATGCTGGTCACTAATATGTTATGATTGCTTTGGATGCTGCTCGTTTTTGTTTGGTTCTTGATGAATGTTTATAGTTTGTCTTTGCTGTTTATGGTATAACTACCATTTAGAGAATAATTGAGTTCCTGTACTTAAATTTTGGAACTTGTCTCTTGACTATTCTGAAGAATTCAAAGTTCTCCTTTAAAAAAAGTTCTCTTTCAAAAGATTCTTTGATTCGTACTTGTCAAAGTATGATGTGGACGGTATGTGAGATGCTCTTGTTCAAATATGGAAGAAAAATGCTTGTTCTGTGAATAAAAAGGTGGGCTTTTTTGGGGTTGCTGTGTGTTATGAGGGAATATTCCTTATGTGGCTTTGGTTTGTTACTTCTTGCCTTTTTGCATGGGATTTGCCATGAGATGACAGAAATATAATGGAACCTAATAAGGCGTGTCATTCTTGATTCGTAAAACCTATAAATTATGCAGGCTTGACTTGGAAAGAGAGAACTATGTTGTTACCTCCTCAAGATATCGAAATCCTGATTTACTTGGAACTGTCAACTTCTTGGGTTTTCACTAAACTTATCAAAGGATTTGTTGCTTTTCTGCATGGATTCTTCTAAAGGGTTTCTAAAGAAATGAGATACCCTTTTCAGATTCATGTCAAAACTGTTAGTTCTAGTTTGGAATACTCTCTTGCCTTCCACATTGGTGATCTGGCTGACTTAGCTATATTGTAGTAAACAACTAGGCCATTTAGCCTGACTCAGCTGTAAAATCTTGTACTCTCAATCAATGCTTCACAGAAACTCATAATTTGCAGCTGATGATCAACTCAAGTCTCCTATTTAGGACACTCTCTGCTCTATTCATTGTTATGATAAAGATCTATGAGAGATTATTTGTTGTAAGCTTTTCTTAGTATACATTTTACTTTTTCCTATTCATTGTCCTATCATCCTATGGTTTTATAGTATTATCAAGAAACAATAAGTTTCGTTGACTTAATTACCATATGAAGTCAGATCCAACCAAGCTTCTAATTGAGGTGTGGTTATTACATTTATTGTGGAATTTAGGATTACAATCTCTGTTAAGATTATCAGTGGTTTAAGAAAAGGTGTGGGTTAACCTTCCCTCCTTATAGGCATTGAATCAATGTGTCAAACTATGGAAATTTAGTAAAGATCAAACCACTAATTTGATCCCAGCCACTTATATGGTGCATAGATGTTGTTAGATATAATTTATATCTAACAACACCTAATATAATAGAAGTTTTTGGTCTGTTTTGCTGAAATTTCAACTATTGTGGATTGAAGGCCTCTGCTCTACTTGCTTATTGCAAGAAAACTTAATGAATGTAAAAAATTATGTGTTCTTTCCTTATTTATATGCACTTTCAGCAAATAAAGTAGATCATGGATCACTTATGCTCCTTATCCTGGATCTCTTCATTTGTGTGATTGTCCTTAAAAATTTATATTTCTACTGTGTGGTGACTTCTTAATTAGTTGTTTGATATAGAGAGAAAATTGTTGGCCACCATTGTATTTTTGTACAAAAGAAATGGTGTTGAAGCGTTTATATTAGCGAATTATTGCGTAGTCTTAATGGTTAATTTCGAATTTATTAATTTGCAGGAGAGTTGAATTCTGTGGGTACAAATTTTATGCCCCATATCATCACTGTCAATGCTGGTGAGGTATGTTTCATTAAGGAAAAATAAATTAGCTTAATTTTCTAAATATGACATTTTTTCTTGCTTCATCATTGTTCCTATCATATACGTGCTCTAGAAAATTTTATGGTTGTAAATGTTCTTCCTTTTTAAATTGGAAAACATCTTTGTAACGTGCGGAAAGGATTATCAAAAAGGTTATTGTTATATCAACTCCAAGAAGTATTGCCTCAACACCACAGTTATATCTTCTTTTTAGTTTTCTTGGTGGGGGGGGGGGGGGGGGGGGGGGGGGTGCTCTTTTAATCTAATTGCTGGTGTCATGGTCCAATGTTTTACTATTTGGGTAACAGAGGCGAATATGTGCAAGGGCAGGAAGATCTTGTTTCTTTATATACATTTTGATGTATGCCTGGGATTGGTTTTCATCTAAAGCCCCCTTATTCTCAGATCTTATATTTCATCTGTTATAATTAAGGTAATTAGTATTTTTGAAAGACATGGTGGGACTTATATGGCGTTAGGGGAAGTACCTAAGGAAAAAAGTATTTAGAGCTGCTAGCCTCTTGAGTAGCTTCTTTTAAGCTCTTTCTATTAATGTCTATGAGATTCGAAATCTGTTTCTCAACTTGATAGCAGTCTTTACATTTCTTTTGTCCTTGTTCCTGAAATTCAAGGAGTTCCTCCTATAAGAATTTTACCAAATTTAGGTTTTCCCATTATATAGAGGCAACAGCTTAAATTACACTAAGTTCATTTTAGTGTCATTAATTGTGTAATCTAAGAAGTGTAATCTAATTTCGAGTTCGCCCTCAAAATTCTTAATTGCTTTATAAATATATTTCATTTTATATCCAACAATTTTTGAATGCATTGTGTGAATTATACTTTGTGGTTTTCTTTGGTTGTTAACAGGATGTTACAATGAAGGTTATATCATTTTCTCAACAAGGACCTCGAGCTATTTGCATTTTATCTGCTAATGGAGTAATTTCAAATGTTACCCTTCGCCAGCCTGATTCTTCTGGGGGCACTTTAACATATGAGGTGTGGCACTTCATAACTCCATCTCAAAATATATTCTCTTTTGTTATACTCTTACCTGGCTACACTTGTATGCTTTATGATGCACTTATAAACAGTTCTAATTTTCTGGATTTAGGATGTGAAATACTTGATGTTAGAATACATGATGTGAGCTTGGATAAGCTTAAAATCTGGCTTATGTATGGTACAACTTTTACAGCCTTACTTTTTCAAGGTACAGCCGCACCTTTACCCACTTTATTTTTTAAGCAAAATAAGCCATTCCAAATGGACCCATGAGCACAAAACATGGGTTTGACGTGATTTGGGTATGCTGGCACATCAATTTCTTAGAAGAGAAGGCACAAAAAAGGAAGATGATGATGTGTATAATCTGTATGTAGGTGGGTGGTAGGGTTTACTATGTGCTTGTACGCATTAACCCTCCAGTTCAATGTTATTGGAAGAAGCAAGCAAATTCATAAAAGAAGAATATGGTCTTTTAAAAGAAAATGATTAAATACTATTTTTTTTTTATAAGTAAGAAATTTTATTGAAAGAGACTACTTCATGCAAAATGATAAAATTCTATACCCATGTTTGAAAAAAACTGATGCAAATTCCGTGGCAAATTTCACCGGAGCTAATAATAACTCCAGTTCTTATAGATGATATAATGCAACCTCAACATTTGTATTAAGGATTGATTAAATACTTTCTAGGCAAAACATTACTTATTTGTCTTTTAAATACAAAGCTATTCATACTTGGGTGATCCATTGTCTTATTGTTCAGTATCTTAGTTTATGCTAGCATAAAAAATTTATGACAGTAGGAATTGCAAAACTTACTTTTATAATTATTAATATATGTTAGTTTATTTACGGAGATGAATTGGAGGATTTGTAGGAATCTTAAAAGAGTTTTTATTGCTATATGGAAATGTATATTAGATATCTCTGAAAATTAGATTCTTAAAGAAGTCCATACACAATTTTTGTGTCTAGAAAGAAATTAATTATTTTTTAACCCTTCATTAGGTCACAAAAGGTTTTTTTTTTTTTCTTCCTCATCTCTCTCTTTTTGAATCTTGTTTTTTAGGAATTACTTTATTACTTTCTCCTTAACCAGTCCTAGATCCTTAGATTTAAACGTTAAAAAAACTGTGGAAACTATCTTTCTTTTGTCCATTCTTCAGTTGGTTGGAATCATCCCAATCTATCTCAAGCTGAAAGCAAACCTAATCAGATCTCGAATCTAATTTTTGATGCATGGCCTAGATTTTGAATGCATGAAGGGTAAATACTGGAGGATAGTGATACTAACATCTAATGACAATCAGTTTTTGCATTTAAAAATGCATAATTATTTGTGGTTTCCTTAATTATTTTAACAATATGGATAATTCATAGGAGTATCTATACTGAAAATATACACGGTTTATTGCATCTAGTAAATGGAAACGGAAATTGTTATGTTGGCATGACTTAACACGTTCAGTGTTGAAAACAATCATTAGTCATAAATTTGACCTCAGTGATAATTTATGTTCACCTGTGAAACAATCTCTCTCTCTCCACATTTAAAACTCCCTCACCTTGTTGTATTACATGCATCACACTTTAACCAGAGTGTAATAAAGTCTTTTGAAACAACAAGCGTCATATCATAAGTTGTGTGCTAAAAAGATGAACTGTATGCCTTTGACTAAGTGTCTAAAGTCTTACCATGTGAGGTGTACACCTGAACCACTTAATAGGGCTAATGACAATGTATAAACACCTTTCTTACTACGTTTACCTTGACATTGTTAGAACATAAAGAAAGATTATGGAAAATGCAGGTCCCAAAATCGTAAACTCCATAAAAAGGTTGCGTCCTACATGTTGTGGTTGCGTAGGTGGGAATCCTCTTCTTTTTTTTCCCCTTTTGCCATGTAGTCCGTCATTTTTTGTCCATTTATTTTAAAAATAAAGGACTTTTAATCCTGACTAACTTAAGATCCTCATCGTACCATTACTACATTGAAATTATTAAAATAACTTTACTCTAGGTGAAATTCTATTGTCAAAGTTCTAAGAAATTTAAATTACTATTTCGATTCTATTACAAAAAATTTGAAATAATTTAAAAGATATTTCATTACTTATTTTAAATTATTTTAATTATCTACCATAATTTTTAGTTTTAATTAAAAAATTCTGTCCACAATAGGCATCCCTTATATAACTTTAAGACCAATTCTCTTTTATTTTTGTTAACTATTTTATTGCTCAATTTCAATGATATTTGTGAAATTTTTTCTTTACTTTACATGTGAAATTAAAATTAATCTATGCGTCGCACGAGCATACTGTTAGTTTGATAAGTAAACTATGGAATATGAATATGAATATTATCCACTATAAGAGTTTGTATGTAAACTCAAATCCTTGGATCATTCTATGTCATCCTCCAATCTATTTAATTTATTCCCATGTGCTTTCTTTTTTTATTTGTATCTTAAAAATAGTGGTGGAGATTGATTTACATTCGTTGTTTAAGAGATTTTTTGAACTTCTACTTCAAAAACCAATCAAATCCCATGTCATGCGGGTGTGTTTAGAAGTTGCTGTATATGTCTCTTTTATGTTGCATGCACCTCAGCTATAACTGTAACGAGGACAAAAGTTGCTCGGAACTAGGTTTCAGAATCTTGATTGGAGATTGAACAAAGCTCAAATTGTAACTGAACAAGTGATAGACCATAAAATTTAATTTAAAAAAAAAACCAAAACAAATAAACAAACCAGAGGTCAAAAGATTTTGGTTGTTTGACAGAAATAGATGTTCTAGTGCTGTGTCATATAGAAATTGATTTTAAAGAATTTCATCATCTGAAAACCCAATAGGAAGTTGGGTCCTAGAAATGGTTGGGAAGTGAAAAAAAGAAAAGAGAAGGTTGTACTCAATGCATTAAGCTCTTGCTTCTGCAGGGTCTTAAGAGAGACAATAATTGTCTTTTGTATCCAATATATGCATCCTCCATTTCACGATTGGGTCCACACGTTTGTAAGAGGGGATGCATATATTAAATGCCTGAGATCCTTCTTCTAGGAGAGTTGGGTGTTTAGCCCTTATTTTATTTGACAAAGAGGATTCAAAAATGATGTGGGTTTGCTGGAATCAGCCTCTCCACAAAAAAAGAGCGTGTTTAGGGGGGACATCACCTGCCAATCACCTCTCATAGACCTCACAGAAACGGGAGTTTTGTAAACTGGTTTGATCTTATAATGAATTAAAAAAAAGTTGCCAACTTTCTGCATTTTGTATACTTATATTTTGCATGCCTTTATATCTTCTTCCCATATATACAGGAGACCTGAGGAATTAGTGTGAGGCTGGTAGAATTAACTGGAGCATATTTGAGAGGTAGATCAGAAATAGATTATATATTTAGGCATACACACACATGCACAAACACCTATAATTTGATAGGTAAAGAATAATTTGTCATAAAAAAAATAAAGTACAGCAGGTCTTCAATATGGGGAGTTTCTGGGTGTATACCCTCTGAAAGACCAACAAAACTATGAAAAATGCAGTCTATGAAATCTACAATATCACTTGGTCTTTCTGCATCTACTGACAGCCAATGAAATAGGGAGCTGATAAACATTGATTAACCCTCACAATCGACGACTCCTGCCCCTCAGAAGTTCTTTTAAGAAAATAGAGAATGGGTTTTTCTTGATGAGTACTTTGTCAGTATATTGGGAAATCAAAATAAAGAAAGAATAAAATCTTCTTGGCAGTACTAAATCAATTTCTGTTCTATGTATTTAAGGTCTCTTCTTATTGTTTTCTTGTAGGGTCGTTTTGAGATACTTTCGCTGTCCGGATCTTTCATGCCGACCGAGACTCAAGGGACAAGGAGCAGGTCAGGTGGGATGAGTGTTTCTTTGGCAAGCCCTGATGGCCGTGTTGTTGGGGGAGGAGTTGCTGGACTCCTGGTAGCTGCGAGTCCTGTGCAGGTAAGCCTTTTTATGTTTATGTTTCAATTGGGTGTGGTGGGTTAAATTAGCTTAGAAGCAGCAACTGGGAGCGCATGGTTGATTGTCCACTTGCCTTCACTAGCATTGGAACATGGCTCATTTAAGATGTATAGAAAGCATAACCACTATTCTTCTTCTTTCTATACATCTTAAAGAATTACCACTAGTGCATTGGGCCTGCTTAAGATGCTGCAAAACTTTTCTAGGGCTTCAGAATTTCTTGCATCAATGTAGAGGCCTGACTGTCAAGAACCACAGAAGTTAGAGTAACCAAGGTTGTTATGGTTTGCAAGATGACAACCTTAGAAACACTAGTTATATACTTTTTTTTTACTTAAGTGAACCATGGCTTGGAATACCTCTAATCTTTTTATTTGAGCAAGTCAGGTTGTCGTAGGGAGTTTTCTACCAAGCAACCAGCAAGAGCAGAAACCAAAGAAGCTGAAAAATGAGTCCACCCCTGCTATTTTTACACCAGCTACTACCATGGCTGTAATACCTTTTTCTGGAACTGAAGATGACGAGGGACTGGGAGGAAATGGGCATCAAAATTCAAGCACGCCAAGACCAAACCTTGCTTCTTCATCATCCTTCCGAAGAGAAAACTGGGTGGCCATGCACATGCAGGACTCTAGAAAGTCTGGAACTGATATCAATATATCTTTACCTGGAGGTTAAAATGATAAGCTGCAATCGATTATTATCTCAAAAGTCTTGCTGACTATATTGTTCCCTGATCTTGTTTCTTTATATGTATCAATTATTGCTTCGAATAACTAAAATTGTCTTCAAATGATATTGATTATTGTAAGAGGAAGTAGGGTGCGAGTACTGAACTTCCAACTAGGATTATACATTTTCTTATGAGGTAGATCTGATTTGTAGGCTAATTATGTAGGTTTCTGCAGGTGTATGAGTAGGATCTTTTGATGTAATTGCAATCGGTGATTGTCTACCCTTGTTGTTATCATGATATCTTCTGTCATCATTTCAGGTCCAGCGACCCAATCTGTTCCTTCTACTTTCTAGTTGATGTTAGGGGCAACTTTTTTTTTCCGCAATACATTTCATAACATATTAAAGTGATAAGTTGTGTTTGGTGTAACGCATGAGTTCATTACTGATATTGTTTCTATTATGCATCAATGGCAAATCACAACAGATCATGATCATGATAACATTCATGAAAAATGTCTCTAGAAAATTATATCCCTACACTTGTTATTTTAGTTATAAATGTGATAAAAGACAAGCCAAGGTAAAAACCTCAGGGTTGCATGTCAATATATTCTTTCTGTATCTAACTTCGAGAGGTTCCAAGTATTGGAATCCTTTATCCCTTTTCTTTTTTGACTAAAATTTTTTCTTTTTCTTTTTGGGTTATACGCGTATGCTAGATATTCTGGAAATATTCCAGGTCTATGTATGTTATACTTTATGCTATATAATTCTCTTCTCATAATTTGTAAATGTCAATGTTAGAGGCTTACGGTGATGGGCAATGTTAAAAGCCACACGTCTTTATTTGGACTTCAATATTTTATCAGATTACTGATCAAAGAAAAAAAAAAAATTTACCAGATTATATAGGTCTTGAACGGTTGTACAATGTAATATTAGAGAGAATAATAAGAGGGAATAATATAAATAAATATTTATTATTAGCATTAACCAAAATATTTGGCTTAAAAAAAAAAAAAAAAAACCCAAAATATTTGACCTTGTCACCCTATTTTTTCGTTATTTTTGTTTCCCCACGAAACACGGTTTCGAATTTTCTCTTCTTAATTCTCTGTTTACTATCGGAAAAAGCCTAAAAGAATGGGTTGAGAATTGAGACGCATGCTTTGATTAAATTAAATATATATATATATATATAAATAAAAATAGAATGCCTGTATAGGACCTATGCATTTTAAGCCATACTCAGCAAAAGAAAAAAGAAAATGGGTACATTTTAAACCATGAAAAAAGGTCGCACCCATTTTAGCACGAAATTCAGAAATTGATAGGCAACCGGTGTACAAAGCCTAGAAAGGGATCACATTAACATAAAATAAAATATTTTTTGTAATAATAATAAAAAAACTAGCAAGAATCTTATAGTTCAATTAAATTTTTTTGGTATTTTTCACTGAGATATTTAGAGTTCAAATTTCATCTCTCATATTATAACTATTGAATTATTATTAAAAAAAAAAAAAAAAAAACTAAGCTAAGCCATGCTTGTCCTTTATTTTGCAGCCAATGGCCAATGGCTAAGCTAAGCCATGTTTTTTCTTCCTGGTTATCTAGGCACTGCTCAGCCTAGTTCTTGCCTTCTGTTTCAAGGAATCACTAAATTCTTTAATGTTTTTCCTTTTTATTTATTTATTTTCTTTCTAAACCCCTTTCTTAAATAAGTTATTGTTGCAACCAAAGCAAACAATACGGCATTATATCAACTGGAACTATATAAAAAATAAAAAACTCTGCACAAACAATAAAATTTTTCACAATGAATGCTTAAAAAAAAAAAAAAAAAAAAAACCCGTAACTAAAAAAAGTATATGTTGAGCTTGAAGAATGCTCAAATTGACACCCCAAAAATACAAGTGTCTCCATCTAACAACTGGAGAATCTGGAATGCTATCCAATTATCTCAAAGTATCAACTTTGGACCTATAGTCACATTTTATGAATGAAGAAATTTTTGTTTCTCGTTTGGCTGTCAAGCTTGCAATGCAAGTTATGGTGTGTGTATATATATATATATATATATATATATATATATATATATATATATATATATATATAAATTTCTATGAGACTGATGTTTCATCATCTTTTATTCATTACATAATTACACATCCTTTTGAACCCTACTTTTAAGTTTGAGTTTGACCAAGTGATAATTTGAAATTCAAAATGCTTGTCATCCATCGATTTTTTTTTTTTAATGAAAAGACAGCAACTTTATTAAGAAGAAGATAAATTCAGTACATTTTAACAAAACGAGCTCAATAAAAGTTGAATTTTCCTCTATTCAAGTTACATAATACTCAATACTCTTGGCATGCTGAGCCAAGATGTGAGTTGGCCGGTTCCCTGTTCGCTTAACATGTGAGACTTGTGAAGTCCTGAATGCTTGTAACTTCTGACAAAAGCCTGCGATGATGTTATAGATAGACACTTGAGGATTGCTAACAGCCTAACACCAAGCACGACGTCTACAATCAGTTTTGAATCACATTCAAAATGAACATCCCTTATACCAACGTCCCAAGCGAAGTCCACGGCCTCCCCCAAAGCTTTGGCTTCGGCCTCTAATGGACCCAAAGGGCAGTACACCTTCTTGCTCAAGGCTGCTGCTACCAGGCCACCATGATCCCTGATGAGGACCCCCACACCCGAGGCCTATTGGGACTCAAATACTGCACCATCCACGTTGACCCTGTACCATGGCAGAGAAGGATTGGTCCACTGGTCACTGTCATGCATCACCGGCTTCGAAGGTTCGAAGTTGGCTATCTAAAACTCATCAAGCAACAGTCGTGCCTTCTGCAGAATTGTTACCGCTTGTTGTCTTGCTTTCCCTTGTCGTACCGCATTCCTGTTAAATCACATACTCCAAGCAACTATAATTACAAGTTCCAACAAATCATTACCCACCCGCTGAATGAATTGTAGGTGCCACAAGAGATCAATGAAGTCTCAAAAGTGTACCCCACGGTTATCAAACGGAAATCCTGATAGCTTCCATACTTCCCGCGCTCGGTCACAACTCTAGAATAGGTGACCATTGGATTCAGCGTCTAATCCACAAGCTTCGTAGACCTGATCATCAAGAACTTTGAGATGGCACAAGTTTTCTTTCGTAGGTAAAATATTACGACTCCCTCGCCAAGCAAATGACTTGATTTTATTCGGGACATTTAACCTCCAGAGATTTTTCCAGAACTGACTATGATTTCCATTGTTGGAATTTTCGGGTCTCGAATCCGAAGAAGATAACAAGGCAATCTTGTAAGCACTTCGAAGTTCGAACAGTAAAATTGCCTTTGGAAGTGTATGCCCATATTAGTCGATCTAGGGGCAGCCTACAGCTCAAGGGGATGCTCATGATTGACCGTGCATCATTTAATTTGGGGAGAAAGTGTCTGATCATATCTCCTTGCCAAGTGCCATGGTGTGGGTCAAAATGTCAAATAAGTAGCTAACTGTCATTCCTGCTGGTAAGGCCACTGAAGGACTGATGATTTTGAAAGTGTCCGAGCTAGGCGGCCATTTATCCCCTCTGATGTCAATTGAAGCTCCATTCCCAACCTACCATCAATATCCTTTTCATACTATGGTCTGAGCTGAAAAGAGGCTTCGCCATGCAAAGGATGGATTATTCCCAAGTTCAGCTGTGAGGAAGTCTCCATGAGGGAAATAACGAGCTTTATAAACCTTATAAAGAAGGGTATTTTTACATGTTTGTAGTCGCCAACCTTGTTTTGCCAGCAAAGCTAAATTAAAGGCCTTTAAGTCCCTAAAACCGAGACCCTCTCCTCTTTTGGAAGACACATCTTATCCCAACTGAACCAAGCCATCTTGTTCCTTTAGTTTGATTGGCCCTATTAAAACTTCCAAACCATGGCTGTCATCTCATCACATAAAGCGTTTGGTAGCTTGAAAACACTCATTGTGTATGTAGGAACTGCTTGAGCCACTGTCTTGATGAGTATCTCTTCTCCAGCATGTGAGAGTAGCTTTTCTTTCCAACTAGAGAGCTTATTATTTAGTCTTTTAGTGAGTTGTCGAAACGTGTTGCATTTATTCTTCCCCACCAAAGATGGAAGGCCCAAGTATTTCTCATGTTGTTGAATGACTTTTGCACCGAACTTGTTTTTGAAAGAGTGTAAGATATAAATAAATATAAGTATATAACGGTTTTATTAGTATTATGTTTTAAAGTTGGGCTTGGTTAACGGGTGTGGCCTTAGGACATTTATTAATGAGTTGTTTTAAGAAAATTTTGATCAACTTTCAGTGGCAGCTCCACACCTAAGCCAGGGTGGACCCAGACTTACAAAAAAGTGTATATATATGTGTGTGTACGCGCTAAACTAACCTAATGTGACCCACCCTAATAAAAATATTGAATATCCTGACTTGAAAATCACACAAGAATTTGGGTTCAAAAAGAAAAGAAAAGAAAAGAATAATACTACATCTACAACATTTTCATAATAATTTTATAACAAATCCTATGTGGTAAGCTGTTACTGATTCTAATTTAGGCTCAATACTTACATCACTTTTAAACCTACTAATAACAGCTTGTCGCATAAGATTTTTTGTGAAAATATTGTGGATATAACATTACTCCAAAACAAGAAGTGAACAAATTATTCAACAAAAAACCTAGAAAAAAAAAAAATCTATAATCATTCAAATTTGCAACTTATTCAACTCATTACATTAAAAAAAATACTCTAATTTTATTTTTCCTTAAAAAAGGGTACTAAGAGAAATATTGTGGTGGTGAGTTCTCCTTGGTGATGCCGGAAGTTATGATTTCTTTAACTTTGCAGTCGCAATAATTTTGCTTTCCTTAGTGACTTGGGTCACAATTGTAGTAAATATTATTCTATTCTCTCTCTCTCCATTTTTTTCTTCTCTATTATCATTTCAGACTCTCTCTTATTTTATTACTCTTATCTTTACATTCTCAATTCCCACTTTATCTTTTATCCCTCAAATTTTCTTTTCTTTTCTTTGTTAGTGAAAGAAATTGTAATGTTTCATATATTTATGTATTTATTTTTTGGAGACGTTAGTATGTTTAAGTTACCTCTTTATTAGATTTTTTATAATTTAATTTTTTTAGTGATTACCCTAAAAAAAATCATAGAGCCATCATTGTCAATTATATTTTTCATTTTTTATAAAAAAATTATCTAAAAGAGTATATCTTAAAAGAATGCACTTAGTGTATCTATTTTTGTTTTTTTGTTTTTTTGAAAGTGCACTTAGTGTATCTATTAATAAAATCTTTTTCGCTTTTGTAAAACATTTATGGTAGTAAATGAATAGTGTAGACTATGTAGTACTAGCGTTTACCAAGGGCAAAATTAGAAATTCCTCTTGCACGTGGTGGAGGTGGTGAATATGAATAAAAATATTTTGGAACAAAAATGAAAAAGTATACTAAGGTGTAAGACTAAATTAATACATAGGAAATTATACGAGTATATATTAATAAAATATATAAATAAAAAAATAATTATTCGCCAGTACATTTTGAATCAATCATCTATCTAAATGGAATTCAACAATTTTCTACATCTCAAAAGCCGTGATTGATTCTATATTAATTTGCACATCATTTTCAATTTATAAAATCAAAAAGTCTTTTATAAATCATCTTTCTTTTTTTTTGGTTGTAAAGACTAAAGACTGATTTTTTTTTGACAATACTCATTATTCATAGCTAATAATCCTTGTTCCATAGTTACAATAAAAATGACTCTATGAACATGCATTTTGGTAGGATTTTAATTTACTAACTCTTCCTAAACATTGGCGAAATTATAAAATAAAATGATGATAAAAAAATTATATCTGATCTTCAAATCCATGTATAAACTACCATCTACATCAAAATTTTGAGAAAAAGAAAATTAATATGAAACATATTAATCTAAAAGAAAGACACATATGCATGTTCAAGACATGGACCTACCTAGTGTAAAAATAAAATAAAAACCTTGCTTAAAGGCTTTAAACCTCTTATTTCTCCGTTCACACTTAATTTTCTACTGATTAGGAAAATTTTATTTTTGTACTAAAATAATATAGTGCTATAAAATACAAAAAATGTATATATATATATAAAAAGAGTTTTATGTTAATTTTTTTTAGTGGTTTTGGAAGCGAGGAGGGTCACATACCATGTCCTACTCGGCCAGCTATCTTGTTTTTTTTAGTCACTTTACACCAATTAGATTCCTAAAGGATTTGATGCGTTAGAGACATATTAGCCCAATGTAATAAGTTCAAGCCCGCTCTTACTTGTATTAGTAGTTTAGGGTTTATTCGCCTATATATACTCATGTTAGGGTTCATTCTAACACAGGTTATTGTACTACACTCTTACATAATAAAGATGTAGCCCTTAAGGGATTCTTCAGTGGATGTAGGCCGACAAGGCTGAACCATGTAACTATCGTGTTCTCGGTGTTCCTATTCAATGCTTCCCTTTTTGCATTCACTCTAGCATATACAACATGATATAATTAACACATTACGTTGCTGATATATTTAACATGGTATTAGAGCCAAACTTCGTTCTTAGTATCAAACAAATATCTCTACACAGCAAAGAAATTTCCCACGTGCACAACAACACAGATCAACCCTCCATCACAACTGCTTGCCTTGCTGCCTCCTGGATTTGGACTCCATGGAATCATGCAGCTATCGTTGCTCACATTTGTCTCTAAGATCCACAAGCCAAGAAAGCCGTGCCCCTCCAATCACAGATCTGTGCAAATCAAGTCTTTGCCTAATGAAACCAACCACATAGACGTACTCTACGACATCTTGCAACAAAAACCCAAGAATTCGGCCTCCATCAGAATAAGCACACGCCTTCACGTGCTGCTAAAGCTCAGGCGACAATCTCACGCGCCTCTCATGGATCTCACTCTCAGCTGATTTGTCTACTGCATGCAACGCCTTATTGGCCTCGGCATCCGCCGATCTACAAAGCGGTGAAATTTGGAGGTCATTTGCTGTTGCCCACGCCTATACATGCCACCTGGAATTCCTGTCACGCGTTGTCTTCGTCACGCACCACACACGCGCCAGAAAACTCGTTGACATTGAGACTGACGTCATCCAATGAAGTCATCTTGCCACGTCATTAGACACGTAGGCATAGCCACGTTAGCCTTAGTCCATGTCACTGACACATCATCATATGATTTCAACGGCTTTGCAGCCTAATCTGTGACCTGACCCGGAAAACCTAGAACCGACCCAGATTGTGTAGATCATTGACCGTGCTAACCGTTGACTTTGACTTATTGCGTTGACCTTTGACCAAAAATCAAAATTTCCAAAATGATCTATCTTGCTCAGTTTTTCGCATAGATTTTGATCTTGGACTCTATTTCTTCATTTAAAGCTTTATGTTTCTTCATTTGAACCTTTGAAATCGATCAATTGGTTCACATTTTTCATCGTGGTTTCTTTAGAGGCATTCTTCAAGGCATCTCCAAGGGATCTTCTCATGCTTATCCAACCTCAAGTCTTTATCGAGCTTCCGCCTTGAGTTTGAGGGAGGGTGTTAGAGATATATTAGATATATTAGCCCAATGTAATAGGCCCAAGCCCACTCCTACTTGTACTAGTAGTCTAGGGTTCAGTCGCCTATATATACTCATGTTAGGGTTCATTGTAACACATGTTATTGTACTACACTCTTACATAATAAAGATGTAGCCTTTAAAGGATTCATTCGTGGATGTAGGCTGACAAGGTTGAACCATGTAACTCTCGTGTTCTCGGTGTTCCTATTCTATACTTCCCCTTCCACATTCACTCTAGTATATATAATATGGTATAACACATCACGTTGCTAATATATTTAACAAGATAAAATTTTTGAAATTAAACATTTAAACTTAATAGATATTTATATAAATATTACATATTATTAAAAAATTAATTAAATTTAATAGAGGTCTTAGGGCAAGGGAGGCCATGACTTCCCTTAGTCTTAACATAGCTCATTCAGTCCTTCTCTATAGGGATGGCAATTTTTCCCCGCCCCGCTTAACTCGCCCCTCCCCGCTTCGCCCCGTGCGGGTTTTCCCCACCCCGCAAAGGCGGTGGGGCGTGGATGGGGCAAGATTTTAGCCCCGCACCACGGGGCAGGGCGGGGATGGGTTTAGACTTTTTAGATCCACCCTGCCCTGCCCCTCCCTGTCGTCGTCCCACCTCGCCCCGCGTTACTAAGGGTTATAATTGTAAATTTTTTATACTTTAAAACCCTACTATTTAAAAAAACAAAAAAAACATATTAATATTAGCATATTTTATTCTACCCAATGTGATTTTCTGCCTTTATTTTGTTATGTGTTATACTATGAGATTTTTATTTATTTATTTATTTTTTTTATGATTGTTTTGTTAAACACTTGGATATATTATTCAATTTTTCTAAAAATTGATTTGATTTGATGGGATAAATTTAGTTGTAATTTCAAGTATATTTTTATTAATGAAATATGTTTCATTAAAAAAATTGTACTAGTTGTAGGGCAAATTAACAAAAAGTAGAGTTTTACGGGGTGGGGCGGGGCTTCACGGGGTCCCAAGGGGCGGGGATGGGGTGAGAAAGTATTCCCCGTCATGCGGGGTGGGGCGGGAATGGGACAAGATAAAACCATGCGGGGCGGGGACGAAGACCCCATCCTTCGGCCCCGCCCCGCTCCATTGCCATCCCTACTTCTCTGGTGTTTACCCTAAATTTGTTTTTCTCAAATTACTATCTTTTTTTATTTGTTTATTATTATTATTTTAACGTGTTAGTGAAACACGATCTACATGTCTCTTTTATGTCACTGGGGACTAGGTGTCAAAAATTTCTTTCGTTCTTTATATATTGCATATTCTTTTATTGTTCCTTTATCAGCGCGTCATTTTCTTCAGTCAGAGAATACAGCCGGGCAATTTCCTCTTACTTTGCACTCAAGATTTGCGTGGAATGTACAACGCACACATGTTACAGTAAGTGTACAGAATGGCAAATATAAATTTTTATATACATATAGACAGCAACCAAAAAAAAAGAATTTTACATGTACATGTATATTGCAATTGTTTTATACAATCTCTTCAAACTAATAAAATATATAAACTAGTGTTTGTCTTGTACAATTAACAATGCCTCCTATTACTTACAGAAGTAGAGTTTCCCGTAAATTTCTCTTAACTTTTTAATGAAAAATATTCAATCACGTCGTCATACATAAAGAGAGCGAAAGAGAGCTATTTTGTTCACATGAGAGCTAGGCAATATCACACAGAAACCGAGTTTAGTATCGATGAAGGGAAGATAGCTTCCATTCCTGCACTTCTTTTGTTCCTAATAATCTTTCTAACCCTCTTGATCTTCTTTTCTTTGTCACTCTCAGTTTCTAAACAGCATAACCCTTTTCTTTCTACGTACGAGTTTATTGTTGTGAAAAAGTCTAGTCGGGTGGCTGTGTTTTTCGTGTTTAATGTTGTTATGACAATCTTTCGTGGGAATCTAAGTTTTAAGCCATCCGATGGAGATTTTGATTACTTTCTTTCTTTCCCTCCTATAGTATATGAATTTGATGATGATACAAAAGATGAAGCAAAATATGAAGATGTTGGGTTCTAAGACTTTAGGCTTAAATGTATTAGAACTTCATTTTAGAATGTTGGCAAACCATAATCAAAACGTTTAAGTCTTGTTTTAGACTTGCTCAAAGTATGTTTATGTGTAAAGTTAGAATCGAGTGTACTGTAGAATTTACTGTGTAAATCTGTCTGGCTCGATCGATCGAGAATTAGACTCGATCGATCGAAGCTCGTGTAGATTGTTTTTCTGCAGAATTTTTCCAACTCAGCCCAAGCCCGTTTGACGTGTAGGGTTTTATATTTTGCCTTAAGTATAAAAAGAAAAACCCTAACCACGATTTATTGTTGTTGTTTATGCTGTGTATGTGAATCTCTTGTGAGATCTAGAGGTGTTTGCCTTCACATATACTTAGAGTTATCAAGAATCAAGATTATATCAAGAACTTGATGATCGGTTCGGTTGCTGCATAAAGATACACAAGTGGGAGTACTTGTGCTTGCTGTGAATCCAAGAAAGAAGTAGTCCGTGGACTCGAAACTGTCACGTGGTCGTGGTCGTGGTCGTGGTCGAGGTAGCAATAGGATGTTAGTGGTCTAAGTCGCTATTGTGTAAATTTCAATTCTTTCATAGTGGATCTGTTTTACCTTGAGGATAACTAGGTTAAATCCTCCCCAGGTTTTTTACCGGTTTGGTTTTCCTAGGTCACCATATCTTTGTGTTATTTATTTTTCCGCTGCTTTACATGATATGATATATTTGTGTTAACCTAGATCTGAATAATTTGACTAAGTAATCACTTGGCTAATTAACTAGGTTAATTTGGTTGTGTTTTAAGGGGTCTAAAAACATACAGAAGATTATGATGATAGTGATGTTGATGACAGTGACAAGTATCATGGTGATGATGGTTATGACGAAGATGATGATGATGATGGTGAAGGTAGTGATGATGATGTTGATAGTGATGATGAGCAAGTTGAGGATTTGAAGAAGAGGAGTGAAGATTTCATAGCCAAGGGCCATAAGCAATGGAGAGAGGAGTTGATGCATGATCAGAAGTTTCATTGCATGGCAACTACAGAGTTACAATAAACGAGCTCTAGCTTCCAAGGTTGAAGAAAAAAAAAAATGCAAGTTTGAGTTGAAAATTTGTTGTACATTTAAGTTTTTGTATATGTATATACTAAGAATTTCTTTTGGGGGGAGAAGGGGGGGGGGGGGGGTGTTTATTATAGTCTTGATAGTTCTGGTTTTTTCTAAGGCACTATTTCGACTTAGCTAATGTACAATTGGTTGAAATATGTACGAATGAATTGTATGATATTCATAAATAGTTACAATAATATTATTTAGAAGAGTACATAATTATGAATGTATGATATTCATAAATAGTTGTAGTATTTTGATTTCTATGAACATAATGCTACACAGTTCATAGGGTTTTATTGAGTCTTATAAAATCACCTTATTTACAGGTTACAAATTTAGCCTTGATATCTAATTTGAAGCCAATTGCAGTGCTTAGAGTGATTTCTCACGATCAAATAGGGAAAATGCACCCCCTCTTTGTTAATTCTAATAAAGTTGAATTCGTCTATATATTAAAGAAAGAGAAAATGTCATCTCAGATCTCACATGAAACTTAGTATAATACACATGTCATAGACTTAGGGGGTGACAAAATGAGTCAGATCGGGATTGGTGTCAACTCGTCACTTGAACAGCTAGCTCCCTTTAGTTGGGAACTCTCTCATCCACTGTCAATCATTATTGAATAAGATGAAATAATTTGTATCCCTCCTTATCAGGTAAAACAATCGAGTTTACAGGTCATCAGGTACAACACAGGGGGGCAAGGGACAAGGCAATTTCCCCCCAACCCCACCTAGGGCCTCCCTTCCTATCCCCAAGTTCTTTAAAAAAATCATATTCTATTTTTAATTAATTAATATTCCAAACTCAAAATTTTAATAAATTCAAAACTTAAAATGTCTTTATTGAAAATAACATTTAAATTCCCTAATTTAGTCAAGTAAAAATAAATCTTAACATGATATATTATTGCAAAATCTCCTAACCAATGTGTGTATATGTTGTTTTTTTTTAAAGAAATAATAAAAATAAAAATATTTTACAATGCTATATATATTTTTAAGGTCTTTTGCAATCAACTCACTTTTTGATAATTGGAAATGAAATCTAAAGCATTAATACCTTTAAATTGATTCAAACTAAAAATGTTATAACACATCTTTAAAATATCAAGGCATACATAAAATATTTTAAAAGTTTTGAGTATATGATCATATCAAGGTTTATTTATTTTTTTTTTTATGTTACTTTTAAGTATCTAAATGATTTATTTGAATATCTCATATTTAGATTAATATTTTAACTTCATATATTAATGGCTATTTATTCATTTTTTTATTATTTAATTTACTTTTATGAAATATATATTTATAGTCAACTTAAATTATAAGTAGTTTAAACATAACAATAATTATATTAACTCTAATACTAGGTTTGAAAAATCAATTGAAACCAAGCATTAAAAAAAAAAAAAAACTTAAAAACTTACATAATATATTCAATGTTAATCAAATAAGATCTATTCCAGGAACTAGTGGTAAGCATGCATGTGTAAAAAAATGGGTATTAATTCTTGACAAATCAAGTTAGTTCGAAGAAATTATCATCCATCTGACATCCGACCTGAAACCCTAGAAAATAAACTTCTTCCACCTAATATTCATTCAACCAACTTGTAGAAGCCTCCTACGATCCTTCGGTTTGAATCGAATTGATTGGGTGGTTGGATTTTCTGGGTCCTTGTTTAGTCTTATATTGTTGGGTTTTGTGTAGCTTAGTTGTATTTGATCCAGATTATAACCCAACCTGAAATAAAATTATTATGATTTTTTAATGGAAGATTTTTTGAGTCTCAATTCATAGAGTGTATGAAATGCCCAACAAAACTCTGAAAAATGCAGTCTATGAAATCTACAATATCACCTGGTCTTTCTGCATCTACTGACAGCCAATGAAATAAGGAGCTGATAAACATTGATTAACGCTCACAATCGACGACTCCTGCCCCTCAGAAGTTCTTTTAAGAAAATAGAAAATGGATTTTTCTGGATGAGTACTTTGTCAGTATATTGGGAAATCAAAATAAAGAAAGAATAAATCTTATTGGCTGAACTAAATCTGATTCTGTTCTATGTATTTAAGGTCTTTTCTTATTGTTTTCTTGTAGGGTCGTTTTGAGATACTTTCGTTGTCCAGATCTTTCATGCCGACTGAGACTCAAGGGACAAGGAGCAGGTCAAGTGGGATGGCGTCTCTTTGGCAAGCTCTGATGTTCGTGTTGTTGGGGGAGGAGTTTCTGGACTCCTGGTAGCTGCGAGTCCTGTGCAGGTAAGCCTTTTTATGTTTATGTTTCGATTGGGTGTGGTGGGTTAAATTACCTTAGATGCAGCAACTGGGAGCTTATGGTTGATTGTCCACTTGCCTTCACTAGCATTGGAACATGGCTCATTTAAGATGTATAGAAAGAATTACCGCTAGTGCATTGGTCCTGCTTAAGATGCTGCAAAAATTTTCTAGGGCTTTATAATTTCTCCCATCAATGTAGGCCTTGACTGTCAAGAACCACAGAAGTTAGAACTTAGAAGTAACCAAGGTTGTTATGTTTCGCAAAATGACAAACTTAGAAACACTAGTTATATACTTTTTTAACTTAAGTGAACTATGGCTTGGATTGGAATACCTCTAATCTTTTTTTTTTTGAGCAAGTCAGGTTGTCGTTGGGAGTTTTCTACCAAGCAACCAGCAAGAGCAGAAACCAAAGAAGCTTAAAAATGAGTCTGCCCCCTGCTCTTTTTACACCAGCTACTACAATGGCTGTGATACCTTTTTCTGGTGCTGAAGATGCCGAGGGACTGGGAGGAAATGGACATCAAAATTCAAGCACGCCAAGACCAAACATTGCTTCTTTATCATCCTTCCGAAGAGAAAACTGGGTGGCCATGCACACTATGCAGGACTCTGGAAAGTCTGGAATTGATATCAATATATCTACCTGGAGGTTATCATGATAAGCTGCAATCGAGTATTATCTCAAAGTCTTACTGACTATATTGTTCCCTGATCTTGTTTCTCTATATGTATCAATTATTGCTTCGAATGACTAAAATTGTCTTCAAATGATATTGATTATTGTAATAGGAGGAAGTAGGGTAACAGTTCTGAACTTCCAACTAGGATTATACATTTTCTTATGAGGTAGATCTGATTTGTAGGCTAATTATGTAGGTTTCTGCAGGTGTATGAGTAGGATCTTTTGATGTAATTGCAATCGGTGATTGGCTACCCTTGTTATCATGATATCTTCTGTCATCATTTCAGGTCCAGCGACCCGATCTATTCTTTCTTCTACTTTCTAGTTGATGTTAGGGGCAAACTTTTTTTTTTTTTTTGGCAATATATATGTTTCATAACATATTAAGCCACAAGTTGTAATTGGAATAACGCACGAGTTCATTACTGATATTGTTTTTATTATATGTTTCAATCACAAATTACAATGGATCATTAAACATTCATGAAAAATATTTCTAGAAAATTATATCCTTACACTTATTATTTTAGTTATAAATGTGATAAAAGACAAGCCAAGGCAAAAACCTCTGGGCTGCATGTCAATATATTCTCTGTATCTAACTTCGGGAGATTCCAAATATTGGAATCTTTTATCCCTTTTCTTTTTTGACTAAATTTTTTCTTTTTCTTTTTTGTTATACGCGTATTCTGGTTATTCTTGAAATATTCCAGGTCTAGGTATATAAGTATATTATCCTATATATGCTAAAAGCCACACGTCTTTATTTGGACTTCAATATTTTACCAGATTATATAGGTCTTGGACGGTTGTACCATGTAATATTAGAGAATAATAAGAGGCAGGGACGGAACCAGGATTTGAACATAGGGGGGGCAAAGCATGAACCAAAAAAATTTCAAGTGACATGGCCTATTAAAAAAAAATCATGGTAGACAAAACAATTGCACTTTATTACCATAAATATTTAAGTCAAGAAGGAAATAATATGAACCAAAAAAGTTGAAAGTTACAATATGATATTCTAACCTTTTCGAAGAAGAAGAATAAACAAAGAAGAGGATTTTGGATCTCCAGATTTTGGGTAATTTGAATTAATATGTTGATTTTATCACGTTAACCAACTCAAAAATATGATAAACCCATACTTTTGGATGCAACTGAAAATCACACTAATGAAGTTTTCAAAACTTTGTTTGAGGATTTAAAAAAATTGAGATATTAATATTAAGAGTTGGCAATGCTACATCATCAATATTGGTTTCTAAAAGAATTTTGCATTTAATCTTTTGAAAAAAATTTAAATATTGTAATTGACTTTTCCATAATTTATAAATCAATTAAAAAGTCATATAAATTATTGTCACCCCCTAAAGGAATTTTTTTTTCTATGAGATTTTTTTGGTTATGAATTATTGAATTATGATATTGGTGATTTATGGACTTTTTGTTGTGTTGTATTTGGACCAATCCAAAAATTTGAGGGAGCTATAAAAGCAATATACTAAAGTTTTCAAAGAAATGGTTTGTCGGGGGGGGGGGGGGGGGGGGCAATGGCCCCCCCCTGCCCCTTAGTGGGTCCGTCCCTGATAAGAGGGAATAATATAAATAAATATTTATTAGTGGCATTACCCAAAATATTTGACCTTGTCACCGTGTTTTTTTGTAATTTTTGTTTCCCCACGAAACACGGTTTCGAAAAAAGAAAATGGGTACATTTTAAACCATGAGAAAAGGTCGCACCCATTTTAGCACGAAATTCAGAAATTGATAGGCAGCCGGTGGCCAAGGCCTAGAAAGGGATCACATTAACATAAAATAAATATTTTTTTAAATAATAATAAATATAACCAAGAGTCTTATAATTCAATTTGTTTTTTTTGGTGTTTTCAACGGAAATATTTATAGATCAAATTTCATCTCCCATATTGTAACTATTGAATTATTATAAAAAATAAAAATAAACAAATTAAGCTAAGCCATTCTTGTCCTTTATTTTGCAGCCAATGGCTAATGGTACTTGTTAATTTGTTGTATGGTAATTAATCTCTCAAGATTGACAGATTTGAGAAAAGTGGAAGATGGATTTCCTATGTATGGAAATGCTTAAGTGGTTTACCAATATATTTTTTTTCCTGGTTATCTAGGCACTGCTCAGCCTGGTTCTTGCCTTCTGTTTCAAGGAAGCACTAAATTCTTTAATGTTTTTCCTTTTTATTTTATTTTCTTTCTAAACCCCTTTCATAAATAAGTTATTGTTGCAACCAAAGCAAACAATACGGACCTATATCAACTGGAACTATATGCAAACTCTAAACAAACAATAAAAAATTTCACAATGAATGCTTAAAAAGAAAAACCGTAACTAAAGAAAGTATATGTTGAGCTTGAAGAACACTCGACACCCCAAAAATTACAAGTATCTCCATCCGACAATTGGAGAATCTGGAATACTATCTGATTATCCCAAAGTATCATCTCATTCTTGGACCTACAGTCACATTTTATAAATGAGGAAATTTCTGTTGCTCATTTGGCTATGTAAAGCTTGCAGTGCAAGTTATAGTACTGTATATATAAAGATTTCTATGAGACTTGTGTTTCATCATCTTTTATTCATGACACAATCGCACACCCTTTGGAACTCTACTTTAGAGTTTGAGGTTGACCAAGTGATATTTAGTAATTTAGAATGCTTGTCATGCATAGATTAATTAATGAAAGTGTTAGAGATATATTAGCCCATTAGCATAGGCCCAAGCCTAATTCTACTTTGTGTGTAAGCCAAGTTTCCTACTTGTACTAGAAGTCTATTAGTCTAGGGTTTAGTTTACTATATATACACATGTTATGATTCATTGTAATACAGGATTTGTACTACACTATAATATATTATTGATGTAGCCCTTTAGGGTTTCCTCCATGGATGTAGGCCGTTAGGCTGAACCACATAACCCTTGTGTGTTATTGTGTTCTATACTTTATGCTTTCGCTTCCGCATACATGGTGTATCAATGCTAATATTTAACATGGTATCAGAGCCACCTTCTTGTGGCCATGGTTTTCTGTCCTTACGGTATATTTAAGAGCAATCTTTGTCTTCCTCGGTATTTTTTTTCGCTGCATTCATCTTCTTTGGCTTCCTATTGCTGCCGTCAAAACTCTCCAGTATAGTCAAGCCACCATTAGAAATCGCATCAACACTGTATGACCATTGCCTTCCTCAAACTACCGTCATAGAGCCAAACTTCATTCAAGGGATCTTCTCAACCTTATCAAATCTCAAGATTTCATCAAGCTTCCATCTTGAGTTTGAGAGGGGGTGTTAGAGATATATTAGCTCATTAGCATAGGCCCAAGCCTAATTCTACTTTGTGTGTAAGCCAAGTTTCCTACTTGTACTAGAAGTCTATTAGTCTAGGGTTTAGTCTACTATATATACACATGTTATGATTCATTGTAACACAGAATTTGTACTACACTATAATATATTATTGATGTAGCCCTTTAGGGTTTCCTCCGTGGATGTAGACCGTTAGGCTGAACCACGTAACCCTCGTGTGTTATTGTGTTCTATACTTTATACTTTCGCTTCCGCATACATGGTGTATCAATGCTAATATTTTACAGAAAGAATGTAAGATATAGATAAATATAAGTATATATAATGGTTTTATTAGTATTATATTTTAGGCGTAAATGCACTTTTAGTCCCTACATTTTGGCTTTTTTCCATTTTGGTCCCTACATTTCTATTTCTCCACTTTTAGTCCCTAAACCAATTAACGCGTGTTATTTTAGTCCTTTCCGTCAGTCAACAGGCGAAAGTCACGGAGGCGACTAACGGAATGATTAAAATATTATTAAAAATTTACTGTAGCAATTAAAAAAAAATTTTAAAACAAGAACACACCAGAACGTAAAAACAAGAACAGAAACCCAGGTATTCAATTCACAACTCAAACCCAGATTTTCTCATCTTTCAATTAACAACGAAACCTCCAGCAAATAAAATTCATAAACCCAGAACAAGAGCAAGGATACCCAGATTTGAACAAACTCAGTCACACAAGTCTCAAACAAACCCAGATACCCACTCATGTAAGTTTCAAACAAGCCCAGATACCCACTCATGGGCAACTGATTCTCCTCTTGCTACACGCCACGGCCACCACTGGCGATGTTCACATTTTCCATATCCAAACACCATCCTCCACCGAAACCTCCAACAAATCAAACCCATAAACCCACATGAACAAAAACAAACCCAGAAATTTAAAACAAACCACCACCCAAATGGAAAAACAGACCCAGGTCAGAGAGATCGCGACCAACACTAATCGATCTGTGAACTACATGCCCCAACCCAGTGACGGAGCTCCACGCACGGTGACGCTGATCCCAGGCGATGGGATCGGACCTCTGGTGACCTGAGTGGTGGAGCGAAGAAGGATGCTGAGAGAAAGTTGGAGAAACCGATTCGGTATGATGAGGTTAAGGTTGTCGTGAAGAAGCTCAACGTTCGACGAGAAGCTAACACGATCTCTGATCTACAAACCAATCTCGTTGCCGTCGCCTCCTTCAGACCCATCCACCGATCTCGCCGCTATCAGACCCACTCGCCGATCTCACTGTTGTCATCCTTTACCTCTCTCTTTCTCTCAATCTATCTCTCCCTCTCCTTCTCTCACGATCAATGCTTATTTTTTAGGAAGACTGAATTTTTTTGTAATGTTATTTTTGTTGATTTGGTTTATATATTCAGATTTCCTATTATAATATTTAGACCCACCCACCTGAAATCATTTTACATTGGGCCAAATCTGGGTTTGTTTGAGACTTGTGTGACTGAGTTTGTTCAAATCTGGGTATCCTTGCTCTTGTTCTGGGTTTATGAATTTTATTTGCTGGAGGTTTCGTTGTTAATTGAAAGATGAGAAAATCTGGGTTTGAGTTGTGAATTGAATACCTGGGTTTCTGTTCTTGTTTTTACGTTCTGGTGTGTTCTTGTTTTAAAATTTTTTTTTAATTGCTACAGTAAATTTTTAATAATATTTTAATCATCCCGTTAGTCGCCTCCGTGACTTTCGCCTGTTGACTGACGAAAAGGACTAAAATAACACGCGTTAATTGGTTTAGGGACTAAAAGTGGAGAAATAGAAATGTAGGGACCAAAATGGAAAAAAGCCAAAATGTAGGGACTAAAAGTGCATTTACGCCTATATTTTAAAGTTGGGCCCGTTAACATCATTTTAAGAAAGTTTTAGTACAACTTTTAGGATATAGCAAACTTTAAACTACAAATGGAAATTTTAGTAATAGTCAATTATTTAGAGAGAGAGAGAGAGAGAGAGAGAGAGAGAGAGAGAGAGAGAGAGAGAGAGAGAGAGAGAGAGAGAGAGAGAGAGAGAGAGAGAGAGAGAGTCATTGTCAACCTCTTTTTTTTTTTTTTTTCTTTTGAAAATTTGATAGTCAGAGAGTTCAAGACATGGAACTACCTTAGTGTAAAAATAAAACTATAACCTTGCTTAAAGGTTCTAAACCTCTTATTTCTCAGTTCACTCTTAATTTTCTTTTGATTAGGAAAAATTTCTTTTTTTTACTAAAATAATATAGTGCTATAAAATACCAAAAATGTTATATATATATATATATATATATATATATATATATATAGTGTAAGGACACGATTTGGAGCGACCCAAGAACGATACCGGGTTCGCACGTGAATAGGCCCTCACAATATCATTTATAGAGCGTGGGTTTGAAAGGCTAGGCCTTGATCACGAGACTGCGGTTTTCCGGGGTGTTCATGCATAAATAAAACGTGTACATACATAGATAGGTCGTGCACGCTCTGGGAGTCTTCCTCCTAGAGGTGGGCTGGGAGGCTCTGGTTTTGGCCATTTTTCCCAGCCCTTCTAAGGGTCGCTTACTTCTCCTTTTATACTAGCCCGTGTTCCTTATCCTTCGTCCACGTGTAGGGTCGGCTTTTCAGGACTGATACTTGTCCCATCAGCCCATACTCAAAGTCGTTGGAGGTAGTTGTAAAAGCTGGGGAGTATGGCTCTGTCAGGTGCACAGTATTGAATAGCAGTAAGGGCAGCTTTCCCTGGTTATTGCACTTTCCAGCGTACCCTTTTCTGTTGACTTAGATATTTTAGATTTTGTTCCAGCTGTTATTGTACCCTTTTTACCCTTTTCTTTTGGTAAGACTTTGGACATGCCGAGGACTGAATCGTCCTCGGCTGTGTCCCAAGGCCATTTCACACCTACACTACCGAGCCTGGGCTATAATCTTCCTCGGCTCGGGTCTTGGGCCCCGACGAATGGATGGGCCAGGACCACAACTTACTGGGCCCCACAATAGCCCCTCAAAATCCTGCTGTCCAACCTTTTGGTTGGAGAGGAGGGTTTTGGGAATGCCAAGCCTTCATCACGGCTCGTTTAGCTTTGCCTTTCATTAATGTTGGCGTCCCTTCATTTACCCAGGAAACATACCAGGTTATGGGACATTCCTTTGAATTAATTTACAATGTGTTCCTGTCGTTGGATTACCCGAAACGCGCCTTTAATGGCTTCCCTTTACGAGACCATTTAATTTCGACGGTTACCGATGGTGTGGGGAAGTGGAACGGGTATATTCTCGTTTACTGCTTTCCCTGGAGATTCGGGCAGATTAGAGACCCTCCGTTTCGTTCTTCATATAAAAAGAAAGGCAGGAGGCTATTTCTCTTATACAGAGACCCTTTCCATCCTTCTGAAATCTGAAACCCTTAGCCTCCTTCAGAGTTTACTTTACTCGCCAATTACACCTTAAATTGTGATACGTTTGAGATAGGAATAAGTAATGAAGGAACCATACCCCTCCCAGAAACACCATATTCTTATGAAACTCAAAATGGCTCGGTCAGGACAGGGATGGCGGAGACTCAAGATCCTTCTTACCTTCCTTTCAGCCAAAATCCGAAGCAGGGGCTCGTCACGTCAAACTTTCGGCGCGGCTGAGCTGGGGTCATCCATCATCAGTACCAGCCGCTCTCTCATGAGCATAGCTAACATGGCACCAGCGTGTTAGGAGTCAGGACTGACGCAGGGACAAAGTATCTCTGCTTCTTCCTCTCTTCCTTCACTGGTGCCTCCTTTTGCCTCTCTTTCTTCTTCTTTCCACCGTCAGATCCATCCTGGCGCTTTTCCTTCTTCCTTTTCTTCTCCTCCTTCTTTCTCCTCATCTCCTCCTCCTTCTTCTGAAGAAGGTCCTCCTCTCAATATGGGCGCCACTGGGGCGGAGTTTGGAAGGACTTCAGAGACGAGTTTAAGAAGACGTCTGACTATCTATTTGTCATATTGTTGTTGTTGTTTTTTTTTTTTTTTTTTTTTTTTTTTTTTTTGTAACTCATTTTCTACATAGGCTTTATTTAAGCCCTTTATTGTACGCTGTAACACCTCTTTACATTAATAAAGGTCGTTATTTCTTGATTTCGTATACCCTGTTTCTTCTTTTGAAATAGCTATGCTGTGAATAGACGTACTATCCTATAAATAAAACCTTTTTTATACTATAAACGATGCTTGGTGACCGAAATCCCAATTAATAAAAAGATCTTGCTCTATGCTTATTGGAACTATCTGGCATAATAATGCCGACTTCAATGAGCGACATTTAGGGCAGAAATTTTACTAAGAAAAAGACGTCTATAACAAACTTAATGAAATTGTTCGGCACAATAACGCCGACCTGAGAAAGCGATACTTAGGGCCAAAAATGCCTTACTAAGATAAAAGATACCAATATAAACTTTGTTGGAGCTATCGTGCACAGTAAGACTAACCTGAAATCGGGTTGTATACCCCCCAAATTTGAACGAGGTGGTGGCTGAATGTTTGATGCCGTGTAGGAAGCAATTATCCGAGGATATATAACCCAAAAATGTGCAACCCCTGCTGGTTGCTGAGTAACAAGGTATTTCACCATCCTCTTAGCAACTTTCATAGCCTTGACCTTTTCCAGTATTTGGTCTGAGGACTGAGCGTCTTAGAATTCTTCTTAAGTAGTTGGTTTCCCCATAGGTTTGAGTCCGAGGACCATGCAATACCTTGGTTCTGTCCAAAACCCAATTTTTGAGAAGTAGTTGGTTTCCCCATACCATGCAATACCTTGATTCTGTCCAAAACCCAATTTTTGAGAAGTAGTTGGTTTCCCCATAGGTTTGAGTCCGAGGACCATGCAATACCTTGATTCTGTCCAAAACCCAATTTTTAGAAGTAGTTGGTTTCCCCATAGGTTTGAGTCCGAGGACCATGCAATACCTTGGTTCTGTCCAAAACCCAATTTTTAGAAGTAGTTGGTTTCGCCATAGGTTTGAGTCCGAGGACCATGCAATACCTTGGTTCTGTCCAAAACCCAATTTTTAGAAGTAGTTGGTTTCCCCATAGGTTTGAGTCCGAGGACCATGCAATACCTTGGTTCTGTCCAAAACCCAATTTTTAGAAGTAGTTGGTTTCCCCATAGGTTTGAGTCCGAGGACCATGCAATACCTTGGTTCTGTCCAAAACCCAATTTTTGAGAAGTAGTTGGTTTCCCCATAGGTTTGAGTCCGAGGACCATGCAATACCTTGGTTCTGTCCAAAACCCAATTTTTAGGAAGTAGTTGCATTAACTTCTCGGTTATGGCGTGAGTCCTTGGATCACGGGGAATCAGCTCCTCGGCCAAGCCCCTAGAACCATCCGTGCTATTGATGCTACCCAGCGCAGCCCCTACTAAAGAAACATAGCCCCTGGTGGAACTTTAAGCTAACACCATACAACATAAACGGCTGTTTAGAGGGGATTGTTTCGACCAAACGCCTGAGCCAACGCACAAGCCCTTCCCACAGACGGCGCCAATTGTAAGGACACGATTTGGAGCGACCCAAGAACGATACCAGGTTCGCACGTGAATAGGCCCTCACAATATCATTTATAGAGCGTGGGTTTGAAAGGCTAGGCCTTGATCACGAGACGGCGGTTTTTCGGGGTGTTCATGCATAAATAAAACGTGTACATACATAGATAGGTCGTGCACGCTCTGGGAGTCTTCCTCCTAGAGGTGGGCTGGGAGGCTCTGGTTTTGGCCATTTTTCCCAGCCCCTTCTAAGGGTTCCTTACTTCTCCTTTTATACTAGCCCGTGTTCCTTATCCTTCGTCCACGTGTAGGGTCGGCTTTTCAGGACTGATACTTGTCCCATCAGCCCATACTCAAAGTCGTTGGAGGTAGTTGTAAAAGCTGGGGAGTATGGCTTTGTCAGGTGCACAGTATTGAATAGCAGTAAGGGCAGCTTTCCCTGGTTATTGCATTTTCCAGCGTACCCTTTTCTGTTGACTTAGATATTTTAGATTTTGTTCCAGCTGTTATTGTACCCTTTTTACCCTTTTCTTTTGGTAAGACTTTGGACATGCCGAGGACTGAATCGTCCTCGGCTGTGTCCCAAGGCCATTTCACACCTACACTACCGAGCCTGGGCTATAATCTTCCTCGGCTCGGGCCTTGGGCCCCGACGAATGGATGGGCCAGGACCACAACTTACTGGGCCCCACATATAGGTTTATGTTAATTTTTTTAGCGGTTTTTGGAGGAGGGTCACATCACATAACATCTCCCACTCGGCCGGCTATCTCCTTTTTTTAGTCACTTTAGACCAATTAGAATCCTAAAAAAAAAAAAAAAAAATCCTAAAGGATCAGATGATTTTTTTGACATTAAACTTAATAGATATTTATATATAAATATTACATATTATTAAAAAACTAATTAAATTAAATAGGGGTAATAGATATTTATATAAATATTACATATTATTAAAAAACTAATTAAATTTTATAGAGCTCTTAATTAGGAGATGCCGTGGCTTCCCTTAGTCTTAACATACCTCCTTCAGTCCTTCTCGGTTGTCTATCCTAAATCAAGTAAAGAAAACACAATTGTGAAATAAAAAAAAACGCCAATACTTTTACTATATGGACACAAAAAAAAAAAAAATTGATACTTGAAAGGGGAAAAAAAGTACCAATAGAGGTGTGATTAATATGTAAATATGTCAATAAATATAAAACGCCAACTAAAAGTCAAACCTTAATGGATATATACTTGGCTATAAACATAATAGTACTTACCAGATTAAAAATGACGTTTACATTATTATTATTATTATTATTTTTTTTTTCTTGAACAAACAGGGTAAGGGGACAATTAGCTGTGGAGACTTTACTTGGCTATAAACATAATAGTACTTACTTGTTGAGGAACTCATACGTGAGGGTTCTAGAATCTAGATGACATGAGAGATGACCTTAGATAAATAAATAAATAATAAATATTATTATTAACTTTTTTTAGAATCAAACTCACAAGAGAATAAAATTTTAAATTTTAATATAAAGTTATGTCACAAATTCTATTCAAAAGTTAAAATAACTTTTAAAAAATGATGAGACAATTTATATTACATAATAGTCATATTTTCGATGTCAAGTTTCTATTTTATTTATTTATTTATTATTTAACATGTCCGACATGTCACTGCAGGCTAGGTTAAAAAAATAATTTCGTATTTTATTGTATATTTGCATATTCTTTGATTGTTTCTTTATCAGCGTCAATATCTTCAGTCAGAGAATTCAGCTGGGAAATTTCCTCTTACTTTGCACTCAAGATTTGCGTGGAATGTACAAAGCACACATGTAAGTGTACAGAATGACAAATATAGATGTATATATACACATAGACGGCAACGAAAACAGAAGGTACATGTATATATTGCAATTGTTTTAAACAATCTCTTCAAAATAATCAAATATAAAATGGTTTTTTTTTTTTTTTTAAAAGAACTATTCCTCCTGTTACTTTCAGAAGAAGACTTTCCGTAAATTTCTCAGAAGATTTCTTAACTTTTTTATGAATAATATTCAACCACATCGTCATATATAAAGAGAGTGAAAGAGAGCTAAATCTTCACATGAGAGCTAGACAATATCACACAGAAACCGAGTTTGGCATGAAGATGGCTTCCATTCCTGCACTTCTTTTGTGCCTAATAATCCTTCTAATCCTCTTGATCTTCTTTTCTTTGTCACTCTCAGCTTCTAAACAGCATAACCCTCTTCTTTCTACGTACGAGTTTATTGTTGTGAAAAAGTCTAGTCGGGTGGCTGTGTTTTTCGTGTTTAATGTTATTGTTATCACAATCTGTCGTGGGTGTCTAAGTTCTAAGCCATCCGATGGAGATTTTGATTACTTTCTTTCTTTCCCTCCTATAGTATATGAATTTGATGATGATACAAAAGATGAAGCAGAATATGAAGATTATGATGATAGTGATGTTGATGACAGTGACGAGTATCATGGTGATGATGGTTATGACGAAGATGATGATGATGCTGGTGAAGGTAGTGATGATGATGTTGATAGTGATAATGAGCAAGTTGAGGATTTGGAGACGAGGATTGAAGATTTCATTGCCAAGGGCCATAGGCAATGGAGAGAGGAGTTGATTTATGAGAGGCTTCTTTGCATAGCAGCTACAGAGTTTCAATAAACGAGCTCTAGCTTCCAAGGTTCAAGAAAAAAAAATGCAAGTTAGTTGAAAATTTGTTGTAAATTTAAGTTTTTATATATGTATATACCAAGAGTTTCTCTGGGGGGGTTGATTATAGTCTTGATAGTTCTGGTTTTTTCTAAGGCACTATTACGACTCAGTAAATGTACATTATTTGCTTGAAATATGTACGAATAATGAATTGTATGATATTCATAAATAGTTACAATAATATGATTTAGAAGAGTACATAAGTATGAATGTAAGATATTCATAAATAGTTGCAGTATTTTGATTTCTATGAACATAACGCTACGTTCAGTACGTTCATAGGGTTTTATTGAGTCTTATAAAATCAGCTTATTTAAAGTTATAATTTCGGCCTTGATCATATAGCCAATTGCAGTGCTTGGAGTGATTTCTCACCATCAAACTCAAAAAAAATAATGGGGCATGTACCCCCCATGAATCACTATTACGACTCACTTTTTGATAATTGGAAATGAAATCTAAAAGACTCACTTTTTGATAATTGGAAATGAAATCTAAAAAATTAATGCCTTTAGATTAATTCAAAATAAAAATGTTATATCACGTCTTTAAAAAATTAAGGCATACATAAATTAATTCAAAAAAAAGAAGAAGAAGAAGTTATATCACATCTTTAGAATATATGATCATATTGTTGATATATACTTCCGAGTTAATTTATTTTTTTCATGTTACTTTTAAGTATCCGAACGAGTTATTTAAATATATTACATTTAGATTAATATTTTAACTTCATATACTAATGGCTATTTATTAATTATTAATTTTTTGAAATATATATTTATAATCAACTTAATTATAGTAGGTAGATTAAGCATAACTATAATTATATTAACTCTAATACTAGGCTCAAAAAATGAATTGAAACCAAACATGGAAAAAACAAATTATAACTTACATTTACATTATATTTTATATGTTAATCAAAAGGTGTATTCCAAAATACCAGTGGCAAGCATATATGCATGTGTAAAAAAGGGGTATGAATTCTATAAAAATCAAATTAATTAGTTCGGAGAAATTATCATCCATCTGACATTTGACTCAAAACCCTAGAAAATGAGCTTCTTCCATTTGATATATATTCACTTAACCAACTCGTAGAAACCTCCTATGACCTTTTGGGTCAAATCGAACTAATTGGGTGGTCAGGTTTTCCGGGTCCCTAATCAGTCTTATATAACCTTAACAAAGGACTTAATTCTCATATCAATGCTTAAGATAAACCTTCTAATTTTTTTATTATTTAAAAAATGGTAAGATAAATCCTCTAATCTAATTTAATTTTTTTGAGAAACCTCTAATTTAAAATTTTGAATACACAGATAACGTGAGATCATTCATAACAGTCACGGCCTCTTATTTTGGGTAGGTACATTCCTAACACAGCCAAAACAATACAAAAAGCAAAAGATCATCCGTAGCTGCCAAGTTTTGCTAAATTTCCAATGATGTTAGCATCCATTAATTGGGTAAAAGCAAGTGTGTTTATCTACTTAAGATAAATTTACTAAAAGTCTACTAGCTAGCTAGAGAAAAGTCTAATAAAGAAGGTTTCAGTTGCCAAACCAGTTTAATCATTGATGTGATCGAGCATCTGTTAATTTGAGTGAAATGGAAATATCCTGTTAAAAAAATAATTATTGACTACAAGTCTTCTTAAAAAAAGTTTCGGACTTATTCAATGGAGGAAGATTCATAATCTAGAAAACTGTTGTGCATATTTATATGACATTCAAAAGATTCAGTTTACATCACTGCACACTCTTGGTGCGATGGTTACTCCACAAGTATAAGTGTTTATGGGGTGTGAGGGAAAATGGTCGGGGTTTCAACTTTCTAAAAGGGAGTTTTACGCACATATACACTTAAATTAAATTAGAGTAGAATTTTTATTTGTATTAAAAAAAAAAGATTCAGTTTACAGTAATCTTTCAAGAGTGATCTAATGTCAATTTCAATCAGACTTTAATAGCTGGAACATTGCACAAGTACCTTTCTGCGTATTCATTTTCTCTTACTAAAACTATATAGAAGCCAATGAACAAGGACCAGAGTTTGTATTGGTCAATTAGGTTAGGTCGGATAATATATTTCTCTAATAAAGATTGGTGGTTGGGTTTCTAGTATGATGTATGCATGCTGACGTATTTAAACCTTGTGGACCTGCTTAAACCCGATTTGTTGGGTACAATGATTTAGATTTAGCCTACAAAATTTTAATCGGAGCTAGAAAAGTTGAGGGAGGTTGCTTTATGAGTTATGTGACACAAAACAAACTCTTCCATCTCGGGGAGGCTTCATTGTAATAATTAACTATTATAAATTACTCTATTACGCTAGAGTAAAAACTATTACGCTAGAGTAAAATTCTATTCCAAAGCAAAAAAAATAAAAAATAAAAAATAAAATAAACCTATAAATATTTCTCTCACATGAATGTAAAATTCATTATTTTATTTTATTTTTCTATTAGGTAAAATTGATGTATTGGTCTCACATGTATGACATTTGTGAATTTCACATAAATGTAAGAGTAGTGTACATATACCTTATTGTATAAAAAAATATAATATGTTCAAAAGTGATGAGTAGATGCATGATTTGTTACATAGTTTACAGCAGAATGAATTTTGTAAGTGAAACTTATTTTATTGGAAAGAGGACATCTAGATCTTTAAAATAGACGAAAATTTGACCAAAACTAGTTTTAAAATAAGTGAGACATCACACATGATATGATAATTTAAAGTTGTCACAACTTGTCTCCAAGAATTGGTTGTACCCTTGCTAGACACTTGTTGGATTGAAATTGCGACAAACAGTAAACCAACTTTGAAGGCTCAACAACTTAAGCTAATGATCTCCTATATGAAACCAACCTTTATTATAATAGTGGATTTTCTATGAGGTTAAATCCCCTAAAGTGATTTTTTCTCTGAAATTTTCTTAATCGGTTTTTCACTTCGTTACCAAATTTGTGTCTTTTACTTCTTTATATCTTTATTGCTTTTGATTTGGTGTTTTTAACCGTGCGTGGCTGAAGATAACTGTTTGTGTTATCCATTGAAATAAACCATAACTTGATCAATTAATTTGCCATTTAAGTTGTTGAGGGTCTGTGGGTTCCAGTTAGCTCAACTGGTAAAATCTTTGATGGTTGAATAAGAGATCTGGGATTCAATCCCTGCCTACGTAAAAAAACCAACTGGTGACTTTGTCTGATGATAAAGAGTTATCATCAGAAGCGGACGTCATAAGTTGAAATTCTCTATAAAAAAAGTTGTCGAGGACCTAAATCCTTTTTGTTTTTATTTTTTTCAATTGGTATCGGAGTTTAGTTACACTACTTAAGAATCTTTTCTTGAATATTATTTTTGACTCCTATTTTCAATGGATAAGTAGCAATCCCTTATTATTCCCCCTTACATTGATAGAATTAAATTACTTATCTCCTAGAGCTTCACTTAGGAAAATGAGTCCAATGAATGTGATATGATGAACCGTTTCCAAATTATTCAGATGAAGAATATGGAATTCAAGAAGCTTATAATAAGATTTTTAGGGAATGTATATATTTGAAGAAAATTTCTAAGAAATCCCTAGAGAAAAATTGAATGATGTTGAACTTGAAGGACTTTTGGGGTTTAATGTTGATCAAGCCCACAAATTGAAATCCTTTTTGTTTTTATTTTTTTCAATTGGTATCGGAGTTTAGTTACACTACTTAAGAATCTTTTCTTGAATATGATTTTTGACTCCTACTTTCAATGGATAAGTAGGCAATCCCTTATTATTCCCCCTTACATTGATAGAATTAAATTACTTATCTCCTAGAGCTTCACTTAGGAAAATGAGTCCAATGAATGTGATATGATGAGCCGTTTCCAAATAATTGAGATGAAGAATATGGAATTCAAGAAGCTTATAATAAGATTTTTAGGGAATGTATATATTTGAAGAAAATTTCTAAGAAATCCCTAGAGAAAAATTGAATGATGTTGAACTTGAAAGACTTTTGGGGTTTAATGTTGATCAAGCCCACAAATTGACAATAAAGTGTAAGGAAGAGAATGCCTCCCTCGTGGAGAAGGTCAAGAAATTAAAAAAATAAGCTTGATAAGTCTAGATCTCAACTAAAGAAGTTCTCAAAGTGATTTTTTTTTTTTTTTTTTTCAAATGCTTAGTTTTCAAAACTCAAGTTGTGACAGGAGTGGTTTATGATTCATTAAAATGGGATCTTTTATCCCATACTCCCATCTACATCATAGTCCCTTGCTAGTAATGAAGGAAAATAATCTTTGTTTCCTTTCTAGTCAAAACTCAAAAGTCATAATAAGGCTAACCAAGTTCGGGTACATGAGGGCAAAAGACTCCATAGCCGAAGTTCAAGTCCCAAAGCCCAAGTCTAAAACAGCTGTCACCACTAAGGTATGGTCACACTCCACTGAATTGCTTTAATTTTTCTTAGATCAAAGAGTAGACAAGCATCTTATGTTGCCTATCAAGCCAAGGCAACAAAAATTGAAACCCCAAGGTTGAAGGGTCAAAAATTGGGAATGCTAAGAATCTTAATGTGAATGTGGAAAATGTTTGCAAAACAAAAGGTCACCAAAGGAAAAATTATCCAAATTTTAGGGAGAGAACACCATCCTGTTGTAGGATTCCAATTCATTTGGATCTCCTGGCCTCAAACAAATCCAATTGATGAGCATGAATTTAATGGCCCTCAGGAAATAAGTGATAAACTTGTCATACTCACTAATGAACTTCAATTTGTGCTGTGTTGGTGAGAAAATATTCTCTGAAATTAGTGTTTCTTTCATAAGTCTAGCTAGATTGTTTTGTGTTTTTTTTTTAGATTTAGTTTTTATTTCATTGAGTTGTTGTATTTTAAGTTTGTGACGTTTTGTGACAAAATTACCAAATAGAGAGAGACTGTTAGTGTTCATAGATATGCTGACAAATTCTATTACCAAAACATATCAAATTTGTGTTTTATCAATTGAATTGCATTTGGTTTGAGTTTGGCTCAAAGATGACAAGGTTTTGATTTGCTCAATGATGACCGGTTGATGATATTTTACTCTTACTTTTTACACCATAACAAATTTTTAAGTGAAACTTGTTTCATTTGAAAGTATGTAAACACTCAGGGCTTAAGAAATGACACAAATTTGACCAAACCTAGATTTGAAATAAGTAAATAATGATAATTTGAAGTTAATATAATTGTATTGTACCCAAGAGTTCGCTCAATCAAATTGCCGCAAATAGTAAACCAACTTTAAAGGCCTAAAGACTTAACCTAATAATTTCCTATATAAAACCAACTCTTGTGATATATTTTTCAGAGTTTCTATTTAATTGAGACTTCCACGCCTTGAGCCTTAATTGTGAGATTAAAATATTATGCATGTTGTTCATCCAAACACAAAAATCCAACTCTCTCCTTATGAGTTCATTGGTAGCTAGAAAAGAGAGTTCTTTAAGTGCTATGTGACTATGTCCACAATATTTTCATAGCAAATCCTAGTTAACGGATTGTTATAGGTTTTTAATTTAAATCTACTACTGAATTACTTTTTTGTCTACCAGCAAATAACGACATATCACATAAAATTTATTATAAAAATATTGTAAGAATATTCTGAATATAAACAAGGAAAATTCCAGGTGTGCATTATAGATTTATAGTTTATAAGAATTGTAAACTTTTCCTTCCATATGGCAAAAATTAGCCACATTGGAATAATGGGTATATGAGTGTGTGTACAATTTACGTAAGCGGTGAATATAAACCTATCATTGTCCTGTAAACTAATCCTTACTAACTTCTTAGTAACCCCCTCAAAAAAAAAGAAAAAAAGAAAAAAAAAAGAATCTTAGTGACGTACGAGTTACCTCAACAACTATACACAGCATGTCGTCTGTTTTTTAACAATAAAATCTTTTTTCTTTTTTTCTTTTTCCTTTCCGAACCTTGACGGCAAGTTAGCAAAAGAAATTTACGTGATCGAATCACTTGTCACTTTGACTACTCATGCCTGAAGGGATCACTCAAGATTGTACACTCTTCCTACTTTGAACATATTATGATGTTTGTCTCTTTTGACTCTTTTCCTTTTTCCTTTCGTAGGGGATGCCCTAGTATTCTTGAAAAGTACAATGTTTTTGTCACTCTAGACATCATTTCAGGCTAGATGTACCTGTCTTACTCCATGTGTTTGTAAGTGAAGCAAGTGGGCCAGTTGGGGGGAGAGGGGGGTGGCGGGGGCGGCTAATAGGAAAATGTTTCAAGAAACCCTTCAAAACGAACATGATATATATTTATTGGATATGAATTTTGAAAATCTAACAATTGGATTGCATGTTTTGTATATTCCTAACACGCATGTAAAATTTTATTAAAATCGGATGTTATTTACTATTTAATTAATGAACTCATTTTTTTTGCATAATTTTAAATCACAAAAAACATGAAATTTAAACATTTAATTAATAACATAGTTATATGGATCTTTGATCTTCTTGAAATTTTGCAAGTATGGATGATATAATAAGAATATGCAATTTAACAATTATATTTTCAAAATTCACACTCAATAAAATGATATAAGAGGAGTTTGAATGATTTCTCTCCAAACTAATTTGAAGAGAAACTTTTTATATGCTAATGTATTTAGAAAAAAATCTAAATCATAACCTTTTGTGTCACAACTTTGATGTGTTAGACTGTAAGTAATAGAGAAAAAATTGTGAGTCAATATGAAAGTGACAAAGAGTCGGTCACAATATGCCACACATGATAGTTGTAAATAAGAGTGGGGTCCTAGTATTACATAATGTGTCTAAGGGGGCAGCCAACCAAAGAATTAAACTATACCAGTAGGGTACTTATCACTAATAAGCACAGGCGGAGCCAAAAGGGGGCCATGGCCCCCCTTGAATTTTGAAACTCTTTTAATAATAGTACTAAAATGAAATGAAATAAAAAATAAAAATAGGAAGAAATTAATCACCGTGGCCCCCCCTAATATTTTTGACAAAAAATATATACAACAATTCAATCCTAAAAACTAAATAACTATGGGTCTAGGACTAGAATAGAGTAATGCAGTTGTAGGTCCTTAGCATGACTGAGTAGTTTAGTACTTAAATTAAATTTATTATAATTTGATAATAGTAATTTGTTAGTTGTTTGTTTAATTGATATTTGTGGCTTGGATAATTAAATTAAATAATCATTATAAACTTGTTTATTCTATCAATTTGAGGTATTGAGGTTATACAATTTAATATTCAGGATTTCATATTTTACAATAACTTATGGGGGAAAGATCTACAATTGATGTAAAAATGACCTCGATCTCATGTTGTTTGCACGAATTTAGTTTAGCATCAATTATAAGTGATTTTAGTGCCATGAAAGAGTGTAATTTAAGTTAAAGTTATTTTGTGAAATTAAGATTTTTTTAGTCATTTTTTTATACATAAGAACTTTATTGTGTTTACCTCTCCTCCCACCCCCCGCGGGGAAAATATTTCCTAGTTCTACCAGTGCTAATAAGATGGAAGTTTCAAGTATGACAAGAATATATGAACTTCCAGGAGAAAAAAGAAACCAAATTAGCACTATTCTAAAAATAATCTTAGCTCCAAATATATCCTTAACCCCATTAAAAAAATAAAAAACCAAATAACAGTAAAATTAGCCCAAACAATAATAAGATTAGAAGGTATCCCAATAATAAGAAGGTCAACAAAAATCCCATTAAAAAATAAATAAAAATCTTTGACCATTCAGATTCATAACTCATTTAACTCATTCCATAAAATAATATTTAATTTCATTCTCATTAAAAAAAAAAGGTATACCAAGAGAGATATTGTGGCCATAAGTTCTTCTCAACAATGCCGACATCTATGCTCTTCTTAGTTTTGCAATATCAACATTGATAGTGAAACTATTATACAATAGTTTTAAAATATGAAAACCAGTAGGTTTATAAGTGTTTGGGACCATCAAATTAATATGAAAGAGATGGTTTTATACATTAGTCTCATCTCATGGTGGAAACTTTGAGTCTGATTTAGCCACTGGTAGTGCTCATCACCTAAAAGAGCAAGTTGCTTCAATTATTTTGTTGAAAGTGTACATCTGTAATTATCTCCGACTATGCATCGATCACGTGGTAGAAGACTAAACACCTCAAGCTAGCAAATAGCAATCGACAAGTACCATGCATATGCTTGACTCTAGTTTAAACTTTACAAAACGAAAGTCGGATGGAACTGTTTAATTGATTGTTATAGGCTTATAGACTGAGGTTTTATGCCGTAAAGATACCAATATATACCCTACAAGAAATGTTAGTTAATTTCCATTATGCCGAAAGTTTTCCTTATCATCTTGACTATTCTCAAACTTATCATCTTTCTCTTGAATTATACTTTACTGGTAATTGCTTAGCAATTTCTTTCCATTTCCCAAAGAAAAGTTAGTTTCCAATTCCATCTATATCACCTTGATTAATTATTCACGAACTTAACTATCATCACCTTGCAACTTGCTAATTTGTTTTTCTTTCTTTTCTTTTCTTTTCTCCTTTTTTCCCAATCGAACCTTTCTAGAATACAGAGTTTATAACAAGATGAACTTTCCAATAATGTTTGTCATTACTCATTATGTTCACATTTGATTAGACAATATTTAATGAAAAAAAAGAATGGTCGGTTGAACTGGGGCCTTTGAGATTGATCGTGTCTGAGAAAGTGAGAGAATAGTCAAAACACGCATGCATTTCACTTGTTAAAATTCCGTACATATAGTGCATACCTATCGTACGTGTTCTAGCTGTTGACTTTTCCATTAAAATTTCTCATTTTTCTATATATATATATATATATATACGCAAGTGCCGTACGTTTTTTTTCATGTAATTTGCTGAACATTTTCTTACCAGTCCGATTGTGTCCTAATCAACCCTAATACTCTGCAATGTGTCTCTTTTAAGTTCACACTTGAGCATAAATAATCCAAATAAAGAGTCATTTTGTGTAAGCCCCCGCAGCTGGCTCCAGCTCCTTACCAACAACCTGGCACTTCGCCGGAACACACCACAAGTCAGTCCAACAACCCGTTGGCTTCTCGCTGCTGCACGTTAGCAAAATAAATAAATAAATAAATAAATAAAAGACTGAATAGCAAACTTCATGCAAATTTCTCACTCGGTTTCCTTTATCCTTCATTTGGTATTAAAATAACTCTTCCTCGTGTAGATTTAAACTCTTTTTTAATGTAATTATTTTAAATGGCATATAGTGTAAATCAAGAACTCAAGACGTGCTCTAATACTATTATTAGGACATATGTGATTCACTTGTTAGGAACATATGTCATTATTTTATGTAATTGACTAATCTTTTGACAAAACGCACTTTACTTGTATTTGGGTAGATCTAGGATGTGTTTAATACTTCAAGAAACCTTGTTTCAAGTTCAAGTGTTAAAGCCATGCAAGTCTGTCCAAGAATCAAGTGAGAAAGTGCTGAATTTTAAAACTCGATAGCTGCTCGACACCTCTCAACACCTGGCTTATTTGTCGAACTCTTCAGTTGCTTCTTATCGCAATCTCGACACCTCTTGATAGCTAGGTCGATCGATCGAGCAAATTTCTGTCCCCTTGACACCTGCTCGACACCTCCTCGATCGATTGAGAATTATGAAATTCAGATTTCCAAATCTGATTTTCGGCCCATGCTGACATGTATGTGTAGGGTTTCTTTTCTTACAACCCTAGACATATATAAGGCTTATTTTAGAGGCCGTCACATAAGAGAATATAAGGAGAACATATGCAAAAGGTGATTGATGCCTTATTTTCTCTAAAAGAAGCTACTGCTTCTTTGCGCCTTAGGGTTTTATAACCAAGTGCTTCTTGATCTTCATTGTTGATGAAGTGAAGAACTTTGCAGCCAACATCTTCTTCTAGTTGGTGTGTTAGTCACGTACTGGGAGTTGTGCATCATTGGTTAGTCACGTACTGAGATCCGTACAAAAAGGGTGGCGTTTATATATTGAAGAGTTTAGAGGTTTTGAAGCGGTAGAAGGTTTCTGCTGTGAGTTCATCTACGGGGATTGTAGAGTCTAGGGACAAAGGTTTTGTGCTAGATCTGAAACTTCTCTTTACTATAGTGAATTGCTTTTCGGGAAGGTTTCCCCCCAGATTTTTTACTGTGAAACTAGTTTGTTTCATTGGTTTTCCTGAGTCATCATATTTTGTCTTATTTATTTTTTCGTTACATGATTTTGACATGATATTGATGTTTGTTTGTTTTAACAAATTTTATTCATAATAAATCTAATTAACAACTTGGATTTAAAACTTGTTAATTCTATCAACTGGGGTTTAAATTTCTCAACAAGTGGTATCAGAGCAAGCATACTCTAATTAGGTTTTAATCTTTGCTGTGTGATCCATTGACTCCTGTTGTCATGGAAACTCTTGATTGTTTTGATTTGCATGAACTTATGTTGAATGATGATGATGATATTTAAGATGCCTATTGCAGGCTTCATAATTTTTGTATGAGAACTCTTAAAAGTTCTACAAATTTAAAAGCTAAATTTAAAAAGGTCAAGCTTGAAAAAAATGATTTGATTGCAAAATTGGATGAAGCCAATAATTTGAATGAGAATTTTAAAAATCAAATTTCATCTCAGGTGGACAAAATTAAGAGTTTGGAAGAGCAACTAGTTGAATTTAAAACTGAAATTGAAAAATTAACTAGTGCCAAACTTGTTGTTGAGCCTAACTCAAAAGAAAAAGATTTTTATATTCCCCCATTTAAAAGGAATAATGAAGAGTTGAAGACTAATATTGCTAGGATAGACAATGGTAAAAATTTTGATGTTAACGCTGAAGTTTCTAAACGTATGTCTAAAGCTCCTCTTAGATTGAATAAAAATTTTGAATTTGTCCCCACTTGTCATCATTGTCATATTGTTGGTCATATTAGGCCAAATTGTCCTAAATTAAGGTCTTTGTCAATCTCTAAGGTTAGACCTCCTTCTAGGAAGTATAGTAGTTCGAAAACTACTCATATTTTTCACCATTGTGATATTTCTGGACACATTCGTCCTAATTGCTTTAAGTTGTATCCTCATAAGCAATTGTCCAAACGGTCATAGGCTTCCTCTCAAGGACCTACACCTTTGTTTGGAGAGTTATTAAAAGCTTTAGGCTTTTTAACTCACTTTCAGGAAAATTTTAATTCTTCTATATCCTTTAGTAGACATACTAGGACATGTACATTTTCATCTTCATGGCCAAAAACTCATGTTGTGTGGGTGAGAAAGAAGCCTAAGATTTAATTGTCTTTTTTGTTTGTCCTCTGCTTTAATTCTTTCTATCTAAAGTAGGACTCTCTTTGCTTGATTTCTTATCTGCTTTTGGAATCATGCTTTCATGCATCTGCACCTTTCTATCATGCCTTCATGCATATGCATATTTCTTTCATGCTTTCATGCATCTGCACCTTTCTATCATGCCTTCATGCATATGCATATTTCTTTCATGCTTTCATGTTGTTTGTCTGTTTTTGTTTGGTTGTTTAGTCTTTATTTTGTTTGTTTTTCAAAATAAAAAGAGAAAAATCAAAAAAATACAAAAATAGTGTGTGTTTTGTATACATTGGTACTTGTGTACCTTAGATGACCATTGAAACAAAATTTTCTAAACTTTGTATCTTTTGTAATTTAGATGAGTATCTCTATGCACAACTAAGTAAGTGAGCTTTGTGGCTCTTGTTTGTGATGAGTAAGATTAAGTTATCTCTTGTACTTAACACTCATATCACTCTTTTTGACGGGAAGGATTAAAAAATCCTAAGAGAAAGACATAAATAACCATCTCACCACTGTTGCCGCCAATCATGAAATGACATCTGTATGCTTCAGCATAGCAAAAGTGTGATGTCAATGACATTTGTGTGCTTCGGCATAACAAAATTGGAATGTCAAATGCTTAACATAATTGGGTATTTCTTTTCTATCTCTTATATGCCCATGCATGATTTGCTTAAAAAGAAAAATATGCAAAGAAAAATAAAAAGCAAAAAGATCAAAATGTTTTAAATATGATTGCAAGCGTGTATTCTAGGAGATGTGAGAGTTATAAGATATACCTCGAATGTGATAGTCCCCATCAAACAGTTATGATTGTGTGTGAGTTAAAGTGATTTTTTCATATCTCAAATCGTCATAACTAGTTGACACTTATGCAATCTTGCGATGTTTTGCACACACAACACGCAATATTCTTTGCTACTCTTAATATATGTGCAGGTACAATGTGATTTGGCCATCACAAGGTTTACATGTGTTAATGTATGCTCACTAAACTGTTTTGACTTGTTTTTGAAATATAAAATTGGTTAGACTTGTTTAGTGTGTGTGTGTGTTTTGGAATCTATGTGCATAACATTTTTCTTGTTGAGAGATTTGTTTTTCACATGTTTTGCATCCTTCTATTATCTTGTCATCCATAGCATCTTGTTTCATTACATTCATGCATTTATATGGATTTCTTGTGCCCCCTTGATCATCCTTGATCATTTTTATGTCTCTCGGGTGAAGCTTTCTAACTTTTTGTACTCTTTGTCAATCATGACAAAAAAAGGGAAAAATTGTGGAGACTTTGTGGTTATTTTTTAGATTCTACATGTTAGGGGGAGAAATACATGCCTCTGTAAGGGGGAGATGTGTTTCATCTTGTTAGGGGGAGTGCTTATCTCCTTCTTCTTGTACACCAGTCTTGTAACCATGTTTACATACATTTTACGTTTTCTTCTTTATATGTTGATGTTTGTTTCTTTCACCTACCCTTACATGTACTCTTACATGTGTTGTTTCATTTCTATCTTTATACACATTTTTCTTATATATTGTATGCAATCTATTATTTCTATTTTACACAAAGATGTTTTGATGTGTTTTGTTTAAAGTGTTTCAGAAATACAGGTTGTCAAAGTCCACTTACCATAAACTCTCTTCTTGCAAAGTTTTTCAAGAGTTTGTATTAGAATAGATTTTATTATATTCAACAAGTGAATATGAGTTGAGTGATTTATGACTTCTCTCATATGTTCATTTGTTTGTTGTGGTTTTGTCATGAATTGCCAAAGGGGGAGATTGTTAGGACATATGTGATTCACTTGTTAGGAACACATGTCACTATTTTATGTAATTGGCTAATCCTTTGACAAAACGTACTTTACTTGTATTTGGGTAGATCTAGGATGTGTTTAATACTTCAAGAAACCTTGTTTCAAGTTCAAGTGTTAAAGCCATGCAAGTCTGTCCAAGAATCAAGTGAGAAAGTACTGAATTTTAAAACTCGATAGCTGCTCAACACCTCTCGACACCTGGCTTATCTGTCAAGCTCTTCAGTTGCTTCTTATCGCAATCTCGACACCTCTCAATAGCTAAGTCGATCGATCGAGCAAATTTATGTCCCTTCGACACCTGCTCGACACCTCCTCGATCGATCAAGAATTACGAAATTTAGATTTTCAGATCTGATTTTCGGCCCATGCTGACATGTATGTGTAGGGTTTCTTTTCTCACAACCCTAGACATATATAAGACTTATTTTAAAGGCTGTCACATAAGAGAATACAAGGAGAACATATGCAAAAGGTGACCGATGCCTTATTCTCTCTAAAAGAAGTTACTGCGTTTTTGCGCCTTAAGGTTTTGTAACCAAGTGCTTCTTGATTTTCATTGTTGATGAAGTGAAGAACTTTGCAGCCAACATCTTCTTCTAGTTGGTGTGTTAGTCACGTACTGGGAGCCGTACATTATTGGTTAGTCACGTACTGGGATACGTGCAAAAAGGGTGGTGTTCAGATATTGAAGATTCAGAGGTTTTGAAGCGGTAGAAGGTTTTTGCTGTGAGTTCATCTACGGGGATTGTAGAGTCTAGGGACAAAAGTTTTATATTAGATCTGAAACTTCTCTTTACTATAGTGAATTGCTTTTCGGGAAGGTTTCTCTTCAGGTTTTTTACTGTGAAACTAGTTTGTTTCATTGGTTTTCTTGGGTCATCATATCTTGTCTTATTTATTTTTCCGTTGTATGATTTTGACATGATATTGATGTTTGTTTGTTTTAACAAGTTTTATTCATAATAAATCTAATTAACAACTTGGGTTTAAAACTTGTTAATTTTATCAACCGGGGTCTAAATTTCCCAACAACTATATTAAATTACTAATTATTCTAAAAGTTTAAACTATTAGGAGATTATAGATTTAATCATTTAACCACGTAATTCTATCACTCACTAATCATATGAAACTTATAACAGTAGCCTAAGCTTCTATCACACAACTTCTCTTTTGATAGGATTAAAAATACACGATCTCCAAATTAGCGCCTTGTCACAACTTATTTCTAAGCCCAAAAAAAAAAAAAATTATTCTTTATTTTTTATCCTAACATCAATTGATATCTAAAGACCACTTTGTTAAAAGCACTTTGCTACGTTAAAGTCCAAAGTCATTAGGCTTGTTTGAATAGTATCGATTAAGCTTTCTATTTCTAACACCTCTCAAATCTTCTTCTATATATATATATATATATATATATATCGAGTGACAATACCACTATCATGACCGCATCTTCAAGACCACAACTAAGCATTACGAAGAGTCCAGTCACAAAAATTTTTACCATCGAAAAACCAAATAACTAAATATGATGCTTTGGAACTTAAATATTGATAAAAGAGAAGATGAAAAGATTTAGAGAAAGGTTAGATGAGTTGATAATTTGTCACAAAGGTGACATGTTTCTCTTCCATTTTAAAAGATAACAGTTTATCTTTTGTTGTTTGTTTTAGTTTATTTAAATTTTTATTAAAATTAATTTCAAATCTTAAGATTTACGTTGTTTTTTTTTTCATTAGGTCAGGTTCATGGGTTGACCCTGTTTAGTATTAAATAATTTGTTTGATACTGACAACTATGCCTAAAACATTATTATCCATAATGACTTTCTCTTGTCATCATTCATCAATGGCCGATGTTTTTCATACTAAAATACTAGCTAACTCATCACTTAAGATTCATTAACCATTGGAAAAATTCCTAGCAGTAGCTTGAGCTTCTATCACATAGCTTTTCCTTTTGGGAGGATTAAAAATACATAGATCCTCAAAGTGCCATGTCACAAATTATTTTTAAGCAATAATTTTTGTTTTTCATAACATCATTTGATAACAACATTTATGCTATATATCTAAAGACTACTTTATTATTATTATTTTTTTTCTCTCTAAATTTGTTATGTTAAAGTCCAACATCATTTTGGTATACATTATTGTCAGTTTCTTTAAGATATTTTCCCCTCTCTCTGTGTGTATGTTAAAATACTTAGTATTTCAAAAAAAAAAAATCCAACATCATTTGGTTTGTTTGAATAGTGTAATTGAGCTTTCTATTTCTATGACTTCTTAATTCTTCTATCAACTTATTATCTAATCTTTCTCTCAATCTTTTATGGTTGATTTGGACGGGAGAAAAAGTTGAAGGATGGAAAAATAAGGAAGAAAAATTAAATTAGAGTTTTTATCATTTAGTTGGAAATTTGTGTGGATGGAAAATGATGGGTATCCTCAAAAATTAGAAGAAAAAAATGGGGGAGGAAAATATGTGACAGATTCAAAAGACATTGTTACCCCTATTACCTCAATATTTTAAACTATAATAAGCATACTAGAAATATAATTTCAATTCATCCACTCTCCCATCCTTTCTATCAAATACACATAGTGGAAAACTAAAATATTTTCTATCCTCACAACATTTTCTATTCCTTCACTTTTTCATCCTCCTAACCAAACTCTTTTATTATTATTTTAGTTCCATAGATTCAGATTTGGTTATTTGGTTTCCTTGATCGTGAAATTTAAAATTTTCCATGATTGTACTTTCAATTTTTCACATTACTTAGTTGTGATCTTGAAGATGTGGTCATGATAGTGGTATTGTCACAAAGGTGACATGTTTCACTCCTTTTTTTTTTATTTTTTTTATTTTTTTAAGATTAAAGTTTATCTTTTGCTGTTTGCTTTAGTTATCAAACTTTTTTGTTAAAATTTATGTGAAATTTTAAGAATTGAATTGCTTAATTTGTTTCGTTAATGTTTGTGTTATGAGTTTTGTTGTCATTGTTATAGGATAGTCTCTCCTTTCGTGATAACGTTAATGGAACAATCACAACAACGATCATAGTAGTTGGAATTTAATATAGTCCAGACACGTGTTCCACCGGCCACATAGACTTGGGTTAAGTCCATGTGGGTTGGACCCTGCATACTGACATTAAGAGTAGAGACTTAAAAGAAGAATTCTCGAATTAGTGCCTTAAGTTCACATTTTAGTCAATACATGTCAGTATTTGTGACCATTACATGCATCAGCAACAAATGTCACAATTTGTTGAGGTGGTAGATTGATTAGTACAACATTACTTTTACTAGAATCATCACTACTTTCATTTTTATTATAAACCAATCATAACCTATCACCTTAGCAATTATGAAAAATATTAAGAAATTTATTGTCATAGATTTATTGCTACTCACAAAGTTTACTTTCATCACCACTGCTTTCACTTTTATTATAAACTAATCATAACCTATCACCTTAGCAATTATGAAAAATATTGTGAAATTTGTTGTCTTTAGATTTATGGTTACACACAAAGCTTTACTTTCCTAGTGTTCATGTATGCTGTTGGCTTGCTTCTGTTAGTATTTTCTAATATATATATATATATATATTATGTATTTTCCATAATATACATAGATTCTCAAAAGTATATATATACACAAACATACATGTATGTATGAATCTATCTACACAAGTTAGTAGATATTAACTTCCTGAAATAGCAAATTAACATATATGGACTTGTCAACTCAATCTATCTACCAGTTATGTAAGCCTCTAATAAACACAAATATCCTCAGTCAATGCGATCACATTTTAGCTGACACAGTGTTTCCTCCATAATCTAATCCTTAAACATGTTTTATTAATTACAAAATTGACACATTGAGCATCAGTTTTGTTGCCTCAGCTATACAAAATTAATTTTAGCAATTAATCTTACCTGGTAAACATGCTTGTTACAACTTTCTTATTACTCTATAGTTCACCAAAAAAACTCAAGCGCTGCAATAAAGGATCCATCCTAATAATTACTTGGATTCTAGTTATTTGCTCTTGAACAAATCCATGCACAGAGAAAAGCCATCCCCAACATGCAAACGAAACAAACATTAACAATATGGAAATTCAAATTCGGCCTGGAAGACATCAAATCATTCTTGTCTTGGTAAGAGATATATAAACAAAGTTTCCAAGATAAACAATTCTATACAAAAGCCAAACTTATACCAAGAAGTTAAAAGATCATCATTTATATTTAACTGTTGCATGTATCACATAAGAAGAAACTTGAACCATATGCCAGTCTGAACTGTGTCTTTGTTCGTCCATCACAAACACATTCAACTCCGTGGAAAATAATAGATAGGAAATTGGAAAAGCACAATGGGCGACCTCCATAACTTTTGTTACTTCATGCCATGTATCAATGTAAAACTTAATACAACAATAAAAAGAATGCCTGCAATGCATAGTGCATCAATGGCACTACCAACAATACAAGTTGCCAAATTTACAGACTTCCCGAAAATTATCCCTGAAAAACTGTATCTAACTTCCCCCCCCCCATCCCCCCTTTTTTTTTCCTTTTTCTTTTTGGCAAGTGTAATCCATCGAAAGTACCTGGCATTCACCAGAAAGAGTAAATCAGACTCATCCAGGAAAAGAGGCAATGCATGAATTTGAGACTACATGAATCAAGGGGAAGCTTTGAATGTAACATGGACCAATTTTGATTTAAAAAGAAAGCAGAGTTTTTTTTTTTTTTTTTGATTAGTTAAAAAAGAAAGGAGAGAATTGTGAGGAACATGTAATTGATAACTATCATTTGTCAGATCGATATTTATTAATTTATCAAATTATAAGGTATAAAATAAAGTTCGGGAGGAAGAGTTCATCCATACTTCAAAACAAGTATCAGACACAATACATGATATGACATGATCATGATGTAATAATCCTTTTACAGCCAATGAGCTCTAGCTCAAATGGCACTTCCTTCCCCCATGAGAATGGGTGAAGGGAGATTGGGAGTTCAAAACCCATTGGGAGCAGGTGTCACTTAAAATCCTTTTTTTTTAAGTTCCCTTTTCCTAGTGACTCCTCAAGAAAATTGAATTGCTGCTAACAAAATATATATATATTTATCTTATAACTTTATGTTGCTTACATATGACCTTTGCTAAACGGTAATCTATGAACTTACAGCAGCATGCTTGTCAGATGCAATAATTCCAGATTATTCAGGTTCATCTGCAATACTCCAAATCAACCTAAAAGAGATTGTACATGAAAGTGAGCGCATCATTTCACCAAAGTTGCTCTAAATGTGTAAACAGCAATTTATCAAGGGTATAAGAATGTCTATTATCAGAATACCAGAACAGAGAAACGAAGAATAGGAATAGAAGGTAGGCAAGCTTTAAAAAGCGCAGCTTTTTCTCCCATCTCAGCTGGTTATAGATCTCAGTTACGTCAACCAAGTGCTGTTGCTTCATGTACCTGATCAGAGGAAAAAGAAAGGGGGGGTGGTTATAAATCATCTCAGATGCATTGTTTGAACTGGGGCCTGATTATGAGTTTGCAAATACTTGCTATTTTCTATTTGAGGTCAAATCTGAAAATGCATGCATATGTGCAACAGTGCAAGCGCTTGCCCATGTTAAATCAGCTATAAATGATAGAAAGTGTTCTTGAGAGGACAATAATAGAACTAGTGTGAGATTCAAAATGTCATGTGTTGATTGATATGTGACCTCCACTGAAGAGGCAGGGGAGAAGGAATTTGAGTCCTAATCTTGGTCACCCAAATTTATGAGCATGATTAAATCTACAATAAACTTTCTGGGGAATTCATAACAACTTTCCTCTTAATCCAGGAAACAACCTCCTTGGTCATAGTGGAAGGATAGACAATGCTTATAGGTAATGTTATTTTCTGATAACACCACATTTTATGAGAACTATACCTTCTTAAAGAAGGATTTTAAAATCCAAAATTAAAACTGACATTTTCTTTTCATTCCATTTCACTTGACAAAAAGGAATATTTGTCCTTCCAGAGTCTAGCTAAATAAAAGAAGGGCATACTTGGAGTATAAAAAAGGTCATTTTTAGCATGAAATCAGCAAATGAGTTAGTGTCAGGGGAAAGCACTTAAAAGCGTGGGAAATCGTCATTGTTTATCAAACCCAGGGCCAAGTCTTGTAGATTATTAAACCTCAAGGGAGATCGTTGTAGTATTTTTCACTTAATTAACCATTGACAATGAAGGATCATACCTCTCTATCATTTCAAAATAAGATATATACCTTTTTGTTTAAAAGACAATGCATTAAAATGATGTACCCGTTGAAAAGTTGGATTTCCTAAATAGAACCAACAAAAAGGAATTCAGGTTGTACCAATCTCCATGGAAATGTCATAGGCAATCGACACTTACCATGCATATGCTTGACTCTGGTTTAAACTTTACAAAACGAAAGTCGGATGAGCTGTTTAATTGATTGTTATAGCTTATAGACTGAGCTTTTATGCCGTAAAGATACCAATATATACCCTACAAGAAATGTTAGTTAATTTCCAATATGCCGAAAGTTTTCCTTATCAACTTGACTATTCTCAAACTTATCATGATCATCTTTTTCTTGAATTATACTTTACTGGTAATTGCTTAGCACTTTCTTTACATGTGAAATTAAAATTAATCTGTGCATCGCACGAGCATACTGTTAATTTGATTAGTAAACTATGGATTATGAATATGAATATTATCCACTATAATAGTTTGTATGTAAACTCAAATCCTTGGATCATTCTATGTTATCCTCCAATCTATTTAATTTATTCCAATGTGCTTTTTTTTTTATTTGTATCTTGAAAAAAGTGGTGGAGATTGATTTACATTCGTTGTTTAAGAGATTTTTTGAACTTCTACTTCAAAAACCAATCAAATCCCATGTCTTGCGGGTGTGTTTAGAAGTTGCCGTATATGTCTCTTTTATGTTGCATGCACCTCAACTATAACTGTAATGAGGACAAAAGTTGCTCGGAACTAGGTTTCAGAATCTTGATTGGAGATTGAACAAAGCTCAAATTTTAACTGAACAAGTGATAGATCATAAAATTTAATTAAAAAAAAAAAACCAAAACAAATAAACAAACCAAAGGTCAAAAGATTTTGGTTGTTTGACAGAAATAGATGTTCTAGTGCCATGTCATATAGAAATTGATTTTAAAGAATTTCATCATCTGAAAACCCAATAGGAAGTTGGGTCCTAGAAATGGTTGGGAAGTGAAAAAAAGAAAGGAGAAGGTTGTACACAATGCATTAAGCTCTTGCTTCTGCAGGGTCTTGAGAGAGACAATAATTGTCTTTTGTATCCAATATATGCATCCTCCATTTCATGACTGGGTCCACACATTTGTAAGAGGGGATGCATATATTAAATGCCTGAGATCCTTCTTCTAGGAGAGTTGGGTGTTTAGCCCTTATTTTATTTGACAGAGGATTCAAAAATGATGTGGGTTTGCTGGAATCAGCCTCTCCACACAAAAAAGGAGTGTTTTGGGGGGACATCACCTGCCAATCACCTCTCATAGACCTCACAGAAACGGGAGTTTTGTAAACTGGTTTGATATTATAATGAATTAAAAAAAAGTTGCCAACTTTCTGCATGTTGTATACCTATGTTTTGCATGCCTTTATATCCTCTTCCCATATATACAGGAGACCTGAGGAATTAGTGTGAGGCTTGTAGAATTAACTGGAGCATATTTGAGAGGTAGATCAGAAATAGATTATATATATAGGCGCACACACACATGCACAAACACCTATAATTTGATAGGTAAAGAATAATTTGTCTTAAAAAAAATGAAGTACAGCAGGTCTTCAATATGGGGAGTTTCTGGGTGTATACGCTCTGAAAGACCAACAAAACTATGAAAAATGCAGTCTATGAAATCTACAATATCACTTGGTCTTTCTGCATCTACTGACAGCCAATGAAATAGGGAGCCGATAAACATTGATTAACCCTCACAATCGACGAATCCTACCCCTCAGAAGTTCTTTTAAGAAAATAGAGAATGGGTTTTTCTTGATGAGTACTTTGTCAGTATATTGGGAAATCAAAATAAAGAAAGAATAAAATCTTCTTGGCAGTACTAAATCAATTTCTGTTCTATGTATTTAAGATCTCTTCTTATTGTTTTCTTGTAGGGTCGTTTTGAGATACTTTCGTTGTCCGGATCTTTCATGCCGACCGAGACTCAAGGGACAAGGAGCAGGTCAGGTGGGATGAGTGTCACTTTGGCAAGCCCTGATGGCCGTGTTGTTGGCGGAGGAGTTGCTGGACTCCTAGTAGCTGCGAGTCCTGTGCAGGTAAGCCTTTTTTATGTTTATGTTTCAATTGGGTGTGGTGGGTTAAATTAGCTTAGAAGCAGCAACTGGGAGCGTATGGTTGATTGTCCACTTGCCGACACTAGGATTGGAACACAGTTCTGTTAGGTTTTAAGACTTTAGGAACTAATGTATTAGAACTTCAATTTGTATATGTTAGCAAACTATGATCAAAACATTTAGTCTAAGTTTAGACTTGCTCAAAGTTTGGTTTAAATTAAGTTTGGAATCGAGTAATTGCAGGAAATTACTATTCAATTTCTGCAAAGCTCGATCGATCGAAAATTAGATTCGATCGATCAAAAGTCGCAGATTAGCAAAAATTAGCAAACGTAAAAATTCCATAACTTATCCGTTTGAAACCCAAATCATGATCCGTTTTTTCCAGTATTTAAAGGACATCATAAGCTAACCCTAGGAGGGGTTTTCTAGGCTTTTTATAGAGAGATTAGAGTGCAGCTTGTGCCTCTTTTGAATCTCTAGGGTTTTGAATCTCTAAGGTCTTTGTTGAGTTGTGTGTTGAATTTTTTGTGAGATCTAAGAGGTGTTTACCTTCATACACAAACATAAAGCTATTAAGATCAAAATTTGCATCAAGAACTTGATGGTGGTTTCAGTTGTTGTATAAAGAACTTTCAAAAAGATCCAAAACCTTTGAGTGGAGACTCAAAGTCATAAGTAGGAGAACTTGTGGTTGCTGTAGATCAAAGAAAGAAATAGTCCGTGGACTCGGAGCTGTCACGTGGTCATGGTAGTAAGCTTTCTACTCGAGATAGCAATAGGATGTTAATGGTTTAAATTCTATTGTACAAACTTCAATTCTTTCATTATGATTATGTTTTACCTTGAAAATAACTAGGTTAAATCCTCTCCAAGTTTTTTACCGATTAGGTTTTCTTGGGTCATCAAATCTTTGTGTTCTTTATATTTTCTACTACTTTACATGATATGATTGTTATTGTTTTAAACTAGATCTGAATAATAAACCTAAGTATTCACTTGGTTAATTAATTAGGTTAAACAATCTAATTTACATGGATCTAAAAACGTACAGGTTTATTTAAGATGTATAGAAAACTTTACAACTATTCTTCTTCTTTCTATACATCTTTAAGAATTACCACTAGTGCATTGGGCCTGCTTAAGATGCTGCAAAACTTTTCTAGGGCTTTAGAATTTCTCGCATCAATGTAGAGGCCTGACTGTCAAGAACCACAGAAGTTAAAGTAACCAAGGTTGTTATGGTTTGCAAGATGACAACCTTAGAAACACTAGTTATATACTTTTTTTTACTTTAGTGAACCTTGGCTTGGAGTAACTCTAATCTTTTATTTGAGCAAGTCAGGTTGTCGTAGGGAGTTTTCTACCAAGCAACCAGCAAGAGCAGAAACCAAAGAAGCTGAAAAATGAGTCCAACCCTGCTATTTTTACACCAGCTACTACCATGGCTGTGATACCTTTTTCTGGTGCTGAAGATGACGAGGGACTGGGAGGAAATGGACATCAAAATTCAAGCACGCCAAGACCAAACCTTGCTGCTTCATCATCCTTCCGAAGAGAAAACTGGGTGGCCATGCACATGCAGGACTCTAGAAAGTCTGGAACTGATATCAATATATCTTTACCTGGAGGTTAAAATGATAAGCTGCAATCGATTATTATCTCAAAGGTCTTGCTGACTATATTGTTCCCTGATCTTGTTTCTCTATATGTATCAATTATTGCTTCGAATAACTAAAATTGGCTTTAAATGATATTGATTATTGTAAGAGGAAGTAGGGTACGAGTACTGAACTTCCAACTAGGATTATACATTTTCTTATGAGGTAGATCTTATTTGTAGGCTAATTATGTAGGTTTCTGCAGGTGTATGAGTAGGATCTTTTTGTTGGGTTACACGTGTGAGTGAAGTCCCACATTGAATAAAGATGAGAAGAATGAGTGGTTAATATAACATAATTGAGCACATACCCATTGGGCTTAGGCCTTTTGGGTTAAAGTGTGTCTCTATATGTTATATTAATTACTCAAGGAAGCTCCCCAAGGTGTTTATCTCCCGAACTACTAGTATCAGAGCCTAAGGTTAGGTTTGAGTGGGAGCAATGGCAGAGGAAGCAGGAAAGGCGTCTGGAATAGAAAAGTTCGATGGCACAGACTTTGGATTTTGGAGGATGCAAATCGAGGATTACCTTTATGGGAGGAAGTTGCATCTACCGTTTCTAGGGGAAAAACCTGAGGCTATGAAGGCTGAGGAATGGGCTCTTCTTGACAGACAGGTATTGGGAGTTATTAGGTTAACTCTGTCTAGGTCTGTTGCACACAATATTGTAAAGGAGAATACCACAGCAGATTTAATGAAAGTTTTGTCCGGTATGTATGAAAAGCCGTCCGTAAACAATAAGGTGCATCTGATGAAGAAATTGTTCAATTTAAAGATGGCAGAGAATGCATTAGTAGCACAACATCTGAATGAATTTAATACTATCACAAATCAATTGTCGTCTGTAGAAATTGATTTTGATGATGAGATTCGTGCTCTGATCGTCTTGGCTTCTTTGCCAAACAGTTGGGAGGCAATGAGGATGGCAGTAAGCAATTCTATAGGAAAGGAAAAGCTCAAGTACAATAATATATGAGATTTAATTCTGGCTGAGGAGATTCGCCGAAGAGATGCAGGCGAAACCTCAGGATCTGGTTCTTCCCTAAACCTTGAGATAAGAGGCAGAGGTAATGACAGAAATTCAAACCGGGGCAGATCAAAATCCATAAATTCTAATCGAAACAGAAGTAAATCTAGATCAGGCCAACAAGTATAATGCTGGAACTGTGGGAAAACAGGTCACTTTAGGAATCAATGCAAAAGTCCTAAGAAGAAGAACGGAGATGATTCTGCTAATGTTGTAACAGAAGAGGTACAGGATGCATTACTTCTTGCAGTAGACAGTCCACTTGATGATTGGGTTTTGGATTCAGGAGCTTCGTTTCATACCACTCCACACCGAGAAATCATACAAAATTATGTTGCAGGTGATTTTGGTAAGGTGTATTTGGCTGATGGTTCAGCCTTGGATGTTGTAGGTATGGGAGACGTCCGGATATTGTTGCCCAATGGATCTGTTTGGTTACTGGAGAAGGTTCGACATATTCCTGACCTGAGGAGGAATCTGATTTCTGTTGGACAACTTGATGGTGAAGGACATGCAATACTATTTGTTGGTAGTACTTGGAAGGTTACAAAGGGAGCTATGGTATTGGCTCGTGGAAAGAAGACTGGTACTCTGTACATGACCTCAAGTCCAAGAGACACAATTGCAGTTGCTGATGCAAGCACTGATACAAGCCTATGGCACCGCAGACTTGGTCACATGAGTGAAAAAGGGATGAAGATGTTGCTGTCAAAAGGAAAACTACCAGAATTGAAGTCCATTGATTTTGACATGTGTGAGAGTTGCATCTTAGGAAAGCAGAAAAAGGTGAGTTTCTTGAAAACTAGCAGGACACCGAAGGCTGAAAAATTGGAGTTAGTACACACTGATTTGTGGGGGCCTTCTCCGGTTGCATCCCTTGGAGGTTCAAGGTACTACATCATTTTCATTGATGACTCAAGCAGAAAGGTGTGAGTTTATTTTCTGAAAAATAAATCTGATGTATTTGAAACTTTTAAGAAGTGGAAGGCTATGGTTGAGACAGAAAGAGGTTTGAAAGTAAAATGTTTGAGGTCAGATAATGGAGGAGAGTACATAGATGGAGGGTTCAGTGAGTATTGTGCTGCACAAGGAATTAGGATGGAGAAGACCATTCCTAGGACACCACAGCAGAATGGTGTGGCTGAGCGCATATACAGAACTCTCAATGAGCGTGCTAGGAGTTTGCTAGTGTAGCTTGATCAATTCAAGCCAAGGTGGAGATTTGTTGAAGTGGGCTCATGTGGCTTGAATTGCTACAAGCCCAAGTTGACCGAATTCAACTAGGAATATAATTCCTAGTACAGCCGACTTTGACATATATATATAAATATATATATTAGGTTTGAGATCAAGTGTAGCCGTGAGAGCAATTCCTAAAAACTCTAGCAGTAGCCGCATAAGAAGAAGAATAGTGTTTTCTTGTCTTGTGGGTGAGAGAGAGTTAGGATGTAATTGAGAATTGGGTTTCTTGAGAGTGTTCTTGTGCACTATTGTATTTTTCCTGATAATAGTGAAATTCCTGCAACTCCGTGGACATAGGCAAATTGCCGAACCACATAAATATTGTCTTGTGCGTGTGATTGTTTTTCTTTGACGTGTGTTTTCTCTATTTGTTTTGTTTCTCACAGGTTGGGATTTTGGTTAAATTCCCTACAAGTTGTATCAGAGCCCATGGTGGTGTGCGGCAAAGGTGGTGAGGTGTTCATGGTCCCTACCCAGCGGGGACAGAGAAAGTCTAAACGGCCCACACACAAAGATCCTGGAGAAGAAAAAAAGAAAAAAACCCAACAAAGGAATATTGCTAATGGTGCTAAATAATGGTGTGGTGCGAGGTTCCCATGGACATAGACGTACGGGGTTCCCATGGATGTGCGTGCAGGGTTGACACGTGGTTCCCATGGATGACGTACGAGAGACCTATGGATGACTCGCTGATGAAGTGAAAAGCCCATTAGGCAAGGGGGAGTGAGTAGGACTTGTTCATGGCCCACAAAGAGGTCTTGAAGCTCATAAAGAGGCAGACTCACACGTGAGGGGGAGATTGTTGGGTCACACGTGTGAGTGAAGTCCCACATTGAATAAAGATGAGAAGAATGAGTGGTTAATATAACATAATTGAGCACATACCCATTGGGTTTAGGCCTTTTGGGTTAAAGTGTGTCTCTATATGTTATATTAATTACTCAAGGAAGCTCCCCAAGGTGTTTATCTCCCGAACACTTTTGATGTAATTGCAATCGGTGATTGTCTACCCTTGTTATCATGATATCTTCTGTCATCATTTCAGGTCCAGCGACCCAATCTGTTCTTTCTTCTACTTTCTAGTTGATGTTAGGGGCAACTTCTTTTTTTTTCTTTTTTTTTTTCATAACGTACTAAAGTGATAAGTTGTGATTGGTGTAACGCATGAGTTCATTACTGATATTGTTTCTATTATGCATCAATCGCAAATCACAACGGATCATGATCATGATAACATTCAAGAAAAATGTTTCTAGAAAATTATATCCCTACACTTATTATTTTAGTTATAAATGTGATAAAAGACAAGCCAAGGTAAAAACCTCGGGGTTGCATGTCAATATATTCTTTCTGTATCTAACTTCGGGAGATTCCAAGTATTGGAATCTTTTATCCCTTTTTTTGACTAAATTTTTTTCTTTTTCTTTTTTGGTTATACGCGTATGCTTGATATTCTTGAAATATTCCAGGTCTATGTATATTATACTTTATGCTATATAATTCTCTTCTCATAATTTGTAAATGTCAATGTTAGAGGCTTACAGTGATGGGCAATGTTAAAAGCCACACGTCTTTATTTGGACTTCAATATTTTATCAGATTACTGATCAAAGAAAAAAAAAAAAAATTTACCAGATTATAGGTCTTGAACGGTTGTACCATGTAATATTAGAGAGAATAATAAGAGGGAATAATATAAATAAATATTTATCATCAGCATTAACCAAAATATTTGGCTTTCAAAAAAAAAAAAAACCCAAAATATTTGACCTTGTCACCCTATTTTTTCGTTATTTTTGTTTCCCCACGAAACACGGTTTCGAATTTTCTCTTCTTAATTCTCTGTTTACTATCGGAAAAAGCCTAAAAGAATGGGTTGAGAATTGAGATGCATGCTTTGATTAAATTAAAAAGATATATAAAAATAAAAATAGAATGCCTGTATAGGACCTATGCATTTTGAGCCATACTCAGCAAAAGAAAAAAGAAAATGGGTACATTTTAAACCATGAAAAAAGGTCGCACCCATTTTAGCACGAAATTCAGAAATTGATAGGCAACCGGTGGACAAAGCCTAGAAAGGGATCACATTAACATAAAATAAAATATTTTTTGTAATAATAATAAACAAACTAGCAAGAATCTTATAGTTCAATTAAATTCTTTTAGTATTTTTAACAGAGATATTTAGAGTTCAAATTTCATCTCTTATATTATAACTATTGAATTATTATAAAAAATGAAAATAAAAAAACTAAGCTAAGCCATGCTTGTCCTTTATTTTGCAGCCAATGGCCAATGGCTAAGCTAAGCCATGTTTTTTCTTCCTGGTTATCTAGGCACTGCTCAGCCTAGTTCTTGCCTTCTGTTTCAAGGAATCACTAAATTCTTTAATGTTTTTCCTTTTTATTTATTTTTTTCTTTCTAAACCCCTTTCTTAAATAAGTTATTGTTGCAACCAAAGCAAACAATACGGCATTATATCAACTGGAACTACATAAAAATTAAAAAACTCTGCACAAACAATAAAATTTTTCACAATGAATGCTTAAAAAAAAAAAAAAAAACTGTAACTAAAAAAAGTATATGTTGAGCTTGAAGAATGCTCAAATTGACACCCCAAAAATACAAGTGTCTCCATCTAACAACTGGAGAATCTGGAATGCTATCCAATTATCTCAAAGTATCAACTTTGGACCTATAGTCACATTTTATGAATGAAGAAATTTTTGTTTCTCGTTTGGCTACATCAAGCTTGCAATGCAAGTTATGGTGTGTGTATATATATATAAATTTCTATGAGACTGGTGTTTCATCATCTTTTATTCATCACACAATCGCACATCCTTTTGAACCTTACTTTTAAGTTTGAGTTTGACCAAGTGATAATTTGAAATTCAGAATGCTTGTCATGCAGATTTTTTTTTTTTTTTTTTTTGATGAAAAGACAGCAACTTTATTAAGAAGAAGATAAATTCAATACATTTTGACAAAGCAGACTCAATAAAAGCTGAATTTTCCTCTATTCAAGTTACATAATACTCAATACTCTTGGCATGCTAAGCCAAGATGTGAGTTGGCCGGTTCCCTATTCGCTTAACATGTGAGACTTATGAAGTCCTGAATGCTTGTAACTTCTGACAAAAGCCTACGTTGATGTTATAGATAGACACTTGAGGATTGCTAACAGCCTAACACCAAGCACGATGTCTACAATTAGTTTTGAATCACATTCAAAATGAACATCCCTTATACCAACGTCCCAAGAGAAGTCCACTACCTCCCCCAAAGCTTTGGCTTCGGCCTCTAATGGACCCAAAGGGCAGTACACCTTCTTGCTCAAGGCCGCTGCTACCAGGCCACCATGATCCCTGATGAGGACCCCCACACCCGAGGCCTATTGGGACTCAAATACTGCACCATCCACGTTGACCTTGTACCATGGCAGAGAAGGATTGGTCCACTGGCCACTGTCATGCATCACCGGCTTCGAAGGTTGGAAGTTGGCTATCTAAAACTCATCAAGCAACAGTCGTGCCTTCTGCAGAATTGTTACAACTTGTTGTCTTGCTTTCCCTTGTCGTACCGCATTCCTGTTAAACCACATACTCCAAGCAACTATAATTACAAGTTCCAACAAATCATTACCCATCCGCTGAATGAATTGTAGGTGCCACAAGAGATCAATGAAGTCTCGAAAGTGTACCCCACGATTGTCAAACGGAAATCCTGATAGCTTCCATACTTCCCGCGTTTAGTCACAACTCTAGAATAGGTGACCACTGGATTCAGCGTCTAATCCACAAGCTTCGTAGACCTGATCATCAAGAACTTTGCAATGGCACAAGTTTTCTTTCGTAGGTAAAGTATTACGACTTGCTCGCCAAGCAAATGCCTTGATTTTATTTGGGACATTTAACCTCCAGAGATTTTTCCAGAACTGACTATGATTTCCATTGCTGGAAATTTCAAGTCTCGAATCCGAAGAAGATAACAAGGCAATCTTGTAAGCACTTCGAACAGTAAAATTGCCTTTGGAAGTGTATGCCCATATTAGTCGATCTAGGGGCAGCCTAGAGCTCAAGGGGATGCTTATGATTGACCGTGCATCATTTAATTTGGGGAGAAAGTGTGTCTGATCATATCTCCTGGCCAAGTGCCATGGTGTGGGTCAAAATGTCAAATAAGTTGCTAACTGTCATTCCTGGTGGTAAGGCCATTGGAGGACTGATGATTTTGAAAGTGTCCGACCTAGGCGGCTATTTATCCCCTCTGATGTCAATTGAAGCTCCATTCCCAACCTACCATCAATATCCTTTTCGTACTATGGTCTGAGCTGAAAAGAGGCTTCGCCATGCAAATGATGGATTATTCCCAAGTTCAGCTGTGAGGAAGTCTCCATGAGGGAAATAACGAGCTTAATAGACCTTATAAAGAAGGGTATTTTTACATGTTTGTAGTCGCCAACCTTGTTTTGCCAGCAAAGCTAAATTAAAGGCCTTTAAGTCCCTAAAACTGAGACCCCCTCCTCTTTTAGAAGGCACATCTTATCCCAACTGAACCAAGCCATCTTGTTCCTTTAGTTTGATTGGCCCTACTAAAACTTCCAAACCATGGCTGTCATCTCATCACATAAAGCGTTTGGTAGCTTGAAAACACTCATTGTGTATGTAGGAATTGCTTGAGCCACTGTCTTAATGAGTATCTCTTCTCCAGCATGTGAGAGTAGCTTTTCTTTCCAACTAGAGAGCTTATTATTTAGTCTTTCAGTGAGTTGTCGAAACGTGTTGCATTTATTCTTCCCCACCAAAGATGGAAGGCCTAAGTATTTCTCATGTTGTTGAATGACTTCTACACCGAACCTGTTTTTGAAAGAGTGTAAGATATAAATAAATATAAGTACATAACGGTTTTATTAGTATTATATTTGAAAGTTGGGCTTGGTTAACGGGTGTGGCCTTAGGACATTTGTTAATGAGTTGTTTTAAGAAAATTTTGATCAACTTTTAGTGGCGGCTCCACACCTAGGCCAGGGTGGACCTAGACTTACAAAAAAGTGTATATATATATATGTGTGTGTGCGCACTAAACTAACCTAATGTGACCCACCCTAATAAAAATATTGAACATCCTGACTTGAAAATCACACAAGAATTTGGGTTAAAAAAAAAAAAAAAAGAATAATACTACATCTATAATATTTTCATAATAATTTTATAACAAATTCTATGTGGTAAGCTATTATTGATTCTAATTTAGGCTCAATACTTACATCACTTTTAAACCTACTAATAACAGCTTGTTGCATAAGATTTTTTGTGAAAGTATTGTGAATATAACATTACTCCAAAAATAATTTTGGTCTCCCAAACATAATCCTTAACCTCTTAACCAACCCTGCCCCCCCCCCCCCCCCCCCCCCCCCCCAAAAAAAAGAAGAAGCTTAAATGACAACTTTAAAAATGAGCCAAAATAACAACAAAAATATCCTAAACAAAAACAGGACTAAACCAAACAACAAGAAGTGAACAAATTATTCAACAAAAAACCTAGTAAAAAAAAAATCTATAATCATTCAAATTTGTAACTTGTGGGTACTTTTTTGGAGTTACTTGGTAGCCTTTTTGGCTTTCTGTACTCTCCTTTTTGGTATCCCACATCGAAGAAAACTCGCTCCCCCCTCTGCCTTATAAGCATGAGCTGAAGAGAAAGGAGTACCATCAGTTTTTAATAACTGATGGTACTCCTTTCTCTTCAGCTCATGCTTATAAGGCAGAGGGGGGAGGGAGTTTTCTTCGATGTGGGATACCAAAAAGGCTACCAAGTAACTCCAAAAAAGTACCCACAATAAAAGGAAGACTGATGGTACTCCGTTCTCTTCAGCTCATGCTTATAAGGCAGAGGGGGGAGGGGGTTTTCTTCGATGTGGGATACCAAAAAGGAGAGTACAGAAAGCCAAAAAGGCTATCAAGTAACTCCAAAAAAGTACCCACATAACTTATTCAACTCATTACATTAAAAAAAAATACTCTAATTTTATTTTTCCTTAAAAAAGGGTACTAAGAGAAATATTGTGGTGGTGAGTTCTCCTTGGCGATGCCGAAAGTTATGATTTCTTTAACTTTGCAGTCGCAATAATTTTGCTTTCCTTAGCGACTTGGGTCACAATTGTAGTAAATATTATTCTATTCTCTCTCTCTCTCTCTCCATTTTTTTCTTCTTTATTATCATTTCAGACTCTCTCTTATTTTATTACTCTTATCTCTGCATTCTCAATTCCCACTTTATCTTTTATCCCTCAATTTTTTTTTCTTTCTTTGTTAGTGAAAGAAATTGTAATATTTCATATATTTGTGTATTTATTTTTTGGAGACGTTAGTATGTTCAAGTTATCTCTTTATTAGATTTTTTATAATTTAATTTTTTTAGTGACTACCTTAAAAAAATTCATAGAGCCATCACTGTCAACTTTTATGAGAAATATTAAAAGTTGTAAAAAATCAATTATATTTTTCATTTTTTATAAAAAAATTATCTAAAAGAGTATATCTTAAAAGAATGCACTTAGTGTATCTTTTTTTTCTTTTCTTTTCTTTCTTTTTTTTTTTTTTTTTGTTGAGAGTGCACTTAGTGTATCTATTAATTAAATCTTTTTCAATTTTGTAAAACATTTATGGTAGTAAATGAATAGTGTAGACTATGCAGTACTAGCGTTTACCAAGGGCAAAATTAGAAATTCCTCTTGCACGTGGTGGAGGTGGTGAATATGAATAAAAAGATTTTGGAACAAATATGAAAAAGTATACTAAGGTGTAAGACTAAATTAATACATAGGAAATTATACGAGTATATATTAATAAAATATATAAATAAAAAAATAATTATTCGTCAGTACATTTTGAATCAATCATCTATCTAAATGGAATTCAACAATTTTCTACATCTCAAAAGTCGTGATTGATTCTATATTAATTTGCGCATCATTTTCAATTTATAAAATCAAAAAGTCTTTTATAAATCATCTTTCTTTTTTTTTGACAATACTCATTATTCATAGCTAATAATCCTTGTTCCGTAGTTACAATAAAAATGACTCTATGAACATGCATTTTGGTAGGATTTTAATTTACTAACTCTTACTAAACATTGGCGAAATTATAAAATAAAATGATGATAAAAAAATTATATGTGATCTTCAAATCTATGTATAAACTACCATCTACATCAAAATTTTGAGAAAAAGAAAATTAATATGAAACATATTAATATAAAAGAAAGACACATATGCATGTTCAAGACATGGACCTAACTAGTGTAAAAATAAAATAAAAACCTTGCTTAAAGGCTTTAAACCTCTTATTTCTCCATTCACACTTAATTTTCTATTGATTAGGAAAAATTTTATTTTTGTACTAAAATAATATAGTGCTATAAAATACAAAAAATGTATATATATATATAAAAGAGTTTTATGTTAATTTTTTTTAGTGGTTTTGGAAGCTAGGAGGGTCACATACCATGTCCTACTCGGCCGGCTATCTCGTTTTTTTTAGTTACTTTACACCAATTAGATTCCTAAAGGATTTGATGCGTTAGAGACATATTAGACATATTAGTCCAATGTAATAAGCTCAAGCCCGCTCTTACTTGTATTAGTAGTCTAGAGTTTATTCGCCTATATATACTCATGTTAGGGTTCATTCTAACACAGGTTATTGTACTACACTCTTACATAATAAAAATGTAGTCCTTAAAAGATTCTTCAGTGAATGTAGGCCGACAAGGCTGAACCATGTAACCCTCGTGTTTTCGGTGTTCCTATTCTATGCTTCCCTTTCTGCATTCACTCTAGCATATACAACATGGTATAATTAACACATTACGTTGCTAATATATTTAACATGGTATTAGAGCCAAACTTCGTTCTTGGCATAAAACAAATATCTCTACACAGCAAAGAAATTTCCCACGTGCACAACAACACAGATCAACCCTCCATCACAACTGCTTGCCTTGCTGCCTCCTGGATTTGGACTCCATGGAATCATGCAGCTACCATTGCTCACATTTGTGTCTAAGATCCACAAGCCAAGAAAGCCGTGCCCCTCCAATCACAGATTTATGCAAGTCGAGTCTTCGCCTAATGAAACCAACCACACAAACGTACTCTACGACATCTTGCGACAAAAACCCAAGAATTCAGCCTCCATCGGAATAAGCACGCGCCTTCACGCGCTGCTAAAGCTTAGGCGACAATCTCACACGCCTCTCATGGATCTCACTCTCAGCTGATTTGTCCGCTGCATGCAACGCCTTATCGGCCTCGACATCCGCCGATCTACAAAGCGATGAAATTCGGAGGTTATTTGCCGTTGCACATGCCTATACATGCCACCTGGAATTCCTATCACGCGTTGTCTCCGTCACGCGCCACACACGCGCTAGAAAACTCGTTGACATTGAGACTGACGTCATCCAATGAAGTCATCTTGCCACGTCATTAGACACGCAAGCATAGCCATGTTAGCCTTAGTCCATGTCACTGACACATCATCATATGATTTCAACGACTTTGCAGCCCAATCTGTGACCTGACAAGGAAAACCTGGAACCGACCCAGATCGTGTAGACCGTTGACCGTGCTAACCGTTGACTTTGACTTATTGCGTTGACCTTTGACCAAAAATCAAAATTTCCAAAATGATCTATCTTGCTCAGTTTTTCGAGTAGATTTTGATCTTCGACTTTGTTTCTTCATTTGAAGCTTTGAAATCGATCAATTGGTTCACATTTTTCCTCGTGGTTTCTTTAGAGTCATTCTTCAAGGCATCTCCAAGGGATCTTCTCATGCTTATCCAACCTCAAGCCTTTATCGAGCTTCTGCCTTGAGTTTGAGGGAGGGTGTTAGAGATATATTAGATATATTAGCCCAATGTAATAGGCCCAAGTCCACTCCTACTTGTACTAGTAGTCTAGGGTTCAGTCGCCTATATATACTCATGTTAGGGTTCATTGTAACATATGTTATTGTACTACACTCTTACATAATAATTAAAGCTGTAGCCTTTAAGGGAGGCCGACAAGGCTGAACCATGTAACCCTCGTGTTCTCAGTGTTCCTATTCTATACTTCCCCTTCCGCATCCACTCTAGTATATATATATAATATGGTATAACACATTACGTTGCTAATATATTTAACAAGATGAAAATTTTGAAATTAAACATTTAAACTTAATAGATATTTATATAAATATTACATATTATTAAAAAATTAATTAAATTTAATAGAGGTCTTAGGGCAAGGGAGGCCATGACTTCCCTTAGTCTTAACATAGCTCCTTCGGTCCTTCTCTGGTGTTTACCGTAAATTTGTTTTTCTCTAATTACTATCTTTTTTTATTTGTTTATTATTATTATTATTATTTTAACGTGTTAGTGAAACACGATCTACATGTCTCTTTTATGTCACTGGGGACTAGGTGTCAAAAATTTCTTTCGTTCTTTATATATTTCATATTCTTTTATTGTTCCTTTATCAGCGCGTCATTTTCTTCAGTCAGAGAATACAGCTGGGCAATTTCCTCTTACTTTGCACTCAAGATTTGCGTGGAATGTACAACGCACAAATGTTACAGTAAGTGTACAGAATGGCAAATATAAATTTTTATATACATATAGACAGCAACCAAAAAAAAAGAATTTTACGTGTACATGTATATTGCAATTGTTTTATACAATCTCCTTAAACTAATAAAATATATAAACTAGTGTTTGTCTCGTACAATTAACTATGACTCCTATTACTTACAGAAGTAGACTTTCCCGTAAATTTCTCATAACTTTTTAATGAAAAATATTCATGTTAACGTATATTATGTTATGGGCTTTAGACCCAGCTAGGTTACTTGTATAACACACTTGTACTTGTACCGCACACACATGACTCCTATATTAAGGCACTGATGTATATTCTTTGATTCATGAAATACAATACATTCATTCTGTATTTCTAACATGGTATCAGAGCCACCTTCCTGTGGCCATGGTTTTCTGTCCTTACGGTATATTTAAGAGCAATCTTTGTCTTCCTCGGTGTTTCTTCGCTGCGTTCATCTTCTTTGGCTTCCTACTGCTGCAGTCAAAACTCTCCGGTATAGTCAAGTCACCATTAGAAGTCGCATTAACACTGCAAGACCATTACCTTCCTCAACCTATCGTCACAGAGCCAAACTTCATTTAAGGGATCTTCTCAACCTTATCAAATCTCAAGATTTCATCAAACTTTCATCTTGAGTTTGGGAGGGGGTGTTAGAGATATATTAGCTCATTAGTATAAGCCTAAGCCTAAGCCTAATTTTACTTTGTGTGCAAGCCAAGTCTCCTACTTGTACTAGAAGTCTATTAGTCTAGGGTTTGGTCTACTATATATACACATGTTATGATTCATTGTAACACAGGATTTGTACTACACTCTAATATATTATTGATGTAGCCCTTTAGGGTTTCCTCTGTGGATGTAGGCCGTTAGGCTAAACCACGTAATTCTCGTGTGTTACTGTGTTATATACTTTATACTTTCACTTCCGCATCCATACTAGCATATTCAACATCGTGTATCAATGCTAATATTTAACATGGTATCAGAGCCACTGCTCTAATCCTTTGGTGTGCCGCTCTTAAGCAGTCTTGTCTTCTTGGGTGTCATCTGCAACCGTTTTTGTAAGCAGCACCGCTGCCTCCACCACGACTTCAGTACATCAAAGACCACTGCCTTGCTGCCACCACCGCTTCCGCTTCTCCGATCAGACCACTGATTGCACCATTGGAAAGTAATCTCTTCGATCTGCCTTTCTGTGAATTATCGTCTTCATCGGACCTTCCACGCGCCCCCATGCGCCACTATAATTCTCGGTGTTAAAGGCACGCGCCTCCACATGCCGCCAATACTCTTCACGCGCCGTCATGCGCCTCCTCTATCCGTCACGCGCCTCCACGCGCTCTCACGCGCCAGAACTTGGTCCGTTGACGTCATCATCAGTGCCACGTCAGCCCTAGCTGCGTCAGCATCCACTCATCTGCTGACGTCAGCGCCACGTCATCCTGTGACGTCATCTGCTGACCGTTGATCATTGACTGTTGACCGACCGTTGGCCGTTGACTTTGACCGGCCGTTGACTTTGACCGTTGACTTTTCTCCAGGGTTGACTTTTGCTATCCAGGTTCTCCTTACCCAGTTTTTCGCGTAGATTTCATTTTTGCAGTCCATTTTTGCATATTTTGCTTCGAAATGAAGAATAAGGACAAGTCTTCTTCCTTTTGCAACAACCGTCGTCGACAATCCAACAAACGTTTTTGCAATTTTTACAAACGTTTTGGCCATAATATTGAGACTTGCTATCAACACAACAAATCAGCTGTTTCCATTTCTGCTGCTACTGTTGCTAACACTGAGAGTGTCCAACCTATGGCTCCCGTCTCTGCAAAGTCTCAATCTTCTGGATCCACTTTCACCATTTCCAGAGATGACCTTATAAATATCATTGCCAATGTTATTCGTATGGTTGGTAATGCATCTTATTCCTTTTCTCTCTCAGCTTTATCTGGTATGTCTCCTACCTCTTGGCTTATGGATTCTGCTTGTTGCAATCACATGACACCTCACTCGTCCTTATTTTCTGACCTTAAACCTGCACCGCACCCTCTTAATATTCGCACAGCAAATGGTTCCACAATGTCTGGTCATAATATAGGTTCCGTTGCGACCTTCAATCTCTCGGTTCCTGGAGTCTTTAATGTTCCTGACCTTTCTTATAATTTATTTTCTGTTGGACAATTAGCTGAGTTGGGTTATCGCATTATCTTTGGTTATTCTGGGTGTATTGTGCAGGATCCGAGGACGGGACGGGAGCTTGGGACCGGTCCCAGAGTTGGGCATATGTTTCCCGTGGACAACCTTCGTCTTCCACTTATTGCTCCTGTTTCTGTTGCTGCAGCTGCTACAACTTCTTCAATTCCTTCCCTTGCACTTTGGCATGCTTGACTTGGTCATGCATCTTCCTCTCGGGTACATCAGTTAGCTTCTAGAGGTTTGTTAGGTTCAGTGTCTACAAAAAATTTTGATTGTGTTTCGTACCAATTAGGAAAACAACCAGTTTTGCCTTTCAATACTAGTGAATCAATATCCACTGATATCTTTGACCTTATTCATTCTGATGTTTGGGGGCCTTCCTCTGTCTTTAGTATTGGTGGGTCTCGATATTTTGTTGTCTTTGTTGATGATTACTCTCGCTATAGCTGGATTTTTAATATGAAACATCGTTCTGAATTATTGCAAGTATATTCTAATTTTCCAAAAATGGTTGAAACTCAGTTTTCCAAACGCATCAAAATTTTTCGATCTGATAATGCTCTTGAATATACTCAATATACTTTCCAAGCTGTTTTGCATTCCTATGGCACTGTTCATCAACTAACTTGTCCAGGTACCTCTCAGCAAAATGGTAGAGCCAAACGGAAACTTCGTCATATTCTTGACACTGTTCGTGCTCTCCTTCTCTCTGCCAAAGTTCCTGCTCCTTTTTGGGGCGAAGCTGCTTTTCATGCTGTTCATGCTATTAATCACATTCCGAGTCCAGTTACCCAAAATCAAACTCCATATGAGTGTCTTTTTGGGTCATCTCCAGACTATCACCACCTTCGCTCCTTTGGTTCTGCTTGTTTCGTTCTTCTTCAGCCACATGAGCATAATAAACTTGAGCCTCGATCAAGGCTTTGTTGTTTTCTTGGCTATGGCGAAACTCAAAAGGGGTATTGGTGTTATGATCCTGTCTCTCATCGTCTTCGTGTTTCCCGCAATGTTGTCTTTTGGGAACATCGCCTCTTTGTCGAGCTCTCTTACTTTCGTGCCTCCCTATCTTCCTCCTCTGTTTTAGATCTTTTTCCAGATGAGGCACATATTCCTTCTGTAGCTGCTCCTGATCCTCCTGTAGTTGCTCCTGATTCTCTTGTAGACTTCTCTGTCCAACCACCAGATATCACTGATCCCTTTCCTAGTTCACCCTTTAATGAACAGGTGGAAGATGAACAGGTTGAAGACGAGCTACCCAACCCCAACCCTGAGCTTGGGTCCCCTGCTCTTGCTCCGCCTGAAGATCTTGCATAAGACATTCCACCTCGTCACTCAACTCGAGTAAGATCTATTCCTGCACATTTACTTAACTATCATTGTTACACTGCTCTTGCAACACTACACGAGCCTCACACCTATTGTGAGGCTTCCACTGACCCTTTATGGTAGATTGCAATGAAAGAGGAACTTGATGCATTATCTAAAAATCATACTTGGGATTTGGTGACATTCCCTCTCGGGAAATCTGTGGTTGGTTGTAAGTGGATCTACAAGATTAAGACTCGCTTTGATGGGTCCATTGAGCACTACAAAGCTCGTCTTGTTGCAAAAGGTTTTACACAAGAGTATGGGATTGATTATGAAGAGACCTTTGCTCCGGTTGCTCGTATCTCATCTGTCCGTGCCCTCTTAGCTGTTGCTGCTGCCCGTAAATGGGATCTTTTTCAGATGGATGTCAAAAATGCATTCCTTAATGGGGATTTAAATGAAGAAGTTTATATGCAACCTCCTCCTGGTCTCTCTGTTGACTCAAACAAGGTTTGTTACCTTCGACGTGCACTTTATGGCCTTAAACAAGCTCCACGAGCTTGGTTTGCCAAATTCAGCTCTACCATCTCTCATTTGGGTTACATGGCCAGTCATTATGATTCTGCCTTATTTCTTTGTCGCACTGACAAAGGCATTATTTTACTTCTCCTATATGTGGATGATATGATCATAACTGGTGATGACCTCAGTGGCATTCAAGAACTCAAGGATTTTCTCAGTCAGCAATTTGAGATGAAAGATCTTGGACATCTCAGCTACTTCTTGGGTCTTGAAGTCACTCATTCTACAGATGGACTTTATCTTACTCAAGCTAAGTATGCTTCTGAACTCTTGTCTCGAGCTGGACTCACTGATAGTAAGACTGTTGACACTCCAGTTGAGTTTAATGCGCATCTGACTCCCTCAGGGGGGAAACCATTGTCTAATCCCTCTCTTTACAGACGATTGGTTGGCAGCCTAGTTTATCTCACAGTTACTCGTCCAGACATCTCCTATGCTGTTCATCAGGTGAGCCATTATTTGTCTGCTCCACGATCAACTCACTATGTTGCTATTCTGCGCATTCTTCGATACCTGAAGGGCACCCTCTTCCATGGCCTTTTCTACTCAGCTCAGTCTCCTCTTGTACTTCGTGCATTCTCTGATGCTGATTGGGCAGGAGATCCCACTGATCGCAGGTCCACTACAGGTTATTGCTTTCTCCTTGGTTCTTCTTTGATTTCTTGGCGAAGTAAGAAACAAACTTTTGTGGCCCGCTCTAGTACTGAAGCAGAATATCGTGCCCTTGCTGATACCACATCTGAGCTCCTTTGGCTACGATGGCTTCTTAAGGATTTAGGTGTGTCCACATCCTCTGCTACTCTCCTTTATTGTGACAACCAGAGTGTCATTCATATTGCTCATAATGATGTCTTCCATGAACGGACTAAACACATCGAGATTGATTGTCATTTTATCCGTTATCATCTTGTCCATGGTGCTCTCAAGCTTTTCTCCGTCTCCTCCAAAGATCAACTTGCAGATATCTTCACCAAGTCACTTCCTAAGGGACGCACTCGTGATTTGGTTAACAACCTCAAGCTGGTCTCACATCCACCTTGAGCTTGAGGGGGGCTGTTAACGTATATTATATTATGGGCTTTAGGCCCAGCTAGGTTACTTGTATAGCACACTTGTACTTGTACTACACCTTACTTGTACCGCACACATATGTCTCCTATATTAAGGCACTGATGTATATTCTTTGATTTTATGAAATACAATACAATCATTCAGTATTTCTAACAACGAAAAAATCGTCAATTCATCACCCACATAGCACCTCATGAAGGAATCATCAATCATCACTTCATTGTCCCAGATGGTCTTCTTCTTCTTCTTCCTTCTCCACTCCCTTTATCCCACCATACTCAACTCCACCCTTACAAACAACAAACCCTTAACAGACAACACCAACAACAACCTTCTTTATTGTTCCTCTTCTCTCAAACAACAAACCCTAACAGAGAACACCAACAACAACCTTCTTTCCAGTCCAAATGGGTCATCATTCTCCCGGGGCTCAATCAAGTGACTGGAACTAATGCCCACCACCCAGATCTAAAGAATTGGTGCAGACGATGAGAGAAAATTTGGAGATGGTGTGCATGAGATTGTGCTAATTGGGAATTTTTGAATAATAGATTTCAGTTGTTAAAGTGGTTTCTTATTATTATTATTTTTTATTTTATTCTGATGTATATTTAAGTATTTAAATTTAAAACATAGCATTATATTTCTTTTTCTTTCTTTTTTTTTTTTTCTAAAAAAAAAGACATGGCAATAGGTTTTAAAATAGCCGACATGTCACTTTAGTTTTTTTAATGTAAACCATATGGCGATTCACATGGCCATCTATGTGATATAAAAATATTATTTTATTTTTGTCATTAGCCACGTCAACATTTTTAATCCATTACTTAACGGTAAAGACTATTCTAACATAATACTAAAATGTTAGGGACCAAATTGACACATTTGAAAGGTCAGGGATCAAATTGAGATTTAACATAAAGGTTAAGGACAAAATATGTAGTTTACCCTAATATATAATTAAGCAACCATTGCGAAAATGATTTTGAAAAGTGTGTTAGCAGGGTTCTTTTTAAGACTTTGCTTATCTTAACATAGGTTGTTTTTATAAGGAAACAAGTTGTAATTAAGATTATAAGTTTCATAGGGGACAGATCATGAACATGACTTCTCCTAAGTCAAAACCAATCCAGTTGCTATAAAGTATAGAATGGTGTCCTTAGACCCAAAGAAATTTCTTAAAATAAAAATAGCTAGAATGGCACTAATGAAAATTTTGGTGATGCATTTGATAAAATTGTCGACACTTTAATTTAAGACTTTTTAAGTCCATTTAACAAGCACCATTTTTGCGTGAGGTTGAGGGTTTCAATATTTTTCTGCCAGGATTGATCTGGATAACCACTAAACTTTTGACATGATCTGATTATCTTTGATGGCCAAGATACTCATAATGATTTTTTTGCCTTTTCTTTTTCTAATTTCGATGTTAATAGTAAAGAATAAGTTATAATAGTTCATGACTTCATGGAACCCCTGCGACTTGCAAGGCGGCTTATAATAGTCTAATGATGTTATAAGTTACAAGTTATAACCAATTATAACTGGTCTACCAAAGCTGCTGCTTAGCTCTTATCATGAATAATTAATAAAAGATGAGGACAGAATTAAAGAAAGTGATAGAAAAACGTACGAGAAGGTATCTCCTAATTGTTTATATGTGTATAAAACAAAAGTATGACACCAACCGATAAGGGCTTGAACCATCAAACCCCAAATTTTTATATTTGAATACATTTTTTTTATACCTACTCTTTAGTTTTTAGTGTTCCTAACAGACGAAGAAGATGCCAATATTTGGATTGAGTTGGTAATGATTTTCAAAATCTATCTGAGAACAAAGACCATAACAAGCATTATAACACATAAATCCTGTAGATTCATCTTATTTGATTGGAAAGAGCTTTATTAATTGTTTATTAAAATTATTTAAAAGTTAAAATATTTACAAATAGAAAACATGTTTCTAATTTTGAGTTTTATTTACTCGAAACATAGTACCTATCTAACATAAGCATGTAGTAATTTAAATTAAAATAAAAAATAAAAAAATTGTTGCTCCAAAACTCTTCAAAAAGAGTAGTTGTCAAGGCAAGTCTAGTCCAGTTCCTCTCTATTTTACAAACCATTCATTTAATTCGTTTATTTCACGGTTCAAATTTTTTTATGTCATTTAAAATTTTAATTTACATAATAGACTATACACCTCTAAATTTGTAAAATCTAATTTGAATAATGAAATGGACAAATTTTGAAATTGGAGAGGATGAGTTGTAAAGGCAAACCAGATCTAGTTCACATATACCTTTGGTAACATGTTGTTTTACTGGGCAATGGGCATTACGAACAAAAGCTCTTAAGGCACACATATACATTAATTTCCACAGATTAAACCTTTATACAGCTTGCTTATTCGAGATTTTGGGGTACTCTTTGAGGTTTAATTTTTAGATCAGTATCAAAAAGTTGGAATGAGCATCTCTGTTGATATGCAAGATATAATGGCCTGACATACAAGGGCCACAGCTCTCTGCAGAATTAGGGCTTCCACAAAAGCTCTCGCCCAGTTATAGGTTATATTTTGGGCTACTCACCTGTGTCTCGAGTTCTGGTCACTAAGCTTATTTTGGTTCTTTCATTATGGGCATTAACATTACTTGTCTCTCCTAATTTTAGATATGCATGTTGATGTTTGTCATGACATGAGTATGATTTTTTGTCGCCTTTCTCCTATTGATATGATATTTATTGTTGAATGAAATTCAACTCATCAAGATTATGAGATCTTAATTTATTAGGATGTAAGAGAGAATGATAAATGAACAAACAAATGTTAAAATACACTTTAACCTGTTTGGAAATTCCGTAGTTTTCGATGCTTATTTGCATTATATCTTTCAAAATATATAATTTTTGATAGTTTTTATGTTTAATGTGTGATAAAAAGTTAAAAAATAGCTTTTAGAAAAAAAAAAAAAAAAAAACTAGTTTTAGAGAGCTAAGATAAAAAGCTTCTTTTTTTCTTTTTGTGGCCCTACTAGGTATTGGTTCACAATAAATTTTAGAGATAAATCGAAAAAGGTTTTTAACTACGTGAAGCTTTACAAAAAACATTATTACCAGGTTATCACTTGAACTTCATTATAGTTTTGTTGCTTTGTAGTATTATTTTGTTTTCCTTGAGCAACTAATTGAAATTCCCTCTCCTCAATTGCACATAGTAGTGGCACTGTGTGTGTGATTAAGAGTCCCTGAAATTTATTTATATTATTAATTTGCATTATTCTATTTTGTGTAATATTATTTATTATAATTATGTTATTAAATTGCTCTTGGCAATACCAAATCCACTCTATAAGACCTATTTAAGCTTGGGATATATATATATATATATATATTGTAGGGATAAGGGCCCAAGAATATATGTTGGGCCTTGGGCCTTGTCTGAGGACGCTTAGTGGTCCGAGGAAAGATAAACAGTAATGAAAATGTAAGACTCAGAACTCCACAAGCAAGCTACAAATGAGAAGGCTGGGGAGGGTAGGCCGAGGAGGAGTATCTCTTCGACTGAACGAAGCAGAGATCAGAAGGTGTGTTCTATCATCCAAAGTAACATTCTAGGAAATTTTATTGATAAGAATATGCATTATGAACGTACAAGACAAATGGGAGCTGTGAAATATCTAAGAGAAAGCTGCTACCACCGCATTGAATGCTCTGTAACTAACTCTCTGGCCGCATTAATAAGGAAGTGATATCTGAACAGTACTTTTCAGCCTTACAGCTACTCCCAAAGACTTCAGGAAGGTGCTGATGGGACAAGGATCAACACTAGCAATCTAATATACACGTGGAGAGTGGAGATAAAAGGAATAAGAGAGTATAAAATAGAGGAGAGACCCAGATGGAAGGGGATCAGAGAATTAAGAGAAAAATATTGTAGCAATAAGAACTATGCTTGTAATCAAATTCAAGAGGTATATACAAGAACTAGTCTCCTCGGATTGTGCTGAGGATGATTTTCTTTAGATAAAACTAGTCCATCTTTACTTTATTGTGGTCAGAATCCGTTATAATTGTTACCCAACTCATTAGAGCCTAGTTTTCCAACCCACTATCTACAAATTCATTGTATTGGGCTCTTTGGGCCAAATCCTTTTACTTTTTGGGCTTAGGACTCAATTTTGTATCCTTACAATTGGCACTATCTATGGGAAATCTTGGTGCTGTAGTGAGTTTAATGTTCAATTATGAGAGGTTCAGGTCCAAATCGGGAGGAATCTATGGAGTCCCAACGTCAAGATCATTTTGTTAATCTTGAGCGAAGAAGGGACCGAGAGGTTAGTGTGCATACCACTCATACTAGCAGGAGCCAATCTCGAAGTGGGAGCCACCTTTCTCATGAAGAGGATACTAGAGCCATGCAACTGGAGATTGATCATTTGAAAAGGAGGTCACGCTGCGAACGACGAGGACGAACTCCTTCCAATTCTGATTTCTCTTTCGACAAAGATAGAGATGACAGTTACAGGCCCAGGTCAAGGACTCCCCCTAATGAGTCTTTCTCGTGTGATAAGGACAGCCATCGGGAGCGCAGAAGTAAGAATTCATCTTGTAAAGGCCTGGGAAATGACACTATGAGCAAGGTGTTAAATCAAATTTCCAAATCACCTTTCACGCGCAGAATTGAAGGGGGAAAACTTCCTCGGCGTTTTACTCAGCCAACCTTCACCATGTATAATGGCCGAACAGACCCCGTAGAGCACGTGAACCACTTCAACCAGAGAATGGCTGTGCACTCCAAGAACGAGGCCTTGATGTGCAAGGTGTTCCCATCCAATTTGGGACCTGTGGCAATGAGATGGTTTGATGGCCTAGGAGCAGGTTCTATAGATTCCTTTAAGGAACTCACCCGAGCATTTGGATCTCGCTTTATTACATGCAGTAGGGTTCCTCAGCCCTTAGATTCCCTACTTTTTATGACCATGCGAGAAAGAGAGACCCTGAAAACGTACTCAGATAGGTACTGGGAGATGTTCAATGAAATAGATGGGGACTTTGATGACGTGGCCATAAGAACCTTCAAGGTCGGCCTACCTGCCGAGCATGACTTGAGGAAATCTTTGACCGGGAAACTCGCTAACAGTGTACATCAACTCATGGACCGAATTGATAAGTATAAGTGGGTCGATGAGGACCAACAATAAGGGAAAGGGAAGGCTAAGGTTATCTCTTAAGAGATGAGGGATTTCAGGTCGGACAGATACAACAATAAACGGCCCCGAAGATACTTTACTGGGCATTCGAGGTCTGCCACTACTCAAGTGGTTAACACGGTGTTCCGAGAGCCAGTACACCAAGTCTTGGTATCAATAGGTCCACTACAGGTTATTGCTTTCTCCTTGGTTCTTCTTTGATTTCTTGGCGAAGTAAGAAACAAACTTTTGTGGCCTGCTCTAGTACTGAAGCAGAATATCGTGCCCTTGCTGATACCACATCTGAGCTCCTTTGACTACGATGGCTTCTTAAGGATTTAGGTGTGTCCACATCCTCTGCTACTCCCCTCTATTGTGACAACCAGAGTGCCATTCATATTGCTCACAATGATATCTTCCATGAACGGACTAAACACATCGAGATTGATTATCATTTTATCCGTTATCATCTTGTCCATGGTGCTCTCAAGCTTTTCTCCGTCTCCTCCAAAAATCAACTTGCAGATATCTTCACCAAGTCACTTCCTAAGGGACGCACTCGTGATTTGGTTGACAACCTCAAGCTGGTCTCACATCCACCTTGAGTTTGAGGGGGGCTGTTAATGTATATTATGTTATGGGTTTTAGGCCCAGCTAGGTTACTTGTATGGCACACTTGTACTTGTACCGCACACATATGACTCCTATATTAAGGCACTGATGTATATTCTTTGATTCATGAAATACAATACATTCATTCTGTATTTCTAACAATTCAATCACGTCGTCATATATAAAGAGAGCGAAAGAGAGCTATTTTGTTCACATGAGAGCTAGGCAATATCACACAGAAACCGAGTTTAGTATCGATGAAGGCCACGAAGATAGCTTCCATTCCTGCACTTCTTTTGTTCCTAATAATCTTTCTAATCCTCTTGATCTTCTTTTCTTTGTCACTCTCAGTTTCTAAACAGCATAACCCTTTTCTTTCTACCTACGAGTTTATTGTTGTGAAAAAGTCTAGTCGGACGTGGCTGTGTTTTTCATGTTTAATGTTATTGTTTTGACAATCTTTCGTGGGAATCTAAGTTTTAAGCCATCCGATGGAGATTTTGATTACTTTCTTTCTTTCCCTCCTATAGTATATGAATTTGATGATGATACAAAAGATGAAGCAAAATATGAAGATTATGATGATAGTGATGTTGATGACAGTGACAAGTATCATGGTGATGATGGTTATGACGAAGAAGATGATGATGATGGTGAAGGTAGCGATGATGAGCAAGTTGAGGATTTGAAGAAGAGGAATGAAGATTTCATAGCCAAGGGCCATAAGCAATGGAGAGAGGAGTTGATGCATGATCAGAAGTTTCATTGCATGGCAACTACAGAGTTACAATAAACGAGCTCTAGCTTCCAAGGTTAAAGAAAAAAAAAATGCAAGTTTGAGTTGAAAATTTGTTGTACATTTAAGTTTTTATATATGTATATACCAAGAGTTTCTTTTGGGGAGAGAAGGGGGGGGGGGGTGTTGTTGATTATAGTCTTGATAGTTCTGGTCTTTTCTAAGGCACTATTTCGACTTAGCTAATGTACAATTGGTTGAAATATGTACGAATGAATTGTATGATATTTATAAATAGTTACAATAATATTATTTAGAAGAGTACATAATTATGAATGTATGATATTCATAAATAGTTGTAGTATTTTGATTTCTATGAACATAATGCTACACAGTTCATAAGGTTTTATTGAGTCTTATAAAACCACCTTATTTACAGGTTACAAATTTAGCCTTGATATCTAATTTGAAGCCAATTGCAGTGCTTAGAGTGATTTCTCACGATCAAATGGGGAAAATGCACCCCCTCTTGTTAATTCTAATAAAGTTGAATTCATGTATATATAAAAGAAAGAGAAAATGTCATCTCAGATCTCACATGAAACTTAGTATAATACACATGTCATAGACTTAGGGGGTGACAAAATGAGTCAGATCGGGATTGGTGTCAACTCGTCACTTGAACAGCTAGCTCCCTTTAGTTGGGAACTCTCTCATCCACTGTCAATCATTGAATAAGATGAAATAATTTGTATCCCTCCTTACCAGGTAAAACAATCGAGTTTACAGGTCATCAGGTACAACACAGGGGGGCGAGGGACAAGGCAATTTCCTCCCAACCCCACCTAGGGCCTCCCCTCCTATCCCCAAGTTCTTTAAAAAAATAATATTCTATTTTTAATTAATTAATATTCCAAACTCAAAATTTTAATAAATTCAAAACTTAAAATTTCTTTATTGAAAATAACATTTAAATTCCCTAATTTAGTAAAGTAAAAATAAATTTAACATGATATATTATTGCAAAATCTCCTAACCAATGTGTGTGTATGTTGTTTTTTTAAAAAGAAATAATAAAAATAAAAATATTTTACAATGCTATATATATTTTTAAGGTCTTTTGCAATCAACTCACTTTTTGATAATTGGAAATGAAATCTAAAACATTAATACCTTTAAATTGATTCAAACTAAAAATGTTATAACACATCTTTAAAATATCAAGGCATACATAGAATATTTTAAAAGTTTTGAGTATATGATCATATCAAGATTAATTTATTATTATTTTTATGTTACTTTTAAGTATCTAAATGATTTATTTGAATATCTCATATTTAGATTAATATTTTAACTTCATATATTAATGGCTATTTAGTCATTATTTTTTATTTAATTTACTTTTATGAAATATATATTTATAGTCAACTTAAATTATAAGTAGTTTAAACATAACAATAATTATATTAACTCTAATACTAGTTGAAAAATCAATTGAAACCAAGCATGAAAAAAAAAAAAAAAAAAAAAAAAAAAAAAACCTTAAAAACTTACATAATATATTCAATGTTAATCAAATAAGATGTATTCCATGCATGAAACTAGTGGTAAGCATGCATGTGTAAAAAAATGGGTATTAATTCTAGACAAATCAAGTTAGTTCGAAGAAATTATCATCCATCAGACATCCGACCCAAAACCCTAGAAACTTCTTCCACCTAATATTCATTCAACCAACTTGTAGAAACCTCCTACGATCCTTCAATTTGAATCGAATTGATTGGGTGGTTGGATTTTTTGGGTCCTTGTTTGGTCTTACATTGTTGGGTTTTGTGTAGCCTAGTTGTGTTTGATCCAGATTATAACCCAATTCGAAATAAAATTGTTATGATTTTTTAATGAAAGATTTTCTGAGTCTCAATCCAGGGAGTGTATGAAATGCCCAACAAAACTCTGAAAAATGCAGTCTATGAAATCTACAATATCACCTGGTCTTTCTGCATCTACTGACAGCCAATGAAATAAGGAGCTGATAAACATTGATTAATCCTCACAATCGACGACTCCTGCCCCTCAGAAGTTCTTTTAAGAAAATCGCTAGAAAATGGGTTTTTCTTGATGAGTACTTTGTTAGTATATTGGGAAATCAAAATAAAGAAAGAATAAATCTTCTTGGCTGTACTAAATCTGATTCTGTTCTATGTATTTAAGGTCTCTTCTTATTGTTTTCTTGTAGGGTCGTTTTGAGATACTTTCGTTGTCCAGATCTTTCATGCCGACTGAGACTCAAGGGACAAGGAGCAGGTCAAGTGGGATGGCGTCTCTTTGGCAAGCTCTGATGTTCGTGTTGTTGGGGGAGGAGTTTCTGGACTCCTGGTAGCTGCGAGTCCTGTGCAGGTAAGCCTTTTTATGTTTATGTTTCGATTGGGTGTGGTGGGTTAAATTACCTTAGATGCAGCAACTGGGAGCTTATGGTTGATTGTCCACTTTCCTTCACTAGCATTGGAACATGGCTCATTTAAGATGTATAGAAAGAATTACCGCTAGTGCATTGGTCCTGCTTAAGATGCTACAAAAATTTTCTAGGGCTTTATGATTTCTCCCATCAATGTAGGCCTTGACTATCAAGACCCACAGAAGTCAGAATTTAGAAGTAACCAAGGTTTTTATGTTTTGCAAAATGACTACCTTAGAAACACTAGTTATATACTTTTTTTAACTTAAGTGAACCATGGCTTGGAATACCTCTAATCTTTTTTTTTTGAGCAAGTCAGGTTGCCGTAGGGAGTTTTCTACCAAGCAACCAGCAAGAGCAGAAACCAAAGAAGCTGAAAAATGAGTCTACCCCCTGCTATTTTTACACCAGCTACTACCATGGCTGTGATACCTTTTTCTGATGCTGAAGATGCCGAGGGACTGGGAGGAAATGGACATCAAAATTCAAGCACGCCAAGACCAAACCTTGCTTCTTCATCATCCTTCCGAAGAGAAAACTGGGTGGCCATGCACACTATGCAGGACTCTAGAAAGTCTGGAATTGATATCAATATATCTACCTGGAGGTTATCATGATAAGCTGCAATCGAGTATTATCTCAAATTCTTACTGACTATATTGTTCCCTGATCTTGATTCACTATATGTATCAATTATTGCTTCGAATGACTAAAATTGTCTTCAAATGATATTGATTATTGGAATAGGAGGAAGTAGGGTAACAGTTCTGAACTTCCAACTAGGATTATACAATTTCTTATGAGGTAGATCTGATTTGTAGGCTAATTATGTAGGTTTCTGCAGGTGTATGAGTAGGATCTTTTGATGTAATTGCAATCGGTGATTGGCTACCCTTGTTATCATGATATCTTCTGTCATCATTTCAGGTCCAGCGACCCGATCTATTCTTTCTTCTACTTTCTAGTTGATGTTAGGGGCAAACTTTTTTTTTTTTTCCAACATGTTTTATAACATATTCAGGGACAAGTTGTAATTGAAATAATACACGAGTTCATTACTGATATTGTTTTTATTATGTATCAATCACAAATTACAATGGATCATTATCACAAAAACATTCATGAAAAATATTTCTAGAAAATTATATCCTTACACTTATTATTTTAGTTATAAATGTGATAAAAGACAAGCCAAGGCAACTCGGTGCTGCATGTCAATATATTCTTTCTGTACCTAACTTCGGGAGATTCCAAATATTGGAATCTTTTATCCCTTTTCTTTTTTGACTAAATTTTTTCTTTTTCTTTTTTGTTATACGCGTATTCTGGTTCTTCTTGAAATATTCCAGGTCTAGGTATATAATATAAGTATATTATCCTATATGCTAAAAGCCACACGTCTTTATTTGGACTTCAATATTTTACCAGATTATATAGGTCTTGGACGGTTGTACCATGTAATATTAGAGAGAATAATAAGAGGGAATAATATAAATAAATATTTATTAGTGGCATTACCCAAAAATATTTATAAATAAATATTTTTTCATTATTTTTGTTTCCCCACGAAACACGGTTTCGAAAAAAGAAAATGGGTACATTTTAAACCATGAGAAAAGGTCGCACCCATTTTAGCACGAAATTCAGAAATTGATAGGCAGCCGGTGGACAAGGCCTAGAAAGGGATCACATTAACATCAAATAAATATTTTTTTTAAATAATAATAAACATAACCAAGAGTCTTATAGTTCAATTTGTTTCTTTTGGTGTTTTCAACGGAAATATTTATAGATCAAATTTCCTCTCCCATAATATTGTAACTATTGAATTATTATAAAAAATAAAAATAAACGAACTAAGCTAAGCCATTCTTGTCCTTTATTTTGCAGCCAATGGCTAATGGTACTTGTTAATTTGTTGTATGGTAATTAATCTCTCAAGATTGACGGATTTGAGAAATGTGGAAGATGGATTTCCTATGTATGGAAATGCTTAAGTGGTTTACCAATATTTTTTTTTTCCTGGTTATCTAGGCACTGCTCAGCCTGGTTCTTGCCTTCTGTTTCAAGGAAGCACTAAATTCTTTAATGTTTTTCCTTTTTATTTTATTTTCTTTCTAAACCCCTTTCATAAATAAGTTATTGTTGCAACCAAAGCAAACAATACGGACCTATATCAACTGCAACTATATGCAAACTCTAAACAAACAATAAAGAATTTCACAATGAATGCTTAAAAAGAAAAACCGTAACTAAAGAAAGTATATGCTGAGCTTGAAGAACACTCAACTTGACACCCCAAAAATTACAAGTATCTCCATCCGACAATTGGAGAATCTGGAATACTATTTGATTATCCCAAAGTATCATCTCATTTTTTGACCTACAGTCACATTTTATAAATGAGGAAATTTCTGTTGCTCATTTGGCTATGTAAAGCTTGCAGTGCTAGTACTGTATATATAAAGATTTCTATGAGACTTGTGTTTCATCATCTTTTATTCATGTTAATTAATGAAAGAATGTAAGATATAGATAAATATAAGTATATATAATGGTTTTATTAGTATTATATTTTAAAGTTGGGTCCCGTTAACACAGGTGATTCATTTTTAAAAAGTTTAAGTACAACTTTTAGGATATAGCAGACTTTAAACTACAAATGAAAATTTTAGTAATAGTCAATTATTTAATGAGAGAGAGAGAGAGTCATTGTCAACTTTTTTTTTTTTTTTTTGAAATTTTGATAGTCAGAGAGTTCAAGACATGGAACTACCTTAGTGTAAAAATAAAACTATAACCTTGCTTAAAGGTTCTAAACCTCTTATTTCTCAGTTCACTCTTAATTTTCTTCTGATTAGGAAAATTTTCTTTTTTTTACTAAAATAATATCGTGCTATAAAATACCAAAAATGTTATATATATATATATATATATATTTATTTATTTATTTATATAAAGGTTTATGTTAATTTTTTTAGTGGTTTTTGGAGGAGGGTCACATCACATACCATCTCCCACTCGGCGGGCTTTCTCCTTTTTTTAGTCACTTTAGACCAAATAGAATCCTAAAAATAAAAAATAAAAAATAAAAAATCCTTAAGGATCAGATGAATTTTTTGACATTAAACTTAATAGAAATTTATATAAATATTACATATTATTAAAAAATTAATTAAATTAAATAGAGGTAATAGATATTTATATAAATATTACATATTATTAAAAAACTAATTAAATTTAATAGAGCTCTTAATTAGGAGATGCCGTGGCTTCCCTTAGTCTTAACATAGCTCCTTCAGTCCTTCTTGGGTGTTTATCCTAAATCAAGTAAAGAAAACACAATTGTGAAATAAAAAAAATGCCAACTTTTAATATATGGACACAATAAAAAAAAAAAAATTGATACTTGAAAGGGGAAAAAAAGTACCAATAGAGGTGTGATTAATATGTAAATATGTCAATAAATATAAAACGCCAACTAAAAGTCAAACCTTAATGGATATATACTTGGCTACAAACATAATAGTACTTGTACCAGATTAAAAATGACGTTTACATTAAATTTCATTAGTTTTTTTTCTTTTCTTTTTTTTTTTTTTCTCTGAACAAACAGGGTAAGGGGACAATTAGCTGTGGAGACTTTACTTGGCTATAAACATAATAGTACTTACTTGTTGAGGAACTCATACGTGAGGGTTCTAGAATCTAGATGACATGAGAGATGACCTTAGATAAATAAATAAATAATAAATATTATTATTAACTCTGTTTTTGAATCAAACTCACAAGAGAATAAAGTTTTAAGTTTTAATATAAAGTAACGTTACAAATTCTATTCAAAAGTTAAAATAACTATAAAAAAAAATATTAGACAATTTATATTACATAATAATCATATTTTTGATGTCAAGTTTCTATTTTATTTATTTATTTATTATTTAACATGTCCGACATGTCACTGGAGGCTAGGTAAAAAAATTAATTTCGTACTTTATTGCATATTTGCATATTCTTTGATTTGATTGGTCCTTTATCAGCGTCAATATCTTCAGTCAGAGAATTCAGCTGGGAAATTTCCTCTTACTTTGCACTCAAGATTTGAGTGGGATGTACAAAGCACACATGTAAGTGTACAGAATGATAAATATAGACGTATGTATACACATAGACGGCGACGAAAACAGAAGGTAAATGTATATTGCAATTGTTTTATACAATCTCTTCAAAATAATCAAATATAAAATGGTATTTGTCTTATACAATTAACTATTCCTTCTTAAAAAAAAAAAAAAAAAGAACTATTCCTCTTATTACTTTCAGAAGAAGACTTTCCGTAAATTTCTCAGAAGATTTCTTAACTTTTTAATGAATAATATTCAATCACATCGTCATATATAAAGAGAGTGAAAGAGAGCTATTTCTTCACATGAGAGCTAGGCAATATCACACAGAAACCGAGTTTGGCATGAAGATGGCTTACACTCCTGCACTTCTTTTGTGCCTAATAATCCTTCTAATCCTCTTGATCTTCTTTTCTTTGTCACTCTCAGCTTCTAAACAGCATAACCCTCTTCTTTCTACGTACGAGTTTATTGTTGTGAAAAAGTCTAGTCGGGTGGCTGTGTTTTTCGTGTTTAATGTTATTGTTATCACAATCTGTCGTGGGAGTCTAAGTTCTAAGCCATCCGATGGAGATTTTGATTACTTTCTTTCTTTTCCTCCTATAGTATATGAATTTGATGATGATACAAAAGATGAAGCAAAAGATGAAGATTATGATGATAGTGATGTTGATGACAGTGACGAGTATCATGGTGATGATGGTTATGACGAAGATGATGATGATGATGGTGAAGGTAGTGATGATGATGTTGATAGTGATGATGAGCAAGTTGAGGATTTGGAGACGAGGATTGAAGATTTCATTGCCAAGGGCCATAGGCAATGGAGAGAGGAGTTGATTTATGAGAGGCTTCTTTGCATAGCAGCTACAGAGTTTCAATAAACGAGCTCTAGCTTCCAAGGTTCAAGAAAAAAAAAATGCAAGTTTGAGTTGAAAATTTGTTGTAATTTAAGTTTTTATATATGTATATACCAAGAGTTTCTCTGGGGGGGTTGATTATAGTCTTGATAGTTCTGGTTTTTTCTAAGGCACTATTACGACTCAGCAAATGTACATTATTTGCTTGAAATATGTACGAATAACGAATTGTATGATATTCATAAATAGTTACAATAATATGATTTAGAAGAGTACATAAGTATGAATGTAAGATATTCATAAATAGTTGCAGTATTTTGATTTCTATGAAGATAACGCTACGTTCAGTACATTCATAGGGTTTTATTGAGTCTTATAAAATCAGCTTATTTAAAGTTATAATTTCGGCCTTGATCATATAGCCAATTGCAGTGCTTGGAGTGATTTCTCACCATCAAACTCAAAAAAAATAATGGGGCATGCACCCCCCATGAATCACTATTACGACTCACTTTTTGATAATTGGAAATGAAATCTAAAAAATTAATGCCTTTAGATTAATTCAAAATAAAAATGTTATATCACGTCTTTAAAAAATTAAGACATACATAAATTAATTCAAAATAAAAATGTTATATCACGTCTTTAGAGTATATGATCATATTGTTGATATATACTTCCGAGTTAATTTATTTTTTTCATGTTACTTTTAAGTATCTGAACGAGTTATTTGAATATATTACATTTAGATTAATATTTTAACTTTATATACTAATGGCTATTTATTAATTATTAATTATTTGTTTTAATTTTTTGAAATATATATTTATAATCAACTTAAATTATATGAGGTAGATTAAGCATAACAATAATTATATTAACTCTAATACTAGGCTCAAAAAATGAATTGAAACCAAGCATGGAAAAAACAAATTATAACTTACATTTACATTATATTTTATATGTTAATCAAAAGGTGTATTCCAAAATACCAGTGGCAAGCATATATGCATGTGTAAAAAAGGGGTATGAATTCTATAAAAAATCAAATTAATTAGTTTGGAAAAATTATCATCCATCTGACATTTGACTCGAAACCCTAGAAAATGAGCTTCTTCCACTTGATATATATTCACTTAACCAACTCGTAGAAATCTCCTATGACCCTTCGGGTCAAATCGAACTAATTGGGTGGTCAAGTTTTCCGGGTCCCTAATCAGTCTTATATAACCTTAACAAAGGACTTAATTCTCATATCAATGCTTAAGATAAACCATCTAATTTTTTTATTATTTAAAAAATGGTAAGATAAATCCTCTAATTTAATTTAATTTTTTTGAGACACCTCCAATTTAAAATTTTGAATACACAGATAACTTGAGATCATTCATAACAGTCACGGCCTCTTATTTTGGGTAGGTACATTCCTAACACAGCCAAAACAATAGAAAAAGCAAAAGATCATCCGTAGCTGCCAAGTTTTGCTAAATTTCCAATGATGTTAGCATCCATTAATTGGGTACGTAAAAGCAAGTGTGTTAAGCAATTAAAATATTATCTACTTAAGATAAATTTACTAAAAGTCTACTAGCTAGCTAGAGCAAAGTCTAAAAAAGAAGGTTTCAGTTGCCAAACCAGCTTAATCATTGATGTGATCGAGCATCTGTTAATTTGAGTGAAATGGAAATATCCTGTAAAAAAAAATAATTATTGACTACAAGTCTTCTTAAAAAAAAGTGTCGGACTTATTCAATGGAAGAAGATTCATAATCTAGAAAACTGTTGTGCATATGTATATAACATTCAAAAGATTCAGTTTAATATACTTTTTGTGCGATGGTCACTCCACAAGTATAAGTATTTATGGAATGTGAGGGGTAAGGGCCGAAGTTTTAAGTCTCCAGAAAGGAGTTTCATACACATATACACTTAGATTAGACTAGAATAAAATTTTTATTTTGTATTAAAAAAAAAAAGATTCAGTTTACAGTAATCTTCCAATCTAATGTCAATTTCAATCAGACTTTTATAGCTGGTACATTGCACTAGTACCTTTCTGCGTATTCATTTTCTCTTACTAAAACTATATAGAAGCCAATGGACAATGTAAGGTTGAATTTATTCAACCATCTAATTGGCTTTATTCCGTGCCAAATTTGCTTGTAATTCAGCATTTAGTAACCCTATATTTAGGTGGGTTTGATGTAAGGGTAGTGAGTGAGATAGAGTGAAGATTGCTCAAGAGTGTGCAAGAAAACAGAGACTCGCGGCTGGGACTCGCGGGTGACTCGCGGCTGCAAGCCGCCAGACGCAGCACACGTGCCAAGCATGCTGGAAGGTGAACAGTCATGCAAGCTGGAGCACTACAGGACAAAACAGGACAACTGGCCATACGGTTATCTCGCGACTGGATCTCGTGACTTGGTCAAGCCGCGAGGTCAAGCCGCAAGCCACCCCTGTTTTGTAAAACCTGACGTTTCACATTCCTCTCCCACTCCAGTATAAATACCCCTTTTACCCACGATTGAAAGAGAGCTTCCAGAGAGAATTTTGAGAGAGAAACCCTAAAGAAAAACAAGATTGATTCACCCACAATCTATACATTAGAGTCTCTCCAAATTCCCCAACTCTCTTCCTCTCCATTGTCAAATCCTTGAGAGGCATTATACCAAACCTGGTTCTCATCATCATCATCACTGTGAGACAGTTGTTTGGATTTCTGGGAAGCAGTTAGGAAGGAACCAATCTTCATTGGTTGATGCTATGGTCTAGTAGCGGAATCCGGGAAGCTAGAAAAGAAAAAGGTTCGGCGCAACCTCGTTGGAGCAAGAAGCTTGGAGGGCTTAGGTGCACTGGGTAGATTAGGCTTGGAGGGTCTATTGCTGTCCTTGTATCCCAACTGTATTTTCTAGTGGATTGTTTACCGCTTGGAGGGCGGCGGAGAGGTTTTACGCCGAGGGCTTCGGTTTCCTCTTCGATAACACATCGCGTGTTGTCTTTGTGTTTGCATCTTCTTTCCTCTCTATCTTTGCCTTTTTATTATCTGCTGTGGATTTTATTTTGTTATGGCTTAGATAGTTTTTAACCAATTTCATATTATAGCATATGTTAAGTTTCCGCACACTAGTTGTTTGACATATTGCTTGAATTGGTTAAGTTGTAATTTGGGGGTCTAAACGTTCAAAGGTGTTTTTACACGTTTTTGAACTTTCAGACAAGGACCAGAGAGTTTGTATTGGTCAATTAGGTTAGGTCGGATAATATATTTCTCTAATAAAGATTGGTGGTTGGGTTTCTAGTATGATGTATGCATGCTGACGTATTTAAACCTTGTGGACCTGCTTAAACCCGATTTGTTGGGTACAATGATTTAGATTTAGCCTACAAAATTTTTATCGGAGCTAGAAGAGTTGAGGGAGGTTGCTTTATGAGTTATGTGACACAAAACAAACTCTTCCATTTCGGGGAGCTTCTTTGTAATAATTAACTATTATAAATTACTCTATTAGGCTAGAGTAAAACTCTATTTCAAAGAAAAAAATAAAAAAAAAAAACAAAAAAAAAAAACTATAAATATTTCTCTCACATGAATGTAAAATTCATTATTTATTTTTATTTTTCTATTAGGTAAAATTCATGTATTGGTCTCACATGTATGACATTTGTGAATCTCACATAAATGTAAGAGTAGTGTACATATACCTTATTGTATAAAAAAAATATAATATGTTCAAAAGTGATGAGTAGATGCATGATTTGTTACTTACATATTTTACAGCAGAATGAATTTTTTAAGTGAAACTTATTTTATTGGAAAGAGGACATCTAGGTGTGCGTTTGGGAAGCGCGTTTTGCACTTCCCAGACACACGTTTGCGTTTCAATTACTTTTTTTTTGGAGCCGAAATGTTTGACTTTTTCCTGAACAGTACACAGGTGTGTACTGTTCACGAACCCACAAATTTCACTTTTCAGCAACTTTTTCATTAAAAATGGGTCTCACGGTACTATTCACATATTTAAAAATTATTTTACTACAGTGTTTTTCAGTTTTCAGTTTTAAGATTTCAGCTGTATCCAAATGGACTTTAGATCTTTAAAATAGACCAAAATTTGATTAGAAAATTTTTTTTTTGAGAAACAAACACACATACATAAGGGAGAGGGAAACAGATTCTAATACAAAGACACACCACAACTCCACTCAAAAGCCATGATAAAATTTGACCAAAACTAGTTTTAAAATAAGTGAGACATCACACATGAACATGATATGATAATTTAAAGTTGTCACAACTTGTCTCCAAGAATTGGTTGTACCCTTGCTAGACACTTGTTGGATTGAAATTGCGACAAACAGTAAACCAATTTTGGAGGCTCAACAACTTTAGCTAATGATCTCCTATATGAAACCAACCTTTATTATAATAGTGGATTTTCTATGGGGTTAAATCCCCTAAAGTGATTTTTTCTCTGAAATTTTCTTAATCGGTTTTTCACTTTGTTACCAAATTTGTGTCTTTTACTTCTTTATATCTTTATTGCTTTTGATTTGGTGTTTTTAACAGTGTGTGGCTGAAGATAACTGTTTGTGTTATCCATTGAAATAAACCATAACTTGATCAATTAATCTGCCATTTAAATTGTTGAGGGTCTGTGGGTTCTAGTTAACTCAACTAGTAAAATCTATGATGGTTGAATAAGAGATGTGGGGTTCAATCCCTACCTACGCAAAAAACCCACTGGTGACTTGATTTGATGATAAAGAATTATCATTAGGAGTGGACGTCCTAGGTTGAAACTCTCTAAAAAAAAAGTTGCCGAGGACCTAAATCCTTTTTGTTTTTATTTTTTTCAATTGGTATCGGAGTTTAGTTACACTACTTAAGAATCTTTTCTTGAATATGATTTTTGACTCCTACTTTCAATGGATAAGTAGCAATCCCTTATTATTCCCCCTTACATTGATAGAATTAAATTACTTATCTCCTAGAGCTTCACTTAGGAAAATGAGTCCAATGAATGTGATATGATGAGTCGTTTCCAAATTATTCAGATGAAGAATATGGAATTCAAGAAGCTTATAATAAGATTTTTAGGGAATGTATATATTTGAAGAAAATTTCTAAGAAATCCCTAGATAAAATTTGAATGATGTTGAACTTGAAAGACTTTTGGGGTTTAATGTTGATCAAGCCCACAAATTGACAATAATGTGTAAGGAAGAGAATGCCTCCCTCATGGAGAAGGTCAAGAACTTAAAAAATAAGCTTGATAAGTCTAGATCTCAACTAAAGAAGTTCTCAAATTGAATTTTTTTTTCAAATGCTCAGTTTTCAAAACTCAAGTTGTGACAGGAGTGGTTTATGATTCATTAAAATGGGATCTTTTATCCCATACTCCCATCTACATCATAGTCCCTTGCTAGTAATGAAGGAAAATAATCTTTGTTTCCTTACTAGTCAAAACTCAAAAGTCATAATAAGGCTAACCGAGTTCGGATACATGAGGGCAAAAGACCCCATAGCCGAAGTTCAAGTCCCAAAGCCCAAGTCTAAACCTTCACCTAAATCTAGCATGCTCCTACCTGTCACCACTAAGGTATGGTCACACTCAACTGAATTGCTTTAATTTTTCTTAGATCAAAGAGTAGACAAGCATTTTATGTTGCCTATCAAGCCAAGGCAACAAAAATTGAAACCCCAAGGTTGAAGGGTCAAAAATTGGGAATGCTAAGAATCTTAATGTGAATGTGGAAAATGTTTGCAAAACAAAAGATCACCAAAGGAAAAATTATCCAAATTTTAGGGAGAGAACACCATCCTGTTGTAGGATTCCAATTTATTTGGATCTTCTAGCCTTAAACAAATCCAATTGATGAGCATGAATTTAATGACCCTCGGGAAATAAGTGATAAACTTGTCATACTCACTAATGAACTTCAATCTGTGCTGTGTTGGTGAGGAAATATTCTCTGAAATTAGCGTTTCTTTCATAAGTCTAGCTAGATTGTTTTGTGTTTTTTTTAGATTTAGTTTTTATTTCATTGAGTTGTTGTATTGTAAGTTTGTGATGTTTTGTGACAAAATTGCCAAATAGAGAGACTGCTAGGGTTCATAGATATGTTGACAAATTTTATTACCAAAACATATTAAATGTGTGTTTTATCAATAGAGTAGCATTTGGTTTGAGTTTGGCTCAAAGACGACAAGGTTTTGATTTGCTCAATGATGACCGGTTGATGATATTTTACTCTTACTTTTTACACCATAACAATTTTTTAAGTGAAACTTGATTCATTTGAATGTATGTAAACACTCAGGGCTTAAGAAATGACACAAATTTGACCAAACCTAGATTTGAAATAAGTAAAACATGATCATTTGAAGTTAATATAATTGTATTGTACCCAAGGCCAAGAGTTCGCTCAATCAAATTGCAACAAATAGTAAACCAACTTTAAAGGCCTAAAGACTTAACCTTATAATTTCCTATATAAAACCAACTCTTGTGCACAAATTGAGAGAAGGGAGGCTACTGTATCAAGATTATGCCGAGTAACCTTCTTAAACCTAAAGAGTGTTCTTCCCTGTGAAATATTTTTCAGAGTTTCTATTTAATTGAGACTTCCATGCCTTGAGCCTTAATCATGAGATTAAAATATTATGCGTGTTGTTCATCTAAACACAAAAATCCAACTCTCTCCTTATGTGTTCATTGGCAGCTAGAAAAGAGAGTTCTTTAGAGCGCTCGAGAAGTGTTATGTCTACAATATTTTCACAACAAATCCTAGTTAACAGGTTGTTATAGATTTTTAATTTAAATCTACTACTGAATTACTTTTTTGTCCTCCAGTAACAGCAAATAACGACATCTCACATAAAATTTATTATGAAAGTATTGTGAAAATATTCTGAATATAAATAAGGAAAATTCCAGGTGTGCATTATAGATTTATAGTTTATAAGAATTGTAACCTTTTCCTTCCATATGGCGAAAATTAGCCACATTGGAATAATGGGTATATGAGTGTGTACAATTTACGTAAGCAGTGAATATAAACCTATCATTGTCCTGTAAACTAATCCTTTTTTTTTTTCTTCGGTGAAATTGTAAACTATTCCTTACTAACTTCTTAGTAACCCACTCAAAAAAAAACAAACAAACAAACAAACTTCTTAGTGACATACGAGTTACCTCAACAAACTATACACAGCATGTCGTCTGTTTTTTAACAATAAAATCTTTTTTCTTTTTTTCTTTTTTCCTTTCTGAACCTTGACCGCAAGTTAGGAATAAATAATAGAGTTCTGTTGATGATTATCATACAAATACAACAGATCAATGGAACTTACATAGTTGCATGTAACATGATGTTTTCGATCCAAGCAAATAGCAAAAGAAATTGGACACGTGTCCGTATCCTAATGGGTCCAATGGCCACTGGACATAAGCTCCACCCAAAGAAATTTACGTGCTCGAATCACTTGTTACTTTGACTACTCATGCCTGAAGGGATCACTCAAGATTGTACACTCTTCTTACTTTGAACATATAATGTTTGTCTCTTTTCCTTTTTCCTTTCGTAGGGGATGCCCTAGTATTCTTGAAAAGTTCAATGTTTTTGTCACTCTAGACATCATTTTAGGTAAGATGTACCTGTCTTTCTCCATGTGTTTGTAAGTGAAGCAAGTGGGCCAGTTGGGGGTGGCGGGGGCGGCTAATGGGACAAGGTTTCAAGAAACCCTTCAAAACGAATTATATATATATTTATTGGACGTGAATTTTGAAAATCTATTAGTTAGATTGTATGTTTAATATGTTCTTAACACGTATGTAAAATTTCATTGAAATCGGATGTTATTTACTATTTGATTAATGAACTCATTTTTTATGCATAATTTTAAATCACAAAAACATGAAATTTAAACATTTAATTGATAACATAGTTATGGATCTTTAATTTTCTTGAAATTTTGCAAGCATGGATGATATAATAAAAACATGAAATTTAAACATTTAATTGATAACATAGTTATGGATCTTTGATCTTCTTGAAATTTTGCAAGCATGGATGATATAATAAAAACATGCAATTTAACAATTATATTTTTAAAATTCACATTCAATAAAATGATATAAGAGGAGTTTGAATGATTTCTCTCCAAACTAATTTGGAGAAAAACTTTTTCTATGCTAATGTATTTAGAAAAAATCTAGATCATACCCTTTTGTGCCGCAACGTTGATGTGTTAGACTATAAGTAGTAGAGAAAAAATTGTGAGTCAATATAAAAGTGACAAAGAATTGGTCACAATATGCCATGTATGATAGTTGTGAATAAGAGTGGGGTCCTAGTATTACATAATGTGTCTAAGGGGGCAGCCAACCAAAGAATTAAACTATACCAGTAGGGTACTTATCACTAATAAGCACAGGCGGAGCCAAAGGGGGGCCATGGCCCCCCTTGAGTTTTGAAACTCTTTTAATAATAGTACTAAAATGAAATAAAAAATAAAAATAGGAAGAAATTAATCAATGTGTCCCCCCCCCCCCCCCCCCCAATATTTTTTACAAAAAATATATACAACAATTTCAATCCTAAAAACTAAATAACTATGGGTCTAGGACTAGAATAGAGTAACGCAGTTGTAGGTCCTTAGCATGACTGAGTAGTTTAGTACTTGAATTAAATTTATTATAATTTGATAATAGTAATTTGTTAGTTGTTTTTTTAATTGATATTAGTGGCTTGGATAATTAAATTAAATAATCATTATAAACCTGTTTATTCTATCAATTTGAGGTATTGAGGTTATAAAATTTAATATTCAGGATTTCATATTTCGTAATAACTTATGGGGGAAAGATCTACAATTGATGCAAAAATGACCTCTCATGTTGCTTGCACCAATTTAGTTTAGCATCAATTATAAGTGATTTTAGTGCCACGAAAGAGAGTAAAAGCAACCTTTTTAAGTTAAAGTTATTTTGTGAAATTAAGATTTTTTTAGTCATTTTTTTTATACATAAGAACTTTATTGTGTTTAACTTGGCCCCCCGAAAATATTTCCTAGCTCTACCAGTGCTAATAAAATGGAAGTTTCAAGTATGACAAGAATATATGAACTTCCAGGAGAAAAAAGAAACCAAATTAGCACTATTCTAAAAATAATCTTAGTTCCAAATATAATCTTTAACCCCATAAATAAATAAAAAAACCAAATAACAGCAAAATTAGTCCAAACAATAATAAGATTGGGTCAAAATATTAATAAATGAACAAAATATTCAACAAAAATCCCATTAAAAAATAAATAAAAATCTTTGATCATTCAGATTCGTAACTCATTTAACTCATTCCATAAAATAATATTCAATTTCATTTCTCATTAAAAAAAAGGTATACCAAGAGAGATATTGTGGCCATAAGTTCTTCTCAACAATGCTGACATCTATACTCTTCTCAGTTTTGCAATATCAACATTGAGTCTCATCAAATTAATATGAAAGAGATGGTTTTATACATTAGTCTCATCTCATGGTGGAATCTTTGAGTCTGATTTAGCCACTGGTAGTGCTTATCACCTAAAAGAGCAAGTTGCTTCAATTATTTTGTTGAAAGTGTACATCTGTAATTATCTCCGACTATGCATCGATCACGTGGTAGAAGACTAAACACCTCAAGCTAGCAAATAGCAATCGACAAGTACCATGCATACGCTTGACTCTAGTTTAAACTTTATAAAACGAAAGTCGGATGGAACTATTTAATTGATTGTTATAGGCTTATAGACTCAGGTTTTATGCCGTAAAGATACCAATATATACCCTACAAGAAATGTTAGTTAATTTCCAATATGCCGAAAGTTTTCCTTATCATCTTGACTATTCTCAAACTTATCATCTTTTTCTTGAATTATACTTTACTGGTAATTGCTTAGCACTTTCTTTCCATTTCCCAAAGAAAAGTTAGTTTCCAATTCCATCTATATCACCTTGATTAATTATTCACGAACTTAACTATCATCACCTTGCAACTTGCTAATTTATTTTTTCTTTCTTTTCTTTTCTTTTCCCCTTTTTTTCCCAATCGAACCTTTCTAGAATACAGAGTTTATTTACAAGATGAACTTTCCAATGTTTGTCATTACTCATTATGTTCACATTTGATTAGACAATAATTATTGAAAAAAATGAATGGTCGGTTGAACTGGGGCCTTTGAGATTTATCATGTCTGAGAAAAGTGAGAATGGTCAAAACATGCATGCAGGTAACTTGTTAAAACTCCGTACATACTTGAATACCTTTCGTACATGTTCTAGCTGTTGACTTTTCCATTAAAATTTCTCATTTTTCTATATATATATATATGCGAGTGCCGTACGTTTTTTTTTTTTTTTTTATGTAATTTGCTGAACATTTTCTTACCAATTCGATTGTGTCCTAATCAACCCTAATACTCTGCAATGTGTCTTTTAAGTTCACACTTGAGCACAAATAATCCAAATGAAGAGTCATTTTGTGTAAGCCCCCGCAGCTGGCTCCAGTTCCTTACCAACAACCTGGCTCTTCGCCGGAACATACCACAAGTCAGTCCAACAACCAGTTGGCTTCTCGCTGCTGCACATTAGCAAAAAAAAAAAAATAAATAAATAAAAGACTGAATATCCAACTTCATGCAAATTTCTGAATTGGTTTCCTTTATCCTTCATTCGGTATTAAAATAACTCTTCCTCATGTGTAGATTTAAACTCTTTTTTAATAGGTAAAGCTCGACACATAAGATTTTAAATGGCATATAGTGTAAATCAAAAACTCAATATGTGCTCTAATACTATGTTAAATTACTAATTATTCCAAAAGTTTAAAAATTAAGAGATAATAAATTTAATTATTTAACCACATAATTCTATCACCCACTAATCATATGAAACTTATAACAGTAGCCTAAGCTTCTGTCACACAACTTCTCTTTTGATAGGATTAAAAATACATGATCTCCAAATTAGCGCCTTGTCACAACTTATTTCTAAGCCCAAAAAAAAAAAGAGACTTTTTATTCTTTATTTTTTATCCTAACATCAATTGATATCTAAAGACCACTTAATTTGTTAAAAGCACTTTGCTACGTTAAAGTCCAAAGTCATTAGGCTTGTTTGAATAGTATCGATTAAGCTTTCTATTTCCAACACCTCTCAAATCTTCTTCTATATACCAAGTGACAATACCACTATCATGACCGCATCTTCAAGACCACAACTTAGCATTACGAAGAGTCCAGTCACAAAATTTTGATGCTTTGGAACTTAAATATTGATAAAAGAGAAGATGAAAAGATTTAGAGAAAGGTTAGATGAGTTGATAATTTGTCACAAAGGTGACATGTTTCTCTTCCATTTTAAAAGACAACAGTTTATCTTTTGTCGTTTGTTTTAGTTTATTTAAATTTTTATTAAAATTAATTTCAAATCTTCAGATTTACGTTGTTTTTTTTTCATCAGGTCAGGTTCATGGGTTGGCCCTGTTTAGTATTGAATAATATGTTTGATATTGACACTATGCCTAAAACATTATAATCCATAATGACTTTCTCTTCTCATCATTCATCAATGGCCGATGTTTTTCATAATAAAATACTAACTCATCACTTAAGATTCATTAACCATTGGAAAAATTCCTAGCAGTAGCTTGAGCTTCTATCACATAGCTTTTCCTTTTGGGAGGATTAAAAATACATGATCCTCAAATTGCCATGTCACAAATTATTTTTAAGCAATAATTTTTGTTTTTCATAACATCATTTGATAACAACATTTATGCTATATATCTAAAGACTACTTTATTATTATTATTTTTCTCTCTAAATTTGTTATGTTAGAGTTCAACATCATTTTGGTATACATTACTGTCAATTTTTTTAAGACCTTCTCCCCTCTCTCCGTGTGTGTGTTAAAATACTTAGTATTCCAAAAAAAAAAAAAAAAAAGAGTCCAAAATCATTTTGTTTGTTTGAATAGTGTCAATTGAGCTTTCTATTTCTATGACTTTTTAATTCTTCTATCAACTTATTATCTAATCTTTCTCTCAATCTTTTAAGGTTGATTTGGACGGGAGAAAAAGTTGAAGGATGGAAAAATAAGGAAGAAAAATTAAATTAGAGTTTTTATCATTTAGTTGGAAATTTGGGTGGATGGAAAATGATGGGTATCCTCCAAAATTAGAAGAAAAATGGGGAGGAAAATGTGTGACAGATTCAAAAGACATTGTTACCCCTATTACCTCAATATTTTAAACTATAATTAGCATACTAGAAATTTAATTTCAATTCTTCCACTCTCCCATCTTTTCTATCAAATACACAGGGGAAAACTAAAATATTTTCTATCCTCACAACATTTTCTATTTCCTCACTTTTTCATCGTCCCAACCAAACTCTTTTATTATTATTTTAGTTCCATAGATTCAGATTTGGTTATTTGGTTTCCTTGATCGTGAAATTTAAAATTTTCCGTGTTGTACTTTTAATTTTTCACATTACTTAGTTGTGATCTTGAAGATGTGGTCATGATAGTGGTATTGTCACAAAGGTGACATGTTTCACCCCTTTTTTTTTGTTTTTTTTTTTTTTTTTTTTTTAAGATTAAAGTTTATCTTTTACTGTTTGTTTTAGTTATCAAACTTTTTTGTTAAAATTTATTTGAAATTTTAAGAATTGAATTGCTTAATTTGTTTCGTTAATGTTTGTGTTATGAGTTTTGTTGTCATTGTTATAGGATAGTCTCTCCTTTCGTGATAACGTAAACGGAACAATCACAACAACGATCATAGTAGTTGGAATTTAATATAGTCTAGACACTTGTTCCACCGCCCACACAGACTTGGGTTAAGTCCATGTGGGTTGGACCCTGCACACCGACATTAAGAGTAGAGACTTAAAAGAAGAATTCTCGAATTAGTGCCTTAAGTTCACGTTTGAGTCAATACATGTCAGTATTTGTGACCATTACATGCATCAGCAACAAATGCCACAATTTGTTGAGGTGCTAGATTGATTAGTGCAACATTATTTTCACTGGAATCATCACTACTTCTATTTTTATTATACACCAATCATAACCTATCAATTTAGCAATTATAAAAAATATTGTGAAATTTATTGTCATAGATTTATTGCTATTCATTACCACTACTTTCACTTTTATTATATACCAATTATAACCTATCACCTTAACAATTATGAAAAATATTGTAAAATTTGTTGTCTTTAGAGTTATAGTTACTCACAAAGCTTACTTTCCTAGTGTTCTCGTATGCTATTGGCTTGCTTCTGTCAGTATTTTCCATAATATAAATATTCAATAAATATTATGTATTTTCCATAATATACATAGATTCTCAAAAGTATATATATACACATACATACATACATGTATGTAGGAATCTATCTACACAAGTTAGTAGATATTAACTTCCTGAAATAGCAAATTAACATATATGGACTTGTCAACTCAATCTATCTACCAGTTATGTAAGCCTCTAATAAACACAAATATTCTCAGTCAATGCGATCACATTTTAACTGATACAATGTTTCTTCCATAATATAATCCTTAACCATGTTTTATTAATTACAAAATTGACACATTGAGCATCAGTTTTGTTGCCTCAGCTATACAAAATTAATTTTAGCAATCTTACCTGGGAAATATGCTTGTTACAACTTACTTGTTACTCTATAGTTCACCAAAAAAACTCAAGCGATGCAATATAGGATCCATCCTAATAATATTTGGATTCTAGTTATTTGCTCTTGAACAAATCCATGCACAGAGAAAAGCCATCCCCAACATGCAAACGAAACAAACATTAACAACATGGAAATTCAAATTCGGCCTGGAAGACATCAAATCATTCTTGTCTTGGTAAGAGATATATAAACAAAGTTTCCAAGATAAACAATTCTATGCAAAAGCCGAACTTATACCAAGAACTGTTGCATGTATATTTATATTTAACTGTTGCATGTATCACATAAGAAGAAACTTGAACCATATGCCAGTCACAAACATATTCAACTCCGTGGAAAATAATAGATAGGAAATTGGAAAAGCACAATGGGCGACCTCCATAACTTTTGTTACTTCATGCCATGTATCAATGTAAAACTTAATACAGCAATAAAAAGGATGCCTGCAATGCATAGAAGAAGTGGAGCATCAATGGCACTACCAACAATACAAGTTGCCCAATTCCAGCCAAATTTACAGACTTCCCGAAAATTATCCCTGAAAAACTGTATCTAACTTCCCCCCCCTTTTTTTTCCTTTTTCTTTTTGGCAAGTGTAATCCATCGAAAGTACCTGGCATTCACCAGAAAGAGTAAATCAGACTCATCCAGGAAAAGAGGCAATGCATGAATTTGAGACTGCACGAATCAAGGGGAAGCTTTGAATATAACATGAACCAATTTTGATTTAAAAAGAAAGCAGAGATTTTTTTTTTTGATAAGTTAAAAAAGAAAGGAGAGAATTGTGAGGAACATGTAATTGATAACTATCATTTGTCAGATATTTATTAATTTCTCAAATTATAAGTATAAAATAAAATTCGGGAGGAAGAGTTCATCCATACTTCAAAACAAGTATCAGACACAATACATGATATGACATGATCATGATGTAATAATCCTTTTACAGCCAATGAGCTCTAGCTCAAATGGCACTTCCTTCCCCCATGAGAATGGGTGAAGGGAGATTGGGAGTTCAAAAGAATCAAAACCATTGGGAGCAGGTGTCACTTAAAATCCTTTTTTTTTTTTTTAAGTTCCCTTTTTCTAGTGACTCCTCAAGAAAAATTGAATTGCTTTAACATGCTAACAAAAAAAAAAAAAATCTTTATCTTATAACTTTTTGTTGCTTACATATGACCTTTGCTAAACGGTAATCTAGAAGTACTATAAACTTACAGCAGCATACTTGTCAGATGCAATAATTCCAGGTTATTCAGGTTCATCTGCAATACTCCAAATCATCCTAAAAGAGATTGTACATGAAAGGGAACACATCATTTCACCAAAGTTGCTCTAAAAGTGTAAACAGCAATATATCAAGGGTATAAGAATGTCTATTATCAGAATACCAGAACAGAGAAATGAAGAATAGGAATAGAAGGTAGGCAAGCTTTAAAAAGCGCAGCTTTTTCTCCCATCTCAGCTGGTTATAGATCTCGGTTACGGCAACCAAGTGCTGTTGCTTCACATACCTGATCAGAGGAAAAAAAAATCATCTCAGATTCATTGTTTGAACTGGGGCCTGATTATGAGTTTGCACAAATACTTGCTATTTTCTATTTGAGGGCAAATCTGAAAATGCATGCATGTGTGCAACAGTGCAAGCGCTTGCCCATGTTAAATCAGCTATAAATGATAGAAAGTGTTCTTGAGAGGACAATAATAGAACTAGTGTGAGATTCAAAATGTCATGTGTTGATTGATATGTGACCTCCACTGAAGAGGCAGGGGAGAAGGCATTTGAGTCCTAATCTTGGTTACCCAAATTTATGTGCATGATTAAATCTACAATAAACTTTCTGGGGAATTCATAACAACTTTCCTCTTAATCCAGGACACAACCTCCTTGGTCATAGTGGAAGGGTAGACAATGCTAATAGGTAATGTTTTTTTATGATAACACCACATTTTATGATAACTATACCTTCTTAAAGAAGGATTTTAAAATCCAAAGTTAAAACTGACACTTTCTTTTCATTCCATTTCACTTGACAAAAAGGAATATTTGTCCTTCCAGAGTCTAGCTAAATAAAAGAAGGGCATACTTGTGGTATAAAAAAAAGTCATTTTTAGCATGAAATCAACAAATGAGTTAGTGTCAAGGGAAATCACTTAAAAGCGTGGGAAATCATCATCGTTTATCAAACCAAGGGCCAAGTCTTGTAGATTATTAAACCTCAAGGGAGATCGTTGTAGTATTTTTCACTCAATTAACCATTGACAATGAAGGATCATACCTCTCTATCATTTCAAAATAAGATATATACCTTTTTGTTTAAAAGACAATGCATTAAAATGATGTCCCCTTTAAAAAGTTGGATTTCCTAAATAGAACCAACAAAAAGGAAGGCAGGTAGTATTAATCTCCATGGAAATGTCAAAGGCAATCGACACTTACCATGCATATGCTTGACTCTAGTTTAAACTTTACAAAACGAAAGTCAGATGAGCTGTTTAATTGATTGTTATAACTTACAGACTGAGGTTTTATGCCGTAAAGATACCAATATATACCCTACAAGAAATGTTAATATGCCGAAAGTTTTCCTTATCATCTTGACTATTCTCAAACTTATCATCTTTTTTCTTGAATTATACTTTACTGGTAATTGCTTAGCACTTTCTTTCCATTTCCCAAAGAAATGTTAGTTTCCAATTCCATCTATATCACCTTGCAACTTGCTAATTTATTTTTCTTTCTTTTCTTTTCTTTTCTTTTCCCCTTTTTTTCCCAATCGAACCTTTCTAGAATACAGAGTTTTAAGAGATGGAGTTTCCAGTGGTTGTCATTACGCAATACGTTGACATTTGATTAGACAATAATGAAAAAAAAGTGAAAAAAGTCAAAACATGCTTGTATGTCACTTGTTAAAATTCCGTACATACCTTTCGCACATGTGCTAGCTGTTGACCTTTCCATTAAAATTTCTCATTTTTCTACATATGCAAGTGCCGTGCGTTTTTTCATGTAATTTGCTAAACATTTTCTTACCAATCCGATTGTGTCCTAATCAACCCTAATACTCCGCAATTTGTCTTTTAATTTCACACTTGAGCACAAATAATCCAAATGAAAAGTCATTTTGTGTAAGCCCCCGCTGGCTCCAGCTCCTGACCAATAACCTGACTCTTCGCCGGAACACAGCACAAGTCAGTCCAACAACCAGTTGGCTTCTCGTTGCTGCACGTATGTTAGCAAAAAAATAAAATAAAATAAATAAAAGACTGAATAGCCAACTTCATGCAAATTTCTCAATCGGTTTCTTTTATCCTTCGTTCCGTATTAATTAACTCTTCTTTTCTTCATGTGTAGGTTTAAACTCTTTTTTAATAGGTGAAACTCAACACATAAGATTTTAAATGACATATATATAGTGTGGAGAACCTAAGACGCGCTCTAATACTATGTTAAATTATCAATTTTTTCAAAAGTTTAAACTATTAAAAGATAATAAATTTAATCATTTAACCACGTAATTCTATCACTCACTAACCATACGAAACTTATAACAGTAGCCTAAGCTTCTATCACACAACTTCTCTTTTTGATAGGATTAAAAATACATAATCTCCAAATTAGTGCCTTGTCACAACTTATTCTAAGCAAAAAAAAAAAATATTATTATTATTATTTTTTATCCTAACATCAATTGATATCTAAAGACCGCTTTGTTAAAAGCACTTTGCTACGTTAAAGTCCAAAGTCATTAGGCTTGTTTGAATAGTATCGATTAAGCTTTCTATTTCTAACACCTCTCAAATCTTCTTCTATATATCAAGTGACAATACCACTATCATGACCGCATCTTCAAGACCACAACTAAGCATTACGAAGAGTCCAGTCACAGAAATTTTTACCATCAAAAAACCAAATAACTAAATATATGATGCTTTGGAACTTAAATATTGATAAAAGAGAAGATGAAAAGATTTAGAGAAAGGTTAGATGAGTTGATAATTTGTCACAAAGGTGACATTTTTCTCTTCCATTTTAAAAGATAACAGTTTATCTTTTCTTTTTTGAGTAAACAATAATATTTATTAGAACATACATGAAAATAGTAATATTAGTGTTTTAAACCGAGTTTATAATACATTACATAATCAGAGTACAATTACAAAAGGACCCAACCTTTGTAGTTATAGATTGGAGTTATAAACAACGGACACTAGACACACACAACCAATGTGGGATAAACATCTTTTTTTTTTTAGTAAACAGTAATACTTATTAGAACACACACGAAAATAGTAATATTAGTGTTTTAAATCGGATTTATAATATATTACATAACTAGAATACAATTACAAAAGGGTCTAACATTTGTAGTTGTAGACTGGGGTTGATAAAAGTTTATCTTTTTTTTTGTTTTAGTTTATTTAAAAATTTTATTAAAATTAATTTCAAATCTTAAGATTTATGTTTTTTTTTTTCATCAGGTCAGGTTCATGGGTTGGCCCTGTTTAGTATTAAATAATTTGTATGATATTGACAACTATGCCTAAAACATTATAATCCATAATGACTTTCTCTTCTCATCATTCATCCAGGGGTGGAGCTTGGAATTTTGATTTGGGGGGCCGAGGTTAAACTATCTCGTAGTGAGTCACAATTCAAGAAAAACTCAAAATGCTACATATATGTTTTTGTGCATTAGTTTAATCAATGTAATTCTTATTAGCACTTAACAAAACTAATTGACCAATTAAGTATCTTAAGTTCATTTTCCTTTCTAAGTTTCTCTAAGTCCTTTTAACAAACCATAAGTTCAAACCATTCAAGAAATTAAATACAAATATAACAACTACATCTATAAGAAGATATAATATTTTTAGAAAATAAAAATAACCAAATCCTTATAAGCCAATATGAAATTATATATAAAAATACAAGATGACTTTCACACTTGGCTGTTTGAGTAGAATAGAAGCCAAAATGAAATTTTGAATAAAGCTTATCGATTGGTTTATTATATAAAAAAAGAAGAAGAAGAATACTCTAGTACTTCTCAAGATCTCAAAGTCATTTTTGCTAGTTCCAAATAAGCTCAGCACTCTTTTTTGAGACAAAATTATAAATTTTATGCAAAGAAAAGAAAGAATACAAAGCCAAAAGAATGGCCACAACAAAATAGAGCAGGAAAAATAGCAATAGGTATATTCAATAATAGAGAGCAACATTTACTAGCAAGTAGCAACAGATGCAGACAAAAATATCAGCTTACAACATAGAGCAATATAATAACAATAAAGAGCAATATCAGCTCAGACCAGATCAAGAAAAATATATTGAAGCTTGGGAATTGAAAAAGTAAAATTTCTAATCAAGCCAATGGTCTAACATGTGAAGGAATTTCAACAGTAAAGACTAATAATAAATGAGGGAAAATATTAAAAGATGAAAAGCAAGTTTGGAAAGAACACTAAATGTGGACAAATGGGGGGGCCAAATAATTTTTCAAGTGGGGCCAGTTCTTAGAAAAATGGTTCAAGTATGCAATTTTACTTGCTCTAAATTTTTTTTTTTTAAACTTTTGGGGGGGCCATGGCCCCCCCAATCACCAACGTAGCTCCGCCCCTGTTCATCACTACTCGATGTTTTTCATACTAAAATACTAACTCATCACTTAAGATTTATTAACCATTGGAAAAATTCCTAGCAGTTGCTTGTCTTCTATCACATAGCTTTTCCTTTTGGGAGGATTAAAAATACATGATCCTCAAAGTGCCATGTCACAAATTATTTTTAAGCAATAATTTTTGTTTTTCATAACATCATTTGATAACAACATTTATGCTATATATCTAAAGAGCTACTTTATTATTATTTTTTTCTCTCTAAATTTGTTATGTTAAAGTCCAACATCGTTTGGATTGTTTGAATAGTGTCGATTGATTTAGCTTTCTATTTCTATGACTTCTTAATTCTTCTATCAACTTATCTAATCTTTCTCTCAATCTTTTATGGTCGATTTGGATGAGAGAAAAAGTTGAAGGATGGAAAAATAAGGAAGAAAAATTAAATTAGAGTTTTTATTATTTAGTTGGAAATTTGGGTGGACAGAAAATGATGGGTGTCCTCCAAAATTGGAAGAAAAATGGGGAGAAAAATGTGTGACAGATTCAAAAGACATTGTTACCCCTATTACCTCAATATTTTAAACTATAATAAGCATACTAGAAATTTAATTTCAATTCTTCCACTTTCCCCATCCTTTCTATAAAATACATATAGTGGAAAACTAAAATATTTTCTATCCTCACAACATTTTCTATTCTCTTTTTTTTTCATCCTCCCAACCAAACTCTTTTATTATTATTTTAGTTCCATAGCTTCAGATTTGGTTATTTGGTTTCCTTGATCATGAAATTTAAAATTTTCCGTGATTGTACTTTTAATTTTTCACATTACTTAGTTGTGATCTTGAAGATGTGGTCATGATAGTGGCCTGGTACTGTCACAAAAGGTGACATGTTTCTCTCCATTTTTTTTTTTTTTAAGATAAAAGTTTATCTTTTGCTGTTTGTTTTAGTTATCAAATTTCTTTGTTAAAATGTATTATGTGAAATTTTAAGAATTGAATTGCTTTGTTTCGTTAATGTTTGTGTTATGAGTTTTGTTGTCATTGTTATAGGATAGTCTCTCTTTTCGTGATAACGTTAATGGAACAATCACAATAATGATCATAGTAGTTGGAATTTATTTAATATAGTCCAAACACGTGTTCCACCGCCCACATAGACTTGGGTCAAGTTCACCTTTGAATCAATACATGTCAGTATTTGCGACCATATTACATGCATCTGCAACAAATGTCACAATTTGCTGAGGGGTAGGTTGATTAGTGCAACGTTACTTTCACTAGAATCATCACTACTTTCATTTTTATTATACACCACTCATAACTTATCACCTTAGCAATTATAAAAAATATTGTGAAATTTATTGTCATAAATTTATTGCTACTCACAAAGCTTACTTTCATCACCACTGCTTTCACTTTTATTATATACCAATTATAACTTGTCACCTTAACAATTATGAAAAATATTGTGAAATTTGTTGTCTTTAGATTTACAGTTACTCACAAAGCTTGCTTTCCTAGTGTTCTTGTATGCTGTTGGCTTGCTTCTGTAAGTATTTTCCATAATATATACATACAATATATATTATGTATTTTCCATAATATACATAGATTCTCAAAAGTATATATATACACATACATACGTGTATGTATGAATCTATCTACACAAGTTAGTAGATATTAACTTCCTGAAATAGCAAATTAACATATATGGACTTGTCAACTCAATCTATCTACCAGTTATGTAAGCCTCTAATAAACACAAATATCCTCAGTCAATGCGATCACATTTTAACTGATACAGTGTTTCCTCCATAATATAATCCTTAACCATGTTTTATTAATTACAAAATTGACACATTGAGCATCAGTTTTGTTGCCTCAGCTATACAAAATTAATTTTAGCAATCTTACCTGGGAAACATGCTTGTTACAACTTTCTTATTAGTCTATAGTTCACCAAAAAATCTCAAGCGATGCAATAAAGGGTCCACCCTAATAATTATTTGGATTCTAGTTATTTGCTCTTGAACAAATCCATGCACAGAGAAAAGCCATCCCCAACATGCAAACAAAACAAACATTAACAATATGGAAATTCGGCCTGGAAGACATCAAATCATTCGTGTCTTGGTAAGATATATATAAACAAAGTTTCCAAGATAAGTAATTCTAAGTTTCCACGACAAGTAATTCTATGCCAAAGCCAAACTTATACTAACAAATTAAAAGATCATCATTTCTATTTAACTGTTGCATGTATCACCTAGAAAAGCAAAATGGGCGACCTCCATAACCTTTGTTACTTCATGCCATGTATCAATGTAAAACTTAATACAACAATAAAAAGAATGCCTGCAATGCATAGAAGAAGTGGAGCATCAATGGCACTACCAACAATACAAGTTGCCCAATTCCAGCCAAATTTACAGACTTCCCGAAAATTATCCCTGAAAAACTGTATCTAACTTCCCCCTCATCCCCCCTTTTTTTTTCCTTTTTCTTTTTGGATCGAAAGTACCTGGCATTCACCAGAAAGAGTAAATCAGACTCATCCAGGAAAAGAGGTAATGCATGAATTTGAGACTACACGAATCAAGGGGAAGCTTTGAATGTAACATGGACCAATTTTGATTTAAAAAGAAAGCAGAGATTATTTTTTTTTTGATAAGTTAAAAAAGAAAGGAGAGAATTGTGAGGAACATGTAATTGGTAACTATCATTTGTCAAATATTTATTAATTTCTCAAATTATAAGTATAAAATAAAGTTCAGGAGGAAGAGTTCATCCATACTTCCAAACAAGTATCAGACACAATACATGATATGACATGATCATGATGTAATAATCCTTTTACAGCCAATGAGCTCTAGCTCAAATAGCACTTCCTTCCCCCATGAGAATGGGTGAAGGGAGATTGGGAGTTCAAAACCATTGGGAGCAGGTGTCACTTAAAATCCTTTTTTTTAAGTTCCCTTTTTCTAGTGACTCCTCAAGAAAAATTGAATTGCTTTAACATGCTAACAAAAAAATAAAAAATCTTTATCTTATAACTTTTTGTTGCTTACATATGACCTTTGCTAAATGGTAATCTAGAAGTACTATAAACTTACAGCAGCATACTTGTCAGATGCAATAATTCCAGATTATTCAGGTTCATCTGCAATACTCCAAATCATCCTAAAAGAGATTGTACATGAAAGGGAACACATCATTTCACCAAAGTTGCTCTAAAAGTGTAAACAGCAATTTATCAAGGGTATAAGAATGTTTATTATCAGAATACCAGAACAGAGAAACGAAGAATAGGAATGGAAGGTAGGCAAGCTTTAAAAAGCGCAGCTTTTTCTCCCATCTCAGCTGGTTATAGATCTCAGTTACGTCAACCAAGTGCTGTTGCTTCACGTACCTGATAAGAGGAAAAAAAAAGGGGGGGGGGGGGGGGGGTTTATAAATCATCTCAGATGCATTGTTTGAACTGGGGCCTGATTATGAGTTTGCAAATACTTGCTATTTTCTATTTGAGGGCAAATCTAAAAATGCATGCATGTGTGCAACGGTTCAAGAGCTTGCCCATGTTAAATCAGCTATAAATGATAGAAAGTGTTCTTGAGTGGACAATAATAGAACTAGTGTGAGATTCAAAATGTCATGTGTTGATTGATATGTGACCTCCACTGAAGAGGCAGGGGAGAAGGCATTTGAGTCCTAATCTTGGTTACCCAAATTTATGAGCATGATTAAATCTACAATAAACTTTCTGGGGAATTCATAACAACTTTCCTTTTAATCCAGGACACAACCTCCTTGGTCATAGTGGAAGGGTAGACAATGCTTATAGTTAATGTTATTTTCTGATAACACCACATTTTATGAGAACTATTCCTTCTTAAAGAAGGATTTTAAAATCCAAAGTTAAAACTGACACTTTCTTTTCATTTCATTTCACTTGACAAAAATGAATATTTGTCCTTCCAGAGTCTAGCTAAATAAAAGAAGGGCATACTTGAGGTATAAAAAATGTCATTTTTAGCATGAAATCAGCAAATGAGTTTAGTGTCAGGGGAAATCACTTAAAAGCGTGGGAAATCATCATCGTTTATCAAACCCAGGGCCAAGTCTTGTAGATTATTGAACCACAAGGGAGATCGTTGTAGTATTTTTCACTTAATTAACCATTGATAATGAAGGATCATTCCTCTCTATCATTTCAAAATAAGATATATACCTTTTTGTTTAAAAGACAATGCATTAAAATGATGTCCCCTTTGAAAAGTTGGATTTCCTAAATAGAACCAACAAAAAGGAATGCAGGTAGTACCAATCTCCATGGAAATGTCATAGGCAATCGACACTTACCATGCATATGCTTGACTCTGGTTTAAACTTTACAAAACGAAAGTCGGATGAGCTGTTTAATTGATACTGAGGTTTTATGCCGTAAAGATACCAATATATACCCTACAAGAAATGTTAGTTAATTTCCAATATGCCGAAAGTTTTCCTTATCAACTTGACTATTCTCAAACTTATCATGATCATCTTTTTCTTGAATTATACTTTACTGGTAATTGCTTAGCACTTTCTCTACATGTGAAATTAAAATTAATCTGTGCATCGCACAAGCATACTGTTAGTTTGATTAGTAAACTATGGAATATGAATATGAATATTATCCACTATAAGAGTTTGTATGTAAACTCAAATCCTTGGATCATTCTATGTTATCCTCCAATCTATTTAATTTATTCCAATGTGCTTTCTTTTTTTATTTGTATCTTAAAAATAGTGGTGGAGATTGATTTACATTCGTTGTTTAAGAGATTTTTTGAACTTCTACTTCAAAAACCAATCAAATCCCATGTCATGCGGGTGTGTTTAGAAGTTGCCGTATATGTCTCTTTTATGTTGCATGCACCTCAACTATAACTGTAATGAGGACAAAAGTTGCTCAGAACTAGGTTTCAGAATCTTGATTGGAGATTGAACAAAGCTCAAATTGTAACTGAACAAGTGATAGACCATAAAATTTAATTTAAAAAAAAATAAAAAACAAATAAACAAACCAAAGGTCAAAAGATTTTGGTTGTTTGACAGAAATAGATGTTCTAGTGCCATGTCATATAGAAATTGATTTTAAAGAATTTCATCATCTGAAAACCCAATAGGAAGTTGGGTCCTAGAAATGGTTGGGAAGTGAAAAAAAGAAAGGAGAAGGTTGTACACAATGCATTAAGCTCTTGCTTCTGCAGGGTCTTGAGAGAGACAATAATTGTCTTTTGTATCCAATATATGCATCCTCCATTTCACGACTGGGTCCACACATTTGTAAGAGGGGATGCATATATTAAATGCCTGAGATCCTTCTTCTAGGAGAGTTGGGTGTTTAGCCCTTATTTTATTTGACAGAGGATTCAAAAATGATGTGGGTTTGCTGGAATCAGCCTCTCCACACAAAAAAGGAGTGTTTTGGGGGGACATCACCTCTAATAGACCTCACAGAAACGGGAGTTTTGTAAACTGGTTTGATCTTATAATGAATTAATAAAAAGTTGCCAACTTTCTGCATGTTGTATACTTATATTTTGCATGCCTTTATATCTTCTTCCCATATATACAGGAGACCTGAGGAATTAGTGTGAGGCTTGTAAAATTAACTGGAGCATATTTGAGAGGTAGATCAGAAATAGATTATATATATAGGCACACACACACATGCACAAACACCTATAATTTGATAGGTAAAGAATAATTTGTCTTAAAAAAAATGAAGTACAGCAGGTCTTCAATATGGGGAGTTTCTGGGTGTATACGCTCTGAAAGACCAACAAAACTATGAAAAATGCAGTCTATGAAATCTACAATATCACTTGGTCTTTCTGCATCTACTGACAGCCAATGAAATAGGGAGCCGATAAACATTGATTGACCCTCATAATCGACGAATCCTACCCCTCAGAAGTTCTTTTAAGAAAATAGAGAATGGGTTTTTCTTGATGAGTACTTTGTCAGTATATTGGGAAATCAAAATAAAGAAAGAATAAAATCTTCTTGGCAGTACTAAATCAATTTCTGTTCTATGTATTTAAGATCTCTTCTTATTGTTTTCTTGTAGGGTCGTTTTGAGATACTTTCGTTGTCCGGATCTTTCATGCCGACCGAGACTCAAGGGACAAGAAGCAGGTCAGGTGGGATGAGTGTCACTTTGGCAAGCCCTGATGGCCGTGTTGTTGGCGGAGGAGTTGCTGGACTCCTAGTAGCTGCGAGTCCTCTGCAGGTAAGCCTTTTTTATGTTTATGTTTCAATTGGGTGTGGTCGGTTAAATTAGCTTAGAAGCAGCAACTGGGAGCATATGGTTGATTGTCCACTTGCCTTCACTAGGATTGGAACATGGTTATGTTAGATTCTAAGACTTTAGGAACTAATGTATTAGAACTTCAATTTATATATGTTAACAAACTATGATCAAAACATTTAGTCTAGGTTTAGACTTGCTCAAAGTTTGGTTTAAATTAAGTTTGGAATCGAGTAATTGCAGGAAATTACTATTCAATTTCTGCAAATCTCGATCGATCGAAAATTAGATTCGATCGATCGAAAGTCGCAGATTAGCAAAAATTAACAAACGTAAAAAGGCCATAACTTATCGGTTTGAAACCCAAATCATGATCCATTTTTTCCAGTATTTAAAGGACATCATAAGCTAACCCTAGGAGGGGTTTTCCAGGCTTTTTATAGAGAGATTAGAGTGCAGCTTGTGCCTCTTTTGTAGATCTAGGGTTTTGAATCTCTAAGGTCTTTGTTGAGTTGTGTGTTGAATTTTTTGTGAGATCTGAGAGGTGTTTACCTTCATACACACACATAAAGCTATCAAGATCAAAATTTGCATAAAGAACTTGATGGTGGTTTCAGTTGCTGTATAAAGAACTTTCAAGAAGATCCAAAACCTTTGAGTGAAGTCTCAAAGTCATAAGTAGGAGAACTTGTGGTTGTTGTAGATCAAAGAAAGAAGTAGTCCGTGGACTCGGAGCTATCACGTGGTCATGGTAGTAAGTTTTCTACTCGAGATAGCAATAAGATGTTAGTGGTTTAAATTCTATTGTACAAACTTCAATTCTTTTATAGTGATTATGTTTTACCTTGAGAATAACTAGGTTAAATCCTTCCCAAGTTTTTTATCAATTAGGTTTTCATGGGTCATCAAATCTTTGTGTTCTTTATATTTTCTACTGCTTTACATGATATGATTGTTATTGTTTTAAACTAGATCTGAATAATAAACCTAAGTATTCACTTGGTTAATTAATTAGGTTAAACAATCTAATTTACATGGATCTAAAAACATACAGGTTCATTTAAGATGCTACTTAAGATGCAAGAGATTAATTAGGTAATTCTTAAGCAGCCCAATGATGGCAGCCTCTTAATGGCTTTCTTGGCTATCTTTTGTAATGTATGTCTGAGCTTAAATAAGGCTTAACTGACTCATGGTTGGCCTTTTTGACCATTAGAGTTCGTCGGTAACGAAATCATTAATGAATATGCCATAAATATTGTATGGACATCATCTCATTGACGACCCTGTGGATTATATGCTCGTCATCTGTATGGATGAGCCTATAGAGTGAATTCTCGTCAGCTTGTATGACGAGCATGAGAGGACGACCCTATGGATTGTATGCTCGTCATCTGTATGGACGAGCTTATAATTTGAATACTCGTCAGCTGAATGACAAGCCTGTGATTTTAGTACTCGTCACTTGAAATTTTGGACCATTAAATATTCATTTTTGTTTGCGTTTGCTAGGAGAAAATAGGATTAATCCATGATATCATCCTTCCTCATAAGTTTAATTATTTTTAGAATACCAACTTCAGTGTGATTTATCTTTTCTTGTAAAACAATTGCTTTGGTGTATACTATTTTCCATTCTTTTAAGATTTTCCTTTTAACCCTCTTTTATCTTTCCAATGGTAAACGGATCATGAAGGTGAACACCTCTCAGATCTCACAAAAAATTCAACACACAACTCAACAAAGACCTTAGAGATTCAAAACCCTAGATCTACAAAAGAGGCACAAGCTGCACTCTAATCTCTCTATAAAAAGCCTGGAAAACCCCTCCTAGGGTTAGCTTATGATGTCCTTTAAATACTGGAAAAAACGGATCATTATTATTATCCTAGGGTTAGCTTATGATGTCCTTTACCACTATTCTTCTTCTTTCTATACATCTTTAAGAATTACCAATAGTGCATTGGGCTGCTTAAGATGCTGCAAAACTTTTTTAGGGCTTTAGAATTTCTCGCATCAATGTAGAGGCCTGACTGGCAAGAACCACAGAAGTTAAAGTAACCAAGGTTGTTATGGTTTGCAAGATGACAACCTTAGAAACACTAGTTATATACTTTTTTTTACTTTAGTGAACCTTGGCTTGGAATAACTCTAATCTTTTATTTGAGCAAGTCAGGTTGTCGTAGGGAGTTTTCTACCAAGCAACCAGCAAGAGCAGAAACCAAAGAAGCTGAAAAATGAGTCCACCCCTGCTATTTTTACACCAGCTACTACCATGGCTGTGATTCCTTTTTCTGGTGCTGAAGATGAAGAGGGACTGGGAGGAAATGGACATCAAAATTCAAGCACGCCATGACCAAACCTTGCTGCTTCATCATCCTTCCGAAGAGAAAACTGGGTGGCCATGCACATGTAGGACTCTAGAAAGTCTGGAACTGATATTAATATATCTTTACCTGGAGGTTAAAATGATAAGCTGCAATCGATTATTATCTCAAAGGTCTTGCTGACTATATTGTTCCCTGATCTTGTTTCTCTATATGTATCAATTATTGCTTCGAATAACTAAAATTGTCTTCAAATGATATTGATTATTGTAAGAGGAAGTAGGGTACGAGTACTGAACTCCCTACTAGGATTATACATTTTCTTATGAGGTAGATCTGATTTGTAGGCTAATTATGTAGGTTTCTGCAGGTGTATGAGTAGGATCTTTTGATGTAATTGCAATCGGTGATTGTCTACCCTTGTTATCATGATATCTTCTGTCATCATTTCAGGTCCAGCGACCCAATCTGTTCTTTCTTCTACTTTCTAGTTGATGTTAGGGGCAACTTTTTTTTTTTTTTCGCAATACATTTCATAACGTACTAAAGTGATAAGTTGTGATTGGTGTAATGCATGAGTTCATTACTGATATTGTTTCTATTATGCATCAATCACAAATAACAACGGATCATGATCATGATAACATTCAAGAAAAATGTTTCTAGAAAATTATATCCCTACACTTATTATTTTAGTTATAAATGTGATAAAAGACAAGCCAAGGTAAAAACCTCGGGGTTGCACGTCAATATATTCTTTCTGTATCTAACTTCGGAAGATTCCAAGTATTGGAATCTTTTATCCCTTTTCTTTTTTGACTAAATTTTTTTTCTTTTTCTTTTTTGGTTATACGCGTATGCTAGATATTCTTGAAATATTCCAGGTCTATGTATATTATACTTTATGCTATATAATTCTCTTCTCATAATTTGTAAATGTCAATGTTAGAGACTTACAGTGATGGGCAATGTTAAAAGCCACACGCAGTGGCGGAGCTAGGATTTTAGTTTAGGGGGGCAAGATTACAAGACAATAATAACAAAATAACCTAAAACTATTAATTGATATTAATAATAAAATTATAAACAAACAATAATTGTCATACATAGCCTATTAAAATTAAAAAATTGTAAAATAAATAAACAATGGTAAAACATCTAATTCATAGTTATTGACAATCAATCATCAAAGTAAGAGATTAATCTATATACATAAAGTTTAGAGATCTAATTTGATTCCTCAAAATAAATTGAGAAAATAAATTTCAACTTTTTTCTATTCTTTTAATTATTTAAAATTTTGGATTTATGGTAGAAACTCAAATTTTGAAACTATGAAGATGCAAGAGATGAAGGAGAAAAAAGTGATGGACATTTTAATGCTTTAGTACCATACAAGACATTATTATTATTATTATTATTATTATTATTATTATTATTATTATTATTATGTGTAATTAGAGATGTGTAATTAGAGCTCCACGGGCAGAACTTCAAACGAGAAAAGAAGGAAATTTAGGTAAGTGAAAAAAGAAAAAGATAAAAAGAGTTAATATTGGTCAAAAGTGTAAACAGCTTTAACAAGTTTAGTTTGGTGGCATTTATTGTGTCAGATTGTTTAAAGTGGGAGGAGTTGTTTTCGTAACACCACAAAATCTCACAATATTTTTACAATAAATTGAGGTGTTAGTACATCATTGGTCAAAATAAAATAAAATAAATTATTTTGAGATTCATCTCAACAAAAAACAAGAATATTGTGAAAATATTGTGAGATTTTTTTGTGTCTCTAGACTTTCTCAATTGGAAGATTTATTATTTTATTATTTATTTCATGTGATGTTTGTACAGTTTGTTTAGAAAACTGTTTCCTTGTTTTTCTATTCTATGCCAGAAGCTCACTCACTTTACAGAAGCATATATATAATAGACTTTTTAGGAGAGTCAGGGGGGCAGGTGCCCCCCCTCGCCCCCCTCTGGCTCCGCCCCTGGCCACACGTCTTTATTTGGATTTCAATATTTTACCAGATTACTGTTCAAAGAAAAAAAAAATTTACCAGATTATATAGGTCTTGAACGGTTGTACCATGTAATATTAGAGAGAATAATAAGAGGGAATAATATAAATAAATATTTATCATCAGCATTAACCAAAATATTTGGCTTTCAAAAAAAAAAAAAAAAAAAAAACCCAAAATATTTGACCTTGTCACCCTATTTTTTCGTTATTTTTGTTTCCCCACGAAACACGGTTTCGAATTTTCTCTTCTTAATTCTCTGTTTATTATCAGAAAAAGCCTAAAAGAATGGGTTGAGAATTGAGATGCATGCTTTGATTAAATTAAAAAGATATATAAAATAAAAATAGAATGCCTGTATAGGACCTATGCATTTTGAGCCATACTCAGCAAAAGAAAAAAGAAAATGGGTACATTTTAAACCATGAAAAAAGGTCGCACCCATTTTAGCACGAAATTCAGAAATTGATAGGCAACCGGTGGACAAAGCCTAGAAAGGGATCACATTAACATAAAATAAAATATTTTTTGTAATAATAATAAACAAACTAGCAAGAATCTTATAGTTCAATTAAATTCTTTTGGTATTTTTAACAGAGATATTTAGAGTTCAAATTTCATCTCTTATATTATAACTATTGAATTATTATAAAAAATAAAAAATAAACAAACTAAGCTAAGCCATGCTTGTCCTTTATTTTGCAGCCAATGGCCAATGGCTAAGCTAAGCCATGTTTTTTTCTTCCTGGTTATCTAGGCACTGCTCAGCCTAGTTCTTGCCTTCTGTTTCAAGGAATCACTAAATTCTTTAATGTTTTTCCTTTTTATTTATTTTTTTCTTTCTAAACCCCTTTCTTAAATAAGTTATTGTTGCAACCAAAGCAAACAATACGGCATTATATCAACTGGAACTACATAAAAAAATAAAAAACTCTGCACAAACAATAAAATTTTTCACAATGAATGCTTAAAAAAAAAAAAAAAAAAAAAAACTGTAACTAAAAAGAGTATATGTTGAGCTTGAAGAATGCTCAAATTGACACCCCAAAAATACAAGTGTCTCCATCTAACAACTGGAGAATCTAGAATGCTATCCAATTATCTCAAAGTATCAACTTTGGACCTATAGTCACATTTTATGAATGAAGAAATTTTTGTTTCTCGTTTGGCTACATCAAGCCTGCAGTGCAAGTTATGGTGTGTGCATATATATATATGAATTTCTATCAGACTGGTGTTTCATCATCTTTTATTCATTACACAATCACACATCCTTTTGAACCCTACTTTTAAGTTTGAGTTTGACCAAGTGATAATTTGAAATTTAGAATGCTTGTCATGCATAGATTTTTTTTTTTTTTTTTTTTTTTTTTTGATGAAAAGACAACAACTTTATTAAGAAGAAGATAAATTCAATACATTTTGACAAAGCAAACTCAATAAAAGCTGAATTTTCCTCTATTCAAGTTACATAATACTCAATACTCTTGGCATGCTGAGCCAAGATGTGAGTTGGCCGGTTCCCTATTCGCTTAACATGTGAGACTTATGAAGTCCTGAATGCTTGTAACTTCTGACAAAAGCCTGTGTTGATGTTATAGATAGACACTTGAGGATTGCTAACAGCCTAACACCAAGCACGATGTCTACAATCAGTTTTCACATTCAAAATGAACATCCCTTATACCAATGTCCCAAGCAAAGTCCACTGCCTCCCCCAGAGCTTTGGCTTCAGCCTCACCTTCTTGCTCAAGGCCGCTGCTACCAGGCCACCATGATCCCTGATGAGGACCCCCACACCCGAGGCCTATTGGGACTCAAATACTGCACCATCCACGTTGACCTTGTACCATGGCAGAGAAGGATGGTCCACTGGCCACTGTCATGCATCACCGGCTTCGAAGTTTGGAAGTTGGCTATCTAAAACTCATCAAGCAACAGTCGTGCCATCTACAGAATTGTTACAACTTGTTGTCTTGCTTTCCCTTGTCGTACCGCATTCTTGTTAAACCACATACTCCAAGCAACTATAATTGCAAGTTCCAACAAATCATTACCCACCCGCTGAATGAATTGTAGGTGCCATAAGAGATCAATGAAGTCTCGAAAGTGTACCCTACGGTTGTCAAACGGAAATCCTAATAGCTTCCATACTTCCCGCGCTCGGTCACAACTTTGGAATAGGTGACCACTGGATTCAGCGTCTAATCCATAAGCTTCATAGACCTGATCATTAAGAACTTTGCGATGGCACAAGTTTTCTTTCGTAGGTAAAGTATTACGACTCGCTCGCCAAGCAAATGCCTTGATTTTATTCGGGACATTTAACCTCCAGAGATTTTTCCAAAACTGACTATGATTTCCATTGCTGGAAATTTCAGGTCTCGAATCCAAAGAAGATAACAAGGCAATCTTGTAAGCACTTCAAACAGTAAAATTGCCTTTGGAAGTGTATGCCCATATTAGTCGATCTAGGGGCAGCGTAGAGCTCAAGGGGATGCTCATGATTGACCGTGCATCATTTAATTTAGGGAGAAAGTGTGTCTGATCATATCTCCTTGCCAAGTGCCATGGTGTGGGTCAAAATGTCAAATAAGTTGCTAACTGTCATTCTTGGTGGTAAGGCCATTGGAGGACTGATGATTTTGAAAGTGTCCAAGCTAGGCGGCCATTTATCCCCTCTGATGTCAATTGAAGCTCCATTCCCAACCTACCATCAATATCCTTTTCGTACTATGGTCTGAGCTGAAAAGAGGCTTCACCATGCAAAGGATGGATTATTCCCAAGTTCAGCTGTGAGGAAGTCTCCATGAGGGAAATATCGAGCTTAATAGACCTTATAAAGAAGGGTATTTTTACATGTTTGTAGTTGCCAACCTTGTTTTGTCAGCAAAGCTAAATTAAAGGCCTTTTAAGTCCCTAAAATTGAGACCCCCTCCTCTTTTAGAAGGCACATCTTATCCCAACTGAACCAAGCCATCTTGTTCCTTTAGTTTGATAGGCCCTACTAAAACTTCGAAACCATGGTTGTCATCTCATCACATAAAGCGTTTGGTAGCTTGAAAACACTCATTGTGTATGTAGGAACTGCTTGAGCCACTGTCTTAATGAGTATCTCTTCTCCAGCATGTGAGAGTAGCTTTTCTTTCCAACTAGAGAGCTTATTATTTAGTCTTTCAGTGAGTTGTCGAAACGTGTTGCATTTATTCTTCCCCACCAAAGATGGAAGGCCTAAGTATTTCTCATGTTGTTGAATGACTTTTGCACTGAACCTGTTTTTGAAAGAGTGTAAGATATAAATAAATATAAGTATATAACGGTTTTATTAGTATTATATTTTAAAGTTGGGCTTGGTTAATGGGTGTGGCCTTAGGACATTTGTTAATGAGTTGTTTTAAGAAAATTTTGATCAACTTTTAGTGGCGGCTCCACACCTAAGCCAGGGTGGGCCCAGACTTACAAAAAAGTGTATATATATATATGTGTGTGTGTGTGCACGCTAAAGTAACCTAATGTGACCCACCCTAATAAAAATATTGAACATCCTGACTTGAAAATCACACAAGAATTTGGGTTCAAAAAAAAAAAAAAAAAAAGAATAATACTACATCTACAATATTTTCAGAATAAATTTATAACAAATCCTATGTGATAAGCTGTTATTGATTCTAATTTAGGCTCAATACTTACATCACTTTTAAACCTACTAATAACAGCTTGTCGCATAAGATTTTTTGTGAAAATATTGTGGATATAACATTACTTCAAAAATAATTTTGGTCTCCCAAACATAATCCTTAACCTCTTAACACCCCCCCCCCCCCCCCCCCCCCCCCCCCCCCAAAAAAAAGAAGAAGCTTAAATGACAACTTTAAAACTGAGCCAAAATAACAACAAAAATATCCTAAACAAAAACAGGACTAAACCAAACAACAAGAAGTGAACAAATTATTCAACAAAAAACCTAGTAAAAAAAAAAAAAAATCTATAATCATTCAAATTTGTAACTTATTCAACTCATTACATTAAAAAAAAAATACTCTAATTTTATTTTTCCTTAAAAAAGGGTACTAAGAGAAATATTGTGGTGGTGAGTTCTCCTTGGCGATGCCAAAAGTTATGATTTCTTTAACTTTGCAGTCGCAATAATTTTGCTTTTCTTAGCGACTTGGGTCTCAATTGTAGTAATTATTATTCTACTCTCTCTCTCTCTCTCTCTCTCTCTCTCTCTCTCTCTCTCTCTCTCTCTCTCTCTCTCTCTCTCTCTCTCTCTCTCTCTCTCTCTCTCCATTTTCTTCTTCTTTATTATCATTTCAGACTTTCTCTTATTTTATTACTCTTATCTCTACATTCTCAATTCCCACTTTATCTTTTATCCCTCAAATTTTTTTTTTCTTTTCTTTGTTAGTGAAAGAAATTGTAATATTTCATATATTTGTGAATTTATTTTTTGGAGACGTTAGTATGTTCAAGTTATCTCTTTATTAGATTTTTTATAATTTAATTTTTTTAGTGACTATCCTAAAAAAATTCATAGAGCCATCATTGTCAACTTTTATGAGAAATATTAAAAGTTGTAAAAAATCAATTATATTTTTCATTTTTTATAAAAAAATTATCTAAAAGAGTATATCTTAAAAGAATGCACTTAGTGTATCTTTTTTTTTTTTCTTTTTTTCTTTTTTTCTTTTTTTGTTGAGAGTGCACTTAGTGTATCTATTAATTAAATCTTTTTCAATTTTGTAAAACATTTATGGTAGTAAATGAATAGTGTAGACTATGCAGTACTAGCGTTTACCAAGGGCAAAATTAGAAATTCCTCTTGCACGTGGTGGAGGTGGTGAATATGAATAAAAAGATTTTGGAAAAAAAATGAAAAAGTATACTAAGGTGTAAGACTAAATTAATACATAGGAAATTATACGAGTATATATTTGTGGGGGTAACAGACCAGGGGGCCCATACCAATATATATGTTAGGCCAAGAGCCCAGTCCGAGGAAGAACCCCTCCTCGACCATGGGAAGAACCCCTCCTAGGCCAGGTATGACCGAGGACAAAGGGAACGGCCTACCACTGAGAGTGACACTTCGAGTCATTCCATGGAATAGGATAAGTACTAAGACAGAAAAAGACAACGGAAGGAATGGAAATATCTAAGGGAAAGCTGCCATTATTACATTAAGTGCTCTGTACCTACAGAGGCATGCTTTTCAGCCTTTACAACCACCCCCAACGACTTTGAAGAGGGGCTGATGGGACAAGTATCAACACTATGAATCTAAATCTATACGTGGTCGTTGGAGAGAGGAGGGAAGATAGTATAAAATGGGAGACGGAGGCAATCTGAGCAGGGCGGGAGATGACTACCACTCAACACGTACAATAACATAAGCTCCTTAGGCCATGCCGAGGAAAAAATCTTCTTTGATAAAATTCAGTTCATCTCTATTTGATAGCCATGAACACCATGTTAGCTGTTATCCACTCACTAAGGCCTAGCTCTTTGATCCGCTCTCTACAAATTTATTGTAAGGGGCTCATTGGTCCAAGATCCCGTACATCTTGGGCTTGGGCTGCAAAACGTGACCCTACAATTGGCGCTGTCTGTGGGAAGAGCTAGTGTGTTGGTGAATGCAACGGTTAACCATGGTGGGATCAAGCTCCCATCAGCGAGAGTCCCCCGAGAAGACCATTTTGGCAGTGGTGCATGCTACACGGAAGCTTTCCCATTATTTCCAAGAACACACAGTTATTGTCATAACTCAGCTTCCGCTTAGGGCTACACTTCGAAGTACTGATTACGCGGGGAGGATTGCTAAAGAGAGCACAGTTCTAAGGGCTTCTGACATCAAGTATATGCCCCGTACATTTGTCAAAGGGCTAGTTCTCGTGGGTCTGATAACCCGGTTCGCTGAATTCCCATTGGAGAAAGAAAAGCCGAGAAACAAGGCATGGAAAGAAAATCGGTTGGCACAATTTAACTTTAAGAAAAAAGTACTAGACAGAACCAAGGTCTTGCATGGTCCTCGGACTCAAACCTATGGGGAAACTAGTTACTTCAAGAAAAAAGTGCTAGACAGAACCAAGGTCTTGCATGGTCCTCAGACTCAAACCTATGGACCTATGGGGAAACTAGTTACTTCAAGAAAATCTAAGTGCTAGATAGAACCAAGGTCTTGCATGGTCCTCGGACTCAAACCTATGGGGAAACTAGTTACTTCAAGAAAAAAGTGCTAGACAGAACCAAGGTCTTGCATGGTCCTCGGACTTAAACCTATAGGGAAACTAGTTACTTCAAGAAAAAAGTGCTAGACAGAACCAAGGTCTTGCATGGTCCTCAGACTCAAACCTATGGGAAAATTAGTTACTTCAAGAAAATATAAGTACTAGACAGAACCAATGTCTTGCATGGTCCTCGAACTCAAACCTATGGGGAAACTAGTTACTTCAAGAAAATCTAAATACTAGACAGAACCAAGGTCTTGCATGGTCCTCGGACTCAAACCTATGGGAAAACTAGTTACTTCAAGAAAAAAGTACTAGACAGAACCAAGGTCTTGCATGGTCCTCGGACTCAGACCTATGGGGAAACTAGTTACTTCAAGAAAATCTAAGTACTAGACAGAACCAATGTTTTGCATGGTCTTCGGACTCAAACCTATGGGGAAATTAGTTACTTCAAGAAAATCTAAATACTAGACAGAACCAAGGTCTTGCATGGTCCTCGGACTCAAACTTATGGGAAACTAGTTACTTCAAGAAAAAAAGTGCTAGACAGAACCAATGTCTTGCGTGGTCCTCGGACTCAAACTTATAGGGAAACTAGTTACTTCAAGAAAAATCCAAGTACCATCTTTTTGAAGCGATTAGACAGAACCTTAGCTATGCCGGGTCCTTGGAACTCCTGCTTTGGGAAAATTAACACGCACTGGCATCTTTTTGAGGCGGTTAGACAGAACCTTAGCTATGTCGGGTCCTCGAACCTCCTGCTTTGTGAAAATTAACACGCACTGGCAACTTTCTAAGTATTTAAGATGAACTCAATCATGCCTCGGTTCTCGAACCAGACGCTTAAGGGAAGTTAACGCTATAACATCATCGTAAATGTTGAAAAGAACCTTAGTACCCAGTGGTCCCCTCAGACCACTTACTTTCGATTCCACGTTCTTTGATGGGTGCATTGTTCGCAGTATAGAGCACACGGTTATTTTCCTAATCAATCCTACATAGTTAACTTATTTAAAGTTAACGGTCGGGTGCCCGTCAGTTTTGATAAACTCAGGTTGACAACTTTTCATTACAATCAACAGCATCAATTCTAAGTACTATCTGAAAGAAAAATACCAACACGCTCATTTATGAAACAATTATTGCAAAAAAGGAAAGGTTCGTAAAGTAAAATGCAGTTATCTTTTTATTAAATAAAGGGAAAGTACATCGTATACAAAAGGGCTTAGGCAAGCTTGTTTCAAAAGCTAACTATAAGAAATAGCCCACAGGAATAGTAAATCCACAATCTTGTTCTAGCAGTAATCGAGCCAGCATGGATGGTACCGGTGATGAGAAAGAAGAAGAAGCGGAGACGCCAGATCCACAATCTTGTTCTAGCAGCAATCGAGCCAGTATGGATGGTACCGGCGATGAGAAAGAAGAAGAGGCGAGAGCGTTTGATGGACCCCTCTCCTCCTAACTACAAGATGTTCTGCTATCAAGGCTGAGAGACAGAACACCTGCCTACCCGCATTCTCGTTGGTTTGCTTGATCAACCTTAGCCCATCTCCACATCTGCGCACACGTGACACATAGCACCGGGTGAAACCCCAATTTTGTCGCACCAAAAATCTGATGCGATCTACACCTATTTTGGGTTTTGGCTGAAGGAAGAGAGAGACTTCTTTCTTACTTGATTGAAAGGAAGAAATGTCTTTGGCCTATGCTTCTCTTGCCTTAACTGTGTCATCCTGAATCTTGGTGACGTCCTCAGCTTCTGAAGAGGGCTTGGTTCCTTCACCATCACCTTTATCCCTAGCCACTTCATTCCTTAGACCTCAATCACCACCTTGGTGGGGCCCTTGGGAACGTTTGAAGAGTTAAGAGCTTGAAACTCCCATAGAACTCAAGGATCTGTAAATGGGATCTGTAAATGAGGAAGAACGACCTCCCCCCATAAGTCTTATATAGGAGGCAAACCCGGTGGCAATTAATTCGCCCGAATCTCAAAGAAAGAATTAAAAGCGAGATAAATCTCACTCAATTTCCAAAGCGGTCTTCAGCCGTTGGATTTGTGTCACTCCGTAAAAAACCTTAGTGAAAGCGCGCCTCGTGTACCGAAACAGCAGGAACGTGACTTGGATAAACTAAAAGAATATCTTATAATCAGACATAGTGTAAAATGAGCGTGAAAGAACTATCATCACATTGAGATCCTCCTTTTCTCCTAGGGGGAAGAAAAGAAGAATCCCGAGGGGCTATTGTGGGGGTAACAGACCAGGGGGCCCATACCAATATATATGTTGGGCCAAGGGCCCAGTTCGAGGAAGAACCCTTCCTCGGCCATGGGAAGAACCCCTCCTCGGCCAAGTATGGCCGAGGACAAAGGGAACGGCCTGCCACTGAGAGTGACACTCCGAGTCATTTCATGGAATAGGATAAGTACTGAGATAGAAAAGGACAACGGAAGGAATGGAAATATCTAAGGGAAAGCTGCCATTATTGCATTAAATGCTCTGTACCTACAGAGCCATGCTTTTCAGCCTTTACAACCACCCCCAACGACTTTGGAGAGGGGCTGATGGGACAAATACTATGAATCTAAATCTACACGTGGACGTTGGAGAGAAGAGGAAAGATAGTATAAAATGGGAGACGGAGGCAATCTGAGCGGGGCGAGAGATGACTACCACTCAACACGTACAATAACATAAGCTTCTTAGGCCGTGCCAAGGAAAAAATCTTCTTTGATAAAATTCAGTTCATCTCTATTTGATAGCCATGAACACCATGTTAGTTGTTATCCATTCACTAAGGCCTAGCTCTTTGATCCACTCTCTACAAATTTATTGTAAAGGGCTCATTGGTCCAAGATCCCATACATCTTGGGTTTGGGCTGCAAAACGTGACCCTACAATATTAATAAAATATATAAATAAAAAAATAATTATTCGTCAGTACATTTTGAATCAATCATCTATCTAAATGGAATTCAACAATTTTCTACATCTCAAAAGTCGTGATTAATTCTATATTAATTTGCGCATCATTTTCAATTTATAAAATCAAAAAGTCTTTTATAAATCATCTTTTTTTTTTTTTTTTGGTTGTAAAGACTGAATTTTTTTTTAACAATACTCATTATTCATAGCTAATAATCCTTGTTCCGTAGTTACAATAAAAATGACTCTATGAATGTAACACCCCAACCCCTTTCTTAAGCAAATTTTAGATGTGAATAATACCTCAAATGAATTTTATTTTTCTTTAAAGTGGTAAACTATTTTTGCAGAGGTCTTTTGAATATCTAAAGCATATAATGGCATTTTTGTGATTTGTGGTAATGAGCTTGGTGAAAATTAAGGAAGTGAAGAAACCTAAGGGTAGAGTGGTAAATGTTTCCTCAAGATATTTGTAGTTAATGGTCCACAATGATCAGCACAGCCCCTCCTTGGATCCACGCGGTTCTCTCCCTCTTCTTGTGTCCTTCTCTAGCTTCTTCTTCTCTTCTCGTTTTCTCTACCCCATGGCTAACCCATTGCAAGCTTCATCTACTCTAAACCACCCATTATCACCACTTAAACAACCTAAACCACAACAGCACTGCTCCATTTTAATGGAGGCAGCAAGTGTTCTCCTGGAGTTGCTGAAATAGTGGTGTAAAGGTGAAATTTTCTTGGATTTACTTTCTTATTGTTTTGGTTATGGTCTAAAGCTTGTGTAGAGTCAATCTCTTGGGTGGGGATATTATTTTGATATGGGTATTTCTCCTTGATGATGTTTAAAAAGTGGGTAATGCAAGCTTCAGATATGGGTTGTGAGAGATGTTTCTTTTGGTTTTGTACGGTTTATGGTTTTGTATGATTTTTGCTAAACTTTGTTTTGTGGTTGCTTGCTATGTTAATTTCTTAAAATTCTGGTGTCTATGTATTATACCAATGATAAAATGGTTTGTTAAGGATGGACACATGATATTTCTCGAAAGGGGATAGGAAGTTTGGTGTTCAAAACGACCATTTGACCGTACTTAATCTGTTTTCTGTTGAAACTTTGCACACATTGTAGTTAAAAGTTCATAATAACTACCATAGATTGAATCTGGAAGCCTTAGATGGCTATAATGAAAGCTAATACACATATCTTTTACCTGATTCAAGTCTCAAAGCATTTTGGCTAGTATAATAATTATAATGATTTTTCTTTTGGGACTATAAATCTGTCCCTGATAGATTTGAGTAAGCTGAATTACGCGATTTTTAATAAATTATAGAAAAATCATTTTGAGCTAAATTTTTGGTGGTACATACTAGACATATAAAGGCATCTTCCTATTTAATTTCAAGATTTCTGGATAACACTAAGTGGATCAAACTAATTTTATAAAAAGGGTTGACCTGTTGGAAGTTATCTGAAAGTGTGAATAGGATGTTGAGACTTTAAGGAATTTACTCAAAGTTTTTGTTGTGTGGTTTAGCTTGTAAGTTCATATGTTCTTTCTTTGACAAATGTTTTACTTTAGCTAATTTTACCATGGATTGGTAATGACATGCTTTGTAATAAGTTGGTAAATGCACATTGTTTGCGGAAGGAAAATTGAAGGTTTTGGTTGTGTTGTAGTCCTATGAGTTTCTTGTATACTTATTTGGTTCCCTTTTGGGTAGGGGTACTTGTCTTGGGCTAGTCAAGTTAGGCTTTAGAGCCTTAGGTTTGATTTTTGAGGGAATCCTTTCCGATTTATGGAGACAAATTTGATAGCGTAATTTTGTAGTAGGCCTTGTTATTAATAGGCTTGATACTTGTGTTTCTAGGTTCCAAGGTACTTGGTGATGAAACTAGTAACTTGATTGGTTGAATGCGGTGCCCGGTTGAGGTAAATTTGGAATGGACTGCTGAGGTAAGTAGCTTTTTAATGGGATTTTTGGAAAACAACCATGTTTTATAAATGTTGTTTTTGGGTCAAACACATTTTGGAAAATTATATATGGATATATGTTTTTTTAAAAGTATTGTGTTGTGACCCTATTATATATTATTATATATGAAAAGTACATCATATTTGGTATGGCATTTGGGGAAATGCATGAATTGTTGATATGGAAAAATGAGCATCTTTTGTTTAATCTTTAATAAGGAAATCATGAACTTTATGGTATATTAGAAAATTCAAAGATGCTTACCTTGTCTTGTATTATTTGGTAATTTGATAGAAATCTCTTGACAAGAATGAAGTTGAAAACCTTACAAACTTTGTAGAAGTTAGATTATTTAAGGTTTTTTTTGAAACTACCTAAATATGAACTATGTGTTTCAAAGTAATATAACCTGTGAGTTTATGTGGTTTTAACACCATACCATATGTGATTTCCCGGTGATCACCTGATTTAGTTTCAGTAGTCTTTGTGACAACGGAATCAAATCCAGGTCAGTGCCCTTTCACTTTGGATGACGCATTCTTCCCTGCTATCCATGGGGGAAAAAGGTTCCTTGATTGTGTGTGGGTGAGGCTGCCCATGGGGCCGCTGCCCATGGGGCCAAGAGACCACATGCAAGAGAGGTCTTATTTGACGTGCTCTCTCTGCTTCCCATAGGGGGAGAGAAAAACCTTGAGAGTATGGGTGAGGTTGCTGTCCATGGGGCCAAGAGTCTGCATACTAGAGAGGATAATATCATGCCAGTTGTGAATGGGTGGATCCTCTAACCGGTCTATATGGTAGTTTGGAATATTTGTGATAATTTACCTTACGTTAGATATTATGGTTTTGGAAATTATATTGTTGGTGCTCACAGATTATAGTATATAGTTTTAAGGTATTTACTTTGAGAAACTTTGTGTTTCATTATTCAATCATTCTTGTCATATCATATTATTATTATTAAGAATGAAATTTGCATTTCCCCCACCCCCATTAATTATGCTACTTACTGGGCCTTAGCTCATTCCACTCTCCAACAGTTTTACAGATAAATTAGCTACACATTGGGTATGGAGCTTAATTTATTGGTGGTGATTGGAGTGCTATATTAAATTGGGAGACTTGGGCCATAAATGGTTGATGACTCAATCTTGCAAAGTGCAACGAGATCTTAATTAATTCTATTGGAGGTTGGATACTTGAGGTTTGTTAGCCTTGGGTCTGGTAGGCCTAGATTTTCTGTTGAGGTTGCATACCTTAGAGAGGATCATGACTTTGCGTTTATTTTATTTGGAACGTTGTTAAGTGTATTTGAAGACACATGATCTGTAGTTTGTATTGCTTGTAAATATGTCATAGAGCTTTGACTTGTATTGTGGAGAGATCAATATATTTATTTACTTTATCAAATGAAAAAAAAAAAAAAAAAAAAAAATTCCCATACAGTCTCTCTCGAAGGCTTGGTTTCTCATGCTTTGGACCCTTTTGGGTTTGGGGCGTGACAATAAACATGCATTTTGGTAGGATTTTAATTTACTAACTCTTACTAAACATTGGCGAAATTATAAAATAAAATGATGATAAAAAAATTATATGTGTTCTTCAAATCTATGTATAAACTACCATCTACATCAAAATTTTGAGAAAAAGAAAATTAATATGAAACATATTAATATAAAAGAAAGACACACATGCATGTTCAAGACATGGACCCACCTAGTGTAAAAATAAAATAAAAACCTTGCTTAAAGGCTTTAAACCTCTTATTTCTCCATTCACACTTAATTTTCTACTGATTAGGAAAATTTTTATTTTTGTACTAAAATAATATAGTGCTATAAAATACAAAAAATGTATATATATATATATATATATATATAAAAGAGTTTTATGTTAATTTTTTTTAGTGGTTTTGGAAGCGAGGAGGGTCACATACCATGTCCTACACAACTGGCTATCTCGTTTTTTTTAATCACTTTACACCAATTAGATTCCTAAAGGATTTGATGCGTTAGAGACATAATAGACATATTAGTCCAATGTAATAAGCTCAAGCTCGCTCTTACTTGTATTAGTAGTCTAGGGTTTATTCGCCTATATATACTCATGTTAGGGTTCATTCTAACACAGGTTATTGTACTACACTCTTACATAATAAAAATGTATCCCTTAAGGGATTCTTCAATGGATGTAGGCCGACAAGGCTGAACAATGTAACCCTCGTGTTTTCGGTGTTCCTATTCTATGCTTCCCTTTTTGCATTCACTCTAGCATATACAACATGGTATAATTAATACATTACGTTGCTAATATATTTAACATGGTATTAGAGCCAAACTTCGTTCTTGGCATAAAACAAATATCTCTACACAGCAAAGAAATTTCCCACGTGCACAACAACACAGATCAACCCTTCATCACAACTGCTTGCGTTGCTGCCTCCCGGATTTGGACTCCATGGAATCATGCAGCTACCATTGCTCACAGTTGTGTCTAAGATCCACAAGCCAAGAAAGCCGTGCCCCTCCAATCACAGATTTGTGCAAATCGAGTCTTCGCCTAAAGAAACCAACAACACAAACGTACTCTACGACATCTTGCGACAAAAACCCAAGAATTTAGCCTCCATTGGAATAATCACGCGCCTTCACGCGCTGCTAAAGCTTAGGCGACAATCTCACGCACCTCTCATGGATTTCACTCTCAGCTGATTTGTCTGCTGCATGCAACGCCTTATCGGCCTCGACATCCGCCGATCTACAAAGCGGTGAAATTCTGAGGTTATCTATCGTTGCACACGCCAATACATGCCACCTGGAATTCCTGTCATGCATTGTCTCCGTCACACGCCACACACACGTTGGAAAACTCGTTGACATTGAGACTGACGTCATCTAATGAAGTCATCTTGCCACATCATTAGACACACAAGCATAGCCATGTTAGCCTTAGTCCATGTCACTAACACATCATCATATGATTTCAACAGCTTTGCAGCCCAATCTGTGACCTGACAAGGAAAACCTAGAACCGACCCAGATCGTGTAGACCGTTGACCGTGCTAACCGTTGACTTTGACTTATTGCGTTGACCTTTGACCAAAAATCAAAATTTCCAAAATGATCTATCATGCTTAGTTTTTTGAGTAGATTTTGATCTTCGACTCTGTTTCTTCATTTGAAGCTTTGAAATCGATCAATTGGTTCACATTTTTCATTGTGGTTTCTTTAGAGTCATTCTTCAAGGCATCTCCAAGGGATCTTCTCATGTTTATCCAACCTCAAGCCTTTATCAAGCTTCCGCCTTGAGTTTGAGGGAGGGTGTTAGAGATATATTAGATATATTAGCCCAATGTAATAGGCCCAAGCCCACTCCTACTTGTACTAGTAATCTAGGGTTTAGTCGCCTATATATACTCATGTAAGGGTTTATTGTAACACATGTTATTGTACTACACTCTTACATAATAAAGATGTAGCCTTTAAGAGATTCATCTGTGGATGTAGGCCGACAAGGCTGAACCATGTAACCCTCGTGTTCTCAATGTTCCTATTCTATACTTCCCCTTCGGCATCCACTCTTGTATATATAATATGGTATAACACATCATATTGCTAATATATTTAACAAGATGAAAATTTTGAAATTAAACATTTAAACTTAATAGATATTTATATAAATATTACATATTATTAAAAAATTAATTAAATTTAATAGAGGTCTTAGGGCAAGGGAGGCCATGACTTCCCTTAGTCTTAACATAGCTCCTTCGGTCCTTCTCTGGTGTTTACCCTAAATTTGTTTTTCTCAAATTACTATCTTTTTTTATTTGTTTATTATTATTATTATTTTAACGTGTTAGTGAAACACGATCTACATGTCTCTTTTATGTCACTGGGGACTAGGTGTCAAAAATTTCTTTCGTTCTTTATATATTGCATATTCTTTTATTGTTCCTTTATCAGCGCGTCATTTTCTTCAGTCAGAGAATACAGCTGGGCAATTTCCTCTTACTTTGCACTCAAGATTTGCGTGGAATGTACAACGCACACATGTTACAGTAAGTGTACAGAATGGCAAATATAAATTTTTATATACATATAGACAGCAACCAAAAAAATAAAATTTTACATGTACATGTATATTGCAATTGTTTTATACAATCTCTTCAAACTAATAAAATATATAAACTAGTGTTTGTCTTGTACAATTAACTATGCCTCCTATTACTTACAGAAGTAGACTTTCCCGTAAATTTCTCTTAACTTTTTAATGAAAAATATTCAATCACGTCGTCATATATAAAGAGAGCGAAAGAGAGCTAATTCGTTCACATGAGAGCTAGGCAATATCACACAGAAACCGAGTTTAGTATCGATGAAGGCCACGAAGATAGCTTCCATTCCTGCACTTCTTTTGTTCCTAATAATTTTTCTAATCTTCTTGATCTTCTTTTCTTTGTCACTCTCAGTTTCTAAACAGCATAACCCTTTTCTTTCTACCTACGAGTTTATTGTTGTGAAAAAGTCTAGTCGGGTGGCTGTGTTTTTCGTGTTTAATGTTATTGTTATGACAATCTTTCGTGGGAATCTAGGTTTTAAGCCATCCGATGGAGATTTTGATTACTTTCTTTCTTTCCCTCCTATAGTATATGAATTTGATGATGATACAAAAGATGAAGCAAAATATGAAGATTATGATGATAGTGATGTTGATGACAGTGACAAGTATCATCGTGATGATGGTTATGACGAAGAAGATGATGATGATGGTGAAGGTAGCGATGATGAGCAAGTTGAGGATTTGAAGAAGAGGAATGAAGATTTCATAGCCAAGGGCCATAGGCAATGGAGAGAGGAGTTGATGCATGATCAGAAGTTTCATTGCATGGCAACTACAGAGTTACAATAAACAAGCTCTAGCTTCCAAGGTTAAAGGAAAAAAAAAATGCAAGTTTGAGTTGAAAATTTGTTGTACATTTAAGTTTTTATATATGTATATACCAAGAGTTTCTTTTGGGGGGGGGGGGGGGGGGTTTGATTATTGTTAACGTATATTATGTTATGGGCTTTAGGCCCAGTTAGGTTACTTGTATAGTACACTTGTACTTGTACTACACTTTACTTGTACCGCACACATATGCCTCATATATAAAGGCACTGATGTATATTCTTTTGATTTATGAAATACAATACAATCATTCTGTATTTCTAACATGGTATCAGAGCCACTGCTCTGACCTTTTCTTAGCAGTCTTGTCCTCATTAGTGTGACTTCCTTTTTAACAACGCTTCCGCCATCACAACTACCGTCGCAGCCTCTCACCATTGAACCTCCGACGTAATCCAGTCGCCGTCCTTGGGTTTCGGACCTGCAGCCGCCGTCGTTAAGGAGTTTCACACTGCACAAACCACTACTCTTTGCATCACCGTGCAAATATTGCTCCGATTACGTTTTTGAAGGTACCACTGAGATCGTCCTGCGCCGATCTACACACTAGTGGAAGCCTCGACGCCATCGGAGACTGCACGTGCCTCCACGCGCTGTTCAAAGTTGCTGTTCCGCCGATCACGTGCCACACGCGCTCCCACGCGCCGCAGCTTCTTTTCACGCGCCACCACGCGCTCCCACGCATCGTCACGCGCCCCAACCGTCTCGCTGACGTCATTGCTGACGTCAGCCCTAGTTACGCCGTTGCTAACGTCACTTGCTTGCGTCAGCCACTGACGTCATCTTCTGACTTTGGGGATTTGACCGTTGACTTTGACCGAGCGTTGACCGTTGACTTTCTTGGTCGCATGATTGAATGGGATAGTCATAACCACATGATCCTCACATGGATTCGGAACACTTTCATTCCCTCTATTTCCAATCTGTTGGGCAGCTTTGATGATGCAAAATCTGCATGGGATATGTTGGCCAAAAGGTACTCCACTACTCATGGATCCATGAAATATCAGTTAGTGGTTGAATTACATCAACTCAGGCAAGAACCAGGGCAATCCATCAATGACTATTATGATCAACTTCGCTTCATTTGGGACCAAATTGACCTTTCTGATCCAACTTAGGCATGCTCAAAGGATGCTCAGCAATATGCTTCCATCAGAGATGAATTTCGCCTCTATGAATTCTTGATGTCACTTCACAAGGACTTTGAGCCCATTCGAGGTCAGCTTCTAAATCGCAGTCCTGCTCCCTCTCTTGATACTGCTGTGAATGAGTTGGTTAGAGAAGAAGCTCGTCTTGCAACCCTTCAAGCCCAGAATAAGCTCAATGTTTTGGCTATTACTCTATCTACTCCACTCATAGAGCAACCTCAGCAATCAGGTCATTCCTCTGGCTCTAGCAATTGTCGCAAGCAGACCAACAAAAAGGTCTGTAACTATTGCAAGCGTTCTGGACACACCATTGAGACTTGTTACCGTCGCAACAAATCTACTGCTGCTGTTGCTAATACTGAGCCTACTCCGCCAATGGCTTCCACCTCAGCTGAGTCCCAGTCTTCTGGATCCACTATCAACCTCTCCTCCACTGAACTACAGGAGATCATAGCTTAGGCTGTTCGTATGGCTGGTAATGCATCTCTTTCCACTGCCCTATCTGTTCTACCCGGTAAGTCTCAAACTTGGCTTTTTGATTCTGCCTGCTGCAATCACATGACACCTCACTCGTCCTTATTCTCCAAACTTAACCCTACACCACATCCTCTAAATATTCATATAGCTGATGGTTCCACCATGCATGGGAATAGTCTAGGTTTTGTTTCAACCTCTAACCTTTCTGTTCCTGGAGTCTTCTATGTACCTGACCTATCCTATAATTTGTGCTCTATGGGATAATTAGCTGAACTAGGTTATCGCCTTATTTTTTACTATTCTGGGTGTATTGTGCAGGATCCGAGGACGGGGCAGGAGCTTGGGACCGGTCCTAGAGTTGGGCGTATGTTTCCCGTGGACAATCTTCATCTTCCACCTGTTGCTCCTGTTTCTGTTGCTGATGCAGCTGCTGCAGTTTCTTCCTTACCTTCTCTTGCACTTTGGCATTCTCGTCTTGGTCATGCACCATCTTCTCGGGTACAACAGTTAGCGTCTAAGGGTCTGTTGGGTTCTGTGTCCAAAGACAATTTTGATTGTACTTCATGTCAGTTAGGAAAACAGCCAGCTTTGCCTTTTAATAACAGTGAATCTATTTCTAATAGTATTTTTGAGTTAATTCATTCTGATGTTTGGGGACCTTCTCTTGTTGCTAGTATTGGTGGATCTCGATATTTTGTTGTTTTTATTGATGATTATTCTCGTTATAGTTGGATCTTTCCTATGAAATCTCGTTCTGAAATTTTAACAATATACAGCAACTTTGCAAAAATGGTTGAAACACAATTCTCTAAACGTATCAAAACTTTTCGATCTGATAATGCTCTTGAATATACTCAATATGCATTTCAACCTCTGTTACATTCCTATGGCACTGTACATCATCTAACTTGCCCAAGTACCTCTCAGCAAAACGGTCGAGCCGAAAGAAAACTTCGTCATATTCTTGACACTGTTCGTGCTCTTCTTCTTTCTGCCAAAGTTCCTGCCCCATTTTGGGGTGAAGCTGCTCTTCATGCTGTTCATGCGATTAATCGCATTCCAAGTGTTGTCATCCATAATCAAACTCCGTATGAGCGTCTCTTTGGGTCACCCCCTGACTATCATCACCTTCGCTCATTTGGATCTGCTTGTTTCGTTCTTCTTCAGCCTCATGAGCACAACAAACTTGAGCCTCGATCTAGACTTTGTTGTTTCCTTGGTTATGGCGAAACTCAAAAGGGGTATAGGTGTTATGATCCTGTCTCTCATCGTCTTCGTGTTTCTCGTAATGTTGTCTTTTAGGAACACCGATTGTTTGTTGAACTCTCTCACTTTCGTTCTTCCTTGACTAACTCCTCTGTTTTAGAAATCTTTCCAGATGAGTCTCTTGTTCCTTCTACAAATACTTTTGATCCTCCCTTGGACTTCTCTCCAGATGTTTTTGATGCTTCTCCTAGACAGGTTGAAGATGAACAGGTTGATGACGAGCTACCCCACCTTGAGCCTGGGTCCCCTGCTCCTGCTCTGCCTAAAGATCCTCCACAAGACATTCCACCTCGCCACTCAACCCGGGTAAGATCCATTCCTACACATTTACTTGACTATCATTGTTACACTGCCCTTGCTACACTTCACGAGCCTCAAACCTATCATGAGGCCTCTACTGACCCTTTATGGCAGATTGCAATGAAAGAGGAACTTGATGCATTAATCAAAAACCATACTTGGGATCTAGTTACTCTCCCTCCTGGACAGTCTGTGGTTGGTTGTAAGTGGATCTATAAGATCAAGACTCGCTCTGATGGATGCGTTGAGCGCTACAAGGCTCGTCTTGTTGCCAAAGGTTTTACACAGGAGTATGGGATTGATTATGAAGAGACTTTTGCTCCAGTTGCTCGTATCTCATCTGTTCGTGCTCTCTTAGCTGTTGCTGCTGCTAGTAAATGGGATCTTTTTCAGATGGATGTTAAAAATGCTTTCCTTAATGGGGATCTGAGTGAAGAAGTCTATATGCAACATCCTCTTGGTCTCTCTGTTGAATCAAACAAGGTTTGTCATCTTCGACATGCACTTTATGGTCTCAAACAAGCCCCACGAGCTTGGTTTGCCAAGTTCAGCTCCATTATTTTTTGTTTGGGTTACACTGCCAGTCCGTATGATTCTGCCTTATTTCTTCGTCGTACTGATAAAGGCACCATTTTGCTTCTTCTATATGTGGATGATATGATCATAACTGGTGATGACCTCAGTGGCATTCAAGAACTCAAGGATTTTCTCAGTCAGCAATTTGAGATGAAAGATCTTGGACATCTCAGCTATTTCTTGGGTCTTGAAATTACTCATTCTACAGATGGTCTTTATATTACTCAAGCCAAGTATGCTTCTGACCTGTTGTCTCGAGCTGGACTCACTAACAGCAAGATTGTTGACACTCCCGTTGAACTTAATGCGAATCTGACACCCTCGGGGGGGAAACCATTGTCTAATCCTTTTCTTTACAGACGATTGGTTGGCAGCCTAGTTTATCTCACAATTACTCGTCCAGACATCTCCTATACTGTTCATCAGGTGAGCCAGTATCTGTCTGCTCCACGATCAAGTCACTATGCTGCTGTTCTGCGCATTCTTCGATACCTGAAGGGCACCCTCTTTCATGGCCTTTTCTACTCAGCTCAGTCTCCTCTTGTACTCCGTGCATTCTCTGATGCTGATTGGGCAGGAGATCCTATTGATCGCAGGTCCACTACAGGTTATTGTTTTCTCCTTGGTTCTTCTTTGATTTCTTAGCGAAGTAAGAAACAAACTTTTGTGGCCCGCTCCAGTACTGAAGCAGAATATCATGCCCTTGCTAATACCACATCTGAGCTCCTTTAGCTACGATGGCTTCTTAAGGATTTGGGTGTGTCCACCTCCTCTGCTACTCCCCTTTGTTGTGACAACCAAAGTGCCATTCATATTGCTCACAATGATGTCTTTCATGAACGGACTAAACACATCGAGATTGATTGTCATTTTATCCGTTATCATCTTGTCCATGGTGCTCTTAAGCTTTTCTCCGTCTCCTCCAAAGATCAACTTGCAGATATCTTCACCAAGTCACTTCCTAAGGGACGCACTCGTGATTTGGTTGACAACCTCAAGTTGGTCTCACATCCACCTTGAGTTTGAGGGGGGCTGTTAACATATATTATGTTATGGGCTTTAGGCCCAGTTAGGTTACTTGTATAGTACACTTGTACTTGTACTACACTTTACTTGTACCGCACACATATGCCTCCTATATAAAGGCACTGATGTATATTCTTTTGATTTATGAAATACAATACAATCATTCTGTATTTCTAACAATTATAGTCTTGATAGTTCTGGTCTTTTCTAAGGCACTATTTCGACTTAGCTAATGTACAATTGGTTGAAATATGTACGAATGAATTGTATGATATTCATAAATAGCTACAATAATATTATTTAGAAGAGTACATAATTATATATGTATGATATTCATAAATAGTTGTAGTATTTTGATTTCTATGAACATAATGCTACACAGTTCATAGGGTTTTATTGAGTCTTATAAAATCACCTTATTTACAGGTTACAAATTTAGCCTTGATATCTAATTTGAAGCCAATTGCAGTGCTTAGAATGATTTCTCACGATCAAATGGGGAAAATGCACCCCCTCTTGTTAATTCTAATAAAGTTGAATTCATGTATATATACAAGAAAGAGAAAATGTCATCTCAGATCTCACATGAAACTTAGTATAATACACATGTCATAGACTTAGGGGGTGACAAAATGAGTCAGATCTAGATTGGTGTCAACTCGTCACTTGAACAGCTAGCTCCCTTTAGTTGGGAACTCTCTCATCCACTGTCAATCATTGAATAAGATGAAATAATTTGTATCCCTCCTTATCAGGTAAAACAATCGAGTTTACAGGTCATCAGGTGCAACACAGGGGGGTGAGGGACAAGACAATTTCCCCCCAACCCCACCTAGGGCCTCCCCTCCTATCCCCAAGTTCTTTAAAAAAATAATATTCTATTTTTAATTAATTAATATTCCAAACTCAAAATTTTAAAAAATTCAAAACTTAAAATTTCTTTATTGAAAATAACATTTAAATTCCCTAATTTAGTAAAGTAAAAATAAATTTTAACATGATATATTATTGCAAAATCTCCTAACCAATGTGTGTATGTTGTTTTTTTAAAAAGAAATAATAAAAATAAAAATATTTTACAATGCTATATATATTTTTAAGGTCTTTTGCAATCAACTCACTTTTTGATAATTGGAAATGAAATCTAAAACATTAATACCTTTAAATTGATTCAAACTAAAAATGTTATAACACATCTTTAAAATATCAAGGCATACATAGAATATTTTAAAAGTTTTGAGTATATGATCATATCAAGGTTAATTTATTATTATTTTTATGTTACTTTTAAGTATCTAAATGATTTATTTGAATATCTCATATTTAGATTAATATTTTAACTTCATATATTAATGGCTATTTATTCATTATTTTTTATTTAATTTACTTTTATGAAATATATATTTATAGTCAACTTAAATTATAAGTAGTTTAAACATAACAATAATTATATTAACTCTAATACTAGTTGAAAAATCAATTGAAACCAAGCATGAAAAAAAAAAAAAAAAAAAAAAAAAAAAAAAAAAAACCTTAAAAACTTACATAATATATTCAATGTTAATCAAATAAGATGTATTCCATGCATGAAACTAGTGGTAAGCATGCATGTGTAAAAAAATGGGTATTAATTCTAGACAAATCAAGTTAGTTCGAAGAAATTATCATCCATCAGACATCCGACCCAAAACCCTAGAAACTTCTTCCACCTAATATTCATTCAACCAACTTGTAGAAACCTCCTACGATCCTTCAATTTGAATCGAATTGATTGGGTGGTTGGATTTTTTGGGTCCTTGTTTGGTCTTACATTGTTGGGTTTTGTGTAGCCTAGTTGTGTTTGATCCAGATTATAACCCAATTCGAAATAAAATTGTTATGATTTTTTAATGAAAGATTTTCTGAGTCTCAATCCAGGGAGTGTATGAAATGCCCAACAAAACTCTGAAAAATGCAGTCTATGAAATCTACAATATCACCTGGTCTTTCTGCATCTACTGACAGCCAATGAAATAAGGAGCTGATAAACATTGATTAATCCTCACAATCGACGACTCCTGCCCCTCAGAAGTTCTTTTAAGAAAATCGCTAGAAAATGGGTTTTTCTTGATGAGTACTTTGTTAGTATATTGGGAAATCAAAATAAAGAAAGAATAAATCTTCTTGGCTGTACTAAATCTGATTCTGTTCTATGTATTTAAGGTCTCTTCTTATTGTTTTCTTGTAGGGTCGTTTTGAGATACTTTCGTTGTCCAGATCTTTCATGCCGACTGAGACTCAAGGGACAAGGAGCAGGTCAAGTGGGATGGCGTCTCTTTGGCAAGCTCTGATGTTCGTGTTGTTGGGGGAGGAGTTTCTGGACTCCTGGTAGCTGCGAGTCCTGTGCAGGTAAGCCTTTTTATGTTTATGTTTCGATTGGGTGTGGTGGGTTAAATTACCTTAGATGCAGCAACTGGGAGCTTATGGTTGATTGTCCACTTTCCTTCACTAGCATTGGAACATGGCTCATTTAAGATGTATAGAAAGAATTACCGCTAGTGCATTGGTCCTGCTTAAGATGCTACAAAAATTTTCTAGGGCTTTATGATTTCTCCCATCAATGTAGGCCTTGACTATCAAGACCCACAGAAGTCAGAATTTAGAAGTAACCAAGGTTTTTATGTTTTGCAAAATGACTACCTTAGAAACACTAGTTATATACTTTTTTTAACTTAAGTGAACCATGGCTTGGAATACCTCTAATCTTTTTTTTTTGAGCAAGTCAGGTTGCCGTAGGGAGTTTTCTACCAAGCAACCAGCAAGAGCAGAAACCAAAGAAGCTGAAAAATGAGTCTACCCCCTGCTATTTTTACACCAGCTACTACCATGGCTGTGATACCTTTTTCTGATGCTGAAGATGCCGAGGGACTGGGAGGAAATGGACATCAAAATTCAAGCACGCCAAGACCAAACCTTGCTTCTTCATCATCCTTCCGAAGAGAAAACTGGGTGGCCATGCACACTATGCAGGACTCTAGAAAGTCTGGAATTGATATCAATATATCTACCTGGAGGTTATCATGATAAGCTGCAATCGAGTATTATCTCAAATTCTTACTGACTATATTGTTCCCTGATCTTGATTCACTATATGTATCAATTATTGCTTCGAATGACTAAAATTGTCTTCAAATGATATTGATTATTGGAATAGGAGGAAGTAGGGTAACAGTTCTGAACTTCCAACTAGGATTATACAATTTCTTATGAGGTAGATCTGATTTGTAGGCTAATTATGTAGGTTTCTGCAGGTGTATGAGTAGGATCTTTTGATGTAATTGCAATCGGTGATTGGCTACCCTTGTTATCATGATATCTTCTGTCATCATTTCAGGTCCAGCGACCCGATCTATTCTTTCTTCTACTTTCTAGTTGATGTTAGGGGCAAACTTTTTTTTTTTTTTCCAACATGTTTTATAACATATTCAGGGACAAGTTGTAATTGAAATAATACACGAGTTCATTACTGATATTGTTTTTATTATGTATCAATCACAAATTACAATGGATCATTATCACAAAAACATTCATGAAAAATATTTCTAGAAAATTATATCCTTACACTTATTATTTTAGTTATAAATGTGATAAAAGACAAGCCAAGGCAACTCGGTGCTGCATGTCAATATATTCTTTCTGTACCTAACTTCGGGAGATTCCAAATATTGGAATCTTTTATCCCTTTTCTTTTTTGACTAAATTTTTTCTTTTTCTTTTTTGTTATACGCGTATTCTGGTTCTTCTTGAAATATTCCAGGTCTAGGTATATAATATAAGTATATTATCCTATATGCTAAAAGCCACACGTCTTTATTTGGACTTCAATATTTTACCAGATTATATAGGTCTTGGACGGTTGTACCATGTAATATTAGAGAGAATAATAAGAGGGAATAATATAAATAAATATTTATTAGTGGCATTACCCAAAAATATTTATAAATAAATATTTTTTCATTATTTTTGTTTCCCCACGAAACACGGTTTCGAAAAAAGAAAATGGGTACATTTTAAACCATGAGAAAAGGTCGCACCCATTTTAGCACGAAATTCAGAAATTGATAGGCAGCCGGTGGACAAGGCCTAGAAAGGGATCACATTAACATCAAATAAATATTTTTTTTAAATAATAATAAACATAACCAAGAGTCTTATAGTTCAATTTGTTTCTTTTGGTGTTTTCAACGGAAATATTTATAGATCAAATTTCCTCTCCCATAATATTGTAACTATTGAATTATTATAAAAAATAAAAATAAACGAACTAAGCTAAGCCATTCTTGTCCTTTATTTTGCAGCCAATGGCTAATGGTACTTGTTAATTTGTTGTATGGTAATTAATCTCTCAAGATTGACGGATTTGAGAAATGTGGAAGATGGATTTCCTATGTATGGAAATGCTTAAGTGGTTTACCAATATTTTTTTTTTCCTGGTTATCTAGGCACTGCTCAGCCTGGTTCTTGCCTTCTGTTTCAAGGAAGCACTAAATTCTTTAATGTTTTTCCTTTTTATTTTATTTTCTTTCTAAACCCCTTTCATAAATAAGTTATTGTTGCAACCAAAGCAAACAATACGGACCTATATCAACTGCAACTATATGCAAACTCTAAACAAACAATAAAGAATTTCACAATGAATGCTTAAAAAGAAAAACCGTAACTAAAGAAAGTATATGCTGAGCTTGAAGAACACTCAACTTGACACCCCAAAAATTACAAGTATCTCCATCCGACAATTGGAGAATCTGGAATACTATTTGATTATCCCAAAGTATCATCTCATTTTTTGACCTACAGTCACATTTTATAAATGAGGAAATTTCTGTTGCTCATTTGGCTATGTAAAGCTTGCAGTGCTAGTACTGTATATATAAAGATTTCTATGAGACTTGTGTTTCATCATCTTTTATTCATGTTAATTAATGAAAGAATGTAAGATATAGATAAATATAAGTATATATAATGGTTTTATTAGTATTATATTTTAAAGTTGGGTCCCGTTAACACAGGTGATTCATTTTTAAAAAGTTTAAGTACAACTTTTAGGATATAGCAGACTTTAAACTACAAATGAAAATTTTAGTAATAGTCAATTATTTAATGAGAGAGAGAGAGAGTCATTGTCAACTTTTTTTTTTTTTTTTTGAAATTTTGATAGTCAGAGAGTTCAAGACATGGAACTACCTTAGTGTAAAAATAAAACTATAACCTTGCTTAAAGGTTCTAAACCTCTTATTTCTCAGTTCACTCTTAATTTTCTTCTGATTAGGAAAATTTTCTTTTTTTTACTAAAATAATATCGTGCTATAAAATACCAAAAATGTTATATATATATATATATATATATATATTATTTATTTATTTATATAAAGGTTTATGTTAATTTTTTTAGTGGTTTTTGGAGGAGGGTCACATCACATACCATCTCCCACTCGGCGGGCTTTCTCCTTTTTTTAGTCACTTTAGACCAAATAGAATCCTAAAAATAAAAAATAAAAAATAAAAAATCCTTAAGGATCAGATGAATTTTTTGACATTAAACTTAATAGAAATTTATATAAATATTACATATTATTAAAAAATTAATTAAATTAAATAGAGGTAATAGATATTTATATAAATATTACATATTATTAAAAAACTAATTAAATTTAATAGAGCTCTTAATTAGGAGATGCCGTGGCTTCCCTTAGTCTTAACATAGCTCCTTCAGTCCTTCTTGGGTGTTTATCCTAAATCAAGTAAAGAAAACACAATTGTGAAATAAAAAAAATGCCAACTTTTAATATATGGACACAATAAAAAAAAAAAAATTGATACTTGAAAGGGGAAAAAAAGTACCAATAGAGGTGTGATTAATATGTAAATATGTCAATAAATATAAAACGCCAACTAAAAGTCAAACCTTAATGGATATATACTTGGCTACAAACATAATAGTACTTGTACCAGATTAAAAATGACGTTTACATTAAATTTCATTAGTTTTTTTTCTTTTCTTTTTTTTTTTTTTCTCTGAACAAACAGGGTAAGGGGACAATTAGCTGTGGAGACTTTACTTGGCTATAAACATAATAGTACTTACTTGTTGAGGAACTCATACGTGAGGGTTCTAGAATCTAGATGACATGAGAGATGACCTTAGATAAATAAATAAATAATAAATATTATTATTAACTCTGTTTTTGAATCAAACTCACAAGAGAATAAAGTTTTAAGTTTTAATATAAAGTAACGTTACAAATTCTATTCAAAAGTTAAAATAACTATAAAAAAAAATATTAGACAATTTATATTACATAATAATCATATTTTTGATGTCAAGTTTCTATTTTATTTATTTATTTATTATTTAACATGTCCGACATGTCACTGGAGGCTAGGTAAAAAAATTAATTTCGTACTTTATTGCATATTTGCATATTCTTTGATTTGATTGGTCCTTTATCAGCGTCAATATCTTCAGTCAGAGAATTCAGCTGGGAAATTTCCTCTTACTTTGCACTCAAGATTTGAGTGGGATGTACAAAGCACACATGTAAGTGTACAGAATGATAAATATAGACGTATGTATACACATAGACGGCGACGAAAACAGAAGGTAAATGTATATTGCAATTGTTTTATACAATCTCTTCAAAATAATCAAATATAAAATGGTATTTGTCTTATACAATTAACTATTCCTTCTTAAAAAAAAAAAAAAAAAGAACTATTCCTCTTATTACTTTCAGAAGAAGACTTTCCGTAAATTTCTCAGAAGATTTCTTAACTTTTTAATGAATAATATTCAATCACATCGTCATATATAAAGAGAGTGAAAGAGAGCTATTTCTTCACATGAGAGCTAGGCAATATCACACAGAAACCGAGTTTGGCATGAAGATGGCTTACACTCCTGCACTTCTTTTGTGCCTAATAATCCTTCTAATCCTCTTGATCTTCTTTTCTTTGTCACTCTCAGCTTCTAAACAGCATAACCCTCTTCTTTCTACGTACGAGTTTATTGTTGTGAAAAAGTCTAGTCGGGTGGCTGTGTTTTTCGTGTTTAATGTTATTGTTATCACAATCTGTCGTGGGAGTCTAAGTTCTAAGCCATCCGATGGAGATTTTGATTACTTTCTTTCTTTTCCTCCTATAGTATATGAATTTGATGATGATACAAAAGATGAAGCAAAAGATGAAGATTATGATGATAGTGATGTTGATGACAGTGACGAGTATCATGGTGATGATGGTTATGACGAAGATGATGATGATGATGGTGAAGGTAGTGATGATGATGTTGATAGTGATGATGAGCAAGTTGAGGATTTGGAGACGAGGATTGAAGATTTCATTGCCAAGGGCCATAGGCAATGGAGAGAGGAGTTGATTTATGAGAGGCTTCTTTGCATAGCAGCTACAGAGTTTCAATAAACGAGCTCTAGCTTCCAAGGTTCAAGAAAAAAAAAATGCAAGTTTGAGTTGAAAATTTGTTGTAATTTAAGTTTTTATATATGTATATACCAAGAGTTTCTCTGGGGGGGTTGATTATAGTCTTGATAGTTCTGGTTTTTTCTAAGGCACTATTACGACTCAGCAAATGTACATTATTTGCTTGAAATATGTACGAATAACGAATTGTATGATATTCATAAATAGTTACAATAATATGATTTAGAAGAGTACATAAGTATGAATGTAAGATATTCATAAATAGTTGCAGTATTTTGATTTCTATGAAGATAACGCTACGTTCAGTACATTCATAGGGTTTTATTGAGTCTTATAAAATCAGCTTATTTAAAGTTATAATTTCGGCCTTGATCATATAGCCAATTGCAGTGCTTGGAGTGATTTCTCACCATCAAACTCAAAAAAAATAATGGGGCATGCACCCCCCATGAATCACTATTACGACTCACTTTTTGATAATTGGAAATGAAATCTAAAAAATTAATGCCTTTAGATTAATTCAAAATAAAAATGTTATATCACGTCTTTAAAAAATTAAGACATACATAAATTAATTCAAAATAAAAATGTTATATCACGTCTTTAGAGTATATGATCATATTGTTGATATATACTTCCGAGTTAATTTATTTTTTTCATGTTACTTTTAAGTATCTGAACGAGTTATTTGAATATATTACATTTAGATTAATATTTTAACTTTATATACTAATGGCTATTTATTAATTATTAATTATTTGTTTTAATTTTTTGAAATATATATTTATAATCAACTTAAATTATATGAGGTAGATTAAGCATAACAATAATTATATTAACTCTAATACTAGGCTCAAAAAATGAATTGAAACCAAGCATGGAAAAAACAAATTATAACTTACATTTACATTATATTTTATATGTTAATCAAAAGGTGTATTCCAAAATACCAGTGGCAAGCATATATGCATGTGTAAAAAAGGGGTATGAATTCTATAAAAAATCAAATTAATTAGTTTGGAAAAATTATCATCCATCTGACATTTGACTCGAAACCCTAGAAAATGAGCTTCTTCCACTTGATATATATTCACTTAACCAACTCGTAGAAATCTCCTATGACCCTTCGGGTCAAATCGAACTAATTGGGTGGTCAAGTTTTCCGGGTCCCTAATCAGTCTTATATAACCTTAACAAAGGACTTAATTCTCATATCAATGCTTAAGATAAACCATCTAATTTTTTTATTATTTAAAAAATGGTAAGATAAATCCTCTAATTTAATTTAATTTTTTTGAGACACCTCCAATTTAAAATTTTGAATACACAGATAACTTGAGATCATTCATAACAGTCACGGCCTCTTATTTTGGGTAGGTACATTCCTAACACAGCCAAAACAATAGAAAAAGCAAAAGATCATCCGTAGCTGCCAAGTTTTGCTAAATTTCCAATGATGTTAGCATCCATTAATTGGGTACGTAAAAGCAAGTGTGTTAAGCAATTAAAATATTATCTACTTAAGATAAATTTACTAAAAGTCTACTAGCTAGCTAGAGCAAAGTCTAAAAAAGAAGGTTTCAGTTGCCAAACCAGCTTAATCATTGATGTGATCGAGCATCTGTTAATTTGAGTGAAATGGAAATATCCTGTAAAAAAAAATAATTATTGACTACAAGTCTTCTTAAAAAAAAGTGTCGGACTTATTCAATGGAAGAAGATTCATAATCTAGAAAACTGTTGTGCATATGTATATAACATTCAAAAGATTCAGTTTAATATACTTTTTGTGCGATGGTCACTCCACAAGTATAAGTATTTATGGAATGTGAGGGGTAAGGGCCGAAGTTTTAAGTCTCCAGAAAGGAGTTTCATACACATATACACTTAGATTAGACTAGAATAAAATTTTTATTTTGTATTAAAAAAAAAAGATTCAGTTTACAGTAATCTTCCAATCTAATGTCAATTTCAATCAGACTTTTATAGCTGGTACATTGCACTAGTACCTTTCTGCGTATTCATTTTCTCTTACTAAAACTATATAGAAGCCAATGGACAATGTAAGGTTGAATTTATTCAACCATCTAATTGGCTTTATTCCGTGCCAAATTTGCTTGTAATTCAGCATTTAGTAACCCTATATTTAGGTGGGTTTGATGTAAGGGTAGTGAGTGAGATAGAGTGAAGATTGCTCAAGAGTGTGCAAGAAAACAGAGACTTGCGGGTGACTCGCGGCTGCAAGCCGCCAGACGCAGCACACGTGCCAAGCATGCTGGAAGGTGAACAGTCATGCAAGCTGGAGCACTACAGGACAAAACAGGACAACTGGCCATACGGTTATCTCGCGACTGGATCTCGTGACTTGGTCAAGCCGCGAGGTCAAGCCGCAAGCCACCCCTGTTTTGTAAAACCTGACGTTTCACATTCCTCTCCCACTCCAGTATAAATACCCCTTTTACCCACGATTGAAAGAGAGCTTCCAGAGAGAATTTTGAGAGAGAAACCCTAAAGAAAAACAAGATTGATTCACCCACAATCTATACATTAGAGTCTCTCCAAATTCCCCAACTCTCTTCCTCTCCATTGTCAAATCCTTGAGAGGCATTATACCAAACCTGGTTCTCATCATCATCATCACTGTGAGACAGTTGTTTGGATTTCTGGGAAGCAGTTAGGAAGGAACCAATCTTCATTGGTTGATGCTATGGTCTAGTAGCGGAATCCGGGAAGCTAGAAAAGAAAAAGGTTCGGCGCAACCTCGTTGGAGCAAGAAGCTTGGAGGGCTTAGGTGCACTGGGTAGATTAGGCTTGGAGGGTCTATTGCTGTCCTTGTATCCCAACTGTATTTTCTAGTGGATTGTTTACCGCTTGGAGGGCGGCGGAGAGGTTTTACGCCGAGGGCTTCGGTTTCCTCTTCGATAACACATCGCGTGTTGTCTTTGTGTTTGCATCTTCTTTCCTCTCTATCTTTGCCTTTTTATTATCTGCTGTGGATTTTATTTTGTTATGGCTTAGATAGTTTTTAACCAATTTCATATTATAGCATATGTTAAGTTTCCGCACACTAGTTGTTTGACATATTGCTTGAATTGGTTAAGTTGTAATTTGGGGGTCTAAACGTTCAAAGGTGTTTTTACACGTTTTTGAACTTTCAGACAAGGACCAGAGAGTTTGTATTGGTCAATTAGGTTAGGTCGGATAATATATTTCTCTAATAAAGATTGGTGGTTGGGTTTCTAGTATGATGTATGCATGCTGACGTATTTAAACCTTGTGGACCTGCTTAAACCCGATTTGTTGGGTACAATGATTTAGATTTAGCCTACAAAATTTTTATCGGAGCTAGAAGAGTTGAGGGAGGTTGCTTTATGAGTTATGTGACACAAAACAAACTCTTCCATTTCGGGGAGCTTCTTTGTAATAATTAACTATTATAAATTACTCTATTAGGCTAGAGTAAAACTCTATTTCAAAGAAAAAAATAAAAAAAAAAAACAAAAAAAAAAAACTATAAATATTTCTCTCACATGAATGTAAAATTCATTATTTATTTTTATTTTTCTATTAGGTAAAATTCATGTATTGGTCTCACATGTATGACATTTGTGAATCTCACATAAATGTAAGAGTAGTGTACATATACCTTATTGTATAAAAAAAATATAATATGTTCAAAAGTGATGAGTAGATGCATGATTTGTTACTTACATATTTTACAGCAGAATGAATTTTTTAAGTGAAACTTATTTTATTGGAAAGAGGACATCTAGGTGTGCGTTTGGGAAGCGCGTTTTGCACTTCCCAGACACACGTTTGCGTTTCAATTACTTTTTTTTTGGAGCCGAAATGTTTGACTTTTTCCTGAACAGTACACAGGTGTGTACTGTTCACGAACCCACAAATTTCACTTTTCAGCAACTTTTTCATTAAAAATGGGTCTCACGGTACTATTCACATATTTAAAAATTATTTTACTACAGTGTTTTTCAGTTTTCAGTTTTAAGATTTCAGCTGTATCCAAATGGACTTTAGATCTTTAAAATAGACCAAAATTTGATTAGAAAATTTTTTTTTTGAGAAACAAACACACATACATAAGGGAGAGGGAAACAGATTCTAATACAAAGACACACCACAACTCCACTCAAAAGCCATGATAAAATTTGACCAAAACTAGTTTTAAAATAAGTGAGACATCACACATGAACATGATATGATAATTTAAAGTTGTCACAACTTGTCTCCAAGAATTGGTTGTACCCTTGCTAGACACTTGTTGGATTGAAATTGCGACAAACAGTAAACCAATTTTGGAGGCTCAACAACTTTAGCTAATGATCTCCTATATGAAACCAACCTTTATTATAATAGTGGATTTTCTATGGGGTTAAATCCCCTAAAGTGATTTTTTCTCTGAAATTTTCTTAATCGGTTTTTCACTTTGTTACCAAATTTGTGTCTTTTACTTCTTTATATCTTTATTGCTTTTGATTTGGTGTTTTTAACAGTGTGTGGCTGAAGATAACTGTTTGTGTTATCCATTGAAATAAACCATAACTTGATCAATTAATCTGCCATTTAAATTGTTGAGGGTCTGTGGGTTCTAGTTAACTCAACTAGTAAAATCTATGATGGTTGAATAAGAGATGTGGGGTTCAATCCCTACCTACGCAAAAAACCCACTGGTGACTTGATTTGATGATAAAGAATTATCATTAGGAGTGGACGTCCTAGGTTGAAACTCTCTAAAAAAAAAGTTGCCGAGGACCTAAATCCTTTTTGTTTTTATTTTTTTCAATTGGTATCGGAGTTTAGTTACACTACTTAAGAATCTTTTCTTGAATATGATTTTTGACTCCTACTTTCAATGGATAAGTAGCAATCCCTTATTATTCCCCCTTACATTGATAGAATTAAATTACTTATCTCCTAGAGCTTCACTTAGGAAAATGAGTCCAATGAATGTGATATGATGAGTCGTTTCCAAATTATTCAGATGAAGAATATGGAATTCAAGAAGCTTATAATAAGATTTTTAGGGAATGTATATATTTGAAGAAAATTTCTAAGAAATCCCTAGATAAAATTTGAATGATGTTGAACTTGAAAGACTTTTGGGGTTTAATGTTGATCAAGCCCACAAATTGACAATAATGTGTAAGGAAGAGAATGCCTCCCTCATGGAGAAGGTCAAGAACTTAAAAAATAAGCTTGATAAGTCTAGATCTCAACTAAAGAAGTTCTCAAATTGAATTTTTTTTTCAAATGCTCAGTTTTCAAAACTCAAGTTGTGACAGGAGTGGTTTATGATTCATTAAAATGGGATCTTTTATCCCATACTCCCATCTACATCATAGTCCCTTGCTAGTAATGAAGGAAAATAATCTTTGTTTCCTTACTAGTCAAAACTCAAAAGTCATAATAAGGCTAACCGAGTTCGGATACATGAGGGCAAAAGACCCCATAGCCGAAGTTCAAGTCCCAAAGCCCAAGTCTAAACCTTCACCTAAATCTAGCATGCTCCTACCTGTCACCACTAAGGTATGGTCACACTCAACTGAATTGCTTTAATTTTTCTTAGATCAAAGAGTAGACAAGCATTTTATGTTGCCTATCAAGCCAAGGCAACAAAAATTGAAACCCCAAGGTTGAAGGGTCAAAAATTGGGAATGCTAAGAATCTTAATGTGAATGTGGAAAATGTTTGCAAAACAAAAGATCACCAAAGGAAAAATTATCCAAATTTTAGGGAGAGAACACCATCCTGTTGTAGGATTCCAATTTATTTGGATCTTCTAGCCTTAAACAAATCCAATTGATGAGCATGAATTTAATGACCCTCGGGAAATAAGTGATAAACTTGTCATACTCACTAATGAACTTCAATCTGTGCTGTGTTGGTGAGGAAATATTCTCTGAAATTAGCGTTTCTTTCATAAGTCTAGCTAGATTGTTTTGTGTTTTTTTTAGATTTAGTTTTTATTTCATTGAGTTGTTGTATTGTAAGTTTGTGATGTTTTGTGACAAAATTGCCAAATAGAGAGACTGCTAGGGTTCATAGATATGTTGACAAATTTTATTACCAAAACATATTAAATGTGTGTTTTATCAATAGAGTAGCATTTGGTTTGAGTTTGGCTCAAAGACGACAAGGTTTTGATTTGCTCAATGATGACCGGTTGATGATATTTTACTCTTACTTTTTACACCATAACAATTTTTTAAGTGAAACTTGATTCATTTGAATGTATGTAAACACTCAGGGCTTAAGAAATGACACAAATTTGACCAAACCTAGATTTGAAATAAGTAAAACATGATCATTTGAAGTTAATATAATTGTATTGTACCCAAGGCCAAGAGTTCGCTCAATCAAATTGCAACAAATAGTAAACCAACTTTAAAGGCCTAAAGACTTAACCTTATAATTTCCTATATAAAACCAACTCTTGTGCACAAATTGAGAGAAGGGAGGCTACTGTATCAAGATTATGCCGAGTAACCTTCTTAAACCTAAAGAGTGTTCTTCCCTGTGAAATATTTTTCAGAGTTTCTATTTAATTGAGACTTCCATGCCTTGAGCCTTAATCATGAGATTAAAATATTATGCGTGTTGTTCATCTAAACACAAAAATCCAACTCTCTCCTTATGTGTTCATTGGCAGCTAGAAAAGAGAGTTCTTTAGAGCGCTCGAGAAGTGTTATGTCTACAATATTTTCACAACAAATCCTAGTTAACAGGTTGTTATAGATTTTTAATTTAAATCTACTACTGAATTACTTTTTTGTCCTCCAGTAACAGCAAATAACGACATCTCACATAAAATTTATTATGAAAGTATTGTGAAAATATTCTGAATATAAATAAGGAAAATTCCAGGTGTGCATTATAGATTTATAGTTTATAAGAATTGTAACCTTTTCCTTCCATATGGCGAAAATTAGCCACATTGGAATAATGGGTATATGAGTGTGTACAATTTACGTAAGCAGTGAATATAAACCTATCATTGTCCTGTAAACTAATCCTTTTTTTTTTTCTTCGGTGAAATTGTAAACTATTCCTTACTAACTTCTTAGTAACCCACTCAAAAAAAAACAAACAAACAAACAAACTTCTTAGTGACATACGAGTTACCTCAACAAACTATACACAGCATGTCGTCTGTTTTTTAACAATAAAATCTTTTTTCTTTTTTTCTTTTTTCCTTTCTGAACCTTGACCGCAAGTTAGGAATAAATAATAGAGTTCTGTTGATGATTATCATACAAATACAACAGATCAATGGAACTTACATAGTTGCATGTAACATGATGTTTTCGATCCAAGCAAATAGCAAAAGAAATTGGACACGTGTCCGTATCCTAATGGGTCCAATGGCCACTGGACATAAGCTCCACCCAAAGAAATTTACGTGCTCGAATCACTTGTTACTTTGACTACTCATGCCTGAAGGGATCACTCAAGATTGTACACTCTTCTTACTTTGAACATATAATGTTTGTCTCTTTTCCTTTTTCCTTTCGTAGGGGATGCCCTAGTATTCTTGAAAAGTTCAATGTTTTTGTCACTCTAGACATCATTTTAGGTAAGATGTACCTGTCTTTCTCCATGTGTTTGTAAGTGAAGCAAGTGGGCCAGTTGGGGGTGGCGGGGGCGGCTAATGGGACAAGGTTTCAAGAAACCCTTCAAAACGAATTATATATATATTTATTGGACGTGAATTTTGAAAATCTATTAGTTAGATTGTATGTTTAATATGTTCTTAACACGTATGTAAAATTTCATTGAAATCGGATGTTATTTACTATTTGATTAATGAACTCATTTTTTATGCATAATTTTAAATCACAAAAACATGAAATTTAAACATTTAATTGATAACATAGTTATGGATCTTTAATTTTCTTGAAATTTTGCAAGCATGGATGATATAATAAAAACATGAAATTTAAACATTTAATTGATAACATAGTTATGGATCTTTGATCTTCTTGAAATTTTGCAAGCATGGATGATATAATAAAAACATGCAATTTAACAATTATATTTTTAAAATTCACATTCAATAAAATGATATAAGAGGAGTTTGAATGATTTCTCTCCAAACTAATTTGGAGAAAAACTTTTTCTATGCTAATGTATTTAGAAAAAATCTAGATCATACCCTTTTGTGCCGCAACGTTGATGTGTTAGACTATAAGTAGTAGAGAAAAAATTGTGAGTCAATATAAAAGTGACAAAGAATTGGTCACAATATGCCATGTATGATAGTTGTGAATAAGAGTGGGGTCCTAGTATTACATAATGTGTCTAAGGGGGCAGCCAACCAAAGAATTAAACTATACCAGTAGGGTACTTATCACTAATAAGCACAGGCGGAGCCAAAGGGGGGCCATGGCCCCCCTTGAGTTTTGAAACTCTTTTAATAATAGTACTAAAATGAAATAAAAAATAAAAATAGGAAGAAATTAATCAATGTGTCCCCCCCCCCCCCCCCCCAATATTTTTTACAAAAAATATATACAACAATTTCAATCCTAAAAACTAAATAACTATGGGTCTAGGACTAGAATAGAGTAACGCAGTTGTAGGTCCTTAGCATGACTGAGTAGTTTAGTACTTGAATTAAATTTATTATAATTTGATAATAGTAATTTGTTAGTTGTTTTTTTAATTGATATTAGTGGCTTGGATAATTAAATTAAATAATCATTATAAACCTGTTTATTCTATCAATTTGAGGTATTGAGGTTATAAAATTTAATATTCAGGATTTCATATTTCGTAATAACTTATGGGGGAAAGATCTACAATTGATGCAAAAATGACCTCTCATGTTGCTTGCACCAATTTAGTTTAGCATCAATTATAAGTGATTTTAGTGCCACGAAAGAGAGTAAAAGCAACCTTTTTAAGTTAAAGTTATTTTGTGAAATTAAGATTTTTTTAGTCATTTTTTTTATACATAAGAACTTTATTGTGTTTAACTTGGCCCCCCGAAAATATTTCCTAGCTCTACCAGTGCTAATAAAATGGAAGTTTCAAGTATGACAAGAATATATGAACTTCCAGGAGAAAAAAGAAACCAAATTAGCACTATTCTAAAAATAATCTTAGTTCCAAATATAATCTTTAACCCCATAAATAAATAAAAAAACCAAATAACAGCAAAATTAGTCCAAACAATAATAAGATTGGGTCAAAATATTAATAAATGAACAAAATATTCAACAAAAATCCCATTAAAAAATAAATAAAAATCTTTGATCATTCAGATTCGTAACTCATTTAACTCATTCCATAAAATAATATTCAATTTCATTTCTCATTAAAAAAAAGGTATACCAAGAGAGATATTGTGGCCATAAGTTCTTCTCAACAATGCTGACATCTATACTCTTCTCAGTTTTGCAATATCAACATTGAGTCTCATCAAATTAATATGAAAGAGATGGTTTTATACATTAGTCTCATCTCATGGTGGAATCTTTGAGTCTGATTTAGCCACTGGTAGTGCTTATCACCTAAAAGAGCAAGTTGCTTCAATTATTTTGTTGAAAGTGTACATCTGTAATTATCTCCGACTATGCATCGATCACGTGGTAGAAGACTAAACACCTCAAGCTAGCAAATAGCAATCGACAAGTACCATGCATACGCTTGACTCTAGTTTAAACTTTATAAAACGAAAGTCGGATGGAACTATTTAATTGATTGTTATAGGCTTATAGACTCAGGTTTTATGCCGTAAAGATACCAATATATACCCTACAAGAAATGTTAGTTAATTTCCAATATGCCGAAAGTTTTCCTTATCATCTTGACTATTCTCAAACTTATCATCTTTTTCTTGAATTATACTTTACTGGTAATTGCTTAGCACTTTCTTTCCATTTCCCAAAGAAAAGTTAGTTTCCAATTCCATCTATATCACCTTGATTAATTATTCACGAACTTAACTATCATCACCTTGCAACTTGCTAATTTATTTTTTCTTTCTTTTCTTTTCTTTTCCCCTTTTTTTCCCAATCGAACCTTTCTAGAATACAGAGTTTATTTACAAGATGAACTTTCCAATGTTTGTCATTACTCATTATGTTCACATTTGATTAGACAATAATTATTGAAAAAAATGAATGGTCGGTTGAACTGGGGCCTTTGAGATTTATCATGTCTGAGAAAAGTGAGAATGGTCAAAACATGCATGCAGGTAACTTGTTAAAACTCCGTACATACTTGAATACCTTTCGTACATGTTCTAGCTGTTGACTTTTCCATTAAAATTTCTCATTTTTCTATATATATATATATGCGAGTGCCGTACGTTTTTTTTTTTTTTTTTATGTAATTTGCTGAACATTTTCTTACCAATTCGATTGTGTCCTAATCAACCCTAATACTCTGCAATGTGTCTTTTAAGTTCACACTTGAGCACAAATAATCCAAATGAAGAGTCATTTTGTGTAAGCCCCCGCAGCTGGCTCCAGTTCCTTACCAACAACCTGGCTCTTCGCCGGAACATACCACAAGTCAGTCCAACAACCAGTTGGCTTCTCGCTGCTGCACATTAGCAAAAAAAAAAAAATAAATAAATAAAAGACTGAATATCCAACTTCATGCAAATTTCTGAATTGGTTTCCTTTATCCTTCATTCGGTATTAAAATAACTCTTCCTCATGTGTAGATTTAAACTCTTTTTTAATAGGTAAAGCTCGACACATAAGATTTTAAATGGCATATAGTGTAAATCAAAAACTCAATATGTGCTCTAATACTATGTTAAATTACTAATTATTCCAAAAGTTTAAAAATTAAGAGATAATAAATTTAATTATTTAACCACATAATTCTATCACTCACTAATCATATGAAACTTATAACAGTAGCCTAAGCTTCTGTCACACAACTTCTCTTTTGATAGGATTAAAAATACATGATCTCCAAATTAGCGCCTTGTCACAACTTATTTCTAAGCCCAAAAAAAAAAAGAGACTTTTTATTCTTTATTTTTTATCCTAACATCAATTGATATCTAAAGACCACTTAATTTGTTAAAAGCACTTTGCTACGTTAAAGTCCAAAGTCATTAGGCTTGTTTGAATAGTATCGATTAAGCTTTCTATTTCCAACACCTCTCAAATCTTCTTCTATATACCAAGTGACAATACCACTATCATGACCGCATCTTCAAGACCACAACTTAGCATTACGAAGAGTCCAGTCACAAAATTTTGATGCTTTGGAACTTAAATATTGATAAAAGAGAAGATGAAAAGATTTAGAGAAAGGTTAGATGAGTTGATAATTTGTCACAAAGGTGACATGTTTCTCTTCCATTTTAAAAGACAACAGTTTATCTTTTGTCGTTTGTTTTAGTTTATTTAAATTTTTATTAAAATTAATTTCAAATCTTCAGATTTACGTTGTTTTTTTTTCATCAGGTCAGGTTCATGGGTTGGCCCTGTTTAGTATTGAATAATATGTTTGATATTGACACTATGCCTAAAACATTATAATCCATAATGACTTTCTCTTCTCATCATTCATCAATGGCCGATGTTTTTCATAATAAAATACTAACTCATCACTTAAGATTCATTAACCATTGGAAAAATTCCTAGCAGTAGCTTGAGCTTCTATCACATAGCTTTTCCTTTTGGGAGGATTAAAAATACATGATCCTCAAATTGCCATGTCACAAATTATTTTTAAGCAATAATTTTTGTTTTTCATAACATCATTTGATAACAACATTTATGCTATATATCTAAAGACTACTTTATTATTATTATTTTTCTCTCTAAATTTGTTATGTTAGAGTTCAACATCATTTTGGTATACATTACTGTCAATTTTTTTAAGACCTTCTCCCCTCTCTCCGTGTGTGTGTTAAAATACTTAGTATTCCAAAAAAAAAAAAAAAAAAGAGTCCAAAATCATTTTGTTTGTTTGAATAGTGTCAATTGAGCTTTCTATTTCTATGACTTTTTAATTCTTCTATCAACTTATTATCTAATCTTTCTCTCAATCTTTTAAGGTTGATTTGGACGGGAGAAAAAGTTGAAGGATGGAAAAATAAGGAAGAAAAATTAAATTAGAGTTTTTATCATTTAGTTGGAAATTTGGGTGGATGGAAAATGATGGGTATCCTCCAAAATTAGAAGAAAAATGGGGAGGAAAATGTGTGACAGATTCAAAAGACATTGTTACCCCTATTACCTCAATATTTTAAACTATAATTAGCATACTAGAAATTTAATTTCAATTCTTCCACTCTCCCATCTTTTCTATCAAATACACAGGGGAAAACTAAAATATTTTCTATCCTCACAACATTTTCTATTTCCTCACTTTTTCATCGTCCCAACCAAACTCTTTTATTATTATTTTAGTTCCATAGATTCAGATTTGGTTATTTGGTTTCCTTGATCGTGAAATTTAAAATTTTCCGTGTTGTACTTTTAATTTTTCACATTACTTAGTTGTGATCTTGAAGATGTGGTCATGATAGTGGTATTGTCACAAAGGTGACATGTTTCACCCCTTTTTTTTTGTTTTTTTTTTTTTTTTTTTTTTAAGATTAAAGTTTATCTTTTACTGTTTGTTTTAGTTATCAAACTTTTTTGTTAAAATTTATTTGAAATTTTAAGAATTGAATTGCTTAATTTGTTTCGTTAATGTTTGTGTTATGAGTTTTGTTGTCATTGTTATAGGATAGTCTCTCCTTTCGTGATAACGTAAACGGAACAATCACAACAACGATCATAGTAGTTGGAATTTAATATAGTCTAGACACTTGTTCCACCGCCCACACAGACTTGGGTTAAGTCCATGTGGGTTGGACCCTGCACACCGACATTAAGAGTAGAGACTTAAAAGAAGAATTCTCGAATTAGTGCCTTAAGTTCACGTTTGAGTCAATACATGTCAGTATTTGTGACCATTACATGCATCAGCAACAAATGCCACAATTTGTTGAGGTGCTAGATTGATTAGTGCAACATTATTTTCACTGGAATCATCACTACTTCTATTTTTATTATACACCAATCATAACCTATCAATTTAGCAATTATAAAAAATATTGTGAAATTTATTGTCATAGATTTATTGCTATTCATTACCACTACTTTCACTTTTATTATATACCAATTATAACCTATCACCTTAACAATTATGAAAAATATTGTAAAATTTGTTGTCTTTAGAGTTATAGTTACTCACAAAGCTTACTTTCCTAGTGTTCTCGTATGCTATTGGCTTGCTTCTGTCAGTATTTTCCATAATATAAATATTCAATAAATATTATGTATTTTCCATAATATACATAGATTCTCAAAAGTATATATATACACATACATACATACATGTATGTAGGAATCTATCTACACAAGTTAGTAGATATTAACTTCCTGAAATAGCAAATTAACATATATGGACTTGTCAACTCAATCTATCTACCAGTTATGTAAGCCTCTAATAAACACAAATATTCTCAGTCAATGCGATCACATTTTAACTGATACAATGTTTCTTCCATAATATAATCCTTAACCATGTTTTATTAATTACAAAATTGACACATTGAGCATCAGTTTTGTTGCCTCAGCTATACAAAATTAATTTTAGCAATCTTACCTGGGAAATATGCTTGTTACAACTTACTTGTTACTCTATAGTTCACCAAAAAAACTCAAGCGATGCAATATAGGATCCATCCTAATAATATTTGGATTCTAGTTATTTGCTCTTGAACAAATCCATGCACAGAGAAAAGCCATCCCCAACATGCAAACGAAACAAACATTAACAACATGGAAATTCAAATTCGGCCTGGAAGACATCAAATCATTCTTGTCTTGGTAAGAGATATATAAACAAAGTTTCCAAGATAAACAATTCTATGCAAAAGCCGAACTTATACCAAGAACTGTTGCATGTATATTTATATTTAACTGTTGCATGTATCACATAAGAAGAAACTTGAACCATATGCCAGTCACAAACATATTCAACTCCGTGGAAAATAATAGATAGGAAATTGGAAAAGCACAATGGGCGACCTCCATAACTTTTGTTACTTCATGCCATGTATCAATGTAAAACTTAATACAGCAATAAAAAGGATGCCTGCAATGCATAGAAGAAGTGGAGCATCAATGGCACTACCAACAATACAAGTTGCCCAATTCCAGCCAAATTTACAGACTTCCCGAAAATTATCCCTGAAAAACTGTATCTAACTTCCCCCCCCTTTTTTTTCCTTTTTCTTTTTGGCAAGTGTAATCCATCGAAAGTACCTGGCATTCACCAGAAAGAGTAAATCAGACTCATCCAGGAAAAGAGGCAATGCATGAATTTGAGACTGCACGAATCAAGGGGAAGCTTTGAATATAACATGAACCAATTTTGATTTAAAAAGAAAGCAGAGATTTTTTTTTTTGATAAGTTAAAAAAGAAAGGAGAGAATTGTGAGGAACATGTAATTGATAACTATCATTTGTCAGATATTTATTAATTTCTCAAATTATAAGTATAAAATAAAATTCGGGAGGAAGAGTTCATCCATACTTCAAAACAAGTATCAGACACAATACATGATATGACATGATCATGATGTAATAATCCTTTTACAGCCAATGAGCTCTAGCTCAAATGGCACTTCCTTCCCCCATGAGAATGGGTGAAGGGAGATTGGGAGTTCAAAAGAATCAAAACCATTGGGAGCAGGTGTCACTTAAAATCCTTTTTTTTTTTTTTAAGTTCCCTTTTTCTAGTGACTCCTCAAGAAAAATTGAATTGCTTTAACATGCTAACAAAAAAAAAAAAAATCTTTATCTTATAACTTTTTGTTGCTTACATATGACCTTTGCTAAACGGTAATCTAGAAGTACTATAAACTTACAGCAGCATACTTGTCAGATGCAATAATTCCAGGTTATTCAGGTTCATCTGCAATACTCCAAATCATCCTAAAAGAGATTGTACATGAAAGGGAACACATCATTTCACCAAAGTTGCTCTAAAAGTGTAAACAGCAATATATCAAGGGTATAAGAATGTCTATTATCAGAATACCAGAACAGAGAAATGAAGAATAGGAATAGAAGGTAGGCAAGCTTTAAAAAGCGCAGCTTTTTCTCCCATCTCAGCTGGTTATAGATCTCGGTTACGGCAACCAAGTGCTGTTGCTTCACATACCTGATCAGAGGAAAAAAAAATCATCTCAGATTCATTGTTTGAACTGGGGCCTGATTATGAGTTTGCACAAATACTTGCTATTTTCTATTTGAGGGCAAATCTGAAAATGCATGCATGTGTGCAACAGTGCAAGCGCTTGCCCATGTTAAATCAGCTATAAATGATAGAAAGTGTTCTTGAGAGGACAATAATAGAACTAGTGTGAGATTCAAAATGTCATGTGTTGATTGATATGTGACCTCCACTGAAGAGGCAGGGGAGAAGGCATTTGAGTCCTAATCTTGGTTACCCAAATTTATGTGCATGATTAAATCTACAATAAACTTTCTGGGGAATTCATAACAACTTTCCTCTTAATCCAGGACACAACCTCCTTGGTCATAGTGGAAGGGTAGACAATGCTAATAGGTAATGTTTTTTTATGATAACACCACATTTTATGATAACTATACCTTCTTAAAGAAGGATTTTAAAATCCAAAGTTAAAACTGACACTTTCTTTTCATTCCATTTCACTTGACAAAAAGGAATATTTGTCCTTCCAGAGTCTAGCTAAATAAAAGAAGGGCATACTTGTGGTATAAAAAAAAGTCATTTTTAGCATGAAATCAACAAATGAGTTAGTGTCAAGGGAAATCACTTAAAAGCGTGGGAAATCATCATCGTTTATCAAACCAAGGGCCAAGTCTTGTAGATTATTAAACCTCAAGGGAGATCGTTGTAGTATTTTTCACTCAATTAACCATTGACAATGAAGGATCATACCTCTCTATCATTTCAAAATAAGATATATACCTTTTTGTTTAAAAGACAATGCATTAAAATGATGTCCCCTTTAAAAAGTTGGATTTCCTAAATAGAACCAACAAAAAGGAAGGCAGGTAGTATTAATCTCCATGGAAATGTCAAAGGCAATCGACACTTACCATGCATATGCTTGACTCTAGTTTAAACTTTACAAAACGAAAGTCAGATGAGCTGTTTAATTGATTGTTATAACTTACAGACTGAGGTTTTATGCCGTAAAGATACCAATATATACCCTACAAGAAATGTTAATATGCCGAAAGTTTTCCTTATCATCTTGACTATTCTCAAACTTATCATCTTTTTTCTTGAATTATACTTTACTGGTAATTGCTTAGCACTTTCTTTCCATTTCCCAAAGAAATGTTAGTTTCCAATTCCATCTATATCACCTTGCAACTTGCTAATTTATTTTTCTTTCTTTTCTTTTCTTTTCTTTTCCCCTTTTTTTCCCAATCGAACCTTTCTAGAATACAGAGTTTTAAGAGATGGAGTTTCCAGTGGTTGTCATTACGCAATACGTTGACATTTGATTAGACAATAATGAAAAAAAAGTGAAAAAAGTCAAAACATGCTTGTATGTCACTTGTTAAAATTCCGTACATACCTTTCGCACATGTGCTAGCTGTTGACCTTTCCATTAAAATTTCTCATTTTTCTACATATGCAAGTGCCGTGCGTTTTTTCATGTAATTTGCTAAACATTTTCTTACCAATCCGATTGTGTCCTAATCAACCCTAATACTCCGCAATTTGTCTTTTAATTTCACACTTGAGCACAAATAATCCAAATGAAAAGTCATTTTGTGTAAGCCCCCGCTGGCTCCAGCTCCTGACCAATAACCTGACTCTTCGCCGGAACACAGCACAAGTCAGTCCAACAACCAGTTGGCTTCTCGTTGCTGCACGTATGTTAGCAAAAAAATAAAATAAAATAAATAAAAGACTGAATAGCCAACTTCATGCAAATTTCTCAATCGGTTTCTTTTATCCTTCGTTCCGTATTAATTAACTCTTCTTTTCTTCATGTGTAGGTTTAAACTCTTTTTTAATAGGTGAAACTCAACACATAAGATTTTAAATGACATATATATAGTGTGGAGAACCTAAGACGCGCTCTAATACTATGTTAAATTATCAATTTTTTCAAAAGTTTAAACTATTAAAAGATAATAAATTTAATCATTTAACCACGTAATTCTATCACTCACTAACCATATGAAACTTATAACAGTAGCCTAAGCTTCTATCACACAACTTCTCTTTTTGATAGGATTAAAAATACATAATCTCCAAATTAGTGCCTTGTCACAACTTATTCTAAGCAAAAAAAAAAAATATTATTATTATTATTTTTTATCCTAACATCAATTGATATCTAAAGACCGCTTTGTTAAAAGCACTTTGCTACGTTAAAGTCCAAAGTCATTAGGCTTGTTTGAATAGTATCGATTAAGCTTTCTATTTCTAACACCTCTCAAATCTTCTTCTATATATCAAGTGACAATACCACTATCATGACCGCATCTTCAAGACCACAACTAAGCATTACGAAGAGTCCAGTCACAGAAATTTTTACCATCAAAAAACCAAATAACTAAATATATGATGCTTTGGAACTTAAATATTGATAAAAGAGAAGATGAAAAGATTTAGAGAAAGGTTAGATGAGTTGATAATTTGTCACAAAGGTGACATTTTTCTCTTCCATTTTAAAAGATAACAGTTTATCTTTTCTTTTTCTTTTCTTTTTTGAGTAAACAATAATATTTATTAGAACATACATGAAAATAGTAATATTAGTGTTTTAAACCGAGTTTATAATACATTACATAATCAGAGTACAATTACAAAAGGACCCAACCTTTGTAGTTATAGATTGGAGTTATAAACAACGGACACTAGACACACACAACCAATGTGGGATAAACATCTTTTTTTTTTTAGTAAACAGTAATACTTATTAGAACACACACGAAAATAGTAATATTAGTGTTTTAAATCGGATTTATAATATATTACATAACTAGAATACAATTACAAAAGGGTCTAACATTTGTAGTTGTAGACTGGGGTTGATAAAAGTTTATCTTTTTTTTTGTTTTAGTTTATTTAAAAATTTTATTAAAATTAATTTCAAATCTTAAGATTTATGTTTTTTTTTTTTCATCAGGTCAGGTTCATGGGTTGGCCCTGTTTAGTATTAAATAATTTGTATGATATTGACAACTATGCCTAAAACATTATAATCCATAATGACTTTCTCTTCTCATCATTCATCCAGGGGTGGAGCTTGGAATTTTGATTTGGGGGGCCGAGGTTAAACTATCTCGTAGTGAGTCACAATTCAAGAAAAACTCAAAATGCTACATATATGTTTTTGTGCATTAGTTTAATCAATGTAATTCTTATTAGCACTTAACAAAACTAATTGACCAATTAAGTATCTTAAGTTCATTTTCCTTTCTAAGTTTCTCTAAGTCCTTTTAACAAACCATAAGTTCAAACCATTCAAGAAATTAAATACAAATATAACAACTACATCTATAAGAAGATATAATATTTTTAGAAAATAAAAATAACCAAATCCTTATAAGCCAATATGAAATTATATATAAAAATACAAGATGACTTTCACACTTGGCTGTTTGAGTAGAATAGAAGCCAAAATGAAATTTTGAATAAAGCTTATCGATTGGTTTATTATATAAAAAAAGAAGAAGAAGAATACTCTAGTACTTCTCAAGATCTCAAAGTCATTTTTGCTAGTTCCAAATAAGCTCAGCACTCTTTTTTGAGACAAAATTATAAATTTTATGCAAAGAAAAGAAAGAATACAAAGCCAAAAGAATGGCCACAACAAAATAGAGCAGGAAAAATAGCAATAGGTATATTCAATAATAGAGAGCAACATTTACTAGCAAGTAGCAACAGATGCAGACAAAAATATCAGCTTACAACATAGAGCAATATAATAACAATAAAGAGCAATATCAGCTCAGACCAGATCAAGAAAAATATATTGAAGCTTGGGAATTGAAAAAGTAAAATTTCTAATCAAGCCAATGGTCTAACATGTGAAGGAATTTCAACAGTAAAGACTAATAATAAATGAGGGAAAATATTAAAAGATGAAAAGCAAGTTTGGAAAGAACACTAAATGTGGACAAATGGGGGGGCCAAATAATTTTTCAAGTGGGGCCAGTTCTTAGAAAAATGGTTCAAGTATGCAATTTTACTTGCTCTAAATTTTTTTTTTTTAAACTTTTGGGGGGGCCATGGCCCCCCCAATCACCAACGTAGCTCCGCCCCTGTTCATCACTACTCGATGTTTTTCATACTAAAATACTAACTCATCACTTAAGATTTATTAACCATTGGAAAAATTCCTAGCAGTTGCTTGTCTTCTATCACATAGCTTTTCCTTTTGGGAGGATTAAAAATACATGATCCTCAAAGTGCCATGTCACAAATTATTTTTAAGCAATAATTTTTGTTTTTCATAACATCATTTGATAACAACATTTATGCTATATATCTAAAGAGCTACTTTATTATTATTTTTTTCTCTCTAAATTTGTTATGTTAAAGTCCAACATCGTTTGGATTGTTTGAATAGTGTCGATTGATTTAGCTTTCTATTTCTATGACTTCTTAATTCTTCTATCAACTTATCTAATCTTTCTCTCAATCTTTTATGGTCGATTTGGATGAGAGAAAAAGTTGAAGGATGGAAAAATAAGGAAGAAAAATTAAATTAGAGTTTTTATTATTTAGTTGGAAATTTGGGTGGACAGAAAATGATGGGTGTCCTCCAAAATTGGAAGAAAAATGGGGAGAAAAATGTGTGACAGATTCAAAAGACATTGTTACCCCTATTACCTCAATATTTTAAACTATAATAAGCATACTAGAAATTTAATTTCAATTCTTCCACTTTCCCCATCCTTTCTATAAAATACATATAGTGGAAAACTAAAATATTTTCTATCCTCACAACATTTTCTATTCTCTTTTTTTTTCATCCTCCCAACCAAACTCTTTTATTATTATTTTAGTTCCATAGCTTCAGATTTGGTTATTTGGTTTCCTTGATCATGAAATTTAAAATTTTCCGTGATTGTACTTTTAATTTTTCACATTACTTAGTTGTGATCTTGAAGATGTGGTCATGATAGTGGCCTGGTACTGTCACAAAAGGTGACATGTTTCTCTCCATTTTTTTTTTTTTTAAGATAAAAGTTTATCTTTTGCTGTTTGTTTTAGTTATCAAATTTCTTTGTTAAAATGTATTATGTGAAATTTTAAGAATTGAATTGCTTTGTTTCGTTAATGTTTGTGTTATGAGTTTTGTTGTCATTGTTATAGGATAGTCTCTCTTTTCGTGATAACGTTAATGGAACAATCACAATAATGATCATAGTAGTTGGAATTTATTTAATATAGTCCAAACACGTGTTCCACCGCCCACATAGACTTGGGTCAAGTTCACCTTTGAATCAATACATGTCAGTATTTGCGACCATATTACATGCATCTGCAACAAATGTCACAATTTGCTGAGGGGTAGGTTGATTAGTGCAACGTTACTTTCACTAGAATCATCACTACTTTCATTTTTATTATACACCACTCATAACTTATCACCTTAGCAATTATAAAAAATATTGTGAAATTTATTGTCATAAATTTATTGCTACTCACAAAGCTTACTTTCATCACCACTGCTTTCACTTTTATTATATACCAATTATAACTTGTCACCTTAACAATTATGAAAAATATTGTGAAATTTGTTGTCTTTAGATTTACAGTTACTCACAAAGCTTGCTTTCCTAGTGTTCTTGTATGCTGTTGGCTTGCTTCTGTAAGTATTTTCCATAATATATACATACAATATATATTATGTATTTTCCATAATATACATAGATTCTCAAAAGTATATATATACACATACATACGTGTATGTATGAATCTATCTACACAAGTTAGTAGATATTAACTTCCTGAAATAGCAAATTAACATATATGGACTTGTCAACTCAATCTATCTACCAGTTATGTAAGCCTCTAATAAACACAAATATCCTCAGTCAATGCGATCACATTTTAGCTGATACAGTGTTTCCTCCATAATATAATCCTTAACCATGTTTTATTAATTACAAAATTGACACATTGAGCATCAGTTTTGTTGCCTCAGCTATACAAAATTAATTTTAGCAATCTTACCTGGGAAACATGCTTGTTACAACTTTCTTATTAGTCTATAGTTCACCAAAAAATCTCAAGCGATGCAATAAAGGGTCCACCCTAATAATTATTTGGATTCTAGTTATTTGCTCTTGAACAAATCCATGCACAGAGAAAAGCCATCCCCAACATGCAAACAAAACAAACATTAACAATATGGAAATTCGGCCTGGAAGACATCAAATCATTCGTGTCTTGGTAAGATATATATAAACAAAGTTTCCAAGATAAGTAATTCTAAGTTTCCACGACAAGTAATTCTATGCCAAAGCCAAACTTATACTAACAAATTAAAAGATCATCATTTCTATTTAACTGTTGCATGTATCACCTAGAAAAGCAAAATGGGCGACCTCCATAACCTTTGTTACTTCATGCCATGTATCAATGTAAAACTTAATACAACAATAAAAAGAATGCCTGCAATGCATAGAAGAAGTGGAGCATCAATGGCACTACCAACAATACAAGTTGCCCAATTCCAGCCAAATTTACAGACTTCCCGAAAATTATCCCTGAAAAACTGTATCTAACTTCCCCCTCATCCCCCCTTTTTTTTTCCTTTTTCTTTTTGGATCGAAAGTACCTGGCATTCACCAGAAAGAGTAAATCAGACTCATCCAGGAAAAGAGGTAATGCATGAATTTGAGACTACACGAATCAAGGGGAAGCTTTGAATGTAACATGGACCAATTTTGATTTAAAAAGAAAGCAGAGATTATTTTTTTTTTGATAAGTTAAAAAAGAAAGGAGAGAATTGTGAGGAACATGTAATTGGTAACTATCATTTGTCAAATATTTATTAATTTCTCAAATTATAAGTATAAAATAAAGTTCAGGAGGAAGAGTTCATCCATACTTCCAAACAAGTATCAGACACAATACATGATATGACATGATCATGATGTAATAATCCTTTTACAGCCAATGAGCTCTAGCTCAAATAGCACTTCCTTCCCCCATGAGAATGGGTGAAGGGAGATTGGGAGTTCAAAACCATTGGGAGCAGGTGTCACTTAAAATCCTTTTTTTTAAGTTCCCTTTTTCTAGTGACTCCTCAAGAAAAATTGAATTGCTTTAACATGCTAACAAAAAAATAAAAAATCTTTATCTTATAACTTTTTGTTGCTTACATATGACCTTTGCTAAATGGTAATCTAGAAGTACTATAAACTTACAGCAGCATACTTGTCAGATGCAATAATTCCAGATTATTCAGGTTCATCTGCAATACTCCAAATCATCCTAAAAGAGATTGTACATGAAAGGGAACACATCATTTCACCAAAGTTGCTCTAAAAGTGTAAACAGCAATTTATCAAGGGTATAAGAATGTTTATTATCAGAATACCAGAACAGAGAAACGAAGAATAGGAATGGAAGGTAGGCAAGCTTTAAAAAGCGCAGCTTTTTCTCCCATCTCAGCTGGTTATAGATCTCAGTTACGTCAACCAAGTGCTGTTGCTTCACGTACCTGATAAGAGGAAAAAAAAAGGGGGGGGGGGGGGGGGGGGGTTTATAAATCATCTCAGATGCATTGTTTGAACTGGGGCCTGATTATGAGTTTGCAAATACTTGCTATTTTCTATTTGAGGGCAAATCTAAAAATGCATGCATGTGTGCAACGGTTCAAGAGCTTGCCCATGTTAAATCAGCTATAAATGATAGAAAGTGTTCTTGAGTGGACAATAATAGAACTAGTGTGAGATTCAAAATGTCATGTGTTGATTGATATGTGACCTCCACTGAAGAGGCAGGGGAGAAGGCATTTGAGTCCTAATCTTGGTTACCCAAATTTATGAGCATGATTAAATCTACAATAAACTTTCTGGGGAATTCATAACAACTTTCCTTTTAATCCAGGACACAACCTCCTTGGTCATAGTGGAAGGGTAGACAATGCTTATAGTTAATGTTATTTTCTGATAACACCACATTTTATGAGAACTATTCCTTCTTAAAGAAGGATTTTAAAATCCAAAGTTAAAACTGACACTTTCTTTTCATTTCATTTCACTTGACAAAAATGAATATTTGTCCTTCCAGAGTCTAGCTAAATAAAAGAAGGGCATACTTGAGGTATAAAAAATGTCATTTTTAGCATGAAATCAGCAAATGAGTTTAGTGTCAGGGGAAATCACTTAAAAGCGTGGGAAATCATCATCGTTTATCAAACCCAGGGCCAAGTCTTGTAGATTATTGAACCACAAGGGAGATCGTTGTAGTATTTTTCACTTAATTAACCATTGATAATGAAGGATCATTCCTCTCTATCATTTCAAAATAAGATATATACCTTTTTGTTTAAAAGACAATGCATTAAAATGATGTCCCCTTTGAAAAGTTGGATTTCCTAAATAGAACCAACAAAAAGGAATGCAGGTAGTACCAATCTCCATGGAAATGTCATAGGCAATCGACACTTACCATGCATATGCTTGACTCTGGTTTAAACTTTACAAAACGAAAGTCGGATGAGCTGTTTAATTGATACTGAGGTTTTATGCCGTAAAGATACCAATATATACCCTACAAGAAATGTTAGTTAATTTCCAATATGCCGAAAGTTTTCCTTATCAACTTGACTATTCTCAAACTTATCATGATCATCTTTTTCTTGAATTATACTTTACTGGTAATTGCTTAGCACTTTCTCTACATGTGAAATTAAAATTAATCTGTGCATCGCACAAGCATACTGTTAGTTTGATTAGTAAACTATGGAATATGAATATGAATATTATCCACTATAAGAGTTTGTATGTAAACTCAAATCCTTGGATCATTCTATGTTATCCTCCAATCTATTTAATTTATTCCAATGTGCTTTCTTTTTTTATTTGTATCTTAAAAATAGTGGTGGAGATTGATTTACATTCGTTGTTTAAGAGATTTTTTGAACTTCTACTTCAAAAACCAATCAAATCCCATGTCATGCGGGTGTGTTTAGAAGTTGCCGTATATGTCTCTTTTATGTTGCATGCACCTCAACTATAACTGTAATGAGGACAAAAGTTGCTCAGAACTAGGTTTCAGAATCTTGATTGGAGATTGAACAAAGCTCAAATTGTAACTGAACAAGTGATAGACCATAAAATTTAATTTAAAAAAAAATAAAAAACAAATAAACAAACCAAAGGTCAAAAGATTTTGGTTGTTTGACAGAAATAGATGTTCTAGTGCCATGTCATATAGAAATTGATTTTAAAGAATTTCATCATCTGAAAACCCAATAGGAAGTTGGGTCCTAGAAATGGTTGGGAAGTGAAAAAAAGAAAGGAGAAGGTTGTACACAATGCATTAAGCTCTTGCTTCTGCAGGGTCTTGAGAGAGACAATAATTGTCTTTTGTATCCAATATATGCATCCTCCATTTCACGACTGGGTCCACACATTTGTAAGAGGGGATGCATATATTAAATGCCTGAGATCCTTCTTCTAGGAGAGTTGGGTGTTTAGCCCTTATTTTATTTGACAGAGGATTCAAAAATGATGTGGGTTTGCTGGAATCAGCCTCTCCACACAAAAAAGGAGTGTTTTGGGGGGACATCACCTCTAATAGACCTCACAGAAACGGGAGTTTTGTAAACTGGTTTGATCTTATAATGAATTAATAAAAAGTTGCCAACTTTCTGCATGTTGTATACTTATATTTTGCATGCCTTTATATCTTCTTCCCATATATACAGGAGACCTGAGGAATTAGTGTGAGGCTTGTAAAATTAACTGGAGCATATTTGAGAGGTAGATCAGAAATAGATTATATATATAGGCACACACACACATGCACAAACACCTATAATTTGATAGGTAAAGAATAATTTGTCTTAAAAAAAATGAAGTACAGCAGGTCTTCAATATGGGGAGTTTCTGGGTGTATACGCTCTGAAAGACCAACAAAACTATGAAAAATGCAGTCTATGAAATCTACAATATCACTTGGTCTTTCTGCATCTACTGACAGCCAATGAAATAGGGAGCCGATAAACATTGATTGACCCTCATAATCGACGAATCCTACCCCTCAGAAGTTCTTTTAAGAAAATAGAGAATGGGTTTTTCTTGATGAGTACTTTGTCAGTATATTGGGAAATCAAAATAAAGAAAGAATAAAATCTTCTTGGCAGTACTAAATCAATTTCTGTTCTATGTATTTAAGATCTCTTCTTATTGTTTTCTTGTAGGGTCGTTTTGAGATACTTTCGTTGTCCGGATCTTTCATGCCGACCGAGACTCAAGGGACAAGAAGCAGGTCAGGTGGGATGAGTGTCACTTTGGCAAGCCCTGATGGCCGTGTTGTTGGCGGAGGAGTTGCTGGACTCCTAGTAGCTGCGAGTCCTCTGCAGGTAAGCCTTTTTTATGTTTATGTTTCAATTGGGTGTGGTCGGTTAAATTAGCTTAGAAGCAGCAACTGGGAGCATATGGTTGATTGTCCACTTGCCTTCACTAGGATTGGAACATGGTTATGTTAGATTCTAAGACTTTAGGAACTAATGTATTAGAACTTCAATTTATATATGTTAACAAACTATGATCAAAACATTTAGTCTAGGTTTAGACTTGCTCAAAGTTTGGTTTAAATTAAGTTTGGAATCGAGTAATTGCAGGAAATTACTATTCAATTTCTGCAAATCTCGATCGATCGAAAATTAGATTCGATCGATCGAAAGTCGCAGATTAGCAAAAATTAACAAACGTAAAAAGGCCATAACTTATCGGTTTGAAACCCAAATCATGATCCATTTTTTCCAGTATTTAAAGGACATCATAAGCTAACCCTAGGAGGGGTTTTCCAGGCTTTTTATAGAGAGATTAGAGTGCAGCTTGTGCCTCTTTTGTAGATCTAGGGTTTTGAATCTCTAAGGTCTTTGTTGAGTTGTGTGTTGAATTTTTTGTGAGATCTGAGAGGTGTTTACCTTCATACACACACATAAAGCTATCAAGATCAAAATTTGCATAAAGAACTTGATGGTGGTTTCAGTTGCTGTATAAAGAACTTTCAAGAAGATCCAAAACCTTTGAGTGAAGTCTCAAAGTCATAAGTAGGAGAACTTGTGGTTGTTGTAGATCAAAGAAAGAAGTAGTCCGTGGACTCGGAGCTATCACGTGGTCATGGTAGTAAGTTTTCTACTCGAGATAGCAATAAGATGTTAGTGGTTTAAATTCTATTGTACAAACTTCAATTCTTTTATAGTGATTATGTTTTACCTTGAGAATAACTAGGTTAAATCCTTCCCAAGTTTTTTATCAATTAGGTTTTCATGGGTCATCAAATCTTTGTGTTCTTTATATTTTCTACTGCTTTACATGATATGATTGTTATTGTTTTAAACTAGATCTGAATAATAAACCTAAGTATTCACTTGGTTAATTAATTAGGTTAAACAATCTAATTTACATGGATCTAAAAACATACAGGTTCATTTAAGATGCTACTTAAGATGCAAGAGATTAATTAGGTAATTCTTAAGCAGCCCAATGATGGCAGCCTCTTAATGGCTTTCTTGGCTATCTTTTGTAATGTATGTCTGAGCTTAAATAAGGCTTAACTGACTCATGGTTGGCCTTTTTGACCATTAGAGTTCGTCGGTAACGAAATCATTAATGAATATGCCATAAATATTGTATGGACATCATCTCATTGACGACCCTGTGGATTATATGCTCGTCATCTGTATGGATGAGCCTATAGAGTGAATTCTCGTCAGCTTGTATGACGAGCATGAGAGGACGACCCTATGGATTGTATGCTCGTCATCTGTATGGACGAGCTTATAATTTGAATACTCGTCAGCTGAATGACAAGCCTGTGATTTTAGTACTCGTCACTTGAAATTTTGGACCATTAAATATTCATTTTTGTTTGCGTTTGCTAGGAGAAAATAGGATTAATCCATGATATCATCCTTCCTCATAAGTTTAATTATTTTTAGAATACCAACTTGAGTGTGATTTATCTTTTCTTGTAAAACAATTGCTTTGGTGTATACTATTTTCCATTCTTTTAAGATTTTCCTTTTAACCCTCTTTTATCTTTCCAATGGTAAACGGATCATGAAGGTGAACACCTCTCAGATCTCACAAAAAATTCAACACACAACTCAACAAAGACCTTAGAGATTCAAAACCCTAGATCTACAAAAGAGGCACAAGCTGCACTCTAATCTCTCTATAAAAAGCCTGGAAAACCCCTCCTAGGGTTAGCTTATGATGTCCTTTAAATACTGGAAAAAACGGATCATTATTATTATCCTAGGGTTAGCTTATGATGTCCTTTACCACTATTCTTCTTCTTTCTATACATCTTTAAGAATTACCAATAGTGCATTGGGCTGCTTAAGATGCTGCAAAACTTTTTTAGGGCTTTAGAATTTCTCGCATCAATGTAGAGGCCTGACTGGCAAGAACCACAGAAGTTAAAGTAACCAAGGTTGTTATGGTTTGCAAGATGACAACCTTAGAAACACTAGTTATATACTTTTTTTTACTTTAGTGAACCTTGGCTTGGAATAACTCTAATCTTTTATTTGAGCAAGTCAGGTTGTCGTAGGGAGTTTTCTACCAAGCAACCAGCAAGAGCAGAAACCAAAGAAGCTGAAAAATGAGTCCACCCCTGCTATTTTTACACCAGCTACTACCATGGCTGTGATTCCTTTTTCTGGTGCTGAAGATGAAGAGGGACTGGGAGGAAATGGACATCAAAATTCAAGCACGCCATGACCAAACCTTGCTGCTTCATCATCCTTCCGAAGAGAAAACTGGGTGGCCATGCACATGTAGGACTCTAGAAAGTCTGGAACTGATATTAATATATCTTTACCTGGAGGTTAAAATGATAAGCTGCAATCGATTATTATCTCAAAGGTCTTGCTGACTATATTGTTCCCTGATCTTGTTTCTCTATATGTATCAATTATTGCTTCGAATAACTAAAATTGTCTTCAAATGATATTGATTATTGTAAGAGGAAGTAGGGTACGAGTACTGAACTCCCTACTAGGATTATACATTTTCTTATGAGGTAGATCTGATTTGTAGGCTAATTATGTAGGTTTCTGCAGGTGTATGAGTAGGATCTTTTGATGTAATTGCAATCGGTGATTGTCTACCCTTGTTATCATGATATCTTCTGTCATCATTTCAGGTCCAGCGACCCAATCTGTTCTTTCTTCTACTTTCTAGTTGATGTTAGGGGCAACTTTTTTTTTTTTTTCGCAATACATTTCATAACGTACTAAAGTGATAAGTTGTGATTGGTGTAATGCATGAGTTCATTACTGATATTGTTTCTATTATGCATCAATCACAAATAACAACGGATCATGATCATGATAACATTCAAGAAAAATGTTTCTAGAAAATTATATCCCTACACTTATTATTTTAGTTATAAATGTGATAAAAGACAAGCCAAGGTAAAAACCTCGGGGTTGCACGTCAATATATTCTTTCTGTATCTAACTTCGGAAGATTCCAAGTATTGGAATCTTTTATCCCTTTTCTTTTTTGACTAAATTTTTTTTCTTTTTCTTTTTTGGTTATACGCGTATGCTAGATATTCTTGAAATATTCCAGGTCTATGTATATTATACTTTATGCTATATAATTCTCTTCTCATAATTTGTAAATGTCAATGTTAGAGACTTACAGTGATGGGCAATGTTAAAAGCCACACGCAGTGGCGGAGCTAGGATTTTAGTTTAGGGGGGCAAGATTACAAGACAATAATAACAAAATAACCTAAAATTATTAATTGATATTAATAATAAAATTATAAACAAACAATAATTGTCATACATAGCCTATTAAAATTAAAAAATTGTAAAATAAATAAACAATGGTAAAACATCTAATTCATAGTTATTGACAATCAATCATCAAAGTAAGAGATTAATCTATATACATAAAGTTTAGAGATCTAATTTGATTCCTCAAAATAAATTGAGAAAATAAATTTCAACTTTTTTCTATTCTTTTAATTATTTAAAATTTTGGATTTATGGTAGAAACTCAAATTTTGAAACTATGAAGATGCAAGAGATGAAGGAGAAAAAAGTGATGGACATTTTAATGCTTTAGTACCATACAAGACATTATTATTATTATTATTATTATTATTATTATTATTATTATTATTATTATTATGTGTAATTAGAGATGTGTAATTAGAGCTCCACGGGCAGAACTTCAAACGAGAAAAGAAGGAAATTTAGGTAAGTGAAAAAAGAAAAAGATAAAAAGAGTTAATATTGGTCAAAAGTGTAAACAGCTTTAACAAGTTTAGTTTGGTGGCATTTATTGTGTCAGATTGTTTAAAGTGGGAGGAGTTGTTTTCGTAACACCACAAAATCTCACAATATTTTTACAATAAATTGAGGTGTTAGTACATCATTGGTCAAAATAAAATAAAATAAATTATTTTGAGATTCATCTCAACAAAAAACAAGAATATTGTGAAAATATTGTGAGATTTTTTTGTGTCTCTAGACTTTCTCAATTGGAAGATTTATTATTTTATTATTTATTTCATGTGATGTTTGTACAGTTTGTTTAGAAAACTGTTTCCTTGTTTTTCTATTCTATGCCAGAAGCTCACTCACTTTACAGAAGCATATATATAATAGACTTTTTAGGAGAGTCAGGGGGGCAGGTGCCCCCCCTCGCCCCCCTCTGGCTCCGCCCCTGGCCACACGTCTTTATTTGGATTTCAATATTTTACCAGATTACTGTTCAAAGAAAAAAAAAATTTACCAGATTATATAGGTCTTGAACGGTTGTACCATGTAATATTAGAGAGAATAATAAGAGGGAATAATATAAATAAATATTTATCATCAGCATTAACCAAAATATTTGGCTTTCAAAAAAAAAAAAAAAAAAAAAAACCCAAAATATTTGACCTTGTCACCCTATTTTTTCGTTATTTTTGTTTCCCCACGAAACACGGTTTCGAATTTTCTCTTCTTAATTCTCTGTTTATTATCAGAAAAAGCCTAAAAGAATGGGTTGAGAATTGAGATGCATGCTTTGATTAAATTAAAAAGATATATAAAATAAAAATAGAATGCCTGTATAGGACCTATGCATTTTGAGCCATACTCAGCAAAAGAAAAAAGAAAATGGGTACATTTTAAACCATGAAAAAAGGTCGCACCCATTTTAGCACGAAATTCAGAAATTGATAGGCAACCGGTGGACAAAGCCTAGAAAGGGATCACATTAACATAAAATAAAATATTTTTTGTAATAATAATAAACAAACTAGCAAGAATCTTATAGTTCAATTAAATTCTTTTGGTATTTTTAACAGAGATATTTAGAGTTCAAATTTCATCTCTTATATTATAACTATTGAATTATTATAAAAAATAAAAAATAAACAAACTAAGCTAAGCCATGCTTGTCCTTTATTTTGCAGCCAATGGCCAATGGCTAAGCTAAGCCATGTTTTTTTCTTCCTGGTTATCTAGGCACTGCTCAGCCTAGTTCTTGCCTTCTGTTTCAAGGAATCACTAAATTCTTTAATGTTTTTCCTTTTTATTTATTTTTTTCTTTCTAAACCCCTTTCTTAAATAAGTTATTGTTGCAACCAAAGCAAACAATACGGCATTATATCAACTGGAACTACATAAAAAAATAAAAAACTCTGCACAAACAATAAAATTTTTCACAATGAATGCTTAAAAAAAAAAAAAAAAAAAAAAAACTGTAACTAAAAAGAGTATATGTTGAGCTTGAAGAATGCTCAAATTGACACCCCAAAAATACAAGTGTCTCCATCTAACAACTGGAGAATCTAGAATGCTATCCAATTATCTCAAAGTATCAACTTTGGACCTATAGTCACATTTTATGAATGAAGAAATTTTTGTTTCTCGTTTGGCTACATCAAGCCTGCAGTGCAAGTTATGGTGTGTGCATATATATATATGAATTTCTATCAGACTGGTGTTTCATCATCTTTTATTCATTACACAATCACACATCCTTTTGAACCCTACTTTTAAGTTTGAGTTTGACCAAGTGATAATTTGAAATTTAGAATGCTTGTCATGCATAGATTTTTTTTTTTTTTTTTTTTTTTTTTTGATGAAAAGACAACAACTTTATTAAGAAGAAGATAAATTCAATACATTTTGACAAAGCAAACTCAATAAAAGCTGAATTTTCCTCTATTCAAGTTACATAATACTCAATACTCTTGGCATGCTGAGCCAAGATGTGAGTTGGCCGGTTCCCTATTCGCTTAACATGTGAGACTTATGAAGTCCTGAATGCTTGTAACTTCTGACAAAAGCCTGTGTTGATGTTATAGATAGACACTTGAGGATTGCTAACAGCCTAACACCAAGCACGATGTCTACAATCAGTTTTCACATTCAAAATGAACATCCCTTATACCAATGTCCCAAGCAAAGTCCACTGCCTCCCCCAGAGCTTTGGCTTCAGCCTCACCTTCTTGCTCAAGGCCGCTGCTACCAGGCCACCATGATCCCTGATGAGGACCCCCACACCCGAGGCCTATTGGGACTCAAATACTGCACCATCCACGTTGACCTTGTACCATGGCAGAGAAGGATGGTCCACTGGCCACTGTCATGCATCACCGGCTTCGAAGTTTGGAAGTTGGCTATCTAAAACTCATCAAGCAACAGTCGTGCCATCTACAGAATTGTTACAACTTGTTGTCTTGCTTTCCCTTGTCGTACCGCATTCTTGTTAAACCACATACTCCAAGCAACTATAATTGCAAGTTCCAACAAATCATTACCCACCCGCTGAATGAATTGTAGGTGCCATAAGAGATCAATGAAGTCTCGAAAGTGTACCCTACGGTTGTCAAACGGAAATCCTAATAGCTTCCATACTTCCCGCGCTCGGTCACAACTTTGGAATAGGTGACCACTGGATTCAGCGTCTAATCCATAAGCTTCATAGACCTGATCATTAAGAACTTTGCGATGGCACAAGTTTTCTTTCGTAGGTAAAGTATTACGACTCGCTCGCCAAGCAAATGCCTTGATTTTATTCGGGACATTTAACCTCCAGAGATTTTTCCAAAACTGACTATGATTTCCATTGCTGGAAATTTCAGGTCTCGAATCCAAAGAAGATAACAAGGCAATCTTGTAAGCACTTCAAACAGTAAAATTGCCTTTGGAAGTGTATGCCCATATTAGTCGATCTAGGGGCAGCGTAGAGCTCAAGGGGATGCTCATGATTGACCGTGCATCATTTAATTTAGGGAGAAAGTGTGTCTGATCATATCTCCTTGCCAAGTGCCATGGTGTGGGTCAAAATGTCAAATAAGTTGCTAACTGTCATTCTTGGTGGTAAGGCCATTGGAGGACTGATGATTTTGAAAGTGTCCAAGCTAGGCGGCCATTTATCCCCTCTGATGTCAATTGAAGCTCCATTCCCAACCTACGATCAATATCCTTTTCGTACTATGGTCTGAGCTGAAAAGAGGCTTCACCATGCAAAGGATGGATTATTCCCAAGTTCAGCTGTGAGGAAGTCTCCATGAGGGAAATATCGAGCTTAATAGACCTTATAAAGAAGGGTATTTTTACATGTTTGTAGTTGCCAACCTTGTTTTGTCAGCAAAGCTAAATTAAAGGCCTTTTAAGTCCCTAAAATTGAGACCCCCTCCTCTTTTAGAAGGCACATCTTATCCCAACTGAACCAAGCCATCTTGTTCCTTTAGTTTGATAGGCCCTACTAAAACTTCGAAACCATGGTTGTCATCTCATCACATAAAGCGTTTGGTAGCTTGAAAACACTCATTGTGTATGTAGGAACTGCTTGAGCCACTGTCTTAATGAGTATCTCTTCTCCAGCATGTGAGAGTAGCTTTTCTTTCCAACTAGAGAGCTTATTATTTAGTCTTTCAGTGAGTTGTCGAAACGTGTTGCATTTATTCTTCCCCACCAAAGATGGAAGGCCTAAGTATTTCTCATGTTGTTGAATGACTTTTGCACTGAACCTGTTTTTGAAAGAGTGTAAGATATAAATAAATATAAGTATATAACGGTTTTATTAGTATTATATTTTAAAGTTGGGCTTGGTTAATGGGTGTGGCCTTAGGACATTTGTTAATGAGTTGTTTTAAGAAAATTTTGATCAACTTTTAGTGGCGGCTCCACACCTAAGCCAGGGTGGGCCCAGACTTACAAAAAAGTGTATATATATATATGTGTGTGTGTGTGCACGCTAAAGTAACCTAATGTGACCCACCCTAATAAAAATATTGAACATCCTGACTTGAAAATCACACAAGAATTTGGGTTCAAAAAAAAAAAAAAAAAAAATAATACTACATCTACAATATTTTCAGAATAAATTTATAACAAATCCTATGTGATAAGCTGTTATTGATTCTAATTTAGGCTCAATACTTACATCACTTTTAAACCTACTAATAACAGCTTGTCGCATAAGATTTTTTGTGAAAATATTGTGGATATAACATTACTTCAAAAATAATTTTGGTCTCCCAAACATAATCCTTAACCTCTTAACACCCCCCCCCCCCCCCCAAAAAAAAGAAGAAGCTTAAATGACAACTTTAAAACTGAGCCAAAATAACAACAAAAATATCCTAAACAAAAACAGGACTAAACCAAACAACAAGAAGTGAACAAATTATTCAACAAAAAACCTAGTAAAAAAAAAAAAAATCTATAATCATTCAAATTTGTAACTTATTCAACTCATTACATTAAAAAAAAAATACTCTAATTTTATTTTTCCTTAAAAAAGGGTACTAAGAGAAATATTGTGGTGGTGAGTTCTCCTTGGCGATGCCAAAAGTTATGATTTCTTTAACTTTGCAGTCGCAATAATTTTGCTTTTCTTAGCGACTTGGGTCTCAATTGTAGTAATTATTATTCTACTCTCTCTCTCTCTCTCTCTCTCTCTCTCTCTCTCTCTCTCTCTCTCTCTCTCTCTCTCTCTCTCTCTCTCCATTTTCTTCTTCTTTATTATCATTTCAGACTTTCTCTTATTTTATTACTCTTATCTCTACATTCTCAATTCCCACTTTATCTTTTATCCCTCAAATTTTTTTTTTCTTTTCTTTGTTAGTGAAAGAAATTGTAATATTTCATATATTTGTGAATTTATTTTTTGGAGACGTTAGTATGTTCAAGTTATCTCTTTATTAGATTTTTTATAATTTAATTTTTTTAGTGACTATCCTAAAAAAATTCATAGAGCCATCATTGTCAACTTTTATGAGAAATATTAAAAGTTGTAAAAAATCAATTATATTTTTCATTTTTTATAAAAAAATTATCTAAAAGAGTATATCTTAAAAGAATGCACTTAGTGTATCTTTTTTTTTTTTCTTTTTTTCTTTTTTTCTTTTTTTGTTGAGAGTGCACTTAGTGTATCTATTAATTAAATCTTTTTCAATTTTGTAAAACATTTATGGTAGTAAATGAATAGTGTAGACTATGCAGTACTAGCGTTTACCAAGGGCAAAATTAGAAATTCCTCTTGCACGTGGTGGAGGTGGTGAATATGAATAAAAAGATTTTGGAAAAAAAATGAAAAAGTATACTAAGGTGTAAGACTAAATTAATACATAGGAAATTATACGAGTATATATTTGTGGGGGTAACAGACCAGGGGGCCCATACCAATATATATGTTAGGCCAAGAGCCCAGTCCGAGGAAGAACCCCTCCTCGACCATGGGAAGAACCCCTCCTAGGCCAGGTATGACCGAGGACAAAGGGAACGGCCTACCACTGAGAGTGACACTTCGAGTCATTCCATGGAATAGGATAAGTACTAAGACAGAAAAAGACAACGGAAGGAATGGAAATATCTAAGGGAAAGCTGCCATTATTACATTAAGTGCTCTGTACCTACAGAGGCATGCTTTTCAGCCTTTACAACCACCCCCAACGACTTTGAAGAGGGGCTGATGGGACAAGTATCAACACTATGAATCTAAATCTATACGTGGTCGTTGGAGAGAGGAGGGAAGATAGTATAAAATGGGAGACGGAGGCAATCTGAGCAGGGCGGGAGATGACTACCACTCAACACGTACAATAACATAAGCTCCTTAGGCCATGCCGAGGAAAAAATCTTCTTTGATAAAATTCAGTTCATCTCTATTTGATAGCCATGAACACCATGTTAGCTGTTATCCACTCACTAAGGCCTAGCTCTTTGATCCGCTCTCTACAAATTTATTGTAAGGGGCTCATTGGTCCAAGATCCCGTACATCTTGGGCTTGGGCTGCAAAACGTGACCCTACAATTGGCGCTGTCTGTGGGAAGAGCTAGTGTGTTGGTGAATGCAACGGTTAACCATGGTGGGATCAAGCTCCCATCAGCGAGAGTCCCCCGAGAAGACCATTTTGGCAGTGGTGCATGCTACACGGAAGCTTTCCCATTATTTCCAAGAACACACAGTTATTGTCATAACTCAGCTTCCGCTTAGGGCTACACTTCGAAGTACTGATTACGCGGGGAGGATTGCTAAAGAGAGCACAGTTCTAAGGGCTTCTGACATCAAGTATATGCCCCGTACATTTGTCAAAGGGCTAGTTCTCGTGGGTCTGATAACCCGGTTCGCTGAATTCCCATTGGAGAAAGAAAAGCCGAGAAACAAGGCATGGAAAGAAAATCGGTTGGCACAATTTAACTTTAAGAAAAAAGTACTAGACAGAACCAAGGTCTTGCATGGTCCTCGGACTCAAACCTATGGGGAAACTAGTTACTTCAAGAAAAAAGTGCTAGACAGAACCAAGGTCTTGCATGGTCCTCAGACTCAAACCTATGGACCTATGGGGAAACTAGTTACTTCAAGAAAATCTAAGTGCTAGATAGAACCAAGGTCTTGCATGGTCCTCGGACTCAAACCTATGGGGAAACTAGTTACTTCAAGAAAAAAGTGCTAGACAGAACCAAGGTCTTGCATGGTCCTCGGACTTAAACCTATAGGGAAACTAGTTACTTCAAGAAAAAAGTGCTAGACAGAACCAAGGTCTTGCATGGTCCTCAGACTCAAACCTATGGGAAAATTAGTTACTTCAAGAAAATATAAGTACTAGACAGAACCAATGTCTTGCATGGTCCTCGAACTCAAACCTATGGGGAAACTAGTTACTTCAAGAAAATCTAAATACTAGACAGAACCAAGGTCTTGCATGGTCCTCGGACTCAAACCTATGGGAAAACTAGTTACTTCAAGAAAAAAGTACTAGACAGAACCAAGGTCTTGCATGGTCCTCGGACTCAGACCTATGGGGAAACTAGTTACTTCAAGAAAATCTAAGTACTAGACAGAACCAATGTTTTACATGGTCTTCGGACTCAAACCTATGGGGAAATTAGTTACTTCAAGAAAATCTAAATACTAGACAGAACCAAGGTCTTGCATGGTCCTCGGACTCAAACTTATGGGAAACTAGTTACTTCAAGAAAAAAAGTGCTAGACAGAACCAATGTCTTGCGTGGTCCTCGGACTCAAACTTATAGGGAAACTAGTTACTTCAAGAAAAATCCAAGTACCATCTTTTTGAAGCGATTAGACAGAACCTTAGCTATGCCGGGTCCTTGGAACTCCTGCTTTGGGAAAATTAACACGCACTGGCATCTTTTTGAGGCGGTTAGACAGAACCTTAGCTATGTCGGGTCCTCGAACCTCCTGCTTTGTGAAAATTAACACGCACTGGCAACTTTCTAAGTATTTAAGATGAACTCAATCATGCCTCGGTTCTCGAACCAGACGCTTAAGGGAAGTTAACGCTATAACATCATCGTAAATGTTGAAAAGAACCTTAGTACCCAGTGGTCCCCTCAGACCACTTACTTTCGATTCCACGTTCTTTGATGGGTGCATTGTTCGCAGTATAGAGCACACGGTTATTTTCCTAATCAATCCTACATAGTTAACTTATTTAAAGTTAACGGTCGGGTGCCCGTCAGTTTTGATAAACTCAGGTTGACAACTTTTCATTACAATCAACAGCATCAATTCTAAGTACTATCTGAAAGAAAAATACCAACACGCTCATTTATGAAACAATTATTGCAAAAAAGGAAAGGTTCGTAAAGTAAAATGCAGTTATCTTTTTATTAAATAAAGGGAAAGTACATCGTATACAAAAGGGCTTAGGCAAGCTTGTTTCAAAAGCTAACTATAAGAAATAGCCCACAGGAATAGTAAATCCACAATCTTGTTCTAGCAGTAATCGAGCCAGCATGGATGGTACCGGTGATGAGAAAGAAGAAGAAGCGGAGACGCCAGATCCACAATCTTGTTCTAGCAGCAATCGAGCCAGTATGGATGGTACCGGCGATGAGAAAGAAGAAGAGGCGAGAGCGTTTGATGGACCCCTCTCCTCCTAACTACAAGATGTTCTGCTATCAAGGCTGAGAGACAGAACACCTGCCTACCCGCATTCTCGTTGGTTTGCTTGATCAACCTTAGCCCATCTCCACATCTGCGCACACGTGACACATAGCACCGGGTGAAACCCCAATTTTGTCGCACCAAAAATCTGATGCGATCTACACCTATTTTGGGTTTTGGCTGAAGGAAGAGAGAGACTTCTTTCTTACTTGATTGAAAGGAAGAAATGTCTTTGGCCTATGCTTCTCTTGCCTTAACTGTGTCATCCTGAATCTTGGTGACGTCCTCAGCTTCTGAAGAGGGCTTGGTTCCTTCACCATCACCTTTATCCCTAGCCACTTCATTCCTTAGACCTCAATCACCACCTTGGTGGGGCCCTTGGGAACGTTTGAAGAGTTAAGAGCTTGAAACTCCCATAGAACTCAAGGATCTGTAAATGGGATCTGTAAATGAGGAAGAACGACCTCCCCCCATAAGTCTTATATAGGAGGCAAACCCGGTGGCAATTAATTCGCCCGAATCTCAAAGAAAGAATTAAAAGCGAGATAAATCTCACTCAATTTCCAAAGCGGTCTTCAGCCGTTGGATTTGTGTCACTCCGTAAAAAACCTTAGTGAAAGCGCGCCTCGTGTACCGAAACAGCAGGAACGTGACTTGGATAAACTAAAAGAATATCTTATAATCAGACATAGTGTAAAATGAGCGTGAAAGAACTATCATCACATTGAGATCCTCCTTTTCTCCTAGGGGGAAGAAAAGAAGAATCCCGAGGGGCTATTGTGGGGGTAACAGACCAGGGGGCCCATACCAATATATATGTTGGGCCAAGGGCCCAGTTCGAGGAAGAACCCTTCCTCGGCCATGGGAAGAACCCCTCCTCGGCCAAGTATGGCCGAGGACAAAGGGAACGGCCTGCCACTGAGAGTGACACTCCGAGTCATTTCATGGAATAGGATAAGTACTGAGATAGAAAAGGACAACGGAAGGAATGGAAATATCTAAGGGAAAGCTGCCATTATTGCATTAAATGCTCTGTACCTACAGAGCCATGCTTTTCAGCCTTTACAACCACCCCCAACGACTTTGGAGAGGGGCTGATGGGACAAATACTATGAATCTAAATCTACACGTGGACGTTGGAGAGAAGAGGAAAGATAGTATAAAATGGGAGACGGAGGCAATCTGAGCGGGGCGAGAGATGACTACCACTCAACACGTACAATAACATAAGCTTCTTAGGCCGTGCCAAGGAAAAAATCTTCTTTGATAAAATTCAGTTCATCTCTATTTGATAGCCATGAACACCATGTTAGTTGTTATCCATTCACTAAGGCCTAGCTCTTTGATCCACTCTCTACAAATTTATTGTAAAGGGCTCATTGGTCCAAGATCCCATACATCTTGGGTTTGGGCTGCAAAACGTGACCCTACAATATTAATAAAATATATAAATAAAAAAATAATTATTCGTCAGTACATTTTGAATCAATCATCTATCTAAATGGAATTCAACAATTTTCTACATCTCAAAAGTCGTGATTAATTCTATATTAATTTGCGCATCATTTTCAATTTATAAAATCAAAAAGTCTTTTATAAATCATCTTTCTTTTTTTTTTTTGGTTGTAAAGACTGAATTTTTTTTTAACAATACTCATTATTCATAGCTAATAATCCTTGTTCCGTAGTTACAATAAAAATGACTCTATGAATGTAACACCCCAACCCCTTTCTTAAGCAAATTTTAGATGTGAATAATACCTCAAATGAATTTTATTTTTCTTTAAAGTGGTAAACTATTTTTGCAGAGGTCTTTTGAATATCTAAAGCATATAATGGCATTTTTGTGATTTGTGGTAATGAGCTTGGTGAAAATTAAGGAAGTGAAGAAACCTAAGGGTAGAGTGGTAAATGTTTCCTCAAGATATTTGTAGTTAATGGTCCACAATGATCAGCACAGCCCCTCCTTGGATCCACGCGGTTCTCTCCCTCTTCTTGTGTCCTTCTCTAGCTTCTTCTTCTCTTCTCGTTTTCTCTACCCCATGGCTAACCCATTGCAAGCTTCATCTACTCTAAACCACCCATTATCACCACTTAAACAACCTAAACCACAACAGCACTGCTCCATTTTAATGGAGGCAGCAAGTGTTCTCCTGGAGTTGCTGAAATAGTGGTGTAAAGGTGAAATTTTCTTGGATTTACTTTCTTATTGTTTTGGTTATGGTCTAAAGCTTGTGTAGAGTCAATCTCTTGGGTGGGGATATTATTTTGATATGGGTATTTCTCCTTGATGATGTTTAAAAAGTGGGTAATGCAAGCTTCAGATATGGGTTGTGAGAGATGTTTCTTTTGGTTTTGTACGGTTTATGGTTTTGTATGATTTTTGCTAAACTTTGTTTTGTGGTTGCTTGCTATGTTAATTTCTTAAAATTCTGGTGTCTATGTATTATACCAATGATAAAATGGTTTGTTAAGGATGGACACATGATATTTCTCGAAAGGGGATAGGAAGTTTGGTGTTCAAAACGACCATTTGACCGTACTTAATCTGTTTTCTGTTGAAACTTTGCACACATTGTAGTTAAAAGTTCATAATAACTACCATAGATTGAATCTGGAAGCCTTAGATGGCTATAATGAAAGCTAATACACATATCTTTTACCTGATTCAAGTCTCAAAGCATTTTGGCTAGTATAATAATTATAATGATTTTTCTTTTGGGACTATAAATCTGTCCCTGATAGATTTGAGTAAGCTGAATTACGCGATTTTTAATAAATTATAGAAAAATCATTTTGAGCTAAATTTTTGGTGGTACATACTAGACATATAAAGGCATCTCCCTATTTAATTTCAAGATTTCTGGATAACACTAAGTGGATCAAACTAATTTTATAAAAAGGGTTGACCTGTTGGAAGTTATCTGAAAGTGTGAATAGGATGTTGAGACTTTAAGGAATTTACTCAAAGTTTTTGTTGTGTGGTTTAGCTTGTAAGTTCATATGTTCTTTCTTTGACAAATGTTTTACTTTAGCTAATTTTACCATGGATTGGTAATGACATGCTTTGTAATAAGTTGGTAAATGCACATTGTTTGCGGAAGGAAAATTGAAGGTTTTGGTTGTGTTGTAGTCCTATGAGTTTCTTGTATACTTATTTGGTTCCCTTTTGGGTAGGGGTACTTGTCTTGGGCTAGTCAAGTTAGGCTTTAGAGCCTTAGGTTTGATTTTTGAGGGAATCCTTTCCGATTTATGGAGACAAATTTGATAGCGTAATTTTGTAGTAGGCCTTGTTATTAATAGGCTTGATACTTGTGTTTCTAGGTTCCAAGGTACTTGGTGATGAAACTAGTAACTTGATTGGTTGAATGCGGTGCCCGGTTGAGGTAAATTTGGAATGGACTGCTGAGGTAAGTAGCTTTTTAATGGGATTTTTGGAAAACAACCATGTTTTATAAATGTTGTTTTTGGGTCAAACACATTTTGGAAAATTATATATGGATATATGTTTTTTTAAAAGTATTGTGTTGTGACCCTATTATATATTATTATATATGAAAAGTACATCATATTTGGTATGGCATTTGGGGAAATGCATGAATTGTTGATATGGAAAAATGAGCATCTTTTGTTTAATCTTTAATAAGGAAATCATGAACTTTATGGTATATTAGAAAATTCAAAGATGCTTACCTTGTCTTGTATTATTTGGTAATTTGATAGAAATCTCTTGACAAGAATGAAGTTGAAAACCTTACAAACTTTGTAGAAGTTAGATTATTTAAGGTTTTTTTTGAAACTACCTAAATATGAACTATGTGTTTCAAAGTAATATAACCTGTGAGTTTATGTGGTTTTAACACCATACCATATGTGATTTCCCGGTGATCACCTGATTTAGTTTCAGTAGTCTTTGTGACAACGGAATCAAATCCAGGTCAGTGCCCTTTCACTTTGGATGACGCATTCTTCCCTGCTGTCCATGGGGGAAAAAGGTTCCTTGATTGTGTGTGGGTGAGGCTGCCCATGGGGCCAAGAGACCACATGCAAGAGAGGTCTTATTTGACGTGCTCTCTCTGCTTCCCATAGGGGGAGAGAAAAACCTTGAGAGTATGGGTGAGGCTGCTGTCCATGGGGCCAAGAGTCTGCATACTAGAGAGGATAATATCATGCCAGTTGTGAATGGGTGGATCCTCTAACCGGTCTATATGGTAGTTTGGAATATTTGTGATAATTTACCTTACGTTAGATATTATGGTTTTGGAAATTATATTGTTGGTGCTCACAGATTATAGTATATAGTTTTAAGGTATTTACTTTGAGAAACTTTGTGTTTCATTATTCAATCATTCTTGTCATATCATATTATTATTATTAAGAATGAAATTTGCATTTCCCCCACCCCCATTAATTATGCTACTTACTGGGCCTTAGCTCATTCCACTCTCCAACAGTTTTACAGATAAATTAGCTACACATTGGGTATGGAGCTTAATTTATTGGTGGTGATTGGAGTGCTATATTAAATTGGGAGACTTGGGCCATAAATGGTTGATGACTCAATCTTGCAAAGTGCAACGAGATCTTAATTAATTCTATTGGAGGTTGGATACTTGAGGTTTGTTAGCCTTGGGTCTGGTAGGCCTAGATTTTCTGTTGAGGTTGCATACCTTAGAGAGGATCATGACTTTGCGTTTATTTTATTTGGAACGTTGTTAAGTGTATTTGAAGACACATGATCTGTAGTTTGTATTGCTTGTAAATATGTCATAGAGCTTTGACTTGTATTGTGGAGAGATCAATATATTTATTTACTTTATCAAATGAAAAAAAAAAAAAAAAAAAAAAATTCCCATACAGTCTCTCTCGAAGGCTTGGTTTCTCATGCTTTGGACCCTTTTGGGTTTGGGGCGTGACAATAAACATGCATTTTGGTAGGATTTTAATTTACTAACTCTTACTAAACATTGGCGAAATTATAAAATAAAATGATGATAAAAAAATTATATGTGTTCTTCAAATCTATGTATAAACTACCATCTACATCAAAATTTTGAGAAAAAGAAAATTAATATGAAACATATTAATATAAAAGAAAGACACACATGCATGTTCAAGACATGGACCCACCTAGTGTAAAAATAAAATAAAAACCTTGCTTAAAGGCTTTAAACCTCTTATTTCTCCATTCACACTTAATTTTCTACTGATTAGGAAAATTTTTATTTTTGTACTAAAATAATATAGTGCTATAAAATACAAAAAATGTATATATATATATATATATATATATAAAAGAGTTTTATGTTAATTTTTTTTAGTGGTTTTGGAAGCGAGGAGGGTCACATACCATGTCCTACACAACTGGCTATCTCGTTTTTTTTAATCACTTTACACCAATTAGATTCCTAAAGGATTTGATGCGTTAGAGACATAATAGACATATTAGTCCAATGTAATAAGCTCAAGCTCGCTCTTACTTGTATTAGTAGTCTAGGGTTTATTCGCCTATATATACTCATGTTAGGGTTCATTCTAACACAGGTTATTGTACTACACTCTTACATAATAAAAATGTATCCCTTAAGGGATTCTTCAATGGATGTAGGCCGACAAGGCTGAACAATGTAACCCTCGTGTTTTCGGTGTTCCTATTCTATGCTTCCCTTTTTGCATTCACTCTAGCATATACAACATGGTATAATTAATACATTACGTTGCTAATATATTTAACATGGTATTAGAGCCAAACTTCGTTCTTGGCATAAAACAAATATCTCTACACAGCAAAGAAATTTCCCACGTGCACAACAACACAGATCAACCCTTCATCACAACTGCTTGCGTTGCTGCCTCCCGGATTTGGACTCCATGGAATCATGCAGCTACCATTGCTCACAGTTGTGTCTAAGATCCACAAGCCAAGAAAGCCGTGCCCCTCCAATCACAGATTTGTGCAAATCGAGTCTTCGCCTAAAGAAACCAACAACACAAACGTACTCTACGACATCTTGCGACAAAAACCCAAGAATTTAGCCTCCATTGGAATAATCACGCGCCTTCACGCGCTGCTAAAGCTTAGGCGACAATCTCACGCACCTCTCATGGATTTCACTCTCAGCTGATTTGTCTGCTGCATGCAACGCCTTATCGGCCTCGACATCCGCCGATCTACAAAGCGGTGAAATTCTGAGGTTATCTATCGTTGCACACGCCAATACATGCCACCTGGAATTCCTGTCATGCATTGTCTCCGTCACACGCCACACACACGTTGGAAAACTCGTTGACATTGAGACTGACGTCATCTAATGAAGTCATCTTGCCACATCATTAGACACACAAGCATAGCCATGTTAGCCTTAGTCCATGTCACTAACACATCATCATATGATTTCAACAGCTTTGCAGCCCAATCTGTGACCTGACAAGGAAAACCTAGAACCGACCCAGATCGTGTAGACCGTTGACCGTGCTAACCGTTGACTTTGACTTATTGCGTTGACCTTTGACCAAAAATCAAAATTTCCAAAATGATCTATCATGCTTAGTTTTTTGAGTAGATTTTGATCTTCGACTCTGTTTCTTCATTTGAAGCTTTGAAATCGATCAATTGGTTCACATTTTTCATTGTGGTTTCTTTAGAGTCATTCTTCAAGGCATCTCCAAGGGATCTTCTCATGCTTATCCAACCTCAAGCCTTTATCAAGCTTCCGCCTTGAGTTTGAGGGAGGGTGTTAGAGATATATTAGATATATTAGCCCAATGTAATAGGCCCAAGCCCACTCCTACTTGTACTAGTAATCTAGGGTTTAGTCGCCTATATATACTCATGTAAGGGTTTATTGTAACACATGTTATTGTACTACACTCTTACATAATAAAGATGTAGCCTTTAAGAGATTCATCTGTGGATGTAGGCCGACAAGGCTGAACCATGTAACCCTCGTGTTCTCAATGTTCCTATTCTATACTTCCCCTTCGGCATCCACTCTTGTATATATAATATGGTATAACACATCATATTGCTAATATATTTAACAAGATGAAAATTTTGAAATTAAACATTTAAACTTAATAGATATTTATATAAATATTACATATTATTAAAAAATTAATTAAATTTAATAGAGGTCTTAGGGCAAGGGAGGCCATGACTTCCCTTAGTCTTAACATAGCTCCTTCGGTCCTTCTCTGGTGTTTACCCTAAATTTGTTTTTCTCAAATTACTATCTTTTTTTATTTGTTTATTATTATTATTATTTTAACGTGTTAGTGAAACACGATCTACATGTCTCTTTTATGTCACTGGGGACTAGGTGTCAAAAATTTCTTTCGTTCTTTATATATTGCATATTCTTTTATTGTTCCTTTATCAGCGCGTCATTTTCTTCAGTCAGAGAATACAGCTGGGCAATTTCCTCTTACTTTGCACTCAAGATTTGCGTGGAATGTACAACGCACACATGTTACAGTAAGTGTACAGAATGGCAAATATAAATTTTTATATACATATAGACAGCAACCAAAAAAATAAAATTTTACATGTACATGTATATTGCAATTGTTTTATACAATCTCTTCAAACTAATAAAATATATAAACTAGTGTTTGTCTTGTACAATTAACTATGCCTCCTATTACTTACAGAAGTAGACTTTCCCGTAAATTTCTCTTAACTTTTTAATGAAAAATATTCAATCACGTCGTCATATATAAAGAGAGCGAAAGAGAGCTAATTCGTTCACATGAGAGCTAGGCAATATCACACAGAAACCGAGTTTAGTATCGATGAAGGCCACGAAGATAGCTTCCATTCCTGCACTTCTTTTGTTCCTAATAATTTTTCTAATCTTCTTGATCTTCTTTTCTTTGTCACTCTCAGTTTCTAAACAGCATAACCCTTTTCTTTCTACCTACGAGTTTATTGTTGTGAAAAAGTCTAGTCGGGTGGCTGTGTTTTTCGTGTTTAATGTTATTGTTATGACAATCTTTCGTGGGAATCTAGGTTTTAAGCCATCCGATGGAGATTTTGATTACTTTCTTTCTTTCCCTCCTATAGTATATGAATTTGATGATGATACAAAAGATGAAGCAAAATATGAAGATTATGATGATAGTGATGTTGATGACAGTGACAAGTATCATCGTGATGATGGTTATGACGAAGAAGATGATGATGATGGTGAAGGTAGCGATGATGAGCAAGTTGAGGATTTGAAGAAGAGGAATGAAGATTTCATAGCCAAGGGCCATAGGCAATGGAGAGAGGAGTTGATGCATGATCAGAAGTTTCATTGCATGGCAACTACAGAGTTACAATAAACAAGCTCTAGCTTCCAAGGTTAAAGGAAAAAAAAATGCAAGTTTGAGTTGAAAATTTGTTGTACATTTAAGTTTTTATATATGTATATACCAAGAGTTTCTTTTGGGGGGGGGGGGGGGGGGGGGGGGGGGGGGTTTGATTATTGTTAACGTATATTATGTTATGGGCTTTAGGCCCAGTTAGGTTACTTGTATAGTACACTTGTACTTGTACTACACTTTACTTGTACCGCACACATATGCCTCATATATAAAGGCACTGATGTATATTCTTTTGATTTATGAAATACAATACAATCATTCTGTATTTCTAACATGGTATCAGAGCCACTGCTCTGACCTTTTCTTAGCAGTCTTGTCCTCATTAGTGTGACTTCCTTTTTAACAACGCTTCCGCCATCACAACTACCGTCGCAGCCTCTCACCATTGAACCTCCGACGTAATCCAGTCGCCGTCCTTGGGTTTCGGACCTGCAGCCGCCGTCGTTAAGGAGTTTCACACTGCACAAACCACTACTCTTTGCATCACCGTGCAAATATTGCTCCGATTACGTTTTTGAAGGTACCACTGAGATCGTCCTGCGCCGATCTACACACTAGTGGAAGCCTCGACGCCATCGGAGACTGCACGTGCCTCCACGCGCTGTTCAAAGTTGCTGTTCCGCCGATCACGTGCCACACGCGCTCCCACGCGCCGCAGCTTCTTTTCACGCGCCACCACGCGCTCCCACGCATCGTCACGCGCCCCAACCGTCTCGCTGACGTCATTGCTGACGTCAGCCCTAGTTACGCCGTTGCTAACGTCACTTGCTTGCGTCAGCCACTGACGTCATCTTCTGACTTTGGGGATTTGACCGTTGACTTTGACCGAGCGTTGACCGTTGACTTTCTTGGTCGCATGATTGAATGGGATAGTCATAACCACATGATCCTCACATGGATTCGGAACACTTTCATTCCCTCTATTTCCAATCTGTTGGGCAGCTTTGATGATGCAAAATCTGCATGGGATATGTTGGCCAAAAGGTACTCCACTACTCATGGATCCATGAAATATCAGTTAGTGGTTGAATTGCATCAACTCAGGCAAGAACCAGGGCAATCCATCAATGACTATTATGATCAACTTCGCTTCATTTGGGACCAAATTGACCTTTCTGATCCAACTTAGGCATGCTCAAAGGATGCTCAGCAATATGCTTCCATCAGAGATGAATTTCGCCTCTATGAATTCTTGATGTCACTTCACAAGGACTTTGAGCCCATTCGAGGTCAGCTTCTAAATCGCAGTCCTGCTCCCTCTCTTGATACTGCTGTGAATGAGTTGGTTAGAGAAGAAGCTCGTCTTGCAACCCTTCAAGCCCAGAATAAGCTCAATGTTTTGGCTATTACTCTATCTACTCCACTCATAGAGCAACCTCAGCAATCAGGTCATTCCTCTGGCTCTAGCAATTGTCGCAAGCAGACCAACAAAAAGGTCTGTAACTATTGCAAGCGTTCTGGACACACCATTGAGACTTGTTACCGTCGCAACAAATCTACTGCTGCTGTTGCTAATACTGAGCCTACTCCGCCAATGGCTTCCACCTCAGCTGAGTCCCAGTCTTCTGGATCCACTATCAACCTCTCCTCCACTGAACTACAGGAGATCATAGCTTAGGCTATTCGTATGGCTGGTAATGCATCTCTTTCCACTGCCCTATCTGTTCTACCCGGTAAGTCTCAAACTTGGCTTTTTGATTCTGCCTGCTGCAATCACATGACACCTCACTCGTCCTTATTCTCCAAACTTAACCCTACACCACATCCTCTAAATATTCATATAGCTGATGGTTCCACCATGCATGGGAATAGTCTAGGTTTTGTTTCAACCTCTAACCTTTCTGTTCCTGGAGTCTTCTATGTACCTGACCTATCCTATAATTTGTGCTCTATGGGATAATTAGCTGAACTAGGTTATCGCCTTATTTTTTACTATTCTGGGTGTATTGTGCAGGATCCGAGGACGGGGCAGGAGCTTGGGACCGGTCCTAGAGTTGGGCGTATGTTTCCCGTGGACAATCTTCATCTTCCACCTGTTGCTCCTGTTTCTGTTGCTGATGCAGCTGCTGCAGTTTCTTCCTTACCTTCTCTTGCACTTTGGCATTCTCGTCTTGGTCATGCACCATCTTCTCGGGTACAACAGTTAGCGTCTAAGGGTCTGTTGGGTTCTGTGTCCAAAGACAATTTTGATTGTACTTCATGTCAGTTAGGAAAACAGCCAGCTTTGCCTTTTAATAACAGTGAATCTATTTCTAATAGTATTTTTGAGTTAATTCATTCTGATGTTTGGGGACCTTCTCTTGTTGCTAGTATTGGTGGATCTCGATATTTTGTTGTTTTTATTGATGATTATTCTCGTTATAGTTGGATCTTTCCTATGAAATCTCGTTCTGAAATTTTAACAATATACAGCAACTTTGCAAAAATGGTTGAAACACAATTCTCTAAACGTATCAAAACTTTTCGATCTGATAATGCTCTTGAATATACTCAATATGCATTTCAACCTCTGTTACATTCCTATGGCACTGTACATCATCTAACTTGCCCAAGTACCTCTCAGCAAAACGGTCGAGCCGAAAGAAAACTTCGTCATATTCTTGACACTGTTCGTGCTCTTCTTCTTTCTGCCAAAGTTCCTGCCCCATTTTGGGGTGAAGCTGCTCTTCATGCTGTTCATGCGATTAATCGCATTCCAAGTGTTGTCATCCATAATCAAACTCCGTATGAGCGTCTCTTTGGGTCACCCCCTGACTATCATCACCTTCGCTCATTTGGATCTGCTTGTTTCGTTCTTCTTCAGCCTCATGAGCACAACAAACTTGAGCCTCGATCTAGACTTTGTTGTTTCCTTGGTTATGGCGAAACTCAAAAGGGGTATAGGTGTTATGATCCTGTCTCTCATCGTCTTCGTGTTTCTCGTAATGTTGTCTTTTAGGAACACCGATTGTTTGTTGAACTCTCTCACTTTCGTTCTTCCTTGACTAACTCCTCTGTTTTAGAAATCTTTCCAGATGAGTCTCTTGTTCCTTCTACAAATACTTTTGATCCTCCCTTGGACTTCTCTCCAGATGTTTTTGATGCTTCTCCTAGACAGGTTGAAGATGAACAGGTTGATGACGAGCTACCCCACCTTGAGCCTGGGTCCCCTGCTCCTGCTCTGCCTAAAGATCCTCCACAAGACATTCCACCTCGCCACTCAACCCGGGTAAGATCCATTCCTACACATTTACTTGACTATCATTGTTACACTGCCCTTGCTACACTTCACGAGCCTCAAACCTATCATGAGGCCTCTACTGACCCTTTATGGCAGATTGCAATGAAAGAGGAACTTGATGCATTAATCAAAAACCATACTTGGGATCTAGTTACTCTCCCTCCTGGACAGTCTGTGGTTGGTTGTAAGTGGATCTATAAGATCAAGACTCGCTCTGATGGATGCGTTGAGCGCTACAAGGCTCGTCTTGTTGCCAAAGGTTTTACACAGGAGTATGGGATTGATTATGAAGAGACTTTTGCTCCAGTTGCTCGTATCTCATCTGTTCGTGCTCTCTTAGCTGTTGCTGCTGCTAGTAAATGGGATCTTTTTCAGATGGATGTTAAAAATGCTTTCCTTAATGGGGATCTGAGTGAAGAAGTCTATATGCAACATCCTCTTGGTCTCTCTGTTGAATCAAACAAGGTTTGTCATCTTCGACATGCACTTTATGGTCTCAAACAAGCCCCACGAGCTTGGTTTGCCAAGTTCAGCTCCATTATTTTTTGTTTGGGTTACACTGCCAGTCCGTATGATTCTGCCTTATTTCTTCGTCGTACTGATAAAGGCACCATTTTGCTTCTTCTATATGTGGATGATATGATCATAACTGGTGATGACCTCAGTGGCATTCAAGAACTCAAGGATTTTCTCAGTCAGCAATTTGAGATGAAAGATCTTGGACATCTCAGCTATTTCTTGGGTCTTGAAATTACTCATTCTACAGATGGTCTTTATATTACTCAAGCCAAGTATGCTTCTGACCTGTTGTCTCGAGCTGGACTCACTAACAGCAAGATTGTTGACACTCCCGTTGAACTTAATGCGAATCTGACACCCTCGGGGGGGAAACCATTGTCTAATCCTTTTCTTTACAGACGATTGGTTGGCAGCCTAGTTTATCTCACAATTACTCGTCCAGACATCTCCTATACTGTTCATCAGGTGAGCCAGTATCTGTCTGCTCCACGATCAAGTCACTATGCTGCTGTTCTGCGCATTCTTCGATACCTGAAGGGCACCCTCTTTCATGGCCTTTTCTACTCAGCTCAGTCTCCTCTTGTACTCCGTGCATTCTCTGATGCTGATTGGGCAGGAGATCCTATTGATCGCAGGTCCACTACAGGTTATTGTTTTCTCCTTGGTTCTTCTTTGATTTCTTAGCGAAGTAAGAAACAAACTTTTGTGGCCCGCTCCAGTACTGAAGCAGAATATCATGCCCTTGCTAATACCACATCTGAGCTCCTTTAGCTACGATGGCTTCTTAAGGATTTGGGTGTGTCCACCTCCTCTGCTACTCCCCTTTGTTGTGACAACCAAAGTGTCATTCATATTGCTCACAATGATGTCTTTCATGAACGGACTAAACACATCGAGATTGATTGTCATTTTATCCGTTATCATCTTGTCCATGGTGCTCTTAAGCTTTTCTCCGTCTCCTCCAAAGATCAACTTGCAGATATCTTCACCAAGTCACTTCCTAAGGGACGCACTCGTGATTTGGTTGACAACCTCAAGTTGGTCTCACATCCACCTTGAGTTTGAGGGGGGCTGTTAACATATATTATGTTATGGGCTTTAGGCCCAGTTAGGTTACTTGTATAGTACACTTGTACTTGTACTACACTTTACTTGTACCGCACACATATGCCTCCTATATAAAGGCACTGATGTATATTCTTTTGATTTATGAAATACAATACAATCATTCTGTATTTCTAACAATTATAGTCTTGATAGTTCTGGTCTTTTCTAAGGCACTATTTCGACTTAGCTAATGTACAATTGGTTGAAATATGTACGAATGAATTGTATGATATTCATAAATAGCTACAATAATATTATTTAGAAGAGTACATAATTATATATGTATGATATTCATAAATAGTTGTAGTATTTTGATTTCTATGAACATAATGCTACACAGTTCATAGGGTTTTATTGAGTCTTATAAAATCACCTTATTTACAGGTTACAAATTTAGCCTTGATATCTAATTTGAAGCCAATTGCAGTGCTTAGAATGATTTCTCACGATCAAATGGGGAAAATGCACCCCCTCTTGTTAATTCTAATAAAGTTGAATTCATGTATATATACAAGAAAGAGAAAATGTCATCTCAGATCTCACATGAAACTTAGTATAATACACATGTCATAGACTTAGGGGGTGACAAAATGAGTCAGATCTAGATTGGTGTCAACTCGTCACTTGAACAGCTAGCTCCCTTTAGTTGGGAACTCTCTCATCCACTGTCAATCATTGAATAAGATGAAATAATTTGTATCCCTCCTTATCAGGTAAAACAATCGAGTTTACAGGTCATCAGGTGCAACACAGGGGGGTGAGGGACAAGACAATTTCCCCCCAACCCCACCTAGGGCCTCCCCTCCTATCCCCAAGTTCTTTAAAAAAATAATATTCTATTTTTAATTAATTAATATTCCAAACTCAAAATTTTAAAAAATTCAAAACTTAAAATTTCTTTATTGAAAATAACATTTAAATTCCCTAATTTAGTAAAGTAAAAATAAATTTTAACATGATATATTATTGCAAAATCTCCTAACCAATGTGTGTATGTTGTTTTTTTAAAAAGAAATAATAAAAATAAAAATATTTTACAATGCTATATATATTTTTAAGGTCTTTTGCAATCAACTCACTTTTTGATAATTGGAAATGAAATCTAAAACATTAATACCTTTAAATTGATTCAAACTAAAAATGTTATAACACATCTTTAAAATATCAAGGCATACATAGAATATTTTAAAAGTTTTGAGTATATGATCATATCAAGGTTAATTTATTATTATTTTTATGTTACTTTTAAGTATCTAAATGATTTATTTGAATATCTCATATTTAGATTAATATTTTAACTTCATATATTAATGGCTATTTATTCATTATTTTTTATTTAATTTACTTTTATGAAATATATATTTATAGTCAACTTAAATTATAAGTAGTTTAAACATAACAATAATTATATTAACTCTAATACTAGTTGAAAAATCAATTGAAACCAAGCATGAAAAAAAAAAAAAAAAAAAAAAAAAAAAAAAAAAAAACCTTAAAAACTTACATAATATATTCAATGTTAATCAAATAAGATGTATTCCATGCATGAAACTAGTGGTAAGCATGCATGTGTAAAAAAATGGGTATTAATTCTAGACAAATCAAGTTAGTTCGAAGAAATTATCATCCATCAGACATCCGACCCAAAACCCTAGAAACTTCTTCCACCTAATATTCATTCAACCAACTTGTAGAAACCTCCTACGATCCTTCAATTTGAATCGAATTGATTGGGTGGTTGGATTTTTTGGGTCCTTGTTTGGTCTTACATTGTTGGGTTTTGTGTAGCCTAGTTGTGTTTGATCCAGATTATAACCCAATTCGAAATAAAATTGTTATGATTTTTTAATGAAAGATTTTCTGAGTCTCAATCCAGGGAGTGTATGAAATGCCCAACAAAACTCTGAAAAATGCAGTCTATGAAATCTACAATATCACCTGGTCTTTCTGCATCTACTGACAGCCAATGAAATAAGGAGCTGATAAACATTGATTAATCCTCACAATCGACGACTCCTGCCCCTCAGAAGTTCTTTTAAGAAAATCGCTAGAAAATGGGTTTTTCTTGATGAGTACTTTGTTAGTATATTGGGAAATCAAAATAAAGAAAGAATAAATCTTCTTGGCTGTACTAAATCTGATTCTGTTCTATGTATTTAAGGTCTCTTCTTATTGTTTTCTTGTAGGGTCGTTTTGAGATACTTTCGTTGTCCAGATCTTTCATGCCGACTGAGACTCAAGGGACAAGGAGCAGGTCAAGTGGGATGGCGTCTCTTTGGCAAGCTCTGATGTTCGTGTTGTTGGGGGAGGAGTTTCTGGACTCCTGGTAGCTGCGAGTCCTGTGCAGGTAAGCCTTTTTATGTTTATGTTTCGATTGGGTGTGGTGGGTTAAATTACCTTAGATGCAGCAACTGGGAGCTTATGGTTGATTGTCCACTTTCCTTCACTAGCATTGGAACATGGCTCATTTAAGATGTATAGAAAGAATTACCGCTAGTGCATTGGTCCTGCTTAAGATGCTACAAAAATTTTCTAGGGCTTTATGATTTCTCCCATCAATGTAGGCCTTGACTATCAAGACCCACAGAAGTCAGAATTTAGAAGTAACCAAGGTTTTTATGTTTTGCAAAATGACTACCTTAGAAACACTAGTTATATACTTTTTTTAACTTAAGTGAACCATGGCTTGGAATACCTCTAATCTTTTTTTTTTGAGCAAGTCAGGTTGCCGTAGGGAGTTTTCTACCAAGCAACCAGCAAGAGCAGAAACCAAAGAAGCTGAAAAATGAGTCTACCCCCTGCTATTTTTACACCAGCTACTACCATGGCTGTGATACCTTTTTCTGATGCTGAAGATGCCGAGGGACTGGGAGGAAATGGACATCAAAATTCAAGCACGCCAAGACCAAACCTTGCTTCTTCATCATCCTTCCGAAGAGAAAACTGGGTGGCCATGCACACTATGCAGGACTCTAGAAAGTCTGGAATTGATATCAATATATCTACCTGGAGGTTATCATGATAAGCTGCAATCGAGTATTATCTCAAATTCTTACTGACTATATTGTTCCCTGATCTTGATTCACTATATGTATCAATTATTGCTTCGAATGACTAAAATTGTCTTCAAATGATATTGATTATTGGAATAGGAGGAAGTAGGGTAACAGTTCTGAACTTCCAACTAGGATTATACAATTTCTTATGAGGTAGATCTGATTTGTAGGCTAATTATGTAGGTTTCTGCAGGTGTATGAGTAGGATCTTTTGATGTAATTGCAATCGGTGATTGGCTACCCTTGTTATCATGATATCTTCTGTCATCATTTCAGGTCCAGCGACCCGATCTATTCTTTCTTCTACTTTCTAGTTGATGTTAGGGGCAAACTTTTTTTTTTTTTTCCAACATGTTTTATAACATATTCAGGGACAAGTTGTAATTGAAATAATACACGAGTTCATTACTGATATTGTTTTTATTATGTATCAATCACAAATTACAATGGATCATTATCACAAAAACATTCATGAAAAATATTTCTAGAAAATTATATCCTTACACTTATTATTTTAGTTATAAATGTGATAAAAGACAAGCCAAGGCAACTCGGTGCTGCATGTCAATATATTCTTTCTGTACCTAACTTCGGGAGATTCCAAATATTGGAATCTTTTATCCCTTTTCTTTTTTGACTAAATTTTTTCTTTTTCTTTTTTGTTATACGCGTATTCTGGTTCTTCTTGAAATATTCCAGGTCTAGGTATATAATATAAGTATATTATCCTATATGCTAAAAGCCACACGTCTTTATTTGGACTTCAATATTTTACCAGATTATATAGGTCTTGGACGGTTGTACCATGTAATATTAGAGAGAATAATAAGAGGGAATAATATAAATAAATATTTATTAGTGGCATTACCCAAAAATATTTATAAATAAATATTTTTTCATTATTTTTGTTTCCCCACGAAACACGGTTTCGAAAAAAGAAAATGGGTACATTTTAAACCATGAGAAAAGGTCGCACCCATTTTAGCACGAAATTCAGAAATTGATAGGCAGCCGGTGGACAAGGCCTAGAAAGGGATCACATTAACATCAAATAAATATTTTTTTTAAATAATAATAAACATAACCAAGAGTCTTATAGTTCAATTTGTTTCTTTTGGTGTTTTCAACGGAAATATTTATAGATCAAATTTCCTCTCTCATAATATTGTAACTATTGAATTATTATAAAAAATAAAAATAAACGAACTAAGCTAAGCCATTCTTGTCCTTTATTTTGCAGCCAATGGCTAATGGTACTTGTTAATTTGTTGTATGGTAATTAATCTCTCAAGATTGACGGATTTGAGAAATGTGGAAGATGGATTTCCTATGTATGGAAATGCTTAAGTGGTTTACCAATATTTTTTTTTTCCTGGTTATCTAGGCACTGCTCAGCCTGGTTCTTGCCTTCTGTTTCAAGGAAGCACTAAATTCTTTAATGTTTTTCCTTTTTATTTTATTTTCTTTCTAAACCCCTTTCATAAATAAGTTATTGTTGCAACCAAAGCAAACAATACGGACCTATATCAACTGCAACTATATGCAAACTCTAAACAAACAATAAAGAATTTCACAATGAATGCTTAAAAAGAAAAACCGTAACTAAAGAAAGTATATGCTGAGCTTGAAGAACACTCAACTTGACACCCCAAAAATTACAAGTATCTCCATCCGACAATTGGAGAATCTGGAATACTATTTGATTATCCCAAAGTATCATCTCATTTTTTGACCTACAGTCACATTTTATAAATGAGGAAATTTCTGTTGCTCATTTGGCTATGTAAAGCTTGCAGTGCTAGTACTGTATATATAAAGATTTCTATGAGACTTGTGTTTCATCATCTTTTATTCATGTTAATTAATGAAAGAATGTAAGATATAGATAAATATAAGTATATATAATGGTTTTATTAGTATTATATTTTAAAGTTGGGTCCCGTTAACACAGGTGATTCATTTTTAAAAAGTTTAAGTACAACTTTTAGGATATAGCAGACTTTAAACTACAAATGAAAATTTTAGTAATAGTCAATTATTTAATGAGAGAGAGAGAGAGTCATTGTCAACTTTTTTTTTTTTTTTTTGAAATTTTGATAGTCAGAGAGTTCAAGACATGGAACTACCTTAGTGTAAAAATAAAACTATAACCTTGCTTAAAGGTTCTAAACCTCTTATTTCTCAGTTCACTCTTAATTTTCTTCTGATTAGGAAAATTTTCTTTTTTTTACTAAAATAATATCGTGCTATAAAATACCAAAAATGTTATATATATATATATATTTATTTATTTATTTATTTATATAAAGGTTTATGTTAATTTTTTTAGTGGTTTTTGGAGGAGGGTCACATCACATACCATCTCCCACTCGGCCGGCTTTCTCCTTTTTTTAGTCACTTTAGACCAAATAGAATCCTAAAAATAAAAAATAAAAAATAAAAAATCCTTAAGGATCAGATGAATTTTTTGACATTAAACTTAATAGAAATTTATATAAATATTACATATTATTAAAAAATTAATTAAATTAAATAGAGGTAATAGATATTTATATAAATATTACATATTATTAAAAAACTAATTAAATTTAATAGAGCTCTTAATTAGGAGATGCCGTGGCTTCCCTTAGTCTTAACATAGCTCCTTCAGTCCTTCTTGGGTGTTTATCCTAAATCAAGTAAAGAAAACACAATTGTGAAATAAAAAAAATGCCAACTTTTAATATATGGACACAATAAAAAAAAAAAAATTGATACTTGAAAGGGGAAAAAAAGTACCAATAGAGGTGTGATTAATATGTAAATATGTCAATAAATATAAAACGCCAACTAAAAGTCAAACCTTAATGGATATATACTTGGCTACAAACATAATAGTACTTGTACCAGATTAAAAATGACGTTTACATTAAATTTCATTAGTTTTTTTTCTTTTCTTTTTTTTTTTTTTCTCTGAACAAACAGGGTAAGGGGACAATTAGCTGTGGAGACTTTACTTGGCTATAAACATAATAGTACTTACTTGTTGAGGAACTCATACGTGAGGGTTCTAGAATCTAGATGACATGAGAGATGACCTTAGATAAATAAATAAATAATAAATATTATTATTAACTCTGTTTTTGAATCAAACTCACAAGAGAATAAAGTTTTAAGTTTTAATATAAAGTAACGTTACAAATTCTATTCAAAAGTTAAAATAACTATAAAAAAAAATATTAGACAATTTATATTACATAATAATCATATTTTTGATGTCAAGTTTCTATTTTATTTATTTATTTATTATTTAACATGTCCGACATGTCACTGGAGGCTAGGTAAAAAAATTAATTTCGTACTTTATTGCATATTTGCATATTCTTTGATTTGATTGGTCCTTTATCAGCGTCAATATCTTCAGTCAGAGAATTCAGCTGGGAAATTTCCTCTTACTTTGCACTCAAGATTTGAGTGGGATGTACAAAGCACACATGTAAGTGTACAGAATGATAAATATAGACGTATGTATACACATAGACGGCGACGAAAACAGAAGGTAAATGTATATTGCAATTGTTTTATACAATCTCTTCAAAATAATCAAATATAAAATGGTATTTGTCTTATACAATTAACTATTCCTTCTTAAAAAAAATAAAAAAAAGAACTATTCCTCTTATTACTTTCAGAAGAAGACTTTCCGTAAATTTCTCAGAAGATTTCTTAACTTTTTAATGAATAATATTCAATCACATCGTCATATATAAAGAGAGTGAAAGAGAGCTATTTCTTCACATGAGAGCTAGGCAATATCACACAGAAACCGAGTTTGGCATGAAGATGGCTTACACTCCTGCACTTCTTTTGTGCCTAATAATCCTTCTAATCCTCTTGATCTTCTTTTCTTTGTCACTCTCAGCTTCTAAACAGCATAACCCTCTTCTTTCTACGTACGAGTTTATTGTTGTGAAAAAGTCTAGTCGGGTGGCTGTGTTTTTCGTGTTTAATGTTATTGTTATCACAATCTGTCGTGGGAGTCTAAGTTCTAAGCCATCCGATGGAGATTTTGATTACTTTCTTTCTTTTCCTCCTATAGTATATGAATTTGATGATGATACAAAAGATGAAGCAAAAGATGAAGATTATGATGATAGTGATGTTGATGACAGTGACGAGTATCATGGTGATGATGGTTATGACGAAGATGATGATGATGATGGTGAAGGTAGTGATGATGATGTTGATAGTGATGATGAGCAAGTTGAGGATTTGGAGACGAGGATTGAAGATTTCATTGCCAAGGGCCATAGGCAATGGAGAGAGGAGTTGATTTATGAGAGGCTTCTTTGCATAGCAGCTACAGAGTTTCAATAAACGAGCTCTAGCTTCCAAGGTTCAAGAAAAAAAAAATGCAAGTTTGAGTTGAAAATTTGTTGTAATTTAAGTTTTTATATATGTATATACCAAGAGTTTCTCTGGGGGGGTTGATTATAGTCTTGATAGTTCTGGTTTTTTCTAAGGCACTATTACGACTCAGCAAATGTACATTATTTGCTTGAAATATGTACGAATAACGAATTGTATGATATTCATAAATAGTTACAATAATATGATTTAGAAGAGTACATAAGTATGAATGTAAGATATTCATAAATAGTTGCAGTATTTTGATTTCTATGAAGATAACGCTACGTTCAGTACATTCATAGGGTTTTATTGAGTCTTATAAAATCAGCTTATTTAAAGTTATAATTTCGGCCTTGATCATATAGCCAATTGCAGTGCTTGGAGTGATTTCTCACCATCAAACTCAAAAAAAATAATGGGGCATGCACCCCCCATGAATCACTATTACGACTCACTTTTTGATAATTGGAAATGAAATCTAAAAAATTAATGCCTTTAGATTAATTCAAAATAAAAATGTTATATCACGTCTTTAAAAAATTAAGACATACATAAATTAATTCAAAATAAAAATGTTATATCATGTCTTTAGAGTATATGATCATATTGTTGATATATACTTCCGAGTTAATTTATTTTTTTCATGTTACTTTTAAGTATCTGAACGAGTTATTTGAATATATTACATTTAGATTAATATTTTAACTTTATATACTAATGGCTATTTATTAATTATTAATTATTTGTTTTAATTTTTTGAAATATATATTTATAATCAACTTAAATTATATGAGGTAGATTAAGCATAACAATAATTATATTAACTCTAATACTAGGCTCAAAAAATGAATTGAAACCAAGCATGGAAAAAACAAATTATAACTTACATTTACATTATATTTTATATGTTAATCAAAAGGTGTATTCCAAAATACCAGTGGCAAGCATATATGCATGTGTAAAAAAGGGGTATGAATTCTATAAAAAATCAAATTAATTAGTTTGGAAAAATTATCATCCATCTGACATTTGACTCGAAACCCTAGAAAATGAGCTTCTTCCACTTGATATATATTCACTTAACCAACTCGTAGAAATCTCCTATGACCCTTCGGGTCAAATCGAACTAATTGGGTGGTCAAGTTTTCCGGGTCCCTAATCAGTCTTATATAACCTTAACAAAGGACTTAATTCTCATATCAATGCTTAAGATAAACCATCTAATTTTTTTATTATTTAAAAAATGGTAAGATAAATCCTCTAATTTAATTTAATTTTTTTGAGACACCTCCAATTTAAAATTTTGAATACACAGATAACTTGAGATCATTCATAACAGTCACGGCCTCTTATTTTGGGTAGGTACATTCCTAACACAGCCAAAACAATAGAAAAAGCAAAAGATCATCCGTAGCTGCCAAGTTTTGCTAAATTTCCAATGATGTTAGCATCCATTAATTGGGTACGTAAAAGCAAGTGTGTTAAGCAATTAAAATATTATCTACTTAAGATAAATTTACTAAAAGTCTACTAGCTAGCTAGAGCAAAGTCTAAAAAAGAAGGTTTCAGTTGCCAAACCAGCTTAATCATTGATGTGATCGAGCATCTGTTAATTTGAGTGAAATGGAAATATCCTGTAAAAAAAAATAATTATTGACTACAAGTCTTCTTAAAAAAAAGTGTCGGACTTATTCAATGGAAGAAGATTCATAATCTAGAAAACTGATTTGCATATGTATATAACATTCAAAAGATTCAGTTTACACCACTGCACATTCCTGATGTGATGGTCACTCTATAAGTATAAGTGTTTATGGAATGTAAGGGGTAATAACCGGGGTTTCAAGTCTCCAAAAAGGAGTGTCACACACATATACATTTAAATTAGATTAAAGTAGAATTTTTATTTAGTATTAAATAAATAAAAAGATTCAGTTTACAGTAATCTTCCAAGAGTGATCTAATGTCAATTTCAATCAAACTTTTTTAGCTGGAACATATTTAAGTACCTTTCTGCGTATTCATTTTCTCTTACTAAAACTATATAGAAGTCAATGGACAAGGGGCGGCCCAACAAATTTAGAGGCTTAAAGCGATATAATTAAATGGGGCATTTTTGTTATCACTTAAATAATATTTAACTAGTATTTAATATCATAATTTTTTTTTTATAACAAAAATCTATTCCTTTCATTTTGTAATATGCTTTTTTTTGGGAAAAAATGCTAAAGCTATAACAAATTTTACTAAAAAAAACTTTCAAACAATGTAGAAATAAATGCAATTAATGACACCTCAAGAAGATAATAAACAAGCATTTCTTTTTTTTGAGAAATAATTACAACTTGCTACTAACCCTGCAGCTCAAACCCTTTCCCCCTAGACCCCCAAGCACTTTGTGCATGGGGAGGTGCACGATGTTAGGGATATTATAAATTTTATAACATGAGGCTTACAAAGATGTATCACTAATCACAAAAAATAATTCAAAAATGCATTTTTTTTTTTTTTTAGAAACAAACACACACACACACACACACACACAAGGGAGAAGGAAATGAGTTCTAACACAAAAACATACCGCAACTCCACTCAAAATCCATGGTACCTTTTAAGGGAGGATAGGACAAGTTATACTACACACAACACACTCTCTTAAATAATGTGGGGCAATTCAAAAATGAATTTAATAGATTATTGATGTCCACATATCATATTAATTGTCACATCAATTGTAAAGTTTTCAAGTAAATAAATTAATAATATTTCTAACATTTTCCTATCTGAATTATATCTTGTGATTAGTGAAATATATATTTGTAAGAGAAAATGCTAGAGATACAAATTCTTTTACAAACTGATGATATGGTAAATGATTATAAATAAATAAATAAAAGTGATGTTATCAGTGGTCTAGACGAGAACCAATAAGAAGTTAGTTATAACAATAATTTGTAAAAATATTGTAAAATAGTTTGTAACTATAGCATTACTCTATTTGTAAGACTCATGTATTTAAAATTATATTATCTCTAACATTACTCAATTTTTTGGGACTTCTTAAAAGTAGAGAAAAAATCTAAAACTATTTTTTTTTCTATATCTCCAATTATTTTTTAAAATATATTAATTTTCCTCCAAATTTTGGAACCTTCCTCTAATGGGGGGTCCTAGGCGGTGGCCTAAGTGGCCTAGGCCTAGGGCCGGCCCTGCAATGGACAAGGACCAGAGAGTTTGTATTGGTCAATTAGGTTGGACAATATATTTCTCTAATAAAGATTAGTGGTTGGGTTTCTAGTATGATGTATGCATGCTGACGTATTTAAACCTTGTGGACCTGCTTAAACCCGATTTGTTGGGTACGATGATTTAGATAAGTGCCCGTTTGGATAGGGCGTTTTCTTTGCTGCGTTTTCGTTGCTGCGTTTCACTCTTTTTTTTTTTTTTTTTTTTTTTTTACATCTCACGCGTTTTGCAGAACCAGGGGACAAACGGCACTGTAGCAGCACTGTAGCGGTACTGTAGCGGTACTGTAGCAGTACTGTTTATGGGACCCACAGTCACTTTATTCATTAAAAAATATTAAAAATGGGTCCCACGGTACTATTTACACATTTAAAAATTATTTTGCTACAGTGTTTTCAGTTTTCAGTTTTCAGTTTTCAGTTTCAGCAACAATAAGTTCAATCCAAACACACCCTTACACTAAGGGTGTGTTTGGATTGAACTTATTGTTGCTGAAACTGAAAACTGAAAACACTGTAGCAAAATAATTTTTAAATGTGTAAATAGTACCGTGGGACCCATTTTTAATATTTTTTAATGAATAAAGTGACTGTGGGTCCCATAAACAGTACTGCTACAGTACCGCTACAGTATCGCTACAGTGCTGCTACAGTGCCGTTTGTCCCCTGGTTCTGCAAAACGCGTGAGATGTAAAAAAAAAAAAAAAAAGAGTGAAACGCAGCAACGAAAACGCAGCAAAGAAAACGCCCTATCCAAACGGGCACTTAAGCCTACAAAATTTTTATCGTAGCTAGAAAAGTTGAGGGAGGTTGCTTTACGAGTTATGTGACACAAAACAAACTCTTCCACCTCGGGGAGGCTTCTTTGTAATAATTAACTATTATAAATTACTCTATTGGGCTAGAGTAAAATACTATTTTAAAATAAAAAATAAAAATAAAAATAAAAAAACCTATAACTATTTCTCTCACATGAATGTAAAATTCATTTTTTATTTTTATTTTTCTATTAGGTAAAATTCATGTATTGGTCTCACATGTATGACATTTGTGAATCTCGCATAAATGTAAGAGTAGTGTACATATACCTTATTGTATAAAAAAATATAATATGTTCAAAAGTGATGAGTAGATGCATGGTTTGTTACTCACATATTTTACAGCAGAATGAATTTTTAAAGTAAAACTTATTTTATTGGAAAGAGGACATCTAGATCTTTAAAATAGACAAAAATTTGACCAAAACTAGTTTTAAAATAAGTGAGACATCACACATGATATGATAATTTAAAGTTGTCACAACTTGTCTCCAAGAATTGGTTGTACCCTTGCTAGACACTTGTTGGATTGAAATTGTGACAAACAGTAAACCAACTTTGAAGGCTCAACAACTTAAGCTAATGATCTCCTATATGAAATTAACCTTTATTATAATAGTGGATTTTCTATGAGGTTAAATCCCCTAAAGTGATTTTTTCTCTGAAATTTTCTTAATCGGTTTTTCACTTTGTTACCAAATTTGTGTCTTTTACTTCTTTATATCTTTATTGCTTTTGATTTGGTGTTTTTGACAGTGTGTGGCTGAAGATAACTGTTTGTGTTATCCATTGAAATAAACCATAACTTGATCAATTAATCTACCATTTAAGTTGTTGAGGGTCTGTGGGTTCCAGTTAGCTCAACTGGTAAAATCTCTAATGGTTGAATAAGAGATCTGGGATTCAATCCCTGCCTACGCAAAAAACCAACTGGTGACTTGGTCTGATGATAAAGAATTATCATCAGGAGCGGACGTCATAGGTTGAAACTCTCTAAAAAAAAAAAGTTGTCGAGAGCCTAAATCCTTTTTGTTTTTATTTTTTGTAATTGGTATCGGAGTTTAGTTACACTACTTAAGAATCTTTTCTTGAATATGATTTTTGACTCCTACTTTCAATGGATAAGTAGCAATCCCATATTATTCCCCCTTACATTGATAGAATTAAATTACTTATCTCCTAGAGCTTCACTTAGGAAAATGAGTCCAATGAATGTGATACGATGAGCCATTTCCAAATTATTCAGATGAAGAATATGGAATTCAAGAAGCTTATAATAAGATTTTTAGGGAATGTATATATATGAAGAAAATTTCTAAGAAATCCCTAGAGAAAAATTGAATGATGTTGAACTTGAAAGACTTTTGGGGTTTAATGTTGATCAAGCCCACAAATTGACCATAAAGTGTAAGGAAGAGAATGCCTCCCTCATGGAGAAGGTCAAGAACTTAAAAAATAAGCTTGATAAGTCTAGATCTCAACTAAAGAAGTTCTCAAAGTGAATTTTTTTTTCAAATGCTCAGTTTTCAAAACTCAAGTTGTGACAGGAGAGGTTTATGATTCATTAAAATGGGATCTTTTATCCCATACTCCCATCTACATCATAGTCCCTTGCTAGTAATGAAGGAAAATAATCTTTGTTTCCTTACTAGTCAAAACTCAAAAGTCATAATAAGGCTAACCAAGTTCAGGTACATGAGGGCAAAAGACCCCATAGCCGAAGTTCAAGTCCCAAAGCCCAAGTCTAAACCTTCTCCTAAATCTAGCATGCTCCTACCTGTCACCACTAAGGCATGGTCACACTCAACTGAATTGCTTTAATTTTTCTTAGATCAAAGAGTAGACAAGCATCTTATGTTGCCTATCAAGCCAAGGCAACAAAAATTGAAACCCCAAGGTTGAAGGGTCAAAAATTGGGAATGCTAAGAATCTTAATGTGAATGTGGAAAATGTTTGCAAAACAAAAGGTCACCAAAGGAAAAATTATCCAATTTTTAGGGAGAGAACACCATCCTGTTGTAGGATTCCAATTCATTTGGATCTCCTGGCCTTAAACAAATCCAATTGATGAGCATGAACTTAATGACCCTCGGGAAATAAGTGATAAACTTGTCGTACTCACTAATGAACTTCAATTTGTGCTATGTTGGTGAGGAAATATTCTCTGAAATTAGCGTTTCTTTTATAAGTCTAGCTAGATTGTTTTGTGTTTTTTTTAGATTTAGTTTTTATTTCATTGAGTTGTTGTATTGTAAGTTTGTGACGTTTTGTGACAAAATTGCCAAATAGAGAGACTGCTAGGGTTCATAGATATGTTGACAAATTCTAAACATATCAAATTTGTGTTTTATCAATTGAATTGCATTTGGTTTGAGTTTGGCTCAAAGACAACAAGGTTTTGATTTGCTCAATGATGATCGGTTGATGATATTTTACTCTTACTTTTTACACCATAACAAATTTTTAAGTGAAACTTGTTTCATTCGAAAGTATGTAAACACCAAGGGCTTAGAAATGGCACAAATTTGACCAAACCTAGATTTGAAATAAGTAAAACATGATCATTTGAAGTTAATATAATTGTATTGTACCCAAGAGTTCGCTCAATCAAATTGCAGCAAATAGTAAACCAACTTTAAAGGCCTAAAGACTTAAGCTAATAATTTCCTATATAAAACCAACTCTTGTGCACAAATTGAGAGAAGGGAGGCTACTGTATCAAGATTATGCCGAGTAACCTTCTTAAACCTAAGAGTGTTCTTCCCTGTGATATATTTTTTAGAGTTTCTATTTAATTGAGACTTCCACACCTTGAGCCTTAATCGTGAGATTAAAATATTGTGCGTGTTGTTCATCCAAACACAAAAATCCAACTCTCTCCTTATGAGTTCATTGGTAGCTAGAAAAGAGAGTTCTTTAGAGCACTCGAGAAGTGCTATGTCCACAATATCTTCACAGCAAATTCTAATTAACAGGTTGTTATATGTTTTTAATTTAAATCTACTACTGAATTACTTTTTTGTCCACCAGTAATAGCAAATAACAACATATCACATAAAATTTATTATAAAAGTATTGTGAAAATATTTTGAATATAAACAAAGAAAATTCTAGGTGTGCATTATAGATTTATAGTTTATAAGAATTGTAAACTTTTCCTTCCATATGGCAAAAATTAGCCACATTGGAATAATGGGTATATGAGTGTGTACAATTTACGTAAGCGTTGAATATAAACCTATCATTGTCCTGTAAACTAATCCTTACTAAGAGCAACTGCATTAGTATGTCTAAAAGATTCCATCTATTTTATACAAAAAAACTTACTTTTTCTATTTTACATCATAACTTTTACAAAATACTCACATCAGTTTATCTATTATACACACATTTTTATTAAAATAATATTTTTCCTCACTTTTTCTATTATTTACCACCTACTCCCACCTAACACTTCTTTTTTCTCTAAGAGTCTAAATACACTCTCTTCTTCTTCTTGTCCTTATCTCTATCTCTGCCTCTCTTTCTTCTCCTTCTTTTTTTTTTTTTGAGAATCTTTTTCTTTCCTCTTCTTCTTTTACAATTTGGGTTTTATACTTTTATTATAGATGATGATTTTGGGTTGGGTTTGATTAAGGGCAGTGATTTTGGGCGGAGAAAGCAAAATTTCGGTTTGGGTTTTTCTTTCCTCTTCTTCAGCATCTTCTTCTTTCTTTCTTCTTCTTCTCCTTCTTCTTTTTTCAATTTCGGTCTGATTATTTATATGAATTTCTATATGGGTTTGATGAATTTGGATCTAGATTTAGAACTATTTTGATGATTTTGTGGTGTGTCCATGTTGTTGTGGTGGTTGTTGGTGGTATTGGGTTGCAGTGGTGGTGGTTAGCGGTGCTGGGTTATTGTGATGGTCGGCTTCTTCTTCTTGGCATTGAAGAAAGGTGAGAGAGAGTCTGACAAGGCAAGAGAGAGGAGAGAGAAAATATATATAAAATAATAAATAGAAGAGCTATAGTAACCGTACATATATATATGCACGATTGCTGTAGCAATTGTGCATAAATGTACAATTTTATACCCACTGATGTGGGTTTTTTTTTCTCAAAATGTGTAAAATGAGCAATTTTGCAAGATTTTACAAGTACTGATACTAATACTCTAACTTCTTAGTAACCCCCTAAAAAAAAAAAAAAACTTCTTAGTGACGTACGAGTTACCTCAACAACTATACACAGCATATCGTCTGTTTTTTAACAATAAAATCTTTTTTCTTTTTTTCTTTTTTCCTTTCCGAACCTTGACGGCAAGTTAGGAATAAATAATAGAGTTCTGATGCTGATTACCATACAAATACAACAGATCAATAGAACTTGCATAGTTGCATGTAACATGATGTTTTCGATCCAGGGAAATAGCAAAAGAAATTTACGTGATCGAATCACTTGTCACTTTGACTACTCATGCCTGAAGGGATCACTCAAGATTGTACACTCTTCCTACTTTGAATATTTAATGTTTGTCTCTTTTGACTCTTTTCCTTTTTTCTTTCGTAGGGGATGCCCTAGTATTCTTGAAAAGTACAATGTTTTTGTCACTCTAGACACCATTTCAGGCCAGATGTACTTGTCTTACTCCATGTGTTTGTAAGTGAAGCAAGTGGGCCAGTTGGGGGGAGAGGGGGGTGGCGGGGGCGGCTAATAGGACAATGTTTCAAGAAACCCTTCAAAACGAATATGATATATATTTATTGAATATAAATTTTGAAAATTTAACAATTAGATTGCATATTTTGTATATTCTTAACACGCATGTAAAATTTTATTAAAATCGGATGTTATTTACTATTTGATTAATGAACTCATTTTTTATGCATAATTTTAAATCACAAAAAACATGAAATTTAAAAATTTAATTAATAACATAGTTATATGGATCTTTGATCTTCTTGAAATTTTGCAAGTATGGATGATATAATAAGAACATGCAATTTAACAATTATATTTTCAAAATTCACATTCAATAGAATGATATAAGAGGAGTTTGAATGATTTCTCTCCAAACTAATTTGAAGAGAAACTTTTTCTATGCTAATGCATTTAGAAAAAAATCTAAATCATAACCTTTTGTGCCACAACTTTGATGTGTTAGACTGTAAGTAGTAGAGAAAAAATTGTGAGTCAATATGAAAGTGACAAAGAGTCGGTCACAATATGCCACACATGATAGTTGTAAATAAGAGTGGGGTCCTAATATTACATAATGTGTCTAAGGGGGCAGCCAACCAAAGAATTAAACTATGCCAGTAGGGTACTTATCACTAATAAGCACAGGCGGAGCCAAAGGGGGGCCATGGCCCCCCTTGAGTTTTGAAACTCTTTTAATAATAGTACTAAAATGAAATAAAAACTAAAAATAGGAAGAAATTAATCACCGTGGCCCCGCCTAATATTTTTGACAAAAAATATATAAATCCTAAAAACTAAATAACTATGGGTCTAGGACTAGAATAGAGTAATGCAGTTGTAGGTCCTTAGCATGACTGAGTAGTTTAGTACTTAAATTAAATTTATTATAATTTGATAATAGTAATTTGTTAGTCGTTTGTTTAATTGATATTAGTGGCTTGGATAATTAAATTAAATAATCATTATAAACTTGTTTATTCTATCTGTACGGTACCGAGATCCCTAGACTTGTATGGGCCCTGGGCCCAAGCCCGACGTGGCGGCCCAATTGCCCTAAATCCTTGAAACTGCCTTCGTGCAATAGCAAAGTTCGGGTTCGCGGATCCTGGGAGGCGCTCGGCATGAGTTTTCCTTAACAAGCTCATAAATCCTGTCCGGGGAGGCCACTAAATGGTCGGGGAACTGCATTGCCGAGCACAATTGACTAGGCTGGAGCCAAGTTCCAAGGCCAAAATTACTGCATCCCACCTTCACCTAAACACCCACTTAAAGTAAACAACATTGGACTTTCAATAGCACTATTGGCAGCTGCAATCATAATCCCTCCACTAACCTTGGCTATAAATAGCAGGAGCTTGGGAAGAGAAAGGGGTTCAGAAAAAAGGAGAGTAGAGTGAATATTGTATTGAGTCTCTCTGCCGAGAACGACCCTTAGTAGGAAATTCAAAAACCCACTTTACAAATAAATTGTTAGCCCAAGTGTATCCAGGCCCAACAGCCTCACTTCCGGAGCCTACAATTGGCGCCCACCGTGGGGCCCTCCTACGAAGCTGTGGTTCAACCGAGACTCAAACAAGGGAAATGTCTGAAGAGCGTTCGGGAGAGCGTGTACCGAGCAATTCGGCAGGATCTTCTCGGGGATCGACGTGGAGGGAGAGAAGGCAGAAACGGCAGGAGGATAGACTGCAACCCAGAGGAGAGGAAGGGTCGGACCAGACACACAGAACGGTTTCCGGCGTCTCGGCACATCACCAGCATGATGATAGAGACCGAGAGCTGGAGCGGTTGCGCAGGTTGGTAATGGATTTGGAGCTGGACGCACGGGATCAGCGCCAGGAGAGGGATCGCAACTCCCAGCAAAGGAGAAATCAAGGCGAGGAAGGTTCCAGCCGATCTAATACGCACCGCTACCGGGACCGTTCACGCTCTCGAGAGTCACGCCGACACTCCCGGGAGAGACATCGTCGGCGGAACCGGTCACGGTCGCACGGACACGATGACCAAGGGTCAGAATCGCCAGAGGAACGGCTGCACCACAACGCCGCCATGGACGCCATGAGCCGAGCCTTACGATTGGCCGCTCGGTCGCCGTTCTCAGAAGAGATTGAACGGGCCCCAATGCCGAGCCGATTCACGCGCCCGCCATTCAATTCCTACGAGGGTAAGACAGACCCCGTGGAGCATGTCAGTCATTACATTCACATGATGTCTTTGCATGCACGCAATGATGCGCTGATGTGTAAAGTATTTCCCTCTAGTCTCGGCTCAACGGCCTTGAGATGGTTCAATGGGTTACGGAAAGGTTCCATACGCAGCTTCGCCGAGTTGATTCAAGAGTTCGGCAGTAGATTCGTGACATGCAACCGAGTGCAACAGCCGGTTGACGCGCTACTTTCCATGAAGATGAGGGATGGAGAAACCCTTCAGAGTTATGCCAGCCGATACTGGGAGCTCTACAACGAGATTGGTGGAGGCAATGAGAAAATTGCGGCAAGCACCTTCAGGATAGGGCTCCCCGAAGACTCTGAATTACGGGAGTCGTTGACAAGAAGACCCCCCGAGGACATGAGGCAGCTAATGAGACGCATAGAGGAATACAAACGCTTAGAAGACGACCGGCTGCAGAACAGGGGAAAAGCCCCATTAATTGGGAAGCCTCGGCAAAGCGTTGTGCCGGCAAGGCCCAAAAAAGACTTCAGAATGCAGGAACCAGAGGGGCAAATCGAAGGGGTTAATGTGGCGTTTAAAGAGCCCGTACACAAAATCTTGGAGCGGATCAAGAACGAGTCATTCTTCAGGTGGCCAAACAAGATGGGCGGCGACCCGTCCCGGAGGAACCAAAACCTGTACTGCACCTATCACAGGGACAAAGGACACACCACCGAGCAGTGTCGGGTATTAAAAGATCATCTCGGGCAGCTAGTGAAGGCGGGGTACCTAAAAGAGTTCGTAGTAGACTCCACTAACCGAGAAGCCGGCCAGGGCGTCCAACAGAAAAGGAACCCCCTCCCACCCCCACTTGGGGTAATCGAAGTTATCCATGCTGCACCAAGGGGAACGGCAGCGGCAAAGAGGGTATTAACAGTGGCATACGCGGGAGGAGAATCCGATGGGAAGAAGAAGAAAGTTGAACGGCCGACCATCTCATTCGGAGATAACGATTTGGAAGGAACGATCCAACCTCATGACGATGCTCTAGTGGTAGCGGCCAGGATAGGCGGGTTCCTGGTGAAGAGGGTAATGATCGACCAAGGGAGCGGAGCTGACGTCATGTACCCGGACCTCTTCGTGGGGCTCGGACTGAAGACCGGGGATTTGGAGAAATATGACACACCACTGGTCTCATTTGACGGGAGAGTCGTAATTCCCGAGGGGCAAATCTCTCTCCCGGTAGACATGGAAGGCAAGGGAGTTATTGTTACCTTCATAGTAGTCCGGTCATTCTCACCATATACCGCGATCTTAGGGAGACCATGGATTCACGCCATGAAGGCTGTTCCGTCCACCCTCCACGTGAAAGTAAAATTTCCTACTGAGTATGGAGTTGCCGAGGTAAGGGGGAACCAACAAGTGGCGAGGCAGTGTCTTGTTGCCGCGGTCAGATGGAAAAATGAACAGCTCGGGCAAGCTGAGCAGGCCGATAAAGAAGCTTCATAGCAATTACAGAACCCCCGAGGGGAGACGGGGGCGGACGTCGCCGAGGAGGTATTGAAGGTTAGAATTCTTCCAGATGCTGACAGGTATTTCCAGATAGGTACAAGCATGAATGACCGGGAAAGGGTAGAGATGTTGTTGTTCCTTTTGCAGAACGTAGATGTTTTCGCTTGGAACCCGTATGAAGTGCCCGGCGTAGATCCCGAGTTCATTGTCCACAAGCTAAACGTGGACCCATCATTCCCCCCGAAGAAGCAGAAACCGAGAAGAGCATCAAAGGAACATGTCGATGCAATAAACCTGGAAGTCCAGCGGCTGAAGGAAGCCGGAGTCATAAAGGAAATATTCTTCCCGAGATGGCTAGCAAACACTGTTGTAGTGAAGAAGAAGAACGAAAAATGGAGAGTTTGTGTGGACTTCACAGACTTGAACAGGGCATGTCCTAAGGACCCGTTCCCGATGCCCAAGATAGATCAACTAGTAGACGCCACGTATGGACACCCGAGAATGAGCTTCCTGGATGCCTTTCAGGGCTACCACCAGATTGCCTTGGCACCCGAGGATCGGGAAAAGACCGCATTTATCTCCCCGGGAGCTAACTATCACTATGAGGTCATGCCGTTTGGATTGAAGAACGCCGGTGCCACGTACCAACGAATGATGACGAGAATGTTCTGGGAAAAAATCGGAGGCACGGTTGAAGTATATATTGACGACATGGTGGTAAAAAGCAGAAAAGAGTCACAGCATACGGAAGACCTCAGGGGAGTATTCGAGATACTGCGACGGCATAAATTGCGCCTGAATGCCGAGAAGTGCACTTTCGGAGTGGGGGCGGGGAAGTTCTTGGGTTATCTGATCTCTACTCGGGGGATAGAAGCTAACCCCGACCAAATAGAGGCCGTGAACCGCCTCAAACCACCAAACAATCCCAAGGAGGTGCAAGTGCTCACTGGGATGTTAGCCGCCCTAAACCGGTTCATCTCAAAGTTTGCCGATCGCTGCCGACCATTTTATCAACTTCTGAAGAAGTGGAAGGGGTTTCACTGGGACGAGGGATGTGATGAGGCTTTTCGAGAGATGAAGGAATACTTGGCGAAGGTGCCGAAGTTGACGGCCCCGGAGCCCGGGGAAGATTTGTTTATGTACCTCGCAGTCACCGACCATGCCGTAAGTGCTGTGTTACTAAGGGACCAAGGAGTACAATTGCCCGTGTATTACATAAGCAAAACCTTAGTTGATGCCGAGACGAGGTACCTGCCCCTGGAGAAGTTGGTTTTAGCCCTGGTACACGCCACGAGAAAGTTGCCACATTACTTCATGGCTCATACGGTGTTCGTCCTCACCGAGTATCCATTACAGTCACTGTTAAAAAGATCAGACTTCACAGGCCGAATTGCCAAATGGGGGACTCGGCTGGGGTCGTTTGACATAAGATACCGACCAAGAAGCTCGGTGAAAGGGCAGGTTCTCGCAGATTTCATCGCAGAATTCACACCCAAGAACGACGGCAAGGTAATTTGTAGTGCCGAGATGCTCCCGTGGAAGGTATTTGTGGACGGCGCCTCGAATGCTATGGGTGCCGGGGGCTGGTATAGTCATAATCACCCCCGAGGGCATACAATTGGAACACTCCTTCAGATTGGGATTTAAAGCCTCAAACAACGAGGCTGAGTATGAGGCCCTACTAGCCGGTTTGAGGGCCGTATTGCATCTGGGCGCGAAAGATGTTGTGGTTTACTCGGACTCACGGCTGGTTGTTTACCAGATCACAGGAGACTTCGAGGCTCGGGACTCCAGAATGAAAGCTTATCTAAGTGCAGCCAAGCAGATTATCGGTCAGTTCGGAAAGGTAAAAGTATCCCAGGTAGCTCGGTCTCAAAACAAACACGCCGACTCACTTGCCACGTTGGCCTCATCAGCAACCGAGGATACACCCCGGCTAGTCACAGTAGAACTTATAAAAGAGCCAAGTATCAGCGTAAAGTGCATTCCCGATCAAGCCGGAATTGAGGTCGCGGAAGTAGCAGTGGCCAAGCCGTGTTGGATGGACCCGATCATAGATTTTCTTGCCGAGGATAAGCTTCCAGAGGACGAAGGCGAGGCCAACAAGATTCGCAGGATGGCTCCCCGGTACTGGCTGTCTTCGGACCACAAACTGTACCGAAGGTCCTTTGCAGGCCCTTACCTTTTATGCCTACATCCCGAAGGAGTCAGGGAGCTTCTGACCGAGCTACATGAGGGAGTGTGTGGCGGCCATGTTGGGGGACGATCTCTAGCACACAGAGCGATGACTCAGGGGTTCTGGTGGCCACAAATGCAGAAGGATGCCGCTGAATACGTTCGGAGCTGCGAACAATGTCAAAAGCACGCCCCTTTGATCCATCAGCCTGCAGGCCGTCTAAACCCCGTCAGCAGCCCATGGCCGTTCGCGCAGTGGGGGCTTGACATCCTCGGCCCATTCCCCCGACCTAATGATGGAGCATTTGGACTGGCTAGAGGAATGCAGGGAGGCGGCGACCATTCGACTCGCCGAGTATCAGCAAAGATTAGCCAAAAGGTACAACCGGAATGTAAAGGAAAGGGAGTTCAGTGCCGGAGAATTGGTCCTGAGAAAAGTTGTGGGAAGCATGCGAGACATATCTGCCGGCAAGCTTGCTCAAACCTGGGAAGGACCGTACAGAGTTACAGCCATCGCTGGTGCGGGGGCCTACTTCTTGGAAGACCTTGACGAGAGGCCGCTTCCTCGGCCGTGGAACGCCTGCAACTTAAAGAAGTTCTACGTGTAAGCCAAAGCCTGTATTTTGCTAAGGTTGAGATTATGATGAAGTTCATTTGTATATGCTGTTTTTGTTCCCGTCAATACACACCAAGAGAACTGCAAATAAAAACTCTAAGGACAGAAACCTGGCCTCGGCTCGATTACAATCGCCGAGCAGGTGGAAACCTTATCGTTAAAAACTCTAAGGACAGAAACCTGGCCTTGGCTCGATTACAATCGCCGAGCAGGTGGAAACCTTATCGTTAACAACTCTAAGGACAGAAACCTGGCCTCGGCTCGATTACAATCGCCGAGCGGGTGGAAACCTTATCGTTAAAAATTCTAAGGACAGAAACCTGGCCTCGGCTCGATTACAATCGCCGAGCAGGTGGAAACCTTATCGTTAAAAATTCTAAGGACAGAAACCTGGCCTCGGCTCGATTACAATCGCCGAGCAGGTGGAAACCTTATCGTTAAAAATTCTAAGGACAGAAACCTGGCCTCGGCTCGATTACAATCGCCGAGCAGGTGGAAACCTTATCGTTAAAAATTCTAAGGACAGAAACCTGGCCTCGGCTCGATTACAATCGCCGAGCAGGTGGAAACCTTATCGTTAAAAATTCTAAGGACAGAAACCTGGCCTCGGCTCGATTAAAATCGCCGAGCAAACATTGACACAGTCAAAGCGAAACAATCAAAAAGATAAGATTCATTCAACAAACCAAGACCAAAATTAAGCAAGGAAGATGATTACCGATCAAACAGGCAAATTAAAAACCGTAAATTGTTCGTCCGCCACATCCCAGTGACATAGGCAAATAAACCAACAAAACATAAAAACTACAAGTGCGATGAAAAATAATGAAAGCGTAAAATTAATCAGCTGGAAGGTCAGGTCGGATCTCTCACTTCTGTCTGGTCAGTGAGAGGGTAGCACGATTCTTCGCCAAGAAGGTCTTGCACGGTTGGAATGCTGGTGGCCTCCATGTCCTCTGGCTCGGCATGAGCGTCAATTTGTTCAACAAGCTCCCTCATGCTTGCCGTTTCCTCCTCGTCAACAGTGACCAGGGCAATTGCATCTCTCGGGAAGGGAATCTGGCCGGGATCTCTCAAGTGGGAATCCTCGGCAACACCCAGTACGTGAAGAGCGGCATACCACCCAGCCTCGAAACCCAACTTCCGTGCCTGAGTCACGACCGGCTCTGCAGACTGCTCGGCATCGGCAAAGCCTTCGTTATACCACTTCTGCTCGCACTCCGTCAGAGCCGCCCTTAGGTCAGCTAGCTCCTCGACGTTAGAAGTGTTCAGGCTGATGGCTTCGGCCAGTTTCACGTCGGTTTCATTCTGCTTGGTCAGAAGCTCGGCACATCTTTTTTCTGCCAGCGCCCAGTTTTGCTCCGCTACGGCAGCCTTATTCTCGGCGTCCTCAGCTGCCTTAAGCTTTTCTTTCACTGATCTGGCCGCTGACTCCCGCGCACTCTTCTCACGCTCGACCTCCTCGGCGAGATCTCGTGCCCGGCCGGCCATGATGTGAGCCAATTGAGCAGCCTAGCAATCACGAAAAGTTAGCGATAAAACAGGAACATAATGCACGGGAGAAAATAGATAACTAGGGAGTTCCCGCAATAGCATGCCATTCTAAGCGGCGCCCCACAGACTCCTCAGATCCTTCCTCAAAGGCGTGCACGTCCTCTGGAAGAAGGAGCCCCTCGGCCAGGGTTTGGGCAACACGACCACCCTCGCCTTTCTCCCATATCCGCACGCAAGCAGTTGAAGGCAAAGGTTTTCCGTCCAACAGAAACTTAGGCTTCCACGCTGGAGCCGCTTGAGAGGAGGACGCAGCCCTCGGACCAATCTGGGTCTGCGGCTCACGAATGACAATCCCCCCCGTTGGGTGCGGAGGAGCCTGGACGGCTGTATCTCCTGGCCCCGTGGAAGGTTGTTCGGTGACTTTTTGTTTCTTCCTGGCCCGTCCAGTTTGAGATGGAGGCGGGGGCTGCGTGGGCTGCCGTGCACCGGGCACGAAACGATCTATAGTCATGACCCTCCTAGACACCATCCTTCCTTCAAGCGCTGGTTGCTGGGGCTCAACAATTTGGTTCTCGGGCTGCACCTGCTCCTGAACGGGATTCTCTTCTCGGATGGCTTCGTGGGCTAACTCCCTGAGGCGCCGAGAAACGCGTTCCGCGGACTCGTCTCGCAAAGGAGCTAGCTCGTCCGAGGCGGTGAAGCGCCGTCCAAATTCCCTCGCCTCCCCAGTTGTAAGCTTCGGTGGCAGGAAGTTGACGTACCGAACGTCAATATATGAGAGCAGGGGACTATCCACCAGAAGTGCTTGTTTAAAGTTCTGCCAGGTGGAGTAGACCGGTTCTACTCCGAGGATCAGGTGCGAGGCCCGGAGTTGGCCGTCCCAATGCACGTATATCTCGGAGCGAAGAGTGAAGTTCAAATCCTTGGCGTGAACGGCTCTGAGATCCGGAACGAAAACCTTGTCGTCTACAAAAGAGCAAACATCATATCAATATCTGTTAATGAAGCTTTACTTTAATGAACAGAAATGAAAAAGGGGAGGAAAGCAGTTAGATTAAGGGAATGGTACAAACCCACTTCACGCCGTGAAAGGGGGCAAGGGACGTCCCCGGCAAACCAATTGCCGCGCACGCGAACGAACTCCCCGGCGGAGTTCCTATTTGAATCGGGCAGGCATGATATCAACCGTACCCGATTATCTCTTGTCTTTAGGTAATAGTTCGTAGCTTTGTTCCCACAGAGGCTATACATGTGGTTAATGTCATGGTGATTTAACTGTAAATTAAAGGTGTGATTCAACCTACTGACGCAGCTAACCACCCGGTAAAAATTGGGGGAAAGCTGGTCGGGACACAGTCCATAGTACCTAAGTGTATCTGTGAGAAGGGGGTCCACGGGAAACCTAACCCCGCCCTCTAAGATTGACATCAAAGGAAAGAAGACTGTGCCTTGTCCTCGGTGGAGAGCGATGTCACTCTCATGGCAGTATGCCACTTCCACGTCATCGGGGATGCTAAATTTGCTCCTAAAGGTGGCTAAGGTAGCCGAGGTCTCTAAAAGATAAGAGTAACCCATCCCTGACGCTTAATACTGTGAAAGGGGACTTGAAGAAATAAAGCTAAAGGAATAGGAGGGGGAAGAAAACTTACTTGGGGTTCTAAGGAGGAAAGGAACACTGAGCAGGTGAGAAAGCGCAGAGAGAGTTGGTCGGCAGAGAGTAAACTCAAAAAAAGCGGAGATGAAGGAAAAATGAGAGAAAGTTCTGAGGGGAACTATTTATAGGATTAGGAGGAGGGACGAAGAAACGGTTAATCAAACAGTGAATGGGCACGCTTTACGAACAGACCTGCAAATACCAGAGGAAGCCCATTCGCGTGTCGCTTCGGTTCACGAACCGTCAGGTAATAATGACGACTGTAGCTGACGCCGCGAAACGGCACGTCTTTTGAGATGAGCATTAATGGGAAACCATAATCACGGGTCCCAGGCCCTAGAATCCCCGAGAACGAGAGGCCCGTCCAGCTCCTTGATTCTTCCCGGTAACCGGGGATGAATCAAGGGGGGGGCTAATGTACGGTACCGAGATCCCTAGACTTGTATGGGCCCTGGGCCCAAGCCCGACGTGGCGGCCCAATTGCCCTAAATCCTTGAAACTGCCTTCGTGCAATAGCAAAGTTCGGGTTCGCGGATCCTGGGAGGCGCTCGGCATGAGTTTTCCTTAACAAGCTCATAAATCCTGTCCGGGGAGGCCACTAAATGGTCGGGGAACTGCATTGTCGAGCACAATTGACTAGGCTGGAGCCAAGTTCCAAGGCCACAATTACTGCATCCCACCTTCACCTAAACACCCACTTAAAGCAAACAACATTGGACCTTCAATAGCACTATTGGCAGCTGCAATCATAATCCCTCCACTAACCTTGGCTATAAATAGCAGGAGCTTGGGAAGAGAAAGGGGTTCAGAAAAAAGGAGAGTAGAGTGAATATTGTATTGAGTCTCTCTGCCGAGAACGACCCTTAGTAGGAAATTCAAAAACCCACTTTACAAATAAATTGTTAGCCCAAGTGTATCCAGGCCCAACAGCCTCACTTCCGGAGCCTACACTATCAATTTGAGGTATTGAGGTTATAAAATTTAATATTCAGGATTTCATATTTCGTAATAACTTATGGGGGAAAGATCTACAATTGATGCAAAAATGACCTCTCATGTTGTTTGCACCAATTTAGTTTAGCATCAATTATAAGTGATTTTAGTGCCATGAAAGAGTGTAAAAGCAACCTTTTTAAGTTAAAGTTATTTTGTGAAATTAAGATTTTTTTTAGTCATTTTGTTATACATAAGAACTTTATTGTGTTTACCTTCCCCACCCCCCCCCCCCCCCCCCCCAAAAAAAATTCCTAGCTCTACCAATGCTAATAAGATGGAAGTTTCAAGTATGACAAGAATATATGAACTTCCAGGAGAAAAAAGAAACCAAATTAGCACTATTCTAAAAATAATCTTAGCTCCAAATATAATCCTTAGCCCAAAAAATAATAAGATTAGGTCAAAATATTAATAAATGAACAAAATATTCAACAAAAATCCCATTAAAAAAAATAAAAAATCTTCGATCATTCATATTCGTAACTCATTTAACTCATTCCATAAAATAATATTTCATTTCATTTCTCATTAAAAAAAAAAAAGGTATACCAAGAAAAATATTGTGGCCATAAGTTCTTCTCAACAACATGCCGACATCTATACTCTTCTTAGTTTTGCAGTATCACTACTACTTAAAAAAAAAATCTTAAACCTGTCATTGTAGGTTTATAAGTGTGTGGGACCATCAAACAAGTATGAAAGAGATGGTTTTATACATTAGTCTCATCACATGGTGGAATCTTTGAGTCTGATTTAGCCACTGGTAGTGCTCATCACCTAAAAGAGCAAGTTGCTTCAATTATTTTGTTGAAAGTGTACATCTTTAATTATCTCCGACTATGCATCGATCACGTGGTAGAAGACTAAACACCTCAAGCTAGCAAATAGCAATCGACACGTACCATGCATATGCTTGACTCTAGTTTAAACTTCACAGAACGAAAGCGAGATGGAACTGTTTAATTGATTGTTACAGGCTTATAGACTGAGGTTTTATGCCGTAAAGATACCAATATATACCCTACAAGAAATGTTAGTTAATTTCCAATATGCCGAAAGTTTTCCTTATCATCTTGACTATTATCATCTTTCTCTTGAATTATACTTTACTGGTAATTGCTTAGCAATTTCTTTCCATTTCCCAAATTAAAGAAAAGTTAGTTTCCAATTCCAACTATATCACCTTGATTAATTATTCACGAACTTAACTATCATCACCTTGCAACTTGCTAATTTTTTTTTTTTTTCTTTCTTTTCTTTTCTTTTCCGCTTTTTTCCCAATCGAACCTTTCTAGAATACAGAGTTTATAACAAGATGAACTTTCCAATAATGTTTGTCATTACTCATTATGTTCAAATTGATTAGACAATAATTAATGAAAAAAATGAATGGTCGGTTGAACTGGGGCCTTTGAGATTGATTGTGTCTGAGAAAGTGAGAGAATAGTCAAAACATGCATGCATGTCACTTGTTAATATTCCGTACATACTGTGAATACCTTTCGTACATGTTCTAGCTGTTGACTTTTCCATTAAAATTTCTCATTTTTCTATATATATATATATATATATACACGCAAGTGCCGTACGTTTTTTTTCATGTAATTTGCTGAACATTTTCTTACCAATCCGATTGTGTCCTAATCAACCCTAATCCTCTGCACTGTGTCTTTTAAGTTCACACTTGAGCACAAATAATCCAAATGAAGAGTCATTTAATTTTGTGTAAGCCTCCGCAGCTGGCTTCAGCTCCTTACCAACAACCTGGCGCTTCGCCGGAACACACCACAAGTCAGTCCAACAACCAGTTGGCTTCTCACTGCTGCACATTAGCAAAAATAAATAAATAAATAAAAGACTGAATAGCCAACTTCATGCAAATTTCTCAATCGGTTACCTTTATCCTTCATTTGGTATTAAATAACTCTTCCCCGTGTAGATTTAAACTTTTTTTAATAGGCAAAGCTCGACACATAAGATTTTAAATGGCATATAGTGTAGATCGAGAACTCAAGATTCGCTCTAATATAATGTTAAATTATTAATTATTTCAAAATTTTAAATTATTAAGAAATAATAAATTTAATCATTTAATCACGTAATTCTATCACTCACTAATCATGTGAAACTTATAACAGTAGCCTAAGCTTCTATCACACAACTTCTCTTTTGATAGGATTAAAAATAGATGATCTCTCCAAATTAGCGCCTTGTCACAACTTATTTCTAAGCCCCAAAAAAAAAAAAAAAAAAGACTTTTTATTCTTTATTTTTTATTATAACATCAATTGATATCTAAAGACCACTTTGTTAAAAGCACTGCTACGTTAAAGTCCAAAGTCATTAGGCTCGTTTGAATAGTATCGATTAAGCTTTCTATTTCTAACACCTCTCAAATCTTCTTCTATATATCAAGTGACAATACCACTATCATGACAGCATCTTCAAGACCACAACTAAGCATCACGAAAAGTCCAGTCCCAGAAATTTTTACCATCGAAAAACCAAATAACTAAATATATATGATGCTTTGGAACTTAAATATTGATAAAAGAGAAGATGAAGATTTAGAGAAAGGTTAGATGAGTTGATAATTTGTCACAAAGGTGACATGTTTCTCTTCCATTTTAAAAGATAGCAGTTTATCTTTTGTTGTTTGTTTTAGTTTATTTAAATTTTTATTAAAATTAATTTCAAATCTTAAGATTTACGTTTTTTTTTTTTTTTTTTTCATCAGGTCAGATTCATGGGTTGGCCCTGTTTAGTATTAAATAATTTGTTTGATACTGACAACTATGCCTAAAACATTATAATCCATAATGACTTTCTCTTCTCATCATTCATCAATTAATGGCCAATGTTTTTCATACTAAAATACTAACTAATCACTTAAGATTCATTAACCATTGGAAAAATTCCTAGCAGTAGCTTGAGCTTCTATCACATAGCTTTTCCTTTTGGGAGGATTAAAAAATAAAAATACACGATCCTCAAAGTGCATGTCACAAATTATTTTTAAGCAATAATTTTTGTTTTTCATAACATCATTTGATAACAACATTTATGCTATATATCTAAAGACTACTTTATTATTATTTTTTCTCTCTAAATTTGTTATGTTAAAGTCCAACATCATTTTGGTATACATTATTGTCAGTTTCTTTAAGACTTTCTCCCATTTCTTCGTGTGTGTGTTAAAATACTTAGTATTCTAAAAAAAAAAAAAAAAGTCCAACATAATTTGGTTTGTTTGAATAGTGTCAATTGAGATTTCTATTTCTATGATTTCTTAATTCTTCTGTCAACTTATTATCTAATCTTTCTCTCAATCTTTTTATGGTTGATTTGGATGGGAGAAAAAGTTGAAGGATGGAAAAATAAGAAAGAAAAATTAAATTAGAGTTTTTATCATTTAGTTGGAAATTTGGGTGGATGGAAAATGATGGGTATCCTCCAAAATTGGAAGAAAAATGGAGAGGAAAATGTGTGACAAATTCAAAAGACATTGTTACCCCTATTACCTCAATATTTTAAACTATAATAAGCATACTAAAAATTTAATTTCAATTCTTCCACTCTCCCATCCTTTCTATCAAATACACATAGTGGAAAACTAAAATATTTTCTATTCTCACAATATTTTCTATTCCCTCACTTTTTCATCCTCCCAACCAAACTCTTTTATTATTATTTTAGTTCCATAGATTCAGATTTGGTTATTTGGTTTCCTTGATCGTGAAATTTAAAATTTTCCGTGATTGTACTTTTAATTTTTCACATTACTTAGTTGTGATCTTGAAGATGTGGTCATGATAGTGGTATTGTCACAAAGGTGACATGTTTCACTCCTTTTTTTTAAAAGATTAAAGTTTATCTTTTGCTGTTTGTTTTAGTTATCAAACTTTTTTGTTAAAATTTATGTGAAATTTTAAGAATTGAATTGCTTAATTTGTTTCATTAATGTTTGTGTTATGAGTTTTGTTGTCATTGTTATAGGATAGTCTCTCCTTTCGTGATAACGTTAATGGAACAATCACAACAACGATCATAGTAGTTGGAATTTAATGTAGTCCAGACACGTGTTCCACCGCCCACATAGACTTGGGTTAAGTCCACGTGGGTTGGGCCCTGCATACCCACATTAAGAGTAGAGACTTAAAAGAAGAATTCTCGAATTAGTGCCTTCAGTTCACATTTGAGTCAATACATGTCAGTATATATGTCACTTGTGACCATTACATGCATCAGTCAATACATGTTAGTATGTCACTCGTGACCATTACATGCATCAGCAACAAATCTCACAATTTGTTGAGTAGGTAGATTGATTAGTACAACGTTATTTTCATTGGAATCATCACTACTTTCATTTTTATTATACACCAATCATAACCTACCACCTTAACAATTATGAAAAATATTATAAAATTTGTTGTCATCGATTTATTGCTACTGACAAAGCTTACTTTCATCACCACTGCTTTCACTTTTATTATATTCCAATTGTAACTTGTCACCTTAACAATTATGAAAAATATTGTGAAATTTGTTGTCTTTAGATTTATAGTTATTCACAAAGCTTGCTTTCCTAGAGTTCTCGTATGCTGTTGGCTTGCTTCTGTCAGTATTTTTCATAATATATACATACAATTTATATTATGTATTTTCCATAATATACATAGATTCTCAAAAGTATATATATATATATATACACATACATACGTGTATGTATGAATCTATCTACACAAGTTAGTAGATATTAACTTCCTGAAATAGCAAATTAACATTTATGGACTTGTCAACTCAATCTATCTACGTACCAGTTATGTAAGCCTCTAATAAACACAAATATTCTCAGTCAATGCGATCACATTTTAGCTGATACAGTGTTTCCTCCATAATATAATCCTTAACCATGTTTTATTGATTACAAAATTGACACATTGAGCATCAGTTTTGTTGCCTCAGCTATACAAAATTAATTTTAGCAATCTTACCTGGGAAACATGCTTGTTACAACTTCCTTATTAGTCTATAGTTCACCAAAAAATCTCAAGCGATGCAATAAAGGGTCCACCCTAATAATTATTTGGATTCTAGTTATTTGTTCTTGAACAAATCCATGCACAGAGAAAAGCCATCCCCAACATGCAAACAAAACAAACATTAAGAATATGGAAATTCGGCCTGGAAGACATCAAATCATTCGTGTCTTGGTAAGATCTATATAAACAAAGTTTCCAAGATAAGTAATTCTAAGTTTCCACGATAAGTAATTCTATGCCAAAGCCAAACTTATACTAACGAGTTAAAAGATCATCATTTCTATTTAACTGTTGCATGTATCACTTGGAAAAGCACAATGGGCGACCTCCATAACTTTTGTTACTTCATGCCTCGTATCAATGTAAAACTTAATACAACAATAAAAAGAATGCCTGCAATGCATAGAAGAAGTGGAGCATCAATGGCACTACCAACAATACAAGTTGCCGAATTCCAGCCAAATTTACAGACTTCCAGAAAATTAATACTGAAAAACCGTATCTAACTTCCCCCTCTTCCCCCCCTTTTTTTCCTTTTTCTTTTTGGCAAGTGTAATCCATCGAAAGTACCTAGCATTCACCACAAAGAGTAAATCAGACTCATCCAGGAAAAGAAGCAATGCATGAATTTGATACTACATGAATCAAGGGGAAGCTTTGAATGTAACATGGACCAATTTTATTTTATTTTTTTTTATAAGAACATGGACCAATTTTGATTTAAAAAGAAAGCAGAGATTTTTTTTTTTTTTTTTTTTTGATAAGTTATAAAAGAAAGGAGAGAAATATGAGGAACATGTAATTGATAACTATCATTTGTCAGATATTTATAATTTCTCAAATTATAAGTATAAAATAAAGTTCGGGAGGAAGAGTTCATCCATACTTCAAAACAAGTATCAGACACAATACATGATATGACATGATCATGATGTAATAATCCTTTTACAGCCAATGAGCTCTAGCTCAAATGGCACTTCCTTCCCCCATGAGAATGGGTGAAGGGAGATTAATTGGGAGTTCAAAACCCATTGGGAGCAGGTGTCACTTAAAATCCTTTTTTTTAAGTTCCCTTTTCCTAGTGACTCCTCAAGAAAAATTGAATTGGTTTAACATGCTAAAAAAAAAAATCTTTATCTTATTACTTTATGTTGCTTACATATGACCTTTGCTAAACGGTAATCTAGAAGTACTATAAACTTACTGCAGCATACTTGTCAGATGCAATAATTCCAGATTATTCAGGTTCATCTGCAATACTCCAAATCATCTTAAAAGAGATTGTACATGAAAGGGAACACATCATTTCACCAAAGTTGCTCTAAAAGTGTAAACAGCAATTTATCAAGGGTATAAGAATGTTTATTATCAGAATACCAGAACAGAGAAACGAAGAATAGGAATAGAAGGTAGGCAAGCTTTAAAAAGCGCAGCTTTTTCTCCCATCTCAGCTGGTTATAGATCTCAGTTACGTCAACCAAGTGCTGTTGCTTCACGTACCTGATCAGAGGAAAATAAAGGGGGGGGGGGGGGGGGGGGGGGGTTTAAATCATCTCAGATGCACTGTTTGAACTGGGGCCTGATTATGAGTTCGCAAATACTTGCTACTTTCTATTTGAGGTCAAATCTGAAAATGCATCCATGTGTGCAAGCACTTGCCCATGTTAAATTAGCTATAAATGATAGAAAGTGCTCTAGAGAGGACAATAATAGAACTAGTGTGAGATTCAAAATGTCATGTGTTGATTGATATGTGACCTCCACTGAAGAGGCAGGGGAGAAGGCATTTGAGTCCTAATCTTGGTCACCCAAATTTATGAGCATGATTAAATCTACAATAAACTTTCTGGGGAATTCATAACAACTTTCCTCTTAATCCAGGACACAACCTCCTTGGTCATAGTGGAAGGGTAGACAATGCTTATAGGTAATGTTATTTTCTAATAACACCACATTTTATGAGTACTATACCTTCTTAAAGAAAGATTTTAAAATTTAAAGTTAAAACTGACACTTTCTTTTCATTCCATTTCACTTTACAAAAAGGAATATTTGTCCTTCCAGAGTCTAGCTAAATAAAAGAAAGGCATACTTGGGGTATAAAAAAGGTCATTTTTAGCATGAAATCAGCAAATGAGTTAGTGTCAGGGGAAATCATTTAAAAGCTTGGGAAATCATCATCGTTTATCAAACCCAGGGCCAAGTCTTGTAGATTATTAAACCTCAAGGGAGATCGTTCTAGTATTTTTCACTAAATTAACCATTGACAATGAAGGATCATACCTCTCTATCATTTCAAAATAAGATATATACTTTTTTGTTTAAAAGACAATGCATTAAAATGATCATGTCCCCTTAAAAATTTGGATTTCCTAAATAGAACCAACAAAAAGGAATGCAGGTAGTACCAATCTCCATGGAAATGTCAAAGGCCGATAACTCTTATGGATAAATGAGCATAAATTGTACCCTTTTTCTAATCCAAGTTTGCTCATCTCAAAGTAAAAGGATTCACAAAGACATGACAAACCAAAAGGCCATATTCATCTGACTGCAATAATTACTGGTAGTTAAGTACGAGAACTATTGCCTATCTCCACTCCCCCACCCCAAATCAAGTATTACTTGCATCACAACTTAAATGACATGAAAGTAAGTTTCAAAACGCACAACACGATCGTGCAGTATCGCTCAAATATGAGACAAGACTATATGAACTACACTGACAATATGTCAAGGTCACGAGAAGAAAACTTACAATCTCACATTATATTACACATGACCGCACCTTCAAGACCACAACTAAGCATTACGAAGAGTCCAGTCACAGAAATTTTTACCATCGAAAAACCAAATAACTAAATATATGATGCTTTGGAACTTAAATATTGATAAAAGAGAAGATGAAAAGATTTAGAGAAAGGTTAGATGAGTTGATAATTTGTCACAAAGGTGACATGTTTCTCTTCAATTTTAAAAGATAACAGTTTATCTTTCTTTTTTTTGAGTAAATAGTAATACTTATTAAAACACACACGAAAATAGTAATATTAGTGTTTTAAATCGGATTTATAATACATTACATAATTAGAGTACAATTACAAAAGGGCTCAACTTTTGTAGTTGTAAACTGGAGTTATAAACAACAGACACTAAACATACACAACCAATATGGGATAAACATTTTTTTTTTAGTAAACAGTAATACTTATATACACACACAAAAATAGTAATATTAGTATTTTAAATCGGGTTTATAATACATTACATAACCAGAGTACAACTACAAAGGGCTTAACCTTTGTAGTTGTAGACTGTGGTTGAAAACAATTTATCTTTTGTTTTTTGTTTTAGTTTATTTAAAAATTTTATTAAAATTAATTTCAAATCTTAAGATTTACGGTTTTTTTTTTCATCAGGTCAGGTTCATGGGTTGGCCCTGTTTAGTATTAAATAATTTGTATGATACTGACAACTATGCCTAAAACATTATAATCCATAATGACTTTCTCTTCTCATCATTCATCACTACTCGATTTTTTTCATATTAAAATACTAACTCATCACTTAAGATTTATTAACCATTGGAAAAATTCCTAGCAGTAGCTTGAGCTTCTATCACATAGGCATAGCTTTTCCTTTTGGGAGGATTAAAAATACATGATCCTTAAAGTGCCATGTCACAAATTATTTTTAGGCAATAATTTTTGTTTTTCGTAACATCATTTGATAACAACATTTATGCTATATATCTAAAGACTACTTTATTATTATTATTTTTCTGTCTAAATTTGTTATGTTAAAGTCCAACATCATTTGGTTTGTTTGAATTGTGTCGATTGATCGAGCTTTCTATTTCTATGACTTCTTAACTCTTCTATTAACTTATCTAATCTTTCTCTCAATCTTTTATGGTTGATTAGGATGAGAGAAAAAGTTGAAGGATGGAAAATAAGGAAGAAAAATTAAATTAGAGTTTTTATTATTTAGTTCGAAATTTGGGTGGACAGAAAATGATGGGTGTCCTCCAAAATTGGAAGAAAAATGGGGAGGAAAATGTGTGACAGATTCAAAAGACATTGTTACCCCTATTACCTCAATATTTTAAACTATAATAAGCATACTAGCTAGAAATTTAATTTCAATTATTCCACTTTCCCATCCTTTCTATAAAATACATATAGTGGAAAACTAAAATATTTTCTATCCTCACAACAATTTTCTATTCTCTTATTTTTTTCATCCTCTCAACCAAACTCTTTTATTATTATTTTAGTTCCATAGCTTCAGATTTGGTTATTTGGTTTCCTTGATCAAGAAATTTAAAATTTTCTGTGATTGTACTTTTAATTTTTCACATTACTTAGTTGTGATCTTGAAGATGTGGTCATGATAGTGGTATTGTCACAAAAAGTGACATGTTTCTCTTTTTTTCTTTTTTTTTTTAAAGATAAAAGTTTATCTTTTGCTGTTTGTTTTAGTTGTCAATTTTTTTTGTTAAAATGTTTTATGTGAAATTTTAAGAATTGAATTGCTTTGTTTCGTTAATGTTTGTGTTATGAGTTTTGTTGTCATTGTTTTAGGATAGTCTCTCCTTTCGTGATAACGTTAATGGCAATGATCATGGTAGTTGGAATTTAATATAGTCCAAAGTCCAAACACGTGTTCCACCGCCCACATAGACTTGGGTCAAGTTCACGTTTGAGTCAATACATGTCAGTATTTGTGACCATTACATGCATCAGCAACAAATGTCACAATTTGTTGAGGTGGTAGATTGATTAGTGCAACATTACTTTCACTCGAATCATCACTACTTTCATTTTTATTATACATCAATCATAACTTATCACCTTAGCAATTATGAAAAATATTGTGAAATTTATTGTCATAGATTTATTGCTACTCACAAAGCATACTTTCATCACCATTGCTTTCACTTTTATTATATACCAATTATTACTTGTTAGGTTAACACTTATGAAAAATATTGTGAAATTTATTGTCTTTAGATTTATAGTTACTCACAAAACTTATGTACGGCACCGGGCCTCCAGAGCCATTTGGGCCTTAGACCCTAGCTCTACAGTATTACCCACAGTCCCTAACACCCATGTCAGAAACTGGGCTTAAGGCCCACTAGGGCCATGGGCGCAAATCCTATGGCCTCATGTTTGGCCTAGAACCCGTTGGGCTGGTCATTGAAATATATGCTCATTAATTCATGGCTGGGAAGTTGTCCGGCGCGTCCCAACTCCGACGTGTGTTTGCTTTGGAAGGCCATATCCCGGATGCCCAGCGACTCCTTGAGAAATTTCGCCGCCGAACATCACCCCCTCCCCCCTTTGAAGTGGGAACCAGTTCCAATGCCACTCTCACCACACCCCACTCCCAACTAAACATCCACTTAGCGATAACAAAATTGGACCTCCATTCCCACTAGCCATAAGAGTAATCATGATTTTTCCACTATTTTTGAACTATAAATATATGAGGCTAAGGAAAGGAAAAGCGTTGTTGAAAGTTTGGGGAAGAAAGTTGAGAACCAAGAATAATAGTCATAAAAAGTGAGAGGAAAACGATACAAAGATTGGAGAGATCTTGCTGGGTCTCTAGGTTAGAATCACCCAGAGTAGGAAATCCAAAACCCACATTACAAATATATTGTGAGCCCAAGAACGAGACAAACCTTTTAAATGTGTTTGGGGTGCGCACAACTTACTTTCCTAGTGTTCTCGTATACTGTTGGCTTGCTTTACTCAGTATTTTCCATAATATATACATACAATATATATTATGTATTTTCCATAATATACATAGATTCTCTAAAGTATATATATACACACACATACGTGCATATATGAATCTATCTACACAAGTTAGTAGATATTAACTTCCTGAAATAGCAAATTTACATGTATGGACTTGCCAACTCAATCTATCTACCAGTTATGTAAGCCTCTAATAAACACAAATATCCTCAGTCAATGCAATCACATTTTAGCTGATACAGTGTTTCCTCCATAATATAATCCTTAACCATGTTTTATTAATTACAAAATTGACACATTGAGCATCAGTTTTGTTGCTTCAGCAATACAAAATTAATTTTAGCAATCTTACCTGGGAAACATGCTTGTTACAACTTTCTTATTAGTCTATAGTTCATCAAAAAATCTCAAGCGATGCAATAAAGGGTCCACCCTAATAATTATTTGGATTCTAGTTATTTGCTCTTGAACAAATCCATGCACAGAGAAAAGCCATCCCCAACATGCAAACAAAACAAACATTAACAATATGGAAATTCAGCCTGGAAGTCATCAAATCATTCGTGTCTTGGTAAGATATATATAAACAAAGTTTCCAAGATAAGTAATTCTAAGTTTCCACGATAAGTAATTCTATGCCAAAGCCAAACTCATGCTAAGTAATTCTATGCCAAAGCCAAACTCATGCTAACAAATTAAAAGATCATCATTTCTATCTAACTGTTGCATGTATCACTTGGAAAAGCACAATGGGCGACCTCCATAACTTTTGTTACTTCATGCCTTGTATCAATGTAAAACTTAATACAACAATAAAAAGAATGCCTGCAATGCATAGAAGAAGTGGAGCATCAATGGCACTACCAACAATACAAGTTGCCGAATTCCAGCCAAATTTACAGACTTCCCGAAAATTAATACTGAAAAACTGTATCTAACTTCCCCCTCTTCCCCCCCTTTTTTTCCTTTTTCTTTTTGGCAAGTGTAATCCATCGAAAGTACCTGGCATTCACCAGAAAGAGTAAATCAGACTCATCCGGGAAAAGAGGCAATGCATGAATTTGATACTACATGAGTCAAGGGGAAGCTTTGAATGTAACATGGACCAATTTTGATTTAAAAAGAAAGCAGAGATTTTTTTTTTTTTAATAAGTTAAAAAAGAAAGGAGAGAATTGTGAGGAACATGTAATTGATAACTATCATTTGTCAGATATTTATTAATTTCTCAAATTATAAGTATAAAATAAAGTTCAGGAGGAAGAGTTCATCCATACTTCAAAACAAGTATCAGACACAATACATGATATGACATGATCATGATGTAACAATCCTTTTACAGCCAATGAGCTCTAGCTCAAATGGCACTTCCTTCCCCCATGAGAATGGGTGAAGGGAGATTGGGAGTTCAAAACCCATTGGGAGCAGGTGTCACTTAAAATCCTTTTTTTTTTAAGTTCCCTTTTCCTAGTGACTCCTCAAGAAAAATTGAATTGCTTTTAACATGCTAACAAAAAAAAAAAACTTTATCTTATAACTTTATGTTGCTTACATATGACCTTTGCTAAACGGTAATCTAGAAGTACTATAAACTTACAGCAGCATGCTTGTCAGATGCAATAATTCCAGATTATTCAGGTTCATCTGCAATACTCCAAATCATCCTAAAAGAGATTGTACATGAAAGGGAACACATCATTTCACCAAAGTTGCTCTAAAAGTGTAAACAGCAATTTATCAAGGGTATAAGAATGTCTATTATCAGATTACCAGAACAGAGAAACGAAGAATAGGAATAGAAGGTAGGCAAGCTTTAAAAAGCGCAGCTTTTTCTCCCATCTCAGCTGGTTATAGATCTCAGTTACGTCAACCAAGTGCTGTTGCTTCACGTACCTGATCAGAGGAAAAAGAAAGGGGGGGGGGGGGGGGGGGTGGTTATAAATCATCTCAGATGCATTGTTTGAACTGGGGCCTGATTATGAGTTTGCAAATACTTGCTATTTTCTATTTGAGGTCAAATCTGAAAATGCATGCATGTGTGCAAGAACTTGCCCATGTTAAATTAGCTATAAATGATAGAAAGTGTTCTAGAGAGGATAATAATAGAACTAGTGTGAGATTCAAAATGTCATGTGTTGATTGATATGTGACCTCCACCGAAGAGGCAGGGTAGAAGGCATTTGAGTCCTAATTTTGGTCACCCAAATTTATGAGCATGATTAAATCTACAATAAACTTTCTGGGGAATTCATAACAACTTTCCTCTTAATCCAGGACACAACCTCCTTGGTCATAGTGGAAGGGTAGACAATGCTTATAGGTAATGTTATTTTCTGATAACACCACATTTTATGAGAACTATACCTTCTTAAAGAAAGATTTTAAAATCCAAAGTTAAAACTGACACTTTCTTTTCATTCCATTTCACTTGACAAAAAGGAATATTTGTCCTTCCAGAGTCTAGCTAAATAAAAGAAGGGCATACTTGGGGTATAAAAAAGGTCATTTTTAGCATGAAATCAGCAAATGAGTTAATGTCAAGGGAAATCACTTAAAAGCGTGGGAAATCATCATCGTTTATCAAACCCAGGGCCAAGTCTTGTAGATTATTAAACCTCAGGGGAGATCGTTCTAGTATTTTTCACTTAATTAACCATTGACAATGAAGGATCATACCTCTCTATCATTTCAAAATAAGATATATACTTTTTTGTTTAAAAGACAATGCATTAAAATGATGTCCCCTTAAAAATTGGATTTCCTAAATAGAACCAACAAAAAAGAATGCAGGTAGTACCAATCTCCATGGAAATGTCAAAGGATGATAACTCTTATGGATAAATGAGCATAAATTGTACCCTTTTTCTTATCCAAGTTTGCTCATCTCAAAGTAAAAGGATTCACAAAGACATGACAAACCAAAAGGCCATATTCATCTGACTGCAATAATTAGTGGTAGTTAAGTACAAGAACTATTGCCTATTTCCACTCCCCCACCCCAAATCAAGTATTACTTGCATCACAACTTAAATGACATGAAAGTAAGTTTCAAAATGCACAACACGATCATGCAGTATCACTCAAATAGGAGACAAGAATATATGAACTACACTGACTATATGTCAAGGTCACGAGAAGAAAACTTACAATCTCACATTATAACATAGGTATGGGAGAGATGACAAAAACATAACCCAATTTCCTGTTAGGAGAAAGAAGAGGCTTAAGAGTCCTTGAGCAATAAACTCCGGCAAAACAGAGCTGTTTATCCGAGATGCTGAATCATATGGGTTGATATAGTCAGACTCTAGGTCCACCAAGCAAATAAGCTGCAATAAACATTTCCAAAGCTCAGTCTTCTTAAAGCTTCAAAAAAATTAATAAAGAAAGCGCCATATGATATCTCAGCCTATTCTTCATTTAAAGCACAACATGGTTCTGCTATTTGAACTATGTCTTTGTAATTTAATTATTTATTGCTTCACTACAATTTTATTTTTCTTTAGAAAATATCACCGATCCTCTCTATCCCTCTCCCTCTTAATTTAATGCCATTGAATTATGCCTTTATAAATTTTTCAAGTCCTAAAAGATTTTTTCTTTTCTTTTTCCAACAATTTTACGAAATACCCATTAGCTACGTTAATATGTTTTAATAAACAAATAGCGTATTCTCTAATTTCTAAGCCAAACTTTATATGAATTGAACGAGACAAAAAAGTGAAATCACCCAATTTTTCAATAGAAATATGAATTATGAAAACATCAAAAAGTTCCCTTTTTTTTTAATACGTTTCCTTCAAGTTTATGAAAGCAAACTTTTTTAATTTCATTTTTCACAACAGGCGTTCATTGTGGTTAAGAAACTCGAAACTGGCAATCATACGAGAAAAACAGAAAAAAACAATAATAAGAATAATAAATAACACATTCGAACATGTCCTAAATTATGAATTCAACATTATTAGTGATAAATATAGGGACATAAATATGTAGTTATTGCGAATAAATAAACAGATTAAAAAATTTTGAGTTAAAATTTAAATAAATAAATAAATAAATAAGAAAAGAAAGAAAATTTGGGTGAGGAATGAAAAACCTGGAAACCGATGGTGCAAAGAAGACCAAGAATGAAGAAGAAGGAGAAGAGCCATAACCAGAGGGTGCCCATGCCCTCTCTATTTTTGGTTCTCTGTGTGCTTTCGTTTTCTCTTCTGTCAGATTATAGTACTTTTGTTTTAAGATTTTGCCTGGCTTTTGTTTTCGGTCGGGTTTTGACTTTCTATGTAGTTCCTAACCTAAGCTACACTCTTCTGGAAATGAGGTTGTACTTTCCGTTCCTATCTCCACGCCAGCATGTTTTATTGCTCGTTCACACAGTAGAGTAGTGTTATTGAAGTCCTAGTGTCATGCACCATGAATCATCACATCCAGGGGTACTTTAATTGATGATAAGGGTACTATAATTTTAATATATTAAGTTTCTTAATTGATGTTTCTCAAAAAAAAAAAAAAAGTTTCTTAATTGATGGTTCACCAAAAAAATATATATATATACATATACATATATATACCATTTATTTATAAGATGATTGCATTTTTTCAACCACATTTATTATCACATTGATTTGTAATTTTTATATAATAAAACTTGTAATTAATACTGTAAGGACTCAAATTGTGACGACCACAAAATGATATTGGGTTCGCACGTAAAAAAGGCCCAAACAATATGATTTATAGAGCGTGGGTTTGAAAGGCTAGGCCTTAATCATTGGACGGTGGTTAGTCGTAGTGTTTGTGATAGCAACGCGTTTAGTAAGACTTTTCCTCCGGCATGGCCTATGCGGCTCCGGTCCTTTGGCCTTGTCCGAGGGGTTTGATTTTCTCATAATTCTCCCTTGTCTAGGACTCAGGGGGGGGTGGGAGACGGTTTGTCCCCCTTTTTTTAGCGCACAAGTCTTTATATTATATAGCCCTCCTTGGTTGATCCTGACCCTTCATCTGTCGATCAGGCAGGTGCCTATTAACTCAATCAATTGTTGCAATATGGCTCAATCTGAGTTTTGGCATATCTTACAAGACATTACTTTTCTTTGTTCTTTTTTTAGTCATGTATCATTTCGCCATATTAAGAGGTAAGGTAATTGTGTGGCTCATAGACTAGCTAGATGAGCTGTTCTTTCAGACACGATTGATGCTTACAATTTTGACTTTCGTTTTAGTATTTAATAATACTCCCCATTGATAGGGGTTTCTCCCAAAAAAAAAAAAAAGCTTACAAATCAAGTGAAATTTATATTTTGGAAATGAAAATACTAAAGGTATTTGTGGGGCCAAAAATTTATGACCCGGCCCACTTTCCATCTGGACTCAGGGCTAAGGCCGACGAAAGCAATTGCCGAGGACTAGTGGTGAAAGATCAAATAGCCTAGAGGTGCAGCCGAGGGTGACCCTGTCCTCGGTATCTCAAGACTAAATCACCTTCAACTATCAATCTTCGAAAACCCAACTCCTTTGCAAACCAAAGAGCTCGGCGTGCTGCTAGCACTTCCACCATCTCTATCAAAGCAAGTAGTGGAATCTGTTGTGTTAAAGCAGCCATGACCAATCTGTCATCATTACGGATTATAATACCAAGGCTAGCCTTGTTTTCTTCTGCAAAGAGTGCTCCATCAAAGTTAACTTTAAGTAGACCTGATGGTGGAGGACGCCATTTGACTGACCTCGCTGTGGGATTTTGGTGTGGATTGGATGCAGTTGCTGGTATTCCTGAAGACCTTTGCAAGCCATAGAACTGATCTTTGCCAATGGGATTTGTCACTTTTTGGTATTTAGCTTTTATTTTTTTGGGGTTGTTTTTTTATGGGATAAAAAACGTTATAAGGTTGATTCCTAGGCCCAATACAATTTATTTATAGAGATGAGTTTATGGGTCAACTCTTTAGGCTTCAAAGCTGAACAATTTGGAGAAAGTAAGAAGAAAGGTCGATTCCCTTCTGATTGCTGACAAAAAGAAATAACAAATAGGACAAGAATTTTTATTCCAACCTCCTCGAGTAGATCGAGGGGCAATTTCTTACAAGTTCTACGGCTTTTGGCAATGTATTTCTGTTTTAACTTTTCTGATCCCTGTTCATTAGGGATCCTTCCCTTTTTATAGTTGTTTTCCTTTAATCTAAGCCTTCCACTTGTATGGTTGCTGATCTTCCCTTTAATACGTGTCCCATCCTTCCCCTTCAAGTGGTGACTAAGTGAGATACAGGCTCTAGATTACTATTCAGGCATTATCTTGTCATTAATGCGGCCAGTTGGGTTGTTGTAGTGCATTTAATGCGTATGTGATGATTACTTTATAGGGAAGTTACCTTCTACCCTCACTTGTATCTGTCACCATTACCCTCGTCGGTTATCTAGTTCTCAATTGGGATGATTTCACCCTTGTATGCCACGGGGCTGCCCTAATGATATTTCCTCAAGTATTGGATACCCCTTGGAATATTCGCTTGTCACATGTGTCAGTCATCTTGGCTGGATTAGGCTTGGTTTGAAGGCGGGTTGGGCCCAGTTGCTCCTTAGGTCTATTTTGACAAGAGTGCCACTTACAAACCTCCCCCCACCCCCTCCCCCTCCTACAATTTTCATTTGGTTTTTATGAATAATTTTTTTTTTTAAAATTTTAGTCACGTCTATAATATGGTCATTTAGTCCCAATCTTTTTTAATTGTTGTTATTATTATTCAATAGTTGAGAGAATGTGAGTTTTGAATTCTTAGGTGGTGTTTGGTAGAGTAGTTTCAGAATTGTTGTTTGGAGTTTTTTGAAATACGTGTGAGTGAAAAAATGTGTGAAAATGTGTATAACTTTGTTTAAAATGTGAAAATGTGAGTTTGAACTAACTCACCAAAGAGGCCCTTAATGTCTTCGTTGGAAACGCAAAAAAGTATCAATTGAACTAAAAAGTTCTTTGCACTTATACAAAATGGACATTCCATCCAAATCAATTACTATAGCTCCATATAAATTACCACACACCTAACTCATAATTTTCATACAACTCAAAATTATGTTTTTATTTTCTAAGAAGAAAAGAAAAATAACGAATAAGCAACTTTAAATAGTGAAGAGGGATGAGATACGAGTCTGGCTTATTTCCTATAACGAAATGGTAGTCGATCCTATGACTAAAGAGTTGACTATAGATAAATTTAGAGAGCATGAGTGAAAATAGGACTCATAAATCCAAATATCTAGGTGGATACTACATGAATTATTTGCATATAATGAAAGGATCCAAGGATGCTTGGAAGAACATAATTATGCTCCTTCTACTTAGGGGACATAATTTGTTGATTAAAAGCATAAGCTCACTAAAAAAAAAAAATTACAAGGACACCTGAAAAATAAGGAAAAAAAAGAGAGTAGAAAGATCCGATGATGCCTGAAAAAAGAAAAAGAAAAATGTAGTTGATCTATAGTTGCTACTCTATACAACAAAGATAATCTTCTCAATTATTCAAGATATATTTAGAACTAAGGGAGATAGGAAAATAGCCGAAATTTGCTTCTTCTCTTCTTCTAGTTTTTTTTTGAGCCATTGCTTCCACCCCTCCCAAAAATGCTAGTATCATAATTTTACACAACATGACAGAGTAAATATAATAGATCCACATAGATCCATAACTCCATTACTTACAACTTGTCACATGAACAAATTGTGATAAAGTTGTGATCCTAGGATTATTGCCAACCCTCCACTCCCCTATCCTATTTTTGACAAAGAAATTTTTTTTTTTTTTTTAGAAAGAAAAAAAGAGGCACCGACTTATCAATGAGGCTAGGCCCAGTAATGCTCTTACTGGCCCACAACAACAAAAAAATCATGTTCTTGGGCCCCTTATTTTCTTCATCGACCCACACGACGTCGTTGAAGCGTCAGTCTATATGTTTTCTTGAAGGCAAAGACACCTGACGATCTGAAGATTAAAAAAGCTCGATTCGAGCAATTAGCCTTTAGTTCCTCCTCGCCCTAAGTTGAGTTCTTCAGCTCTCTCACTCTTCTCTGCTTCTTCAAATCAGCAATCAACCATGACCAAGCAACAAGCTAACTGGTCTCCATACGACAACAATGGCGGGTACACACACTTCCTCTCTCTCTATTTCTGTTGTTGATTTTTCTTTTTTAATTGAAGTGTTAAATCTTTGTTGTATATCATAAATGTGTTTGGATTGGTATATGCAGATCCTGCGTTGCGATCGCCGGAGCCGATTACTGTGTAATCGCCGCCGATACTCGCATGTCTTCCGGTTACAATATTCTCACCCGCGAGTACTCCAAAATCTGCAAATTGTAAGCCCCTCCCCTTTTTCTTTTGTTCTCTATTTATTTCTTTGAAGTGTGTTGTTGGGTTTTTTTCGTTTGATTAGAAAGTTTTAGGATTGGTGGTTACTGTTTCCGGCTATTATAGTATTCTGGGTTTTGAGCATCAAATCAAATTTTAGGGCTTTTGCTTAAAAGAAAGAAAAAAAATTGAAACTTGTTTGGTGCTTGTATTGGCTCAGAATGTTACTTTTTGTATCTCATAGGAAGTGTTAGTTTTGGATTTGGGGTGGACAACTTAAGTGAATCGCTGTTTAAGGTGGAAAAAATGTAATCAAAATTGAGAATTTTGGCCAAAATTCTGTGTCCTTATATTTCATTGTCTATGTTTATTAAGGTGGTAAATTTTTTGGAGAAATATTTGGAAGTTTGAGATTGTTTTGGTTTTTAAAGGAGGTGGCAGTTAAGAAATTTTAACGAAGTTAGGTTGGGCGAGAAGAAAAAGAATAAAGGAAGGCTATCACTTGAAAGCTACTTGGAAACCATTCATATGGGTTGCCTTTTTGGCATAAAGAGCAAATCAGGAACCGGGTTCACCTTAAATTGTATAGCCTTCTTGTTTAGCTAGACTCGGAGACATAATTATGACTTGAACATGAGTTTGCTTTAAAGAAACAATTATTTCAGTATCATATTGCTCAATCACAGATTTTGGTGTGGATTAGTACTATCTAGTCCATTTGTTTAGTATTGGAAGAAATTTGGTTGTTACTACTTTTACATAATTGATGTTTTGTACCACTTCAGGGTAGAAGGTAATTGATGAGCCCTTAAGTTGATGGAAGAAACTAAAAGAAATTTATCTCCGTAGTTGTGCCTATATGTTCATTTCTACTTGTAGCTACTCAATGCTCCTTTGGAACAATGGCAGTTAATACGCTGGTTTGATTTCTTTCACTAGGACGTTCTGATTGTTGAATGATTCTTTGTAGAGATATAGAATTTCCGGGACATGTTTTTCTTCTGTTTGTTGCTTAATGAGTCACATCACAGTCAGAGTGCTTATTGTGTGGAGTCTTTGCTCCTGATAGCAAGGTTCTAGTGCTTATGGAGAGTTTTAGATCATTTGTCAGAGTTACTGTGTAATGAGTTTATGTCTTACATTTTCCCTTCCATTGACCTTCCAGAGCAGACAAAGCTGTAATGGCCTCTTCTGGTTTTCAAGCTGATGTGAATGCTTTACAGAAGCACTTGGCAGCCAGGCACTTGGTGAGATTTCTAAATATCTAGTTGTATACTGGCTTTACTGGAATATATTTCCTGCTTATATCGAGTTGGTTTAATTTGATTTCTTATTACTTTGATAATCTACATTTGCCATACAGACTAGTCTACGTAAGTTAATTTCAAAGCATGGACATTTTGTAATTATCTCTTAAGTTTCATTTAATTTATGGTAGTTATTTTTGGCTTCCTGCTTGTTTTGGATTTTGTAGGATGGTTTTTTTTGGGGTGCTTTTTCTAGATGAGAATTAATTGAATGCCATGCAGAAAGTGGGGGTAAAGTTTCTCCACATGTTAGATAGAAGAGAATTGCTTCTCACATGAGAAGCACGGAGCACCAAAAAATAATTTAGTTTGTTGTAAACATTTAGTTATACAAAATGAGGAGCTTTTCATGGTAGATCATGACAAAGTCCTCTTGAGACTGCTTTTTGCGAACAGGAAAGCAGTAAGACATTATTTGTTCAAACTCTATGAATAAGTTTAAACTTTTGATGTTGCTTTTGGAATATTTTTGAGTGCTCTTTAGAATGAGGAAAAACGGAGTTTCAGTTGTGGTGGTCACTCATCTAATATTGGATGGAGGCTCTGATTAGTGATTATCTACAATTGAATTAGAAAGTAAAAACCTTTGATAAGCATCCCTAGTCTTATCGCTGAAAACTTTCTCTTTTTAGGCTGTTAATCTTATGCGTAATAATTTGGCAAAGAGGTGTGGGCACTAATAAACATGATCAGTTGTTGAGGTTTTTTTATTATTTACAGATGAGCTTGTATATATACCTATCCTTGTCTTTCGAGTTACTTAAGTTTAATTATGTTATTGTTTGATGTGCATTTGGCAAGAGAGAAACAACTGGTGTTTTGAAGATTCTGAAAGAACAATAGCCAACTTAAACTTTTCTTCTTTAAAACACTATCAGATTGTGGATGTCTATCATAGGAATTCGTTCTATTTTTTCGGCTTATGATTTGATGGATGCTTGTAACTTGTGTATTTGATTGTTTTGGTCCCCTGCTATATACTTCTTGTATACTTGGGTGACTCGTTTTTATGACTTTGAATAAATTTTTCTTTACTTATCAAAAAAAGAAAAAAAAAAAACGTTATTATCATTACTTATCGGACAAAATAATAATAATAATAATGATGATGATGATGATGATGATTTCATTATCTTTTATCTAGGCTATTTGCTTTTTACTGTCATATGTAAGTTACCTCCTGGGCTACTACACCTTCCTGTAGATTTTGTTGAAATGATTATCAGACATGTAAGGTCTTATATGGTTGGCATGTGTGATTCTGGTTTCTGTTGACATTTGTTGGATATGAAATTGGGAATATGTACTTGAACTGATGCCTAACCACTAATCACATTGTTGTTCTTTCTTGAATACAGACCTATCAGCACCAACACAACAAGCAGATGAGCTGCCCTGCAATGGCTCAGCTGCTCTCCAATACCCTCTACTATAAACGTTTCTTTCCTTATTATGCCTTCAATGTTTTAGGTGGCCTTGACAGTGAAGGTAAATTCCTACAAGATTTGAATGTAATTTTTATGTACTCTCTTTGTGCTAACAAGCCTAACATACCTTTTGTTCTCCTCCTTTTTTGGTTTAATTTCAAATTACAGGCAAGGGTTGTGTCTTCACCTATGATGCTGTTGGTTCCTATGAGAGAGTTGGATATTCTTCCCAAGGTTCTGGTTCCACGCTCATCATGCCCTTTCTGGATAACCAGCTGAAGTCTCCCAGCCCTCTGTTATTGCCAGCTCAGGTGTGTTGTTTTTTTTGATAGGTAATAAGACTTTTATTAAAAAAATTGAACATCATGTTCACGATGGTGAACACTTAGAACAATGAAACAAATACAAGAAGATCAAGAGCTAAAAGAAATAGAAACTAAAAAATCAGCTACAGCAGTACAATTCGTACACCCCCAAATACGAGCCCAAAGAAACAGAGTACGAAAAAGTAAACATTTTAGACGTTCCAAAGTTCTCGCCTTGTCTTCAAAAATGCAGGCATTACGTTCCTGCCAGACTAACCACATTAAACATGCCGGGACCATGTTCCAAATGATTGAAAGATGCTTTCCAAACCAGTTTCTCCAAATAAAGAAAAAAGATTTCACTGACCTTGGCATTACCCATTGAATCCCAAACACTGCAAAAACTTCACACCATAAGGCATGAGAGAACTTACAATGAAGAAGAAGGTGGTCTACTGATTCCCCATCACAACAACACAAGCAACAGCTATTAACCAAAACCTGACCTTTCTTAATTAGGTTGTCAATAGTGAGTATCCCATCATTAGCTGCTGTCCATAAGAAGAAAGACACCCGTTTAGGCACCTTAGTACGCCATATACATTCCCAAGGAAAGGCATCAATGGTAGGACCAGATAATAGCTTATAAAAAGAGTGCACATCAAAAACACCAGATGTAGTCAATCTCCAGACCAGCTGATCATCCCCCTCACCCCTCGACATAGAGGAATAAATAAACTCAAAGAATGGGTAGACAGTGGTTTCCTGCCAATCCTGAGGACCATGACGGAACAATAAATTCCAACTCCTACCTCCTTCTGAATTTGATACAACCAAGTCAGAGACCCATGCTTCTTTAGAAACAGAGCAATCATACATGGAAGGGAATAGTTCCTTCAAAGGAGTAGGCCCACACCATGGGTCATGCCAAAAACTAACACGGCTACCCTCCCCCACATGAAACAAAATCTGGCTAAAGAACTTCTCTGTTCCTTCTTTAATACTCCTCCACATCCCACACCCGTGAGCACCTCTTACCCCTCTAGTGCACCAACCTCCTCTCGCCTCTCCATAATTGTCTGCTATAACCTGACGCCATAATCTATGATTTTCTTTTCCAAACCGCCACAACCACTTCCCAAGCAAAGCCTTGTTAAACAGCCCAACTCTTCGGATTCCCAAACCACCACATTCAACTGGCAAGCATACCTTATCCCAAGCAATTAAAGGATATTTAAAAACATCCTCTGAGGCCCCCCAAAGGAAATTCCTCTGAATTCTTTTAATTCTTGCAGCCACAGCTTGAGGGATAGTAAATAACGATAAAAAGTAGGTGGGAAGACTCGATAGGGTACTTTTTAACAAAATAAGCCTACCTCCTTTTGACAGATACAGCCTTTTCCATCTAGCCAACCGTTTCTCCATTTTTTCAATAATAGGATTCCAAATTGATGAATCCTTATAGTGTGCCCCAAGAGGCATGCCCAAATATCTCATAGGCAGAGTGCCCACCTTGCAACAAAGGATATGAGCCAAACCATTCAAATCCCCAACATCGCCAACAGGAACAATCTCACTCTTGCCTACATTAACTTTCAAGCCTGTAATAGCTTCAAAGAAGATCAGCACCATCTGCACATATAATAATTGGTCCCTAGAAGCATCACAAAACAATATAGCATCATCAGCAAAAAGAAGGTGAGAAATATGGATACCCCCATGTTTATGGGACCCCGCTTTAAATCCACAAAGAAAACCACCATTTTCTGTCCTCTTCAACAGTCTACTCAACACTTCCATAATCATAAGAAATAAAAGTGGAGACAACGGATCCCCTTGGCGAAGACCACAAGAACTACCAAAAAAACCTGCAGGAGATCCATTAACCAGAACAGAGAATTTAACTGTAGAGATGCACGCCTTAATCCACCTACTCCACCTTGCCCCAAAGCCCATCCTTTCCATAAGGTAAAATAGTGCATTCCAGTTCACATGATCATAAGCCTTTTCAATGTCCAGCTTTATTATAACACCAGGAATACCACTCTTCAACCTGCTGTCTAAGCATTCATTAGCAACAAGAACCGAATCAAGGATTTGTCTCCCTCCCACAAAAGAATTTTGAGAGTCGGATATCAATTTATCCAAAACTCCTCGAAGCCTATGAGCCAACACCTTAGCCAACAGTTTATAAAGGCTGCCCACAAGACTAATAGGGCGAAAGTCTGATATTTACTGCATTAGTCTTCTTGGGGATCAAAGAAAGAAACGTGGCATTAAGAGATTTCTCAAAAACACATTGACTGTGAAAATCTTTGAAGAAAGCCAATATATCCCCTTCTAAAACACTCCAGCATTTTTGAAAGAACGCCATAGTAAACCCATCAGGCCTAGGGGCCTTATCGCCTTCCGCCTCCTTAAGAGCCTCAAGAATCTCCTCCTTCTCAAACTCTCTCTCCAACATAAACCTCTCAGTTTCGTCTAGACAAGCGAACTCTAACCCATCAATAGTAGGTCTCCAAGTTTCTGGTTCCTGATATAATCTCTTGTAAAATCCACCACCTGATCCATAACATCTGACTCCTCCTCAAAGAGAACGCCATCCACCTCCACTCCCCTCATCTGATTGGTTTGCCTATGGGAATTGGCAATTCTATGAAAGAACCGTGTGTTGTTATCACCTTCCTTGATAAAAAGAGCCTTGGATTTCTGCCTCCAAGAAATCTCTTCCAATGAAGCTAGAAAATCTATATCTGATTTAACCACCAACCTTCTAGCCTTGTCCTCTTGAGTCAACACCTGCATCTCTTCTCTCATGTCAATGTCTAAGAGCTCAGTCAAAAGACTCTTTTTCCTAAAAGCTACATCTCCAAAAACATGCTTGTTCCAATGCTTCAAATCCCTTTTAAGGGCTTTCAACTAACAAGCTAGAACGAAACTTGGAGGTCCTATGAAATGATAACCATTCCACCAATGACAAACCTTATCCACAAAACCCTCCACTTTTAACCACATATTTTCAAATCTAAAAGGGCTCTTCCCCCTCGACATACCACCTGCCTCTACTAGCAAAGGACAATGATCCGACACCACCCTAGGGAGAGTTCTTTGAGTCACATCTAAGAAATGCTCTTCCCAATCTGCTGTCATCAAAACTCTATCAAGTCTGGACATAGAAGGACTATCAGAGTCTCGAAACCAAGTATATTCACCTCCTACCAAAGGCAAATCAATCAGCGAATGTTTAGCAATGAAATCCGAGAATTTAAACATGGCTGGACTAAAGAGTTACAGCCAAGTCTCTCAGCCGGGTAACGGATAACATTGAAATCTCCCAACAAGCACTAAGCCCCAGCCCACCATGATCTCACTAAGTCTAATTCTGCCCACATAGCATCCCTAAGACTTCCATCAGTCAGTCCATACACCCCTGAACAAATCCATTCAAAGCCATCTGACACACCCTTCAACACAACAGAAATTGAAAAACTTCCAACCACTGAATCTACTCTCTCAAAAACCCGTCTATCCCACATCAGAATGACACCCCCAGCTGTATGTATGGCGTCTAAGGCCCCCCAGTCTACAAAAGGGCTACCCCAGAGACTTTTAACCAAGCTGGAGTTGGTGCTGTCTAGTTTAGATTCTTGAACACATACGATATCACAAATGTTCTTCGACATTGATATGTTATCTATATGTCTAATTCTTTAATCTGTGACCTTCAGGATGCTGTTACTCCACTTTCTGAATCAGAAGCAGTCGATTTGGTTAAAACTGTTTTTGCATCTGCAACTGAGAGGGATATATACACTGTGAGTTACTGTGCCCCCTCCCCCCACTCTTCTGTGTGAAGTTCTCCTATGTTTATTTTCTAACAAGTCATGGATGTTACTACAGGGAGACAAGCTTGAAATTGTTGTTCTAAATGCTGGAGGTATTCATCGTGAATACATGGAACTCAGGAAAGACTGATTTCTGTACTGAACTGTCCTGCTGGTCTTTCCAAAGAAGAAATGCTGAAACTGTATGAACTGGCCTTTGAGTAGAGAGTTCTCATGACTCATCAATTAAGTTTTAGCTTTTCAATGACAATTTGATTAATTGCACTTCCTAGCGGAATTGTTGCAGCTGTGATGCCTCTTTTGGACACAATTCTCCTGTACTAGACTATGTTAATATTTATATTCAGTTTACTTTATCCCAAGTTTACACGTTTAAGTCTGACACCATGGGAAAAAGGATGTGGTAATGATTTATGAATGATGAATCTCCTTTAGTTTTCTGTTTGAGGAGATATTAATTTCATTTATCTGCTTACATGATGTCTCGAAGAGAACCTGATTGGCATTCAGACGCCCATCACCCCTGTTATCAATTATCATTGCACAAAAGCATGTGTTACTGACATTCATTCTTCAAGTGTTGGGTGCCTGTTGTTATAGTTGCATATCATGCACATGGTCTTTATGAAAACAAACTTATCTGTCTTGGAGCTTCATAAAATTTAATTTCTTCTATTCTTTATTTCGGAAGAGATCAAATCTCTGTTACTTTTGAAGCTCTGCAGCCTTGGCTGAAAGAGTTTTGCTGGTTGTACAATTACAACAAAGAATCATAAAAATTCTTTTGATCTAGTCTATTAAAGATCATCACCACATGATTATAGGCTGTTTTTTTATAAGTGAAGGTACAATTTTGTTATGATTTATTCTTCTAGTATGAGAAAAAATCCCTCAAAAACTGTCTTCAGAAGCCCATCCTTTCTTCTCTAACTCTAGTCGCAATGCCTGTTATAAAAACTAGAGATCAGTACTGAGCGGTTGGTCATTGCATGACTGTGAATGTAAAAGCACAAACAAAGTGAGACTGTCTAGATTGTTACCTTGATTCTCTTTTTATTGTAATCAAAATCATAGTTTCCTAGCCGTGATGCAGATCGATACTCCACTATTGAGTTCTTGCCTGGTGGAAACCAGAATTCAACATCATCCACCAACTGTATGAACAGGAGAAACAAAAGAAAATCAGCAAACTATACGTTGCTTTTCTGAAAAACAAATTCATGAATTACATATTAGATCCTGGATATGAGTTACACCTACCCCCAGTATGGGGCTCTCATATTCGACTCGCACATAATCATCTTTCTTCTCCGCTATCCGCGGTGTAAACTTGTCTGGTTTTGTTGATTTTATCTGCAAGATCATGTGTTATCAGTTTAGTTCAAAGTTTAGAAATGTTAAACATTCAAATTTCAACGCCTTTGCTATTATGAGGGTCAACTACTTGGAATTCAATATAAGTGTTGAGTGCATTGGAATAACTCTTCGAAAGAGACAAGTTGTTACCACTTGGATAAGCTCCTCCATTGCCTCTTCTCTGCTCACAGACTTTTTCTTTCCGCGGTTGTAGTTCCTAATAAAAAAGTAAACACACTTTCATTGACCGCTTATGATCAAACGTGTAGTACCAGAAGAAATAGACGCGTATTTTTCACGTGTTTGAAAGAAAAAATAAAAAGTTTCAGTAGAATTTGTTGATGGTAATGGACCAAGTCCAACCATGCACTTTTTATAGCAGAACAGTACTGCACTGCACGAGTACCACATGGTCGGTTCCAACTTCCAATCAACTTTTAGACCATTGTTGTGATTCATGCAATTGAATTTCCTGGTCCAAACTCTTCACTGTTTTCTTTAAATTATTATCACTTCCCAAAATTTGCACTTTCATTAAAAAAAGAAAAGAAAAAAGGAAGGTGCAGTTGTAATTTTATACAATAAACAAAATAAGCCAAAGAAATTAAGCTCATCCTAAACGTACACTGGAATGAATATTCAAGCAAAATATTTTAAATAAAATCTACATCAAATAAGGAAAAATGAGATTATATTTGATTACCAGGGTGGGGCATAATGGGTGAGATCACCGACACTCTCGGACGTTGATATACAGTTTTTAGTAGCCGGACATAGTGCCAGTGCAGGTGGGTTTTTCTGAACTCCCAAGTACTCAGGCTTTTTCCCACTGCATATCCCAAAATACACAATTGTAAATTTGTAATAATAATAAACTAATAGCTGAGCCTGAGCTTAATCTAATTAAACCCAAATGACAGGTCTAGTTCTTAAATTCTAAGACTAGAAGAAATGTACCCGAAGTTGAAGATGGCTCCAACAACTGCTAATTCGCTGCTCCTTAGTACCATTTCCCTTCAAAATGTAAATGCAGCTTCATATAAGAAATTTTATTCTTCTGTCTATGTTTGTGTTCGTGTGGGTGAGAGAAAAATAGACAAGAGAGTGTACCTTCGGCCAACTTGGTCAGTACTGGGTTTGTGGTGAGGCTGTTCTTCATGAGATTGAGAAACAATGATACTACGTGAAGGGATGGAAACCTTGCAAGATTTCTTGTGATTCTTAAAGAAATAATGGGTGCTTGGTGTTGTTGATGCCATTGAAGCCATTTGTTAAAACCTCAAAACTCTAAAACTTTTCTCTCTTTCGCTCTCGCTCTCTCCTTTTTTGGAAGTGCGTCTCTCCTCTCCAATGGATTTTATTATTATCTACTAGACTACTACGACTAGCATAGACTTTTGTAATTGGGCCTACCGTTAAAAAGGCCCATTTTTGCATTTAAAAATGGGCTCTGCTGTCTTCTTATTTTGGATTCGATTGTCAACAATTTGAGATTTTGGGACTAATTTGTAATTTTAGAAACTCCTTGACCTGGGGCGGGAAAGAGGAAAGAGCCAAATAGCAATTCTCAGATAATTTTAAAATAAAATATTTTAACAAAAATAAAAGTATAAATTGCAAATTTCACCCATAAACTTTGGAAGTGTTTAAAATTTTCACCTTAAAATTTCAGAATTTGAATTTAACCTCATGAATTTTGGAGATATTTGAAATTTACACTCTAAAATTTAAAGATGTTTAGATTTTATTTCAGGTGGTGTTTGGTAGGGTAGTTTGAAAATTGATATTTGGAATTTTTTGAAATATGTGTAAGTGAAAAAGTGTGTGAAAATACGTGTAATATTATTTAAAATGTGAAAATATGAATTTGAACTCACTCACCAAACAAGCCCTAAAAATCTAAAACTTTATAGTGTAAAATCTCTCCTCCAAACTTTAGAAAATAAATTTTAAATTCTGAAATATCAAATATAAAATATAAACACTCCAAAGAGTAATATCTAAATCCTAAAATTTTAGAATATAAAATTTAAATAATCTCAAAATTTAGGACTGCAGTTGGCAATTTAGCCAAAATAAAAAGTACAACTTTAAAAACTCCCTTTGCTTCACTATTCTCATTTCCAAACCCAGCTTCTTCAGCAAGCTTTCACTCTCTCTCGCTCTCTCTCTCGTCAATGGCTCGAAACAAGGTAAATTATCAGTCGCTATTTAGCTCTGCAATTTCTTCATTTTTTCACTTCTCATTGAAAATTTCTGCTTTTAATTCCTCTTCCATTTGTTACAAATTTCAATTTTTACGTTTACCTTTTTCTGCTTCAAATAACTATATAGTCTGTGATCATTCTCTCTTTTTTCCCTTAAATTTTTGTGTCTGAAGCTATTAATTTTTTTCTTTAATAAATTTTATGCGTGTCCAAGCTGGTTTTACTTTCTACATTTCACGGGAATCATTTGTTGCTTTCATTACTTCTTGTTTCTATATTATATGATCTAATTTCACTTATTTTAGTTGTTTATCGCTTCCATTATGCTACTCACTTTAGGGTTTAGGGTTTTAACTTTTAAGTTTAACTCACCAATTTATGAAAATTCATTCAAATTTGATGCTTCTCACCTTTTATACGTTGCTTGTTTGTGTGTGTGTATATGTGTTTTTGGGGTAATAGGAGACATTGCTATTGTTGCTCGATGTGGGACCGTCGATGCACAGTGTTCTTCCCGAAGTTGAAAAGGTCTGCTCCTTGCTAGTAGGGAAAAAGGTATTGCTTTTTATGACTCTGCATTTTTTACCTTTCTGATGTACTGTGGGTGCTTTGCTCTAATACTCTTCCTTTTATTTGTGCAGCTTATATACAGTAAATATGACGAAGTGGGTGTTATTTTGTTTGGAACTGAAGGTATGTTTTGGATTTCTAATGGATTTTTTGGGCAGTTGATGTAAATTGAAATGAATTCACTTCATGATTTGTCGCTTGAAACATGGGGAAACTTCTATTCCAATTTGTTAATTATTTGAAGTAAGGAAAAGTAGCTGTGGAATTTCCTATATTATGTTCTACATGTGTCTACACTCGTAAGTCGTAACAGAGAGTAAATTTAGATAAGGAAGAATTGACAACTTCCTTGAGTTTCAGTTGGTTTATTGCTGATTTATTGGGGTTTTCTGAATTTTAGTAGTTTTCATATGTTTAGGAGCTTTTATTTTTTTGGGTGGGGAATATAACTTGTTAAGAAACGTTACTTAGTGATAGTGCCATTGGAATTCTCAGACACAAAAAATGAGCTAACAAAAGAAGTCGGTGGATATCAACATGTAGTGGTGTTACGAGATACCAAAGTTGTTGATGGAGATCTTGTTGAAGCTTTACAACAGCTCCCTCGGGGAACTCGTGATGGTGATTGTATCCTTTAATTTTTCTAGAGTTTATGTTTTGAAAGTTTATGCTTTGCTAGTGTGTCAAGCTACTATCATTAAAGTTTTCATTTTACCATGTCTGCTGCTATAAATATTTTCATTCCTTGCATTGAGTTAAAAAATTGTCTCTTTCCTTCTTCTACCAGTTGCAATTCCTTTGCTTCTAGGAGAGTAAAACTTTAATCACGCATATTTCTGGCGAGATTTTTTTGTGACGTATACTTGCATGTAATTATATCCTCTTTTGTTTATATTACACATGTATAAATATACATGAACAAAGTTCATGAATTCTGTTAAATACTGTGCCTGCCATTTTAATAAATAACTGTGCTTTAACTTTAACATCAGTTAAAGGTTGTATGTTTTATGATTACTATATATATATATATATATTATATTCTATCTCTTTTGACTAAAGCTTATATATATTAGTACATATTCATTGTGATGGATTGTGGTGAACTTCATCTGAAGCTGAGGGGGATGCTTCTTTCGTGTAATTGTGATACACAATTGTTTTAGGAAGTTAATCTAATTCAATAATTCATGCCATCAATCTTTAGACAAAGTGGCATCTCCAGCCCCCATAACTGTAGGTTGGTGGGTGTGATCATTGGTGCAAATATTGCTAGATGTATGAGTTAATTGTTAAGCAAAAGGGCAATTCATATCTGCTGGATTATGTGCTCAATAATATGTTCTTGGCACCTTGACTTTGTTGGTAGTTCTTGATGCTATTATTGTTGGGATGGATATACTGATAAAGAAGTTCGGAGAAACAGATAAAAAAAAGAAACGTATTTGCCTCATAACAAATGCACTGTGTCCGATTAAAGACTCATTTGAAGGAACAAAAGAAGATCAAGTCATTACCATAGCTGAACAATTGGCTAAACATGGTATGGGAATGGAAAGTATAGTTGTGAGGGGAAGGCTTGCCGGGGATGCAAATAAGAGAATAATGGAAGAAAATGATGTTCTATTGAATATATTTTCACAGAAAACATGTGCGAAGTTGGTGTATGTCGAGAGTCCAACATCATTGTTTGGTGCGCTAAGAACTCGAAATATATCTCCAGTTACAATATTCAGGGGTGATCTTGAACTCAGCTCCAAAATGAAGATTAAGGTGAGATATTTGGTGTGTTATACAAGGAATTGTCTAGCATGTAATATTCCTATTTTCATTTTTGATAATCATTGAATGCTACTATTTCCTATCCTAAATTACTTTTGCACATTATATTGAACTTGATAAGTTGATATTTCACACCTCTCAATAATTATCTGTGGGCTCCACTTGTCATCAAATCTGCCATTGGATTATCGATCCTCCTTGGGTGTCATGCTTATTGGATATCACAATGGTTAGATCTTAACTGTTGTCCAACCCATATCTCACATTTTATTTTCTATATAAGATTAGTGATGTAAACCTAAATTTCGAGCTGTACATGGATGGGATTGGACAGCTGTTGATCTGCAATCAACCTGATTATTAGTAAGCATCATGAGCATGGGAAGCACATGGTTTGACATTGTACCCTGAAAACTGAATTCCAAATTTCAAGTTGTACATGAATGGGACAGCTGTTGGTCTCTTATCAACTCAGTAACTGTCAAGCATGGGAAGCTCACGTAATTGAACATTGGACTTGCTGAGAAATGAATTCTGCAAAATGCTGTTGTGGGTGTAAAAGTACTATAATCTATCCAACAGTAGGTGTAGTCTGGTCTACGTGCATGAAATTTGGGATGGTAATTATTTTTGTTGTTTTTGCTAACAATGAAATCCCACCCCCCCCCCCCCCCCCCCCCCCCCGGCACGGAAACAAGAAAAGAAAAAAGAACAGACCCTTTTTTTTTATTTACTTTATTTCCCTTTTCATCTCCATCTATAGGCATTTGGCATTTGCTGTCATGACTTGGTACTACATTATTGGAAATTGTAGGCTGCTCCTATATGACTCTGTCCATCTAGCCATGTCTTAGTTCTTCTTTAAAAAGTAGTAATAATTAACAAAATTGTTCCTCCTGTATACTGGAATTGCATGATAGAATCTGTCATTATCTTTAGATTTTCTTTTACAAATTAGACACTTTTGGTACTTTTAGCATATTATGGCCCTGTGCTATGTTTTCGATATGGTTCCCTTGAGTTTATATATGTTTTATTTTATCTTTTTAAGTGATATCATCAAAATATTATACTGTGAATTTGATTGCTACTTATCAAGGCCCAATGGAGCTGTCCTCATTTTCAGGCAGTTTATGCATTTTTTAAAGATTATTAAACATATTGTCACTAAAGTGCATTATTTTGATTTGAGGCCTGTAATTTTGTTACAAAGTGAAGTTGGGAGTGCATTATGTTACTCTTTGAACTGATAGAGGGTTAATGTGAAGTGCACTATTTGTGGCCATATATCGCAGTTAATTTTAGCTATCAGCATATTGTTTTGAGTTTCTGTTTGGTAATGGAGGTGCAGTGTACAAAATTAAAAAAATGTGTGATTGGGTATTAAAACAGATTTATAATGAGAATGAGTTGAAAAGAAAGCATCTGGAGATTGTGTCTGAAAGAGATCTCTGGAAGATCGGAAACATTAGACAATGAAGCCCTTGTGGTGATTTAGCATGTGTCAGAGCATATAAGCTAGATATATGTAATTATCATTCAATTTTACCTATATAAAATAAATAAATAAAAAGAAAAAGAAGCTAGATCTATGTGCTATCTTTCATCTCAATACCAGGTGCTGTGTTAGCAAATTGAACAAGGGTAGAATAGCAAGAACCAGCTGAGGTTATGTTGTATATTAGGCAGTAGTTCTACGTAGAGAAGTATTCTCCTTCCCTCGTAGGTTAAAGTGGTAGTTGCTTCCCATATTTGGCCGATAAGAGAATATATTAAGCCATCACATGGGTTGGTGGTAGTCTTGTTACGGACCATCTATAACACAAGTGTCAAACTTGTTTAAAGCTGGATGGATCTTGATTTTCTACCAAGCACTTAGCATCTGGTGCAACAACCTAAAAGTTTCCAGAGTTAATCACCTTGCTGTGACTCATGCTTTTGGTCTCCAATCACAGGCTTGATGCTTTTAAATTTTAATTTCAGTGCACTGACCTGCTGTAAGGAACCTGTCTTCCCCCCCCCCCCCCCCCCCCCCAAAAAAAAAGAGGACAGCATGTCCCTGCACATTTTATCGCACACTGCATTGTGGTATTACGGGGCCTTGTCAAGTTTTCTACCTTTAAGCATAACATGGTTAATTGAATTTCTGAGGTTTTGATGGCAATTTGTTGCAGTTGCATATATATTCAAATGTGATTATTGTAAGTCTATGCCTTGTGTTTATAGTCTCTTGCCCAAAATTTGTTGTTTCATATTCTTAAAACTGTCCTATGCTCTTTGCACGTGTATATAAAAGCATACCAAAGTTATCAATTGTTAATTGATATCCAGGTATGGGTGTACAAGAAAACGTCAGAAGAAAAATTTCCCACTTTGAAGAAATATTCTGACAAAGCACCTCCAACTGATAAATTTGCCACCCATGAGGTCAAAGTAGATTATGAGTACCGAAGTGTTGAAGATACTAGTAAAGTTGTACCTCCAGAAGGAAGGATTAAAGGATATCGTTATGGACCTCAAGTAGTTCCCATAGCACCTTCTGAATGGGATGCTGTCAAGTTCAAACCAGAAAAGAGTGTAAAACTTCTAGGATTTACTGATGCAAAAAACATATTGCGGTACAACTTTAACTGCTTTGACTTGCATACATATAATCCTTCTGATTAATATTAATTGGAGTAATAACTTTTGATTTGCCTTTTCTTTTTTCTTGACCGCCGTGAATATCAAGACATTATTACATGAAAGATGTCAATGTTTTCATTGCTGATCCGGGCAATACAAGGGCAATTCTTGCAGTTTCTGCCCTAGCAAGAGCGATGAAAGAGAAAAATAAGGTGGCAATTGTGCGTTGTGTTTGGAGAAATGGGCAGGGGAGTGTTGTTGTGGGGGTTCTGACACCCAACGTTTCTGACAAAGATAATACTGTAGGTTTTAATACGCATTCTTACTGGATCTTGTTATATTTGTTAATTTGTACATCTCTGGTTCTCATTTATTGATGGTTTTCTTTCTTGGTTAATTTTGCATGCTTGGTTGTAATTGCTGGGCAGCCTGATTCCTTTTACTTTAACGTGCTTCCCTTCGCTGAGGATGTTCGAGAATTTCAATTTCCCTCCTTCAACAATTTCCCGGCGTCATGGCAGCCTAATGAACAACAGCAAGAGGCTGCAGATAATTTGGTCAAGATGCTTGACCTGGCACCATCTGGCAAAGAGGAAGCACTGCAGCCTAACTTTACACCAAATCCTGTTCTGGAGGTACTCATTCTTGCAAATCTTCTGTCTTTATATATTAGTTTGACATAGAGTGCAAATGAGCATGGCCTATGATTATTAAGTATTTACAATTCCTTGTCTACCCCATTCAATATGCTTTGCTGGTTTTCTACTTGTAACTAATACAGGTGTTATATATTGTCAGCGGTTTTATCGTTATCTTGAATTGAAATCAAAGCACCCAGATGCAGCTGTACCTCCGCTTGATGAAACTCTCAAGAAAATGACCGAACCTGATCCAGAAGTACTTTCTCAAAACAAGTCTGTTATTGATGCATTTCGCAGGAATTTTGAACTTAAAGAGAATCCAAAGGTCATTTTTACTGAAGCACTTTCAAACAAAGAAAATATGTTATGCTGTGAAAATAATAGTCGCTAAATCTAATTTTATTTGGCTAGCAGCTGAAGAAATCAACTCGGCGATTTTTGCAAGAAAAACCATCTGGATTGAAAGAGGGAGAAGGTTGTGGCGACATTGCTGCTCAATCTGTTGATTCCATTAAAGATACATCTGTAGTTAAGGTTGAGAATATTGGGAATTTGACGCCTGTACAAGATTTTGAAAACATGATGTCACGTAGAGATGGTCCAGAATGGATTGGTAAGGCAATCAAGGATATGAAGAAGAGAATATTTGACTTGGTGGAGGACTCCTTTGAGGGGGACAATTATCCTAAAGCACTTGAATGTCTAGTTGCCCTTCGCAAGGGTTGCATCCTTGAGCAGGTACCTCCCTTCCAACTATATTTCTTCTCAACCCCAATTGATTTCAACTATGGTTTGATGATTATATATATATATATATAACATTAACTTTTTACATTTTTTTGGCCAAACAATTTTGTTTTACTTGGATAATGGTTAAAAGGCTATCTTTCAGTGTTCCTGCGCAGCCATATTAAATTTAAAGCTACAGTTACAGCTCTTTTATTTTGAGTTGTCTTGTGCTTGCTACCCTAGTGAACAAATTTTGGCAGGTGGGCTACTAAAAATATATTTGCGAAAGGTAGCATGAGGTTAACAAAAGGGCAGTGATCTTTTTCAGTTTTATAACTTTTTTCTTTTCACAATAATTTGTCTGTAATCCCTCCCATGTGTTATTTAAGGAGAGAATTCTCTCAATAGATGTATGTAAACCTTAATTGTGTATGCTTAATAGCCTGGGCAACTTGGTGATCTCTTGGTCATATTTTGCATGTGTTTTGATGACTATGAACTATGGTTACACTTATACCAACTACTTACGAATTTCCATAAGTTTTTCCTATGCAGGAACCAAAACATTTCAATGATTTTCTACACCATCTTTGTAAATTCTGCCAAAAGAATAACCTTAATTGTTTCTGTGAATTTCTTGCTTCCAAAGAACTCACCCTGATCTCCAAGACAGAAGCCATCGACAGGTTTTGTACTACCTTTTTCCCTGTTGTGTTCAATTTTTGATTGCATACTTCCATTTCTATTCTTGTCCTTCTGTATTATTCTCGTTTCATGTGGCCGCTAATTTATTCTGTATTTATTTTTTCCTAAGCAGTGAAGTTACAGATGATGAAGCTAGAAGTTTTCTGGTTAAATCAGAGCCAAAAACTGTGTGAGGACTCAAGTGGATCTCCGTTCTTGTAGTTTTCTACCATGTTGATGCTAATCACATTTGTGTATAGACAACCAAGTTTTGTTAAGAAAATGGGGATTAAATTGTAAATGTCCCTCAAATCTTCAATTTTGGAATCTGCTTCAACCATGAAAGCTTTTTATGGAAACACATAATGAAGATGAATGTTTACAATTATTTACTTTTTCTTTATCTTTTTTGGGTCCACAAGACTCATCTGGCGTGTTGATGACATAACGGGAGTCTTCTCCCATCCCCAAAACAACCATTCCTTGTCTAGCGCCATGTCCATAACTTGCTTTGGTAACTTTCTTAGAACTATGCAAGCTCATTTGTTTGTGGCTTTCAAGTTACAACCTTTCTGGGCTTTGGTTTTTAACATTGAGGGAATGATTCCAATTTCGCCCATCACTTTTGTTTTTGCCCAATGGTTACTTTCCCTCTTTTGTAATCTGGTGCTGCCTGCTTTGTTTATTTTATAGAACAAGTAAACGAAACAGAATCCAGTGATGGTGAAGGAGGGAGGTAATTACAAGGAGCAATAAGAAGATGAGTTTCATCAACCCCTTCCCACCAAGCCATGGAAATTAAAAGCATATAACAAAAGCGTTTTCAACCCTAGCAGAGCAATCACATAACAATAGTCATCGTTAGAGCTAAATCAATCACTTGAATGATAGAAAAGCTTCATGTGGTTTGAACTAAAGAGAGATGCTATGTTCACACATTTTCACAACAAATCACAAGTGGTTAGTTGTTATTGGTTTAAATTTGAACCTAACACTAAAATTACTTTTTTGTCCCAACAATAACAACTAGTAACAACCTGCCACTTAAAATTTGTTGTAAAAATGTTGTGAAAATGTTGTGGATATATCATTTCTCTTGAACTAAAAATTGAATGGAGAGAGAGATATGGCTACTCTTTTTGGGTTTGAGGGAAACAAAAACAGTTGAGTTGTTGGAAAATGAGAGTGTGTGAGAGAGGGAGGGACACTTACTGGAAATATTATTTAATGGAACTCAACATCCATGTAAATTTTTTATATTAAAAAAAAAATATAAAAAAAAAAAATATATATATATATATATATATATAGACTATATAATTCATATTACAATTTCTGATAACAACACAAATTTAATGATTACAATGGATTCTTACAAATAATTTATGAGTAATCTACAATCATTCACTCAACCTTTGCGAAAGAATTATGAAGAAAACTTCAATGGTTTGATAAACCAACAGAAAGAATCACACCACAACCAGATTGGCACAAAGAGATTGCCCAAAAGATTTTGTTTTTGTTTTTCCTTGATTTAAGAAACTTGGATAAAATTGACAAAAACTGAAAAATAAAAGTATATATATACTTTTCTTTTTATATTAAAAACAAAAAAAAACAAACAAACAAACTTGAGAGAGTAAATCAGCATCGAGAGAGAGAAAAAGGACAATGGGTGGCCCCCCCAACAGTAAATTGACAGTTATATGGTAAGTTGGTAGTATTTGGGGAAACAACATGACAATCGGATGTGGAAACTGAATCAACAAGAGCTTGGTCAAAAATGTTGTGGCATATTGAGAGAGAGAGAGAGAGAGAGAGAGAGAGAGAGAGAGAGAGAGAGAGAGAGAGAGAGAGAGAGAGAATATACCTAATTGGTATTGGTAGGCAAAATAAAATGTGATGGTAACAATGATTAGGGGAAGAGCAAGGGTAATAGTGGATGGCTAGAAAAACATGTGAAGAGGGGGGATTTTTGGGGGGGAGTCAGATTGAAAACAATTTTAGTTTGACTTGCATGTTCAACCGAGTCAAACACCCAAATATTTAGAAAACACTTTACACTGAAACAAACTAAGATGATCAACAGCTTTGGTCATAATTGAATATCACATAATGTTCAAGACAAAAATTTCACAACTTACAAAAGTGGCAAATTATGATTGGTGCAACACCATTTTCACTTAAACCCACCACTCATGAAACTTTTATTATACACCAATCATAGCATGCTATTGCTATCTCTTTTTTTTTTTCTTTTTTCCGAATAAAAAGTATTGTTGCACAAGTAAGAAATTACAAATTGGAGGCCAGGCACCTCCAAAAGAGAGGAGATTGCAGAGCAATCAAAGAGTTGCCCAGCAAAAGAATTTTGGAGAGACCATTAATCCATTATCCTAGCACACAGCCAAGGGGGGGAGGGGGAACTCAAAAGGTTTGGAAGTTAAATATATAACTAGCCGCGAACCCGCGCGTTGCGCGTGATAATTATTTTTATGGTGGTTTTATTTATTTATTTTTTTACAATTTAAACTAATCTAATAATGAGTAATGTATTTCATAATTATATTTTTATTTATTATAGGAACAATCCAAAACACCAAAAAACGTAAACTAAAAAAAATTAATAAAACTTAACAATGATTAATTGAACCAATATTAGGATAAAATTTTATTTTTGATAATCTATTAAGGTTATTTTCTTTGTAGAAACTATAATTTCGGCCACCCAAAACATATTATCAAATAAACAATTATTAGCAAAATCTAAGTATTAAATTTCTATACATGCATTGTTATAAAATAATAATAATTAAAATAAAATTGCAAAAGTTAAAATTTCCGATTATTTTCGTTTGGCTAACCTTTGCTTTTCTTTAAATAAATGGCATTATAGAGTACTTCTAATACAATTATTAAGAGTACTTTGTCCACCACAAAAGATTAGAAAATAAACAAAAATTAGTAAAGTCTCATAGTTTAACATCTAAATTGAGCACTATAAAAAATCATGCTATATAACAGAATAAATACTAAATTATCCAAATCATGCTATATAATAGAATAATATTATATTTTTATATGCTATATTTAATTCTTTAGAACGCAATAGGATAACATTTAACAATCAAAGAGAATAAAAAATAAAAATAACAACAACAACAATTTAAAAAACAAAACTAAATTGCATTAACCCAAAATAGAGTTTTAAAGAATATAAAAAATTATCAACCTAAAGTAGAGATGCAAGAAAAATAAAAAAATCCACCAAAAAATTTAGAGAGAGAGAGAGAGAGGGAACCATTTTTTTTTTTTGGTGAGGGAAAACTATGCATAGAATAGAAGAGATAATGACTAATTTATAGTAAGAAGGTGTGAATAAGAAGAGAAAAATAAAGAAATATGAAAGGAAAGAGAAAGAATGATATTAATGTAGAGGGTAGTGGGGAGATGAAAAGGTAAGAAATGGAGAAAGATTGAAGAAGTAGTGGGGAGATGAAATGGTAAGGGAGAGAGAAAGGTTGGAGAAGTGTAAATATTAAAAAAATTAATGTTAAAAAAAATTACAGGAAAAAAAAAAAAAAAAAAAAAAAACCCTAAAGCTTGAAAGGCTTCAACATTTTTTTTTTTTTATCCCTTTAAGCTAAAAGGCTCACACAAAATCCTAAAGTTGAACTAAAAAGGCTTTGGGTTAGGCTTGATAGTGGAACTAAATAAATAATAGGTGGGTTGGATTAATTATCAGATTTATTATAGGGTGATAGTGGAAGTAAATAAATAAGTAGTGGACTGTATTTATAGGGCTGAAAATTATAAAAACCATTTTAAAATTGTAGGACAAATTATATTTAAAAAAGAAAAAGAAAAAAAAGAATGACGTGGCAGCTGATGTGGCGTAACGTGAGAACAACAGTATTAAACGCTACGCTTCAGCTTTTAGTAATATATAGATTAGTGTACTATTACCACTTCCTTCTAGAAAATTGCTGTCTTGCCTTCCAAATGATTCAGAGTTAGAATCGAGAAAATAATGAATTCTTGCCTTTGCTCAGACTCTATTTAAGGAAGACATTTTTCTTCTTTTAAGAACAGCACAAGCTATTCAATAGTACCAAGTTACCAACAGATATATTATCATCCTATCAACAACAACAACAACAACAACAACAAAAAATAGATAGATTCTCAATTTTAGGGACCCACTTGTTGCCAAACCAGATCATCTTGGCTATATTACAGAATTTGATTTAGTGTAGGGTTGTTTCTTCCTCTGCACAGGGGGCAGTTTAATTCTGAAAAATGGCCCTGAATAGCAACTTTAGCCCTCGTGGGGATTGTGTTTGTGGCAACTCTCCACAACATGCTATCTCTAGTGAAATTTTTTGTCATTTTCATGTATATGGGCCATGTGGCCCAATAATTTAAAGAGGTATTGACCGAGGCACAAAGAAGCTACAATTTTTTTTTTTTTGGTATTCCAAGCAAGCCATGAATTATATTGACCACACACTCAACACATTCTATGATATGCTCTTCCACTTTTGTTCATTTCATATGCATAAAGGTAGAATAGAAACGTTATGATATGCTTTTTGTTGCATGACACATGATATTAGAGCATAGTCTTATGAGATAGCCCCTTCTCTATTGCAACAAATTTTTGCATACTCTAGAACACATTAACCAATCTAGTTAAATTTGCAGCACTATAAGAACGTTGAAATGCTGTAATTTTTTTGGATTTGGCTGCACCAATATCTAGCCTTTGTTTCTTTTGCAAACCATCAAATTATCATGAGCATGGAAAAAGAAACAACTTGCTGGACCAATGCAACTCGAGAGTGGAGCATGTGGCCTACACGTGAGAGCTCAAAAATCTATTTAAAGAGAGCAACTTGCGAGATGATTTGCAAGACATACTGTCTAACTAGAGTGACAAAGGCCAAGAAAAGTAGGCCACGTGGAAGGGTGCGGCTGTGTGGGTGCGATGAGGGGAATCCCACATCACCTAGGTGTGGAAAAGGGGAAGACCTTGTGTATGGGTTGAATATCCATCTTTGTGCTTGGAAAAAAAATAAAGCCATGAGGGGCATGGGCCCTAAAACAGACAATATTGTTGACATGAGGATTGGGGCATTACAATTGGTATCAAAAGGCCAAGAGACATAGGCCATGTAGATGGGTGTGGGTGTGAGGTGTGATAATGTAAGGGTTTGCAATTTATGGAATCCCACATCACCTAGGTGTTGTAAAGGGGAAGACCTTATATGTGGGTTGAATATCCAAAACATTAACAACGCTTTTTTCCTTACTTTTTTCTTGGGAAATTTAGTATTGTAGGAAATTCAGTTATTTGAATCACCTGCAGTACCTTTCCCATACCCACAATATATACATCTCATTCCCACGTATTCTACCATTGGGAGATCAAATACATCCACCTCAAGAGTGTGAGAGTTGGGCATTCCTTTATGAGAGCCAAACACCGTAGTTTCTATACACTCATCCCTTTAACCATTGCCAAATCTTTGAGAGGAGATTAGTTCCTTCACACCCATCTTCACCCTAGTGTTGTGAGTGTTGTTTGTACATTTGGGAACCATCGTTACTTAACCATCTTCAGTCATGGAGGCTTAGTGGTGCAATCGGGTGGTGTTGCGGGATCCGGAAAGCTAGTTGAAGATAAGAGTCCCGAAAAGTCCATTGGTATTTAGAGCTTGGAGGGCTCAAGTGCATTGGGTAGCTTAGCCTTGGAGCGCATTTATGAATTTGTTTACTACAACTGATTTACTAATTGATTGTTTCTGGCTAGGAAGACTGTAGAGAGGTTTTTACACAAAGTACTCCAGTTTTCCTCTTAGATAACACACCAAGTGTTATCTTTGTTTGCATACTCTTTACCATTTGCCCTTTACATCATTCAATTGAAGAAAATAAAGTCAATGCATATTCGGCCATGAAGAAGAATGTGGATAAAAAGTATCTCTTTTGGTATTACTATTTTTTAGATCAATATGGTGATAAAAAGCAAATTTAATTAGGGTAGGAATTTGAAGATGAGGAGGCAATAACAATAAGTAGGGAGTATAAACATGAGAGAAAATGTGCATAGCTGGTGCATTTCTAAGATTTTACTAATTGTATGTGGGCTTCTTCAAAAGCTTTGATGCTTTATTATCTACATCTATGAAGTTAGAAAAATGGATGTCTATTATACACCAAGACAAAAAAAAAAAAAAAAAAAAAAAAAAAAAAAAAAAAAGAAGAAGAAGAAGAAGAAAGATTAAAGAGAAATAAAACCGTTCCCCTTACTTTCTTAACTTAAACTAATGACATCTTGAGTCTAATGAACAATTATCTTTGTTTTATAATAATAATAATGAAATTTATGAGTGATAAATGAATTCAAAAGATTGGCTTTATTAGCTTCTAAATGCGTTACTAATTACCAAAAATTATAATCGACACTAGACATGAAAGATTTGACATGTATATAAAACCGAAATCTAGTGCACATACATGACCATTTATTTAAAAGTAACTCAAATTCTTAATGAATAAAATGGCACATGGAAATCTCTTTTATTACACATTCATAAAGCTATATTTTTTGCTTCTTACTTTTGCATGAGGTCGAAATCACTAGTAGATATAACACCTCTTATCTCTGGAACTATGATTTGACTTTCTATGAGAGGTGAACACTATTTAAAACCTTGTGTAGCGACCCTAATGAGCTCTACAACTATCATGTTAGTGAACCACAAGAAAGAAGTAAGATTCATTTGTTAAATCATGTTTAGTCATTTTTATTAACTCCATATTGATGGGAGTTGAAACATTGATAGCATGTTTTTTTCGTAGTCCTAGAATGGGCCTACAGTACATGATAGTTCCAAATCTCGGTACCATTTCCATTTCTAGCTTTCTGGTTTATGTGTATCACTGGTTCTCTTTTGTTTTGGTTTTTTTTTTTTTTTTTATTGAATAATTTTGAGGAAAATAATTAAAAAATTAGGGTTATTTTTCTTAAGAGTAAATGAACAAAAAATTAAGGCTTATCATTTTGCTTTTTTGCTTTCATTATAATTAGATTATAATAATTAAAAATGTTAAGCTGGAGATATTTTTTATATTGTGTTCTCAAGAATTTAATAGTTTTATTTTATTAATTTTTCTCATAATTTTTTTCTAGTATACTATTCCTAACACAATTGACAATATTTTATTCAAAATTAAGATGATTGGTAAAATCATAGTAATGCAAATATTTTTGGCCTAGTTTTCTCATTCAATATTAAATTTATATATTTGTTATTCTTTATTTTTATATTTATGTTCATACATATGTTCATGTTAAAGTTTGTAATAGCGTTTATGTCTACACATATATTTTGCATGACTATACATTTGTGTTTATGACCATCATTCTTTATTCTAATTTGTAATAGAAATTTTTTTTTTTTTTAATATTTTAATGAAGTGAAATAGTGTTTTGAAAAGTGAGCATGGAAAAAAAAAAGGTTGTTATGTTTAAATAGTACAACCTAAAGTAAGCTTAATGTTTACAAATTTTGCAAAAAACTAGTTTTACTTTTTTACGAAGGGAAATGTTAACCATTATCCTAATTAGAAACTATTTTTAGAAACATTTTACATTACTCCTGAAACTGTTGTTGACAGCTTTGAAAGTTAAAATTAGAATGATAAAACAATAAATATTATTGACAGCTTTTTATATTTCCCATGAAAATGGTGTCAAAACTTTCTTATTATGGTTTATTAACAATTGCCTTAAGGGCATCCGTTAACATAACCTTTTATGAAAATCCAAACCTAGTTTTAACTTTAAGGAAGGGAAAAAATGAAGGGAAAAATAAGATAAAGTCACTCTATAAGTCATACCTCAGATCTTTAGAGTTGGAACGAGGCTTATGAAGATGGCAACAACTAGGAATAGGCTACCAAACACATAAAAGAGTCTTGAAAGGTTAAAGTTCATTTGCATAAGTAATAAAAGAAGCAAAGTTTCACATTCCCACTTCTCGTGAGGATCTGAGCTAAATCAGATTTCTCAGTTTCCTCGTAGATCTGAGGATTCATTTTGTGAATGAATAGCACAAATGCACAAACTGTGTATGTAGGCAATAATGTAAATATTTACAATAATTAAAAACATTATAATTTGCAAGCCTTCCACCTGCCCTTCCTCGGTTCCTGCTTCACTTTGCGCGTACTCAACATGCTCTTCTTCTACATACTTCTTTGAATTTTGTTGTTTTGCTGTAATTTCTTCAGCCATGAATTCAGCCCATCTTGTTGTTCTTCTCCCTGAAGGTTCTACCTTCATCCAATGCTCAAATCCATATGGCTCTTTTGATGGAACTTGGGCATCTATGTGATTAACTTTCAAGCATCTAGCCTTTAAATGCCCCAACCTACCACATTTATAGCAAAATTCAATCACTCTCTCATATTTAAATTGGATCCACAGATCAGGTTGAGGACTTCTGTCAAGATAAAACCCACTCCAGAGAGGGTCATCTACCTTAACTTCCACTTTGACTCTTAGGAATTTTCTCATACAAACTTCCCCATTGCCTGTGAAGTCAACATCTAACACTTCTCCTACCAGTGCCCCAATCTCAATTGCATTTTCTTTAGACATGTATTCAATGGGGAGATTATGTACCTGGATCCAAATCGGTAGGCTTGAGAAGTCTAGATCTTCGACCACCATATTCTGATTCCACTGCTTTAAAATGAGAGGGAAACCCTCAATATTCCATGGTCCTAGTTCCACAAATTTTCTTTTATCACCTTCACATGCAAATTTAAATAGGAATACATTTTCTCTAAGATCCACTATCTGGACCCTTCTTGATGTTCTCCATGCCTTTAAGATGATAGCTTTCACTGCATTTTTGTTAATACTCCTATTTGCCAATAACTTACCCACTAGCCCAGTATTGTATAGTTCTTCCACCGCTTTCTCACTTGCTTTTAACTTCAAGGATTTACCCGAGAATCTTAGCTTGTTAGTTTCAGCATTGAGTGCTTCCACCAATTCATCTTGTTGAGACATCACAACTAGGAATCCGTGGTGAAGGGGAAAACCCCCAAACCACCAAATGAGAAATTCCCTAACCAATAAGAGGTTTCAAATGAAATTGAGGCTCTTTGGCTGATGTGGATAGAAGATAAGACAAAATAGATGGAGGTAGATGTTTGAGAAAAGTTGAGAAAAGAAATTTGGGGAGGATATGGATGACAGAATGAGAGCAAGAAAAGCTATGAGACCTCGAGACAAGCTCAGGTCAGAGAAACCTTGGTACCAATCCAAGGAGAGTAAAGTTGCCAAAGCAACGGGATATAGGAGTAGGCAATACCATCTCTTTCACTACATCTTTGTCATTTTTTTTTTTTTGGTTTATAAATGGTTTCCTCTCAGGAATTAGGTTTTCATGGTCCTCGCGACATTTGCCATGTGTACCACTCTCAAGTTCCTTGCCTTTGCCATTAAACCAACCATTTCAAATTAATTTTAAAATTCTAATCATGCAAATGTTAGAGGATTCATGCACAAACAATTAATTGTGGATAATATCTATATTTAATATCAAATGTTCTTATATTTATTCATTGTTATAACTTAAATTAAGTTATTTATATAATTATTTTCTAGTGTACTATTCTCAATACAAGATACAATGAAAAAAAAGAATATTTTATTTGACATTTAGACAATTGTTAAAATCATTGTGATTGATCCTAGTTTTCTCATTAAGTATTTTATTTAAGTATTTTATTAAAATATTTTTTTATGTTTATGTTTATGTTTATATCCATTTTAATATTTTCCTTTTGTTTGTAATATTGTTTATGTTTAAACATTTATTTTTCATAATTACACCTTTTTCTACTCTCCGCATAATTGCATCACGTAGACACATGGTTTTAAAAACTAGAACGTTCAAAGAATTGAAAATAGTTCTGGTTTTCAAATCAATGGTCACTTTCTTAGTTTTTACCGGACCGGTTCCATGTCCAGTTCCTAGTTGAACTGGCCGGTATCTAGTTCAATTTTTAAAACAATGCGTAGACATCCCATTTTGCAGCCCACATCTAACCTTATCTAAGGGTATAATGATCATTTTCACATCCTAAGGGTAAAACTATAATTTTGAATGTTTGATTTCCTAAGGCTTCACATTAAATAAATCTTGAAGTCATAACAATCACAATGTGTCATGAACTCTAATTGGACTATCGAATTAAAGATATCATGAAATCAAATTTTAACGGTCATGATGCATCCACATAATTGAGTTTGATCACATGTGATTATGAAAAATTGATTTTGATTAGTCCCAATGATGTGTCATGATCCTATTGGTTAAGACTTAAAGCAATGGTAGAATTGCATGTACTTAATTAATCTAGTTGTCAAAGCATTAAAGAAAATTACACTTTTATAGAGATGATTTAATGATATTTTGAGTTAGGTACATTCTGAAATTGAGTTAATTACGGCTTATTAATGCTAAAAGAGAGTTAATTTGAGGATTATTAATGATAATTGGACTCAATAAGCATCATGAGCACGGGAAGCACATGGTTTGATATTGTGCCTAGGGATGGCCATACCCATTAGGTAATGGATATCCAACCCTACCCGATCCAATTATTCTGGGTAATACCCAGTTCTTAATGGGTAGAAGGTAATTGGGTAGGGTTTGGATATTATCCAAATATTTTGGGTAGGGTTTGGATATTATCCATTTACCCATTATTATCCATTTAACTAATTAGATCTAACTCAAACCCAACTCAACCAAATTATTATGCGTAAACCTCAACCCACCCAATTAACTAATAATCAAAATTACCAAATTGCCCCTAAAACTTGAAAATGACCAAATTATTCATAAAATCCTCTAAAATTGCCGAAATGCACTCCAAACCTAAAAAATGACCAAAATACCCCCAAAATCTAAAAATTACCAAAATATCCCCGAAACATAAAAAATGACCGAAACACCCCCAAAACCTAAAATATGACCAAAATACCCCTGAAAACTAAAAATTACCAAAATACCCCATAAACCTAAAAAATGACCGAAAGACCACTGAAACCTAAAAATTACCAAAATACCCTCTAAACCTAAAAAATGACCGAAATACCCTCAAAATATAAAAAATTACCGAAATACTCTCTAAACCTAAAAAATGACCGAAATACCCCCGAAACTTAAAAATTAGCAAAAAACCCCCGAAACATTAAAAAAAATGATCAAAACACCCACGAAACCTAAAAATGACCAAAATACCCCCGAAACTAAAAATTACCAAAATAATCCCTAAACCTAAAAAATGACTGAAAGGCCATTGAAACCTAAAAAATGACTAAAATACCCGCGAAACCTAAAAATTACCAAAATACCCTCAAAACCTAAAAAATGACCGAAATACCCTCGAAACATAAAAAAAATTACTGAAATACCCCCTTAAACCTAAAAATGACCAAAATACCCCCTATAAACTTAAAATTACCAAAATACCCTCTAAACCTAAAAAATGCTGAAATACCCCTAAAATCTTAAAATTACCAAAATACCCCCCTAAACATATAAAATGACAAGAATACCCCCGAAAGCTATAAATAACTGAAATACCCCCCTAAATCTAAAAAATGACCGAAATACTCTTGAGACCTATAAAATTACCAAAATACCCCGAAACCTATAAAATGACAAAAATGCCCCTAAAACCTATAAGATGATAAAAATACACCCAACCCTAAAAAATGACTGAAATAACTTCGAAACCTAAAAAATGACCAAAAGATCCCAAAACCTAAAAAATAACTGAAATACCCCCAAAGCTTAAAGAATAACCAAAATACCCCCAAAACCTAATAAATGACCAAAATACCCCTGAAACATAAAATTACCCCTGAAACCTTGAAATTACCAAAATACCTCCGAAAACTATAAAATTACCAAAATAGCCCCAAAATATAAAAATTTCCGAAATACCCCTAAAACCTAAAAAATGAAAAAAATTCCCCCTGTAATCTAAAAAATGATTGAAATACCCTTAGAATCTAAAAAAATGACCAAAATAACCCCGAAACCAAAAAAATTACCATAATTCCCTCAAAACCTAAAAAATGACTGAAATATTCTTAAAACCTTTAATCCTGACAAAAATACCCTCGAAACATCCAAAATACCCCAAACCTCTATTTTCGTAATTGAAAAGGTTACAAATGTATTTTGGTCATTTATAGGTTAAGGGGTACTTTAGTCACTTTAAAGTTTTCAAGGGTGTTTTGGTCATTTTAGATATTTTTTGGGGATATTTGGTTGTTTTAGAGGTTTAGGGCTATTTTGGTCGATTTATAGGTTTTGGGGTATTTTTGGTAATTTTAGAGGTTTGGGGTTATTTTTGGTAATTTTAGAGGTTTGGGGTTATTTTTGGTCATTTTAAAGGTGTTGGGCGTATTTGGTCATTTTATAGGTTTAGGGCTTATTTTGGTCATTTTATAGGTTTGAGGGTATTTTAGACATTTTATAGGTTTTAGGGGCATTTTTGTCATTATATAGATTTCGGGGGTATTTTGGTCAATTTTCAGGTTTACGGAGTATTTCGGTCAATTTTTAGGTTTCAGGTTTAGGGCTTATTTTGGTCATTTTATAGGTTTGAGGGTATTTTAGACATTTTATAGGTTTTAGGGGCATTTTTGTCATTATATAGATTTCGGGGGTATTTTGGTCAATTTTCAGGTTTACGGAGTATTTCGGTCAATTTTTAGGTTTCAAGGGTATTTGGTAATTTTCAAGTTTCAGCGGTGTTTTAGTAAGTTTTTAGGTTTCGGGGATATTTCAGTCATTTTTTAGGTTTAGGAGTTGTTTCGGTCATTTTTTAGGTTTCGGGGGTATTTTGGTAATTTTTAAGTTTCAGGGGTATTTCAGTCAAATTTTAGGTTTCGGGGGTATTTCGGTCATTTTTTAGGTTTAGGGGGTATTTTTGATAATTTTTGGGTTTCGGGGGTATTTTGGACATTTTTAGGTTTCGTGGGTATTTAGTCTTTTTTTAGGTTTCGGGGGTATTTTGTTCATTTTTTTAGATTTAAGGGGTATTTTGGTAATTTTAAGTGGTTTTTGAGCATATTTGGTAATTTTGGGGGTATATTGGTCATTTTAGAGATTTAATGGGTATTTTGCTCATTTTAGAGATTTTGAGATATTTTGGTCTTTTTAGTGGTTTTTGAGCATAATTGGTGATTTTAGAGATATTAGGAGTATTTTGGCCATTTTAGAGGTTTCATGGGTATTTTGCTCATTTTAGAGATTTTGAGGATATTTTGGTCTTTTTAGTGATTTTTGAGCATATTTGGTGATTTTATAAAAATTGGGTTTGGGTAGGGTATGGATATCCATGGGTAAACAAACTGGGTAACAATTGGGTATGGATACTAATTGGGTAAGGTAATTGGATATCCATGGATAAATTAATTGGGTTGGGTATGGGTATACCCTACCCATACCCTACCCATGACCATCCCTAATTGTGCCTGCTGAAAGCTGAATTCCAAATTTCAAGTTGTACATGAATGGGACAGCTGTTGGTCTCTTATCAACCCAGTAACTGTCAAGAATGGGAAGCTCACATAATTGAACATTGGACTTGCTGAGAAATGAATTCTGCAAAATGTTGTTGTGGATGTAAAAGTACTATAATCTATCCTACAGTAGGTGTAGTCTGGTTTGCCAGGATGAAATTTGGGATGGTGGTTATTTTTGTTGTTTTTGCTAACAATGAGATCAACCTCCCCCCCACCCCCCCCAAAAAAAAGGAAAAGAAAAGAAAAAAGAACAGCCCATTTTTTTGTATTTACTTTATTTCCCTTTTCATCTCCATATATAGGCATTTGCCATTTACTGTCATGACTTGTTACTACATTATTGGAAATTATAGGCTACTGCTTTATGACTGTTTCCATCTAGCTGTGTAAACACAAATTGTTGTGTATACATTTCTTAATTCTTCTTAAAAAAAATAAATAAACATAATTGTTCCTCTTGTATACCGTAATTGCATGATAGAATCTATCATTAATAAATTGTCTCTGTAGATATTCTTTTTCAAAATAGGCACTTTCCATACTTTTAGCATATTGGTTCCCTTGAGTTTATATATGTTTTATTTTATCTTAAAAAAGAAAAGAAAAGAGTAATATCATCAAAATATATTACTGTAAATTTGATTGCTACTTATTAAGGCCCAAGGGAGCTGTCCTTTTCAGGTAGTTTATGCATTTTTTTTTAAAGATTATTAAGCCTATCGTCACTAAAATGCATTATGTTAATTTGATGCCTGTAATTTTGTTACAAAGTGAAGTTGGGAGTGGATTATGTTACTCTTGGAACTGATAGAGGGTTAATGTGAGGTGCACTATTTGGCTATCAATATTTTGTTTTGAGTTTCTGTTTGGTAATGGAGGTGCAGTGGATAGAATTAAAAATGTGTGGTTGGGTATTAGAACAGATTTATAATGAGAATGAGGTGATAAGAAAGCAGCTGGAGATTGCGTCTGAAAGAGGAGATCTTTGGAAGATCTGAAACATTAGACAATGAATACCTTGTGGTGATTTAGCATGTGTTAGAGCATATAAGCTAGATCCATGTAATTATCATTCATTTTTACCTAAAAGAAAAAAAGAAGAAGCCAGATCTATGTGCTATCTTTCATCTCAATACCAGGTGCTGTGTTAGCAAAGTGAACAAGGGTAGAATAGCAAGAACCAGCTGAGGTTATGTTGTATATTAGGCGGTAGTTCTACATAAAGCAGTATTCTCCTTCCCTCGTAGGTTAAAGTAACGGTTGCTTCCCATATTTGGCCGACAATAGAATATATTAAGCCATCACATGGGTTGGTGGTGTAGAATATGGTTTGAATTAGGAATTCAACTTCTTGTTGGATTTGGATAATAAAGGAATTTTATTCCTTTTGGGTTACTGTTGTTTGAAGTTATCAAGGTCTATTAAAAGTCTTGTCTACTACTTGATTTGGAATTCCTTTTGGAATAGGAGTGATTCTTCTTTTGTGTGTGGAAAAGAAGTATAGTCCTTCTTAGTTTTGGATGTTTTAGCCAACTCAAGTCTCCTATATAAGCATAGTGCTACTACAAAAAATTAGAGAGAGAGAAAAGAGTGTGTGTGTGTGTGTGTGAGAAAAGGCCTCTCTTTGTTTGGTTCTTTGACATTTGTGGGTTGCAATTTGGAATAGTGAGAGAGGTTTGTTACCGCTTGATTTTGGTTTTGTAGTTTGGTGATTTGCTTTCTCTTGGTGCATTGTAACTTTTGGATTTGATTTGTGGCTCTCTCTTTGGTTTGTGCGCAATTCGTATTCGATATTTGGTATTTGTGAATCTTTGGTTCTTTGGTTTTGCATTTGTGAGAGAGAGCTATTTGGGTGTATTTGGGATTTGTGTTTGTGAGAGTGCCTCTACACCAATTTGTATTATCTCAAATTTGTTATAGTGAAATTTGTTCGTCGTCACCCATGAATGTAGGCTATTGCCGAGCCACGTAATTCTTGGTGTTTTGTGTCTATTTTCTTTTGGATTTATTTTTTTCATTCCTATTGATTAGTTTGAAGATCTTTCTCAAGTCTAAAATATTTTCACAATCAATTTTGGTAATTTGAGCTTTCACTATTTTACAACAAACTGGTATCAGAGCCAAGTTTCGCTACCTAGGCGTTTGGATTTGTTCTCTTTGGAGATTTTGGTGATTGGTTCTTGAATCTAATTTTTAGGGAGAAAGATGTCGAGTGATTCTTCTACAAAATCTTCAGAGGATTCTTCTGGAAAAGCTTTGGCAGAGTCTTCTGCAAAACCTTCGACAATTAGGACATCGATTTCTAATGCCAAATTTGAAGTAGAGGAATTTGATGGAATGAATAACTTTGGCATGTGGCAATGCGAAGTTATGGATGTCTTGGGCCAACAAGAGTTGGATATTACTTTGGAAGACAAACCTGAACGGATGTTAAACAAGGATTGGGAAAAGATTAATAGACAAGCTTGTTGCACTATTTGTTTGTGTTTGGCCAAGAATGTTAATTTTGGTGGTGACATGGTGATTAAGTGACGTAGGACAACCACACTAACAATAAAACAAAAAGATAAACCCTAGGAGTCAGCACCTAAGGGCTGCTTGGAGTTGGCACCAGTGAAAGAAAACACACATTTTTTTAATAATTCTCAAATCTGTCTTACAATAATCAGAAAAAATACTTAAATAGCTAACAATAAAAATGCATAAAGAAACCCTAAAGAAACAATAATTATTAAATGCTCAGGCTTGCTTAGTCTCAAGCCCAATAACTAATAGGCTCCATCCATAAGGCCACAGGTTAGGCCGTCTTCTTTTTTACTCTTCCTCCTATACGTGCGTGTAATTGGGGGCTTGTACCTCGTGTCCGCACCATTAAGCCTTTGCACAAGTTCAAGTGTTGCTTGGACTTTTTGGCATTTGCAATTTGAATTAGCCCGTAGGAGCTTTGGTGGTGGCGACGGAGAAGTTTCGTTTGTGGTGATATGCACTTTGTTTTGGACTCTTATTTGGATTTGGCACCATCTTTAGGTGCATTTGGCATCCATTGGCCCATTTGGAAGTAATTTTGGATGTTTTGCACTTTCTTTTGGTAATTCTTTAATTTGATTGAGTGCTTTGCATTTGTAGTTTGAGAGATGTCTTGTCAAGGTGGAGACTTGTTAAGGATTTATATTTGGTGGTCTGCAAATTTCATTTGTGAGGCTTTATGGAATTCAAGCCAAGGTGGAGATTTGTAGAATATGGCTTGAATTAGGAATTCGACTCCTTGTTGGATTTGGATAATAAAGGAATTTTATTCCTTTTGGGTTACTGTTGTTTGAAGTTATCAAGCTCTATTAGAAGTATTGTCTACTATTTGATTTGGAATTCCTTTTGGAATAGGAGTGGTTCTCCTTTTGTGTGTGGAAAAGAAGTCTAGTCCTTCTAGGTTTTGGATATTCTAGCCAACTCAAGTCTCCTATATAAGCATAGTGCTACTACGGAAAATTAGAGAAAAAGAGAAGAGAGTGTGTGTGAGAGAAAAAGGCTCTCTCTTTGTTTGGTTCTTTGATATTTATGGGTTGCAATTTGGAATAGTGAGAGAGGTTTGTTACCGCTTGGTTTTGGTTTTGGTTTTGTGGTTTGGTGATTTGCTCTCTTTTGATGCATTGTAACTTTTGGATTTGATTTGTGGCTCTCTCTTTGGTTTGTGCGCAATTCGTATTTGGCATTTGTGAATCTTTGGTTCTTTGATTTTGTATTTGTGAGAGAAAGCTATTTGGGTGTATTTGGGATTTGGGTTTGTGAGAGTGCCTCTACACCAATTTGTATTATACCAAATCTGTTATAGTGAAATTTGTTCGTCGTCGCCCGTGGATGTAGGCTATTGCTGAACCACGTAATTCTTTGTGTTTTGTGTCTATTTTCTTTTGGATTTATTGATTAGTTTGGAGATCTTTCTCAATCCTAAAATATTTTCACAATCAATCTTGATAATTTAAACTTCCGCTATTTTACAACAGGTGGCAATCTTGTTACCGACCATCTATAACACACAAGTGTCAAACTTGTTTAAAGTAGGATGGATCTTGATTTTCTACCAAGCACCTAGCATCTGGTGCAACAACCTAAAAGTTGCCAGAGTCAATCACCTTGCTATGACTCATGCTTTTGGTCTCCAATCACAGGCTTGATGCTTTTAAATTTTAATTTCAGTGCACTGATCCGCTGTAAGGAACTGCCTTTCCCCCTTCCCCCCCCCCCCCCCCCCCCCCCCCAAAAAGGACAGTGTCAAATGTCCCTTCACTGGATTTTATCGCATGCTGCATTGTGGTATTATGGGGCCTGGTCAAGTTTTCTACCTTTATGCATAACATGGTTAATTGAATTTCTGAGGTTTCGATGGCAATTTGTAGCAGTTGCATATATATGTGTGATTATTGTAAGTCTATGCCTTGTGTTTATAGTCTCTTTCCCAAAATTTGCTGTTTCATAGTCTGGCCCTTTTCAACTGTCCTATGCTCTTAGCAAGTGTATATAAATGCATACTAAAGTTATCAATTGTAATTGATATCCGGGTATGGGTGTACCAGAAGAGGGAGAGGGTTATGGCGACATTGCTGCTCAATCTCTTGATTCTATAAAAGATACATCTGTAGTTAAGGTTGAGAATATTGGGAATATGACACCTGTACAAGATTTTGAAAACATGATGTCATGTAGAGATGGTCCAGAATGGATTGGTAAGGCAATCAAGGATATGAAGATGAGAATATTTGACTTGGTGGAGGACTCCTTTGAAGGGGACAATTATCCTAAAGCACTTGAATGTCTAGTTGCCCTTCGCAAGGGTATATATATATATATATATATATATATATATATATATATATATATATATATATATATAAATGCTACAATATTCAAAAAATGATTTGTTGATTACCCATGCTCTACTAAGATGCTCTTTGGAAAAGGAGTTTCCTCAAGCTTATGATGATGTGCTTTGAAAAAAGAAGTTTCCTCAGGCTTTTGGTCTTTTCAAGTTCTCTTTCGGCAAGACTTGGCACTTTAGATTAAAGAAAATGACAAGACTCTGCTGCTGAATGTTTGAGTCAAAAAAGTAAAAAATACTGTTCACTTTTACTGTTCTCTCCGAATTTTTGCCTATTTAAGGGGGTTGTCCCTTAAGTTTAGGTCAAAATTCTTTCTTCAGAACTTTCTTTTAGAAGCCTTTCTCTAGAGAGAATTCCTTGTTTCCACCTTAGATTTCCTACTACTATCCCTACAATCTTATATATATATATATATATATATATATATATATATATATAACTCTCACATTTTTTTGGCCAAACAACAATTTTGTTTTACTTGGATAATGGTTAAAAGGCTATCTTTCAGTGTTCCCGCACAGCCATATTAAATTTAAAGCTACAGTTACAGCTCCATTATTTTGAGTTGTCTTATGCTTGCTACCCTGGTGAACAAATTTTGGCAGGTGGGCTACTAAAATATATTTTCGGAAGTTAGCATGAGATTAACAAAAGGGCAGTGATCTATTTCAGTTTTATAACTTTTTTCTTTTCACAAAAATTTGTCTATAACCTCTCCCATGTGTTCTTTAAGGACAGAATTCTCTGAATAGGTGTGTATACCTTAATTGTGTATATGCTTAATAGCCTGGGCAACTTGGTGATCTCTTGGTCATATTTTGCATGTGTTTTGATGACTATGAACTATGGTTACACTTATATCAACTACTTTATTAATTTCCATAAGTTTTTTCCTTTGCAGGAACCAAAACATTTCAATGATTTTCTACACCATCTTCGTAAATTCTGCCAGAAGGATAACCTTAATTGTTTCTGTGAATTTCTTTCATCCAAAGAACTCACCCTGATCTCCAAGACAGAAGCCATTGACAGGTTTTGTACTACCTTTTTCCTGTTCTATTCAATTTTTGATTTCATACTTCCATTTCTATACTTTTCCTTCTGTATTATTCTCATTTCATGTGGCCGCTAGTTTATTTTGTATATATTTTTTCCTAAGCAGTGAAGTTACAGATGATGAAGCTAGAAGTTTTCTGGTTAAATCAGAGCCAAAAACTGAGTGAGGACTCAAGTGGATCTCCGTTCTGGTAGTTTTCTCCCATGTTGATACTAATCACCAGTGGCGGCTCCAGGATTATTTTTTAGGAGGGTCAATAAGAAATAGAAATTATACAAAATTTAAAACAAAAGAGAACTTGAATGTATCGACATCACAAAAAACAAAACCAAAAGAAAAAAAAAAAAAAAACCAAAATACATAAGGTTTTACAATTGCTTTCTATGATGTTTAATATATTGAAATTGTTAAATGATTTCTTTATTATCAATCCTACGAGCTACATCTTTTTCAATGTACACAGCCAAACAATCATTCATCCATTGATCTTCCATTGATCCATTGGACTTATTAATTTTTTTCCTAGATTTTAAATCAAACTTTTTTTTTAAGAGTAAACAGTAATATTTATTAGAACATACACGAAAATAATAATAGTGTTTTGGTTTTTTTTTTTTTTTTTTTTTTTTTGTGTGTGTGTTAAAAAATGCTAAGATGTTGTTAAGAAGATCATATTCAAACTTATTTTAGCTGGGCTTAAAAAAAATCCATGATCAAGGTGTTCAAAATTTTATTTTAGGGAGGTCAAAAACATATATATATATATATATAGTTCTTTTTTTGGCGGGGGGGGGGGGGGGGGGGGGGGGGGGGCGCGCCAGCAGGGGGTTCATTTGAACCCCTGGACTCCAAGTAGAGCCGCCCATGCTAATCACATTTGCTAATAGAAACCCAAGTTTTGTTTAGAAAATGGGGATTAACTTGTAAATGTCCCTGAAACCTTCGATTTTGGAATCTGCTTCAACCATGGAAGGTTTTTATGGAAACATATAATGAAGATGGATGTTTACAATTATTTCCTTTTTCCCTGTCTTTTTTGGGTCCACAAGACTCATCTGGCTTGTTGATGACATAACGGGAGTCTCCTTCCATCCCCAAACAACCATTCCTTGTCCAGTTCCATGTCCATAACTTGCATTGGTAACTTTCTTAGAATATGCAAGCTCGGCAAAATTTGCCAAATAGCATGTTTTTAGAAAAGAAATTAGGAAAGTAGCATATGGCTGAAATAAATTAGTAAAGTAGACTGTTTTTGAAACTCGGGTATGGGTTGGAACTCGAGTGTGCATACGGCTCGAGTTTGACAAACTCAAGTTCCAAAAATAGTCTACTTAACTAATTAACTTCAGTTGCATGCTATTCACCAAAAAGTTTTCTAAAATGATACTACTTAGCAAATTTTGCCATGCAAGCTCATTTGTTTGTGGTTTTCAAGTTACAACCTTTCCGGGATTTGGTTTTTAACATTGAGGTAATGATTCCAATTTCGTCCCATCACTTTTGTTTTTGCCCAATGGTTACTTACCCTCTTTTGTAATCTGGTGCTGTCTGCTTTGTTTGTTTAATAGAACAAGTAAACTAAACGGAATCCAGTGGTGGTGAAAGAGGGAGGTAATTACCAGGAGCAATAAGAAGATGAGTTTCATCAACACCTTCCCACCAAGCCATGGAAATTAAAGCATATAACAAAAGCGTTTTCAACCCTAGCAGAGCAATCACAAAACAATAGTCATCGTTAGAGCTAAATCAACCAGTTGAATAATAGAACAGCTACAAGTGGTTTGAACTGAAAATTGAATGGAGAAAAGAGATATGGCTACTCTTTTGGGTTTGAGGGAAAAAAAACAGTAGAATTGTTGGAAAATGAGAGAGTGAGAGGAACGCTTACTGGAAATATTGTGGATTTAAAGAGGAAAGCATACCTCACTTGTATGATCCATTAACAACCACTTTATTTTTCCGGTTGATAGGGTTACATAACCACCATATCTTGCTAGATTAAATCTGGGATTTGAATGGCTTTAAGGCTCTGTTTATTTCAACATAAAATGTTCTCAAATATTTTTAGTTGAAAACTTTATATATTTTTTGATGTTTGGTTGCGCTTCTAAAAATGTTATGAAAAACTTTTTTTAACATTTGACTTGTATTGAAAATCACAAATAATTTCATATCTATGTAATAAATCTTACAATTTCTGATAACAAAACAAATTTAGGATGTTGATTACAATGAATTCTAAATTCAGTTTCCACACTGGATTGTCGTTTTGCTACCCCAAATGCAATCACTTTCCATATTACCGACCATTTACTATTGGTGGGCCGCCCATTGTCGTCTATCTCTCATTAACCAATCTAGTTAAATTTGGACATTATGCCCGGTCAATTCCCCAAATCCTTTCGTAAGCTACATTGTTTTGATATTTACAATCATATTACAGCACTATAAAAGAACGTTTGAATTTGTTTTCCGGTCAACATTCTTGGCGTAGAGGACCAATGGGCATTTCTGAACAAAACTGAACTGATGTTTTTATTCTTCAAAATATTGTTCCGGAAATATTTTTCCTATATTGTGAGATCAATCATCTCAAAATCAAATTTTGGGTAAAAAATACGTTGTTGGCAAGTTATTCACGAGAATTAATCGTTTTAAAAATGTGTTGAAAAGTGACCTTAAGTCACCGTTTCGACAATAACTTTTGAATGGTAAGGAATTCTTAGACGCCGCCTTAATGTTTTAGATAATACACATTTAGAGCTTGAATTTGAGAACAAATTTTGTATTTTTTTGATAGAAATCAAGTGAGTTATTGTCGTTTGAATTTGACCCACCGAGTTACCCGAAATGTGGATTCCAATTATGTATCAATAGAAACCAAAATATGAATTTAATAATCCAACAGTTGGATTTTTAAAATATGAATTCAATAATAAGTTATTTGGTGATGTAACAGTTTTTAGAGTTGCGGCCTAAATGTCTTAAGATAGTACACATTTGGAGCTTGAATTTGAAACCAAATTTTGTATTTTTTCGATAGAAATCAAGAGAGTTATTGTCGTTTGAATTTGGCCCACTGAGTTATAAAAAATGTTTTCCTTTATGCCATCTTATCTGCTCTATTGAAAAAATTTTGGAGATAGAAAAAGATATGATCCATGAAAAAATCAAAAAAACAGAAAAATGCTCAAAAAATGTTGCAATTTTTTTGGATTTGGCTGCATCAATATCTAGCCTTCGTTTCTTTTGCAAACCATGACCAAGCAACCTTTTATCAATAGGTCACGAAGTAAAATGTACCTTGTACAAAATTGGTCATGATACAGCAGCTATAACTATAAGGGAGATACAACAGCTGGCTAATTTCATCCCAAAAAGCTATGAACAGAAAACAAAACTCCAGCAATTTGCTTAGGTACCCTTATATTTTTGTACTTATATAAAAAACGACATTGTCCAAGTAAAATAAACTGAGAGATCAGACAGCACCACAAGCAATGAAGCAAATCAATCAGTGGACTTTAACCAATTCAACATCATACACCAGCCATGAATCTGGTGGTACGTTTTCACCATGCCCTTTACTCCCATAACTGCAACACAGACATGGCATGTCAAGCAAGGGGCTAAGAACCCAAAGAAAGAAGCAAAAAGAAATGTGCTGCAATATAGGGTCAGAATTCAATCACATACCCCATTGATGGTGGGATGATAAGTCTTCTCTTTTCACCAACTCGCATACCTAAGAATCATGCACACATGTCAGCCAAAGAATACTAAACAATAACTTCAGTGAAATAAAAGTTCAGTCGGGACAAAAATCTCAGTCATTACCATTAATACCAATGTCCCAACCCTCCATAACTTTTCCCACACCTGCAAGAAGCCATATATATTAAACAACGTAGTAAAACTAATAAACCTTATTTGGCAAAACCATGATTCTATCTCATATGGTAATACCTAGGCGGAACTTAAAGGGAGCATCACCGACATTCGAGCCAACTGATTCTCCATTATTTTTCAACTTGCCATTGTAATTGATACTGATCTGGAACCAAACAAAATTCATATCAGCATTTTTCTAACATACATGTCTTTGGTTTGCTATAGTAGAATATGTGCAATATCAGAATATCATTTTTGGTAAGCTACCCCTCCAGAGGAATACTAATAATAAATCAAATTACTCTATCTGTTCATGATTTGGATCAAAGATTGCATGCAACAAAAAAGCCTTCAATTAACATCATTCCAAGGGACTTGCCTTTTTCCCTGACGCAGCTACTTTGCTGTCTGGTTTCCCCATTTCTAGCACCTCAAGGATTAATCCATTAGACAAGGTCCAAACTTGAGATGACTTGTCATCAGCTTTCTTGTCCACTGACAGAAGGGATGTATTCATGTTCACATCTTTCCCATTCTCCTGGGTTTTATTCTTTTTCTTCTTCTTAATTTTTTTGTCCGAAGAATGATTTTCATCAGCAAATACATGAGATTTGCTGTCAAGGCTCCTGTACAAATAGAAGAATGATATAAAAAGAAAGCATACAGCAAACAAAGACTCAAAGAGTCACCCAAAGAGCAATTCGTCTTGCACTCAGCTTAGCACTCAGAAAATCTAGATGGCAAGAGCATTATCTATTTGCATCCTTAGTGATTTTGATTAGTTGTAACTCTCTCTATCCCTCCCTCTCTCTCCTTTGTAATTGGACCAGGTTGGAGGAGAAAGAAGGGGGGGGAGTTCATGCAACTTTTATGTGTGTTTCTATCATTTGTAGAATTGAATCTAAAAGAATACTAACTTGTCATTGGCTGGATTTGGATTTTGTTCGAATGTCATAGGCAGACCATGGACTATGTCTTCAGCCTTTGCCTTGTTTTGCTGAGCTCCATCCTCTCTGACAACATTTTCATGATTACTGTCAGATTTATAAGCTTTCACATCCCTTGCCCGGTGTTTGCTTTTCTTTTTAAGTTTTTCACTGGGTTCAGAGCCAACTTCAGTAGAAGGCAGCAAAAGATTTTCAGGCAGTTCAGCTCCCCTACTCAAGTAAATATAAAACAAAGTATCAACAAACTGAAGCCTCAGTAAAAACTCTCAATAAGAGGAATATGTGATGTCCCAATTAGTTGAGTGTGTGTTATGTGAGTGTGTACCGAGCGAGTTCCACATTGGGCATGTACTAGGTTGATCTAGGCTTTTTGTGTTTACAAGGAGTCTCAGTTGTAACTAGACCAGTCCTTTTGGGATATAGCACAGATGTGGCTAATGCCTCTAAGCTTGAATATATGTATACAAGTATGTTGTATATTCTTCTTTTTATAAATTCATAACACAAATTACAGAAATACTCACTTGTAATTTTGTTGGGTGTTATCATCTTCAACAGTGCTATGCTTATGCTCAGCTTCATAATTCTTCCCTTCCTTTGTTCGTTGTTTCTTTCTCTTCTTTGGCCTTTCAACAACTTCAGGGCTCACTTCAATGGAAGGCAGTGAAACAGTATCTGGCAGTTCAACTCCCCTGCACAAGTAAATTCACATAAGCACAAGGATCAATAAACAGAATTGTCAGTAAACCTTCTGATTAAGAATTTTATATGTATGCACACTAATATATGTTATAGGTTAGCATATTTGGTCCTCAACCTTTAACCTTTGTTTCAAAATCATCCTTATAATCTAAAATGTTTTACGTTAGTCACTATACTTTTTAAACTTTTTTAAAGATGTCCTCATCATCATCTGATGGATAGAAAATTCTGACATGGCAAATAGAATTCATGCCACATCATCAAAGTGGCCTTGATTTCATGAATTCCATTAGCTACGTCAACATTCTCCATCTCTCAGATAACTATAAGGACCTTTTTGAAACAATTTAAAGCATAAGAAAGATTTTGAAACAAAGGTCAAAGGCTAAGGACCAAATTCGCAATTTAACCGATATTAATTTCAAACCACAGATCACAAAATCACTAACTTGTCATTGGCTGCCTGCCACTCCTGTCCATTTTTCATACACATATCCTGCCTCATATTATCAATCCTTGCCTCATCTTTAGGGGCTTTATCCTCTTTAAGAATATTACTACAGTTAGCATTATCGGCCTTGAGATGTTTCTCCTCCTTAGACCGCTCTTTTCTTTTCCTCTTTGGCTTTGCACCATTTTCGGAGCCTACTTCAGAAGCAGATGGCATTGAATTGATTGGCGGGTCAGATTGCCTGCAACAAGCATGGCAAACAAAATGAACACTTTCTCCAATGTTGCTCAACACAGTTACCATTGACATAAGCAGTAAAGGAATAAAACAAACCTTTCTCAAACTCAAACATTTGAGAAAACGCATCTGATTGTTTTTGTGTGACCCAAAAAAAAATTATAAACAAGTAGACTCTAAAGCCACACTAGTCATGCAGTACTCACCTTTTTGGCTGAGCATCTACAATCACATCATCAGCTTTTACTTTCGCTTCGATGACATGATTAACATCATCTTCAGTCTTCTTGTCACCAGTTCCACATGTTTCCTCGTCAGCTTTTCTTTTTACTTCCTCTGTTGTTTTCCTGGTGGTGGTTTTGCTCTTGTAGATAGATGAAATGGGGAAGCTGTCCTCATCTTCATTTTGTAATACTGGCTCACCACTACTACCGTTGACTATATTTTTTGGTTGAGAACATGCCCCATCATCAGAGTCACTCATTTGGTAGCTCCTCCTAAGCCGTCTACGGCTGCCCTTCCCATTCTTGGGTTTCTCATTATCCAACATTTCCTCTGTAACCGCCAAAAAACATAGAGCAAAAACTCAGAAGTCGGAACATATATTCCATAAACATTTACAAACACATACTACTGAGTGGGTATATCTTAATTGGACATTGCAAACACATGACACATATATTCAGCAAGAACAGAGAGAACGATTAGTTAAACTCGGAAATGAGCAGCATAATCCTGAATTTGGATGCATGGAAAATGTTGAAGAACAGAACTTGAACATATACATGAGAATAACCAGGAATGTGAGGAGATTAGGTTGATATATATATATATATATATAAGAGTGAGGCCTAACACATGGGATTTTTAAATGGGAGGTAGAAAGGAGAAAATGATCAAACTTAAGAGTTAAGACCTATTGCTTTGATACCATGTTAAATTACCGATGTCCCAAAAGCTAAAGTGAATAGGAAATTGTGAAATTAATCATTTAACCATATTTCTAACAACACACACACACACACATATATAGATATGATTTGATCTAGTAATAATTGATTGGAAGTGATTCAATAATCTGATGGTTGCAAAGTACGCAGTTCTTATCAGCATAACCAGTCCAACCACACTATCATATTTATTGTTAACTTTGATAATTGTAAGTTTGTAACTACCGTTAAAGAAGTGAAGTTTAATATTGGAGATAATTTAAGTCCACTAAAAACCAATTCTCTCATGCAGCACAAATACGCAATGCATGTAATAGCAGAACAAATAATTGTTAGCACTTGGCATATGAGTACTTCAATCAAAATGATATGTAGAAACTACCACATCATAGATGACACATAGTCCTCTCCATCTGGTGTGATATACACCAATGATTAAAAAAAATTAGAACTAATATTATAGGCTAAATTTTAACATCATTTAAGGAGAACTCATGAGGAAAAAATTAAACTCAGAAATTGTTTTTTTAATATACCTTCATCATTGGAAATGGGAGAAGGTGGACAGACTTCTGGCTCATCATCGTCAATAAAACTATCCTCGTACTCATCTTCATCACTATTCTCAGATAACTCTGTTTCAGTGTCAGCAATATCTTCTCCGCAGGGTTCTCTTGCCATTTCAGTAAAGGAAAAGTATAAAATAAAAAAATTTAAAAAAAAACTCCCAAAACAAATTCTCAAGCAATTAGTCAATAAACTCTTTCTACCACCAAATTGGTTGTTAGTAAGGTAAGAATTTATGTAACTTTTTTTTTTTTTTTGAGAGATAAGTAGATAGTGGAGGAGAGGGAAGTGGGGTTCGATTCACAGATTTCAAGCCTAGTGTTTTATGTTGATTTTATCTCCAAGAGATGGAAAGCTCATCTAAACAAATCCAAACTTACCAAGCATAATTAAATCAACGGTTCCAAATTATGGGATAAAACTGCAACCCATATTTCTAAATTCTTTTTTCCCCCTACTTTTCCCCATTGACCAAACAGGTGCTAAGTGCGTAGAATTTTTAACTAATAACAAAAGTTAAAATAAGATAATGTCTTGTCATAATCAATGCCAAAGTCATAACCAAAAAAGGATACGGCTGGCTAGTGCTCACATAATAACCAGAAAGGAAAATGCTCCGGGGACCAAGCACTGAGAAAACGACATCATCAGCCTCCTCGAATTCCAAATTCAATTGCAGCGACTCAGAATTCACAGGATACAAAGTGCAAAGAAAAACAGGACTCTTTTTTCCTACGTTGCACTGAAGTATACTTCTTATTTTGGCATCACCAAGCCCCAGTGTTGCCTGAGTAAAACCCAAATAAACATCATCATTCACCATAACAGTCAAAACCCAGTTCAAAAAACCTCAAAATCTCTTCAATACACACACAGCACAGAAGATTTAAATCAAACACATCCCATACCTATTCTACAAATCGAAATGAACAAAATTTGCAAGACCCAGTTCAAATAAACTCAAACTCTTAACAAAAAAAGCAACCAACACCAACAAGAAACATCAAAACTGGATCTTTTCCCTCAAAATTTATTCAGAATACAATAACAATACATGGGATTAAATAGAAATTGGCAAGCTCAGCTGGTAAACAGTACCATTGATAAGTGAAGCCGCCCTTTTGTGTCGTCATGTTTATGTTTGAAAGGCTTCCCTGGTTTTACTTCAACTCCTGCAAAAAATTTATATATGCACACACACATTTATAACACATGTGGATTGAGAAAAAAATTGCAAAAGTTTCCAAGTAGTTAACTTTCCAGATTATTAACCAAATGATTTTCAAAAAACTAACCCCAGAAAGCCATAGTTATGGGATAGAATCAGAGCTCCAAGTCCAACAGAGGCGTTTGTAAAACCCTAGAATGAGCGGAATTGGGCTTTTGTCTCTCTTTTTCTTAAACCCTAGAAGAACCACGGAGCTGTTTCTTTCTTCTGTGACTTGAAGGACGAACAAAATGAGGGTTGTCCTATTTTAAAACACAACGGTGAGATATTTAGGTGGATCCAGATGGATGGTGACGTGGTAAGCGCTTATGGGAAATTAGGCGTCACCCGCTGTTACTCTAGCTGGGTTCAGCGCGGGACGCTGATAACTTTTTTTGTATTATTTTTCCTTTCGTTTTGGTTTGAATTTTTACAACTTGGCTTTTCTATATTGGAATATTTCTAATATAGGAATGTTAGAAATATAACCCTGGTAAAGCAGGAGGTGGAGGTGTATTAAGAAATAGTGAGGGAAGATAGATAAAAAGTTTCTCAATTCATATTGGTATTGCCTCAAATAATATTGTAGAAATATCAGCTATTAGATATGATTTTAAAATGGCCTGGGAATTAGGGTATAAACATATAAATCTAGAAATTGATTCACAAATTCTTCTCAATTGGTTAACAACATATGGTATTTTGGCACCAGAACATTCTGCTTTGATTTTGGATTGCAGAATGTTGCTTGACCAAGAATGGACTGTCCTTCCACGTCATGTCTTTCGTGAAGCAAATGGCGTGGCAAATGAACTAGCAAAGAGGAGACGGGAGCACCAATGCAATGTCAGAGAATATAATGAATGTTCAAATTTTGTTTATGTAAAATATGTGCGTGATATTTTGCAACTAGGCACTCCTCGCGAGTGCCCAATGGACAATACTTGTAATAGTGTTCCTTAGTTAATAAATAAATAACTTGTTTTATCAAAAAAAAAAATATTTCTATATATCCAAAAAAAAACTATAAAAAAAAAGTAGTTAAAAATAAATTAAAAATTAGGGACTATACTGTGTCTCTTTTTCTTTCCAATCGGATTATGTTTAAATTTTATCCCTAATATATATATTGATAAGTAGATATTAGAAAAGAGGGGAGACAAGTTTCAAACCAAAGACACGAAACTCTACCCAAAAAAAAAAAATATGTCATTTGTGACTATTGAGCTATCACTATGTCATACTAATAATTATCTCAAACAGATTCATGATCTCATAAATTGTGTCACACAAATAATTATCTTGTATTTATGACATATACAATGCTTATCCCCTTTTTTTGGATAAAAAATGATTATATTAAGAGAAATGAGAGGGGAGGGTCCAGGCCCATCTCTAACTTTTGGAGTTAAAAAATAAATAAATTAGGAAGAGAAAAGATAGCTATAGGTTCATCCCATTAACAAAAAGTTACCTAAACAAGCTAATATAAGCAAATTAATTTAGGTTCCTAGATACAAACCAAACTTCCTAACTCAAAATGGATTTTAAAGAAGAAGAAGAAACAATGTCTTATTGATATTTGTTGCAGTGGCGACGCCACTCAGAGCCTAAAATATATATATATATAATAATTTAAATTTTTTTATTTCTATACCCTTAAAAAAAAAAAAAATAGGAACACCCTCAAGCCCTATTAGGAACACCCTCAAAATTTTTATGCCAAACAAATTTTGAACTAAAATCTAAAATATATATAAATATATATATATATAACAGAGATTCTAAAAAAAATAAAATAAAATAAAATTTGTAACAGAACTGTAAGGACACGATTTTTAACGACCCAAGAATGATATTGAGTTCGTGTGTAATAGGCCCAAACAATATAATTTGTAGAGGGTGGGCTTGAAAGGCTTGCCCTTGGTCGCTGGGCAACGGTCTGGTCCTGATTCAATGGGAGCTCATACAAAGGTAGGTTTGGCCTGATTAGTTAAGCCTTACATCGATGTGGCTTGAAGGGTTTGACTCCTCGGACTTAGTCCGAGGAGCATCACACTCTTACCATTCTTTTTTGTAGGATCCCCCCCCCCCAGCTCTCTTTCCCTTTTTATACTAGTGTTTACTTCCCGTTCTTCATCTACATGTCAGTTTTTCCTTTTTGGGCGTAATGACTCGTCCTATCAATCCATACATCAGAGTGGTTGGGGGTGGTTGGGAAAAGTTAAATAGCAAGGTCCGCAGTATGGGCTTGTCAGACGCCGGGCTCCACATTACAGTGTTGGCAGCTTTCTTCCTTGTACTGCTCTTGTACTGAGTTTGTCCTTTTCTTCAGGCGTTTTGTGAGGTGTTGAACGTGAGATCGTCCTCGGCAGTAGGGCTCCTCGGCCTGGGCTTTGGGCCCTTAACACAAAGTGGGCTGGGACCTCAGATTTCGGGCCCCACAAGAACAAACCCAAAAAAAAGTCCAACTTCAATCCTAAACAAATACCCAACAGCCCCAACCCAAACGTATTCTCAAAAAAAAAAAAAAAAAAAAAAAAAAAAACCAACCAACCAACCAACCAACCAAAACAGCAAAACCCAATACAAAATACAAATACGCGTCCGCCTCAATCATCAAATGGTAAAAGCAAAACCTAAAATCAGAAACATTTCCTAACCTAAAGAAAAAAACCTCATCTGATAAGGCTCATCAACGACAATGCACGCCTCCGCCTAAAACCTCATCATCAAGCACATAGGTGTGACACGGCGACGGCGCCTCCGCCTAAAACTCAAGCAACAGAGCTTGGATGATGGATCGACCATCGAAGATCGGAGATCGATCCAATCGGATTAGAGCTTGCGATGCCGACGCTTGGCCTCGAATCCTTCCTCGCCTCCGATGCCTCGACGTGCTACCGCGGCCCTCGGCGCCGCCCCTTAGGCCTTCCTCAAGGTATTTTACACTACTTCTCTCTCTCTTTTTCTCTCTTAATCTTTGGGTTTTGCTCATTTGCTGTGGAGTGTGGATTGTTCTGTTTTGAGAGAGAGAGCTCTCTTTCTTTTTGAACTGATTCTCTCTCTTTAAGTCTTTATAATTATTCAATTTATTTGCCCCCTGTTTTTTTTTTTTTTACTTTATCCGTTGGTGTGTCACTGTGTTGGTCAATTAGTGTTGGTGAGTTTGTCTTTTAGTGTTGAATTTATCTGATTGGCTCCTCTTGTGTGAATCTTATCTGTTGAGTGGGGGTAGATGGGGCCATGGGGCCGTGTGGTGTGGGGTCAGGGGTGGGATATTTGAATTGGGGAAGTAAAGACATGCAGAGGCAGGGGTGTGTGCTAGTGTGTTCTATTGCACAGTGGGGTGTGTGCTAGCTAGACTGCTAGTAGTTAGTAAAAAAAATGAAGCAACTAAACACCAATAATTAATAATTTAATTAACTAATACATTATTGTAAGGACTCGATTTGGCGCGACCCAAGAACGATACTGGGTTCGCACGTAAATAGGCCCTCACAATATCATTTATAGAGCGTGGGTTTGAAAGGCTAGGCCTTAATCACGAGACGGTAGTTTTCCGGGGTGTTCATGCATAAATAAAACGTGTACATACATAAATAGATTGTGCACGCTCTGGGAATCTTTCTCCTAGAGGTGGGCTGGGAGGCTCTGGTTTTGGCCATTTTTCCCAGCCCCCTTAGAGGTGTGTCAGCCCTCACATTATATAACCCTTCTCGGTTGATCTTAGCCCTCCACTTGTTGGTCAGGCAGGTGCTAACTTCTGTACCCGTCCCATCGACGGTCCCATCTTGCTTTCTATTAGTTGCGACGATCGAAATCACCCTGACCAGGCGTCTTTTCTCATTAACACGGTCAGGACACCGGTGAAGTCATTAAATGCGGAGAGGTCGTATTTATCTTGAACCAGCTCCGCGCCGTACCCCCAACGTGGGTCCCATTCTACTCGTATCCTCTTATGGGGGCTTTTTGGGGATAGCCATCATTGAGACGTTGCTAATCTCCTTGAAGTCCTGTAGTGCCGAGGACAGGGTCATCCTCGGCTGTTCCACTAGACACACCGGCCCTTTTTCCCATTTGTCCTCGGCACATACCCTCCTCGGCATGGACCCTGAGCCCTAATAAAATGTGGGCCGGATCATAAGCTCCCCGGCCCCACAATTATAAAAGACAAACAAATTAAATTATGTTAGGCTAAAAAATAATTAATAATTTAATAATTAATGAAACAACAATACAACAAATTATAGTTTATAAAAGACAAACAAATTTATGAAACAACAAAACAATAATAATTAATAATTTTATTAATATTTCAAATGAACTTATAGTTTATTGTACAAGTACCTTTGTTCATTTCTTTTCTTTTCATTTTTTTTCCTTTTGAGGTTTTTCTGTGTACAGAATGCAAATTTGTTTTGGTTTTAAGAATTTTTTTTGTTTTTTAAGGCCAAATCTTGAATTTCGACCGGTATTTACCGAAACGTCCTGAAACACCCGAAATAAACCGAAATGACCCGAAATTTTTTCAAAATGGAATAGGAACACCCTGGACAAAATTCCTGGAATCGCCGCTGATTTGTTGATGCTCTCTTTGAGTTAGGAATGGGACCTGCAAAAATAGATTGGTTTTGAATTCTCAAATGTTGTCAAAGAAGATGGAGATAAAGATAATGAATTTATGGGAATCCTCATCTATCTCCACACTTGTGTAATACTACATTTTGTAAAAGAGATGATATATTTCAAATGTACAAGTTAGTAGATGCCTTTTCACGTCGTATTAGTGACTGTATAGACTATGGAGTACTAAAATTTTGCATATTGTGAAATGAAGACAAATATATAAATTACACCCTACAAGCTTAAGACTATTTTTGTTTTGCTCTTACATCTAATATTATATAGCGTTTTAACCATCAGCCTTCCATCCATACTTATTAATGAAGTGGCCGTTAAATAACAACTAAACTCAATATGATATAGTGTTTTTCTAATTCAAAACTACAATGTTTTAAGCCTCATTTAAACCATTTTAGCATACTGTGGGGACCGGCCCAGAATAATAGGTTGCCTGGGCCCTGGGCCCGTACGAGGACCATCCGTCCGAGGAGACGTCGTGGCTCAGAATCCTTATTTAGGCCCACGGGGGCAAAGAGAACATGTCCGAGGAGTAATTCCTCCTCGGACATTCCAAAATCTGGGTCAAGGGTGCGTCCTGGCTACTGCAGTCCTCCCTCCAAGTACGTAAAAAGAAAGGAAACCCAAAATATCTCAGCAAAAGCTGCCTTCACCACATTAAATGCACCACAACTACTCTCCTAACCGCATTTATGAAGAGAAGACCCATGAACAGTGCTACCTTGGCCACTGCAACTCACAAAGAACTGATAAGGATGTCTGATGGGACAGGTGCTCAAGTAGGGGTTTGAATGATCAACAAGTGTAAAGCCCAGATGATAGGAGAGGGCCTATATAATATGTAAAGGTCCTCCAAGAAAAGGGGGAGACGGAGAAAAAAGGAGAAGAGAAAGTACTGTAGCAATCTCAACAACTACTGCAACTACTATCATCCAATATATATTAAAACAGAACTCCTCGGATTGTGCCAAGGACTAACTTTCTTATACAAACTTGGTTCGTTTCTATTTGATTGTCTTGGAAACTCATTATAACTGTTATCACATTCACTAAAGCCTAGTTCTTCTACCCACTCTCTACAAATTTGTTGTACTGGGTTCACTGGGCCAGTATCCCATACATTTTGGGCCTGGGCCGAAAATCGTGTCCCTACAATTGGCGCCGTCTGTGGGGAGAGCTTGTGCGTTAGTGAGTGCAACGGTTAATCATGGTAGGATCAAGCTCCTATCAACAAGGGTCCCTCGAAAGAGATCATTTTGGCAGTGGTGCAAGCTATGCGAAAGCTTCCCCATCATTTCCAGTAGCGCGCGGTGGTTGCCTTAACGCAGCTCCCACTCGGGGCTACACTTTGAAGTGCCAATGGCACGAGCAGTTCTAGGGGCTTCCAACATCAAGTTAATGCCCTATAATTTTGTCAAAGGGCTAATCCTCAACACTCAAAAAGAAAATATAAGTTTTGGACAGAACCAAGGTATTGCATGGTTCTCGGACTCAAACCTATGGGGAAACCAAGTACATCAAAAAGAAAATATAAGTTTTGGACAGAACCAAGGTAGTGCATGGTCCTCGGACTCAAACCTATGGGGAAACCAAGTACATCAAAAAGAAAATATAAGTTTTGGACAGAGCCAAGGTATTGCATGGTCCTCGGACTTAAACCTATGGGGAAACCAAGTACATCAAAAAGAAAATATAAGTTTTGGACAGAACCAAGGTATTGCATGGTCTTCGGACTCAAACCTATGGGGAAACCAAGTACATCAAAAAGAAAATATAAGTTTTGGACAGAACCAAGGTATTGCATGGTCCTCGAACTCAAACCTATGGGGAAACCAAGTACATCAAAAAAGAAAATATAAGTTTTGGACAGAACCAAGGTATTGCATGGTCCTCGGACTCAAACCTATGGAGAAACCAAGTACATCAAAAAGAAAATATAAGTTTTGGACAGAACCAAGGTATTGCATGGTCCTCGGACTCAAACTTATGGAGAAACCAAGTACATCAAAAAGAAAATATAAGTTTTGGACAGCATGGTCCTCGGACTCAAACCTATGGGGAAACCAAATACATTAAAAAAGAAAGTATAAGTTTTAGACAGAGCCAAGGTATTGCATGGTCCTCGGACTCAAACCTATGGGGAAACCAAGCACATCAAAAAAGAAAATATAAGTTTTGGACAGAACTAAGGTATTGCATGGTCCTCGAACTCAAACCTATGGGGAAACCAAGTACAGCAAAAAGAAAAACTAAGTACTAGACAGAACCAAGGTCTTGCACGGTTCTCGGACTCAAACCTATGGGGAAACTAGTTACTTCCAGAAAGTCTTAGTACTAAACAGAGCCTTAGCTATGTCGGATTCCCTCGGATCTCCTGCTAAGCGTTATACAGAGCCTTAGCTATATCGGGTCCCTCAGACCTCCTACTAAGAAGAGCCTTAGCTATGTCGGGTCCCACAGACCTCCTGCTAGGAAGAACCTTAGCCATGCATGAGTCCTCGGACCACAAGCTTTGGGAAAATTAACACACATAACATCTTTCTATAAGTGTCAAGACAGACCCAAAATTATAACCAACTCCTCAGATTGGTAGCTTTGAAAGGAGCAATTTACAGTACAAATATGGGGCGCGTGAAATGGCACTCCCCCGGGTGTAAATCAAAGGATCAAAGTAGAATTAACTCTTAAGAATTCAAAACCCCACCTTTTTCCTCGGATGAGAGGAAAAAACTGGAGTTTTGAGGGGCTATTGTGGGGACCGGCCCAGAATAATAGGTTGCCTGGGCCCTGGGCTCGTACGAGGACCATCCGTCCGAGGAGACGTCGTGGCTCAGAATCCTTATTTAGGCCCACAGGGGCAAAGAGAACATGTCCGAGGAGTAATTCCTCCTCGGACATTCCAAAATCCGGGTCAAGGGTGCGTTCTGGCTACTGTAGTCCTCCCTCCAAGTACGTAAAAAGAAAGGAAACCCAAAATATCTCAGCAAAAGCTGCCTTCACCACATTAAATGCACCACAACTACTCTCCTGACCTCATTAATGAAGAGAAGACCCATGAACAGTACTACCTTAGCCACTGCAACTCACAAAGAACTGATAAGGATGTCTGATGGGATAGGTGCTCAAGTAGGGGTTTGAATGATCAACAAGTGTAAAGCCCAGGTGATAGGAGAGGGCCTATATAATATGTAAAGGTCCCCCAAGAAAAGGGGGAGATGGAGAAAAAAGGAGAAGAGAAAGCACTGTAGCAATCTCAACAACTCCTGCAACTACTATCATCCAATATATATTAAAACAGAGCTCCTCGGATTGTACCGAGGACTAACTTTCTTATACAAACTTGGTTCGTTTCTGTTTGATTGTCTTGGAAACTCATTATAACTGTTATCACATTCACTAAAGCCTAGTTCTTCTACCCACTCTTTACAAATTTGTTGTACTGGGTTCATTGAGCCAGTATCCCATACATTTTGGGCCTGGGCCGAAAATCGTGTCCCTACACATACTTTTTATTAAGCCATATATAATTCATTTTTAATCATTTTTGCCTTTTTTTTTCCTTAATTCCTTTACTCTATGTATCCATTATCCACTGCTTAGTATTTTCTTCTTAGCGATTTTTCACTGAGTGCATCATTGTTTTGTTCCTTAAAGGTCTAACATACCTAAGCGAAAATTTAAAATTAAAATTTTAAATATAAAGAGGTAAAACAAAATCAAAATGAACATAGAAAACCTAATAATCTCCACTTGTTTATTCAATTTTAATAAAAATACACATTTCTCTTCGCAAATGAGAGGAATTAATGCATTTTTTTATTTATTAAAAAAAAAAAAAAAACAATTTCCACTATCCCACAACCTCAATAGTGATTATTATTAGATATTTGAAATGCCGCATCACCGTCTATTATTATTTTCAGCATCTTAATCCAAAAACAGAATTAGATCGGAACAAGATTCATGTACTTCTCACTCTCAAGTCACAAGCGAACGCACTCCCAAAAGCCATGATCCCCAATATCATAAATTTGCACTACAACTATATATTTAAAATTGGCGCCTTTCAGGCCCAGCCCAATCCACCTCACAGGGCTATTCCGTCCAAGATTTCAACTAGAATTGGTGGGGTGCGCCAGGCCCGTGCAATAGTGCAACGCATGGGCGACGCTTGAGAGCCCCAATAGCAAGCTATTGTGGTGGGCTCTTCCCCTCAAGAAATAAATTTAATATCGTGTGGGCCGATGACCCACATATCAGATATTAAACTGATAAGAACAGATACTACACTTGATCTTAGCCAAAAGGCCGAGAAAGGTATGAATTGCAAAGGATCTTCATTCGTTTTTTATAACTAATACCCGACTACCGCTGCTCTTAACTAAACGATGTGGGACAACAAAAACTTTCGTGGCTTTTAGTTTTAGAGATAAACATGGGCGGTAGCAATACGAGCCATGTGGTTGGCATTTAGAATTTACTGATTTGTTTTGAAACTGCACTTTTCGTTAATCTTGAAAGCTATATAGTTCTCTGGGCATCAAAGTATCAAACCCGTTTTTGCTCCAAGTCATAGCAGCTTTTTACCATGAATAAATTGCCAATACTATGTAGAAACATTAACTAAAATGATGGAGAATTTACACGATGGTGGTATCTTGATTATAAGGTAAATGATTTGTGACAGAATTAAAACAGGTGAAAGTGAAAAGCCACATAGGCCCCCTTTATTTTATTTTTGATAATTTTATAGTTGGGTGAATGGAGCTACAAGGCTCTTGGTCCTTTATTCAAGTATGCTGATAACGAATTTTCATTGAAATTGTTAAAATTAAAGGTTTGTTGCTTGGACTAATTGAATTCTATGAAACCCTAAGATGTTTCAAATAAAATGCTGCAAATGTGATAAATCACCAATGATGACTAATCTCCTACTAAGCCACACACCAAATAATATCTATCTATCGCTTTCTCTTAAAAAGAATATATAAAATTAAAATTTAGATTACAACTGTACTTAACTATGCATAGTCATATATCCAAGTTAAAGTAAGTTCCTTTTGATTCAACTATAATATTCGATCTTTTATCTGAAATTAACCTTAGTTTAACTAGTATTATTCATCAATTTTTATATTTACAAAAATTAGTCTTAATTTAATTAGTATTATATAATTTTATTTAATTAATGTTTACATATAAAAAGGCCTCATATATAATTTTTGCCTTAGATCCTAAATTTTGTTGGGCCGGTCCTGGAGAAAGGGTACCAAGCTGTCCATATGAACTGGTGCATATGTGCTTAATGAACTTTTGAAGTAAGATGGATTTTGTCTCTTGTGGTGGCATATAAAAAGGAGCTGGTGCTTAGGTTGCTGAAGTGTTGGATCAGTTATAGTCAAAGTTGAGTGCAGAGTACTCATTGAAATCAGATAATTAGCTACTGTGGCAATTAAGACCTGCTTGCAAATCAAGTGGAGTAGCAGATAGGCTAGCAGGTTGACTTTCTCTCCTACCAATGTTAGTACTGTAAGAAGTTAAAACTGTATAACTTTAATTGGTATGTACTTTTGTATCTGTTATTTAAAAAAGAAAAATTGAAGGGGAAAAAAACTCTTGAAACTTTATTTTTATGTATAAGTGCTTCTTAATAATCACTTTGTTAAGGTTATTTCTGATTATTTTATGTTAACATGTATTATTAACATGCATTGCTTTGGGATTCAAGTGATAACAAAGTGGTAGTGATATTCTTTATGGTATCTAATATATGTGGTTTGAACACCGTCTTTCCTTTCTCCACTATCTATCCATAAAAATAATATATAAAAATAAATAAAAAATCATGATTTGTCACTTATATAGTTTGAATGCATTTCAAATCAATTTTCATAGACTTTTGGACAACATTACTGAAAAAAAAAAGTTTTAATTATTTAAAATATTATTACATAAAGTTGTGGGGTTGGCCTCACACCCTCAGGTAACCCCACTACATAGGGCTCCAAGACGGGGCTTAAGTCCACTTAAGGGGAGGTTAGGGGACTCCTTGAATAGGCCGAGTCTAGACAACATAAAGGGGATAAAGCCCGGATGGGTGCCTAAGCCATCTTGGGCTCCACAAACTATCCATGACCGAAGGACTACCAAAACTAAGAAGCGCTTGTGGATGATCTGTATCCACTACTATTCATTCCTTGGTTATTATTCTGAAGCAAAAAGTCATCACTTTCACATTTATTGCTTTTATTTACTAGTAGTCACCCTGTATTGAGGGTGTGTTTGGTTGAAAGGGTAAAAAAGTGGAATGATAGAAAATATTTCAATTTCCCTCCTTTTTGTTTGGTTGGGAATGAAAAAGTGGAAGGATGGATAAAAATGAGCTTGTATAAATTTACTCATATACCCTTGTTAAAAAATTATGCTCATTTAAAACAAAAAAGTCATAAGCAACAAAAAAAAAAAAAACACACACACACACAAAGCACCACACCCAGGAAATCAAAAGAAAAATAATAATAAAAAAAGAGAAGGTAACATTGCCCGGGAAACTATAAGAAGCAAAAAAAAAAAAAAAAAAAAAAAAAAAAAAAAAAACCACAAAGCACCACACTTAGGAAATCAAAAGAAATATATATATATATATATATATATATATATATATATATATATATATATAAAAGAAAGTAACTGGACTTTGCCCATGAGCACTGCACATGGGCAATTTTGTCATTTCACCATCAAACTCCCCCCACCCAGTTTTCTCTCCATTTTGGAGAGGCAAATTTTATGTGGGTTCTGGTGGAAAATGCCTAGGCCTCACATAAAAGTTTTCTTTCCCCCGTTCCCAATCAAACAACACACAAACTCATTTTCTCTCACATTTTCTCTCCAAAATTTTTCATTCACCCTATTTCACCTTCAAACAAACACATTGTAAATGTTGAGTGACTTGTTTGAATGGTAAAAGTGGTAGGATTAAGTCTATAGTGAGATTGTAATTTGTGGGTATTAACTCTTAAGTATGGGTCAAGTACATCAACAATAAGATAAATATATTATATTGAGTTTATTTTTACTCACTCCAAAACTCATTTAGTAAATAAATAATTATTAATTTTCGAATTAGAAAATAATTTTGTAAATGGAAAAATATTAGAACCTAGATAAACATCTTATTTGGATGAAAAATAAAATGTTTACTTTGCCAAATTATACCTATCTTAGTTTTTTAAGGATGAAAAAGATGTGGAAAATTGAGTTTAAAATTCACATTAGAAATTTTCACAGATATTGAATATGGTAGAAAATATAAAAATAATTGAACTGTTATGAAAGTAATTTAATAAGAATTGATTAACAGGTGCCCGTCTAGCTCAGTTGGTAGAGCGCAAGGCTCTTAACCTTGTGGTCGTGGGTTCGAGCCCCACGGTGGGCGCTTTCACTTTTTGCTTTTTTTTAAAACATGTTTTACGCGTCAGAGTTAGAGGCTCAGAGCAAAAAGTTGTTCTTCTTGTCTTCTCAAAAAAAATATATATTTATTTCCCTGGATTAAGACATCTCTATTACTAATTTATTCTGCCGAAGAAACAAGAAAGCCCGTCTAGCTCAGTTGGTAGAGCGCAAGGCTCTTAACCTTGTGGTCGTGGGTTCGAGCCCCACGGTGGGCGTAAGTCTTTTTCTGCTTGTGTTTTTGGTCTTTATAAAATGTGAGACGAAGGGACGATTTTTTTACAAGTTGGTGTGTTGATTCTTTTAAACAATTGGGCATAATTGAGATAGAATAAAAGCCAACAAAAACAAATTGAAGATCTACAAAGACTTTTCTTCTAAGGAGTCATTGTAACATTATTATTATTATTATTATTATTATTATTATTTTTATAGTGGAAATGAAGATTTGTGGCTACTTGAATGTAGAAGCAATTTTATGTGTTATAAACTAGTACAATTTAACTAAAACATGATATGAAGAATGGGATATGAAGACTCTAAAGACCGAACTAGGTTAGTACACTCACTCTCAAACACCAAGGCATGATACAGTAATGTAATTTAGCGTGCGTTTGGATAGCTGAAAAATTCTTGCGTTTTCAGTGTTTTGCTTATTTTTGAGCTAGAGGTGGGTCCCTTTTCATTGTTTATGGAGCTCATTCACAAGAAAAAAACGTAGCTTATTTTGCCCAAATTGTACCGTTTAGCAACGGTAATATTTTGAAATATTAAGCTTTCTCTTCAGCCAGCGATGCATATCTTGCAAGATCTCCATTCTTCAATTTTGGCAACCTGGCCTCCTTATCAATGCCCCAACTTCTTCCTCTTCAATGCTCTTAAATTTTACATCTACATACCAACTGCCCAAATTTATGCTTCACATCTGATATACAAACTCTGTTCTTCCTTTATTCGAGCAAACCCACCAACAACCACTCCTTTCTTCCTTTATTCGGACAAATTCTTACCGGTGACTTTCTTGGCTATGAGAGAAAATCAACCACAAAGCTGATGCCGCCACTGTGAGAGAGAGATGCCGATGTTGTCAATGAGTTGTATTTAAATTTTTTATATTATAATGTGTCGGTGTGTTTTCCCTTTTTGTTGAGTATGGATGAACTTTGCATTAACAAAATATCAATGGAATTGTGTGAGTTTGTTTGTGGGTTTTGTATTTTTGTGTGACTTTGTGTGGGTTCTTTTTTTTTTTTTTAGTAAACAGCACACAGGCCCAAGAAGAAAGTAAGGATCCTGGGCCCAATGCTTTATGTTTAAGGGACTGAGCTTGGTTCAAAATCAGCCCAATGCTTTATGTTCACTACAGCTAAGTTGGGCTGATTTTGAACCAAGTTGTGCACAAAGTGCAGATCCTACAACACATACATACTAACACACAGAAAAAAGACATACATATTGTACAACAAGGAACAATAAAGAAGTGATATAAGAGAAAAAATGAAATAAACGTTAGGGATCCTCATGATGGTAATTTCATTATTTTCTTAAGTTTTTGATACATCATGCTCACTAAGATATGTTACAAAGTCCAAATAAGTTCAAAAATCACAGACTTAGATGACTACTCAGGCCTCTAAGACTTGCAAAGTTTGAATCCAAGTATATTCTCTAGTGGCTGTTTTAGGATCCCGAACGGTGTTTTCCTCCCTTTTCTCTTTTTTGAATTATATCAGAGTTTTCTCAATGATATTTTCTCTCTAATTCATTGTTGCTGAATGCCTTTCACTGTTGGTTGCCCCTCCTTTTATAGTGTCATCCTACAAAGTGCAAATCCTACAACACATACATACTAACACACAGAAAAAGACATATATATCATACAACAAGGAACAGTAAAGAAGTGATATAAGAGAAAAAATGAAATAAACGTTAGAGATCCTTATGATGATAATTTCATTATTTTCTTAAGTTTTTGATACATCACGCTCACTAGGATATGTTATAAGGTCCAAATAAATTCAAAAATTATAGACTTAGATGACTACTCAAGCCTCTAAGATTTGTAAAGTTTGAATCCAAGTATATTCTCTAGTGGCTGTTTCAGGATCCTGAACGGTGTTTTCCTCCCTTTCCTCTTTTTTGAATTCTATCAGAGTTTTTTCAAGGATCTTTTCTCTCTAATTCATTGTTGCTGAATGTCTTTCACTGTTAGTTGTCATTCCTTTTATAGTGGCATCATAGGGTTTTTGGTGTACTACTGATTCCTTCCATTTGCTGCCCTGGGTACCAGAACAAATGTTGTACCAGCAATATTGGCACAACATTGGTGGCTGACCCTTTCTTTATTTTCTCGCTATTTCCCTATTTTGAGGTTCCTTATTCAAAAACCCCTAGTTGACTTTCCCATTCTAGGGGGTCCTAAATGGCTGACTTTTGATATTTCTTTTTCCAAAACTTCTAGATACCACCTTTTTAGACCTACCTTTTGGCTGCTTTCCTTTTTGTCATTTTTCCTAAATGGGCGGATTCCCTTCCATCAGGCTGAAAAATCCCCAGCCACCTTTCTTCATAGTCCATCTTTTTGAGTTCCCCAAGGTACCAAACCCTTATTTATGAATTGCTGGTTCCCCAAGTCTTCTGCCCCTTTTCTGCATCATTGGGTGACTGATGGGACACATCTGCTCTTGTTCTTTGTGCTCCTGGGCATGCTTCCTTGAATTGTCTTAATCCCAACTTGGCCTTGCTGCATATCTCAAGAATCCCAGGCTTCTGGGAATCCCTGGGTATCTTGGTTCAATTTTCTTTCTAAGTTCCCCAATGATTTTCTCCAGCTGGGCCGAACTTCTTTCTTTATTTCGTAAGGTCTAGTGTTTGCTCATTCATGGGCTTGGGCCTTGCCTTTTCATTGAAAGCCCAAGTGGTACTGGGATTTCAATATTTTTTTGGGCTTTGGTATAATATTGTGATATTTTGGACCTCAACAGACTTATCTATGGGTTTCTCTCTATTTCATTTAATTTAGCTACAGTACTTTCAGCCAAAAAACAATCAGCTAGCTTTTAGATTATTTTGCTCAAGTACTTTCAGCAATAAGTTTTCAGTTTCAGCAAAATAAATGGATCCCAAACAAACCCTTAGCATTGTCTTTTTGTTACAAAAACCCATATGAACTGTTGTTTCTTCATAAATAGTTCAAAGATGCATAAGATTTGTTTTTAATGAATGCTGATTGCATCGCTACTCACAGATACTAAATAAAACAGCTTGATAAGCCACAGAAAAGACAGGTTCTACCGTACTAATAAATATTGTATTCACACACACACACACAGAAGACAATGTGCTCGGTAAAATAAACTTATACTTCACAGCAGCCTATTAGTTTTTCAACATTACTTGTCTCTTTTGTTGGTCTAGCTCATAAACAACTAAAAACAAAAAAGCTTCCATCCATCTTATAATTCAAAAAGCATCTCCCATGTCTTTCCCGTGACCAGTATGGGCAAGATGGCGGCGACACTAAATGATTGCAAAGGAAAGATGGCATCTGGTTTGAGCACTTAGTTCTGTTCCATGATGGTTTGAACAAAGAAACTAATCTTGCATCACCACAGATCGTAAGCCAGGGTCAGTTAAAACAAACCACGTTTGTTTAATTTTGTATAAAACTTTGTCACCAAAATTGAGAGCATCTTCATGCAATGCTTCATACAAGTTAACTAACAGGTTCCTTCAGGATCAATGAGTAGGAGGAGCTGCCCACAACTTCACTTTCTTGTCAACACTGGCCGTGGCCAAAACCAAAGCTTCTCCATCTCCTGTTGAAGAATATGATAATGTTATGCAGTTTATATCAAATACATATCTTTAAGGCGGCAAAAAAGTAAAGGAAACAAAAACATGGGAAGATATGAGATATCAGTAAGTAATTCAGGTAATTGATCAAATCATGACTGCAAGTGCATAAGGGGGATCAGAATCAGCTTTTAATGTATTCTTGCCAAAAGTAAAGCAACTTTGATCAACCCAAACTCTCAATTTTTATTTTTTTGATACTCTGAACATCCAAAGACATTGACATGCTACCCGATACTTGGACTGAATTCTTCTTATAAATTATTGAACTCAATCCACTAATAAATTGTGTAAATTCTACCTTTTGTGCACTAATGCCTTCTAATAAAAAGGACTGAGTGCAAGCAAATTTTGCTTATCATGGATCACACATGGGAATTTATGGACAAACATCATGTAGACTTGCCAGACTTTACAAAATGTAAAAAGAACTTCCACATAGGGTTTTCTTAGTAGGCATTTTCAAACTTCATCTAGCTTAGGGTTTTCCCGAGGAGGGGCAATGCATCTTGATGGGTGGAATCAAACTGAATTCAGATCTAGGGTTCAAGAGCAGAAAAAGAATAAAATATGCAGACAATTCGAACATGCTTCATAAGGAAGGTGATTTACCCATTGGAATGGCCTTAGGTGCCCATGATATCCATGTGATGTCACCTGCATTATAAACTGAGGTCAATACAAGATTCATAACAAAATTGTTTCATTATTATTGAGATAAAGCATCCTGATTATAACTTCACATAATTCTGACAAAGGGTTATTGGAGAAAAATCAACGGTTAATTCATAAAGGTACAAAGTTAGGCAGCATTTTTTATATGGAAAACTATATCTAAATTCACATGCTAAAAACAAATCAATATATAACCAATATAGCAGCAAACTAATTTCCTTTTCATAACCTAGATTTATAATTAAGATAACAGTCAGAAAAAAGTAAACTAGAAAATAAAGCAGAAAAACATTTAACTAATTAATACCATCATGGGCTTTGTCAGCTGTGTCCAAAACCTTCTCAGTTTCTACAGATAACCACTGCAATGTTGAACCATGGGTTGCTGCCAATATCCTGCCATCAGGGGATATACTGAGACGATCATAGTGCAAAGTAGCACCACCTGAATCATGCAGTGGAATTGGAAACATCTTCAGAGTTTTTGGATCCTCATCAAGATGATACCGAACTTCAAGAGGAGAGACAAATGAGTCAGCATAGACAAGATTAAGTCAGAAGCTGTACAACGAAATAATAAATTTTTTTTTTTTGATAAGTAATATAAATATATTAAAAAAAGAAGAAAAGTGTCACCTGAGTATACAGGAAGTATACATCAGGGACAAGGTACAAATTAAGTGCATAAAGTACAAAAGTCCATACCATGAACTGAAAAGAAAGAATGACAGCCTAACACTCCACCCCAGTCCAGAAGAGTCTTGAAAAAGAAAATAGATTATTCAAAATAGATTATCCCTTAATCCAACGCCTGAAAGGAAGATTTGTCACCTCTACCCAAGAAATCTTGTTTATTTATTATGAAAATTGATAGAACTCCTATATTCACATTGTTTGTGATATATGCTACACGTTTATATTTAAGAGTGGGTGGTTGTTCATTTTCTGACGATGTTTTCTCTTCATCCAGACACTTGCACAGTGGGGTTAAGGTGAATATTATTTTAACACCCATCATTTGAATTACCAGAATATATGTTTGCTAAAGCGGTAATTTTCTGAGAGAGAGAGAGAGAGAGAGATGTATATATTATCTCAAGTACATAAAAAAAAAAGTACATTGTTTTATGGCTATTTTGCATCAATCTCCCTTATAAAAATCATAATTAGAAATTTAGTTACAATTAGAAATACACCCTCCTGTCGTTATCCATGGATCCTTTACTTATACTTGTTCAACTTAAAGGATTGATAAGATTCAACTGATTTAGAAGGAAAAAAATTTGTATTGTACTTTCATAACCCAATTCCTCCAATCTCTAACTTAGATAAAGTTCAAAAGAATGTAGACTCTTACTCCAATAAACTTTAGGAGAAATACATTTTCCCCTTTAGCTAATTAGTTAATTGGAAGACATATGAGATGTATATACACCATTGTGGGGACAATTTTTGCTTCAAAGGCCAAGGGCTAGACCATGTTGGAACCTTAGGCAATTTTTGTTGTCCCACATTGGAAGGAAAGCCTCCCTCTTTGCACCTTATAAGGCATGAACCAATGGTTGAAGAGTACCACTAGCTTGGTTAACCAAACTAGTGGTACTCTTCAACCATTATATTCCAAATTCTTAGAATAAAGACATTTGAAATGTATACGCACCATTGATATTCCAAATTCTTATTGAGCCATCTTTGGATGCAGTGATGATTTGCTCTGAGTTGGGAGTAAAGCATAACCAAGTCACTGCACTCTGAACATCAAAAAAAGAAGAAGGGATTTTAGACATCAGAAGCAATATAATTATTAGGCCATCAAGCTATAATAAAAACAAATTGACATAACAAAGAAATACTACTTATATCACACGAGCAACTGAGGTTTAGATATATGTTGACAAATTCAAAATTAGTGATAACCATAAACTTATATCACAGGAAGAGCTTAAGGATCAACTTTTCATTTCATGCTTCACTATTAAATGCTTTGTATTAACTCTCTTAATGTCATTAATGTTGATAACAAACCAGAAATATAAAATGCTATTGAATGTTATCTTGGAATCCCAATACCATATAAAACATCAAAGTCTAAAGTTAAAAAAAAAAATCACGGATACAATATATAGTAAAAAAATCTGAAAATTTGAAAAAGAGAAAGACAAGGAAAACAGATATACAACCTTATGCCCCTTAAGCTGCATAGCCTTTGAAACCTCCTTGACCGAACCATCCTTTGAGTACACAACTTCCCAGACCTGCAAAAGAAAATTATAAGAGGCAAAAGAGCAGTCCAATAGTTGACACAGACTACTGGACTAAGTCACACCTAGTTCCAGATTACATGTGTGGGACACTCAATTGACATGCTAGGGATAAGTACCAAATACTTTGGAAAAATGACATTCATTTCCATTGCTGACGAAAAATGAGCCCCATAGAAAGGAAAACTTTTTCTGTATTTTAAGAGCGAATGATGCAGCCATGGAAGATTTATCTGCTATCACTTCGTAAACTCACCTATTAAAGAATTATTTTATGGGGTCCACATGTGAAGTCCAATCGTGGTACTATTCACGGGTATAGTTCATACAACCAATAAATACCACAAAGGGTGATGGTAATTTTGACACCCGGTCTTATTACCATGCGATTCGGGGTGCTTCGAATTCTTTGTTTCCTTGGAAGGGTGTTTGGAAACCAAAGATTCCTAGGCGAGTGGCGTTCTTTTTGTGGACAGCTGCACATGGTCGGATCCTCACTTTGGACAATCTAATGCTTAGGGGTCACCCGTTGGCTACTTGGTGTTGTATGTGATGGGGAGTCGGTAGACCATCTTCTTCTTCATTGCCCTGTTACTAATTCCCTTTGGACTTTTATGCTTTAGGCCTTTGGTACTCATTGGGTTATGCCAGGATTAGTGGCGGGTTTGTTATCTTGTTGGCATCAGTGGCTTGGGAAACATAATTCGGACATTTGGAATTTGGTTCTAGGGTGCTTAATGTGGATTGTGTGGTTGGAACGAAATCGTCGTTCCTTTGAGGATAATGAGAAGACGTTGGACGAGTTAAAGGTTTTATGCCAACGTAGTCTTTTGGAGTGGTCTCATTGTTGGGGTTTTACTGATTGTTCTTCTCTCTCTGAGTTTATGTCTTCCCTTAGCTTAGTTTCCTGATTTCTTGTTTTGCTATGCTATTTGTTCTTTTTTTCTTGTTGTTCATCATCATGAACAACTTGTACTTTCCTTTTTTTTCCCATTTATAATAAATTTCTGATTACCTATAAAAAAAAAGTGAATACCACAAAAACCCCTCTTTTTCTTCTTTCTTACAACTCCAAATCAGGCCTTTTTTTTTTAATGTATCAAAACCCTAAAACCCCACATACTTCTACCAAATAGCCATTAAATAACTCATCAAACCACCTTTTCAATTACTATCACAACCCCATAAGCCTTTCTTCAACAATTCTAAAACTACCACATATTCTCCAAACTCTAAACCCACCACAACCACATGGACAAATTCCAATAATCCTTTCTTCAACAATTCTAAACCTACCACAAATTCTCCTTAAATCTAAACCCACCACGACCACGTGGACAAATTCCCCTATTTGTCCTAGGTCAATGAAAAACATTTTCTAGTATGTTACATACTCAACACACCACCAGAAATAGACTTTACACCACAAAAAACTCTACCAGTAGTAACTTCATCAATGTAGAACACATGTAGGAAATAGAGATAAAAGGGGAAAGAGAAAGACTAATCAAAATAAACCCTAGGCTTCACCACCTAGAATCTGCCTGCAAGCCCTAGGCATCACCACCTAAGAATGTTTGACATCACCACCAAAAAAAAAAAGGAAACACATTCTCAAATCATAATTCTTATTCCAAATCATACTGCCTTCACAAAACTGATGTAGAACACGGGTAGGAAATAGATATAAAAGGGGAAAGAGAAAGATAAAGCGGAACAAACCCTAAGCTTCACCACCTACAATCTGCCTGCAAGCCCTAGGCATCACCACCAAACAAAGAGGAAACAGACATATTCTCAAATCATAATTCTTGTTCCAGATCATACACAATTACAAGAGCACTAGTTTAATAGGGTTCAAGGATTTTACCAATATGGGAAATACCTTATTAAATCTCTTAAAAGTTAAAACCCTCAATATTAAAAACCAAATTCAAAATTCAAATCCAAAAATTAAATCTCAGATGATTTTGGTGCTCCTTGCATTATTCACTTTCTTTTCCCCTTTGACTCTCTCCACATACTCACTATTGACTGACCATTGAAATCTGGCTCATTTTCAAGGTCATAACAAAACATAGGAACACAAGTCATTTTTCCAGAAATAATTTTCATTCAAACAAATGGTGTGTAAAATTGCATAATGAAGGAATCAATAGAAAGCTAGAGAAGCTGCTTTTGATTGACAGGAATAAAGGAGAAAAGAGTACATAAAATAGTCAGTATCACTTTTCACACACCGATTAAGGAAACATGTGGACTAACCACTAATTGGAGGAAATGTGTTCCTTCAAATCTCATTGTGCACTTCAGTAAAATAAGCATCAGAACAGAGGTCCCTATAAAGTTTTCTAGTTACTAGAAAACATCTTTTCATTCTCTCCACTTTATTCCATCTTTCTTGATAACTACTTTCCAGCAAGAATTTCTTAACAAATAAATGAAAGAATACTTATATAAACTCAAGCATGCACGTTCCCATGCCATTGACAGTTCATGTCTTTTTTTCTTTGGCAAAATTTCCATATAGCTGTGTATGAATAATATCAAGCCTGAGTAACTACACTATTCTTGCATAGTGGTAGTGTTAAGGGATTGTAAAAAATGGCAAAATATCAACATGAAACTTAATAGAACATTTTAAAACCACTACAGTTCATATTCAACGGAAGAATTTTTTTTTTTAATATAAAAAACCCATATTGGTCACGGATTTTCCTAAATTACCCAAGGAAGAAATTAGAGATAACTAACCTTCACGTCTGCAGTAAAAGCTGCAGCAGCAATAAAACGTCCATTTGGTGACATGGCAGCCATTGTATTTTTCAACTGATTTGTGTCAACATTTCCCAAAATCTTCCCAGTTCTTCCATGCCAAAGCATGATATCAGTCCCTGGAAAGTAACAGATCATAAGAAGCAACCAAAAACAGACAACTCCAGGATAATTGGTATGAAACTACCTTCCGAGCAAGAGACAACAATTGTACTTCCATCAGCTGTTCCATAACTTGCATTTGTTCCAACAAGGGTCAGAATAGCCTTTTCCTCATGGACTTTTTGATGTACCCATTTAATTTCTGGGAGAGGAAGCTTGGGTTGTTTAGTTTCATCAGAAGCTTTGGGTTTTTCCTCCCCATACATGTACAAAGAAGAACCATTGAGAGTCTGGGAAGCCACAACTATCGAAGACGCATCATCAGAGAATACAACTGCTGTAGGATGACCTCCAGCCGGCAAATTAATTCTCAGAAACCTGCAGGAGAGTCAAAGAAACTGAGGAGAGAAAGAAAAAAAAAGCAAGAATAAACTGGAAGCATCATTATATTTGGGTAAAATCTGGTATTGCATTAAGGTTACTTGAGATTCATACTTGAAACTTTTACTTGAAGCGTCATCCAGCTTGAATATCCTGACCACTCCATCAGCACAAGCTGTGTGGATATATAAGAAACTATAAGTATTAAAAATTCCCTCCTTTGTAAGACAGATCAAATATTTTGAATAAAACACATCCCAGCCCCCCCCTCCCTCCACCCCTGCATTCAGACAGCACTCTAAAAAACAAAATTTCCAACTCGATAACTGAAATCTTTCACACTATTAAAATTTCAACCATTCCTCTTCCTCCATACCACCCACATTTGACACAAAGGAGACATCTTCCAAGCAAAAGAGTCGCCATAAAGTACCAACACAAACTTTCCACCCACAACTCATGCTCAAGTAACGCAGAATTTATCGTAAAAATAAGCAGCCACACATATACATAAAGTTGCACAAAGTATGAACTTTTTTTTTTTTTTTACCTGTTGCCAAACTTCGCGCATCAGAGGAAAAACATAACCCTGTGACTGAGTCACCATGACCCTTCAAAGTGTTCAAATCCAACGGATGATGTCGCTTGTTTTGATCCTGCATTTCATTTCACATCCAAACCAAGTACGTTAGAATAAAACGCACCATACATTTCAATCCTACAAATACAAGTGTCTGTTTGCGGCAGCTATTTGAAAAAGTGCATTTTTCAGAAAAATAGTTAAAATGTGTGTTTTTTGAAAACACGATTTTAAAAATCACGAAAAGCTACTGAACTTATAATAAACAGAAACACTGGTGTGAAAACTACAAAACGCTAAGAAAATTATATATATAAAAACGGTACTCACTGATTTAAATTTTCTCTAATAATTAAAAGCCAGGGTAACCAAGTTTATTTCATCAACTTTCTCGGGAACCAAACAGAGGATAAGATCAAAATCATAACTTCACAGGTATTCCGAATAAAACTTGCTCAAAAAGCTAATCAACCAGAATTCAAACAAGCCTAAATCATGCATTTTTGGCTAATTAAGCATTAGGAGCACAAGATAAGATTCGACATTTTCTTCTTTTCTCTAATTCCTAATTTTCCTCCTCTGATTTTTCTCGGGAGCCAAACAGAGAAATAAAGGGATCGAATTTCAACCTTATCAGCATGGGAATGGGAGTGAGCTTTGAGGTGAGACTTCTTGGACTGAGAAGGCTTGTTTTGCTTCTTCGGATCGGGTTGGAGCTCCGATTTGGCGATGGACTGGACCTCGGATTTCCGCTTGCCGAAGTAGTTGGCGAAGAAGGCGAAGGCGATTAAGCTGCCGAGAAGGATCGAAACGGCCGTAACTGTAAGAACCGGATCCATTTCGAGAGCGGAGAGAAGAATGGAAGTGAGCTGTTTGGTGGTGTGGATAACAATCGACGAAGACGATGAGAGCGAGGTGGAAATGGCGGGGGTTTATACTTTAATACGTGTGAGAGAGGTGGTGAGGACGGAGGATTAAGGAGTATGGAATTTCGGGTGAAGGGGATGAAACGACAACGTATCGGAATGAGATTGAGATATGCTTACGCGAAGAATGATATTCCCGAGTTTTTGTAATCATTTACGGTGAAGGGAGGGAGAGAGGGTGAAGTAAAGTAAAGGAAGGTAGATTTGGCTTAAAATTAATTTATTTTTTGTAAGTTTTTCTCTACTTTCTTCCACTCTTTTTCCTTTTCCTTCTAACCATACGATTGGAAAAGTGGGAAGATGAAAAATTGTGAAATGATGGAAAAGTGAGAAGATATAAAATATTTTAATTTTCCTCCTTTTTGTTTGGTTTGGAGTAGAAAAGTGGAGGGATGGAAAAAATGAGTTTGTATAAATTTACTTATATACCCCTATTGAAAAATAATGCCCAATTAAAAAAAAGTGATAAACAAAAAAAAACAATTACCTAAATTTATTAAAAAATAAATATCATGTCCAAAAAAAAGAAAAGAAGAAGAAGCACATCTAAACAAAAAAAAAAAAAAAAAAAACACACACACACACACACACACAAAAGAAAGCAAAAGAGAAAAAAAAGAATATGAGCATCGTACACTAGACAAAGCCTGCCCAATAAAAAATGAGGCAATGTCCAAGAAAAAAAAATTGAAAAAGAGCAACATACGGATGAAGCCCATGTGTAGCTACATATGGGCATTTTTGTCCATTAAGCAAGGCCATTTTCTCCCAATTTTTGGGAGAAAACACCTGGACCTCGCTATTTATTTTTCTTCCTCCTCACCCAATCAAACACACTCCAAAAAAAATTTTCATCCCATTTTCTCTCCAAAGTTTTCCATCCATTCTATTTCACTTCCAAACAAACAAAACATTAGTAAAATTATTTTAAAAAGAAGGTAGGGAAAAAAGAAAAAAAAGAAGATTTTGACCAGTTTTTTTTTTTTTTTTGGAAAAACTTTCGACCTGCTTTAGAGCTCGATTATCTTGATTTTTAGGGCTTTACAAGACTCGCTCCACCCAGTCAAACGGTTCGACTCGTGCTGGCCTGATTTGAAACCATTTGATCCGATGAGAACAATGGTTGTCGACGAGTGTGTAACTTTAATACTCAATTCCGACAAATTGAGTGACGAGTTTTGCCCTCCAAGAATTGTTCCGACCAACCTCTTGCCACCTTTGTTTATAATCTTTAGATCTATATCGTCTAGGATTATAATCACTACTGTCTATGTTTAGATCTTTGTTGAAATTGGTGGAGATCTCACGATCTCTGACTAAGATCCGCCACCTCACTTGTTCCATTAAAATATGACTCAATCTAATTTGATGTTACTCTCCAATCGACTGCAAGTCCTCCGTTCTACCACCCAACGAGAGTAGGTCAGGTTTGAGTTGAGCCCAAATCCAACTCGACTTGACCCATAGACACCCCAAATTGTAATTTTAAATGACAAGTTCTTTATCCCAAAAAACTTTATAACTAAAGTTCTACCTATTGTTAATGCCATTTGAAAAAAAAAAAACCCAAAAATGGCCGTTTAGTAATGTTGTTTGTATTTTTTTGAAATACGTATGGGTGAAAAAGTACATGAAAATGTGTGTAATATTATTTAAAAACTGAAAACATGTTATTAAACTACTACACCAAACAGGACCTTCTCACATATCTCTTTTCTAAAAAAAAAAAAAAACTCCCTTCCCAATAAAATAAAACAACAAAACTAGTTTTTTCTTTTTCAAAAATAAGTTAATTTATTTTTTGGTCTCTTATTTAGCAAATAAACGAATTGGTGTTTTAACATGAATGTTTAGATTCAAAACTCTTTCTTTCAACTATCAATTAAAAAAAAATATACCGTTAATATTCTACAGCTATAGTACCAAACAGTCATGATTCATGAATCAAATAACTTAAAAAATAAATAAAAAAAAAAAAAAAAAAAAACTTGAGGGATTCAGCTTTTGCAAAAATTAAGAGTAAAGTATCCTACTAACTCCTAGCCTCATAAAAGTGAGAAGCCTTATGTATTTTTGGTCTTGCTGTAGAGATTTCAAGGAAAAGCCATGGTGCTTCTCACAGGAACTAGTGAAGAAAAACAAATTCAAGAAGTCAGGGATTTGACTTACCTTCAATACTTTTTTAACTGAAGATGTCATTTTGTTTTAAATACACAATAACAAGTGGTAGTGAGTTTTAATCTCTACTTTTTATTTAGTTAATGAGTGATGTGGTAATTTCTCATTAAAACAAAAGGAAATTCCAGTTAAAAATGTACTGGAGGTAAACTAAACCTGGAAGTCAGCAACTAATCACTGCCCTTGTGATGGATGATTTTTTACCATTATCAGTGTCTTTTTTTTTTTTTGCTAAACACCATTATCAGTGTCTTAGCAGGTATGATGAGGCAAACAATTGGAAAGTGGTGCACTCTCAGCCAGACTGAAGCATTATTCTTTCAAGTCCTCTCAGATAAATTTTCTGCTGTCTATGTGAACTAGCAATAGCCATCTATATATTGTTAACATCAAGTTCTAATCCCCATTTATCAAAAAAATAAATAATTTTTTTTTAAAAGATAAAAACATTCGAAAATAAAATAGATCACCAAAAATAGACAAAACAATGCTATTGGCTAGCATTTTTTTTTTCCTTGTTTGAACTCTCAACCACGTTTCTTGAGAATTTACGATAATACGATTGACTTGCATAATCTCAAATTTAGTCTTAAAAATCGTTGTATTCTCAATTTTTTTTTTAATCACTTGCCTCCATTTTTCAAGCCACTGTAGTCTGTAGACCCTTTCTTTTGTTTCAAGTACTATTGTTGAACATATCATTCTCTTGGATTTTTTTGCAAAATAACATTATTTTGCTAACAATTTTGTTAGTTAGCTACGTTTTGAAACTATCTAAGAAACTAACATTTCGAGTCTCTCATACTCAAGTTCACTGTAGCAACTCGAGTCTTTAAGACTCGAGTTCTCTAAAGAACGAAGCAACCCAGAGAAGCAACAAAATGTTGACACCTCATTTTGCAACCTGTATTTAACCTCATCTGGAGGGTAAAAGGGTAATTTTGCCTTGGAAATATGCATCTTGATTTTGGTCATTGGATCCTTAATCTCATTTCACCAAAATAATCTTGATGTTGTAACGATCAAATCGACTGGTCATAAGCCCTAATCGGAGTACCAGATTAAAAGTTATCATTAAATCAAGTTTTAATGGCTGAAATGCACTATCACAAATTGAGTTCGACTATATATGATTATGAAAAATTGATTTCAATTTGTTATAAGTATAATCAATTTGAGATCAATGATGTGTCATAATTTAATTGATTGAAACTACATTTTATGGTAGGGTTGCACATAACTAATTAACTAGATAGTTAAACATTAATTATTCAATAAGTAATTTGTGCAATTATCTTTTAATTAGGGTAAATTTAGAACTAATTAGGTCTGAAATGGGAGTGATTGGAGTCTATTAATATTAATTGGAAACTAATTTGGGACATATTAATGCTAATTGTGCTGAAATTGTTTTCTAACAAATGACCTCTGCTCACCATTTTGTTGATATCTCTCAGAATATTTTGAATCTGTGAATGAGGTTAATTTTTCCAGAACCTAGACATCCGAGGCTTCAATTCGAGCACAAGAATGAGACAATTTTGATTAGAATTGACTAAGATATGATTTTTTAAAAATGGCTCTACAGGCTGTTACAATAGCTACGGGAAAACCGAACTTTACTTGCTCCTCACTCTCACCAATCTCCACATTTAATGCACCAGATTTCCCTAAGGGCTAAAATGAGATCTAGATTCATGATTCTTTGTCAACCCTATTAAATGGCCTTTCATTCATATTTTCTCCACCACTATTATATAAACCCCCCTCTCATTCATTCCAAGACACAAAAACCCCTTCTCTTCTCCTCTCTTGAGTACTAGGAAGTTGAATAGTCTTATCATATCTTAGTCTTCTTGAAACTCAATGTATTGAGTGAGACTCACTCTTTCTCTCCTAACTCTTCTTTTCCTCCACCCTTAGAACCTCTCTCAAGAGTCTCATCCTCCACCATATGAATCTTGCATAAAGGTATAATCTATTTCCCTAATTGTTTTTTGTGTTGCCATGATGAGAGTTTAAGATTAAAACATGATAATAATCATTTAAATTCATTTGAATATGTTTGAATGTTCTTAATTGTTCTTATATGTTCTTCACATGTTCTTGGTTGTTCATTACATGCTCATGCATAACACTAGTTTCGATCTTAAATCCACATAAAAAACATGAAAAATATGTTTGTTTAATAATTTTTTTAAATTCTTGAATCTAGAATATCACCATCCACACACATTCACTAGAATTTATTTTTCAATTCAAATGAAATACTTAATAAATTGAATTAGGATTTATCACATGCACACACTTTAAATTCAACATGTAAATTGATTGATAACATATCAGATGATGTGATATGAATGTTGGCCATCATAGTCTAAAAGACCGGTTTCATCGGGTAAGGTGGGTGCCTAACACCATCCCATCTTGTAACATAGCCTCCGAGCTTAGATCAAGGGTTGATAGACCAATACTTATCCTTATGATTTTCAATTTCTAGATTGTAACTAGGAAACAAAACTATGTATTTTATCTTAGATTGTATCTAGAATCAAAACCATGTAATTTTCATATGTAAATTCAATTGCAAATTAATAAAATGAGGAATTTTTTAATTTTGGTTTTCTTATTTATCCCAATAATTAAATAAGTGGCGACTTCATTGTAAAACTCTTAATTTAAAGGGGAAAATATAACTAGTCGAACCTCCATTTTGAAAGGTAATAACACGACTCCACCCATTCACGTGGGTTTGGCCCAATATCATAAAAACGGGTCGGGGGCGCGGTCTTTCACACAAAAACAAAAGCAATGATACAATAAACCCAGAGAAGCAACAACGAAGCAACCCCCACGGTTTGAACTGAACTCAAGCAGCGAAGGCTCCAGGTGGCAGTGGTGAAGACTCCAAGTGAGGGAAATCGGCTCGAACTGAACTTCCATTCCCTCTGCTCTCAGAACTTCCATGGTTGAGCCTCCTTGGCTCTTCCTCCAACCATCATCACCACCATAAGTGGTGGTCCAATCTCAAGCTCATCTCTTTGAACCTGAACTAAAACCCTCTTCTTTCAAGCCGACTCTTTTGATCTTACGACAAACCCTAGCCACCACCATCATAAGGATGCAAAGATGATTTCTCTCCCTTTGATTCTCTTTCTCTCTCTCTTTCTCTAAACTAGATTTGCAGTAACTTGAGCCTTTGGGTTTAGGTATTTTTTTGAATCTTTGATTTAGGTCTTAAGAAAGAAAAAAGAAGGAAGAAAAGGTACTCAGTACAGGAATTGGAACTCTAGTCTCTAGACTTCGTTTGGGAGTTCATAAGGGAAGGGAAGGGAATAGAATGGAATGAAATGATCATAAGAGAATGGAAATGAATGGAATGGAATGTATTTAAGTAAGGGAAAGGAATGGAATGGAATGGAATTAAGTAACCTTGATTGGGTGTTTTAAAATAAAGGAATGAAAATGAATGGAATGTAAATAATCTTATTTGGAAGCAACATGAAGGGAATGGAATGGAATCATTTTATGACAATATTACTATTGGACCTTTATTTTAAAATAAAGAGTTGAATATATAGGGGCATTTTGGGAGTTTTGGTAAAAAATTATTAAATTTAATTCGATTCCCTCCCATTCCTCCAAATTTCGGGGGGAATGAAAATTTGAGTGTTCCCTCTTACCCATTCCATTCCCTCTCACTTAAACTCCCAAACAAGGGAATGAGTTTTTCATTCTCTCTATTAAAACTCTTAAACAAGGGAAGGGAAGAATATTCTAAAATGATTCTTTTTATTCATTTCCATTCCATTCCATTCCATTCATTCCTCCCAAACGAAGCCTAAAACTTGAGTTCCACATGGATTTTAATTCACCTCAATCCTGCCAACACATGGAACCCGAGTCTGTTAGGAATATGAAATAATTGCTTTAATCCTTTTAGTTAGGTAGTTAGCTAATTGGTTGAGATTAGGATTAGGATGAGTTAGTTAGGATTTGAGCACATGAAGCTTATTTAACACATGGCTTAATACATAGAGTACATGTTGAATTAACTAACCAATTATCTAAGCCATGTGGGCTAATGACATTAGAGCTAGCCTCCTACAAATATATGATTATAATTCAACATTAGAGATCAATGAAAGAATAAACCAATTTCTTAGTGCATTAGTGCATCTCTCTCTTTTAATCTCTTTCTTTCTCTATGGAGAGTGACTACCTCAAATTAAGTCAATTTCCCTACAATTCCTTACAATTCCCCTATAATTCCCATCAATCCCCATTAGGAACCACCGCGTTCTTAACAATTGGTTTCAGAGTCGTCGATCTTGATACATACGAATGTGATCGAAGAGAACTTTGGAAAGAATTACAGCAAATGGTGAACAAAGTTTCAGAGGATGTCAAGACTTTGTATGAATCTCACAACGTCATTGTAGAGAAGGTCAAGGTCTTGGCTGAATCTAAAAAGGCTATGAAAGAAGAGCTTTCAAGATTGCAAGAGGATCTTGAGAATATGACGGAAGAGGAGTTACAATCTCTTGATTCAATGGAACTCAAATAACAAATTAAGTTCTAAGAATCTACTGCTATTGTTGCAAGCTGGGACGTTGATTTTTGTGTTAAAGTGGATAATGATATCTATGTACACGCTGCCCTTGAAGTTCAGTTCAAAGAACCAACGAAGAAGGTGATGATGATCTTCCCAGAACCAATTCTTGATGCACCAATGGAGGCTTTTATTCAAGAGTCTATGATTCAAGAATTAGCAATCCAAGTGTTGGTGATCTAAGAATCTAAGATGCAAGCGCCAACAATTTTAATGGTTCTAGAATCAAATGAGGTCTTGAGGTTACAAGAACATTCTAAGGTTCAAAGAACCAATGAGACCTTGAAAATTGAAGAACCATTGAAGGCTCAAGAATTTGAGCAAAGTTTGAAGATCTACGAAGAAGAAACCTTCATGTGCATGGGACCGCTTGTTAAAGAGAAATGCATGAATATGGTGATCAAAATATCACTAATGTATTGGTCCATTGGAAGATCTCCTTTAATGAAGGTGTCATTTCACAACAACACCTTTGTGGGCAAGGTGTTTTTAAGGGGAGGGAAATGTTAGGAATATAAAATAATTGTTGTAATCCCTTTAGTTAGGTAGTTAGCTAGTTGGTTGAGATTGGAATTAGGATGAGTTAGTTAGGATTTGAGCACATGTAGCTCATTTTGACACATGGCTTAATTCATAGAGCACGTTTTGAATTAATTAGCCAATTATCCTGAGCCATGTGGGCCAATGATATTAGAGCTAGTCTCCTGTAAATACATATATGATTGTAATTCAACATTAGAGATCAATGAAAGAATAAACCAATTTCTTAATGTATTAGTGCATCTCTCTCTCTTAATCTCTTTCTTTCTCTATGAAGAGTGACTATCTCGAATTAAGTCAATTTCCCTACAATTTCTATCAATCCCCATTAGGAACCATCGGGTTCTTAACAGAGTCATAGACTCGAGTTGCTACAGTTAACTTGAGTTTAAAAGATTCGAGATGCTAGTTTTCTAAATAGTTTGAAAACGTTGCTAACTAACGAAATTGTTAGCAAAATGATGTTATTTTGCAAAAAAATCCCATTCTCTTTATACTTCAGTCAACCCATGCATGTTGAGCTCTCTCTAGTCTCTAGTCTGTCTCTCTCTCTGGGATTACCGATTGGTTTTCAAAGACACGGCACGTGTGGCACTGGCATCATGGGTCCCTGCACAAAGTTCTTAATTTCTAAATGTTCCCCCGAATGTGAACTACCTTCTGCAATCCAAATGCCTATGATCTGATATAGGAGCAGATTGAAAGATAAAAGGAAAAAGAATACAAAATTATGGTTGCGTTTTGCTAATCCATAGCGTAGAAAAGAAGTAACATTTTCTTTTGCATAGGCTTACGAAATTTCAATCATCTTCCTCTCAAGTCCATACCCTTGATGATATTATCAAGAATGATTCCAACATAACTCACTGAATTGAGGGCAAGATACGTATGGATATGACAGCCGTAGTATTAATTTAACTGAGATTTGAGAGCAACCCTCTTAGAGGTAGTGGTGAGTCTAATGCAATGTTGTAATATTCAATGTAAATTAGCAAAAGTCCATGACCATGAACATGATGCTACTAATATGTTGTTTTTTGGTCAAGCAATCAAACCATCATTGGATGAAACCCAATTTAGAAATTTAATGTTTATCATTCTTCCATTTGAAATACTGTGAACCATTCCATCTACATTCTAAGAAAATGTCATGTTTGATATTTATAGAGAAGAAAAAGAAAATGCCATGATCATGGTCAAATTATGGACAATTTTCCGGCACTGCTCTGTCATGGCAACATTGGCAAGTCGACTTGTGGAAGTTGGCTTCCATCGCTTCCATCAGTATAGCAATTTCATACCAAATCCACTCTAGAGCATTCAGCCCCTAATCCTGGAAGTTGAAGTCATGCAACAAGTGGTTCTCTATATATAAAATAAAGTATAATACAGATGTAAGAAAAGTGACTTCAAATGCCGACTGAAACACAATGAAATTCTCTCAATGCTCCGTCAAACATAATGGGATCCCCACCAGAATCTAATGCCCCTAAAAAAATTGGGAACAAAATACTCTTCCAACAACTCTTTTTTACATCATGAGAAGACTGCACAGTTTGACGAAAAGCACAAGCATCACTGAACTGGTTGTATTTTTCTTTACAAGTCAGGCCTTAATTCTGTAGAAACAAAAGAAGCATTGTGCAATTTTCCCTAATATCAACACAACATTCCATTTCTAATATTGAAGAAATACAGAGGATGTAATCATATCACAATTACGAAAAAAGGGGGCAACATCCAACCTGCTGGCTTTGAGCAAAAGCATATTTCACAAAATCCTATGGCATCCAACTTTGGATCTTGAGATTATCCACTGAGAGTTCTCTTTCTGACACCAGCTTTAGTTTCTGCAAAATTTAAACAAAAAATATTGACAACTAAATTGGCTGTTCAAATATATCAGAGCTAAATCTTATTCTCATTGAGCAAGCATCCAGTTCAAGGAAAGAAAAAAGGAGCAAAAAAAGGCATGTTACTTGGTTCCCACTGAAAACTACAGAGTGCAAGACTTAAGTGTGATCAATTTTGCAAATCCACTTTTGCTTAAGATGAATTTTCAAAAGCAAAAAAGCTTGAAATGTTTTTATGAAGTGAGCGTAAACAAAAATGACCATAAAGGAAGTGATTGGAGAGGCTTGGTTTTTCCAAGCAAAAGATTAGAAACCAGGAACCAGCTGGTACTTTTGGACTCAATTCAAACTCTAAAATCATCAATGTTTCATAACTGAATGGAAAAATGTTCAACCTTATGTGCTTACATGATCAACTGATTTACAATGTAAACTAGAGAAAAATTCTTTTAACAGAGGACAAGTTAGAGAGTATGCTTCATTCAAGTCATCGATATAGTTTCTCTCTAAATTTTCTCCGTCTTTGGCTAGATTGTAAATGGCCAATTAGGAATCTACAAATCAAATGATGCCACTCAAGGTGAAAGACCTCTAGGTAAAAGGCCATATGAGGTAATGAGAAAAAGAATGATGAATAGACATTTTATTACCGTGATATATAGAAGCGGGTCATCAATACTAGAAGAACCCAGGACTACTTCCCTTCTGAGTTTTGTTGTGAGCTTGTGACAAACTCGTAGCTGGCAGCAGTGTCAGGAAAAAATATCAGGTGAGAACCAAAATTTAACTGGAGCTCTTGAAACAAAGAGAACTTCTTTAAAAAACTTACCTCAGATCTAGTTGCCCCACCAATGATAAATACAAAAATACGTTGGCCCATCTTCTTGAATTCGTTAGATGCAATCCTTAAACTTGAGTCACTACAAAAGGTGGCAGAAGAGTAAGAAGTTGAAATCTCAGCATTATTGAGATGAAAGTTGCAATTCTAATCAGGGAGGGACCCATGATTTTAAGCTAGCAGAGTCAGAGAATAAAGAAAAAATAAAACTCCAATATCCATAAAGTATTAAAAAATTATAAATACTTAAAATCGTTGTTTCAAAATATATTAAGATGTAATCATTTACCAACAAAGACAAAAACAAAAACAAAATAATATATTTTTTTAATACTAGGCTGGCTAGGATTTTTTTTTTTGGTTGAAATAAGAGCATTTACAGTGGTGGTGCTAAAAATTTTTGTTTTTAACACCTCAAAAAACTACTTTATCTATTTTACTACCTCACTTTACAATACACCCAATATCAAATGTTCTATTTTTTTTATCACTTCATTTAAAATAATATAAACAACTCACTAAAATAATAAAAGAAGCGAAAAAATATGAGTTTTTTAATTGAAGGAAGAGATATAATCTTAATAAAATATTATATTTTATTTTTAACAACTTGCTACAATCAACTGGTATTTATACTAGTTTACTATTGCAAAAAATTTAGCTTTAGTTTCTCCAATAACACATGATTTTTTGGTTCTTTGGTACTAAATTTTTTTTTTTGGCTAAAGTACAATTACCATTGTGAAGTCTTTATTGTTTTTGTTAAGTTTTTGGGTTGAATAGTTGTAATTTAGGTGAGGCTAGTTAAGCTTATTGAGGAGAAGGGGCCTAAGGTTTTGGAAAGGGGGCAACTACAAAAATGAAATATATAATAACTAAAAAAAAAAATTGGACTGGGGCCGGACTCTCTTGGGCCCCCACCTGGGTCCGTCCCTGATTCTAGTACGCAGGAGCAACCTCTAAACTGTTATCATCAACCAAATGCTTTAACTAGATAAGATGTGACATATTAAACATATAACAGAAAATAGTAAAGAGCCCATGGGCTAAGATCATGTTAACTGAATGATCATACAGGTTACAGGAAGAACAGATCTAACAGATTGTCTATCTGCACTGTGCATGCTAGTCATGGACAGAGCAGATTACTCCAAGAACTGGGATATAGAATTGTGAAATTACCTTGAGTATCCATCATCAGAATTTCGAGGTCGTGCCCAATTCGTAGTCCGTCTTGATCTCATTGAATGGGCAGAAATTTGACTTGGCTGCATTGGTGCACTCGGGGTAGATCTCCGGGAGCCTCCTTTATCAATTGGACTCGGTTCATTCATACATGAGTATTCATTCTTTGGCAACTCACCTTTGCTAAGATCTTCAATAAGCTCCTGAGACAAAACGATGTCATGTTAGACTGTCAATTAAAATATAAGACCATGCAGAACATAGTAACACATGTTTATCTAGATTCCATGGCCTCTGAATCCTAATGAAAGGTAAACACGGCACAATCACAATTGAATTCCACTTGTTCAACAAAAAATTCAGTTTTGAACAGGAATAACCATTGAATCCCAATGAAAGGTAACCACCCATGTTTCATACTATATGCTCTTTTTATTTTCTTCTTTTAAAATAAAATGGGTGACAGCTACTTTTATGAAAGTGGACAGTTACACAACTAGTTTATACCTTCCATATCAGCAATGCCAAACTTGACTGACCAGGCAGCAGGCTGATGATGGGTGAGCAGAAATGCTATAGTTATCAGCCAAAACGTCTATTTCCATGGTATATTTACAAAAACGATACAGCTACATGACCATGATTAGGCCATAAAAATGTACAAAAGATGTAGGAATAATAAAGTTTTTGGTCTCCCACAATACTAATCAGCATCACCATACCGGGAATACCATAACTAAAATTTGAACAAACTATATTTAAGTAGTTTGATCACCAAGGGCTTAGATAGTGCTCATACAATAAATGTCATCCTGTTTCAAACTAAATAAATAAAAAAAAAGTATTGCAATGCAGCAACAGGTTTCATCAATACACTAAAGATATCAAAGAAAGCATAGCTGAACTTTTATTTAACTCTCCGTAAAATTAGGCAATGCTAAACATCTGAAGAAATTTATAGGAGAAGAAGGATACAACTCTATAAAGACATGTAGTAAGCAACAAAAAGTGGAGAGGCTTGCATCATGTGATATGATACCTCTAGCATGGGATAAAATCGTGATAACTGCCATGTCTCTTCCTCACCAGAGCGATCCTTTCTCACTGCCTGCTTTGTCTGATAATCAAGAAAGAATATTTATCAACTGTTAGGTTTTGCATCCTTTCCCCCCTCCCCCACCCAAACTTTCGTCTAGTGTACACAGGATCTTCATCCAGCATTCCAATTTTCAAAAATGTGTTTTACCTTCTGAGCATTGAACTGGAGTGAGAAGCTACCAGTTTTCTTTTCATCATCCGATGATCCCCCAAGCAATCGCATATTATTTATCACTGTCATGTCCTCACGTGGTAATCTAGCCAACTAGTTAAATAAAGGGAAAAAAAATTAATATAACTAATTGCAAAATGAAAATTTCTCTCAGCTGTACACAATAATAATAGAAAGGTGTTAAAGATGATTACTGTACTTGTAAGAAATAGGAAGATTAATGTGGCAGGGAATTTTTGGGTAAGTAAGAAAGTAAATTAAGAAAAACTGCATAAGTAACTCAAAAAAAAAAAAAAAAAAAAAAAAAAAAAAAACTGCATAACAAAGGAAAAAAATGATAATTGAAGGCCCAGCAAAACCAGTAACAAAAACACTTCAATCAGAAGCACTAGACTTTTGATGACATTGGAATAGTTCCTTTCACTCTTATACAGTTATACTACTACATCTGGATTAAATTAAATCTAATGAGATTCAAATATTTTCTTCTATTGATTCCTCACACAATATATTTTTTGAATAGGTCACATATATATTTTTAATGATTCCTTTTTTAAAATGTTATTTTGTACTGTACAATTCCTTTGTTTGTGGATCCATTTTCACATAAGAGGTAATTTGTTTTGGACTATATATATATATTTATATATATATAACTTCACACCATCTTGTACTCATCAACGGGTACACCCACAATGGTCCTTGGTATGAAGGAGACTCTTATCTCCACAATGAAGACCCTGAATCTCTTGCAGATTGCTGGAGAGGTTACTTCAACAATGAGATCATAGATGTCACCAGAGAGCTATTGAAAGATTACCACTTTGTTGGCAATACTGGCAGAATTTCGGTATTCACCACCAAGCCATACTCTGAAGCTCTCCATACAGAGAGGATTGACTACATTAACCCAGGACAGTTAGTTCTGCAACAAGCAGATTATGAACCTATCCTGTACTGTGGTCTTTGTGACAAATACGACCAGTATCATGAACATGGCCACGACTATGACCCGCAGGGAGATCCTTATCTTGGCTACCCATCTGGTTATGATACTGATTAATCACTTCCGGATGCTCCAGAACAGCTCCAGAAGCCCCAGTATAGCTCAAGAACCACCTTTGCCAAAACGGTTACTATTCAGAACAGTACCCACACCAGCAAAGTTGCAGTCAAGATACTATTCACTGCACAGTCCAGAACACTATGCAGAATCACTATTCCAGTAAAGCAAGGGGACAAGACACTGTTCCAAACAGTGACCAGATACTGTTCACTCTACAGTGCCCAGACAGGATTATGGAAATCACTATTGCTTTCGGCTGAAAAGTTATTCACCTGAAGTAAATGCAATTTACCTTCCGTAATTGATGCAATCTCCTGAACACTCCCAAGGCTCTCTCCTCCTATATAAGGCATCCTTGGCCTCAGTCTTCGGCAGGCTAAAATTTCAAGTATATATATATATATATAAATATATATATATATATATATATATATATTTATATATATATAAAGGATATGATTCAATCTCAAACCCATTTGAATGTAGCAGATAACACTAACAGTGGGGCCTGACAATTGATGTATATTCGAATCATAGGAGCTAGTACTCGGTGATATGCTCATATTTGTTTCATAAGTTGAGCAGTGTTAATCGTGATACACACTGCTCAAAATTGTTTGAGCAGTGTTAATCGTGAGTATAACTGTATAAAGTATCTCCTAATAGTATGAAAAGACATTTGGAACACATTTAAATTTTAAAGCAACTAATTTATTTTCATTGTGAACTAATGTAGGACAAGATGAGTTTTAATTTTTACCGTTTGTATATTTTTTAATTTTTATATAATTTTCTTAATTTTAGGATATAGGATTTATTTTCTTAATTTTAGGTGTTTTTAAGGGGTTTGTTGTTCAAAATAGAGTCCTATGATGGCATTGTATCAATTAGGATATGTTTAGGAATATTTTTACTTGAAAATAAGTTTTCTAAAGCCTTTAAATAGGCTTGCAATATGTAAAACAAAAATAAATTTAGAATATCAATAATATTTTTAGAGAGATTTTTCTCTTTTTTTTTGGGTGGATTATAGAATTTTTCCTTATGGATTCATAGACCCTTTATGGATTTAAGGGTTTTGTTAAGCTAAATGAGATCTAGCCTTGTTTCACGTTTCCATCTTGAGTCATGAACAATGAGAAAAAACATGCCATTGAGCCCATATCCTCTCTTGTTTCTTAACAATTGGGAACTTGGGAAGATGACCTGTACTTTATCCTTGCTCAAAAAAATGAAGGTTAAAATTTGGGAAAGAATAACATATCTTTTTTACTGCTTCTAATAGTGTTACTTTGGGTCTTCATCTACCTTTCTTTGTTCTCTTAACTTGAACCAAATCACTTTTCCTCATCAGTTCATTAATTGTTCTTTGCATATAACCAAATCATCTCAAACAATTTTCCCTCATATTTTCATTAATAGGAGACACTCGTATCTTTAACAAATTTCTTCATTTTGTAGCTTATCTTTGCATGTGTTTCCACTTATCTATTTTAATATTCTCATTTCAGCAATGCTCATTTTATGGACATGTTGCTTCTTGATAGTCAAACATTCAATAACATATATCATAATTGGTCTTATAGCAATTTTTAAAAAACTTTCCTTTAACTTAAATAGGTATTCTATGATCATACAACACTTCTGATGCAATTTTCCAGATCATCAACCCTATTCTTATCTTACGATTCACATATTCCTTGATCTCTCAAATTTTTATGAATTATTGATCCAAGATATTGAAATCACTTACTATTTGGTATCTCAAGAACATCAAATTTTACTACCTCTCCATCTTTGTTTCTCCTTGTATCAGACTTATACTCCATGTACCTAAGACTTTTTTATTCTAATGCATCCCTCTAGATTCCTAAATTGGTGTCAACTCCATGTTTAGTTTCATCAACTAAAACTATATCATCTACAAAAATCATATAAAAAGGGATTTCATCTTGCATTGGTCTAGTAAGTTCATCCATAACCAGTGCAAAGAGATATGAAATATGAACTCAAAGTTGATTCTTGATGCAAACCTATTGTGATAGGAAATTCACTTGTCCTCCACTCAGCAATAGAGGTAAGCTCATGGAACCTAAGGTCAAATCAGTGCATTACATTAAAATTATCCTTAATGGGAAGCTTAAAATCAAATTTAAGGATCCTCAAAATGAACTTCCTTTTTTACTATTACATTGCATTCAATTGCAACACTACAATCAACTCATGGCAATACTGCAGATCTTAAAAAGAAGTAATTTCAGATCTTTTTATTTTTTTATTTTTGATAAGCAGAAGTAATTTCAGATCTTAGAATGAAAAGTAACTTCTTGAGGTGAAATGGAGACGCAGATAAAATAATCAACTAATCAGCTTCAAAAATCATAACAATCATTGGTCCAGGTTTACTTCATCAGCTAAATTTTTTTTTTTTTTTTTTATTGTTTTTTTTTAATAGATTCTCCTCGACGGAAAAAAAAAAAAGTATCTATAAAAATCCAAGAATTGGAATTCTGTGGCTACCTGCATTAGCTTTGAAGCTTTATCACCCTCAAACTTCTCAGGATAGACAGATGCATATATCATCAACAAACGCAACTTATTTTCAGGAGTTGCATCCTGCATTAAAAAAGTCAACAAGAATAGATATTAGCAAGTATTTAGAACAAAGGAACATCCCTTTTTTCAGCAACATGGGTTTAGTACATTACCTGTTTTGTCCTCAGAAAATTGATAACATCCTTGGCTCCTGCATCTCCAAAAACTAGATCCTGTTCCAGCTGCCCAAGTTCTCGCAGTCCCATTTCTCTGATAACTCTGTTAACTTTTCCAGCAATCTATAATGAAATAATCAAGTAAAACAATCAAAATGGAAGAAACATGCTCCTATACTCTAACAACTCCTTATAATCCTAACTTTGATATTTATCTCTGACAGTACTTTTCAGACCAAACTTTCAGATGGCAGTTCTATTCCAAATTCTGAAGTCCAGTTTTGGAGATAAAACTTCAAGAAAATTTAATAGAATTGCATGTCTGCTCTCACTTATGTATAAGAGCCTTTTGACCCCTCTTTTTTTTGGGGGGGGGGGGGGGGGGGTAAATACTTGAAAATTTACGGTGTTTAAAATGCCTTGACTCCAAATATACAACAATGAAACAATTAAAGATTTTGCTATAAATCTTTTTCTTTTTTCTCTTGGTTCAAGACTACAGTGTTGTTCTAATAATTTTGCAGCATTGAGAACTTTCTTAAACACCCAAAAGAATTGGAAAAAAAGAAAAGAAAGGGAAAAAAATCACTCAGATTGCATCTGGATATGAATAAAGTACTCATATTTCTCCTTGAAGTAAATGCCAACATGTTTCATCCAACAAGGAATACAAAATTTGATGAAGGAAGAAAACAAACCTCCACATGGAGAGAAATCTTCTCAACTTGTTCAGCGTACTGTGGCAAAGCTTGAACCATTTTTTGCAAGTCTCGTGTAGATATTTCGCTTCCATCTCTAGATAAAATCAAAGAATGTCATAAGTGATTGAAGCTAAGTGCAAAGCTGCATGATGAAATTTTATAAAAAAAAACTCTTGACACCAGGTATTTTTCCCTCCTTGGTTTGAATCCTACTTAATTTCTAATGAACTCAGCAAGTCCCATGCACATAGTCATGAGAAGTAGTAAAATCTGTATAAATTGCATTTCAAATATCATAAATCTAAAGAATGGTTAGAAAATCAGAAAAATTCAAGTCATACTTCACAAAGCCTTGGAAAAGAAAATCAGCGCCTAAATCATGGCTAAACTCAACCTAGCCTGCTCCACATACCATAGACATCTACCCTTCATTTTGTGGGTGCGTGTGTGTTCCATGTTCCTCACTTCTCACATACCTGATAGTGATCAGATACATTTTGATCACCTCTTAACTGCATAACCTTTGCCTCCCTAAGTTCTATGTCCTCTTTATAATACTTAAACAATTACCTAAAGGATCCTACCATTAATGAAACTAAAACAGCAACCTATCTGACGCAGGGCAACCAGAAAAAAATTAAACAACATGAAATAAAGATAGGAATCTAGGAGTCAGCACCTAGACTTGCTTGGAGTCAGTACTAAGCGAGGAAAACCACTAGGAGGGAGTTAGAGCCTAGGGTTTGCGGGAGTCGGCACCAGACCAAAGAAACCAAAAGGCAACTTTTCATTCATCTCTAAAAGTTCTCCAAAAGGAGAACAATACTTTGCTTATATAGGAAAACCAAACCCTAGTTCTAATTGGCTTAGGAAACCCTAATTGCCTTATTATAAAAATAACCTTGCTTCCAAAAAAATACTAATAGTTTAATAAACTACTAGAGCCTAGAACATAAAAATACTACTGACTTGCAAAAATAAATAATACTAAACTAAAATAAAAGTCTTCTTGTGTCTTTTGCATCACTATCTCTTACATAAGTCCTCATCAAATTTGTAAATTATATATTCTGTCCTGGGTTTACTTATTTTACAATCCCAAATACCATATCCTTCCACACTTTTCATTATATTCCACAATATATTTAACTCTTGAATGAGACCAACCTTTGTAATCAAAACACATCTGGACCCTTATTAATGTTAATTTTTCACTCACAAGCAAGAAGGTTACCAATTTACTAGATAGTGACTTTTGACTTAAATGCTTCATTTTTATTTGACAAGTAACTTAAAATGCCACTTTTTTATTATTATTGACAATTAGATGCATCCTGTGGCTCTTGAACCACAACATAACCATCCACCTTACTCTTACAAGGGAATGAGGTGCCATTTGAGCTAAATCTCATTGAGAACTTAAATGCATAACTATAACAAGCATCGGTTTCATTTTCTATCCCCAAGATATGTTCTATCATCAATGACTATCTCTTGTCACCGCGAAGATTTTATTTTCATGGTTCTTTGTTGTCTAGATTGACATATTCAATTTCACAACACAACGGTGACACTCAGATAGAAGAGAATTCAGTTCTGAAATAGCAGAAGATCTGTGTCCTATTGGACATATGCCATGGTATTGCTTAGAGAAAAAAGAATTTTAAAATAGTGAAATAACCAGTGATAATGTATTAAAACCTTAACATTAACACTAATAAGCTAAAAGCTTGTAACATGCAAAGTTCAACATCAAAAAGCCAAAAAATCAAATAGTAGAAATCCAAGCCTGCATCAACCTTCCACTCTGTTGGATTTGTGCAGCTTTGTTCTTCGATACGAAGTTGCTCATCTTCTCATGCAAACGTTCACTAGCCTGATACGCCAGTTAGTGGAAAAAAGAATTCACGCAATATATCAAAAAGAAAAACTATAAAGTTGAACTTTTATAATTTATAATCAAGGTGGATAGAAAAATTAAATTTCTTTATAACTTTAATGAATAAAAGATGATTTTTGGAATTCCGGACAAAACTAGGTTATTTAGATATTTATTAGTTAAGAAATTGAACCATATAAAATTTAAACTGAGTGTTGTACATATCAAAGAAAAGGTAAAGGGGTGCTGAAAACAAAAGAGTAAAAAAGAGGTTTAATGGTATTTTAAAAGAGGAACCTAGTTGAGACTTTGACTTATATAAACAGAAATAAAAGGAGAAATAGTTTCTGAAAGAAAAAATAATCTTAATATTCTAAGATTCAAAGGAAAAAAAAGGAAATTAAATATAATAATTCATTAAATATTTAAAATAAGCACAGTTTTTTATTCCTATAAATAATAGTCATAAGAAAACTTTCTGAAAAAATGTTTATTATAATTATGAGAATTATTAATTAAACGTGGAAAGAAGTCTGCTCCTTAAAAATTATTTATTATAATAATAAATAAATAAAAATTATAAGGGCTTCAACTGTATATGCATTAGACATACATCTGCTATGTGTGCATGGCGAAGCTCAAGCCAGACTGGATCATGGTCCTCCAAAAGGACCTCTTTTCTTTCAGTTTGACCATCTTTTTTGCTGGGAACCTAATATGAAATATATGCTATCCATTAAAATAAAAAATAAAAAGACAAAAAGAGGGAAAAGGGGGGGGGGGGGGGGGAGGGGTGGGAATGAAAAGGCAAACATAAAGGGGGAAAACACAAAAACAACATGAAGACTTACCTCATATGCATATTTATTTCCATCCATATCCAATAAATCATGACACATAGCATCATAAGTCCATTCATGTATGACAGGAGCAATCTATACATGTAAGTTCAACACGCTCAATAAAATCGAACTAAAAGAGCATACCAAAATAATGTCATAACAGGAGAATTAATATAACCTGATCAACTGATCTATCCAAGATTAGCAGCTCGCATGTTTCAGTCTGTGGAAAGTTGGGAATGGAAGTTTTATACTTCAAGATACAGTTCCAAACTGCAGAAGCAAGCTTTGTAGGAACTAAATCACGAAATGCTGCTGCTGTAGAGTCATCAGGTGTCTTGGCAGCTCGATATCGTACAAATGGCAGCTCCTGAGAAAATGCAAAGGTATGTTGAAATTTCCATAGAAAATAAAGAAGAGCACTGAATTGATTATCAAGGAGTTAATGTTTCCACATATAAAAAATATGATGAATTCAAATATTCAACCGTCAATGCCTACTCCAAAAAATAAGTTTCAGTGCCTAATCTCATGCTAAAGCTATGCATTAATCCATGTATCTTTAACTTAAAGGTCTAACACAGCCAGACCCAAGCCCATGTAATGAGTGCGGTCCCAGGTTTGCCAACCTGCATAAACTCATAATTCAATTCATTCTAAACATGAATCCAAGGTTTCCTCCTGCATAAACCCATTGCTCAATTCCTTAACATGAATCCAAGAGGTAATGACTCCAACCACCTAAAAATAGTTTTGCTAAGGCTTTGTTTTGTTCTATTAATCCTAGTTAAACCAAATTGAATTGTATAACCACCATGGCAGACTTTAAACATGGCCAAAAAGATAGAAACATGGTCATTCTAGTCATCCTCTTCTGGAAAATTCAACCAAAAAGAGAAGACTCTTAACATATGCACTAAACTTCAATAAAACACTGAGCTCACCGTTATCATTATTTATTAAGAGCTTCTTAAACATATGCATATGAGTGATAAATTCGATGTTGAACACGACTGAATCAGAAGATAAAAATTGAATAGTGAGAAAGAGAGGAGCAGAGAATATAATTCAACTTGCTTGATCAAACCAAGGACAACAAAAATAAAGTGACAAATGGTTGAGTGAAAATCTGTAAGGGATATTGAAGACTAATGCAAAAGGATGGTACTCAAGATTAGTTGCATGCAATATCAGTGCATTTGTGGTAACTAAAAACTTAGTACTGGAGTAGATCACAAGCAGAAACGCAATCAGAAATATAAGAGTATTTTTTTATTGGACAAAGTTTGGCTCCAAACATGTTTGGGGCTATCTTTTTCAACCCATTACATGGAAAATTATAAGATTATCCACGTGTATTATTTAAACAAACCACATGACTCGTTAAAAAACCATGTTACTAAAACTACACATGGATGATCTATTCAATTGCCACATAATAGGTTGGAGCAAGATAGCTCCAAATATGTTTAAAGCCAAACATTTTCCTTTTTGATTTACCACTAAGAAAAAGTTTGGCTCCAAACATGTTTGGGGCTATCCTTTTACTATTAGAAATATGTGGTTAAATGATTAAATTTACCATATCCCAATAGCTTAAGCTTTTGGGACAATCGGTAGTTTAACATGGTATTAGAGCATGAGATCCTGAGTTCGATCCTTGTCTCCTCCACTCTACCTCCCATTTAAAATTCCCATGTGTTGGGCCTCACTTATTAAAAGGTAGTTTCGGCCCACACGTGAGGGGGAGTGTTAGAAATATGTGGTTAAATGATTAAATTTACCATATCCCACTAGCTTAAACTTTTGGGACAATCGATAGTTTAACATTTACAACCCACTATGTGGCGATAGAATGGAGCATTCATGTGTAATTTTAGTCCTTGACTTTGTTAATGAGTCATGTGACTTGTTTAAATAATTCACATGAAATCTTATAAGTCAACACGTGATGGGTTGGAAAAGATGGCTCTAAACATGCTTAGAGCCAATTTCCTTTTTTACCATTATTGGTGATTTAATAAATGGTGGCCACATGTAATACATAAGCTTACTTTGAATATAAGTAATCACAAGAAAGAACATTTTTAGGATAAGATTCATACCTTCAATGAAGCAAAAACTGTAGAAATTCGAGTTGCCATCGTATTCAAACAAGCATCAAACTTTCGAGGGTTATCAATATCACCGAAAAGTTCCTCCAATGCTCTTTCATGATCAGTGACAAAAGCCTGCATTGAAGGGACATTTCTTAATTAAGATTTTTTTAAAAAATTTCTTTTAAATAGCTATAAAAAAGAAGAAGTAAAAATCAATATTGTTGGGATGCTCAGCAGTAACTATAATCTTAAATGTCATTGCCCACAGAGCACTTAGGGTAGCCAAATGTACCTCACAATTTACATACATATTTTGTAAATTTCACTTATATTTAAGCATTTCAAAGCAAAGCCCGGCTCCAATGTCTCAGAATCACCAGCTAATGAGACTTCAGCTTATGCTAATTACAATCATGATTAAACATTTTTGACTATTCATTAAAGAAAGTCTTCTAACTTGAGGACCATCTGTCACCATGCCTACACTCTGCAAACCTCAATACATTATATGCAATGATGCGGCGAGGAGAACATAAACACAACACAAATTATATTATGGAAGTGTTTTAGAAAAAAATTCCAGCAATAACACAAGATTACAGTCAAGAGAAGAAAATATAACCCAATTTTCTGAAGTATAATCCAGAAAGATAATTCTGGACACAATTCACCAAAGTTGTGCAAATAGGAACTTCTCATATAAATAATATTTTCTTCATAGTGTATTCATGAGTTGAATACAAGAAGATGGTGTTTGCAAAAATGGAGATCTAAAACTAAACAGATTAGTTGATTCCCTAAAATTAATATGAGGCACATTCATCAAAATAGCATCAGGAGAACTGAAAGAAGGTATTGTCAACAAATACCTGATTATCTATGGGAAAGTACTCCAAATTCATCTGCATAAACAAAGAAAAAAAGATTGCGCACAATATAATTAAAAGGGAAAACTACCAAACTTCTAACAAGAATCAATAAAATAACAATGAAGATCTAGACCTCTCTCAGTGCACGTATGCGAGGTAAGACACTTGTATCACTCTTGATGTGATTTACAAATTCCATTGGTACTGGTGAACTGAAAAATACAAATGCCCTGGAACCCAACAAGCAGGAAAGGAAAGAAAAAACAAAACAATGATCACAACAACGCTGGCTGAAATTCTAAAAAGAAATATAAACTAGAATTTTCGGAAAGCAGTATCCTTTGCATACTTCTTGTATAAAGGCTCCCTTCCAGACATGTCAGACAAAAACATAACAACACTGCATGCTAGCAAAAAGACAGGGTTAAAATGGATCCATCTTATCAATTTTGTGCATTAAATTCCAAAACTCATAAGCAAATGCAAGATAAGCATAAACCGTGGATATATCCATATAAACAAAACTAAAAGGGAAGAAGATCAGGGCAAAAAACATAATGTAGAAACTAAATAAACGAGAGCTAGGAGGCGCATCTCAAATTTAACAATCAATATTAAATAGGAGCCAGCTATCCAGCCAGGGCATTTCCTGACTTGCACGTTAACAGAGCTACATTATGGTTGGTAGAAAAATCGAACTGACAAGTAGGCATACGAGGTATTAGTAAATTAGTTGAAAATTTACCAAGCCCAGAAATTTTCATTTCAGTAAATGCACGGAACGACATAGCAAAATGCTAGATAGTTTTCAACAAAAAACATATTTGATGAACACCTGATTGGTAACTCTATAGTTCCAAACATCAAGTGACCTTTCTCTTTCTCGATCTGAAAGACAGGATTCCTGCATATTTATCATAGAGCCCCTGCTTGACTTTACTTAACAATATACATCGAGTATGAGAATTAGATGATTTTAAATCTTTGTGCTATCTGCTAGTTAATTTTGGTAGTATGATAGTGCAATTATAGCGGCAGCAACATGTAGCTCAAAATGTATGATTACTGTTACAAACAAGGACCAACATGAGTGCAACATTAATGATTGTGTATGTTAAAGAATGTTTATAAGCATTTTCTCTTGAAGGAAACTAAGGAAACAAATATGACTCATAACTAACCAAAAGAAACAGAAGAAGAAGAATTTACTTTTCTTTTGACGGCTGGATGAAATAAATAGCATCCATGGACGGCAGTGGTTGCCTTCTCCGGAAAAGGTCTTCGACCACTACAATGAAAGGAGATCTCTAGAAGTTACAAAGCCAATAACCAGCATCGATGAACCACATTACGCAGTTGTTTGGTGCAATTGTTGAAGTGGGTTTCAAGATGATGACATGCATACATTTTTTCAATTACAAGGTTACACATTCTCCTAATAAGACTTAATCCCATGACCTCACCCTCCACCCAATAAGTTAACATTATCAATAACCAGTGTTGAAGAACAAATTATGAAGTTGTTTGGAACCATTGTTGAAGTGAATTTCAAAATGATGCCATGAATAATGATGAATGCATTTTGGAGATGACAAGGACCACATTACAAACACACTCAGTGAGACTCGATCCCAAGACCTCAATTTCCACCCCATTTTTATTGATGAGAAAGTGCCATTTAAGTAGAGCCCAATAGCAAAATGATGACATGCATTATTTTTTTTCATGGTAAGTTACACACATACCAAGTGGGTCTTGAACCCATAACCTGACACTCCATCCCATTATTATGGGAAGATGAAGTACTGAGTCGAGCTAAAGCTCATTGGCGATGACATGCATCAAATCAAAATGAAAAGGACCACAAATTGAAAGCTTATAGGTAAAAATGCATTTAAAGCATCATGATGGAACTCTATGAGTGTGAAACATGGAATTTCAGAGTTTGCATTCAGCCAATGTCGAATGCAAGAAGAAACGTGTAAAAAAAAAAGCTTAATCCACAAATGCAAAAGCAAAAATGTACAAAGAAAAATATTTTTTGATGCTTACATGAAACTCCTTGGTCTGTGATGTCTGCCATTTTACATGAGTGAGACATGACTTTGACCGTAACTTTATCCATGATGAGTACCTACAGAAAAATCACTTGTTTGAATAAAATAAACTGTCATGGTCAACTCCACAATCATAAAAACCACACAAAGTGCTATCCATGTATTCAGAATAAAAAAAAAATGAGGACAAGACAAGTACTGGTCTGACATCATAGTATGGATGCTTGTAGTTGTAGGTATTAGGTAAAGGCAGCAGCAAATGTCAATGAGATTCCAAAAGAGAAGCAGCTAAGGTCTAAACAGTAAAAACTCTTTACTTTATCTTTCTTTTTTTCCTTTCATTTTTATAACTAATTTAGAGCATGTTTGAATATGCTGAGGCGTACTATTAGAATTATAGTTCAATAATTAAAAATTCACCAATTCCTATCAGCTTAAGTTTTTGGGATGATCGTAATTTATCACTTTTTATTGCCACAACGCGGATAATCCTAGCTTCATTCAGGGAGACAACATCCATAGAGAACAAATCAAGTTCTGCTATAGAGTAATTAAAATCATGTGTGAGTATTTTTTTTCTCTCTCTAGCATAACACTATTAGGAAACAACCAAAAAAACAAGCTTCTTCTACAATAGCGATTCGTTATTGGCCAGTTTGAATGATGGGGGAGGGAGCGAGAGGAGAGTAGAGTTGACCCGGAATTAATTCCGAGTCAACTTTACTCTACTCCCTGTCCATCCAAACTGACCCTATTAGTAACATAGAAAATCTTTAACAAGACAACATAAATGAAAACACACACACACTGAGCGCACCTTCCATGTTGACTTTGAATCCCCAGTTCTAGTTGATCCAAGCATTTCATTCAACAAACCTGAAAACCCCCCATAAAAAAAATAAATAAATAAAATGGTAAACGACTACCGTTTAGCTAAGTTACACAAATGACAGAAATATTCATTCAGCTCTTTTTAGCTTTAATTAAAACGACTACAAGTTTCTGCAGTTTTCTATTCCCACTAAACGACTAATATTTCTTCTAACCGACAATAAAAGAAGTTTTAAAATATTACCATTCTCGTTTCAGTTATTGTCAACTTTATTGACAAAGCTTCAACGTCGGTTGAACTTGTAATAACGCAATAATAATATAATATCCTAAAATTCGAAAAAAAAAATTTCAAAATTTTCTCGGCAACCAAACGGAGTTTAAGATGAACCTGAATTCCGGAAAATTTTTAGTTTCATATATCCTAAACCTCCATTCGGTTGTAAGAAAAAGAAGGAAAATCTCAAAATATTGACTCAGATTTTACGTTTAAATTTTGATTCCCTTTCTCTTCCTACATTTCCTCGGGAAACAAACGGAAAACGAACCGGAATCCAAAAACAAAATTCTAAACAGAAAGAGAGAGCTTACGATCACGGCTAATTTGGCGGAAGCCTTTGTACTCTGTGGCTCCGCCATGAGAGGACGAATCGGAATCCGAGAATGACATTGTCGCGGCAGCAGATTTGGATTAAAAAAAAAAAAAAAAAAAAGCACGCAGATTCAAGGAATGGAATCTCAAATACAGAGAGAGAGCTGTGCGCGTGTTTGCTAAACGAGAAAAGTTTGTTATATTTGCGTGGGAACGTGTAATTTGGAACGTGAAGGTCGTTAACGTTTCCCGGACAAGCAAAACTGTCTCAATTTTTTTTTTTATACATCTTCATACGGCGTCGTTTTAATACTTTAGGGTGTGTTTTATGACGAATATGTACTTCAGAGATGCTACGTCCATAATATTTTCACAACATTTTTACAACAAATCATAAGTGGTTAATTAGTTGTTATTAGTTATAATTTGAATCTACCATTGAAATTGCTTTTCTATCACCCCAATAACAACCTGTAACAACCTGTCACATAAAATTTGTTATGAAAATGTTATAGATATAACATTTTTCATATAACCTCTCACCCTTCATAAACTAACAAAGATTGTAAGAATCTAGCCTCATGCATGCGCCACTTACAATACATGATGCTTGAAAGGGTTTTGAAATTTTTCGGTAGTAGGATAAGTGGATAACTATGGATCAAAGATAAAATATAGGCTGTAAATAGCTAGTTTTGATGAGTGTTGAATGTTTAAATTTAGTTTGACAATAACTATAAAATGTTCAAACTTGGCTTGAGCTTAAACCAAGCTTATAAGATATGTTTGAGCTGTTAGGTAAATAGCTAGTTTTGTCAAGTATTGAATGTTCAGATTTAGTTTGACAATAACTATAAAATGTTCAAACTTGGCTTGAGCTCAAACAAATCCTAACAAATATGTTTGAGCTTGTTAGGTAATCCAAACGCTTGAGCTTGGCTTAGTTTGACTTAATTCATTAGTCAAGTTTAGCTCGAGCTCAACATCAAGTTTTTGAGCTTGAAATCCAAAACAAGTAAATTAATAAGCTCATATTAAGCATATTATGAACTCATTTGGTTTAGATATGTGGTTTCAACGCTCAATTAATTAAAAAAATTAGTAAGATATGGATTTATTTTTCAATCTCATATTAGGCATATACCAACCTAAACTCGGCTTATTTTTTATCGAGCCCTAATGTTTTGGGGGCCCGTTCATGAATAATTATTTTATTGTATTTTTTTGCTTGAACTTAGCTTGTTTATTAAATAAGTCTGAAATTAAGGCTCAAGTTTGGCTCATTTATAAACAAACAAACATGAATATGTTTTTCATCAAGTCAAACTCAAACTGTTTATGAATGGTTTAGTTCATTATTGCCCTATTAAAACATGTGATATGTAGTTAGATATAATTAAAAAGTTTTTATTTTTTATTTTATTTTTTATTTTTTTCAATTTAACTATTTTCTCTTGTCTCTCTCATTTTATTCTAATTTGCTTAGAACCATTTGCAATAATATTTTTTAGTTCTCCATTTTTATTTTTAGAAAAATATATTTAAATTAAACTGTGGTCCAAAACTCCATGTAATCGAGGGTTGAATTTGGACTTACCAATTGACATGAGAAGGTTTCAAGATTTAATTGTGATAACCTCAATTGATATCCCTAGACTTCTCTTTTTTTTTCTTTGTTACACTTTGTTATTCATATGGAGTAAAGAATAATCCTAATTTCTAAATCAAACTTGATTACAAGAGGATTAACATGGTTTTCACAGGATGAGGTACCGGTAGAAGTTAACCTGCAAGAGTAGGTATGAGACGGGTGATCTGAGATTTTATTGACACTCATGATTGGTTGAAATGCTAGCCAAGTGCACGAGATCAATTGACAAATTCATCTCATGTCAGAATCTTGAATAGTTCTAATTCAAAATGAGCGTAAAATAACAGGAATCATTGTTTGGTAACATGTATGGCTTGCATGAACATTTCAAGAGGCAGTGTTTCTTCTCCCCTTATTAAGACTCTAAATCAATCCAGATCAATCAATTATTTTAGCCCTAGTGAAGAGTGAGGTCCCTAAAAGAGCGCCCTTGACCAGATCTTAAATAAGTTGTCACGAAATACAGGGCGATTGTTAATATTATATCTAAGCTTTTATGGAATATATGAGTTTTCTTGTCTTCTGCCACTTTATTTACTAGAATAATTGGAGTAAAATACAGATCGTAGACAATGACGTCTTTCATGAATAAACCAAATATATTGAGATTAACTGTCACTTCGATTGTCACAACTTTTTTTTTTATAGTACTTGTTACCAAAAAAAGAACCATTTTCAAAGTACCTTGCAAATTACAACTCGATCCATTCCCTCTTATGATAATGCCAACATCTTTGCCAAATCTTATCACTAGGTCGGTTCTATGATCTTGTATTGAAATTTAAGTTGGCAACTTGTGACCTATCTTGAGTTGAGAGAGGTTGTTAGATTACATTAGACTATAGCCATATTGGTTCATTGTCCTTTACTAGCTTGTACAACACTCACTTATATTGCACTAGTAAAATATCTCTAAATAGGTCTTCCTTATGAAGTTTAACATGAAATTGAATAATAATATAATTATCCTTTCAAAAGTTAACCAAAAACCATAAAATCCAGCTTGACAACTTCATTTTTGATTAAAAAAAAAAAAAAAAAAAAAAAAACCTCCCCATAGCAAATCTAGCATATATGAGCTTAGCTTTGCTGATCCATATTCCATAACAGCACAGATTCGATAATCTCACATTTGATAATGTCATGAGCCACACCTTCCACGTCATCAATCTAAATTTATATATATATATATATATATATATATATATATATATCTAAAAGTTGAAGTGTAGTATTTATTATTGTTACGCTTTTATTGAGTTACATTAATAATTACGTCATCACCACCGTGCACCCTTGGTACAGTGGTCATTTCACAAGTATAAATGCTTGTGGGGCATAGAGGGCAAGGGCTGGGGTTCAAGTTTCTAAGAAGGAGCTTCACACACATATACACTTAGATTAGACTAGAGTAGAAATTCTATCTTATATATATAAAAAAAAAAAAAAATTACGTCATCCACCCATTTTCAACATTGTCTCTCTTATTTTAACTATTTTTTTTCTTATTAATTTTCCAATTTATTGTTATACTTTCTCTAACTTTTCCTCTCTCTTTTACATTTTCATCTCCCCATTACTATCTACCTTAATATCAGTTTTCATTTATCCATGTATCTATCTTTATTTTTGGCTTTTCTTATTCCTCTCCTCTTACTATAAATTTACAATTCTCTTTCCCATTCTATATATAGTTTTCCTACACACAAAAGGTTATTTCTCTCTCTCAAATTTTTTCTCATTTTTTGTGGATTTTATTTTTCTTGCATCTCTACTTTAGGTTGATGAATTTTTGTATTATTTGAAAGTCTACTTTGATTTGATGTGATTAAGTTTTGTTTTTTTAAGTTTTTATCTTTTTTTTTTTTATTCTTTTTTATTTCATAGATGTTATAATCATATTGTATCATAAAGATAGTATATAAAAATATAATGTTATTTTATTACATAACATGACTTGGATAATCTAGTGTTTATTACTATATTTTTTATTTTTACTTTTTTTCTTCTCATATTATTTTCTATAAATTCCTTATTATTGTCTCTCACATTCTCTCTTGACAAGTGGTTACTCTCTCTCTCTCTCTCTCTCTCTTTGTCTCTCTCTATTTTTAATTCTTTATTACAACTCTACTTTATGTTGATGAATCATTGTGATTTTTAAAACTCTATTTTGGGTTCATACATTTGGTATTGTATTTTTTAGTTCCTCATTACAAGTAGTCTCTTTCTCTCTACAATAAAATTTTGAAAATAAATCATACATATTCAGAATAAGTTTGATATGAGTTTTGATTATCATAATAATTTATTTTAAAAGAATGTGTGGGAGGTCCAAGGACAGCACTGGTACTAGGCCATGACCGAGGAGTGCACAAGCCCATTATGGGGTATCCAAGGACGGTGCCCCTATTGGGCCACGACCGAGGAGTGTATGGGCCCAACAGGCAGACAGAAAATGCTGGGAGAAGGGAATTAAACAGGGACCTCTCATAGCCCAAAGAAGGAGAGAGGAATGCTGCCACTGCTGAGAGGTTCGGATCGAGGCAAGTTGCCTTGGCAAGGGACAGAGAAAAAGGGACAGGATGCATGATGAAGAAGCCACCGCCCGTCACCCTTGCATTAAATGCATTGCACCAATTAGAACAATTGCATTTATGAAGGAAGTGACGCCTGAACAATACCCGAATAGCCTGTAGCACACCCTGTATTTCCCCTAAAAAAGGGATGAGACAAGTATCTAGGGTAAATTCGCCACCCTACAACTAAAGGGTCAGGATCAAGTGCAAACGACTATAAAAGGAAGGGAGAACCCCATTAAGAAGGGGACACAAAGAATTAGGGAGAAAATTACTTAAACACATGTTGTTGTAAGTTGTGTAACACCTTCCTCGATCAATCAAGGGAACATTAATACAAGACTTTAATTTTTCCCACTCAAATCCTTTTTGCTTTCTATCTGATTCATGTTTTCCAGTGTTAGACCATAAGACAAGGAATCCACATGTTGGTCTGCCTTTCCCATATTTAAATAAATTAATTATAGTGGACTCACATTCAAAGCCCAACTCCTAGCCTTTGGGCCCTTGGGTACCACCTTTGCACCCCACACAAAATGAATAAGTTGAATAATTTATTTTTAAAAAATGATACATACACACACACACATATTTATTTATTTATTTTGCTTAAATATATAATCAACCCCATGCAATTCATTTAAAAGTAATGTCATTATAACAAATGAATAATTGTTCTAAAGATTACATTTGTATATTTATAGTCTTTATGTTTAGAAAGACTTTAATTTAAATTTATCGAATTTGACTGAAGTGTTATGTTAATGTGACACAGTAAAAGGGTAATAATAATAAATGCTATACTTAAAGATTTTAGATATTACGAGTTTGAAATTTATATATTCTTTAATAAATTTGGATATAGAATAGATGCTTTCGACTCAAACATGTTTTTTCCCTTTATATATATAAGTGCACAAAATAGATTGAAGTGGATCAAAAAGGACTGAAGTGGTCCAAATGGACCGAATTGGACCAAATATAATAAAGTGGACCGAATAGACAAAGTAGGACTGAATAGGAACAATGTGGACTGAATAGAAACAAAGTGGACCGAATAAGACCGAAGGAGACTAAATAGGAACAAAGTGAACCGAATAAGAACCAATGGACAGATAGGACCAAAGTGGACAGAATGGACCGAAGAGGACCAAATTGGACCGAATAGAACTAAAGTGGACCGAATGTAACCCTTATGGTATAAATAAGACCGAAGTGGACCAAATAAACCAAATAGAACCAATGTGGACCGAATAGAACTAAAGTGGAAAAAATGGACTGATTAGGACCAAATTGGACAGAATGGCCCAAATAGAACTAAAGTAGACCAAAGTGGATAGCATGTACCGAATAGGACCAAATATAACCAAAGTGGACACGATGGACGGAATAGGACCAAAGTGGATATAATGGACCGAATAGGACCAATGTGAACCAAATAGAACCGAAGTGAACATAATAGGACCAATGTGAACCAAATAGAGCCAATGTGAACTGAAGTGGACTAAATAAGACCGAATGTCCTGAATAGAACTTTAGTGGACAGAATGGACTAAATAGGACCGAATAGGACCAATTTGGACCGAAGAGAACATAATGGACCGAATAGAACCAATGTGGACTGAATCAGACTTTTGAATATTTATCATTTTTATTGCATTTTCAGGAATTATATTTCTAATATTTATTTTATTTGTATTTTTTAACTTAAAATTAAAGAAGTTAGCCCAAATATAATAAATCATACTTTTCAACCCAAAAATTAAGAAAAAAAAAATGATTTTTTGAGTTGAAATTGAAAAGACAACCTACAAAAAGAATCAACTTATGGTCCAATTAGTCTAAAATGGACTTAAGGGGACCGAAATTGATTGGATGGACCGAAGTAGACTTATTGGACCACATGGGATTGAAGTAGACCTAATTGGACCACATAGAAACAATTTAATTTTAGGGAGACAAAATTATCTTCATCAAATTTTAGAAAAAAAATTATACATTATATAACGATACAAATAATTATTTATTCTCATACATTGCACAGTTCTGGGACTAGTAGCAATAAAAGATGAAACTAGCAATGGTTATGCAAATTGCAAAAGAACTTATACATTAGACAAAACAGTGAGAATAAATCAATGCCAGACTACAGCACGCCTTACCTATAATTTTCATTGAGCATTGAACTAGAGAAACCCCTTTTCTTTGCAGCATTGAATGGCTCCATCAAACATTTCATTGAGCCCATACTTGTACTTGAAGCCGGCATCTAAGAGCTTCTTTGATGAGAGACCCGCTACTCTATAACCTTTAATTTCCTTCAAGTAACTGCAAAAAGATGAAAAGAGAAAACATTTTCTTCATAACTTTGTAATAAAAGGAAGAGAAGATTTAATATTTTAGTTTCTAAACGATCATGGAGAAGAAAAGTTGAACTTACTCTAGTGTTGGTATTTGAAATTCTGGGTATCTTTCAGTAAGAAATTCAGACATCCTTTGGAGTGTTATGGCCACTGAGGAACAAATGTACCTTCCTTTCACAGTTGGACATTCAAGGAGAAAAATATTTGCTCTTGCCAGGTCATCTACGTGGACCATAGAAGTATTCAATAGATGACTGTATTGATCCTTGTCACCTACAAATGATATACGAGTTAAAAGCAATTTCCTTCCAGGAAAATATTGGAAAAAAAAAACCTTGATGTATAAATAAAGGATTTCTTGTTTGCATTTCCATATGACAAGCTAGTGAGACCTTCAAATTGACACCGAATCCCTTTTTATTGCAATCACATAATGTACAAACGAGAGCAGAGAAAATTTTGTAATAATTAAGGATTGCAAAAGAGATTGTTCAGAAAATTAGAAATATCTATATGAATTTTTTTTTTTTTGGTCAAGTACCTTCAAGGCTTCAACATAATTGAATTGGTTCGTTTTTAACACTTATCTTTATGCTACCTCTCTTTTTTCTTCTTTCCTAGGCCTCTCATTGATTCTCACAATGCATTAGACCATGCAATAAATTATTCTTTCACTTTTCACCAAAACTAGTCTCAAAGCCATATGACAATTTGACAAAATTAGTTAGAATGTATTTAGAGAAAGTCAACCCAATGTTAATCAAGATTTATTCAGTGTTTGGTTGCTTCATTCAAAAAGGCAAAGTTTTATTAATTTGAACTAACATAGTTTAGCATTACTTATTTACTTGTTTTTTTCTTTTGAAGGAGATAATTGATATCATTCAATACAGTTCACATAAAATGCAACTATATGCAATATAATGTTGGGTCATGCTAACGAGTGCCCTTAGAACACTGGTTAAGAATCCAGTTAAAGAAAGCTTTTATGGGAAAAGAAAAAAAACAATTAATGTTTTGACAGCTTTTTTCATTTCCCATAAAAGTGATGTCAAAATTTTCTTTAATTGGATTCTTAACCAGTACCCTAAGGGCACCCATTAGCATTTTCCAAGACGATACATGTGAGAGACAATACATACCCAAGACCATAGACAATATTGTTCGAACTGAGCCAGGAAACTTGGGACAAATGAAGGGTCCAACAACAAAGGGAGGAATTATGGTTACCACATCCAATCCATGTTTTTCTCCAAATTCAAGAACTGTCCTTTCGGTCAATGTCTTGGAAATCATGTAAGAACCTCCAAAGTTCTTTAGGGATTTAATTAAATCTACATCAGTCCAAAAGCTCTCATCCATTTCATCTTCATCCTTGCCATTAAATACAACTGCTGATGCACTAGAAGTGTACACAACTCGCTTCACAGTCTTGGAATTCAGGCATGCCTTCAAGATGCCTAGTGCTCCATTGATTGTTCTTTTGGTTACTATTTCTTCAGGTTCTTTGTCTTCAAAATCAACAGGAGTGGCAACATGAAATACACCTACACATCCTTCAATGGGTGCATTGAAACTCTCTGGATCGCTGAGATCTGCATTGAAGATTTGGAGTTTCTCTGATGCTCCTGGTAGACTTGTAAGGAAGCCAATGTCTTTCTTATTCTCTGGTCAATGTGGTCATGTACATGAAATTCTATCAATTCTCTTTTGTTACACTATGTATAAAAAAATATAATTAACTGAGTTGATGTACTTAAGAACTAATTTATCATTTAAACATAATATAAACATAAAACTGGACCCAAAGAGGCATATAAGCGAATCTGGGCCATCCAGCATTTTTATTTGTGATAGAAAAACAGTACTTTATAATTCCTACACAGCCATCAAAGAGGCATATAGTTTATTTAGTAATAAGTACATTTTTTAGTAAGTTTGCGCGATCTGTATCCAATGAATTCCACTTTATTCCAATTTTAGGTGCTTGTGCGTGTGGTTTTATTTATTTATATAATTTTAATTTGAATCTAATAACTAATAGGAGTAACTAGAACAAAGGAATTAATTCTTTCTATATTCAGCAAGTTATGAGAAAAAATAAAGATGAAATTTGACATATATGTGGCTGAAAATAAATATTATTCTCATGGATCTTCTGAAGAGATGTGGACAAGCTTCGAAAGGAAAAAAAAAATTAACAAAATTACAGAACTGAAGCAAGATTTTTTTTTGAGAATCAACTGAAGCAATATATATATATATATATATATATATATATATATATATAATATGAAGATACCCTCCAAGCTGATTTTGCTCTACTCCTTGATAATCAGGACTAGCATACGTGAGTAGTTATATATATATAGCCTTGGCAGAGATGTGGCTTACCTGGGTCAGACCGAATGGTGGTTCTGACATGGTAACCTTGATCAAGGAGCCTCATGATCAACCATGATCCTATATACCCTGTACCACCTGTAACACATACTGTACCCTTATCTCCTTCCATCTCTCTCTCTCTCTCTCTCTCTCTCTCTCTAAAAATGGATCACAAAAATGCTTTGTGCCTTCACTTCCTTTATCCCCTTATCAAGATAGCTTGACTTTTGTGGTATGAATTATGATATGATCACCAACCAATATGAGTACTCTTAATTACCACATGAAAGCAATACTCTAATAATCATTTAGTTAAGAAGGTCAAAAATAATTATCATCACAAAGAGAAGCAAATTAATGGGATCTATCACATCCATCATCTAGTTGTGTATGTACCCTTTTAACTTTTTTCCTTTCTCTAACATCACTTATCCCTTGACACCAAAGTTTGTTTTGGGATCTACATTAGGTCAAATGGTGTACTGTCCACAACAACTCAAACTTATATTAGATTAAAGGTCATTAATTTCGACTGTATGCTGTTAGTATCATGTACCGTGTGGAAAAAGTCAGGTTGATTTTGTAGGATTTATCACTGACTCTATTAATAGGCCGGTGATTTGTTTTAAAGCATTTTGCAGTTTGCAAATCCTTATTACTAGCGTAGGCTGAAGGGTATCCTAAAACTAAGAAAAAGTCAATTTTCACTTTAGTAGTTGAGTTGTTGTCTTTTGACTATCGAAAAATGAAATAAGTTTGGCCTGAAACTTGTATGTAATCTGTTCCTTTACTTTTTAGGTGTGAACTTTATTGCCTGTTTCCTTTAATTGTAGTATAGAATATATGCTGGTCTTTTTTTTTTTGTCTTGCTCACGGATGTTCTTAGGATAATTGTTACTAAATAATCTTAAGAAAATTTTGACATAACTTTTAAGGGAAATGTAAAAAGCGGTAAAAATTATTATTTTTTTCCATAAAATTTTTTTTAAAATATTTCATAAACCAATACCCATAGAATACCTGTTAACATTTTTCATATGTTATATTAGCTTCTCACTTATTGTAGTAGTATGAAAAGTGAAAACTCAAACGCAAGTGCAAGTGGAATTAGAAGCAAGAGTGGTGCGTGATGCGTAGAAAAATGTGTGTAATGTTATAAGTATCAATAAAAATTTCTCTTTTATTGAGATTCGGCTTGAGTGTGGTAAGACATATTACAAATTATATGACACTTTCTTCTTCCGAGTGTAAAAATTATTCCAACAAAATTGCTGCAACGAAATGGTGCTTTGATAAGGCACTTTCAACAGATTGTTCTTAAAGGGAAGAGAAATGGTGCTTTCAAAATTTTCTTGACATAGCCAAAATACATTGGATATAGAGTAATATGTTAGGAACCACAGGAGATAGAGTAAAGAAAGTAGAGGAGAGTTGCCAACTTCATTTGTGAGATTTGAGAGTATTTTAAATAAATTGAGTCGAGTTGAGTATTAAAATTTCAGGATTACATGTTCAAACTTGAACTTGAGTTTAAATTTTTATTTCGAACACAAGTCAAGCTCAAGCTCCCAATTAGATTACATGTTCAAGTTTGGTTCATCTTCTTATCGAATGGGTTTGAGCTTATCCACAAGTTACTTGATTAATTTATTCTCTTCCCAAATATAGTAAATACTACGACTAAATTCCCCTTTTATGAATATATGCTAATAATAAATGACTAAATATAGTTGAAATTATCATTTGAGTTTGCAATGACAACTCCTGGTGTTTGCAACAAAAACATTTGAGGTTCAAATATATTAGATCAAAGAATAGCAATAAAAAGTATGAAGTTAAATATGATACAACAGTACGGAAATTGAGTTGAGCTGAGAAACAATAACAAATCTTATGAAATTCGCAAGTTTAATCAATCAGTATTCGACTTTTACCTAAAAAGGTCCTAAACCAAAACTTAAATTTGCGGTTAAGAGTGGTATAGCCAACGGGCACCTCATAATATTTTTCATATCTCTATTGTAATTATCAAATTATAAAAATAAAAAATAAATTTTTAAAAAAGTTAAATTTGTGTGATATAATGATTTAAACTTAAAAAAAGATAATCACTCAAAAAAAGAAAGAAAAAGATAATCTAACTCTTGGGCCTCTAGATCTTGACTATGGGCTACACTTATAATTGAAATAGTGATTTTTGTTAGCCGAACGCAATAAAATTGGGTTATCGTTGGATCTAGCTGTGTTTCGGTGAAAAGTAACCACAACGAAGCAGCCTCATGTCATAAGTCGCCAATAGCCCAATACCATCCATTACACGTGAAAAATCTCTCCCTCTTTCTCAAGGAAGACAATATTTTTTTCTTTTTCTCTTAAAAAGAATCAAGATCAATTAATTATTGAGTTTTTCTTCTTCAATTATTGGGGGTGATAAATTTTTTTTTAAATGTACCTTATTTTTCTTAGGTGAAATATATTTATTGTACTTAATCATCTTTATTATTATTATTATTATTTTTATGAAAGAAATTTTTATTTTTGATTACTTATACAAAATAAGTAGTCATGCCGTAAACACTTAAAACCATATACACATGAAAGTTTCTTTTTTTTTTTCTTTTTTTTTCTTTTTTTTTTTTTTTTTTTTTCTATTTCTTTCTGGATAAATCATACACTTGGAAGTAAAAACTCAAAGCAAAGCTCAAATTAATATAGATAAAGGAATCCTCTAATTTCTACAAGATTTTCTAGTTTGGGATGGTCATTTCGAATCAATACATAAAGACATTAAGGCCCAATCAAAATCATGTCCGATAGTCCAAGTCCAATACTACTTGGTGTGTAAGCTAAAGAAATCATAACTCTAGCTACTTGTATTGTAAGTCTTGTAACTCTAGTTAGCATAGGATTTAGCTTGGTATAATTACTTATCAATGGGGTTCATTATAATATACCGTGCTTAATAATAAAAAAATGTAACTATTAAAGGCTTTATGTCGTGGTCGTGGACGTAAGCAGGTAGGTTGTATCATATAAATTCCATTTCTTTCTCTTGCTTCCATTTTGTCTTTTAACATTATTTTATTTTTCTCCTTTTATTTTCGCATGACGTTAGGCTTTTTTTGTGGCATATATTAATTCATATATTTAATCGGTAGATGAAGGTTTTCTCTCTCTAACCACTCTGCAAAGATCATCCTAATTTATTTCCCACCATAGACAACATATGGACAATCTCATATGCGTATTTCGCAAATCTAATATTTTCTCACAAGACTATCTTGGTAATTTTAACTACAATCAATGTGAATATGCATATTTTTTGTGCACCTAACTTACCTGATTTCTTTTTGGTCATATGTCTTTATCATCTCCAAGCATATTTTTTTAGACCACGCCTCTAATTAGTAGCCTCCACAAGTATAATATGCATTTTACTCATCATTCAAGTCTCAATCATTGGCGCATTTGACTTTTGTTCTAGCCTATCATCTACAGTACATCTGGCCTTCATTCTAAACTAAAGTTGTTTTTAAGCTTCCATCTTGTATAGGAGGTGATATTAGTGGTAGCTCTATGCAAAAATAATGTTATATCAATCAAAATTTGTTATCTCAAATGTTATGATATAGTCGCGAAATTTGCAAGGGAGTCAATACCGTATTGGAGGCTGCACCGGTTTGGCCAGCGATACGATATATTTCGGATATCGGTCAATACTAGTGTACCGTTTTGGGTTTACCGTTATTTTTTATATTTATAAATATATATATATATATATATATATATATATATTTATGTATGTATGTATGTATGTGTGTGTGTGTATATATATTATAATAAATATAAAAGTTTACCATAAAACATTTCCTCAATTCAAAACTAATTATTCATGATTTTAGACTTTAGTATCAATTAAAAGAGAAAAAAAAAAAAAAAAACACAATATAAAAAATAGAAAGCTTAAAAGTTACCATTGCATACTAAGAAAACAAATAATACTAATAAGTTAATGCAAATAAGTTATCATTCTGCCTTAACAAAAATTCAAAAATTAAAAAACTTAAAAAAAAAAAAAACTTTTTTCTATACCGGTCGGTATTGCTTGAAATTAGCCGGTACATGGCTGGTACGGCTAGTATTTAAACCGGTACGAAACGTTGATGTTTCGATATCGGAATACATACCGGTACGATACGGCTGGTACCGGTACGGTATTGACTACCTTGGAAATTTGTCACGTCTGTAGTATTATTGTTCCAAAAGCTTGTCAATGTAATCTTGTGTCTTACATATATATTCTTTAATTCTTTGTACTAGAAAAAGATTAAAATAACTTAGATATGATTTTTTTTGGGTACTAGAATAAGAGACTAAGGGCTTTCAAGTAAGATTACTCTTTTATTTCTATTCTAATCTAATTGTTTACTTTTATATGTGTGTGTTTGTGCATGCTTCCTTTTTTTTAATCACTATTTTTACAATAGTTTTTTTGTTCTCTTAATGTGAGTATTTGTGCATCTTTCCGTTTTTTTAATCATTATTTTTACTTTAGTTTTTTTGTTCTTTATAAAAAAGAGATATTAGTAGATTTGAAGCGTGCACACAGTAATTATTGAGAAATAGCTATTCTGGGGTTTTATTTTTATTTTTTTAATGGATACTAGCTCTATGGTTTTTAGTATTCTAGTCCTCAAAAAAAAAAAATTTATACGGAAAACAATAGAGTATATTATATGTTGTCTTGAATCTTATTATATTTCTCATTCTTGAATTCTAAAAAAAAAAATTAAGTTCACGCTTTAGCCCTAAAATTGAAATTATGATTTCGTCCCTCTTGGTACGTATAGTCTTTCAAAAAGTAAAACCAAAACTAGAAAACCCAGAAATTGCACAAATAAAATCGAGCTTGACAACATTGTTAAAAAAAATCAAAAGGCACACCATATTCACAATCTTCGCATAAGCAGATCTAGGGCAAAAATGGCCATATAACTTTAATTTTTAAACCATATAGTCAAACAACTCTATTTTTAAACTATTTAGCAAAATATCATTGTTTTAGAGCTCGACATTGTTGATGTCGAGTTCCGGCAGAACTTGATATTAACAATGTCAAATCTATGCGTATTTTGCCACTTAAATATTTTTGAAAATTTTGTGCAGAACTTGACACTTTAAAATATGCATAGAATTCGATATTGTCGAGTTCCAGTTAGAACTCAACATCAGTGACATTTAGTTCCAAAAGAGTAGTATTTTGCTAGATAATTTGAAAAAAATGGTTGTATGGCTGCATAATTTAAAAATTAAGACTATTTAGCCATTTTCCCCCAAAACTAGCATGTACTTTTTTTTTGGGGGCTGAATATGAGCTTTAACTTTGCTTAAGCATTCACAGCAAGGTTCTCAAAAAATATAGCTTTTAACAACTCAAAAACCTACTTTATTTATTTTAACAATTCACTTTACAATATACCCAACATCAAATGTTTTATTTTAATAAACAACACATTAAAATAATATAAATAAACAAATAAAATAAATATAATAAACACTACACATGGATAGATTTGAGAGAGAGAGAGAGAGAGAGAGAGAGAGAGAGAGAGAGACTAATTTAATAATGAGAGAAGAAAGAGAAAATAATTTAATATTTGTAGCAACTTGCTACAGTGAGCTGCTACTACTAATAGCTCACTATAGCAAGTTGGTAAAATATTTTAAATTTAACAACATTGCTATGGGGTGTTTTTGTGTGTTTAGAGCTCTAAAATAACTAAAAACTATTTTAAAAGCATTAAAGTGAATGCTATCCAATACAGCACGGATTCGAGAATCTCACATTTGATAAGCATTTGATAAGGTCATGACTCACGAGCCATCTTCCACGCCACCAATCTGTATAGCCACTTAATGAAGCTAGCAATGGTTATGCAAAATACTACTGTGGGGCCCAATAATTTATGGGCCAGACCCATTCGCTCATGAAGAATCCGAAGGCCCAAGCCGAGGAGAGCTATGGTCCAAGCCCGAAAACAGAGCACAACTGTTCTTGGAATACAGCCGAGGACAGTTCAGTCCTCGGCAGATCCAAAATCCCATCGGAATAAAGGGGTAAAATTGACACAGGAACAAATTTGTAAGGAGATCTAAAATATCTTGGGGGGAAGTTATCCTTACTACCCTTCCGGATAAGACCCTGCACCTGACATAGCCGTACTCTGCAGCCTTACCAACCATCCCCAACAATTCTGGGATTGGACTGATGGGACAAATATCAGTGTTGTAAAGATCGACCCTACACGTGGACGAAGGACAGCTAATGCAGACAAATATAAAAGAGGAAAGGAGGTAAACCTCTAGGGGGGGTCTCTGGCTCCATCCCACGGGGGAAAGAGACTACATGGGGCATAACCTCCCAAGAACACCGGACTTCATTAAAAAAGTCCATCATTGGGTAACCGGGGTAAGACCTCAATGGTCCTCGGATCAACTCCGAGGAGCCCCGTCCCATAAGGGGCGACACCATAAGGCTTAAATGTTCAAACCCCTCCCCCCTTTCCTATATGAATTCCTCCAAAATCAAGACCGGAACATCGCACCGTGATCAACGCCTAGCCTTTCAAGCCCATTCTCTACAAATCATATTGTGAGGGATTTTTTCACATGCGAGCCCAACATCATTGTTGGGCCGCTAAGGAATTGTGTCCTTACAATTGGCGCCGTCTGTGGGAAGGCTTGCGCGTTGGCGCAGGTGGCGGTGGAGTCAACTCTCTATCAAGCAGAGGTTCGCGGAGTTTCCTCCGTCTCCGGCGACATGCAGTTGTTGCTTTGGCATAAATTTCTGCTAGGGGCTGCGCCTCGCAGTGACGACGGCGCGGACAACTTTGGGGGCTTCTGGCCTCAAGCCGGCTTTCCCCGCCCTGGTCTAGGGGCTTACGTTCGAAAATAAATAAGCAAAAAAAAAAAAGGGGGAAATCCTACAAGTTTTGGACAGAACCAAGGCCTTGCATGGTCCTCGGACTCAAGCCTATGGGGAAACCAACTACTTAAAAGAAATCTCACAAGTTTTGGACAGAACCAAGGCCTTGCATGGTCCTCGGACTCAAGCCTATGGGGAAACCAACTACTTAAAAGAAATCTCACAAGTTTTGGACAGAACCAAGGCCTTGCATGGTCCTCGGACTCAAGCCTATGGGGAAACCAACTACTTAAAAGGAATCTCACAAGTTTTGGACAGAACCAAGGCCTTGCATGGTCCTCGGACTCAAGCCTATGGGGAAACCAACTACTTAAAAGGAATCTCACAAGTTTTGGACAGAACCAAGGCCTTGCATGGTCCTCGGACTCAAGCCTATGGGGAAACCAACTACTTAAAAGAAAACTGACAAGTTTTGGACAGAACCAAGGCCTTGCATGGTCCTCGGACTCAAGCCTATGGGGAAACCAACTACTTAAAAGAAATCTCACAAGTTTTGGACAGAACCAAGGCCTTGCATGGTCCTCGGACTCAAGCCTATGGGGAAACCAACTACTTAAAAGGAATCTCACAAGTTTTGGACAGAACCAAGGCCTTGCATGGTCCTCGGACTCAAGCCTATGGGGAAACCAACTACTTAAAAGGAATCTCACAAGTTTTGGACAGAACCAAGGCCTTGCATGGTCCTCGGACTCAAGCCTATGGGGAAACCAACTACTTAAAAGAAAACTGACAAGTTTTGGACAGAACCAAGGCCTTGCATGGTCCTCGGACTCAAGCCTATGGGGAAACCAACTACTTAAAAGAAAACTGACAAGTTTTGGACAGAACCAAGGCCTTGCGTGGTCCTCGGACTCAAGCCTATGGGGAAACCAACTACTTGAAAGAAAATTGACAAGTTTTGGACAGAACCAAGGCCTTGCATGGTCCTCGGACTCAAGCCTATGGGGAAACCAACTACTTAAAAGAAAACTGACAAGTTTTGGACGGAACCAAGGCCTTACATGGTCCTCGGACTCAAGCCTATGGGGAAACCAACTACTTAAAAGAAATCTCACAAGTTTTGGACAGAACCAAGGCCTTGCATGGTCCTCGGACCCAAGCCTATGGGGAAACCAACTACTTAAAAGGAAAACTGATTGCATGAAGCTTAAAATCCATCCGAGGAGAACTCCCCATTAACAGTTGGGTCAATCCCTAAATTGCACGGATTTCCCAGTCTACCTTCAGATCCCCGACACCCAAGGGATTGAGGCAATATAGTGCAATATATCACCCAAAAACACAATCGAAATCCCTCTCCACTGGATTACCCTCTCGGACGAATTATTCAGAGATCATCGTTCTCGGACATCCATTTTTCATGCATCGCTCAGTGCTCAACCATTACTCCGGTTAGTTTCAAGATTTTAATTTATTGAGAATTGCCATTGTGATATTTGATAACATCGATAAGTTTAAACTAATAGGAATCGATTTTAAGGCGTTGTTCTGCTCCAAATATTGTTAGAGACGAGCGTATATTTAAAGTCTATGCACTAAGTAGTTGTGGCAGAAAAGAAAAATATTTAGAAAGAAACAAACTCATATTTTACTAAGACAAAGAAATAGTACAGTGTACAATGAAAAAGCTGAGAGAAGCTTATGCTGAAGCTAACTACGTGAGTAAAAAGAAAAATACAAGGGAATGAAGGTGAAGCCGAAGAAGAAGCGCAGATGAGAGGGAGGCTACTCCTTCAGAACTTTGTTCTTCCTCAATGCTTCTGCATGCCCATAACTCGGGCAGCAAAAGAACCCAGCTTGGGGCCTGCACCGCGGAAGGAAAGGTGCAGGGAGCCGGAAGTTGAGGAGCCTTCACCAAAAATTTGTCTGCAACAGGGCAGAGGCGCTGATGGGGGAGAATCTTTCTTCTGACACACCAAGATCCTGGCGTAGACAGAACCTGCTTCGGATTTTGACTAAAAGAGGGAGAAATACCCTTTCCCCTCTGTCGAACTGGAATATCCTCTTGAATTTAGGCCGCCTTTGCCCGTGCCTCACTATCTGGAGTCTCAGGAGGACACGGTGCCTTTGTGGCGGAGAGAGTCCCCTTGCCCCAACCCACGCCTCAAACATGATGTACTAGGAGAGGAGACTGAAGGATTTGGGTGAAGGTAAAGCAACTTTCTCTCCTATTTATTTAAAAGACAAGGAGATGGCATTTAATTCACGCAGCGTCCCAAGGAACGCTACAGACAAAAGGTCTCCGGCTCGATTTCCAATGCCGTCTGCAACCCTGAGATTAAAGGAACCTCGTGAAGACGCACCTCGAACACTGGGACGCCAAAAAGTACCGCGTGACCCAGAACTACGGAAATACCCCCTAATTTATGGGCCCAGTAAATTCGCGGCCCAGGCCCGTCCAGCATAGGGGCCCAAGGACAGAACCAAGGCCTTGCATGGTCCTCGAACTCAAGCCTATGGGGAAACCAAATACAAAAAAAAAAAATAAACCTTACAAGTTTTGGACAGAACCAAGGCCTTGCATGGTCCTCGGACTCAAGCCTATGGGGAAACCAAATAACAAAAAAATAAACCTTACAAGTTTTGGACAGAACCAAGGCCTTGCATGGTCCTCGGACTCAAGCCTATGGGGAAACCAAATAACAAAAAAATAAACCTTACAAGTTTTGGACAGAACCAAGGCCTTGCATGGTCCTCGGACTCAAGCCTATGGGGAAACCAAATAACAAAAAAAATAAACCTTACAAGTTTTGGGCAGAACCAAAGCCTTGCATGGTCCTCGGACTCAAGCCTATGAGGAACCAACTGCTCGGATAGGGAAAGTCCTCGGCCCGGATACTGTAAAATGTTGAGGCCAATAAGAGTGTTAGGGTGATGGCGGGACGCTCCGCTACTCAGCAGCCTACGGGGGCTGTTCATTTTTTGCGGATGATACGCCTTCGAATAATTACCTCCTACATCACGGAGGACATCCAGTTCTAATCTCGGCTTTGTTTTGGGCAGGTACCGCTATTTACAGGTACGCGTTGCTATGTCAAACAGTTCTATTAAAGTTATGGTGACCTTTTTATTAGCAAGTATTTTGGCTTTAGTTATCATTGATTCAAATGCTGTATTGTTGTGCCGAGCAGCGTTTGCAAATTAAAAAAAAAATGATAAAGACAGAACATGCGAAATAAGGTAACAGCAATTTTTATTAATACGAAAAGTTATTACAACGTACAAAGAAGGGCTTAAACAAGCCTATACAAAATGTGAACTGCCTAAGCAACTATAACATCCGCAATACAGATATGTAAACAGTCAGGCGTCTGTTAAACTCGTCTTCAAAGTCCCTCCAATCCCTGCCTCAATACTTCTCATATTACGATAAGAGCCTTCTTTGGAAAGAGATGAAGGAGAAGGAAATAGTAAGGAAGAAATCAATGAAGAAGATGGAGGAGATGAATGAAGAAGATGGAGGACATGAGTAGAGAAGGAGGAGAAGAAGAGAGAAGAGATGAAAAGAAAGAAAAGGAACAAAAGAGGGAGAAGAGAAAGCACCAGAATGGATCTGGTACTGGGAAGACTAAGAGAGGGAGGCGGAGAGGGCCACCAGTGAACGAAGAGAGGAAGAAGCAGAGACACTTAGTCCCTGCCTCAATCCTGACTCCTAACACGCTGGGGCCATATTAGGCGAGCTCGTAAGAGAGCAGTTGGTTATGATACTGGGTGTCCTCGACTCAGTCACACCGGAAGCTTGATGTGACGAGTCCCTGCTTCGGATTTTGGCTGAAAGAAAGGTGAGGTTGATTTTGAGTCTTCGCCATCCCTGCCCTGACCGAGCCATTACGAGCTTTATCAGAATGTGGCGTTTACGGGAGGGGTATGTTTCCTTCATTGCTCGTTGTATGGTAAAGCATATCACGATTTAGTATGTAAACTAGTGGGTAAAATAAACTCTTAGGAAGGCCAAGTATTTCAAATCTTAAAAGGATGAAAGGGGACTACAAAAAACAATAACCTCTTACCTTCCCTCTTATACAAGGGGTGGAGCGGGGGGCATTTAATAGGATCAGATCTCCAATGGAACCAGCAAACACAAATGTGCCGGTTCCACTTCTCCACCTCACCAGGAAACCGTCAAATTAAAGTGGTCTCGTCAAAATCAAGAAACTGTCTCGCAGACCGGCGCGTTTCCTGGGCAGTTGGAGAACAACCAGCATTATTGAAAGGCCGAATTAAATGAGCCATAATGCAAGCTCGGTATTACCAAAACCCACCTTTCCAACCGGGAGGTTGGACAGCCAGGTTTTGAGGGGCTATTGTGGGGCCCAATAATTTATGGGCCAGGCCCATTCGCTCATGAAGAATCTGAAGGCCCAAGCCGAGGAGAGCTATGGTCCAAGCCCGAAAACAGAGCACAACTGTTCTTGGAATACAGCCGAGGACAGTTCAGTCCTCGGCAGATCCAAAATCCCATCGGAATAAAGGGGTAAAATTGACACAGGAACAAATTTGTAAGGAGATCTAAAATATCTTGGGGGGAAGTTATCCTTACTACCCTTCCGGATAAGACCCTGCACCTGACATAGCCGTACTCTGCAGCCTTACCAACCATCCCCAACAATTCTGGGATTGGACTGATGGGACAAATATCAGTGTTGTAAAGATCGACCCTACACGTGGACGAAGGACAGCTAATGCAGACAAATATAAAAGAGGAAAGGAGGTAAACCTCTAGGGGGGGTCTCTGGCTCCATCCCACGGGGGAAAGAGACTACATGGGGCATAACCTCCCAAGAACACCGGACTTCATTAAAAAAGTCCATCATTGGGTAACCGGGGTAAGACCTCAATGGTCCTCGGATCAACTCCGAGGAGCCCCGTCCCATAAGGGGCGACACCATAAGGCTTAAATGTTCAAACCCCTCCCCCCTTTCCTATATGAATTCCTCCAAAATCAAGACCGGAACATCGCACCGTGATCAACGCCTAGCCTTTCAAGCCCATTCTCTACAAATCATATTGTGAGGGATTTTTTCACATGCGAGCCCAACATCATTGTTGGGCCGCTAAGGAATTGTGTCCTTACAACTACTTACGCATGAAAGAAAGAGACAAAATAAATCAATGCCGTAGGAAGGCACACCTTACATATATTTCACTTATAGTCACTTATTCAATTTTACTATAAAAAGTTTCTTAAAATAATTTATCAACATAATCCTTTAATCCTTTTATAAATACTGAAAATAGTAAAATACAGTACTTCTTCTTCTAGGCACATACATTTGGCAGAATCCAAAATTCATTGAGCATTCATGAACTAGAGAAAACCCTTTTCTTTGCAGCATTGAATAGCTTCATCAAACATTTCATTGAGCCCATACTTGTACTTGAAGCCAGAATCTAAGAGCTTCTTTGATGACAGACCCGCTGTTTTATAACCTTTAATTTCCTTTAAATAACTGCATAAAAAGGAAAAATATAATATTAATAATAATAATAAAATGGAACTTCTTCTTCTTAACTTTAAGTCTTTAAGATTAAAAAGGAAGAGAATAATTAAACTTACTCTAGTGTTGGTATTTGAAATTCTGGGTATCTTTCAGAAAGAAATTCAGACATCCTTTCAAGTGTCATGATCTCTGATGAACAAATGTACCTTCCTTCCGCAGTAGAACATTCAAGGAGAAAAATATGTGCTCTTGCCACGTCATCAACGTGGACCATAGGTGTATTCATATGATATTTATATTGACCATTGTCACCTGCAATGATATTTGAATTAAAAGTAGTTTTCTTCCAGAAAATTATAGAGGAAAAAATATATATTCATATATAAATTAAAGATTTGGTTGTTTGCATTTCCATATGACAACTAATTAAGGCCTTCAATTAACACCAAAGTTCATTTTATTTTTTCAATCACATCATTTACCGTATGAGAAACTTCAAGGTAAAATGTTATAGCTTTTTTTTTTTTTTTAATTTTTCTTTTTTCTTGATAAACCTTTTTCCATGAAATTCCAATTAAATTTCATGTTGCAATTATCTAACCATATGCATAGGTTTGATACGAATTTTTTGTCAAGTACTTTCAACTAATTATGTAATTATTTTAATATTAATTATCACTTTCACAATACGTCAGGCAGTATAATAATGAACTAACATCCTATTTATACCCTTTGAATTTGAGGTTGCTTCTAAATTGATCCATCAATTAACTCTTCAGTATTAGAACAATATCTATGTATTCCTTCTATAAACATCCGAAAGAATCTTATCATCAACTCATGCAAAATTGACATTGTTTTAAGAGAAAAAAAAAAAATGAGGTTGTTTTTAGGCAGGTTAATGGAAAAAATATGATGAGCCATAATAAAAGGAGCACATTAACATCATTAAGGGTGCAAATTATAAGTTTTAAAAGTTGAGAAATTGATTTAGAGGTAACCCCTAATTTAAAAGGTGTAAAATGCATTTTAGCCTAAATCATTATTTCACTTTTCGCTAAAATAAATAGACAATTATATCATTGAAAACAATTCACATCAGATGCAACTATTTGCAACATAAACGTCAAACAAGTGAACAAAAACATACCCAAAATCATAGCCAATGTTGTGCGAACTGAGCTAGGGAACTTGGGACAAATGAAGGGTCCAACAACAAAGGAAGGAATTATTGTCACCACATCCAATCCATGTTTTTCTCCAAATTCAACTACTGCCCTTTCTGTTAATGTCTTGGAATATACGTAGGAACCTCCAAGTGGCTTTATAGCTTTAATGAAATCTACTTCACTCCAAAAGCTCTCATCCATTTCATCTTCATCGTTGCCATTATACAAAACTGTTGATGCACTAGAAGTGTACACAACTCGCTTCACAGTCTTGGAATTGAAGCACGCCTTTAAGATGCCTAGTGCTCCATTGATTGATCTTTTGGTTACTATTTCTTCAGGTTCTTTGTCTTCAAAATCAACAGGAGTGGCAACATGAAGTACGCCAATACATCCTTCAATGGGTGCATTGAAACTCTCTGGATCGCTGAGATCTGCATTGAAGATTTGGAGTTTCTCTGATGCTCCTGGTAGACTTGTAAGGAAGCCAGTGTCTTTCTTGTGCTCTGGTCATATATGTGAAATTCTATCAAGTCTTTTTTGTTTTATTTTTTTGAGAAGCGTAAACTGGACCCAAAAAACTGAACTCAAAACTCAAGATGAGATTTCTATTAAGCTAAAGTCGGTCATCCAGCATTCCTCAGGAAAAATTATTTATTTTTATTCCCTTGAATGTCATAGAATAACTGTATTTAAATAACAAATTCATTTAAAGAATCTTGTAGTTTAATCAATATTTCTTTATATTTTCAAAGAAGACGTTCAGGTTCAAATCTCTCCACCTCAATTATCGAATTATCAATAAAATAAGGGGAAATTATACTTTGCTCATCTGTGATTTGTCCGAAAAACATTTTGTCTATATGTGGTTTAAAAATTAGCACTTTACCTATTTGAGGTGAGCTCTATATGTCTTCTGTTACTCACATTTGTTAAAAATAGGGATAAACTTGTATTTTTGCTACTCTTTTTATATATATATATATATATATATATATCTGTGTCATTCCAAAACATTAAAAAAAAAAAAAACTAAAAAATTAAGAGAAAAAAGTTCTAAAAGTTAAGTTTTATAAAATTTAAAAATTTCCAAAGAAATTTTCTGAAGAAATTGGTCGACTCAATAATGGTCTTGAGCTTCTTGAGATATGCATAAAGGTATGTCGCATTGAGCTAAGGGAAGAGACAAACTTGGTAGTAGGCTTGGAAGAAGACACACATGAAGTGATCTCACAACTGACCGACCAAGGTGAGAATTGCTCTACTCTTTGCATTGTGGGGATGAAGGGCATAGGTAAGCTGGTATGCACGGACGCGGCAAAACCCATGCCGCACCCGTGTCCGACGTGGCAACGCGCAAGGGACGCTGCTACTCATGCGTCGGTGCCGCGTCCAGTTTTTTTTTTTTCAACGACTCGTGCCGACAGGGCTCAGACTCGGATCGAATCACGCTGAATTGGGCTGATTCGTGACGACTTAGGCCGTATCGGCCGAAACCGCGGATTCAGGTTGAAAATTAAAAAAAAAAAAAAAAAAAAAAAAAAGGTGCAAAACGCACCATTTGAACTTAATAACAAACCTTAAAGGCCTAAACTCTCTCACACACCATTTGTATACGTGCAAATCAGCTCTCTCTCATTCGTCTCTCTATGCTGTGTGGCTGTGTGCTCTACTGCTCTCTGCCTCTCTATGCTGTGTGCTCTGCTCTCTACCTCTTTGTCTCTGAGACATTCAGCCACTGAGTCACGCCTAAACTCTCACACAATCTCACTCAACTCACTCACTTAGTAGTGCTGTGTGCTCTTAAATTTGGTATATGTTTATATAATGTGAAAAAGTATGCTTAGTAATATATTAAAAATATAAATAAAAATATTTTTAATAATTTTTTAATCGCTGAGTCTCGTCGCACCCGCACCCGAGTCCCGAAATGCACCCGTGCTTCATAGTAGGTAAGACAACTCTAGCGAAGACAGTTTATAACCATAGAGCTATTCATCACCACTTTGAATTCCGAGCCTGGGTGTCTCTACCTGATGAGGTGGCAGATGACAATGAACTCGAGAATATTTTTGGAAGCCAGATCATGTCCACTACAGTGGAGCCGAATGCAAAAGTATCTTGTAGTTCTGGACAACATCTCGACAAAGGAAGAATGGGATACTCTAAAATCAGCATTCCCGAAGAGCACAAATGGGAGCAGAATTGTGCTTACCACACGATATAAGGATGTAGCTTCACATGTCGACCAATATAGCGTCTCACACCAACTTCGACTACAAACCAAAGATGAGAGCTGAGATTTGTTTACACAAGTGGTGCGCCTTCCGCCTGAAACATCTCAACCTGAAATCTCTCCAGACGTTGAAATACAAAAATTGAAAAAAAATTACAGAAGAAGTATTAGGAAGATGTGGGGGCTTTGCCACTTTCCATCTTACGTCTTGGGTATCTATTGTCAGGGACCAAAAGGGTACGTAAATTGTGAGGAGCTGTCAAGGGTATTAGAGCATATGGATCATAACCAAACACCATGGTTAGAAACCTTGGAATTAAATGAAAAAGACTTACCTCTTGACTCTCTCTTTACTCTGACTTAATTGGCCGAACTATTGAAAGAGATCTCATCTTGCTTCTTGCATTTTCACACACAAAGCAAAGAAATATCATTTGGTTGGATTATTTTTATTGTGCTAATGATGAGAAGAAAACGGAGTTATCAAGATTGGTTGAATGTTCTTAATTTTGGTTGGATGATTGTTTTGGTTGAATGTTTTTCATTTTTACAAAACTTTTCAGATCTTTTTTTCCTTTGATTTTTTAGTTTTTTATGTTTTAAAATGAGAGAGATATGAAAGGGTAGCAATAATACAAATTCATCCATATTTTTAACGAGAGTAGGTAATTTGAGACAAACAGAGTTTATTTCAGTTGGTAAAGTGTCAATTTTTAAACCACAGGTATGTAAAGTATTTTTTGGACAAACCACATGAAACAAAGTGTAATTTGCCCATAAAATAAATAAAGAATACAATTCCTAATAGCCATCAAAGAGGCCTATAATTATTAGTTTCAGTGAATACATTTTTTTTTAATATGTTGGTCTTTAATTGATATCAACTAACGACCTGTAATAACTAATAACCAGAACACAGAAATTCTTTCTATATTGATTATTCAGCGACTTATAATAAGAAGAAGAAAGAAAGAAATATGATAAATTTGACCTGTAGCTTGTCTGAAGAGATACAGATCACAAGTTCCAAAACCAAAGGCTAATAAAATTACAGAAATTAAACAAGATACCCTCCAAGATCATCTTGATCTTATGACTATTCCGTTAAGACATTGAAAGAGCAAGAGCTAGCTAGATAGCCTTGGCAGAGATGTGGCTTACCTGGGTCGGACCTAACGGTGGTTCGAACATGGTAACCTTGATCAAGGAGCCTCATGATCAGCCATGATCCTATGTACCCAGTACCACCTGTAACACATACTGCACCCTTATGTCCCTCCATCTCTCTCTCTCTCTCTCTCTCTAGAGAAGAATCACGAAAATACTCGGTGGCTTGACTATTCAAGATAACTTCACTTTTGTGGTATGATATGAACCTAATCCAATGTCTTTATCAAAACAATATTCTAAACAATACGTTAGGTAGGTCATACATTTATCATGGGATATTAGGATCATAACAAAATGCTCATATATGTCTATATCACAATTCTTTCTCCATTTCAATATTCCTCCTTGAAAAAAGCCATTTTGATTTCTCTTTTATCTAAAAGCCAAAAACAATTTCATTTAGTAATAATTGAAAATAAAAAGGGAACAAAAATAGTGCTTTGAAAAATTTCTTAGACTATATCACAATTCTTTCCTAGAACCAATCAAAATATTATTAGAAAAAATGAAAAGTTAACGAATGTCCTAAGGACATTGGTGTATGAAATATTTTTAAAATTCTTTAATAGAAAAAAAAAATAAAAAAATAAAAAAACTCATTTTTTGATCACATTTTATATTTCCCATAAAAGTGGTATAATTATTGTCCATTAACAAATACCCTAACCAAACCCTTTGAAAAAAGAAGAAACAAAATCTTATTTATATTCCACAACTTTTTTTTTTTTTGTTGAGAAAAATCCCCTCAGAGGTAGAGATCTTATTATTGCATCCTCAATAAATCAAGTTGGTACACCTTAAGAATGTCTGGTGGAACAGACTCTATCCAGACCAAAAAAGGATAACTGGCAGCTTGCCTAGCAAGCTTATGTGCCACACAATTTCTTTCTCTATTAATATGCTTAACTGAAATGTGAGAAAAACAAGAAAATAATCGTTTGATATCCAACAATACATGACCCAAAGCCGAGTGATCCATGTGACCTCCATTAATAGAGGTAATATTGTTTGCAGAATCTCCTTCCACAATCACCCTGTCAAAACCGAGTTCCTTAGCAAAAACCAAAGCCCGGCGAGCTGCTAGCACTTCCACCATCTCCACCGAAGTAGGTAGTGGAATTTGTTGTGAGAGAGCAGCCATAACTAATCCTTGTTCCTTCCGGATTATAATGCCGATGCTAGCTAGTCCATCCTGTGAGAAAATTGCTCCGTCGAAGTTCACCTTGACACAGGTTTCAGGTGGTGGCCTCCAACGCACTGCACGAGCTGTCCTCGGTATTATGGCATGTGTAGGACGCAGCTGCTGAAACTCCTGAAGAGCATCAAAAGCCGAGGACGGAATCTGTCCCAGTGGAAGTGCCGTTTCACCCAGACGGACTTTATTGTGCCGCATCCAAATTGCAGAGACCATCATTGCAAAAAGCTCAAAAGAGGTTTTTACAAGTGAAGCTCTACCAATGACTTCGAGAAAGGATGCGCAATGTACCGTGTCTGCCTTTAGTTGACCAAAATGAACTTTCCATGTATCATTCAATTTCGGACAGGACCAGAGTGCATGCATGGTATCCTTTGCGTATAGCTTGCATTCCTGGCACAGAGCATCATTTAATACTTTCCTTTTGACAAGGTTAGCCCGAGTTGGTAAAGAGTTGTTCCCAGCACGCCACATAAGGGACTTAACTCAGTTTGGAACTCGAAGACGCCAAATAGACTTCCACACCATCGAAGTTGCCCCTTCATTTGAGCTGCCTGCTACCTCTGCTTCAGCTTGGTCCAATAATAGCCGGTATCCAGACTTGACCGAGAAGACCCCATCCCTATTGTGGGGCCAATAGGGAATGTCCTCCCTATTGAACAAACTAAGGGGAATGGCCTTAATGATTGCAGCTTCCTCCGGTATAAAAATCCTATCAATCTCATCCTTCTTCCAACACATACTCTCATGATTTATTAAGCTATAAACCATCGCATCAGCTTGGCCATCTGCTACAGGGGATATAACAGCGCCTTGCCAAGACCCAGGTAGCCAAGCATCACAATAAATGCGAACCTTAGAACCATTCCCTATCCTCCATTTTAATCCTCGCCTAATAACTTCTCTTCCCTTCAAAATGCTTCTCCAAGCAAAAGGCCCTTTATTTTCCTTAGCATAAAAAATGGTCCCATGTGGGAAAAATTTTGTTTTGAAGAACTTGAAGAATAGAGAATCTTGGTTTTGTAATAAGTGCCAAATTTGCTTGCCAAGCATAGCGTCATTAAACTTTTGGAGTTTCTGAAAACCCATACCTCCTAGAGATTTAAGCCTACACATTTTTCTCCATTTAACCCAATGAATACGCCTTCTAGTGCCTCGTTAACCCCACCAAAACTTTCTAATCATAGCCTCAATCTCATGGCATAGTGTAATAGGAAGTTTAAAGCAACTCATAGAATAAGTGGGGATGGCTAGCACTACCGCCTTCAAAAGAACTTCCCTCCCAGCTTGGGATAGGATTTTCTCCTTCCACCCTTGAAGCTTCGTCCAAACCCAATCTTTGATGAAGGCCAAGCTTGCTTTTTTGTTGCTTCCCACAAAAGATGGCAAGCCTAAATATTTTTCATATTGCTCAATTTCAGGAACACCTAGCAGGTCTTTAATGGAATCTTGGATCCCTTTATCCGTGTTTTTACTGAAAAAGAGAGTGGTTTTATCTCTATTCAGCTTTTGTCCGGAAGCTTCTTCATAAGTAGAGAGAAGGTCTTGGATGTGCATACATTCTTGAACCGAAGCTCTGTAGAAAAGTAAGCTATCATCTCCAAAAAATAAGTGGGTTAATCGAGGTCCATTTCTGCAAATAGATATGCCTCTAATCTCTCCAGAGGCAGCTGCCTTAGCAAGTAAGCCATGCAAACCCTTAGTACAAAGAAGGAAGAGATATGGAGATAAATGATCCCCTTGTCTCAATCCTTTACTAGGGTGAATGGTGTGAGACGGCTCCCCATTAATCAAAATGGAGTAAGTGACAATAGTGATACACGCCATCATAAGATCAACCCATTTACTATGAAAACCCATTTTTTCCAACAAACACTAAAATAATGAAAACCCATTTTTTCCACAACTTGTAGTCTATAATACGTCCCAACGCCCCCCCCCCCCCCCCCCCCCCCCCCACATAAAATAATGAACGTAAACTCAATTTTAAATGAAAGTACAATTTTTATTAATTTCTCTCACAATTAAAATTTATACTAAATTACAAATTACACTAGTTGTAGTTAAAATTCACCCCAAATTACCCAATTTTGTGATTAAAATTTATCCCAAATTCCACCATTTGCGGTAAAAATACACACCCCTTACACTTTTGCAAGTCAGCCCGAATTACACTTTTTTGGTTATAATTCATCCTGAATTATATATTGGTGACTAAATTCATCCTAATTAATTACACTTTTTATGATTAAAATTCATCTGAATTACACATTTATTGTTAAAATTCTTCTCTCATAATTACACCACTTGTGGTTAATAATATTCACCATGAATTACACCTGTGTGACTAAAGTTCACCTCAAATTACATATTTGTGATTAAAATTCACCTCCAATTACACTCTTGTTGTAAAAATTCACCCAAAATTACTCATGTGTGATTAAAATTCACCCTCAAATTACACCTTTGCGGTTGAAAGTCATCTTGAATTCCACATGTATGATTGAAATTCACCATGAATTATACCCTTTGCCATTAAAATTCACCATGAATTACACATTAATTTGTTGTTAGAATTTACCTTGAATTACACCGTAAATAGTTCCAGACTTCCATGTCACAGAAAACATTATTCCACAACTTGTTTTTGGCTGATGGTAAAATACTCTCCAATCACAAAATGTGCTATCATTTCTTAGCAGTGTTCTCTCACTTTTGTAAGCTCCACCAATGAGGATCATTTATAGACACCTTATCTTGCAATATATTCTCTTTCTTTTGAGCAAATTGGTCTCAGAGGCCAAATGACCATTCCACATGTTTAACAAATTCTGTAAGTGATCCGAAGCTAAAATCCACAATACACTAGGAACGTGATGCCATAATGGTATTTTCTAAGTTAAAATCAAGGTTTAGACCAACATGATACAAAAATATATATATGATTTCCATTAGACAAAGAATGGTCTTACAATAGTCATACATGATACATGCATGGAATTAAATTTAATTAATTTTGATTGATCCTAAAAAAAAATTTATTAAAAGTCAACTAAAAGCTTAATTTGCATTGGATTAAATGGCAAGCAATTGTGAACATGCAATCATTGGATAGTCCTTTTACCATTTGTCCTTTCACTGTAATTATCATGGTTTTCTGGAGAACTTTTTGCCAAAGATGTATGGATTAAAGAAAACCCTTTTCTTTGCAGCACCGGATAGCTCCATCAAACATTTCTTGGACGCCATACTTAAACCTGAACCCAGTACTTAAGAGCTTCATCGACGAGAGACTTGAATGTCCATAACTTGTAGACTTTTTAAAGTGACTGTCAAGAGAGAGAGAGAGAAGGAAAAGAAGCTAAAAAGAGTTCTCTCATATGGAAATTGTGTTTTGAGTCAATGTGGAAACTGAAATTATGAAGAAAATAAATAAGAGAAACACTCACTCTTCCATATTTGGTAATTGAAATTCCGGGTATCTTGCCAAAAGAAATTCATACATCTGATGCATTGTCATTTCGGCCGAGGAACAAATATATCTCCCTTGTGCATTAGGATATTCAAGAAGGAAGATTTGTGCACTAGCCACATCATCTATGTGCACCATATATGAGTGCATAAGATATTCATAATGGTCCTCTTCACCTGCATTCAAATGCTCTTTAATTAGTTATCAATCTCCTTGTGAAATAGTCTGGTCAAAAACTAAGGCTCTAACATCTCAAAGAACTAAGGTGAAATTGAAGAATGTATAACATGAGAAATGAAACAAACCCAAGATCATAGCAAGTGCCAAAGACACTGAGGAGGGAGTAGTAGGACATATGAAGGATCCAACAACTAGGGGAAGAACCAATGTTATAAGATCCAATCCATTTTTTGCCGCAAACTCTAGTGCTGTCCTCTCGGTTATGGTCTTGGAAAGCAGGTAAGAAGGATTTACAAGCTTGCTACTTCTACAAATATCAAGGTCACTCCATGTACTTTCATCTGTCACACTTAGACCTTTGTTGTTGTACAATATTGTGGCTGCACTGGAGATATATATCACTCTTTTCACTGATCTCTTCGAATTCAGGCATGCCCTCAAGATTCCTAGAGTTCCTTCCACAGCCCGTTTGGTCACAGCTTCCTCCGGCTCTTTGCCATCAACATCCATGGGATGGGCAAGATGAAAGACTCCAATGCATCCTCCGATGGCTGTGTTGAAACTGTCTGGTTTGTTGAGATCAGCATGGAAAAATTGGAGCTTTTTTGAGGCTTCTGGTAAATTTGTGAGGTAGCTGATGTCTTTCTTGCAATCTGATCATAGTTTTAGAAGTCATTACCAAGTGCTAGATAACATATTTACGTGGTCAAAATTTAGTTCATTTTCTTATCGAACATGTTTTAGCTTATTCACGAGCTAATTAATGAAATAGTTCCTTGTCCACATGAAGTAAACATCATGACTAAAACTTTCTACCCATGCACAAATTTATTTTAATAATTAATAACTAATTTACAATTGAAATTATATTATTAGAGTTAACAAGATATAATCATTTTCATATATTACTTATAAAAGTTAAATTCATAGACCTTGTTGGGTAAGAAATCATACATAATCTTTACTAAGAAATAGAACATTTATATTAATTAGTGAATTATACATTAATAAGTTGATATCTTATGAAATTGTCTTAAAATTTAGATGATTCAATCTCACATCTATGTAAGTATAATTTATATGTTACACATTTAAACTTATAAGATTATATATGTCCTCAAATTATAACTCATACTCACAAGTTTATTTTGAACACATTATTATATTTGAACTTACTTCATTTAATAGTCAAATTTAAATTTAAGTTTGAGTTTGGCTTATTTGTTATATAAACAAACATAAACAAGTTTTTCTGAATCAAGCCGAAGTAGTTAATAAATAGCATGCAACCATAGAGATCGTATATTCCATTTTTATATATTTTCCATCATGTACAATATACATCTATCATTCTTGTATGAAACAATTTTGATGAATCACTAGTGGTTGTAGGTTCAATAAAGCACTACTCGTCAAGTTTGGGGCACCTCTTTTCAATTTATGCATAGCTTGTGTTTATAATTATGTTGCGAGGTGAAGTTAAATGGTTCTTATTACTGGAAAATAATATGACAACACCCCTTCCCCATTCTCCCAATAAAAGAAAAAAAACCAAGGTGATAGTATTATAATTAGAGTAATAATTGAGTAAAGTGACATGATTCTTTCTCTTCTCACATAAATGATAAGTCTTACTCCAACTATTAGATTAAACGTCATTGTACTTCAAAAGTTCCTAACAATTTTAATAATTGTTATCAAAAGTATTATAAAGATGGTTGGCTAGCTAAAACATTTGGACTGGATACTCTGAACATATGTATTATAAGAGCATAGTGTTTTTGTTTTTGTTAAATTAGAAAAGAAAATAAATATGATGTCAAGAGAGAAAGTGCAAGTAAGAAAATTAATGTTTTTTGACTTAACAGCCATAGTCCACAACGGAAAGTCCCTATACTTTTATACTATTCTAAATCTGTGTGTTACAATAAATAAAATGCAGAGTACATATAAAAATACATTAAACTTAGGGTATGTTTAGTACGCAAGAATGGAATGGTTTTTTTCTTTGTAATTGTCATTTAATTGTTTGGTTGCATTTTCATTACATGGAAGAAATAAATATTTTTTTTAAATGAGGACAAGTATAAGTCTAATCAATTTATATTATGTTATTAAATATAATAAAACAAAGAAACAAATTATAAACTCATTTTTTACATATTAAATTGAATTTAAAGTATGTAATACCATTTTTATGAAGCATATATATATTTTTAAAAAATATATCAAACTTGTTTTTTTTACTTATCATCATTTTATTAAAACAAGTGAATTTTCATTTCTTAGAATTTAATTTTTAGGGGTGATGTTGTTTGATTTTTTTTTTTTTTTTAAATGAGGTAGATAGCAGTTTTTGAACAAAAAAATAATAACAATTAATAATTATCAATATAATTATTTAAGGGTATTTTAGAAACTTAATTGAAATTATATGACTCCATTTTATAATCACATCATATTATACCAAATTGTAAAATAAATATTCAAAATTTTATTCATGTGTCATGCATCATCAAACATATAAATAATTATTTAGTTATATCTTCTTGTAATTCCTATAATACTTATTCCTATTTCCCAGAAGTCACAATTACCAAACATGCTCATATATATTTGTGTATTTGTTTGTTACAAATTTGGATCCAAATAAATAAATAAAAGAAGAATTTCTCCAGGCAAATCTTGACTCCACCATAGCCGACTGATTTCCGCTTTCAAGCTCTCAGATACTAGACTGTTGGCTGAGTTATTGACTCTACAACGTGATTTTCCTCTTAATACAAGTCACCAAATATTAATTCATTGATAATTTTCTTCTATTTAAAAAGACTAATTCACCAAAACCTAGAACTTGATACAGTTGAACTAACTCTATCACATGCATATACAGTACGATACTTATTAAGGAGGGCAATACACATTTGACTCTTATATACTTTATATCCTGAAATCAAGTGAGATCGACCATGTTCCTCTTCTGTTTTTTTATATTTTTTTCCTTTTAATAATAATCATCAACATGTAAAAAGTAAAAACCATTCTTCCAAGTATAATATCTTGATGCTCAAGGTGTTCATCAATTTTCTGTGTATCACCTTGAACTCAAGGGAAACCCCATATATATATCACAGAAAGCAAAGTTCATTAGGTATAAGAGAAAAGAATCTTACTTGCTGGGTCGGATCTAACTGTGGCTCGGACGGAATAACCATGCTGAAGAAGCCTCATGATCAGCCACGATGCTACATATCCTGTTGCTCCTGTTACACAAACTGTACCTCTATCTTCTTCCATCTCTCTCTCTCTCTCTCTCTCTCTGTTAATTTATCTTCATGTCATCCTCCCAGCACTCAAATAAGGCCAATTCTGCTGCCTATTGAGGGGTCACGTGGTTCTTATACGTGTATTATTACATTTAAAAAAAAATTTAAAATATGACACATTTTCATCATTACTTAGTAAATTTCTTTACTATGCAATTATATCAGTACATGACATCTCTCTCTCTCTCAATGTCATGGTCTATGTGAAGAGTCTTGTAGTTCAAGACACATTTTTTGATGTTTCTAATTGAGATATCAAAGGTTATGTCATGGTGTATGTGAATCAAGACAAATTTTTTTGGAAAATTCTTAGGAACTTCCGGAATATGACACATTTTCATCATTACTTTGTAAATTTCTTTACTATGCAATTATATCAGTACGTGACATCTCTCTCTCTCTCTCTCAATGTCATGGTCTATGTGAAGAATCTTGTAGTTCAAGACACATTTCTTGATGTTTCTAATTGAGATATCAAAGGTTATGTCATGATCTATGTGAATCAAGACACATTTCTAAGGAAAATTCTTAGGAACTTTCGGAGTATGGATAAATGGTACTATCTCCTTTCACATTCATAATGGATTTTACTATGAATTTAATAAGTGGACCCTACTATGAATGTAAGAGGAGAGAGTACCATTTTTTATGCTCGGGAGTATATAAAAATTTACTATGAATTTAATAAGTGGACCCTACTATGAATGTAAGAGGAAGATATACCATTCTTTATGCTTGGGAGTACATAAAAATTACTCCGTTTCTTGATGTTTCTAATTGAGATATCAAAGATTCAAACTCCTAATAATTTATAATTATAAATATTAAATTATTTCTAAAAAAAAACCTGTCATAATCTACGACTAGGTGTCATCTAGCTTTTTAAAAAAACATACACCAACATGCGCACATTGTTTATTAAATCCTTTTTTTGTTTTTTCGTATATGACATAGCGTTTACGTTTCTATAATGTGAATTTATTCGTGTTAATCTGTTACAATACTTACCTTGCTAAAATCCACGTTAAGCTGAGTGATGCCGCGCTTTCTAGCATAATTGTGTTTATACTTTATATAAATACCTATAGGCTCTATAGTATGCCTCATTGTTTGAATTCTTGTTTATTATGTACTAATGCAAAATGATGAACCAGAAAATATATCATCCAAATAGAGATAAAATGAACATTAAAACTGATGTACATGCATTAATTAGAAATGGCAGAACGTTACAATAGGTTATGTGACTGCTGATCATTAAAGATGATTAGCCCAAATAACTGATACGTTACAAAAGGCAATAAAGTCTGGTTAATGACATAATAATAGCCATTATTATGAATATCGTTTTGGACCCTGTTTTGATTTGTTTAGTGAAACAGAATATTTCAATACCGGTTAATTTCGGTGTATCGTTTCAAGGTGTTTTGGAGTTTCAAAAAAATAATATATATAATTTCATATCCTATTACTTTTTATATTAACAAAAAAAAACATAAAAGTTATATTTTCATACATTTATAAAATTTGTTATTTTAAAATTAATCTAATTAATTCATTTAAAATATTATTATTTTAATTAAAATACTAATTAATATTTTTAATGCAAAGGCAAATGTAAGCCTGGACAGCGGCTTCATAATTTGGCTAAAGCACACTGCCCAAGCCAACTCTATTTACAACTTTTTTTTATTATTATATTTTTCCTCACCCACCATATTTCACTTTCTTCCAATTTTTAATTTGTTTTCTCTTGTTTTCTATCATCCACACACGTCTACTGTATCTACCTCCTTGATATTTACACTACTCACTTTTGAATTCTATCCCATCTGTTATGATATCTACACGTTAAAACTGACACACTATCTTATCTTTTCATGACTTCACCTTTCTTTTTATTTTTTTACTCTCACACGCAACTTATATCAGTTTTCCTCTCAAGTTTTTTCTCTCCTCTATTCTCCTCTCTCTCTCTCTCTCTAATGGATATCCAAATTTGTTAAGCATGACTGCGTGAGCCACATCATTCCTCTAGTTATGATACTGTTATTCCTCTACAACTCATCTTATGAAGCAAAACACTACAGTGTATTTGTGGAAAGGAACGATGGGATCGATTTTGGTCTGTTCTGAAGATCCAAGACTCCCGAGTTCAACTTTATGTGCAACAAACTCTAGACTACAGTGTATTTTTCGTTCCAGTTTGCTTGCCGTTACGAAATTTTCCGGCCATTCCGGCCGGAACGGAACGGTATCCATAACGTTGATAACAGCAGCCTATATGATCCAAGCCCCATAAAGTTAATCAGACAAATCAAGGAAAGGTACACAAAAAAACTCTAGAAACCTAAAGAAGCATTGATTACTTAATTATTGTGTGTTGGAGTTATAATTCTAACTTGATCATCATAGCCGGGTTTCTAGGAAAAACCCCACTGGTCTCTCTTTCCCTTTTTGCAGGTATTGGAAGAAAATGTTTGCTCCGTTTGACGAATAACAAAGCGAAGATTTCAGACATCATCTCACAAAAATTTTCTAAAAAAAATAAATAAATCTACTAATGCAGCAAAACTATCAAAAGGTAATAAATATATTTTAAAAAAAGGGTAATAATATCATCACCGAGAGTTCCTTTCAAGTTTCAACATTCATTAATTACAAAGTAAACGAGTTGAAAATAATACAATATGACATCTAGCTAGCATGCTTTCTTTATAACCTATCCTTTTATTTAATTTAATTTAATTAAATATGCTGTGGCTAGCGTAAATTAATCATAGGCTTTTAACTCTATAACCTTCCTGCAACGCCCGTTGCGCCGTTAGAGTTGGACGCCACTGGTTTTGCATATGTATGAGTTTTTTTTTTTTTTTTTTTTTGAAATGTGCATATGTATATGAATTTAATTCGTATATTCATTCTACATCTATTATTTACTAAATCTAAAAGCAAAGCAAATAATTAATAATAATAATTAATAGTTTAAGAGTTTTGTATTTAATGACATATAAATTTGCTAATCTTTTTTTTCAAACAAAAAAAAAATCAAATCATTCCTCCACCATTATTGTCATTATCAATTTAATTAAAAATAAAAAAAAAAAAAAAAAACTCAATCTAAAATGTAGTCAACTCAGCCAAAAAAAAAATAAAAAGAATGAAAAGAACTCAATCTAATCGTAATTGCTTGATGATAAATCAATCCAAATGGCAAAATTATTCGCTAACCTTTATTGAAAGAAATTACATAACTTTTTTAATTTCCCCAAAGATTACAATAATTGAAAGCTAGATTTGTTTTCATTTGTTCTCAAAAGACAAAAGTTTCGTTTTCATCATTATAATTTCATGGTGGCCTTGGGCGTGGGGGACCCCAAATTATTAGTCATTTTCATCCTGGTAGCTAGTGGGCTACATGATCAATATTGATGACGCATTTTCCTCATAATTTATTAAAAAAAAAAAAAATGAAAGAGTCAGCGCTCATTTACATGAACTTTCATGAGTCTATTTTTATATGGTATAAAAATTCCGCTTATTGTCGTTTGCTTCTATTCTATTCGAAATGAGCTGGCCCAGCTGTGTGCCAATCTGTCTGATTAAATAATAAAAACCTTGGAAAACTACTAGGTTTTATTTTTGGTTTTGCAAACATAATATAATTTTGCTTCAGAATTTGAACATTGTAGATGCATGGCTGGCTTTAAAATATATATATATATATATATATATATATATATATATATTTGACTATTGTCTTATTCGACGATGAAAGACTTTACCAATTGAATTAACTGAAATATACTATATACAATTATTTAAGTGTGGTTTTATAAGTTATATACATTACATATATCATCTTTTTTATTGTTAGTTGTAGTTGAAGTTTGCAGCATAACTTGGTACAATTCGCCCCACACTAAAAAATTGAGCAACATTCCCCTAAAACTATATTAAAAAAAAAAAAAACCCTACTCTGTGAACACGTACATGACGAGAAATCTTATTAGAAAGCCAACACATTACATATCTAAAAGATTAGGGTATATTTGGTAACTGTTTTTTCATCTTATTTTCTGTTTTTAAAAATAATTTTTTATTTTTGAAACTAAAAAACTTGTTTGGCAACTCAAAATGGACAGAAAACAAAAACTGTTCTCAAAACTCAATTTGTGAAGGAAATTGAAAACATGCAAAAGACTGTTTTTAGTTTCTAATTTTCAAAAGTCAATAAAAATATGTATTTAATTTAATGAATCTGTCTTATTTAATAAGTTAGCATTAAAGTTCAAATCCTAGAAACAACATATTATAGTATTTTCTATTTTTTTTCCTTCAAATTTTTTTTTTTTTTATTTCAACTAACCAAACATGTTTTTTATTTAAAAAATACAAGAAAATTATTTTTTCTTTATATTTCCAAAATCAAAATTTTGAAAATAAAAAACAAAAATTGTTGCCAAACATAACCTTACATTCCTTGATAAGGCTAATACGTCAAACGTCAATCAAGGAGGTATTCAGCGGAATATTGGGCCATTAGTGTTGATATGGAAACAGAAGTCAATTCATGCATAATGACGACAACAACAAAAAAACTCTCTCCACATGTCCTCCATGTTCATGGCCCCCAAATCAGTACAAAACCCAGTCCAACTGGCTTAAGTTTTGGGCCAATAAATTTGTAAGGAGCAAAATTAAAAAACATAAAAACCAACTCGAGTCGGCAGAAAGCTGTCCTATACGTCTCTATTCGACAGAGACAATGGGAAAAGTAGGAAAATACACTAATACTTCTTTTTTTGGCCCAATCTTTGGATGGGCTTTGTCACATGATATTGGCCATAAGAGTGACTCGGGCTGGGGTTTAACTTCACATCAAAATCTCTGATTATTGTTCCTGTTTTGCTTTGGGCCAGACAAGACAAGATAATATAATCATCCTCATCCAAATCTAACATGTCATAGTAGTATGGGTCCGGAGAATATGTGCCTTTATGACACACGTTAATAATTTATTTTGAAAAATTTTTTATGAAGAATTGAAAAAACTATCAAAACAGTTAAGTATTTTTTCATTTTTCTATAAAAATTTTCCTAAAATGGTTTACTAATGTATGCCCTAAGGCATGTTAATAAATCCTTAGTAGTATTCAACAAAGTGCAAATCCAATATTTTTACAACAAATTATAAATAGTCATTATTGATTTTAATTTGAATTCACCATTAAAAATTATTTTTGCTTAATAGTAACGATCAGTAACAATCTATCACTTAAAACTTATTATAAAAGTGCTTGTAAAAATGTGTTGTGAATATAATATTTTCTTAGTCATTTGCTATCAAATAATAGTGAATCATGTGATTGTTGTCATGGTGAGAGAGGCCTTAGTAATTAATAATTGGGACATTCATTCAACACATTTTGAGTTGCATGTATAATTCATTCTAATAATGGAACATGTCTTGTTTTTTCAACATTTATAATTTTATCAAATATTAGATTCCTCATTAATTCTCATCATTTTACAAGCTATAATTATTCGTATGAGAGTATACTTATAGTTATATCATTTGCTTCCAGGAAAACTTTCATTATTTTCACTTTTCTTAAATGTATTTTTTTCCAAACAATAATTAGTGATGATAAATATTAGTCATAGAAGTAATTATATTATTTGTTCTTATGATACTAGGCATAGATCTATAAAAGAAACCATCTTACAACAAGTAACACGATTTGCATGGTATGGATTCTATGGAAGTTGACTGAAAATTCAAAACTCTTTTGTCAAAGCAATACCCCATACTTCAAGTTAATAAGGATGGAACTTGGAAGTACCATTTTTTGGGCCAAAGGTTATTGACTTAAATATTGTATATTTTCTCTAGAAGAATCATTTATAAATGACAAATAAAACTTTGAATTTTGTTGATGTACCTAATTAAAATTTATGTCAATGGATTTTAGTTAGCATAACTCGTAAAGTCTCTGATGGTTGAATAAAAAATATGGGGTTCAATCCTCGCCTATACCAAAATCTAATTGATGTCTTGGTCTGATGATAGCTCTTTATCACTAGGAGCGGACGCTATAAGTTGAAATTCTCTATAAAAAAAAAAAATTATGTCCATTTGGTTATCTAATAATTTTCTATAGCTTTTTAGTTAAATATGATTAAAAAAATTAATAGCTTTTATACTAAATATGTGACAAAAAATTAAAATTAAGAAAAAAAAAAAACCTAAATGCTAAAATTTGTTGCCAAAGAAAGACATTGATTGTGGAATGTCAACCATCCCGAAGTTTTGACCAGAAGCTAAAATGGTTTAAAACCACACATTAGCATTTTGATTTTTATCATAGTATACCCAAAAAAAAAAAAAATCAAACAAGAAAACTAACCTCATCTATCGTGTGTTTCTATTTTTTATTATTATTTATTTTTGACTTGCCAGATAATGACTACCTTCTAGATTGCTAATAAGTAATACCAATGAATATTATTATTTTTTTTCCTTGAAACGACAAAGGATGACTATTCTCATAGTTTATTCAAACAACGATACATTGATACTATTCCCATAGTTGGAAATTTTGGAATACTGACACTTTCTATTTCCAACTTTATCTATGATCTCAATTAAAATAAAACCCAAATGGCCAAATCTAATATCTTATTCCCACAACATTTCAATTCCAAAACAAAAAAAAAAAAACTTAATTTTCTTTCTCTCTCTCTCTCTCTCTCTTTTTTATAACACTCATGGATTCCAATTTTCAAACCCACCTAACAACCTCCATAAACCCTTAGATTCATTCACCCAATTAAAAAAACAGGTAGAGTAAAGGTGGAGACAACCTTAAATTTTTTTTTTTTTTTTTCTACCTTAAAATTTGCTGTTCTGTTTTTCTGGAAAATGCACATACCGAATTTCCAGCTCAGTGATTGCGTGTAGATCGCGGCCTTTTGCTTTTGGAAATCACAGAAAAAAGGAAAAAAAAATCACGGAAAGCAAAAAAAGAAAGTACTATTTGTGTTTCGAATTGTACTTTTTGTTTTTGGTTCGAGTATGCATAGATCTGGAGCTACGATGGCGTGGAACGTGTTCAAGTTCTGTACGGCTCTGCGTGGACTGGGCTCGATCATGATCCTTTTGGTTCTTGGGGTGGTGGGTGTCACCTACTACGCTGTCGTTTTGACTACTTATGGCCCTGCTTTGTACGAGGGTGGCCTCGATTCTCTCATTTCTGTTTCCATTTTGATCTTGTTCCATTGCTTGGTGAGTCGTCAATTACTGATCACTATTGAGCTTCCAATTTCTGTAAATTTTGAATCTTTTTGTTTTTTAGTTGATGGGTTTTGTAACATTTGTGCTTTCAAAATTGTTTCTTGATTGAACATTTGTTTTGACAAAAATAAAATATTTTGTATGGAATTTAGCTTTCTAGGAAGTTACATATTTGATAATTGAATGTCATTAAATCTGAAGGCTGATATTTTTTTTTATTAGTGCATTTATGGTTAGAGTTGTAAACAAATGGTGTCTGATTAGGATTATAGCTATATGGAAATGGAAGAAACCGACACTAAAAATGGAAACTTTGTAATGCTTAATGCAGTTGGCGATGCTATTATGGAGTTACTTCTCTGTTGTTTTGACGGATCCGGGTAGTGTTCCTCCTAATTGGAGGCCTGCTATTGATGAGGAGAGAGGGGAGGCCGACCCGTTGAATGGGTCGGAATTCATTAACTTGCCTGCAGATCCTACGAATCAGAGAATCCGGTTCTGTAGGAAGTGCAACCAGCTCAAACCACCTCGATGTCATCATTGCTCTGTTTGTGAGTCCCTACTACATAGAATTTCTTCATATGATTTAGTATGTATCATGGCATATGAAGTGATTTTGGTTTGTTTGATCAGGTGGGCGATGTGTGTTGAAGATGGACCATCATTGTGTGTGGGTTGTTAATTGTGTTGGGGCATTAAATTACAAGTATTTCCTTCTTTTCTTGGTATGTTTCTCTACTCCATAGTCCCTAAGATTATCAACAGGATGTTAATTGGGTGCATGTATAATTACTAATAGGAAAATCTATATATATAAAAAAAAAAAAATTGATTGGTTTTTGCTCAGCTTTGGAAAATGCCATTTTCATAAAATAATAATACAAATCTGAAGTTTTGTTTATTTTGTTTGTGCGACTCCATGACTCATGTTTTCTTGACACTATAATCAAAAATATGAATTTGATCACTTTTCATTTGTAAAATGTCAATGCAGTTCTACACGTTTCTCGAGACAAGTCTTGTAACACTGTCATTACTTCCACATTTTATAGCATTCTTTAGTGATGGAGAAATACCTGGAACTCCTAGCACCCTTGCGACCACTTTCCTTGCCTTTGGTAAGGTCTAAGTAACCTATATGTCTGACTTGTTTAATTAATTCTCTGTATTTCTATTTAACTGTTTTTGCTTTATTTGCAGTCCTAAATCTAGCTTTTGCGTTGAGTGTTTTGGGGTTTCTGATCATGCACATATCATTGGTGTCTGCCAACACCACAACAATTGAGGTGCTTTATTTTCCTTACCTTTATAGATACATTACACAATCTTTTTCCCTTTTAATTTTTTAATTGGGCTGTGCTTTTATGCTACTTGCATGAGATGCCAAAAGACTATGGACTTAGTCAAGCTGTTAGAGCAAAGTTACACCTTTAGTAGTGATCTTGTGGGCATTTGGAAAAAACCTTAATTACATGGAGTGGCCTTTGTTGAACAAGAGCAACTTTGGCATGGTGTCATGAAGGCTAAATATGGGGAGCAGTGGGGTGATTGGTCTACGGTGATCGTGAATAGACCTCATGGTTGTAGCTCATGGAAAGGCATTTGGGCTGGTTGGAATGGATTTTCTGATTTTGTGTCTATTATGGTGGGGAATGGCAAGAGAATCCACTTTTGGCATAATGTATGGTGTGGAGATCAATCTTTACACATATTGTTTGTAGACTTATATTCCACTGCAGTGGAGAAGGACTATCTGTGCATTCGTTGATTATGTTTGGAGAGGATGGTAGAAGTGGGTGTTGGAACCTTAGATTTCTTAAGGATTTCTATGATTGGGAGCTAGAAGGGGAGAATGATCTGATGGATTTGCTTTACTCTGGATAGGTTGTAGAACGAAATGAGAACTGCTTATTTTGGAATCCAAATGGGAAGGTGAAATTCAGTGTTTGGTCCTTTATGTTTGTGACGTGCACCTTTTTCTGTATTCCCTTGGGAAGGTGTTTGGGGCAGCAAGGTTCCACTTAGGTAGCTTTTTTTGTTTGGATAGCAGTTTTGAAATCTAGACTTGTTAGACAGAAGGGTTTTTTGTTTTTGTTTTGAGAAGCTTGTTAAATGGAAGTCAGTGGTTGTTAATAGATGTGTAATGTGCAAGGGAAGTAGAGCACTGGCTGTTGCACTTTACTATTGCTAGGGAGCTGTGGTCTTTTGCATTCAGGCTTTTAGGGTAGCTTGAGTAATGCAAGGCTAGGTAATTGATTTGTTGACTATTTGGAGAGGGGTTGTTGGACATCACCATAACAGGATAGTGTGGCAAGCTACTTTGCATTGCATTATATGGACCATAAATAGAGGAATTGCTGGACTTTTGAGAATAAAGAGCAATCTATGGAAGATATTAAAAATAGCTATTTGAGATCTATGTTTGAATATTGTGCATTGATTTTTTGTTGTTGGGGGGGGGGGGGGGGGGGGGTGGAGAGGTGGTATCTTTGTAGTTCTATTATTGATTTTTGGACCTCATGAGTGTCCATTTGTAATTCTTTAAGGGCGCTTGCATTTGAGAAATCCTTCTCTCTAATATATTATTCTCTTATCAAAAACAAATTGTACTAAGATACCATTTTGAAGCCCCTTATTAAGCAATGCTCTTCCTTAAGGAGAGGCTGCAGCAGATGTGTATTGTATTGCTAATGGATTTATTGCAATGTGATCAGGCATATGAGAAGAAAACCTCTCCAAAATGGCGCTATGACCTTGGTCGAAAGAGGAATTTTGAACAGGTTGGTACAATTTACAACATATTGACATTCTGTTTAACATCTTCATAAAACTTAATCAACTGTTAAATTATATGGCGATATCTTCTCAAATTTGGTTGTAACTCACAGTTCTAAGTAATATAAAGCTAGCATTGATGTATTATATTTGTTAGAATTACTATGTTTTGAATGCCAGAAATTTCTGAAGTATATTGGGATGAATTATGAACGGATGAATGGAAAAACAGGACAGCCTTACTACCCTCTAAAAGGGGGAAAAGAAAGGGTATCTCCCATTAGTTATTGAAGTAATTGAGTAGCCAAATGATTAGGACAACAAACCTCAAAGCAGGAAAATTTTGACAGTATGGCCAAACTTCTTAGAGACTCCTAATTTATGTAATCTTAATTGACTTGTAGCAAAACTCGATAATGATTTTCCTTGGGATATGAATCCGTGATTACATGGCATCAGGACATGTTTCTTTAGAAATAGGAGAGTGGGGTGTGGTATTGATAGTCACGTATAATACATCTTTACACTTGCGTTTTTTATAATGAACTCACATGGTAAGTACTGTCAAAATTTGAAATTAATGGTAAGAACTTAATCTTGGACCCTGCTTCCAAAATTTGAGGATGATGGATGTGGATACTTCTGTTTCTTCACCACCTCTTGTTCCATTATCACCCTAGGCATCTCATGATTCTTAATGCGTTTGTTTATTATTCTTTGATGTAAGAGGAACCATATGACTTTACTCTTAAACGTTCAATTTTCTGCTTGTGTATTAGGTTTTTGGGACAGACCAACGATATTGGTTCATCCCTTCTTATTCGGAAGAAGATATTCGACGGATGCCTGCACTGCAGGGGCTTGAATATCCATCAAAGCCTGACTTTGATTCCCAGGAGTTCTAAGAAACATTGGTGCAGTATCTCAAGAAATCCACTATTCACCCTTGTAAAAATAGATATGGAGCCTCCCGAACTGTTCCTTAACATCTTAATTAATTGGACAGCTTACAACTAATTGGGCTCCTAACACATTCAATCCCACGGGCATCTTGTTGTAGTGTAACAAAGGGGGTAAAGAGAGAGGAGAGGAAAAGAGGTGTATCAAGGGGGCCGATCAAAGGAAAAGCACATGAACAGCCGAATCAATGTCAGTGGCATCAACACGTTAGATAATGTTTATTTCATGTTTTTTATCATATCTTTTGGGAAGTTTGGGAACAGAAAGATAAGGGCTGCAAGTTTTTCATGTCGTGGTATGATGGTTGATTGGAAATATAGAATCAATGTCAGTGGCTTCAACACATGTTAGAGATGGCCGTTCCAGTGTATGCTTGTCAGTTATGCATTCTTGTGAAATATCTAATTTCATACCATATTTATGCTTCCTTTATTCTTTGATATATGGATGTTGCTAATGGCATGAAGATTGTGCCGTTTACACCCATGTGTTATCCTCTATAAGTTCTTTCAAATGTGTGGACACTGGCAGAAATGTATTTTGATGGCATTCATACTGAGCAACTTGCATCGAGCTTAATGAGAAAGAGTTCATTTTTTTTTTTAAGATAATATTTTCATTATTGGTGAATGTTTGTTAAAGTTTCCTGAAAAGAACAAAGGATTGTTTCAAATAAGTCAACTTGACCCAGTACTCAACCATATAGTAAGTAAAGGATGGTTTCGACAAGATTGACAGTTGCCAACAGATTTTCAGCCTTCAAACTAGACCATTATCGGGCGGTTGGCAAGCTTGAGTTGCCAATATATCTCCCTCCGCCACTGCCACCGCCACCCTCACCCTTCCTCCCTTCTTTTGGAGTCCACAAATTTGCAACTGTCAACGCCTCTCTCTCTCTCTCTCTCATTTCAACCTTCCATTTTTCCTCCCTTCTTCCTTTACTTATCTTCCTTGTCATTCGATTGTTAATCCCCACCCATCAAAACTATTGTATGCAACCATTGTTCAGAAAACTTGAGTGGTTCAATTAGTTTGAAAGGCAATAGGTTTCTCCCCCACCTGAAATGGTTGGGTTCAATGGTGAGTTTACTACCTATCTAATTTCGACTAGCCCATGGAATAGCCTTAGCTAGGATCGTTGGGTGAATGGTAAGTGACTATAAAGATTTCATTGGTGTAGAAAGTCACTGGTTCCCACAAAATGATAGCCTTAGCTAGGATCATTGGGTGAATGGTAAGTGACTATGAAGATCTCATTGGTGTAGAAAGTCATTGGTTCCCGCAAAATGATCTTAGGTCGGCAAAGACGGACAGCGAACAACTTTTAATTCACTTATTACTTTGTTTTTAAGAGAGAGAGAGCCTTAAGTAATTTCAATAAGTAGCCATAAAACATGTTGGTTTTCTATTATTTTATATTTTTTATTATGAGTTCTATTCTTTTCTCTATTTTAGAAGAATGCTAGCCTACTTGTACCTTGTTGTCGGAGAACGTTTTAATGGTTAACATTTTGATATCACTATTTTTTTTTTATAAACAAAAAAATCTTGATGTTTTGCTTACAAAATGCTAAGAAGAATGGGGGGTGGACTTTCAAGTTGGGAAGGGGTGTTCATGGGTGTAGTTTGTGGAGAAGTATTTGGATGGGTTGTGAAGTTTTTAGCAAAAACACCCAATTTAAGATTGGGTTGGGGAATAGAGTGAAATTTTGGACAGACCGGTGGTGTGGGGATCTTCCTCTCCATTTGGCTTTTCTGGTCTTGTACAATTTTGCTACAAATAGAGCGGCTTCTATAAACTTTCTATAAACTCATCTTTGATATGCCAAGGAGCGTGGGAGTGGAGAACTTGGGATGTTTGTTTCATTCAGGGTCCTAATGATTGGGAGGCGAATGTGATGAATAATTTCCTTCGATTCTTGGCATCCAATTTACCTTCAGTGACTGATGGATCTCGTATGAGATGGAAATTGACGAAGAACGAGGAGTTTAATATCCACTCGTTTTATTATAAATTACATGGTTTTTCTTCAGTTGTTTTTCCTTGGAAAGGTATTTGGAAGGTTAAGGCACCCCGGGGTGTCTCTTTCTTTGTTTGGACAGCCGTATGGGATAGGATTCTCATAGGAGATAACTTGCCGGCATTGGCGGCTCCACATGCAAGCCATGGTGGTCATAGGACCACCCTGACTTGCACCTGACTTGCAAAAAATTGTATATATATACTTGCTAAAAAAATATTATATGCTAAAATAACTTATTGTGATCACCCTAATGAAAATGTTGAACACCCTGATTTGGGAATTACAAAAATTTGGGTTTTACAAAAATAAGAGCAATGTTACATTTATAACATTTTTACAATAATTTCACAACAAATTCAATGTAGTAAGCTGTTACTAATTCTAATTTGACCCAAATACCGATATTATTTTTTTACCCACCAATAGTAGTTTTTTGCATAAGATTTATTGTAAAAATGTTATGGACGTAGCATTACTCTAAAATTAATTCTCCTCCTCCCCCCCTCCCCCCCCAACATAATTCATGATCCCTTTTATAAATTAAAAAAAAAATCTTAAATAGCAAAAATAAATATTAGCCTAAATAACAACAAATATAAACCAAACAAAAATAAGATAAGACCAAACAACAACAAGTGACCAATTATTTAACAAAAAGCCTATTATAAAACAAAAAAATAAAAATTGCTAATCATTTAAATTTGTAGATCGTTCAACCTATTCAATAAAATAATCTCTAATTTCATTTTTCCTTAAAAAATAGTACTAAGAAAAATATTGTGGTTGTGAGTTCTCTTTGATGGTGACGATAATTATACTATTTTTGGCTTTGCAATCGCAACAATTTTGCTCTCCTTAGTGACTTGACTCGCAATTGTAGCAAATATTCAAGTTATCGCTTTATTAGATTTTGTATAATTTAAAGTTCTTAGTGACCACCCTAAAAAAGATTCTTAGAGCCGCCACTGCTTGCGGGTTAGGGGTATTGATTTTCGTTGATTGGTGTATTATGTGTCGTTGTTTTGGGGAGACAGTGGATCATTTGTTGTTACATTGTGTGAAGGCTTATCAGCTGTGGAGCTTTGTCTTTAATACTTTTGGGATTTTGTGGGTTCTCTCACGTTCGGTGACATATTTTCTATTTGGTTGGTGGAATTGGTTGGGGAAACATTCATCTCACATTTGGAATTTAGTTCCCTTATGCTTGATGTGGTGTATTTGGAGGAAACGAAATCGGTGGACTTTTGAGGACTTGGATAGATTCGATGACCAATTGTTTGCTCTCTTTTCTGGTGCCCTTTTTGATTGGTTTAGGGTTTGGGGACTCGCATTTAATGATTCTCTCCCTTTGTTCCTTAGCTCTCTCTTCCTTTATAATTAGTGCTTCTTTTATGTTCTTGTTTTTCTATCCCTTTTTGTTCTTTTTGTTATGCTTTGTGCTAATTTGCATTTAGCAGTTCTTTGAATATACATCTTTCTTACCTATCAAAAAAATAAATAAAAATAAAATGCTAAGCTACAATATTTGTTTCCTTTTTCAAATAATCTAATCTTAAAAATATCAATTTTTAAAAGGACATCATTTACTAAATCAACCCCTAACTTTAAAACAAAAAGATACTAGTTCTCATATTAGGATCTTCTAAAAATTAAATTTTAGGATTATTTTAACAATTTTTTTTAACTCCTATCAATCAAATTAAAAATAAATGGGCATCAGCATTTTTAACTTTTGATAACAAAAATTACTCAAGAACTCTAAAGAATTTTAATTCATATTTTATAATATGGGATGGAGAAACAACCTTATACTAGTGGGTTCTAGTTAATTTAATTGATAAAATCTTCAATGGTTGGATAAGAATATAAGATATCGCATCTTTTTTTTTTTTTTTTGTTAAATGAAATCTTTTTTGTTTTTTAACTTTTTTATTAACAAAATATATATATATATATATATATATATATGGAAAATACGAGAATGTTTGAAATTTCTAATCCATGTTGCCTCCGAAGGAAGAAAAAAAAAAAAAAATACAGAAATAAAACCGAACATTCTAGCTTATGAAAGTCAAGATTCGACTACACGTGTCGTTCTGCCACTCTCAAACAACAGCTATATATATAAATCATTTCCCATTCATCAGAACAAACTAGAAACTCGAAACCAGGCCATTCTCGTTCCTTCTTCTCTCTCTCACATTCTTCATTCATTCAATCGTCTTCCAAGGTAACTCTTTCTCTCTCTGCGTGTGTCTGTAGCAGTGTTGGGTTTTTGTAAGTTTAATTCCTTACTTCCTTTGAATTCAAAAACATAACTTATTTTCTTTTCCTACATTTTCGAGAAACTTAATTACCATAGAGAGCATCACGTAGATTTTGGATTATAACATTGTTTCTTACTGTTTTCTCTCACGGTTTTTATTTTTTTATTTTTTATCAAACATAGTAATAACACGTTTCCATAAGTCTCTGTATATAATGCTTGTTACAAAGAGAATGTTTCCTGAATTTGGCTGTTTTTAATTTGTTAGTTTATTAATTAAATTTGATAATTACTTTTGTTATCTCATTTTTCGATGATGTGTCAACCAAGTATGTCTTTTGAGTATCTGGGGTTGGGTTTTTGTATCATTCTTTTCTTTTCACACTTTTTCTCTGCAGTGAAAGTGAAACATAGCAGAATAGCACAATCATTTTTTTAAAATTTATTTTTTATTTTTTTTATTTTTTATGTTGAATGTTTCTTTCTTTAGCATTTGATTTTATCAGTTTGATGATAAATAAAATTCAGAGCTCTGTCTCAGAAATCAAATAGAGCTTAAAGTCAATCTTAACGATTCTGCTTATTGAAAAGTCATTCTTTTTGCAAGCACTTGATTTGCTGGTTTCATGATCATTTGTAATCGGTTTTTTTTTTTTTTTTTTTTTTCCAATTATTTTTATGCTAAATCTCTCATATTTTTGTTCTTTCAAGAACAATAACCTCTTGATTCGAGGTCAATATGCCACGGATTTGTAAGCATTGCTAAATTGTTTTGTTAATTTTTTATAAATGAAATTAACACAGAAGATACAAGTTAAATTAGTATTATTTTTCACCAATTCTCAACTTGGTTTGCCAACCAAGCAGATTTGTACTTGAAAGGCAGAGGTTTTTTGAATGTTAGTTGTTTCTTATTCTGGGTTTTTTTTTTAGAGGCATTGGCACAACACGATATGCAGAGGGGAAGAGAAGGTGAAGATAGTTTCTTTCACCCGGATGACCTATTGGGTGGTTTCCAGGGCTTTGGATCCCGTAGAAGTATGACGCCGAGCCTTTTTGGAGATAGGTATCCGTTTGATGATCCCTTTTTCACTCGCCCCTTTGGAAGTTTGTTTGATTCTGGCATGTTTGGTTCAAGTGATCCAGCCAATGGCAAAGATCAGATCGGTAGAGCCAAGGGAATAACAATAGAAGAATTAAACTCTGATGATGAGGGACAGAATGAGGAAGATGCAGGCACTGGGGCTGAGAAAGATGATTGGCAAAAGCATTCTCGGTCGGGCATAGAACCTTCTGTTGAGCTTCCAGATGATGATGATGTTGATGGTAATTGAACATATTTGTTTTATTTACTGGTACATTATGAATTCTCTATTTTATCTTGGGATTTTTTTTTGTTTAATACTAATTGATAATGATTGCTGTGGTTGATTTCATAGAGACAAAGAGCAAGAGTGTGACTTCTTGGAATGACCATAACAAGGTTGAAGGAGCACGTTCCCAATCCAGCAAGGTCAGCATGCAGACTTGTAGAGTCACATATGGTGGCGTTGATGGAGCATATTACTCTTCTACAAGAACTACACGGACAGGTGGTGATGGGGTAAGTAACTTTTTGAAGGGCAAGTTGATCCACTGTTTATTTTTATTTATTTATTTATTTCTTGGTTTAATGCTGTGATTTTGAATCAGGTGGTGGTTGAGGAAACCAAGGAAGCAGATAGAACAACAGGTCAAGCTTCACACAGGATCTCTAGAGGAATTCATGATAAGGTAGCTGGGGTTACACAGTTAATTAGAGGACCATGATTACGACAGCTCTATTCCAAAAATCTCAATTTTAGGTTCATCAAGCTTTTGGGATAAATGATAAATAAAAAGAGAATGTTTATAATGGATAACCCATCCCTTTATCCATTGTTGGTGTCTGGTGCAGTGTGTTAGTGCACTTGGTCCTCAATTATTCTTTCCCCTACATGTATATTCTCATTATTTTGACTTGGGAGATTTAAAACCCAAGAATAAATTCCCTAAAATTTATAACAACCATTTCACCTGCACAATTTTTGATCAAGATGTGATTGAGCTATATATGTTTTCATTATACTGTCCTTAGTTGATCCATTTAATATATAACTTGACCTCATGTGGTTCACAGTCACTTAATTTCCTTCTTTAAGCCCTTGTGGATAAAAGTTGATGGATGAAAGCATAAGGAAATGGTCTCTATATTATTAGACATGGAAATGTAGTTATGTTGATTAAGATGGTTGCATTGCTTATGCAGGGTCACTCAGTTACAAAGAAGCTTAATTCAGATGGTAAGGTGGATACGTTGCAAACTTTACACAATTTAAATGAAGGTTTGTTCCTTCTATCTTTCATGATTATTTAGAGACAGATTGTGTTTTATGCCATCGTTCAGCCATAGGACTAATGTTTTGATGCTTATTCCAGATGAGCTTGCTGGTTTTGAAGAAGCATGGAAAGGTAATGTTAAGGGGCATTTGCCTGGCTGGGAACATGGATTTCATATGCATGGCAATGCAGGTAAATATTGTCTTTGTTTCTCATTGTAAATTTGTTGCAATTAGATGATATTTATAGCCATAAAACAAAAACTAAGCTTTTTAGAGAATTCATTGTTTGAGACCTATAGAGTGTTTGATTACACACACTATAGGGAGAGGGGATTTTTTAGGCCTTTAATCACTCTAATTTTTTATTGCATTACACTTTCACCTGTTCTGGAAATGTGGCTCAATTTAGCTGAGCCTTTAAGCCCAACTAATTGTAATTATAGCTGGAAATGTAAAAAAATTTCATTTAGTTTGATAGGTACTTTTGAATAACTTGGCCATACTTAAATAGATGATTGATAAAAACAATTGGGAGTAGCGATCATTGGTATGTCTTAGCCACCGGTCTTTACTACTAGATTCTACCTCTAGTGTGTATTCAAAATTAATTCCATTTCAACTGGGGGCTTTCAGGTAGTAGCATACACCAGAGGACCTTTTGCTACTTATGTCAAGAAAGTTTAAGCTGTCTAAACTGTGAAACATAGAAGGTCATAATTGTCTGGAATCTAGGACTGCATGCTTGTCACTGTGTAATGTTGAGGGGGTCCTTTTGTTTATTTTCAATATCTTTAGGTACAAGATACAACTATTATAAAAGCCAATGATGAATGCTAAACTCTTGGTTATTACACGGTATGGTACTTTTGTGTTTTATGCAAAATAGTGAACCAAACAATGTGCTCACGCATTCCATTTGGTATCATGAATATTGAGGCATATAAAGCTGGAGATTAGGGAGTAACACATCCAAAACCCTTTCTTTTTTTAGTCTTCTTAGATTTTATATGTATGGTGCATGATGATGTAAACTATTACAGAGATACAATTTTTTGTATATTTTTCATTTCCTAGACGTCTCTGATTGCCCACGTCAAGCTTAGCTCCATTGCTACTACAATTTGTAGCATTTTCATTGTATTATTTGGCTATATTTATTTTTTGCTTATTTATTTACTTATTTTATTTTTAAATTTGGTTGTGGTTTATTAAACATAAGTTTCGTGCTTTCTTTTTTCTTTTTTCCCCATGATATTGTTTTAGAGAAGGCATAACTGATGTTCCATGACATGTTTTCTATGTTCTATCCTTATTTCTTGATGTGCTACTGCTCTTTTGTTGCTGCTTGATTTTTGATTTAACATTTGTTTTTTGTTTGGTCTGGCTACCAATTGTTTTAAATCCACTATAATTTTAGGTTCTAGTAGCCGCGAACAGGAGAAAGATATTTGGGGAGGTTGGGCCCTCCCATCTATGGAACAGCCCTGGAAAGCCGAAGGAATGGGATCGAACAATGAAGCCAGAAGCAATTCTTCTGCGGGGAGAACAAAAAAAGTTGTCAGAATCAATATAGAGTAAATTGCTTTACTAGGTAATGTTGGCTTAGTTTCACATATACATACCTACAAAACCGAGAGCTAGGACTCTGTGCTGACCACCCCCAAGTGTTTCTGAATGTTACCTGTGTTACTGTGTTAGCGATGATGTGTTTGGGTAAGAATAGCCGTGTCTAAAAGTTGTTGGTCAATTTACTTTTGTGACAAGATTTATATTGAAGTTCTAAAATATTCATAGTGAAATTGTAACTGTGTAAGTACATGCTTGCGTTCATGCAAAGAACAATCTTTCTTTTTGTTTTGAGTTGATTCTTACCTTTATTGGGATTGGCTTTAGATGAAAACCAATGTAAATGGTGGTATTGGTTATGAATTAGATTATTATTGAGTTGTGTCTAATGATCAAACTTACGTTGTGCCAAGTGATTATCCTTTATTAGTCAAGTAGTGTAAAATGGGGATTAAGATTGATACAATGTCACTTTTAAAGGTTAAGAAAAAAAAAGGATCACTTTTAATCTAATCTTGACTCTTATATCAAGAACTTTTTTTACCTTTTAAATTTGGAAAAGTCAAGGACCATATAATTTTTTACAACTTCTTATTACAACTGTGATGTGGTAGAATGTGATTATTAAAGAAAAAATAGTGGGGCCATGTGTAAGTGATAGTTAACCACTCACAATTTGCCACGTTAGAATTGTGACAAAAAAATTGTGGAATAATTTGTGGTCCTAGAATTACTCTTTAAATTTTGACATTTTTTACTACTAGATGCCGTTTACCTCTCCCAATAATGTGGTGATTGCATAGCTATTGTACTAGATCCACATCTATCCAAATCCGTAAAAATTTATGTAGCTGCTCTCTTCCTATCTGGGTCCTCTACCTTCTTGAGTGTGTTGAGTCTGTTTACTCCTTTTCCCCTTTCATGATGAGGGATCCCTCACCCACTCTCAAACTTTAAACCTCATCTAGTCATCTTCACTCTTAGAATTCCATTGCCGCCAAAGCCATCCTACTTTTAAAATCTTCCAAAATAGCTACTTTCAAAACACTTCCATCACAGCCAATCTCAAATACTTCTTCCCCCCCAACTACCGACAAAATACCCCAAAAATCTCACTAACTCCACCATTCTACCCTCTCCCTCTCCCTCTCCCGTACCATTCTTTCCTGTTCATACTAAGCATGGAAGAAAGAGAAAAAGCTCTCTTTGAAGTTTCGATTAAGGCTTGAGAAGCCTCGAGTGAAATTCCATTAGAGGGAGAAAAAAAAAAAAAAAAAAACTCTCCTTCAGTCCTTTGTTATATGGTCTAAGATAAGACATTCTTTCTTGTTGGATGAAGGAATATAAGATGAGAGGTTTTCAAATCCTTATTAAGCCAAAATTTGAAGCCTAATTTCCGACTATATGCCCAATTAACCTAAATAATCAATGTGCAAACTTGATATTGGGCCAAAGACACAAGGCAAAATACTTAAATGAGCCATGTAAGACAATTTAATTGTTTACAATCTTTTTCACAATTTTGTTAAGAAGGTAAGTAATAATTGGGGTCACTTCACTCTCAAATGGATTAAGGATGTGTTTGTTTGGAGGTGAAATAGGGTGGATGGAAAACTTTGGAGAGAAAATGAGAAGGAAAACATTTTTGGTGGGTGTTTGGTTGGAGGAAGGGGAGGGAAAAAATTGGTAGGGCTTAGGTGTTTTCTCTCTGGACCCACCAAAATGTTTTCTCTCTAAAATGGAGAGAAAACTGAGTGAAAGGAATTTGATAGGTAAATGACAAAAATGTCCATGTGCAAGTGCACATGGGGCTTTTTTTCTTTTTCTTTTGCTTTCTTTTGTGATTTTTTGTTTTTGTTTTTTTCTTTAGACTTGATTTTATTCTAGATATGATTTTTATTTCCTAATAAATTAAGGTGATTGCTTTTTTTGTCACTTTTTTTTTTTTTTTAATAGGGCATCACTTTTTAACAAGGGTATATGAGTAAATTTATACAAACACATTTTTTCCATCCATTCACTTTTTCACTCCCAACTAAACAAAAAGGAGGAAAATTAAAATCTTTTCTATCCCCTCACTTTTCCACTCTCTCACCATTTTCTATCCTTCCACTTTTCCACTCCTTCAACCAAACAGATCCTAAAACTAACACAATTGTTATAGTTTATATTATGCACGGATTTAAATAGTTCAAAATTTTCAAGTTACATTCATAATTATGAAAAAAAGTTTAAAAGAAAAAATATTGTCCTACTAGATCTATTACACTTAAACCAACAAGGTGAGCTTTCCCACAAAAGCGTACTAAGACCAACTCACTAGAGTGTAAACTAAGCTCACAATTATTGAACTTCAATTAGGCCCTATTTCAATGAATTTTCCCCTAGGATATCCTTAATTACTAGCTTGTATTGCTCCTCCCACAGAAAAGCAGAGTTGCCCACCATTTTTTTGATTATTAATTGCTCACAATCTAAGAGGAAACAACAACCACAAACAGGAAAACAATACCAGAGTAGGAAACCCCTAGTTTTCAATATTTCCAATGGGAAAGAGAGACAAGAAAAACCTCATATTATTAAAGGGCGGCTGTAATAATCAATGTAGTGCATTGAGAGCAATGCGATCCCAATTAGATCTCTGTGTTGGTGGTTGAGCCAAACAATCATTTGTTTTTGCCAAGTCATTTCTATTGCAAGTTTGTCTAGACATATCACATTGCATGCATGTTCTGATTTTAAGAATTATTCATAATTTGAACAAATTGCCAGTCATTCTACAGTGGTTAGAGCACTCTCATCAGGTGTGCCAAATGCCAAATATTTGGCATTTGGCACACCAAATAACAAAAACCACCCTTCATCAGCTCTTCCAGATCTCAAAAAATTTGAGACATGGCTACAGTACCATCTCAAATATGAGACGGTACGGAGACAAATGCTATACACTGTTCACATTATTTAATCCATTTTTTCTCTCTCCTTCTATCAGATGTCTCTCATTTCTCTCCGTCTCCTTCTCTCGCTCTCTCTGTTCTGGAATGTCTCTCCCTTTACATCTCTCGCTCTCTCTGTTCTGGCCCTCTCGCCATCGCCGATCTCACCACGCCGATCTCGCCATCGCTGATCTCGCCACGCCGAGAGACAGAGACCGCCCGGCTCACCACAGATCACGACCCACTTTGCGACGAAGAGGAACTCCAGTGTGAAGGACACGGTGGCCGGAAGCGAAAACTTCCATCAGCGACGGCGACGGAGGCGGTTTGGGATGTGGGTTTGTTTGATTTGATAGATGGATGTGGGTTTGTTGAATTTGTCTCTCTGGTTGTGTTTTTGTTTTTTTCTTTTTTGTTTTTTTTGAGGTGGCGTTGGTGGCCGTTGGGGTTGTTGCCTGTGGTGGCCGTCGGTGTTTATGCCGGTTTGGGATGTGGGTTTGTTTGATTTGGTGGATGGATGTGGGTTTGTTGAATTTGGTCTCTCTGGTTGGGGTTTTTTTTTTTTTTTTTTTTTTTTTTTTTTGAGGTGGCGTAGGTGGATGTGGGTTTGTGCCGGTGGTGGATGTCCGGTGGTGGTGTGGGTTGTGCCGGTGATGGATGTGGGTTTGTGCCGGTGGTGGGTTTGGGATGTGGGTTTGTGCCGGTTTGGTCTCTCTGGTTATGTTTGTTTGTTTTTTTTTTTTTTTTGAGGTGGCGTTGGTGGCCGTCGGGGTTGTCGCCGGTGGTGGCCGTCGGTGTTTATGCCGGTGGTGGCCGTTGGTGATGATGATGAAGATAGTGATAGGAATGGGAAGGGGGTAATATATTATTTTAATGTATAGTAAATATTATTTTAATGTATAGAATTGTAGTATAGAACATCTGGTAAATGATATGTTGTAAAATGATGTGTTAAAATGATAAAGTTGGTTTTTGATGTGTCAAAATGGCATTTTTTTTTAGAGAGCTGATGGGAATGCTCTTATGGTCAACTACCTAATGTGGTAGAATAGAATATGTTCACAATGTTCTTCTATTCCGTTTCCTATCAAGAAAAAGACGAAGGAGAAGAAGTTTAGACTACATTCGCTTCGTTTTATTATCGTAGCATTTAAGATTGTTGGCCTTTTGCGAAATTAAACCATTCTCATGGTTTGGCTTGTCCCCAAAAAATGTCACTGTGACATATCTACACCCTTATTATTATGCGTCCTTCATTTTAATACTGTACCTTATTGTTCACCCAGTTGAGAACAGCACAGCTAAATGCACGAATATTTTGGCAATTGTGTAGAAAACCAGAAATCTTTCTGTAATAGAATTTAAAAAAATATATATATATATATATATATTTTTTTTTTTCATTAGCATCTAAGAAGGTAATATAATTATGTTTTAGGACGAGGGTTAACGTTATGGCTATTGCAGGATCCTTCATGGGACTAGTTGGCGACATGTTGGATTATTGCTTCCAAACTTTATCGGCTAGTTTTTATATTAATGATTTAATTACTGTATAAGGAAAACAATATGGTTTAAGAATTAGAATGTGTTTTGAGTTTGCACAACAAGAGGCACCTAGTAACCAAGAATTGCTCAGCAAATATGTTTTTATAGAAGCGTATTATGAAAATTATTATACTTTATACTATTTAATTTATACATCATGTAGACATTTTTTGAAAAATTGTGGACAATGGTGTATACATTTAATATATGGTGTGTGTAAAGAGTGTGAACATTATTTGCGTGAAACAATTACAATTCTAAATGATCGCATCTATACTTAATGACGAGAGAGGAATAGATGAAAACTTTATACATGTAAGCTGAAGCCCACCTCAAAAAAAGTACTTTAACTCCCAAAGTAGCTTAGAGTTAAACACTAATAAAATCAACATCCAACGCTCTTCTTAACAATGTAAAATAAAGCCGGACAAGAAAAATTCATTATCGATATGGTTGCCCATGGATATGGAATTGCCCATGTTAAAGAAGGTGAGAACTAGACCGCAAAGGATTGATGATTAACATACACTATGGTTGGCATTGTCTAATCCTTCTCTTTACAGACGATTGGTTGGCAGCTTAGTTTATCTCACAGTTACTCGTCCAGACATCTCCTATGCTGTTCATCAGGTGAGCCAGTATTTGTCTGCTCCACGTTTAACTCACTATGCTGCTGTTCTGCGCATTCTTCGATACCTGAAGGGTACCCTTTTTCATGACCTTTTCTACTCAAGTCAAGTCTCCTACTTGTACTAGAAGTATAATTAGGCTTGGGTCTATGCTAATGGGCTAATATATCTCTAACACAAGCAATTCGTAAAATCATTTGATTTGACTTTATAAATTATGATTATAATTCACATTGTTGTGGTAGGAAGAATAGTTTAAGTGGTAAAGTTTTTGTGAAAAAATCTATTATGGAATAAACTACCGTTATAATTAAAGTACTTTGAAGATATTTTACTTTCACATGTTTCATAATTTTTTTTTAATTTTTTAATTTTTTTTATGAATGAAAAACAGGTAGAGGGGGACCTAAAAATTAAAACCTCATATAAAAGTTGATAACATCCATAAAAGTCTCTTTTAATCCAAAAAAGAAAAATGATAACCAATGGAGGGAAAGTTGATAAGAATAATTAAGCTAATACTTCTATTTGAAAAATTGATAAAGCAGTGGCAATTAAATATAGTATACCCACTTGGCACTACAATGTGGAAATTAAATAGAATATCTTTTGGTACAATCATGACTTGTTAGATTCAAATTTTTTAAATATAATATATGATTTTATTATTGAATTTTTTTAATTACACTAGCATGATACTAGTATTACTTCTTTAAGAAGGAATTAATATTCATTGGGGGTATTATTGTATTAGACCTTCCTTTCCTTTATATTGAGAAAGAATATACTTTCCTTCATAACAAAGAAAATCTTAAAAAGGCAACAGAATTAATTTTTCTTCTGCATTAAAAAAGTCCAATCAAGTAACTAAACCCAACTAGGAATTTGAGCGGTAATATATTTATGACAATTTCAAAGCCAGTAGGTATGGTTTTAAATTTTTATAATTATTCATCTACTCCTCTCTCAATTAAAACCTTCCTCAGTTGCTTCCATGCAAATAAATCAATGGCTAAGGCACATGCCCCACCGCCCCCACAACCTCTTATATATAAAGCTAATGCCCCACAAGCTCTCAACCACAACTTTTTCTACCTAAAAAAAAAAAAAGAACTCCCAAAGATATCGATTCCAACACGTAAAAGAAAAAAGATGTCTTGCTGGTCTGCTGATTATGCCACAAAAGCCTGTCTCCGCACCCTAAAGATGGTGAGAAAGAGCAAACTATAATGATATTATCTCTCTTTCTAAATCTTCTCGTTAAAATTTGTTTTCTATCTTTTTGTATGACCAAGTTTTTTGTGTTACTTTTATAGGGAACAAGAGGTAAGGAGCCTGATGTGGCCGAATTCATATCTGCCCTTGCTGCTGGCAACAATGCCAAACTCATGGTGATTGTATGTGCTAGCATTGCTGGATCAACCACTCTAGCATTAGTAGCAGCAGCTCATCAAACAGGTGGCCATGTTGTATGCATTTTGAGCTAGCTTGATGAATTGCATGCTTCAAAGAAAGCTCTAGGCTCCTATGCAAACAGGGTCGAGTTTGTCATAGGAGATGCATGTACCCTTTTGTTAGATGATTATAAAGAAGCAGATTTTGTGCTTATTGATTGTGATATCAGTGATCATAAGGGGGTATTCTTAGCAGCACAAAAGGGTTTAAAAGAAAAAGGAGAAGGCACTTATAGTAGGGTACAATGCTCTCCACAAGGGATCTTATTGGTGGTCTGAATTGAAGACACATTTTTTGCCCATTGGAGAGGGGCTTTTGGTGACTAGAATGGTTACTAATGGAGGCCAGAAAAGAAGCCGTTGGGTGGTTGCAGTAGATAAGTGTACTGGTGAGGAACATGTTTTCAGGGTCACTAATTCCCCACCAAGGAAACAAATTGAAGCTTAAAACCTTGTTTAATTCTCTGAAGAGTAAAGAGGAAAGTAAAAGGAAATAGCTAGTAGATAACAATTTTCTTTTTGTAGTTTTGTTGACATCTAGTAAGCAGGAAGCTAAAGTTTTATGAGGTTTCCTCTATCATCACAAAAAATTTTTAGTTTCTTCAGAACAATGTAGATGCAGTAAATCAGATTTAAACATAATATATTTCTCTAATTACATAAAGTCCTCTTCTGCCCTTGGCGGCTGCTTGACTTTCACACAAATTTTTTTTTTTTATTCACTTCACAAAAGGGACTCATAACCTATATTTTTTTACATCACATAATTAAGATTCTCATAATCCACATTATTTTCTCTCTTCACATATTGAACTTATGGCTTATATTTCTTCACTTCATGAAATGAACTCAAAGTGCATATTTTTCTACTTCACAGATTAGGCCTGTGGCCCATATTTGGCCACATAACAAAATGGGCTCATGCATGTTTGCGTTTCTCTTGTCTCTTGAAATGGGCTAAGGGCCTATGTTTTCTCTATCGGCTTCTCTAGTAAAATCCGATCTTTACACAAAAATAAGTTTGGGTTGGATTGAGTTTGATCGGTTTTATTGAGTTGATGTATTGGATGCACATGCCTAAATATATAACATACTAAGCCCTTGTTAATCAATAGGGCCTCAGACTAATTATGGCAAAATAAAAAGGTACTATCTTTGATAATTATTGAAGATGGCCTAGTAGTATTAATAATAGTTATAAAATCTGGACTGAACATTAACATGGCCTATGAGCTAGGTCACTAGTCAAATCGCAAGATCAAATAAAAAAATGAATATTTATATATAAAAGTTTGAGAAAATAACATAAATACGTAAATTTAAAAAAGAAGAAGAAGAAGGTATATGCCTAACTAAATTAAACTCCTCATTTTAATTCAAACTTAAGGTTTCACAAGTAATAGCACTAGAATTCTATAAAACAGTATAGAGCAATGCATTTTTTATTTATTTATAACTTTTTTACATTTTCTCCTCCTTAAATTACCATCTTATCACACATTAAATAATAAATAAGTCAATAAAGTTGACTTATTATTATGATATTTTGGAGGCGTTTTTGAAATTGAAAAAAAAAATCATGCATAGTCTTTTTCTATTTTTTAAACCATTAATTGTCATAAAATTTTGGGTCCTTTTATAATGGGAATGGAACCTTTTTATTGAAGTGGTAAGACCACTTTGTAATGGGCCCTAAGGCCTTGGCCTTGAGCCAGCCTATGTGTTTGTCAATGACTCAATATGATAGGAAGCAATGTATGATTGTCTCTTTTACATGGGATTTAATAGGACACTAGACATGGATATGAGTACTACATTATCAACACAAAAAAAAAAAAAAAAAAAAAAAAAAAAAAAACCAAAACAAAACAAAACCATTCCATCAAAACAGAAAGAGTTTTTTTTTTTTTTTTTTTTTTTAATAATTATTATGCGAAGATCAACCTTTTCATTAATAGCCAATAAAAAGCATTATAGCACCCTAAATTTAAAGAGAAAAACTTGTAGCCGTTAAGTAGTGGATTTGTTTCTTTAAAAAAAAAAAAAAATTTGGTCCACTTCGATCCAACCATGTCCCATTGGCACTCAAATTAGTCTTTTTCCACTCCAATCTCGACAAAATCATTAGCATTCTTTTGATTTTTGAGGAAAGGTAAGGGATGGGCTTTACAAGGGAATGATCTAAGCTTGTCGGGAAAACCTGAGAAAAAAAGGATAAACAAGGGGTGTTAAATTGAATCATATTTTCTACCCATTTTTTGTTTCAACTGGATCAAGGGTTTGATTTCAAAATTATTTTGACACAAATACCAAACAATTAGAGTGAAAAATGATATTTTTGAAAAGTTAGAGATTATTTTAAAATATGGACAAAAGTTAAGGACCAAAATAACAATTAAATCCTTTTTTTTTTAATTATAGGATCACATAAAAAACTACCATTGTTCATGATATAGACTATAAGTGGTGGAAAAATGTTTACCAAAAAAAAAAAGTGGTGAAAAAAAAATAATCGACGTAAAAATAATAAGCAGTTAATCACAATTTACAATAAGATAACTGTTACAACAATTGTAACAATTTTTTTTTCTAATGTAATACTAAAATTATTCTTCTTTTTTTTTTCTCTTACAAGGATTTGCACTCATATTGAGAACTACAGTATATAATATTATTGAGTCGGCGAGTCGCTGCCGTTTTAAATTTTAAACATGTAATAATAGAGTTACTATAAAATATATGTTTAACAAATCTTTTTTAAAGAAAAGGAAAACAAAACGAAAAGACATAAAATATATATACCATGTAGCTTGTACCAAATTATTTTGACTTTCATTCTCATTCTCTTGATGTGATTTATCACTGTCCCAATGATTAAAAAAATTGCTATCTCTTTCTATTGTCATCATGGTGAGTGCATATTAGTCAACATAATAAAACTCAATATTAAAACGATACATGAGATGAAGACTACATTTTTATTATGATATGCATCAAAAAAATATTTATTATATTAGAAACTGAATTTGTATTATTGCTATAAGAAATGACAAAATTCATTCGTCACTCTTCCATCATTGAATTTTTATTTCTATTAGAAATGACAAAATTCATCCGCGACTCTTTCATTAATTGTGAGTAACGTAAAAGGTCATCTGCATATATCATAAAATATTATATTCTATAATAAATTACTAATTTTGAATTATAATAAAATTTTCTCAAAATAAATTTAATATAAATTTCTTTTTCCTAAAATTGAGCTTCAAACATAAGCACCAACTTCAGTTGCATAATAAAAATGTAATAAATCTCTCTCTCTCTCTCTTTCTCCGCAATACAATCGGTCACACCTAACCCTAGTAATTGGCTTCCACCTAAGTGTGCGTTTGTGAAGCGTTGGGATGAAAATTTTGTACATTTTACTGAAAAATGGTGGATCTCATGACACTGTTCATGAACCACCAAATTCAACAAAACGCAGATTTCTAGGTAAATTTGAATCCCACAGTACTATTTATATCTTTAAAAATTATTTTGTTACAGTATTTTCAACAAATAAACGGTATCCAAACAGACTCTAAGTCTTATAAACCAACCCACACAACGCATCAACTTCTTGACCTGAAACCATATCTTGTAAATCATGAAGCTATATTTGTGCCCAAACCCGTCTTGATTTGCGTAATTTCAAGTCTTATATATAAAAAGTTGGAAATGATTAGATGTAAATTGTCATTCCAAATTTATAATATCATAAACATTTTTGTTCAAGCAAACTTTTTAAAACTCAAACTGTTACGTGTTGTTAAATTTATAGAAGCAATTGTTTTTTCAAATCCTTCAGACGCAATTTTAAAGGAAATTCTAAGTTTAATTAGTTTCTTTAATAGAGTTAGTTTTTTTATAAAAAAAAAAAATTATATAGAACTTTTAATAGAGTTAGTTAAACACTTAAACATTGTATATGGTATATACCTACATACCGGAAATTTCAAATCTGACTAGTTACCATTTTAATAATATACATAAAAAAGTTACCTCAACTATGCATGAGAGATGAGACCTTGTCATAGCTATACTGCCATATACACCACTTAATAATAGCTATTCTGCCATATATACCACTTAATCCATGATCAAAACCAAAGTCCAAACACCAAGGACAAATTCAAAATTTATACACACATGCTACTATATACACATACATAAACAAATATATACATTGATCGAAGCTTCTACTTCTTAATCCCTTACCCTCGTCCTAATGCAGCAAAATTCAAGGCGATGAGCTTGTTGGTAATTTATTTAACTCTAGACTTTGAGAATTAATTCAATAATACTAAGTTTAGAGATGCAAAAATTTTCGCAATATTTTTTACAAGTTTACAAGTGGTGAAGTAGGGGTAAAACTTGATCCTAGTATGCTCTGATTGTTTTCTTCATTCGGCAGTTGTGAAAAAAGTTGTGAAATTTTGATCAGTCGGATTCATCCCCGAAACACATGCTCCTCACCGGACCGTGCATCGATATGCCTGATCCAACGGCTATGATGAGCCTTCCTCCCACTCCCACCAATAGTAGTACTCCCTACATGAGCAATATCCAACCCTTTCTCCACAGGCAAAAACACAGTCCTCACCACACGTGCCCCTCTCTCAAGCACCCCATGCCATCGAAACCCCGAAACCGCGTTCCCATCTCTCGTATTCGAATTATCGCATGCCAAAACCGCGCCTCTCTGACCCAGTTTCGCAAACCTCAGCACCCTGTCGAAATCTCCACGCTTGCAATCCACCACCAGAAAATCCACACCCACCAGCCCAGCCATCGCCACCTCGGCCTCACCCACCACCACCTCCGGCGGCGGCGCCACTTCATCGTGTTCTTTCATGGCGTTCATGTACTTTTTTCTTGACTGCTCGTCAGGGACTACGCACACGTACCGGCCGCGCGTGTGGCGGGCTGCGATGGCCAGCCCTATGCTTGTCACGATTGGAGCGCCGTGGAACCAGGCTTGGACTATTAGCTTTGCGTTCCAACCGGCTGCCATGGTGGAGAGGAGCTCGGCTATACTGGATTCTTCGAAGCTCTTACACTGCATAAAAAATAAAAATATAGAAACAATCATAGTTAGTGTGTATATATATATATTATATCATATATTACAATGGAGTTGGTATAGTTTTTTGAGAAAGTTTGAAATAGAATAGTAGGAAAATATATACAGCTGGGTTCAATTTTGGATTCAGAGTATGCTTACAGATTTAACAGTGTCTATGTAAGCTTCTAAAGCAGTTTCTGGGGACCATACGAGCTTCATAACTGTCTCTGAAGAATCTGTGTGCTGGTGGTGTTTGTGTGTGTGTTTCTCTCTCTCTCTTTCTCTCTTTAGGTCTTACTCACATATATACATGCACACGAACAACTTTGACAGAGAATGGTGGTGTGGAAGTGACTGTGTGATGTGTGTGTTGGGTTAGCTTTTTATAAATGCTGGACAGACAGAGAGAAAAGGACTGCAAGCTGCTTACTTTTGTTACAAGCGTTGACATGCGTGGCCGCACAATTAGAACATATGGGTGGCTTTAAATAACTTTTGGATTTTCTTGGCACCTGGAAACTGAAATATTTAATACTTTGGCAACAACATTGATAACGCGTGAATAAGAAAATAAATAGATGTAAATGGAGAGAAAGCATATTCAAGAAAAGAATTAATCTAGTTTGTCTTGACAATTTATTTTTGTAGCAAAAAAATCTCTAACAACTACATTTTTTTTTTTTAGTTTTCACTCATAATTGTGTAAAACAAATTAAATAACAAAATATATATAATATATAAAAATTCATTACATTTAGTTGAAAGTTGAAAATTTAAAACCACGGTAACCTATGGTATTACAAAACCATGGTAGCTCATGGTATTCAGTAGCGGCTTCAGGAATTTTTTTCAAGATAGTCATTAAGAAACATAAATTATATGATATTTAATAAAAAAATATAGTTACATCTCATTATCAATGCTGCAAGCTATCTCTTTCAAAATTTTAGTTAAATAAATTTTTTCTTGGAATTTTCTTTTTGTTTGTAAAGACCCAATATATTGTTAAAAGGACCAAAGTTTGACTACAAACTTAGTTATAACCTAAGATTACAACTTTTATTAAATAAATTAACATGACTACATATTTTGAAAATCTAACTGTTGAATTGTATATTTTTTATATTCTTAAAACACATGTCAAGTTTCATGTCAATTGAATGTTATTTACTATTTGATCTATTAACTTATTTTTTGCGTATAATTTTATACTATAAAGACTCGAAAATTAAACATTTAATTGATGACATAAACTATTTATTTTTAATCTTCTTGAAGTTTTGCAAGAGTGGAGGATATAAAAAAAAAATGTAATCTAATCGTGGAATAGTTAAAATTCGTATCTAATAAAAAAAATATTGAGTGGAGTTGTAGCCTTAATCTATAACCAAGTTTATTGCTAAATTTTGTCCAAAGTTTAATTAAATTGAACCTAAAAAAATTTATTAGGGTGGTCACACATTTTTTTTAAGGTAAAAAAATCATTAAAATTTTAAATTATATATATAATAATGTCTTCTTTTTTTTCCAAGCCAGGGTGGTCCTGTGACCACCCTAACTCTAACTTGGAGCCGCCAGTGATGGTATTCTACCCGACCATAGTTTATATATTTATGACTAAGGATAAAGTTTAGCTACAAAACTGATTGTAGCTTAAAGTTACAACCTTACTCAATAAAATAAACATTACTCCATATTTCAAAAATCTAACCGTTGAATTGCATGTGCTTTATGCTCTTAATACACATGTCAAATTTTGTATAAATTGGGTATTATTTACTATATAATCTATAAGTTTATATTTTATGCATAATTTTAAACTACATAGACTTGCAATTTAAACAATTTATTGATGACATAGCTATTGATCTTTAATTTTCTAGAAATTTTGCAAACATAGAGGATATAAAAAGAAGATGTAATCTAATAGTAAATTTGTTAAAATTCACATCTAATAAAAAGATATTGAGTAATGTTGTAGTCTTAGGTTACAACCAATTTTTTTACTAAACTTTGTCTCTAAATTATTATATCTTTTATTGGTTACACATTTATGATAATATTATAATATGTTCTAACATCCCCTTCAAACTCAAGGTGGATGACTGATTAAAGGGAATTGTTAACCAATGCCCTCAGGGGCATTGGTTTTGGAACCATTTATAAAAACATTTTATTGGGAGAATGATAAAACAATAAATATTGTTAACAGTTTTTTATATTTTTCATAAAAATAATGTCAAAACTTTCCTAACATAGTTTATTAATAAAAGTTCGGTTAATGTATGCCCTTAGAACATATATTAATCATCTATTTTGGGAAAGTTTTTATGGAGAATTGAAAAAATTGTCAAAATAGTAAATCATTTTTTCATAAAAAAGTTTCATAAAATGGTTTATTAATGTATGCCTTAAGGACACACGTTAGTAAAACCCTATTAACAATTGTCCTGAGTGCATTCGTTAACATGACTCTTGATTAAAACTTGAACAACAATTTTTCAATTTATATAAGGAAGATCTTCAATGCCCATTGAAAGAATTGGAGACAACAAATAAGTGCCTAGAAAATATCATCATTAATTGTAGAGGAAGAAGTGAATGATGCACCTAAAAAACGTGGAAGAACTCAGACACAACAGCGCAAGTAGTCGCATCTCCAACAATTGTACTATGCGGACTGCGGAGCATGAGCGTGTCACCAAAATGAAACTAGTGTGTTATGTTTTTGAGTGCATGTGAGACACGTAAGGGTTTTTCTAGAGCAGGAAGCAAAGCGTGCAACCTACAAGGACGCCCATGATTGGGACTGAGACAACGTATAAGGGTCCGTAAGACATTAAGGCAACAATTTTGAGATCAGACCTGGATGCAAATCTAAGGAGTCTAAGTATAGTGGATCTAAATCTCAGGTGTGCAAAAGCGACAACAAAGGTATATTAAACTATAAATAAGAAAATAAAAAGATTTAGAAGGAGAGAAAACATAAGCAAGAAAATAATTAACTTGGTCCAGCATGATGGCTTAAGTTCATAGCAATAGCAGAAATCCCTCAACGGTTATATCATGCAATTTAGAAATACGTGTGTATATTGAAAATCCTAAAATTACAGTAGCCCAAAGTAGTACATAATATTTATGTTACAAAATCATAATCTATATGGTAATGAAAATATTCTAATATATTTAATAGATTACATATTTATGATAATATTATAATATATTATGAGGACTACTTATTTCCTGCTAAAGCCATTACTAAGTGTGCGTTTGGAAAGCACGTTTTGCGCTTCCCACGTTTGCGTTTGAGTTTTTTTTTTTTTTTTTTTTTTCAAGCCCGTTTCTGTGTGGCTATGGTGTTTCCAGTGGGTCCCGTGCATTGTTCACGGGACCCACAAACCTCATTTTTCATTAAAAATAGGTCCCACAACACTATTCACACATTTAAAAATTATTTTGCTACAATGTTTTTTGTTTTCAGTCTTCAGTTTTCAGTTTTCAACGGTATCCAAACGGATCCTAAGAGTCTGTTTGGATACCGCTTATTACTGAAAACTGAAAACACTGTAGTAAAATAATTTTTAAAAGTGTGAATAGTGCCATGGGACCTAGTTTTAATGAAAATTTTGCTGAATTAGACAACTTGTGGGTCCTGTGAACAGTGCACGGAACCCACTGACAGAGATGCAAACGCGCTGAAAACGTTTTTCAGCACAATCCAAGCTAACATTAATAAATTTTGGTTGAAAACTTTAATGTGATCTACAACTATCAAGTTAACAAATGGTGTGACATTAGTTTTCACCACTTGGATTTTCGTAAGAAGAATTCCATGGACCTTCAAACTAGTTCTCCTAGATTGTTTAACAAGGAAAGTTATCTTAGCGTGAGTTTGGATAGAGCTGAAAGTTCCTTCCAACTGCGTTTGCGTCAAAATCAGTGGGTCCTGTGCACTGTTCACAGGACTCACAAGTACTTTTTTCAGCAAAATTTTCATTAAAACTAGGTCTCACAGCACTATTTACACATTTAAAAATTATTTTGCTACAGTGTTTTCAGTTTTCAGTAATAAGCGGTATCCAAACAGACTCTTAGTATTCTTTAAAATTATCCTCAAAGGAATCAATATTCTTTTCTTTGGCAGCTTTCAAGGCCATGGACTTGTTCCTAATGGTTTGAGGGAGGGTAAGCTCACATGTTTGCAAGAAACCAACTATTCCTCAACCTTGATAGAGTCTAGGTCCTTACTTTATTCTATGGCAGTAACCTTAGCATGAAACCTCTCAAAGTAAAGATCAACTTCCTAACAATTTTAGTTCATCAATCTTTTCTCCTAAGTTAAAAAATGGAATTAACTATGTCATTTAGCATGGCATAAAATTCGTTAAAGGTCACACGTCCTCACCCATCATAGTCTTTTCAAACCGAGATGTTAGCGTTTGTAGTTTCAAAACTTTCATAGCTTTGGTACCTTCATGGTTGGTCAAGAACGAAGCCAGGACTTAGAGTTAGAGGGGGCGGTTTTATTGTTAGTTATATGCAGTGGCTTCAACTTTTGGCTTTATTGCTTAGCCAGCAAAGGTTTTCTTTTATTTTTTATTTTTTTATGTGTGTGTAGAGTATGTCTTTTGTTGGTAAGGACAAAATTATTTTGTTTAAAGTTTTTTAAAGGGCTAAGTTGTTTGTTTTTGGTAAAATTGGTTGATTAGTCTCAATTTTTTTTTTAGCTTTGCTATTGCCTATTGGTAATTTTTGTTGTTGGGCTAATATTTTGGACTTGTATATTTTTTTTTAGATTTTAGATCTATAAATTTTTTTATGGACTTTAAAAGGAGGAAAATACTAGATCTACAAATTTTTGTTGTGATTAGTGATTATTAGTAAGTAAAAAAGTGATGTAAGTGGTGGACCCAAATGCAAACTAGAAAGAATTTACTATCTCAATAGTATGTAAAAATGTTGTAAAAAAGTTTGTAGCTGTAGCATTTATCTTATAATGATTAATAAGAGGGACAAAATGTAATTTTATTGAACGAAGTTGCTAAAATTAGTACCTAAATATATAGTTATATAATTATATTATTTTAAAAATAATTAGGTCCATGAATGGCTCCGTCCATGGTTGGTCTCTACTCTAGAATGGTCCAGACTTCCTTTGCATTTGCATTAATTCAACCCTTCGCTATTTAGGTTAGCAACAGCTAGAAATTCAAGGGACCATTGATCACTAGGGGTTTCAAGTTAAGTCCAGCTTCTCTCAACGTAAAGCTAGACTTCCTCGTCAATGGACTTAAAGGAACACTCCGATATGCATATTCTAGTATGCATAATTAATTAATTATTACCATCCAAGTGCGGCAAGAAATCTTAAAATTATTTTAAAAGGAACTTCTTTTGACCCATTTTTATATTGAGTAATGCTACAGACACAAATTATTTTACAACATTTTTACAAATTGTTGATGTGGCTTTAGTATTTTCCAAATAATTATTGCAAATAAAAATGTGATGTTAGTGATGGACCCATATTAGAACTAGTAAGAATTTACCACATCAGCAGTTTGTAAAAAGTTGTAAAACAGTTTGTATCTATAGCATCACTCTTTTATATTATGCAGTGGATTACCAAATTATATTAGTTAACCAATTACGTAAATCTAATTAGTAGGTTAATTACCACGAGCATTAAATATCACCATATGATAAGTAATAAAAAGTAAAGCGCAATTAGACGAAATGGAAAATCGATGGATGTATTCAAAGAAAAACCCACTAAAAGGATTCCCTAACCCCAAGAAGGAATTCATTAAATAGAATGAAAGTTAACAATCTAGAATAGACCCTTATTACTAAACTCTACCCTGCTTCTCAAAAAAAAATTACTAAACTCTACCCTGTAGAAAATTTATTGAAATGACCCCACTATATCAGCTTCAAGCTACTTGGACTTTTCTATTTTGAAAACCTTCAACGAACTTCATTCATGACTTTTATGGACCACCTTGAAGATTTGATTTCCTGCAGTAACTTTGAAATGACTCTATGATTTCAGCTCTAGTCCGCTCTATGTCAACTAAAACACCGTATTAATTCTACTTTTAGCCTTTTGAACTCATGGGTTAGTTGATTTTGAGATTTAGGACTCATTTGATACGTGTGTTTAAACAATAGTGTTTTTTTAAAAATATGCATGAGTAAAAAAATATGTAGAAATACATATAATGTTGTTTAAAAACAAAAAACGTATGTTTAAACTTGCATACCAAACGGGCCTTAGTTTTTCTTTATTCAGTGTACGACAATCCTCCAAGAACCTCTTAATAAGCCCCTATATGTGTTTGCATGTAGGGAACACTTATTAAGTTGACAACCGACTTATTTGAAACACGTTAGAATCAAGTTTTTCGATTCTCAATCAAGCTAGCAGCCGTCGAGAGAAGTGTCGAGACCCTTGGTTTCAATAGAGCGAGTTGCTATGAAAGTCTGACAAAACCAATGCTTCCATCCTTCAAGGGGCAGTCGAAATTATAGATTTCTTTTCTTCTTTGAGTTGTTTCTTAGACACTTAATCGTGACCTTATGATGATGCACTACAAACTCAATCGAGTTACAATATCATGAAATTTGTCAACTTAAAACCTAATAATATATAAATATTTCTTTGTTGAAATCTCTTATGCATTACATAACATTATATATTGTCTAGTGTAAAAGAAAGACATATAAATTACATACTACAGTGTTGGCAGATGAATTACACATGCGCATGCTCCTGTACACACATGATTTGTGTGAGATTAATTTCATGACCTTTCGATTCTTTTTTTTTTTTTTTTCTTTTTATGAATATGAAATCATGAGTCAGTACAAAGGTGGCTTTGAATTTTATTTAATCATTCAGATGAACCGGGGTGCATGTTCATCCCCGGTTCCCACTGTTATATTTTTTCATTGTCCCCAAGTTGGACCAGATAAAAATTTGATTATTTTAAAGCTGTAGTGAACAGGTCAATGAGTGACCAAGCAGAGGTTAGTACGAACTGCCAACTGCTCAATCTTCAGTTCTTTACCAAGCATAGAATAAAGTATAGCTTTGCATTTGTTTTCTTGAGCTGAAGTAACAAAAAAAAAAAAATTTGATTTTAACTTTGCTCTTCGTAAAACCAAAATAAATCGTCTGCTTCATTTTAAACTGATAATGCACAATGAACTCAAGGATTCAAAATTTAAGGGTGTGGAAAATAAAAAGTTCCAGTTCATGAAAAGTTTTAAGAGTTTTCTTGAATGTAAAACTAAAAGTGAAAATCTGAATGACCACTCCTGCTCCTGCCTTCTGAATTTTTCGATTTTAAAGTTGAGACTATATGAAGTAGGTGTAGAAGTGACGCATAAATTGTTGTATTTGATTTTAAATTAGATAAATCACTGGCTCTCACTGCCTGTACAGCCCGTACCTCGAATTATTCAACTTATTACGATACTTAAGCCTCCACAAAGTCAAGAAGAAAACAACAACCTTCCCACCTTTTATATATCCATTTTTTTATGTTAATGAATAATCAAAGATTGTTATATTTCTATTGGGATAATGCCGCTTTTTTTTTGTTGTATATGTAGTCATTATATACAAAGGTCAATGTCATATACACACTACTAAAAATTAAGCAATGATCTCACTTCATATATACTGCTAAATAATATGGACAGTTGCACATGATCTACAACATAATTTAACAATATCTTCCTTTCTGCAAATTGTTTCTAAAATAATCTAGTTTAAGGAATGATAGTATATAATTAAGCAACCATGACGAAAATGATTTTGAAAAGTGTGTTAGCAGGGTTCTTTTTAAGACTTTGCTTATCTTAACATAGGTTGTTTTTATAAGGAAACAAGTTGTAATTAAGATTATAAGTTTCATAGGGGACAGATCATGAACATGACTTCTGCTAAGTCAAAACCAATCCAGTTGCTATAAAGTATAGAATGGTGTCCTTAGACCCAAAGAAATTTCTTAAAATAAAAATAGCTAGAATGGCGCTAATGAAAAATTTGGTGATGCATTTGAAAATATTGTCGACACTTTTAAGACTTTTTAAGTCCATTTAACAAGCACCATTTTTGCGTGAGGTTGAGGGTTTCAATATTTTTCTGCCAGGTTGGTCTGGATAACCACTAAACTTTTGACATGATCTGATTATCTTGGATGGCCAAGATACTCATAATGATTTTTTTGCCTTTTCTTTTTCTAATTTCGATGTTAATAGTAAAGAATAAGTTATAATAGTTCGTGACTTCATGGAACCCCTGCGACTTGCAAAGCGGCTTATAATAGTTCTAATGATGTTATAAGTTACAAGTTATAACCAATTATAACTGGTCTACCAAAGCTGCTGCTTAGCTCTTATCATGTATAATTAATAAAAGATGAGGACAAAATTAAAGAAAGTGATAGAAAAACGTACGAGAAGGAATCTCCTAATTGTTTATATGTGTATAAAACAAAAGTATGACACCAACCGATAAGGGCTTGAACCATCAAACCCCAAATTTTTATATTTGAATACATTTGTTTTATACCTACTCTTTTGTTATTAGTGTTCCTAACAGACTAGGAAGATGCTAATATTTGGATTGAGTTGGTAATGATTTTCAAAATCTATCTGAGAACAAAGACCATAACAAGCATTATAACACATAAATCCTGTAGATTCATCTTATTTGATTGGAAAGAGCTTTATTAATTGTTTATTAAAATTATTTAAAAGTTAAAATATTTACAAATAGAAAACATGTTTTTAATTTTGAGTTTTATTTACTTGCAAGCATAGTACTTATCTAACATAAGCATGTAGTGATTTAAATTTAAAAAAAAAAAAAAAAATTGTCGCTCCAAAACTCTTCAAAAAGAGTAGTTGTCAAGGCAAGCCTGGTCCAATTCCTCTCTATTTTACAAACCATTCATTTTGTTTATTTCACGGTTCAAATTTTTTGTCATTTAAAATTTTAATTTACATAATAGACTATACACCTCTAAATTTGTAAAATCTAATCTAAATAATGAAATGCACAAAATTTGAAATTGGAGAGGACGAGTTGTAAAGGCAAACCAGATCTAGTTCACATATACCTTTGGTAACATGTTGTTTTACTGGGCAATGGGCATTACGAACAAAAGCTCTTGAGGCACACATATACATTAATTTCCACAGATTAAACCTTTATACAGCTTGCTTATTCGAGATTTTGGGGTACTCTTTGAGGTTTAATTTTTGGTTCAGTATCAAAAAGTTGGAATGAGCTTCTCTGTTGACATGCAAGATATAATGGCCTGACATACAAGGGCCACGACTCTGCAGAATTGGGGCTTCCACCAAAGCTCTCGCCCAGTTATTGGTTATATTTTGGGCTACTCACCTGTGTCTCGAGTTCTGGTCACTAAGCTTATTTTGGTTCTTTTATTATGGGCATTAACATTACTTGTCTCTCCTAATTTTAGATATGCATGTTGATGTTTGTCATGACATGAGTATGATTTTTTGTCCCCTTTCTCCTATTGATATGATATTTATTGTTGAATGAAATTCAACTCATCGAGATTATGAGAACTTAATTTATTAGAATGTAAGAGAGAAATGAACAAACAAATGTTAAAACACACTTTAACTTGTTTAGGAATTCCGTAGTTTTCGATAGTTTATTTACATTTTATCTATCAAAATATATAATTTTTTATAGTTTTTATGTTTAATATGTGATAAAAAGTTAAAAATTAGCTTTTAGAAGAAGAAAAAAAAAACTAGTTTTTATAATAATAATTATTATTATTGTGGGGCCCAGTAAGTTGTGGTCCTGGCCCATCCATCGTTGGGGCCTAAGGCCTGAGCCGAGGAAGGTTATATCCCAGACTCGGTAGTATAAGTACAAAGTAGCCTTGGGACACAGTCGAGGACGATTCAGTCCTCGGCATGTCCAAGGTCTCACCAAAAGAAAGGGTAAAAATGGTACAGGAACAGCTGGAACAAAATCTAAAATATCTAAGTCAATAGAAAAGGATACGTTGGAAAGAGCAAGAACCAGGGAAAGCTGCCCTTACTGCCATTCAATATTCTGCACCTGACAGAGCCATACTCCCCAGCTTTTACAACCACCTCCAACGACTTTGAGTATGGGCTGATGGGACAAGTATCAGTCCTGAAAAGTCGACCCTACACATGGACGAAGAATAAGGAACACAGACTAGTATAAAAGGAAAGGTAAGTAATCCATAGGAGGGGCTGGGAAAAATGGCCAAAACCAGAACCTCCCAGCCCACCTCTAGGAGAAAGACTCCCAGAGCGTGCACGATCCATTTATGTATGTACACGTTTTATTTATGTATGAACACTCCGGAAAACCACCGACTCGTGATCAAGGCCTAACCTTTCAAACCCACACTCTATAAATGATATTGTTAGGACCTATTTACGTGCGAACCCAGTATCGTTCTTGGGTCGTTCCAAATCGTGTCCTTACAATTATTATTATATATATATTTTTTAAAAGAGCTAAGATAAAAAGCTTCTTTCTTCTTTTTGTGGCCCTACTAGGTATTGGTTCTCAATAAATTTTAGAGATAGATAAGGGTTTTGAACCATGTGGAGCTTCACAAAAAAATATTATTACAAGGTTATCACTTGAACTCCATTATAGTCTTGTTGCTTAATTTGTAGTATTATTTTGTTTCCCTTGAGCAACTAATTGAAATTCCCTCTCCTCAATTGCACATAGTAGTGGCACTGTGTGTGTGATTGAGAGTGCTTGAAATTTATATATATATTTATTAATTTGCATTATTCTATTTTGTGTAATATTATTTATTATAATTATGTTGTTAAAGTGCTCTTGGCAATACCAAATCCACTCTATAAGACCTATTTAAGCTTGGGATATATATATATATATATATATATATATATATATATATATATATATATATATATATATTTAAAATCACAGTTTTCAAAACATAGATTATATCATGAATTGATACGATTCATACAAAAATGTTAGAAATTCATTAATATGTACTATGTTATTATGTTCAACCAAATAGTCTAATAATTTTGTATTAAAACAAGTTTACCAATTTGTTGGACTCATTTGCTCCATTTGTTTTGAAATAAGAAAATACAAAGATTTAGAAAGAGAGAAAACATAAGCAAGAAAATAATTAACATGGTCCAGCTTAATGGCTTACGTTCATAGCAGAAATCCCTCAACAGCTGCATCGTGCAATTTAGAAATTCGTGTGTATATTGAAAATCCTAAAATTAAAGTAGCCTGTAGTAGTACATAATATTAATGTTACAAAATCATAATTTATATGGTAATGAAAATATTCTAATATATTTAATATATTACATATTTATGATAATATTATAATATATTATGAGGACTACTTATTTCCTGCTCAATCCACTACTAATAAATTTGGTTGAAAATTTTAATGTGATCTACAACTCTCAAGTTAACAAATGGTGTGACATTAGTTTTCACCACTTGGATTTTCGTAAGAAGAATTCCATGGACCTTCAAACTAGTTCTCCGAAATTGTTTAACAAGGAAAGTTATCTTAGTATCCTTTAAAATTATCCTCAAAGTTCTTTACCAACCATAGAATAAAGAAGTGACTAAAGCTTTGCATTTGTTCTCTTGAGCTGAAGTAATGAGAAAACCAAAATAAATCGTTTGCTTCATCTTAAAATTACAGTTGTAGATAATCTGGTAATGCATAATGAACTCAAGGATTCAAAATTTAAGGATGGAAAATAAAATGTTCCAGTTCATGAAAAGTTTTAAGATTTTTCTTGAATGTAAAACTAAAAAAGTGAAAAACCGAATGACCACTCCTGCTCCTGCCTTCTGAATTTTTCGCTTTTAAAGTCAATAAAAATATCTTAAAGTTGGGAGTTGGGACTAAATGTAGGTGTAAAAGTGTTGCATAATTGTTGTATTTGATTTTAAATTAGATAAGTCACTGGCTCTCACTGCCTGTACAGCCCGTACCTTGAATTATTCAACTTATTACGATACTTATTAGACTCCACAAAGCTGAAAAGAAAAACAACAACCTTCCCACCTTTTATATATCCATTTTTTTATGTTAAAGCACGTTGATATTTATACAGATGTGATATGAATCAAGATTGTTATATTTTTATTGGGATAACGACGCTTTTTTGTTGTTGTACATGTATGTAGTCATTATAAACATAGGTCAATGTCATACACACTACAAAAAAGTAAGCACTGATCTCACTTCATATGTACTGCTAAATAATATGGGCAGTTGCACATAGTCTAAAACATAATTTAACAATATCTTCCTATCAGCAAATTGTTTCTAAAATAATCTAGTTTTAGGAATGATAATATATAATTAAGCAACCATGACGAAAATGATTTTGAAAAGTGTGTTAGCAGGGTTCTTTTTAAGACTTTGCTTATCTTAACATAGGTTGTTTTTATAAGGAAACAAGTTGTAATAAAGTATAGAATGCTGTCCTTAGACCCAAAGAAATTTCTTAAAATAAAAATAGCTAGAATGGCGCTAATGAAAAATTTGGTGATGCATTTGAAAAAATTGTCGACACTTTAAGACTTTTTAAGTCCATTTAACAAGCACCATTTTTGCGTGAGGTTGAGGGTTTCAATATTTTTCTGCCAGGATTGGTCTGGATAACCACTAAACTTTTGACATGATCTGATTATCTTGGATGGCCAAGATACTCATAATGATTTTTTTGCCTTTTCTTTTTCTGATTTCGATGTTAATAGTAAAGAATAAGTTATAATAGTTCATGACTTCATGGAACCCCTGCGACTTGCAAGGCGGCTTATAATAGTTCTAATGATGTTATAAGTTACAAGTTATAACCAATAACTGGTCTACCAAAGCTGCTGCTTAGCTCTTATCATGAATGATTAATAAAAGATGAGGACAAAATTAAAGAAAGTGATAGAAAAACGTACGAGAAGATATCTCCTAAGTCCTAATTGTTTACTGTGGAGAGAATATGGAAGCTGAATATTGCAATGAACCACCAAGATCAAGTGAGGAAGAAGATGCATTGGGAAGAAGTGTTAAGAAATTTAAAGAAAGCAATGTAGATAATCAGATAAATCCACCTAGGAATGCTACCAGTTATAAGGATAGGCTTGTGGGTGACATTCCTGGAGCCTATGAGCAAGCTTTCAAGTTGGATAATGTTTGGGATGATGGAGAGGAGTCAGATACAGAAGTGGAACCACTCATTGAAGGAATGGTAGAAGTGAAGCTGACTAAGGAGACTAAGGCGCGTATAAGGGCCCCATGGTCAAAGGCTTTAATTGTGAAAGTTTTTGGTAGAACTGTGGGATTCAGTTATCTCACATTCAAGCTGAATGCTTTATGGAAACCTGCAACTAGGATGGACTGTGTTAATCTTGGAAAGGACTACTTCCTGATAAAGTTCTATTGTCCAGATGATTATGATAAAGTGCTTCGTGGAGGTCCTTGGTTTATTGGTGAGCACTTCTTGGCCATCAAGCCTTGGGAACCTTACTTCAGAGCCTCAGATGATTATCTTAAATCTGTTGCTGTTTGGGTGAGATTTCCTGAATTACCTATTGAATTCTATGACATGGAAGTTTTGAAGGAGATTGGCAGTGCGATTGGTCCAGTGCTTCGTATTGATTCATACACGGCTACTGGATCAAGAGGTAGCTATGCAAGGCTCTGTATACAAATTGATCTGGACAAGCCCCTAATCAATTCCATCAAGTTAGGAAGATTGGTTCAACCGGTTAAATACGAAGGTATTTCTTCTCTTTGTTTTTGCTGTGGGAGGCTTGGACACAAAAAGGAGAATTGTTGGTATCAGATGAAGGAAAAAGAAATAAATGGGCGAGCTGAAGAGAAGAGTCCGAACAGGTCTCAGGAGGAAGACAAGTCTGAGGATAGTGGAGCTGAGAAAAATACGAACCATGTCAGTGAGGAGACTAAGTCAGATCCTAACTTTGGACCGTGGATGTTGGTTTCAAGAAAAAAGAATTTGGTTAGAAACGGACGGCCTAGATCGTCCATTGGTAATGATGTTAAAGAGGCTGGTACTTCTAGGGGCATGACTGTCCAAAAGGGTTTAAATTTTGAGGGTAATCCAGCCATATCACGTGAAGGTAAGGTGTTGTCCACTCAGTCCACTCAGTCCATGCAAGTTGGTACTGTGAGAAACGTTCTAGACCATGTGATGGCACCGAATGAAGATTTGGAAAATCTGGAGATGAGGTTCAGTGCGTCTTGTCCGAAGCAGGGAGAGAAGGTGATTAGAAGTGATGGGAAGCTTCAGCTGGGTGTATCGGGAACGGGTAACAAATATATCAGAAGCAACGGAGGGAAGGGTAAAAAATCTTTGAAGAGGCAATACCCATCTTCTTCAGCGTCCTCACAGGGAGTTGGGTCTTCAAAAAATCTGCAGTTAATAGAGAATGGAGGGGTTCAGTTTGGGTCGAATAAGTTCGCCTTGCAAGCCGAGAAGGAGCGGTTGGGCGATCTGGCAGCGGAGCAAGCTTGTGGAGGTTCCAGAAGAGATTATTCACCAAATAAGGGCGTCTCCGACGAAAAACCTGGAATGGTGCGAAAGGGAGTGGGGTCAGGCGTGGAAGGAAATATTCCCAATAACTCCGGAGAGTCGCAGAACAGGGACATTGGCGCTGGATCATCCAGCTTGGGGTTTCACAGTCAACCCATGGTGGAACTTCATAACGGACGTGCCGTTAATTTCATGGGAGGAGTCCGAAGCCTTGAGCAAGCAGAGAAGGCCATCGGTGATGCCACACTTCGACGAATCCGGATGGGTGATTCAGGAAAGGTTATTAGTGGACCAGAGGGGCATGGCTACGGCATTAATGGGGAATCATCCAATGTTGAAGTTAATTCAAATTCTCATCCCGGTGGAAGAGGGCAATGTGTTGATCAGTTGCAAGGAAGAGGTGATGGGAATATTGAAGCACATGTTGATATGGAAACCGGAGTGGAAGCACTCGAAGGAATTGTTGAGGACGCTGGGATGGAGTATGGTGGAAGCCGCAATGATGAATCCTAGTAGTGTCGAGATTCCGATCGGTCAGTTTGTGAAGATGAACATTTTAATGTGGAATTGCAGAGGTGCTTTAAACCCGGATTTTAAGAGGAGGGTATTTGAAATGGCTGTGAATCATAGGCCGCCGATAATGGTCATTACAGAGACTAGAGTGGGGGGTAGCAGAGCTGAGAAGATAATCGAAGCTCTGCCTTTTGATGGCTTCATCACCACGGAAACTATTGGGTATGCGGGCGGACTATGGATATTGTGGAGAAGAGAAGATGCAGAAGTTAATCTGTTATCTGCTACAGAACAGGAAATTCATGCAACAGTAAAGGTATGTGCATCAAACCTTTCCTGGTTATTTACAGCGATTTATGCTAGTCCTCGTTTAGCAGAGAGGAGAATCCTGTGGTCTAATTTAGATAAGGTTGGGCAATTGCATAATCTTCCTTGGTTAATGATTGGGGATTTTAATGAAATTCTTGGTGGGGAGGATAAATTTGGGGGGAACCAAATTAATTTAAATAGAGCTCTCGAATTTAAAGATTGTCTGGATTCGTGTAATTTTGTAGACCTTGGGTTCGCTGGACCTAAATTTACCTGGACTAATAAAAGGCAAATTTCAGACTTGATTTTGGAAAGATTGGATAGATGTTTTGCCAATCCAGTTTGGAGAATTTTGTACCCTGAGGCGGTAGTAACTCATCTCCCTAGAACTTTCTCGGATCATCATCCTGTTTTGATAGAATTATGGAAACCTAATAATAATGGTTTGGAGCGGCCGTTCCGTTTCCAGACTATGTGGTTACATCATCCGGATTTCTTTAGGATTGTTAAAGAAGCCTGGCCGGAAGGTGCAAATCTAGAAGTGGCCACTACTAATTTTACTAGGAAGGCGAAGAAATGGAATTTTGAGGTTTTTGGTAATATTTTTGCGAAGAAAAAAAGAGTGCTAGCCAGGTTGAATGGTACACAAAAGGCTTTGGCTAATAATCCTACTGAATTTCTTTTGAGGCTAGAAGACCAACTTATTGAAGAATATTCCTCGATTCTGCTTCAAGAAGAGGAGGTTTGGGCCCTAAAGTCTAGGATTAATGCTGCTGCATTTGGAGACCGGAACACATCTTACTTTCATATGAATACGGTAGTGAGGAGGCATAGGAATAAAATTAGGTGTTTGAAGGATGGTATGGGAGAATGGATAGTTGAGGAAGAGGCGGTGAAGGAACATATTTTAAAGGGGTTTATGAAGCTTTATGCCACGGGGTTTGAGTTGTCCTATAGAAGCTCTGCTGTTTCTGAGTTTTCTGGTAGTTTTCTTTCTGAAGCAGAGAGGAGCTGGATGGGAAGGGAAGTGGTGGACGAAGATGTAAGGAGTGGTTTGTGGGCTTTGAAGCCTTTTAAAGCTCCAGGACCGGATGGGATTCATGCTGGCTTTTACCAGCATTTTTGGCATGAGGTGGGAAATTCTGTTTGTGAGGAGGTAAAAAAGATTTTTAGGGATGGTATAGTTCCGGACCAGCTTAATGAGACTCTTGTGACGTTAATTCCGAAGTGTAAATGTCCTGAGTCCCTTAATAATTATAGACCGATTAGCCTTTGCAACTCGGTTTATAAAATAGTTTCTAAGATACTAGTGGGGAGAATAAAACCTTTCCTTAGTAAGCTCGTTTCCCCTATCCAAACTGCTTTTGTGCAGGGAAGGAGAGGAGTAGATAACATTTTGGTCGCTCAAGAGTTATTCTATGCTTTGGATAATAAAAAAGGCAAGGAGGGGTATATGGCCATTAAAGTTGATTTGGAGAAAGCATATGATAGAATGGAGTGGTGTTTTATACATAAAGCTCTACTTGCTTTCCACTTCCCTCATAATTTGATTAAGGTGATAATGAGTTGTGTCACTTCCACAAAGGTTTCTATTTTATTTAATGGTGGGAAGTTGAAAGCCTTTAATCCTTCAAGAGGGCTTCGTCAAGGAGATCCTTTGTCGCCGTATCTCTTCATTTTGTGTATGGAGTACTTAGGCCACTTAATTGAGAAGAAATGTATGGAGGGAGTGTGGAAGCCTTTGAAAGCCTCGAGAGAAAATATTGGTATCTCCCATCTCTTTTTTGCAGATGATTTACTTCTTTTTGCTAAAGTTGATGAGGATGGCTGTGAAGCTATTGCGGAAGTATTGGATGAATTTTGTGAGGAGTCGGGTCAAAAAGTTAGCATGGAGAAGTCAAGAATCTATTTTTCCCCTAATGTGCAAGCTGTAGTTAAGACCGGAGTCTGCTCAAGGTTGGGCATTCAAGCCACGGTGAATATTGGGAATTATCTTGGTTTCCCAATCAAACATAAAGGGGTTCCAAGGAATAGAATGAACTTTATTGTGGAGAGAGTTATGAGCAAGCTGGCTGGTTGGAAGACTAGATTCCTTTCCTTTGCAGGCAGATCAGTGTTAGTGAATTCAGTTATGTCTACTATCCCGAATTATGTTATGCAAGCCGCTGCCCTTCCTGCTCACCTTTGTGACAAGTTAGATAAAATCAATAGGGATTTCTTATGGGGTTCAACGAGTGAGAAGAGGAGACTTCATTTGGTAGGGTGGAGTAAGATAATTAGGCCAAAGGAAGAGGGAGGACTTGGAATTCAAGCCGCGAAATTCAAGAACTTGGCTTTATTAGCTAAGCTAAATTGGAGGCTGAATCAGGAAAAAGATAGTCTATGGGCAAAGGTTATTTTGAAGAAGTATTGTTCAACGGAGAGGAGGAGAGCTAGAGATCCGGATAAATTGACTTGTTCTCCTAATTGGAGAGCAATTAAAGCTGGATTTCAGACCTTTGTGGAAGGTATTTGCTGGGGGGTGGGGAATGGAGAAAGAATTAAGACTTGGGAGGATAGTTGGATAAGGGGATGCTCATTGAGAGAAATGATAGAAGGGTTGTTGACTTCAAGAGAGATGGAGATGAGATTGTCTGAGTTTTTTCTGGATTCGGGACAGGGGTGGAAGTGGGATGCTATTTCCTTTGAGCTGCCGATTTTTATTAAAGAAAGGATTATAGCCATTCCAAGGCAATTGGTTGGAAGAGGAGAAGATGTGATCATGTGGAAGCATACTAAAGATGGAGAATTTTCTACTAACTCAGCCTATGCTTGGCTGAATGGTTCTCATCATGAGGAGACAAATTTCCATGGGAAATGGATATGGAAGTTAGATATGTTACCAAGAGTTATTCTTTTTCTTTGGCTGTGTATGCATGAAAGTCTTCCTGTTAGATCGATTTTGGCTATGAGGGGAATAACAAGGGAGAGTTGCTGCCCTTTGTGTAAAAATTTTCCGGAAACTATTAGTCATTTATTGAAAGAGTGTGTGGTGGCTAAAAATTTCTGGTTTAAACTTAGAGTCCCCCATGATATGGTTAGTTCCTTTGCTGGTTTGGATTGGTTTGAATGGTTAAAAGTTAATTGCCAAAGTAAGATTTTGCATTTCTCCTCTGTGCCATGGTCTTATGTTTTTTCCTTTGCTATTTGGAACTTGTGGAAACATAGAAATGCTGTGGTGTTCAATAATAGCATTGTTAATGAAAACTTACATAATGTTAGTAAAAATCAGGCCTTGGAATATTATTATTGTGTGGGTAAGACTAGGTGCCAAAAGAATATGGTGATCTGTAGCGTTAGATGGGAAAGACCTCCCTTAGGATGGTTTAAATTAAATTTTGATGGGGCTGCATTTGGGAATCCAGGAAGAGCAAGAGGTGGGGGAGTGATTAGAGATAGTGAGGGCAGATGGGTGAGAGGTTTTGCTCGGTCTATTGGCTTCACAACTAGCATTACAGCAGAATTTTGGGCTCTAAGGGATGGTTTATTGCTGGCTGTCCGGATGGGAGTGCAGAAGCTTGTGATTGAATTAGATGCCAAGGTGGTAGTGGAGCTAATGCAGTCCAATTCTCCCACTAATGCTTTTTACTCTTCCTTGCTGGCTGACTGTAGGTTGCTGCTGGGCAAGCTTCAGCACTTCAGGGTGCAGCACGCTTTTAGGGAAGCGAATAGAGTGGCGGATGCTATGGCTAAGCTAGGAGGAGCGATGCAAGAATATTTTGTTGTTTGGGATATTCCCCCATCTGATGTAATAGCAAACTTTGTGTACTTTGATATTAATGGGGATAGTGTATGTAGGCTTGTTGCCTCTAACTTAGCCGTTTTGGCTTAGTTGTTTTTAATAATAATTCCTTTTAAACCAAAAAAAAAATTGTTTACTGTGTATAAAACTAAAGTATGACACCAACCGATAAGGGCTTGAACCATCAAACCCCAAATTTTTATAATTGAATACATTTGTTTTATACCTACTCTTTTGTTTTTAGTGTTCCTAACAGACTAGGAAGATGCCAATATTTGGATTGAGTTGGTAATGATTTTCAAAATCTATCTGAGAACAAAGACCATAACAAGCATTATAACACATAAATTCTGTAGATTCATCTTATTTGATTGGAAAGAGCTTTATTAATTGTTTATTAAAATTATTTAAAAGTTAAAATATTTACAAATAGAAAACATGTTTCTAATTTTGAGTTTTATTTACTTGAAGCATAGTACCTATCTAACATAAGCATGTAGTAATTTAAATTAAAATAAAAAATAAAAAATTGTTGCTCCAAAACTCTTCAAAAAGAGTAGTTGTCAAGGCAAGCCTGGTCCAGTTCCTCTTTATTATACAAACCATTCATTTCGTTTATTTCACGGTTCAAATTTTTTTATGTCATTTAAAATTTTAATTTACATAATAGACTATACACCTCTAAATTTGTAAAATCTAATTTGAATAATGAAATGGACAAATTTTGAATTTGGAGAGGACGAGTTGTAAAAGCAAACCAGATCTAGTTCACATATACCTTTGGTAACATGTTGTTTTACTGGGCGATGGCCATTACGAACAAAAGCTCTTGAGGCACACATATACATTAATTTTCACAGATTAAACCTTTAAACAGCTTGCTTATTCAAGATTTTGGGGTACTCTTTGAGGTTTAATTTTTAGTTCAGTATCAAAAGGTTGGAATGAGCTTCTCTGTTGATATGCAAGATAAAATGGCCTGACATACAAGGGCCACAGCTCTCTATAGAATTGGCCTTCCACAAAAGCTCTCGCCCACTTATAGGTTATATTTTGGGCTACTCACCTGTGTCTCGAGTTCTGGTCACTAAGCTTATTTTGGTTCTTTTATTATGGGCATTAACATTACTTGTCTCTCCTAATTCTAGATATGCATGTTGATGTTTGTCATGACATGATTATGATTTTTTGTCCCCTTTCTCCTATTGATATGATATTAATTGTTGAATGAAATTCAACTCATCAAGATTATGAGAACTTAATTTATTAGGATGTAAGAGAGAATGATAAATGAACAAACAAATGTTAAAATACACTTTAACCTGTTTGGAAATTCCATAGTTTTCGATAGCTTATTTGCATTATATCTTTCAAAATATATAACTTTTTATAGTTTTTAAGTTTAATGTGTGATAAAAAGTTAAAAACTAGCTTTTAGGAAAAAAAAAAAAAAAAAAAAAAAAAAAAACCTAGTTTTAGAGAGGAAGATGAAAAGCTTCTTTTTTCTTTTTGTGGCCCTACTAGGTATTGGTTCACAATAAATCAAAAAAGGTTTTTAACTATGTGAAGCTTCACAAAAAATATTATTACCAGGTTATCACTTGAACTTCATTATAGTTTTGTTGCTTTGTAGTATTATTTTGTTTTCCTTAAGCAACTAACTGAAATTGCCTCTCCTCAATTGCACATAGTAGTGGCACTGTGTGTGTGATTAAGAGTCCTTGAAATTTATTTATATTATTAATTTGCATTATTCTATTTTGTGTAATATTATTTATTATAATTATGTTATTATTGCTCTTGGCAATACCAAATCCGCTCTATAAGAGCATCTCTAGCAGATTCATCAAATTTTTGTACTGTTTGGAGAATGAACAGTGACTTTAACCTTTATCTACCTACTTTTTCAAATACACCTTCCAACAGATTCTCTATCTCATTCTCTATCTCATTTAAATATTATTTTTTCATTCATTATTTATTCTTATTTTAACAACTACACATCTTCCAACATTTTTTTATTCAACACATCATCTATATATATCTAAAAGCTGAAACGTAACATTTAATACTGCCGCACTCCAGTTAAGCCACATCAGAGCCACATCATCAACCTATTTTCAATATTTTCTCTCACCTTTTTAATTATTTTTATCCTTATTAATTTCCTACTTTACAATTACACCTTCTCTAACATTTACTTATTTTTACCTTTTTATCTCCCCACTATTCTATACCTTAACCTTACAATTTCTCCATCCCTTCATCTTCCTTTTATTTTGACTCTTCTTCTCCCATTTTTTTTACTATAAAAATATGTTATTTTCGCTTCCATTTAATTCATATTTTGCTCACACAAAAAGGTGAATACTTACTCTCTCTCTCTCTCTCTCTCTCTCTCTCTCTCTCTCTCTCTCTCTCTATATATATATATATATATATATTCTTTCTTTTGGTGGATTTCTAATTTAGATTGATGAATTTTTATGTTTAACTCTACTTTAGGTTGATATGATTTGGTTATATTCTAATTTTTTATATTTTTATATTGTCTTTGTTTGTTAAATGTTATCCTATGAAATTACAAAATGATTTAATGTTATACTATAACATAACATGACTTGGATGATTTGATGTTTACAACTATACATTTTCTTTTGAATGTTCTTCTACTCATTTTCTTTTATATAATTTTGTTATTAATCTTACATTCTCTTCCAAAAAAATAAGTGATTATTCTCTCTCTCTCTCTCTCTCTCTCTCTCTCATTAATTATTTCTTGCAACTCTACTTTAGATTGATGATTTTTTTTTTTTTTGGTCCCTACTTTTTTTTTCTTTTTTGTCCCTACTTTTGGATGATACACTTTGGTGATGTGTTTTTTGAGATATTTATCACATGTACTCTCTATCCCTCTTATAGTTTTGGTTTGAGTTAATTTTTAGATTTTTTTAGAACTGAAAATTTGAGTTTATATCAAAATACAATCTGCATGATTATGTATTTGAATGTGTCTATAAATTATTTGAGTAATACCAATCGTAAATTTGTGATAAGGTTTTGTGGGGCCAGAGAATTCGTGGCCCAGGCCCATTCTACATTAGGGCCCAAGGCCTAAGCCGAGGAGAGCTATTGCCGAGGACGCATTATGAAGGCCCAAAAAAAGGCCCAAGGATATGGCCGAGGACGATCTTATGCTCAGCACCTCACAAAACGCTTGAAGAAAAGGACAAACTCAGTACAGGGGCAGGACAAGGGAGAAAGCTGCCAACATCGTAGTACAAAATCCTGCATCTGACAGGCCCATACTCCAAATCATGCTATTTAGCTTTTCCAACCATCCCCAACCACTCGAGGTATGGGTTGATAGGACAGGTCTGCACCCCAAAAAGTAAAACTTACACGTGGACACTAAAAGGGAGGTGAACACTAGTATAAAAGAAAGAGTGCAAAGGCAAAGGGGATCCCGGGGGAGGGGGGGGGGGAAATCCTGCAAAAGGGAGAAGGGGAAGGATACTATGCTCCTCGGACGCTGTCCGAGGACTTAAATCCTACAACCCGCACTAAGGGAAGGCTTAGCTAGTCAAGCCAAGTCCACCCATATATATAAGCTTCCATAAAAACCACGACTAAACCGCTGACCTATGACCAAGGTCTTGCCTTTCAAGCCCACTCTCTACAAATCATATTGTTAGGGCCCTTTACTTACGAGCCCAATGTCATTCTTGGGCCGTTAAATAATCGTGTCCCTACAGGTTTGTTTATCATAATAATTTTCTTAAGAGAATGAGAAATTTAAATAATTAATTTTGGAACTTAAAAATTTTAGTTGTAGAAAAAATAAACCATAACACACTATACAAAAATTTGAATAATACAAATTACTTGAAAAAGAATAGTATTTCTATTTTTTATCACGAAAAAAATAATGGAATAATAATAGAATGATATATTTGTAGAGATGGAGAGATGAAAAATGATTTTAGAAATAATATCTCAAGTACGTTTTGGAGAATAAATCATACATTATATCACCTTACAGAATAGTTTTATATTCCCACGCATTGCGTGAGTCTGTGACTAGTTATTATAATAGAAAAAATATATGTGAAGAATGAACAGTAGCCCATTAGACTTGATGGGTTACTGTTCATAAGCCAAAAAAAAAAAAATGGGGTATAGAGAAGCCGCTGGAGTTGGGTTTTTTGGCCATATTCTCTATTATAGCTAATATTTTAGCTATACATTGATTGCTGGAGATGCTCTAAGACCTATTTAAGCTTGGAATATATATATATATATATATATATAATCATAGTTGTCAAAAACATAGATTATATCATGAATCGATACGATTCATAAAAAAATGTTAGAAACTCATTAATATGTACTATTTTATTATGTTCAACTAATAGTCTAATAATTTTGTATTAAAACAAGTTTACCAATTTGTTTGGACTCATTTGCTCCATTTGTTTTGAAATAAAAAATTTTCTTTGAAATTTTTTTTTTTCCATTTTCAAGTGATTGTCTACATGTAAAATATGGTCAAATTTGTAAAATATTTTCCAATAAAATCATTATAAAAAGTTGTAAAATGTTTTACTTTAAAGATTTTGGTAAAACATTTGTGAGTGAGTTGGGCCCGGGTAACCATGTCTGCCCACTTGATCAAAACCCAACATAAAGCCTGAGGCCCATCAGGTGAGTTAAACTTAATATGCATGGGGGAATTAGCATTAGGCCTTATCACAGCGGGCTCAACCCTAAGATCGGGAACATGGCCGAGGGGACGACAACTTGAGAGGCTCTTGAGTGCTCAGCTAAATGCTAACCGATAAAAAGGTGGTTGGGGTGAAACGTGAACCTAGTGAGATCGGTAGCCGAGGATTGATAGTGCCACTAGGGATCCACCCTCAAACACTATTCAACGTTTGGAACAAATTCCAAGGGAATCCTCTAAAGTTGTGAGGATCCATTGGGATTCTGATTGATGAACATAGGAATGTGTGTGGGAGTGGGAAGATAATGATTATGACCCCACTCATAAGATACTATAAGAAAGAGAAGAAGGTAGAGGGGAGGGGGTTGGGAAAAACTAGGGAGTGAGAGACAGAGGGCAAAACACAGGGAAACATTGGGAATCTAAGGGAAACCAGGTGAAGTTTGGGGCCTAGTTTGTAGGTTTGAGACTCAACTCATGTATAAATAAATTGTGTCCCAAATACTGTTGTCGAATTAGTCTTGGGCTACCACAACATTTTACAAAAACACATAGTGGCTTTCCCTCCCCCCACAATCACCGATCTAGTGGGTTGGGCAATTGGTACCGACAGTCTAGTGGCTAGAACCACGATTCCGACAACTGGTGTCAGCAATTTCATAATTGGAGCCATCGTTTTGGCGACTGGTGTTAGTGATTCAATAATTAGAGACGTCATTTTGACAACGGTCCAGTCCACGAAGACACCGCTCCAGTGACGATTCTATCACCGAAGCCATCTTTTCGACGGTCCAGTCACTAAACCTTCAGTTGATGACTGATGTCGGTAGTCCAATGGCCAAAGAAGCCGTTCTGGCAATCTTGTAACCAAAGACGTCATTTCAACAGCGATCCAGTGGTCGAAGCTGTCATTTCGACAAGAAGTGTTGGTGGTTTGATCACCTAAGACAGCACTCTGGCAGCAGTGGCCGACAGTTTGATCACTGGAACCACCATTCCAACTGCCAATTCCACCGAACCAATCACTAGACCAGCGGCTTCGATGGTTGAGCCACCAATTTTGGTGATTTGCTTGAAAATTTTCAAATTTTAATAAAAATTTCAATTTAAGCTCACATGTTTATATATCATCCAACAAAAGCAATTCTTATAATACAATAAAAAATAAAAAATAAATAAAGAGAGAGAGAGAGAGAGAGAAGTATAGTAGGATTCATGAGTTAATCTTTTACTTTTTTTCTTTTTTTCTTTTTTAAGGTTTAATTATACGACCTATTCAGCTAGTTGGCTTATCCTGTGCAGACCGTTAAAAACGGTTGGCTCTGCCGTTGAAACTTGAAAGACCGAACAAAGCTGTACAGAACCAGACTCAGCTCTATACTCAGTCCTAAGTTTTTATCTCTCTCAGCTGAACTGAACTGAACACCTCAAGTTAATGCTTCTCTGCGTAAACTCTCATCACCAGCCATGGAACTCAACTCTCCCAACTCTCACTCTCCTCCCAAATTGCAAAACTTCAAACGACGTGAATCAAATCCATGCAAGACTTTTAACAACTGGGTTTATCAGAAACGATTTCCTCACCACCAAAATCATCCTCAATTTCATTTCTTCACCGCACGCACATCTCATTGAATTCGCTCGCCACGTCTTCTTTACGCGCCACGCTTTTCGAGTTCGTCGAAAACAAGAGGACCCTTTTCTTTGGAATGCGGTTATGAAGTCGTATTCTCATGGGCGTGAACCAAAACAAGCTTTGGCTATGTTTTGTTTGATGCTTGAGAATGGGGTTTGTGTGGACAAGTTTACTTTCTCTTTGGTTTTGAAAGCGTGTTCTCGGGTGGGTTTGGTGAAGGAAGGAATGCAGATTCATGGGTTGTTGAAGAAAATGGAATTTGGGTTGGATATGTTTTTGCAGAATTGTGTGATTTGGTGGTATTTGAGATGTGGGTTTGTTGAAATTGCTAGGCAAGTGTTTGATAGAATGCCAAAGCGGGACTCGGTTTCGTATAATTCGATGATTGATGGGTATGTTAAGTGTGGAATGATTATATCGGCACGTGAATTGTTTGATTGCATGCCGGTGGAGGAGAAGAATTTGATTTCTTGGAATTCAATGATTAGTGGGTATGCACAATCTAAAGATGGGCTTAATGTTGCATGGGAGTTGTTTGAGAAAATGCCTGCTAGGGATTTGGTTTCATGGAACACAATGATTGATGGGTGTGTAAAGCATGGAAAGATGGAAAATGCTCATCGTTTGTTTAATCAGATGCCGAAAAGGGATGTGGTTAGTTGGGCAAATATGATAGATGGGTATGCAAAATTAAGTAGTATTGATGTAGCTAGGAGTTTATTTGATGGAATGCCAGAAAGGGATGTTGTTGCTTGTAATGCCATGATGGCTGGCTATGTTCAAAATGGTTATTGCATGGAAGCTGTAAAGATTTTTCATGATATGTTAAGTAAGAGTGAAATGATACCTGATGCTACCACATTGTTGATTGTTCTTTCTGCAATTGCCCAATTAGGACACATTGAAAAGGGGATTGCCTTACATCGCTATCTAGAGGAAAATGGGTTCTCTTTGAATGGAAAACTTGGTGTTGCTCTCATTGATATGTATTCTAAATGTGGCAGCATAGGGAATGCTAAGTCAGTCTTTGAGAATATTGAAGAAAAAAGCATTGATCATTGGAATGCTATGATTGGTGGATTGGCCATTCATGGCTTGGGCAAATTGGCTTTTGATTTGTTCATGGAAATGGGGAAGCTTTGTGTAAAACCTGATGATATTACATTCATTGGAGTGTTAAATGCTTGTGGCCATGCTGGCTTGGTGAAGGAAGGGCTGGTTTGTTTTGATCTTATGAGAAGAGTTCACAAGGTGGAACCAAAATTGCAACATTATGGATGCATGGTTGACATTTTTTGCCGTTCAGGGCATATAGAAGAAGCCAGGGCACTAATAGAGGAAATGCCCATCAAGCCAAATGATGTGATCTGGAGGACTTTGCTTAGTGCTTGTAAAAATCAGGAAAACTTCAATATTGGAGAGCCCATAGCTAACTACCTAATTGGGTTGGATTACAATAATCCAAGCTCATATGTACTTCTGTCTAATATTTATGCTGGTCAAGGAATGTGGAATGATGTTAGTAGAGTTAGGATGATGATGAAAGAAAGAAACCTAAAGAAAACTCCTGGTTGCAGTTGGATTGAACTCGAGGGAACTGTCCATGAGTTTTTTGTTCATGATAAGTCCCACCCTCAAGTTACAGAGATTTATTCAATGTTAAATAGTTTGTGGATTCCCAATTCAGGGGCCAGCTATTGTCAGAGTTGAGTTACTTATCTATGGATAACAAGTAAATTGCCGAATGCAACTTTGTAAAAAGAAGCCCCACCTTTACCAACTTTGCACTCACAGCCATGTTCATAGTATGTGTAAAGTGTAAAAGTTGATTGCCTAAAGACACGATTCTTTGCATCATATTAAAAACTGAATGTAAGTATCTGCATCACATTGAAAGAAAATTTATCAACATGACACTTAAATACCTATTCCCTTCTGTAGAATTCCCTCCCTCTTCTTTTGGGGAGGATTGGCATATCTTAGTCCATACATAAAACATTCTAGTTGTGAGAATGCAGAGTACGTTTGGAACATAGGGAGATGGAGGGATAGGACACTCTCTTCTCCTCTCCCTCCATCCAAACATAGGGTAGTGTTTTGTAGAAAGGAGTCATCTGATTGCATGTTTTAAAATCATGTATTACCCAGAAAATCTTCAGTGGTTTATTTGGGGGGAAAAGATTCATCCTTTATCAAGTTTTGACGCCATTTAGCAACTTCTTATTTTTTGTTATTTCATAATGAAGTCAGCAATAACATGGCAATTCCATCCAAATCATAAGATCAACTCCTCTTCTTCTTTTTCCTTGGGTTTTCTTTTGTGGATGAGGTTGCAAAACACAAATGTTGATTCTGACCACATAACAACCACCATCACTCTCCACCCTCCCTGACTCTGGGAACCATAGATGATTTAACTGTACTGTCACGCTTTGAATGGGGAATAAAAAGGGGAAACAGAAAAGACAAAACAAATGAAGAAGACAAGAAACATTCACAGGCACTACAGCAAAAACAAAAAAGCCTATCACTCTATATTCAGAGACTGTTCGTTTTCATATATGGAACATATGATGAATGATAAACCATGTCAGCCAATAACTTTAGAATACATTCAATATGAATGATTTCATAAAAAGCAAGATTCCAAGCACTGCACCAACATAAAGAGCCAAAACATTAGTTTAAAAAATAAAAAATAAAATAAAATAAAATAAAAAAATGTGCCAAAGGCTTGGAACGTAGTATTGAGGTTGGAATTTGGGAACTTAGAATTGCTCAAGCGCTTTGTTTCCAAGAGACATTTTGTCCATTTCCAACTGGCATTACCAGCTCCAGAATATTTTTTTTCAAAATCACAATTTTCACATGTTGGAGATACAAGGTGTTGGAATTTACTGTGACCGATTTAATTATTTGAAAGGAAAAGGCCCTAAGGGGTTTTGCAATTGAAACCAACAGCACCATTCACAGAAGGGGAGAAAGTGATAAAAGTGTTACATACTACAGCAAGCCAGTGATCAATGACATTGCAGCAAAAAACTTTCTTTAAAAAAGTACAAACTAAAAACTTCAATAACTAGTCCTGCTAATGCTAATAATAATAATAACCTACTCTCCTCTCCTTCAATTTATTTAGCCAAAAATAAAAATAAAAAGAAAAACCTAGTTCTGCTAATAAAGGAAACCTACCTTTTACATAGCTAGAGTTTAATACAAATCACTTCTGGTCCTCCCACAGATACAAGAACCAGTACGTACATTCACAACTTCGGTCATTAAGCAATAACTCAACTGTAACAAGAAAACCTAATTAACTGAGAGCTTGGACATCAGTAAGCAGTTAGTAACAGCCTCTTTTTTTTTTCTTTTTTTTTTTTCCTTTTTGATAAACAGCCTCATCTATAGTAACAGCTTCATCTAACCCTCTGTCTCTGAAAAACAAAGCAAGAAGAGATAATCAAGAGCTGCTAATAGGTCCACTGAGCTCTTGCATCACATTTTCCATGGACGGCCGTTGGTTAGGAGAATCATGGGTGCAAAGCAAAGCAATTCTCCCAAGTTTAGCTGCTTCTAATTCCGAGAACTTTCCCTCTAGGTTCACGTCAACAAAGTCTTCAAATTTGCTGGATTCTGCCCCATGGCGAGTCAATTGGGTGATTATACGCTTTCCAGTGAGGATTTGGAATACAATCATACCAAATGCATATACATCACTCTTTTCAGTGAAGCGACCAGTGTTTGTATATTCTGGAGCTAGGTATCCCATGGCTGCACTGGCCTTGAGTGTGGAGAAGACAATGTCATCTGCTAGAAGTTTGTGCAGGCCTGAATCTGAGAGCAAAGGATTATACCGTCCATCGATGAGCACTTTCTCAGCTGATATATTCTGGTGAACTATAGCAGGTTTGGTTCCTCTATTCCCGTGCAAATACACAATACCTGACCAAGAAAGGATAGCAGAATTTAGAACAAGGTAATGATACCATCCCTCCCAAGAAATAAAGCAAATAAGATTCTTGAGACTATAGTTGTGTAGAGAAGCAACACCAAAACAACTTGAGAACCACTACAATTGATAACTTTTGTGAAGGTGAAATAAGCTGGTGAGTGTCACATTTAAAGGAGATCTTTTCTAACTTCTTCCAAAATCAGGGAGTGTCCCTTTCCTTATTAGACGTAGTTCATTTTCAAACAGCTTTGCAAGTATTGTGGAAGTTAGAAGCACTGTTTTAGTCTGTTCTATGGAACATCCACATACAAATTTGTCTGGATGCTTCTATGTTCATTTTAAAACCAAACAAGTCATAAGATGTTCTCCCCATACCCCCTATTTTCTCCCCCAAACTCCAAAACAAAATTTTAAATAAGTAATAACAATAATAGCTTTATAATCAAGAAGACACAGATAGAATGACCTTTAGCAATGCCATTGATGATAGATACTCTGGTGGACCATTCAAGAACCTTTCCACTGCCACCCTTAACGTCAAGATACTCCAACAGACTCCCATTTGGGACAAAATCATAGATAAGAAAACACTCCCCCCTGCCTTTCGAACAGCAGAAGCCTCTTAACCGAACAAGACTTTCATGTTTCAATGAGGTCACTATCTTCAAACCCTTCAGGAAATCAGCTTCATCTGACTTACAGCTTGTTTTGGCAATGCACTTTACAGCAACAACAGACCCATCTCTGAGGACTCCTTTGTAGATAGAAGAGAAATTGCCCTTCCCCAATAAATTCACCTCTGAGAAGCACTGAGTTGCACGCTCCACATCCTCTAAATTGAACATAAAGCTTTCAAGAACCTCCTGAGAGAACCCACTTCGACCTTTAGATACTGGGTCCCATCCATTAGAGTACTCAAGACTAATGAGAGGAGACACACTCTTCCTATGGATTTCCTTAACCTGATCAGTACTAAGTCGGCTATCTGAAGTGTCAAAGGCACTTCCAATTTTCTGTTGTCGTCGACGATACCATGCAAATGTGAAAAGTCCAATAACCGCCAAAGCAATAATAACTCCAATCACCCCCAAAATTGCACCTATTTGTGGGGATTTTGATGGTTTTGAACACTGGGTTTTGCCACAGTCAGACTTTAAGGGCACTGACTCTGGGAGAGTTTTTGAAGAAAGACTGCCAGGTTCAAATGGTTCTGGTCTATTTGGGTTTAGACTATCAGTAGCTTTGCAAATATTTAAGCCAGAAAACCCAACTCCACATAGTCCTGGATTGTTCTTGTATTGGAATCCACCATTCAGTCTCTTCAAACCTGATTTTTCATCCACAAGGCCATAAAAATTAAATTAAAGTTTCCAAAAACATCTCCACAAAAAGCACTAGTGGATGTCAGTGGACAAGATCATATTACCTGAAGGGACAATGCCTGTGAGAGAGTTATTTCTTACATCAAGAACTTCTAGGATGGGAGGATTAACTAATGTTAATGGCATAGAGCTGAAAAAGCTATTAAAGCTCAAATCCAACCTTGTTAACATCTGCAAATCACCCAAACTTGCAGGGATTGCGCCAGTCAATTGATTATATTGCAAAGCAAGAACACTAAGCCTCCTCAGATTTCCTAGCTGTGTTGGTATGCTCCCAGTCAACTTGTTGTAACACAGCTGCAAAACTGCAAACAAAGAAAAGAAAGATTGAATTTTTCATTTATGTTTAATTATTGAGTTTATATGAATAACCCTGAAATTGAACGATGCTGTTCAAACTATACGATCTAACTTACGGATTTTAAACATATATGAAACTTTCTATAAATTCATTTTATTCTACTTCAACATTATGTAACTAGGGGGCAATCACTGTACAGAATAAGAGATCTAGAGATCCTAAGTACAAAAATAAATGCCTATAAAATTCATGGAAACTAAGGCTACACTGAGCAAGAATGAAAAGCTTTTCACTGCACCCAGTCTCTACTCTCTAAAATACCGAGTTCATATATGACCCAGCATACGCAAAATCATACTAGATTAAACCCAAACACTGAATAAAACAAGATAATACAAATTGGGAAATATATATATTTTAAATTGAAACTTTCAATGCACTTATAAACAAATTCTATAAAATAATTAAACTCAGATCAAAGATAAGATACTTAGGAAAATTTACATAAACTCAAGCTTGAAGCTTTCCACTGCATCCAATTCACTCAATCACATGTGAATAAGAGGCAAGTACCAGATATAACAGCAACGATTCAAACTCTCTAAATATATATACACACACAAGATTGAATCTTTCACTTAAAATGGAAATAAACAATGAAAAATCAAAACAAACCTTGAAGATTAGACATGTCACCAATCTCTGAAGGAATCTCCCCAGAGAGGTTATTCACATTGAGATACAAATCACTGAGCTGGGACAACCGGGAAATCCCCTTTGGTATTTTCCCACTCAGAGCATTGAAGTGCAAGTACAACCCAGTCAAGCTCTTGAGGGAAGCCAAGGCTTCAGGTATTGTACCAGAAAGTCCCTTCCCTTGCAGAGAGATGTTGGCCACAAGGCCCTGCTCGTTGCAAGCCACGCCTTCAAAAGAGCCACTGCATGGATCAGTGTTTGCGGTCCATGAAGTCAAGAACTTGTTTTGTGGGTCTAGAGAGGCCTTTACAGCCATGAGAGTGGGAAGCTCAGTGAGTGAGGAAAGGGAAGGAGAGGGAAAGAGGAACAGAAAGAAGAGACAAAAGTAGAGGCTGAGAGGAAGAGGCATCTTTGTTCTGAGCTTAAGTGAAGGAAAAGTGTGAGACTTTGTGGGAAAGTTTGGAAATTTTTTGTGGCAAAGTGAGAGAGAACTTACAAAAACTTCTTTTATTGTGAGAATGTTGGAGATTTTTCTAGTCTTACCTTATCTGGGTATGTTGGATTTTAATGTTTGGAAGTCAGGTTTGGTAAGTAAGAGACAGAAACAGAACTCCAATCTCAGAAGAGAAGAGAACAGACATGTTTGGCTTGAAGGAAAATGGAAGAAAAAACAGGAGGGAAACGTGGGTTGTCCTTGTTTTTTGCTGAGTAAAGCTTTTTAAATGTTTTATGGGTGCGTGGGGAAACGTGTAGGGATTTGAAGTGAAGGTTACAGAAGTGAAACAGTAAAAAAAAAGGTCCCAGCAGATAAAATAAAGAGAAACAAATGAAAGAAAATTACAAAAAGTGAGTGAAGGAGGAAAATTGAGAGAGATTCGAATCTCAGTGGTGGGTACTGGTGTGCAGGCTTGGATTTAGCTTTTTCTTTATTTAATTTCTTCAGGTGTCTAAAGTAAATTTGGAGGTCCAAATCAGTGATTACCAGGGCATTTTGAAAGAAAAAAAAAAAAAAAAATCAGTCACAGACTCACAGCATGTGACATGACTTGTCCTTGCTTGTTGAAAATATATAGAGAAGTTGTTCATTTGCTTCTTTAATTTCAATTTTTGTTGTCTATGGTTGCAATAAAAAAAATTATATTATTTTCATTATTATTTTTTTTGTCAATTTTAAGGGGTGTTTAGTATATGCATTTAAAAATTGAAAATATGTGTTTGAAAATATGTGTAGAAATACGTGTGGGTGAAAAAATGTATAAAAATACGTGTAATATTATTTAAAAACTGAAAATATATATTTAAGTGGATATACCAAACGAAGTTATTTTCAAAAATTGACATGTGCTGTCAATTTAAATAAAAAGGACCCTAGAGAGTTGGATTAGTTGTTTTTGAAAAAAAAAAAAAAACTTTTGTTATCTTGTTTCTTTTTACACTTATTAAGTCAAAATCTAATAAAAATATGGATTTTAAATTGACTCCTGTCAAAATGGCTCAATTAGATAATAAAACATTAAATAGGACCCCTGAAAAAAATAAATTATGCAACATTTAGAAAGAGGATCATGATAGCGCTTTCCATAACCAGCTTGAAAGGAAAGAATGGAGAGGGAAAAGGTCAAGTGGCCCATATCAGATATGACATGATTAGATTCAGTACATGGAGACTAAATCGTCTGGAAAAGTTTTATGAAAAATTCAATGCTTTCCAGTGCACCACTCTATTTTGCCTCTGCCATCAATTTTAAAGCAATGAATGGAAGCACCTCTGTATACAGCATCAGCATGTCAATAAATCATGGATCAGAATAGAACAGGTAAAGGTGAATACTAATGTTGTGATAGACTGAAATTCAAGTAACATCATTTTCATAAGAATCAATCATTAACATTATATGTCCTGTATTTATTGAAAATTTTATGGATGTGCATTGTTCCAAATGTCTTGAAGGTGTCGAAACTCGATCATCTCCTTCTTAGTTTATTAATAGTCTATTTGTGAATAATTTATTTAGATAAAACTAAAAAAAAAATTGTTAAAAGTACTATAAATAAAATTAAAAGTAACTGAAATAATATAATAAAATCTATAAATAATATCAATAAAATATATTAAAATTAATAAATAATAACAAAAATAAATTAAATAATAGAAAAAATAAACTATACCATGTGAAAGGGAAAAAAAATTGGAGGCAGACACATGGAGACACATAACTCGTACGTTCTTCAAACATGTGAACAGATCATGAATTTATTGTGAAGTTGAAAAAGATCAGAAAGAATTGTACATAGATGATATGGACCTGCATGCAATAATTATTATGGTCTTTTCAAACTGTTCATCAAAATGGTCTTTTCTAACGTATGTGATTTTGATGTTTGAACAGACTGAATGTCGGTACATTCTTGAGTTTCATCATCATGTGAACCTTTTTTTTTTTTAATTAGAAAAATTTTAAAATAAATAAACCAAGTTAAATAAAAACTCCATGTGAACTAGAGAATTATGTTTTCATGTCTTATTTTATGTTCAAGGACGAAGGCTCCACCTGCTGTAAAAAAGTGTAAAACCATTAGTCATGGAAAGGAGAATGGGACAGATTTTGTGGGTCTCACTTCTGTACGTCCACTTCATACTGATGGACCATACCACCTAGACACGGGTATTTCAAAATTTCTCTGCACAATGATTGAGTTTTTATGTTTATGCAACAGATCCCTCAAACATTCGTTATATTAATACTCCATTAAAGCCACATCTGCACCATTTTAAAACATATATTAATTATCTATTTTTAAAAAAAAATTTATCTATTTTTAAAAAAAATTTATAAAAAATTGAAAAAACTGTTAAAACAGTAAATCACCTTTTAATTTTTTTATAAAAAATTTTCTAAAATAATTTACTAATGTATGTCCCAAGGGTATATATTAATAAAACTCTTATAATATAAGGTCTTGTTTCTCAATCTTTATTAATAAGAATTCTTTAAAATATTTAGGTTGTTGTACCAATGTCGTATCGGTCGTTTTATATTATAATTTTTCAAAAATTGTTCGTGTCATTGTATCATATCTATATCTGTACCCGTAATCATGCTTCCTCGGCCATAGGTCTGAAATATTATTGTATAAAAAAATAAAAATTCGTTCCAAATATTTGTTAATCAAATGTGACCTGAATTCAAAATTTTGATTCCATCATAACACATAACAATAGACATCTAAACATGCATCAACATTTTACTTTTCCTAGTTGTATCCTGAGCACCCTGATGTAGAAACACTCAACCTCACGCTAAAATAATTGATAGCTGCTTGGATTACCTGACATGCATTATACCTCAATATTGAGAGCTTCTTCATGGTCTAATCTTAAAAAATCTCAGTACCAAGAGTAACCACTGCATAATTGGATATTACGCCTCACCTACCACTGAAGACAACTTGCGATTATAACTCATGATTGTATTTGTGACTCAAATGTTGAAAATTTGTACTAACATTAATTTTCTACTTCCATCGATTTTTAGGTTCCATCATATAAAAACTTGTCACAAACCTTAATGGGGAGTTAATCGATGAAACCTTTTGTCTGAAGGAACTGAGATATTCATATTCTAACATCCTTGCTGGATTGCTCATTTCGTTTATTGAAAATGGGGTCTCCCTCTTTGTCAACTTTTATCAAACTTTATTGTTCCTCTTAGTTATCCAATGTTTGATTCTCTTTCTACAAACAAAACACATGAGCGAGACAAAGCTCACTTTGAATTTTGTTTGCTTGCTTGCTATATCCACCACGTCTCAAGACTCTCAACCACCTAGGTTGAAGCAAAAAGTGTCAGACAAGAGTCACATCTTTCACTTGCTTTTTTTTGGACCAACACCCTCACCCGGCCCCCTCTCTTTTTTCTTATGTGTTGGCATCCATTTCACGTGATCATACTGTTTACTATTTAGTATTTAGGCATGAATGAACAGAAAAAAAAAAAAAAAAAAAAACATCATTGCCTAATTTTATTCTTCCTAACACGTCAAATTTGCAAATCCAGAACCTCTTGAATAATTACTTTAATTGGCAAGTTAGCAGAAAGTTTCCACTATGTTTGCCAATACAAAAAGAAAAGCAAAACCTTTGAAAAGTTGGAAGGGTTTATATGCTTTCTTTAGCCATTACTATACTTTTCCAAGCTTTGGAGAGGGGAAGATGTCACTGCTGCTTTTAAGTCGCTTTTAAGTCACACAAGTCAAGTAGTAGCAATTTGAACCATACTATACCAGCTTTTCATTTGGGTTCATGGGTGTGACAAGTACCAAACTTGATAGAGACAATTGCCTGCAGGTTATATCAATGGGGAAAAATACGAATAAGAATTACAAGTAAAAGTAAGAAAAAGGAAATCGAATGATTCGAATCACAGACACTGTTCCTTATGGTGGTTCAGGCTTTTGTTGCTTTCAAAATGTAATGTTAAGTTTGTAATTGCATTTACTGATCAGTAAATTATGATTATAAAAAAACTGATAAGTAAATTTTAAAGGAGAGTTTTTTAAACTTGTAAACTATTGTCAATATTAGGGGAGAAGGGAACCACCATTTTTTCTTGTTCGATAAGCAAAAGAGTTACAAGGATAGGCGTTGGGCTTTCCTTCCATTAAAAATTCTCCTATTCTCTTTCATTTGTATTCAGATGGAAGACACGTGGTAGACAAAAAATTCTAAAGGTAGAAAACAATCCAAATCAAAGCAGAACCTCCCTTGGCAAACCCACCGCCTATACACCAACACCCTTGGTAGCGTACAACAAGGAGTCGGTGAAAATGGTGCCAGAAATGCCACCAAATTCTAAGAAGGGTTGTTGGGGCTATCAAAGTCGCCATTGAAAATGCTTTGTTGCCACACTAGGTATTGCACCAAAACTTTATCTCTCGTTGCGACACTTGTTTAGCCCAAAAATAGTCTATTAGGAGATGCAGAGGAGTTTCATTATGGTTCACTTTTGAAAAGACAACAAATTTGGTGCATGTTTGGATTAACTTTTTACTAATCTGTACAATTGTATGGTCTATTTGTATTATCAATAAATTACAAATAATAATCTTATACAATCCAATCTCGAGTCTATATAAGTATATTTTTCAACATGTATACGTATAAAATATAATATTATATATACTAAAATCAAGTCTTATGTTCACAAGCTTGTTCATAAACACATTATTATGTTTGAAGTTGGTTTGTTTAATAGTCAAACATAAATAAGTTATTTTCCAGACTGAACTTGAGCGGTTAATAAACAATGAACTCGAGTTGTAAATAAACAATTTGGTTCATTTACAATCCTAACCACTAGTGAAATAATGATAGCTAAACTAATTAAATATCTGGGAGCAAAGGGATTATAAATTATGATTTGTCATACAGTTAAATTACAAAACTGCCCATCTAAAACTAAATCAAACACAATTAATACCCCTTCTGTAAACTTTGGGCCGAAAACATTGACTGAATCAATTTCTGGGTTGGCTTTAGAAGTCAGAACCAAGAACTAATCATAAATGTAGCACACATATTGGGCCAAGAGCAGCCCAACATAGAAGCCCAGGCCAATCACATTAAACAAGAATAGGGCCTAGTACGACCCCCCCAAAAAAAACGAAAAAAGCCCAGGGACTCGCTTGCAAAAAACGAAAACAATAAAAAGTTAAAAACCCTAGCCTCCATTTCCATCTAGGGTTTCTCTAAGAGCAACAAACACAGAGAGAGAGAGAGAGAGAGAGAGAGCCACAGTGAGCAAAAGAGGCACAGAGAAACTCACTCGCCGTCACCATGGGTCGTATGCACAGTAGAGGGTTCGTTCTCTGCTTCTAAATCCGATTTAATTTCACGATTTATAAATTAAACTTCTCTGTAAACCGTTGATTTGTTTTTACTCTAATTTTTCTTATGGTTTCAGTAAGGGTATTTCGGCTTCGGCTCTTCCGTACAAGAGGACCCCACCCAGTTGGCTGAAGACTTCTCCTCAGGATGTGAGAAACCCTAAAACCCAACTTTGATTACTGTCTATTTGATTTCTATTTGGATGTGTCAATTTTGAATTTATGTTAATCTTAATTTAGGGCAAGATAATCTCTGTTTGGTTGATGAGAAAATGTAGTGATGGGTTTTTAATAGACCAACAGCTCCACTCAATTAAGTTTGTTGGTTTATACAATTGGGTTTTTTTTTTTTCTTTAATAAGTTATCTTCAATGAATAAAAATATTGTAGACTGTTTTTATTGTTATTTTCTAATGTCATTGGTTTTTTTAGCCTTGCAAACAAACATTGTATTAAGTATTTTAATTTCCTGATTTTTTTTAATGGTAGGATATTGATTTTTGTACTAGTTTGATGTATTCAATATATGGAAGATTAAGTATTTTGTGCATGATCAGAACATTTGTTGAATGATTAGTAGTTTGTCCACTGTATCAATTTTTGACTGATGTACTTTGCCATATGTTCAGTAAATTTTTTTTTTTTCTGTAATTGTAATCAAAATGTCTTATGCCATTTGTTTTGCCATGACTGTACTGAATATTGGAGGAATGGGAAACAAAGAATAGTTTAAGGTCTCGCTGATTAATCTTATGTTCTAAAAATGATACTGTATGCTTTTGTGTTCTGCTTTGAAATATTTCTATGTTCAATATGAGTAGATGGTTATTGGAAAAGGCTTTATATGGAGAATAATTTACAATGTCAAAATGTCATGAATAAGAACTATTTTTGATGGTCTAGAAAATGTTGTTCTGATTTTTATGAGAATGCCGAAGGCTAGTGTGTAGGTGTGATTGAAACTAGTAATCTTTTCATGCTAGGTAAATGGAATCCTGAATTCTTGTGTTGTATAATGTAGCTTTAAATTTTGTTCTGATTTTTCAGGTTGAGGAAAATATCTGCAAGTTTGCCAAGAAGGGTCTGACACCATCTCAAATTGGTGTTATTCTTCGTGATTCTCATGGGATTGCACAAGTGAAGAGTGTTACTGGGAGTAAGATTTTGCGTGTACTGAAGGCCCATGGTGCGCACTTTCTCAGTTCTGTTTTGCTGTGTGTTGTCTTAGATATAAAGAGAATGTTTAAATAAATTTTTTTTCTATGGTTAGGGCTTGCTCCTGAAATTCCTGAGGATCTGTACCATCTCATCAAGAAAGCAGTCTCAATAAGGAAGCATTTGGAGAGGAATAGAAAGGATAAAGATTCTAAGTTTCGGTTGATTCTGGTTGAGAGCAGGATCCATCGCCTTGCTCGCTACTACAAGAAGACAAAGAAGCTTCCACCTGTATGGAAATAGTAAGTTTCTGCCCCTCTTCTTTATACAAGTATATGGATCATAGTTCTGCATTGTTGTTTTTATGCTTAAAAGTAGGTATACACACGTGCACACCAGTATTTGGTTCTCTTGGTTAATGTCAGGAATGAGAAGCTGATTGTACACATTTCATATGGATGAAACCTTGAGTATATTGGTAAATCTTTTATGAATGAAGAAATTATGGTGAGGATACTTGGGTATAGCTACACTGCTTGTTATGTTGAGTACATATTTGATAATTGGTGTATTGGAGAAATCAGACTCTAGATAGTTATGTATTATAATGTAGTTGATTTTTTTAAAAGCTTTGGATTATGGATAGATTACTATGTCAAATCTCTGTATTTGATTAGATATGATATCTTACAGAAATACGAAATCAACAAAATTATGTTAGCTCAAACTATGACTGTTAGTGCTACAAGCACCCCAATTTTCACAACATTTGACTTGGCGAGTTCTTCTTTGGACCCACATCTAACATTGTTTTTACACATACCCATAACATGTCACATTGGTAATTGTGAATTTTTTTTGTGACTAGACTTATTGTTTACCATTTGCCTGAATTATAAAAAAAGAACAAATAAATTTTATTATTAATATAGAGTTAAATGTCCTCTTTAGCTTGATTTGTTGTCGGATATAAAAAGCAAGTATTTTTTCGTGTTAGAATTCCATTCTATTAAAGAAGCTGAGGTTCCAAATAATAATGCATAAAACTTTTTAGTTGAGTTGATCATGTGGAGGATTGTGTTCTGTTATTGTTTTTTCTGTCTGGATGGCAATTTTTGTTTAATCTGTGGTCTTCTTCAATTTGCAATGGTACTTATTTCTTGTTTCTTTTGGCAGTGAATCTACCACGGCCAGCACTCTTGTGGCTTAAGTTAGATGTTTTCTGGTAAAAGTTTTGGAGGCTCCCATGAATGTACTCTTGGACGAGGAGATTTAAAATTTTTTTTCAGTACCCCATGGTTTGGCAGATTTTGTTGAAAGAGCTTTGTCAGGATAATTTTTATGGTTAAACAATTTGGCTGTTGGAATGCATTTGAGCAAGTTTCTTTAAATTTCTTTAAAAACAAGATGACAATATAGATGCACCATCTATGATAGCAGAGTGACTTCAACAAAAGCATTTCTTTAAAAATTCAGATACTGTGCAACCGAAAACTGATGATGCAGTGTTGAATGATGAATTAGGCTATGCTTGCATATAAACTTGGTGCACGTACCAGCGTGTATTGTCTTAGGTTTGGTAAAAGAACAGTCTTATTATTTTTGGTAAATATAAAGAACAGTCTTGAAGTTCTGTAAAAGAACATCCGCAGCATAGTTTGTCAAATTCTGAGGCGTATTTCAATCAAAGTTTAATGGACTCACTATGAGCAATCTAAAATTCAATGTTTGAAGTCAGTAATCAGACCAGCCCCATCGGTTTCAGCTAAATTTCCCAAGAAAGGGGTAAAAAATTATTTACTGGTATGCAGTAGAAGCTGAGATGCTGATAGAATCAGAGAAACCTCGTGTAACTCGCTTTGGTCTGAGATGACCCAAACGAAACCCTGACCAAAGCCAAACCTTTATATGGTTAAACGAAGCTCCCAAGTTTCGGTCGAGAGAGTCTGAGAATGAAGAGAATGATATTTTAGTGGAGAAGAGAGAGAAAAATTGAAAAAAAAAAATAACCAAATATTAATAAAAACATCTTGCCATAGGCTTTTATTATTAGAATTTCACTGTAGTTCATACCCAAATTTTGTGTTTGGTGTGCTAAATACATTTGATGCTAGTACTCAGTAGTCAGTGGCCTAACTTTGGAGTCCACCCGCTGGGTAAAGTTCAAGTTCAACACCAACAGAAGAGAACCCATATACCTGGTTCAAGTTCAACACCAACTTTTGTTAAAGCTTCTTCAACCAAGCTTGGATAAAGTTTGATAGATCTTATATCTTCCAGCTCCAATGCACGGATAATGTTGTAATATTTTATGTAAGATGGTTTTTGAGAATGTTGTATATTATAGCATAATTTTTATAGAACTTTATTAGTAATCAATTTATCATAAAAAGTAACAATTATAAATTTCACACACATATCCATTATAATTATTCTATTGAAGAAGAAAAAAAAAAAAAAAAAAAACTTTGAAGGAATATTATACAATAAATTTGATATAGAATGAGTATTTCTATTTCTCTTACATATGTTTGTCAATCTCTAGTTTTTCATTTTGGTAATAGTGAAACAGTACTGTAAAGACACGTTTTGAAGCCTAAACCCAGTGTAAAGGGATATAGGCCCAATGAGCCCAGCACAATAAATTTGTAGAAAGTGGGTTGGAGAACTAGGCCTTAATGTGTTGGATAACTGATAGAATAGGTTTGAAAGATCATCAGACAAAAGTCAAAAGGATTGATCTAAATAAATTCACTCTCGGCCCGATTCAAGGAGGTAAGTTCTAGTATATGTTAATTGGAAATAATTATAAATACAATTTAGATGGCTACAGTGCTTTCTTCTATTATTTTCCTCTCCTCTAACTCATGGAGGGTCTCTTACATTATATAGTTCCTTTCGGATTATCTTGATCCTATACTTGTTGATCATTTGAGCCTCTACTTGAGTGTTTGTCCCATCAGATACCCTCTTTGGCTTTTTGTGAGTTGTGGTAGCTAAGACAGCACTGTTCAGGGTCTTCTCCACATAAATGCGGCTAAAAAAGTAGTTTCAGTGCATTCAATGCGGTGGCAGCAGCTTTATCTCAGATATTTCCTAGTTCCTATTCTTCCAGTATGTTCATAATGCTTGCCACTAGCAGTGGAGTTTCCTGGAAGGTCACTTTGAATGATAGGACATGTATTCGATCTGCGCTTGACTTAGTCGAGGAGATATTCCTCCTCGAAACATCTTTCCCAACCTTTCCACTGGAATATTACCTTAGTGGACTCTGAACTCAATACTTTCACAATTGTTTATTCGTTCTCAGACCAATTAACGTCCTCGGACAAAGCTCAAGGCCCATTATACGATTTTGGGCCCTTACCCCTACAAGTACATTTTATTTAACAATCCACAACATTTTTGTGTCTCTTTATCTCTCTCCAAGGCCTTATCTGATTAGTTATATTAGTCCTTAATATTTTTTCTTTAGCTTTTAATATAACCTACCTACTATCCTCAAAACACACCTTCTGTAGACCTTGAGCTCTAGGAGGCTTGCATGTAAAACACATGTAATAGTTCCTTAAGTTTGCACCATTTAAGAAATTAAGGGTGTGTTTGGATACCACTTATTTTACTGAAAACTGAAAACACTGTAACAAAATAATTTTTAAATGTGTGAATAATGCCGTGGGACCTATTTTTAATGAAAATTTTGTTGAAAAAAAAGGTTTATGGGTCCCGTGCTGTTCACGGAACCCATTGGAAAAGCCATCACAGCTACAGAAACGCGCTTCAAAAAAAACAAAGGCAAACGCTAATAATTAGTATCCAAACGAGTATTAAGTTTCTAGGAACACAAAGTTATATTTAGAGTAAAGTCTTAGTAATGCATTCAACAATGACAACAATAGATTTTATTATATATTGAAATATAGTAATGTAATATTTACAATTGACTAATTTATTTAAAGGGGAAAAAAGTAACTACACTTCACCAAAAATAAAAATAATAATAAAAACAATAGGTAAGATCTTGCAATTGGGCCTTGGCTCAAGTGGTAGAGAGATGACTGATGAGATATCAGGTAGTACTTAGCTACAAATCTTGCTCAACAAACATATGCTGAGATGATGACCACTATTTTCCTTCCGGCATCAGATTTTTAGTTCTAAGCTACCACCTAGGATTCAAAACAAATTCAAATTAGTAAATTACAACATGCTTGACATGGGTTGAATAAGTTAGCTACAAAAGCTAGGACACCTGCAAGCATGTATGCCACACACACATTTTGATACAAACATATCTATTTATGAAATGTTCACATGTGAAGTCATTTAATCCTATCCATAGAAGATTGAAAGAAGCAATAAAAGATATTTCAAGATATACATGACACTATTAGCTTATTGTGTCAATGTGGTGGGCCTTTTTGTGATTGTAGGCTGGGCTGCCTCCTGCCACCCTAAGGCCTAAAGGTTCTGGGTAGAAGAGTTAGGACCAGTCCAATTGCAACTCACCTTGAACCGGTTTGTGCATAAACTAAAACCCTTTTGTTGAAACTTTGGTCACATGCCCGTGGCAGATGATACTGTTACAAAAAATTTATGGCAAACAAGCATAATATAACAACAATAAAGGAAAAATTGATGTTAGTCAAAACAAGCAAAGAATTCCCAATTAAAGAAAAGAGCAGCATAACAATAGAAAACACATTACAAGAAGAAAATATAATAATAAAAAAAGAAAAGGTAACACTGATAATTAATCAATAAGATTTAAGGAGAAAAGGTTAGTCTGTCGTGCTTAGCTGTATTACGGAACTAAGACCAAAGAGGGAACCACTTCCTCAATGTGGATAACCTCATAGGAAGGTCCTGCTGTACCCATTTTGAGAAGATGGGCCTAAATGGCTTATACCCAAGAAATTCTTAATCCTTAATAGAGGGTAGGCTCTTAGAGGGGGAGAAGGGATTAGCCTATTGGTGCATGCCTGCTATCACGCTCTTGCCTACTCTCTATTTTTCTTTCCCACTGTTTTCATTTTCTAGGTTTTGTTACTCTACTTTTCCCTATTTTCTTTTTAGTTTTTGCTTGTGTGATGTTGTTCTTTTGGTGTTGTGGTAATGTGGTCGTTGTAATGTTGTGTTACTGTGCATGGCGGAGGCTCCTTATATATTGCCTACCGTAACTAGTTTTTACCATTTTACCCCTTAACCACTTTTGTCTGGGTGTGGGTGTCCTTCTAGTCCACCCACTGGTCTATCAACTGCCTGGCTATCACCACTTACCTGTGCTAGCTATGCCACATCCCATTACTAGACAAAGAAATCTATTTTGTTTGCTTGTTCACCATGGCATTCCCATCCGAATAAGGGTGGGCACTCTCTCTCTCTCTATCCCTCATGGCATGCACCTAGTGATTCCAACTCATTTTCCCTCTTTTAGGTGGTATGTCATCCCAACAGGATATTTCCTCCAAAAAAGTTTAAGCGGGAACCCCATAATAGGCTCCCCTTTTTCCCCACCACCAGACCATACCCTCTCTTACCTCTGACCCATGGCCTACCACTCCTATATTGGCTGGGTACAGATTGGTGGTGTTTGAGCCTTGTGCGTGCTCCACTTCCATGTGTGTCTAAAACCTGTTTGCAGCTCATGCGTTTGCCATGGCCCAAAGGCCCGTTTGTGCATTTTGTTGCTCATTCTTGACCTCTTGTGATGTGAACGGGTTTCTGAGCCTTCATTCTTTGTGACTCACTTTCTTCATGGGTTGGGCCTTGCTTAATTGTGGGCTTTTCTCTCTTCAACCCATTCTTTGCTCCTTCCATAGACTTGCAAACATTTATACCATGCCATTTTGTTATTCTTGCCGTGGTATTGCTTGGTATGTGTTTGCTAAGCCTCTTTCGGACCTGCTGTATGCTTTCCCTTTTACTTAATTACAATGGCCTAGTATTATCATTGGGCTTGCATTCATGCTTCTCTAGGCTTTCTTAACCCATTTCATTGCTTACGGGCTTCCTTGGCCCATTTCTTCCTTCTTAGGCATCCTCGGCCCATTCTAATTCTGTATTCCCATGGGTTTTTGCTAAATCTTTTAGGCTTTCCCAGCCCAATTATCATATCCTTCACTTTTGGGGTTCATGAGCTTTCCATCAACCCCTTACTCACTTAATTCATTGCTTCCGGTCTCTTTGGCCCATTCTTGCTTACTTTCTATCTCATATAATATCCATGGGTTTACTACTTCCTTCTCTGGGCTCCTCTAGACCCGCTTACTTCCTTTGAGGCCCATTTATTATTTTCTAGGCCTATGATCCATTATTCCTGCCATTCGAGCTTAATGGTTTTTCTCCCAATTTACTAACTCTTTTCTTCCCATATTGTTGGGCTTCTTCCTGCTATTGGGCTTTTCTACCAAAATGAGCATCAATAGTCAACAAAACATGTGCTCTCCAAACCACAAATAACACAAACTCCTAGGTCTAGCAACACATGAAATACCCCAACAAATTGGACACTTTATATAGGTGCAGCATCAAGGTAAAGAGTAGCATCTTCACTGTGCTCTAATATCCAAAGACAAATGTGAATAAATAATATTAGAATAGATCAACTAATGTTGGACAAAAGTAATCACATGTCTAGTTAATACCATCACTAAATTCAAAGTAATTGCAATATTAAACCCTACTCAGTGCCTCTCAAAGGTAAATACAAAGCAGAAACTTAAAAGTAGAAACGCATTCAAATACATGCATATTAAGAAGAAAGAAAACTACTTTGCAGCTAGACAAAAGCTATGTCAGTGATCAGAAAGCTCTCATTAGACTTGTCCTTATGCCTCTAGTAATAATGTGCCTAGCAAGGATAACAAATTAAACACACATAGAGGACATTGAAGGCATCATCACTATGGGATAAAATTTGTTAAGTTACAACTTATATGGCATCAACTGTTTCACAACCTTCACCAAATTCATTTTGGTCTTCAACTTTGTGGTCTAATCCCTATAGCCTAGGTGTCTCCTCTACTTTCCAAAGAAAATAACATATGGACACTAATAACGAAGAAGGCAACATCACAAACCTTTAACATATGCTTGTTAGATTTAAATTAGACTACATGTATCCCAACTCTGATCAAGCAAATCATAATGTTCTTTATAAAATTAGAGAGCATTTTTGCAAAAACATTTTATAAAGACAATTCAAAGAACTATTTAAAAACTTGAGACTAAGAATAAAATAGCTTTCACCTAACGCTATAGATAAAATGGGTTGACATATTGCAAATAAATTTTCATACTGTTATCTCTAAAACAGGGAACATGAATTGGCGTGTGTACTGCTTGTTAGACATTGAGCTTGAGTCCAAGCTAATGAGTGTCTAAACAATCAATTAAGCGGGGAAAGACCTTAGCTTTTTTAACTTGCCCACGCTTGCTCCTACTTTTTCACATAAAAGTACATTACATAAAAATAAGATAAAAAATAAGTTGATACAAAATTGACAAAAAGGAAGAAAACCCAGGGCTAAATTATTGGGCCTTACCGGATCTTGTATATACTGTAGCAAGAAATAAACATGTCCACTTAATAGACCTACAAAATGGAAATTTTACAAAGTTAGATTCTACAAAAAGAAGAAAACATTCAAATATTTTATCAAACAATTTCTGTGCATGTAATAAAAAGTTTGTTAGTTAAGTCCACCCCAACAACAGCAAATTTTTTTGAGAAAAAGGGGTGATTGGCAGAGAGAGACAAACAAATTAAACTTTAAAGAATAGAAAATAATCAAACCTTGAATTAGAATGTGAAATCAATGTGACCAAAACATGCTCCAATTGTGTTAGGGAATTTGGACTGGAATTCAAAGAAGTCGAAGAGTGTTGTCTGAGACTCTGAGGGCAAGGTCATTGCTTTTATTACACTTTGGGGGAGGCTTGGGCTTTTCAAATAATTTGTAATATAATAAGTGGGCTTGGGTTGTTAAAACCTTTAGCATTATCTCAAACCTGAGGTAGGTTATTGTATAAGTATTTGACCCAATAATTAATCAAAGTCAGATTACCCTCCCTCCTGTCCTCTATTCCAGTATCTCTCTCTCTCTCTTTCTCTCCAGAGGATCGCATACGCATCCATTCACCAATCCATGTGTGCATCTTTGGTGAACTCCAGCTGCATTAAACTTCTACGCTACTGCCCTGTATTCCTGCCACATTTCCCCAAAACTCTACTACTGCTCACCAGGTCCAGGAGTCCTCGTACCCTCCTCCTAGGTTGTTTCGTGGAGAAGAACAGCAACACAACAGTCTCACCTTCCAACACCTCTCCTTTCGCTTCTTTTGCTCATTCCAGTACAAGGTCAGATTCCCCCCCTCTATCTCTCTCCTCTGTTTGGTTTCCGAGAAAATAAAAAAACTGCGAAGGAAAAGAAACTTGTACTGCCATTGTTTCTATTGGTTCAATTAGCTAAAAACTAAAAACCCATTCACAAATTTTGTCTACTTTGTTATTATTATTTTTTTTGTTTTGTTGAAACTGAATTTGCTTACAATGTTGTTTCTTCTTATTATGGGCAGTGGTGGTAGAGGAAGAGGAATGGAGAAGAGAAACGATAGAGAGAGATCAAGAGGTCGTGGTGGCGGCTCTGGTAAAGATAAGATTGATGCACTTGGTAGGCTATTGTAAGCACTACTAGACCCTGTTCTTGTAAAACCTGTACTCATTTTTTTTTTCTTTTCAATTTGATGTTCTTGTTTACTCTTTCAAATTTGGATTATACTGTGTTTTAAAGGAAGAATCTTTATGCTTGAATTTGTTGTTAAGTTTGAAATCCAAACTCCCCAATGCCAGAGCTTTTATAACTACAACTTGTTAACATTTCAAAATTTTCATTGCTTGTGTATTGTATGTGTGTGAAAAAAAAAGGGAATTTTGATTTAAGGTGCTTGTGAGAGAGTTCCTGTATAGTTCACAATTAAATTTGAACACATAACTGGATTGCATGCAATTCTCCTTGGGGAAAATAATATTGCTTGTGTTGTATTGGTCAATGAAGACAAGTGTTTGATTGTAATTGGGGAGCCTAATGTACTGAACCTAAGGAGCTGTACTATGTATGTACTTTTTTAAAATCTTAACCACTGAATAAGTGGTTTAGATTTTTACTAGTCATTAATATTTAAACAAGGTATTAATTGGCGTTATTTTGATATCTATTTAAGTTAATGATGGTGTGACAAAATGTATGCCATTCTGGATAGGATTTTAAGAACTCTACTGTGGAGACATCCCAGAAATTTGAAGGAAAATTTTTTTCCTTTGTTTTTGATTCCCTTTTTGTAACTGTTCAGGACGCGTATTTTGCGCCATATGGCTACTGAGTTGAATTTGAATATGCGGAGTGATGGGTACGTGAAGGTTCAAGATTTGTTAAATCTGAATATGCAGACTTTCGCTAATATTCCGTTGAGATCACACACTATTGATGATATTAAGGAGGTATGTTCTTCAATACCATTCTCATCTTCCTTCTTGTTGATTTTCTGTTCTGTTGAGCTCCTTGCTTCACTGTGGCTGCAGTAAAATGATATTACATAAGTGAATCCTTTCACCTACTGTGCAAAAATGCTAATTTCTTGTTAACTAACATAAGAGATTACCAGTAATTAGTTCTGACTGTAATGGGACCATAGAGGAGGAATTTTTAGGGCAAGGTTTTAATTTGAAGTGCTATTTAAGTATAAATTTACCCAGAGCACATTTATAAAAGGATAATTAGTACAATCATTACTCAACAGCATGTTGCTTGGTCTGCAAGATTAATGTTAAATTGTTTTGAGTTTTAGGCAATTGCACGGCCGCTAAGAATAAATCTTGCTTGATTATATATGAAATTTTTAAAGTGATTATATGGTGATTGTGCATAGTATGCACACAGTACAAATATTAAATGATATATACTTCCTCATCACTTATGTCTTATTGACTCTTACGTGGACATTGCTTGAACACAATGGTTACATGGTCAAGTGCTGTTAAGATCAACATATTTGAAACCAATACCTTACTGCTAAACATAGTAGCCATTGTGCTGGCTAGTGTTATAGTACACACTAAATTTATGTTGTCGTGTTCTTGTGATGTGCCCAGCTTATGGAGCCAACCAATGATGTTGATAAATGTGTTGTGCTTATGATATTTCCTGCACAATGTGCAAATTAACTACATTCTCCCAAATTTGTTATGTTGTGTTGTCATTACCATTGTGTTTTGCATAATTTTTTGCAAAAGACACTTTAAGTTCTATAGTGCATCATGCAGGCTGTCAGAAGGGATAATAAACAGCGTTTCAGCCTCTTGGAAGAAAATGGTGAGCTTTTGATACGTGCTAACCAAGGCCACACATTAACGGTAAAACATCTTCTTTAATTAATTTTTTTTTTTTTACACTAGAAAGTGTTTGTTTTTGGATACAAGTTGACATCCTATGCTTGAACCCCTGTGTCCAATTGAAATATAACCTGTAATCAGTCCTTTTGAAGTTAAATGATTCTCAACGACATGGGTTTCTTATACTCATATGCACTTTGGCTCAAGATATATGAATGCTTGAGCTTTTAATTTGCAAATCCAAGGCTAGATCCTTTTTTCTCCAATCATTGACTCGTAAATTCAATTCTTTGTGCCTATTTCTGAGATTGCTCGTCTATCATTTTATTATCTAATTCTATGATTATGTGACTATAACGTATAAGATTTTTCAAATTTCATGATACTGATACTGTTAATTGCTTTTGTTTCTACCATGAGTGTTGTTAGTGCCCTTTGTTTTCAATTTATAATAATTCTAAATTTGAATTCCTTGTGATGTTCTTTTCCCAATTCAGTTATGATATACACTATTTGAATTAGTATATTGACTTTTGACCAACAATATTATTGGATGTTTTATGCTTAATTTGCAGACAGTTGAGTCTGAAAGCTTATTGAAACCAATCCTTTCCCCTGAAGAAGTTCCAGGTTGATATGTGTTTTTTTTTTTTTTTTTTTAAGTCATAAATTGTTTCTGTTCAAAAACAAAATGAAAGTCATAACTTTAACCTTTTTATATCATTTTCTCCCTTTTTGTTTGCTTCATTGCTCTTCTTTCCTGGTAATATGCAGTGTGCATACATGGAACCTATAGCAGAAATTTGGAATCAATTTTGAAGATTGGTCTAAAACGTATGAAAAGATTGCATGTTCACTTTTCTTGCGGCTTGCCAGCAGATGGGGAAGTAATAAGTGGTAATATTTCATTTATTATGCATGTGGAATTTTTTATGCATGGCCATGCAGGGGGATGGGGTTGTGCAGGAGCTATCGTGATAATTAATAAAGGCTTGTGGTAATGTCTTCTACTTTCCAAGACCTGCTCTGTCTTGGTCAGATAGATGGGTGGCATAAAATTTTGGCTCCAAAGTGCTGATCAGAATGAAGTACTTATTACATGAAAAATATTTTAATTTTGACTTGTGCATATGGCTTAATATAAAAGCACTAAGACCTGAAAAATTCACTTGGGTGACATAACACAATTTGGTCTGTGACTCACCCAAAATTATGTTAGAGTTTTAGACATTTGTTGGAGACTTACCAAGTAACTGATATCCTTTATCAAAATGAATTTGTGCATGTTTTAGAATATGTCCATTTTGCCTGCCCTTTGAGGTGCACCTCTTGGGGTGTTTGATCAAACTCAAGGTTACTTTTGTAACCATCATCGCATTGTGGATGTCATGGTTCCTTAGGCATATGTTACAACATTTATATTTACTTGTTTATTATATGAATTTTCCTTTCAACAGAGTCTGTGGGAATCCTGCCCATGTATGCACATCAATGTATCTAACATGCTGTTCTTTGGGACCCTTTGGCATTAATGCTTTGTTCTACCGGGCTTCGAAATTGTTATGTAGCCATTATTTTGATCAGATACTAGAATAGCTCTTTTAGGGGTGGTTTTTCCTGTCATTGAGGAAAACAAAACTTCAAGATCTTGTTCTACTAGGTTTCTGGACTGTTTATGAAGCACTAATTACTACTCTGAACAGAAAGTGGTAAACTGTTTGATAAATAGTCACTACTGTTTAGTACTTTTTTTTTTAACAGAAAATGGTAGTAGTAACTTATCAAACAAAAATGAAAACGTGCAGTGACTTTTTTATGAGATGACTTCTGCTGTTGTCAACTACTTAAATGATCTTGAAGATATCTGTACATAGACCATTCTTCTGATAAAATTTTATTTCAGCCAACTTCTTACAGTTTGCTTGATTTGCTATTTTCCAGGTATGAGACGGGATGTCAATACTTTGATCTTTCTTGATGTCAGAAAAGCTTTGGAAGGTAAGTTTGAAGAACATATTGTCAAGCTCTAAGTGTTACAGATACAGATTATTCATTTTCTATCCAAGTATTCAATAGATTTGCCATGACATTCCTTGAAAGACAAGCTCTCTTCTTTCTAATATATATATTTTTTCTTTACAATTTTGATTACAGAAGGAATGAAGCTTTACATTTCAGAAAACAAGGTAATCTTAACTGAAGGTTTTGATGGTGTTGTGCCGGTCAAGTACTTTGAAAAGATAGAATCCTGGCCTGATAGGAAATCAATACCTTTTGAACATAGATCAAATGAGTAGTCCCTTTTGGTCAAATATTTCTATTTTTCCTTTCTGTAAGGCCTACAGCTACATGTAACACCTCTGCTATTCTTTTTTCATTAACACCCTTGGCAATGAAAATCATTATTTAACTCTGCTTTTCTTACTTCATTAACAGCCTTGATGTATTAAATTTTCTATATTGATTGACACATTGTAGAATTTCTTAGCTTTATTTGATAGAGTATACAACTATACATGAAGAATGGGAGGCATAATACGCTACTATTGTTGGAACTAATATTCAGCAGCCATCACCAAATTTGAACATTGTTTGGACCGTTACCGTAGAGAGAGTACAGTTTGGAGTCGGGTTTTATGTCGTTTCCATAACCTACATTATTTTTTAATTTTTTTTTTAATCTTTTTGATAATTAACAGTTGCAACTGGGGAGGGGGATTTGAACCCTAATGTTTTTGTTAAAAACACCAATAGGTGCCAATTAGTTAAACTACAAGGCTATTGACCCATCAAACGAGTTTTTGCAACAAATGATGTTGTCTGCTTGTAATGTGTTAGGAATCAGCTATTACGAATATAGACCAAGCATTGGATTTAGCTATAGAGTCGAGCCCAAGCAGAGGCTTGAGTTTTGACTGCTACCTCTTCAGAAGTTTGGTTCAAGACCCAATTCAATTTTTTTCATTAGCTTGACGGCAGGGATTGAGCAAGGGAAAGCTACTAGGCTAACATTCATTTCACCTAGTAAAATAATTTCCGAAACTTCCAAGAATTATCTATCACACGTGGCTGGCATTATATTAATATTTCCTAATTTTCTTTGTAAGTAATTCTTTTAATGAATTATTCTTCGGGGCAAACAAAACAAAGAAATTATCATATTGACAAAGATTACGTTAGTGTGACACTTCCCTAATTTTTTGCAAGCTGAATAAAATTAAATCAAGGCTATCATGCTCTCCTAATGAGCCTTATATTTTTCCAGCTTATATTAGGCTTTTCTCAATATAACCCCACCCCTATAAAAAATTAAAAGAAGCAAATGAAGTTTCTTAAATGTCTTTTTCAGTGAAACCGTTTGGTAGTGTTTTTTCAGGGATACTTGTGCTTAAAAAGCAACGATTTTATGATTTTCCAAAGAACTAAAATTTCTCATATTTTTTAAGAGAAAAATCCCTCAAATTGCCTACAAATACTTTTTGGCATAACATTTTAGAGTGTTTCAATTAACTTCTTTTTTTTTTTGGTTCAAAACAATAGATTACATACTAAGGGAATTTAATGTGCTACACTCTATTATACGTAAGTTTTACTTGATACTATATATGCTGTATTGGTCAATAAAATTATGTGTGTATATTTATCGACGTCTAGAGTTACAAAAATTTTCATAAGAATTTTCATAACTATCAAAACGACAAGGTGTAATTTGATAGGTAATAAAATGATGACAATAATGAATATAAATAAAAAAATTTCAACTCAATTGTGTAAAAACTTGATGAAAAAACGTTATGATTGTAGCAATCCATGTACTTAACCGAAGCTGGTTCTCCCAAAAAATAAAAGTTATATTAAAAAATAAAAAATTAAACGAAGAAGGTAATGAACTGGACCTATAATAAGTCCTCTGCCAGGCCCATAACAACAGAGAGACCAACATGGTTAGAACTTGAAACTACTGAAACGAAACAGCAGAAATTGGCAAAGTTTTTTCCTCTGACAGCACCATCCATCGCTTCTTCTTCTTCACCGCTGCATCAAGATTCGCAAATTGCTCTCTCGCTCTCTCTCTGTAAGTCTTTTTCTTTCTCTGTCTCATTCATTTCCCATCTTATTACTTCACTGTTCACTTTATAAGTAATGCTTTGCATTTCTCAAGTTTGTAGCAATTGAGCTTGGTAAATCTCTCTCATTGCTCTGAATGTGATCTTTATTAGTAATCTCTCCCTTTTAATTTAATCACACACAACCCACCAAAATCTCATACCCAGAAGTTATTTGTTATCTATATGCTAAACAAAACTTAATGGCAACAACCAAAAAAAAAAGCTTCTTTTAACTTGATTTCGTAAACCCAATTCACAAACGCGCATCTGGAAAACGTAGAAATAGATTGTTTTGTATAGATGCAGTGATGGGCTAGTGTTTTAGTTTGTTGGTCCTTAATGGTAGCTGTTAAATTGAAAAGGGAATGAATTGGTAGTGTCTTTGTGAGGAGGGGATGATAAAACTGAGTCCTTATAGAGATGTAAGAAAAAATCCTTTTACAAGTTGGCAGAAAATTTTCATGACATCTTTATTAAAGTGCACCAATGCTATTGCAACTTAGAAAATTGTGCGTCTTTGAAATTGTTGCTGTTGACCCTCAATGAGGCTTTAGTGTGAACATCCTATTAAACATTTGCCCATTTGAATTTGCAGCCTAGTAAAGCACAACATCATTGTTGCGGCGAGCAAAGACACTTTATTATTATGTTGTGTGCTTTTGTTTTGGCCTGGACAATGATCTCTTAGTCAGCGCTCAGCGGGTCTTCAGACAGATTGGTTAACCATGAGAATGTGCAGTGGATGGCGTCGTTTTCTCTTCTGTCTTCCTCTCATTTTCTTCCTCCCTCTTCTGCTCTCTGGTGATTCTCTCTCACTATATGTATATTATTGTGGTTTTTATATTAACATAAGCTTAAGAGTGAGCTTTTTTTGGTTGCATATTTCAGTTTTGGAATTGCATCAGAACTCAACTTTGGAATATCCGCAGAAGAAACAGAGCAAGAAATCTGATCATCTTGTTCTTGGGCCTGCTGCTGGACAAGGCTTGCCCAATCGTTTGCAATGTGAAGGTTCTTGCAGTCCCTTTCCTTATAATATGGCAGTTTTGAGTTCTAAAGGGTTGCATTTTGTTGATCAAAGAACTTGGATTTGTAAAACGGTTGGTAAAATGGTTTTGTAGTAAATTATAATTAGTTTTTCCTTTACCTTTTGAACTATAATTTTTTGGCATGTGGTGTTTAATTAGTTCTTCAATCAACTAGTTGGTGATCTTTCTACTCAGTATTACATGGTCTTCATACCCCAGGACTCCCTTCAGATATCAGGAAACAAAAAACTGCTGGGACTTTGATTTGGTTTGTTTCAGATTTAACTGAGATTTAATCATTAGCTGTTCAGTCTTACCTTTTAATTTGTTTTGGACATGCACACAACACTATGGGGTCATTTCAATGTTAATACTTAATATTCCTCTTTACAGGAAATTATGACTTATGGACACTTCTAATAGTAATGTAATGTATACATCTACTTTCTTGTAAAAATTGTAACATTCCTCTCTCTGTAGTCAAATGATTTTGTATTATTTCTTACCATTAGAAAATTTTGCATTCAATCCCCATATATAGGTTATTTGCTGTGTCTTATGTGTGTTTCTTGTTTTATATATGTTGCAGGCATCAAAGCTCTCAACCAGACCCATTTTTCAACATCCTCCCACACATCTAGAAGCAGAGAAAATATTGCTTTTGTCACTGTTTTTACCATTTATAATTCCTCCCTAAATGTAAATGTAAATGATAGATCATCAAACTTGGTTAATGTTGGAAATGCTTCATATAGTAAGGTGGAGAGATTGATGGCCATATTGAACATTTTCATTAACTTCATTCAGGTAATTTCTTAGTAAAGCCTCAGCAATATCTTCTGACAAGCACATTTATTAAACACTTCCAAGAAGCCTTACTAAATTTATTTGAATCTTTACTAGTTTAATTGTTTCCATTTTCTTCTTCTTCTTTTTTATTATTTTATTTTTATAGTTTTCTTATAACTGCAAAAGGTATAAAATATCTCTGAGTATGACACTTTTCAGCTTTCCATTTCTACCACAGATAACAATTCAGGTTTAGTGGACACACTGGCTCAATATAGGTTTTGTTGTTAGCTTAGAGTAGAGGGTTATTATTCTTCCAAAAAAATCTTGTATGTCTTCCCACCCCCCCCCCCTTTTTTTCTCTCTTCCTCTTTTCTTTCTAGAATATGAATATGGAACAATTCTTATAAGGTGAAGAGAATGTCTAAGTGGATTTTCACAGAAACGAGAATTTGGTCTGTGCTTCTGAATGCCAATGACATCTGTTTATTGCATGTTTACAGCCATTTGCTTTGCAATGTTTAAAACCGGGCTTGGATCCAAAGGTTCATGTATGTATTGTATTTCAGGTGACAATGCCCCAGAGCAATGTAATTATTCTTACCGACCCAGCATCTGACCTTCACATGCGCAGAAATAGGGTCACCATCCATCCAATTCAAGGTGAATATTCACGAGACAAGTTGATGCTTCAAAGAATCAGGTCTTACATTGTAAGAGCACATTGCATTTACTTTAGGTTGAACATTTTTGTTGATGGTCAATTGCTATGCTTCTTGAGCAACACTCCATAGTTAATAAACTCTGAACTTTTTATGGTTTCCTGTGATTGACTGGTATATATGTTCTAGATGTCTATCCATGGCTATGATTATTTCATGATTCCAATGAATTTTGCCCTTCGTCTCAATTTTATAGAGAGCAAGTTGTTAGTCAAATTTTTTCCTTCTCTCATTTTCAGAAGGGTAGGGAGTGTGCTGGCCGCTGAGTCCATGTCTGCATCATAATCTCATTTCATTATTTACATCTTTAAAGAAAAACTTTGTTATATACAACAATGTAACATCACAAGAAATTACTGTATTTCTTTTTCCTTTTCTGTAAACAATATTGTGCCCTGTGATTTTTCATGTTCTATCAATTTCTGTAATTCAGGCTTTTCTAGACACCAGGCTTGAGGAGCTTTCTCATAGGGAGGGGCATATTACTCATTACATCTTCACTGACTCGGACATATCAGTGGTTGATGATCTAGGACAGATTTTTCAGGAGTATCCAAATTTTCATCTAGCTCTCACCTTTCGGAACAACAAAGAGCAACCTTTGAATTCAGGATTCATTGCAGTGAGGGGTACCTCTGATGGGATTTTAAGGTGAATTAATTGCAATGTCTTTGTGTTCTTGTATGCTCAATTTGGTTGCAACTAAATGGGGAATAAAATATAAATAGGAAGCTCAAATCTGGACATCATAAAACTGTCTGAGTCAGTTTCATGTATCTTGTTCTGTCATTCTACTCTAATTAAAAAATAAAATAAAATATTTTTAGTTAGGATCATATGGATGAGAAGACAGAGGGAAAGAAAAAGGTGTGGGGCTTGCATAGAGAGGTTTCAATTTAATTTCTGTTAAGAGGATAAAATATCTACCTCTTTAATAGTGGAGAGGGTAGATCAACAACTCCCATACCTCTGTTTTTTGCACCTTGCACCATGTCTAGTAGTAGCCACATGTGGGAGGTCAACCTTTTGCATCTCACCTATGGAACCTGCACGTCTTTCTGCATCAACACCAGCAACATCTTCAATTTGATACCATTGATGGTAGTTTGTGCTTTAAAAAAGTTATTGTTTTTTCCCTACAGTGAAAAAAACTACTGAAAATGCGGTTGATCTCCTTCCCCCTCAATTCCATTTCTGTTGTTTTCCTCACATTGTCTTGGCAACACCAAAGGAAATTAATTTATGAACTTGGATGCAGGGCAAAGGCTTTCTTACAAGAAGTACTGAAAGTTTACAGTTTAAAGTACATGGGTGCTTCCCGAATGCTTGGAGATCAGTTAGCTCTTGCCTGGGTTGTAAAGTCAGATCCTTCTTTTGACACGAGGAAATTTACCAAACCACAAGCTTTTGTAGAAAAAATTGGTGGTGCCTCAGTACTATTTTTACCATGTGCTATGTACAATTGGACGCCCCCAGAAGGTGCAGGTCAATTTCGTGGAATGCCCTTAGATGTTAAGGTATATTGTTAACATAATAACCTATGATTTTGCCACCAGCTGACTGTAGGAGTGTGCTTTGATTATGGTCTTGCAAGGCAATAGATATGCTGAAAGCTTTTAAACATAATTTTATCTCAGATCTGGCTTTATGTTCTGGATACAGGTTGTTCATTTCAAAGGATCAAGGAAACGCCTAATGCTTGAATCTTGGAACTTCTTCAGTTCCTCTGCTAACATATCAGATATGTTGTGCCTAATATTAAGTAGTGGGAGAACGAAGTATGATTTTTGAATTACGTCATTATTTTATTTAACGGAACAACCGATTTCATGCAAGTTAGGAACTGAGCTGCCTTTTCCATCCTTGGCTAGATTGAGTTTTGCGGGCGTTGTATAGAATTTTAAAGATATGGGAACTAAAAATTATTAATGATGATCTCCTGTAACCAGCTTAGGAAACTATAAATTGCAATAGCTTCAATTCTTAGCTTGTAATATTCATTTTACTGTAGCTCTCTCTCTCTCTCTAAGGTTCTACATTTTCTTTGCCTCCCCCTGCCAACCGTACCAAATGGAGTGTGAACATGATATTGGTTTAAGGTAATAGTATTCTTTTCTCTGACATCTATCATGTGATTCTTTATGGCAGCAGCTCTATCTGGGGCATGATTTAGCATATAAATTACACTATTGGTTTAAACGAAGCAGGTTTAATTATTAGTAAAGCATTTTTTTTCGGAATTGTAACAACTTGAATTGTGGTTTATCCAAGTAACAATTTTCACCTTCTTTTTTTAATGAAAAAAAAAGGGTATGAGGGCCAACCAACATGACTTTCCTACATGGCATTACCATAGTAGTATTCTACTTGTTGGGTCCAAGCCTGAATAAGCATTTTACACTTTTAAAGGCATGTCTATTGGAACAATAATAAATACTTTCCAAACAGTTTGCATGGTCAAAAAGGCCTGATCTGTCTGTGTCTGCATATATGCCATAACTAGTTTAGGTTGCCATAACTAGTTTAGGATGTGAACTCAAGTTTCCATAGAACACTGATTCCATGTCTTTTAAGGTTCTATACTTCTATTACAAGGAAAAAGCAAAAGCAAAAACTAGAGGTTATGAATTTGAATATTCTGCGATCTTCTATAAGATAATCCCACCTCTAAAAAGAGGGCATCCGCTAGTAAAAGATTTTAATGTTGTCCTTGAGGACCATGATTATTAAGATCATCTCTCTAGATTTCTGCTTTGCTTGTGGAAGTAAAAGAGGCAAAGTTCACTGCCTAGTTAGCAAACGGGCCTGAAAACTGAAGTGTGGATCTGAAAATTCAAATTATGGGGACCTTAACTGAAAATTAATAATCACTGTTGTTTTAAACAGTCCATCTTTATGTATAGATCTCACTTAAAAGGAGAATAAGCTTTCTTTTCTGCTTCTTTATCTCCGCATCTCAAAAGCAATTTGACTTCTAAAACGTACTAAAAAGAAGCTATACTTCGTTTGCTGAGCAGTGAGCACGTTAGTAAAAATATTGAAACATCAATGACAAAATTGAAGGCTTAAGTTTAAGATACAAGCCGAGGTAGCAAATTTTTGGTAATTTCTTGGTGGGGCTTCTTGAGAAACACCCCCCGACAAATATAAATGCTTTGCTTAATGATAACGTTGCCGAAAGCACATACTACATGCACTAGTGACGACGAGTCAAGCAAAGAATTGTGAATTTCTGAATAATGCTTTTCGTATCAGTTATCACTAGCCATTTGTTTTGACTTCTAAAGAAGGCTTCTGTACAATTTCAAAATCTAATAATGTTCGTGTTCCTGAGGTACTGGTAGGCAAAATTAGACGTTGACATGGATTAGGTTCTGGTGGTCTAAAATGATCAGGCCACCTGGCCATCACAAAACTCAACCTCAGTTGAGATATACCAATTCAATGACCACATCATTTAACAACACAATTTTTGATGAAGTAGTCGATGTGAGCTGCAGATAACCACAATTTGACTAAGTAATCGAGCTAGAGAACCATTTTTGATAAAGTAGTCGAGCTGAATAACCACACCATTTAATGAAGTAGTCGAGCTAAATAATCACCTGCAAATTAACTTTTACTCTCTATCCATTTACCATCACATAATTGTTGACAGGAGTAGCAATTTGAATCATTGCATTCCTCGAATTACATAATGACTCCCAAATTAGAACACATAAAAGACTGAAGGTTGAGTGACCTCTTCTTTATGTCCCAGTATACGAATTAGGGACATATTAGTTATAATTATTGAACTTTCATGACTAAATTGTGGGGATCTCCTTATAGGAAACCCCTCCAAAAATAGGCGTATGCCGCTATTGGCGGCGTGCACACGGTATTCTTTAGTAAAAGGCGAAAGAATAGTTCGCTTTGTGCTCACCGCGCGGCTGCGTGGTTGGAGAAGAGAACTTGCTTTCATTTTTATACTTGTTCTCATGCGAGGCATCTTTTGCTTCTTTCCTATGTGGGACTTTCCTCACAATACACAAACTTACTTAAACTGTGCACTTGTATTCTGACCAAAGGTACGCCACCAGTGCCTCTCCATTTCCACACCTTTGGATTTGACTACCCCTCATATCTAACGGTTGCAATCACTTGAAGTGTAATCGATCTTGTTTGGGTCTTCATTTATCCAAACATTTACAACGACAAAAGTACCATTTTTTTTTGTTTTAGTAGTTGTTTTGCCAAGTGATTTGTTCTAGCTCTTCAGAATGCAACTTGACCTCTACTTTGCTTTATTTTATCTTCTTTTTGAAAATATTAATGTCTTTATTTCTTCTTTGTTTTTCTCATTTCTCATTTTCTTTTTTCTTTTTTTAAGTGTGCTCACTTACATTTCATCACTTCTAAAATACACATACCTACTTATTTGGTACGCGAAAAGCCTTATAGTTTAACTTGCTATCTCTCCTGATCTTATCAAATAAAACATTCAGAATTCAAATCTCATTTTCCCATCTCATTTGGTACAATAGCAAAATCATTAATGCATCCAAGTTGGGTGTTCTCATGAAGCAACAGACCCAGAAACAATCCATTGGGTTCTAATAAATAAAAAATAAAAAAATTCTTGTTCAATATTGGTCTCACGTGGTGTCTGAAGGAGATGCTTTTAGACATAGAACCTTTCATTCCATGTTTTTGCATGCATCCAGATTGGGTGTTTTCTATGGTTGGAGAACTCACAAAGGGATTCACACGAGTTGCATCAATGGGCAATCAGAAGAAGAAATTAAATTATGATTACAGATTTGCAAATTAATTTATTTTAACGCATTAATGTGGCCTTCGCGACAAATATTCAGTATTTCCAATAGTACTCCCTCATCTCACGAGTTGGGACCCAACATCACATAATAAGAGATCTCACTAATTAAATTCATAATGTGATTTACAGTTTTTAAAAGTGGAAGGAGTATTGTGAAATTGTACTTTAAGAGTACTAAATTCAGAAGTGATGCACCTCCTAATATTTTCTATATTTTAAAAATTGTTTATAAAGAAAAACACAGAACAAAAGAGTCATGGGTTGCTAAACCAAATTAATTTTTCAACAAAGAAACTTGAAATTAAATTACAAAAAAAAAAAAAAAAAAAGGCTCATGGTTTATACCCAACCTCAGATTAGGTCCCAGCTTTTTTTTATTTTTTTCACCTTTATTCTTATTTAATATTTATTTCTATAATTTTAGGTAGTAAAAAAAAGTTCACCAAGCTCAAGGTAAAAGTTATTTGAACAGTTTGAAATTTGAATTTATATATCATCCTACTAATTAATGCAGAAAAGAACGAAAATTTATCAATCCTAACACCTAAAATAGAGTCGAATCCTCATAAACTAGCCCCTTTAATTTGGCCTCATTTTTTTTTCCTAAGATAGAAGTTCTATTTTAACCTAATTTAAGTGTAAGTGCATAAAATCCACAAGACATCATGACATGTTTTCCATTCACATTAGATCCAATCTTCAAGCAACAAGATTTGCATAAAATTGCTTGACACTTATTCCTTTTTTTTTTTTCCTTTGGGTATCCTCAAGGAAAAATAAAAGGACAATGATAGAAAGAAATGGTAAAACTTCATACTTAAATGATGCAAAATATATAGGATTATAAGATTAGTGATCTTATTCAAAAAAAAAAAAAAAAAAAACCTAATTCTATAGATGTTATACCGACTCTTTAGATGTTGTACCTTAGGTTTCTCAATTAAATTGAATCATGTGATTGCATTAATTTGAACTCAAGAAGATTTATTAGGGTAAAAAAAAAAGGTTCAACATAAAGTAATGCTTTGTTTGTTTTGCTGGAAAACCTTATATAAAAATAGTTTTTCACATTTTCCAGTGTTTGGTAACATAAAAATAAAATAAAAATGTCAACTGAAAACTATCTTTAGTCAACGAAAAACTCTTACGAAAATAAGGTTTATTTTCTATTGACACTAATTTTTCCCCAAAAGACGATTCGAGATGATCAATGCTATTTGACAAAGTTCATAAGACTCCTTATTTTGTTCTGAGAGAGAGATAGTTGATGCTGCTGCTACGTTTACTGCAACTGGTGGTGGGTCTTCGCAATCAGAAACATCATCAAGGCAAGCTGATGTTGCTACGCCTACTCCACCATAGTCACCAGCTTTCAATCTTTCATTTGCATAGTCAACTTTATCATTGGCATCATCATAGGACTCTACACATTGTGTGTACTGTTTTTTGAGTGTAGGGTCAGTTACAAGACCAACTTGTGACTTGACAAAATTGTAAGTTGCATTGACAGTGGTTTTGGCCAACTTGATTGATATTCCGGCGAGGCCAAGGAGGTCGGTTGTGGCCGTCTGGGGATCGGAATTTAAGGATTTTAAGCAGAAAGATGAGTCTTTACTCTTGGAGCAAATATCATTAAGCACATCTTGACCTATTGATTGTGCAGGGCTAATGCATGATAGGGTTATTGCTAGTAGAAGAGAAATGAACAAGCAAGAGGCAGAAAAAGAAGGAACTGTTTGTTTCATTTTGGTATACTACTAATTTGTCGGTTTGGTTTCTTTTGTGGAGAGTGTGGTTTAGCATGCAATTGCGATAAGACTTATATAATGTGGCTTTGTTTTCCTGCATTTATTGTGCGTTGCCTAAATTTCTATCTTTAGTTTTGGGAGATGTGCATTTTTTTAATTTGGCAATTGCCAACAAATATTATATAATTATCTTATAAAGATAAAGTTTAGTTATAAAATTGGTTATAACTTAAAATTACAACATTACTTAATAATATAAATATTATTATATATTTTTAAAATCTAACCGTGAAATTGTATGTTTTTTTTACGCTTTTAATACACATATCAAATTTTGTGCCAATCGGATATTATTTACTATATAATCTATAAGTTTATATTTTATGCATATATGTATTAATTTTCTAAAAATTTTGCAAGCATGGAGTATATAAGAAAAAGACGTAATCCAATAGTAGATTTGTCAAAATTCACCTCTAATAAAAAGATATTGAGTAAGATTGTAAACTTAGGCTACAACCAATTTTGTAGCTAAATTTTGTCCAAATTACACTATTTTACTACCTTCAATATTTGTTTAAGTAATACTATAGTCATAAACTATTTTACAAACTGTTGATGTGGTCAATTTCTTATTAGTTTTCACTTAGGTTCACTATTAACATCACTTTTTCATTTACCAATAATCACTCATCACATTAGTAGTTTGTAAAATTTTTTGTAAAAAAAATTGTATCTCTAGCATTACTCTTTTTGTTTTATTTTGTTTGGGCAAATTACAACTTACTCACTTGTAATTTGGCCAAAATTTAAGTTGTCTACCTATAATTTGAAATTTGACACGTTACCCACCTAAAGTTAGCTTATCCACATTTGTTAAAAACATGGCTAAATATGTAATTTTGCTCCACTTTTATGCTCCTCTTCTCAAAAAACATAAAAATACAAGATCAAATAAGATTTAAAAAATTCTGCGTAACACTTGCATCATGGGATTTCAAACCACATGTAAGCAATTTAAATTTCAGTCAAACCTTAGGTGGGTAAAATGTCAAATTTCAAATTACAAGTAGGCAACTTAAATTTCGATCAAACTACATATTGATAAGTTGTAATTTGTCCATTTTGTTTTTATGAGTTATTTATCTGGAAAAAAGATTTTGATTGGGGAACTTTCAATTTGGTCGGTATAGATTTTTTATTTACTATTTTTTGAGAGAAGTAGTGTCAATCAATGGTGAAGGGAGGAAGATTTAGATCTTTTAGATTTTTTAGGGTACTCTATCAATAGATTTTCTTAAATCCTAACCACACTTTAATGATTTAATGATCTAGATCATATCAAGTCAGCATTCCACTAATAATATTCTTAAAATAATAAAATAATGTTGCAAACAAAACAATTAAGATTATTATTAGTGGAATGTTAACACGGCAAAATTTAGACCATTAAATCGGTAAAGAATGGTTAAGATTTAAGGAAATCTATTTGGTAGAGTATCTTAGGAAATCTAAAAGATCTGAATCCGAGGGAGGGGATGGCCCTTGACTTTTCAAAAATCCTCCATTTATTTTGTATTTTTGGTAAAATAAATAATTTTTTTATATGGACATAAATTTAAATAATGTCCCCTCTAGATTTTTACTAAAAACATGTATTGCATTTAATTTATACCATACGTAATTTAATTATGTTTTATTTCACACTATAAATCTCTGAGGTTTTCAATATATCACAAGAGTAGGAAGTAAAATAATTTGGCCAAAGATTAGAACACAATTTCCTTATATATATATATATATATATATATATATATATATATATATATATATAACTAGCCGTGCATTCAATAAAATATGATTTTATTTAAAATATAAATCGTATCTCTATTTTATTTTGTATAAAAATAAGAAAACAAATTTGATAAAGTTTTAACCTATGGTGTCTCCTTATGATAATTGCACTCTTTATCATCAAACTGAGGCACCAATTGGTTTTTTGATGTAGGCGAGATTTGAACTCTAGATCTCTTATTCAACCATCAAATATTTTACTAGTTGAGTTTACTGGAAGCCACAATAAATACAAAATTTGATAATAATGATTATTATTTATAAACATTTATTATCATAGTATTTGTAAACGGGATATTAAATATGAAATTTGATAATTATTACAGTTATTAATAGGTATTTATTATAATTTTGATTTTATATGAAACAGTTAAATATATAATTAATTATGATAATTATTAAGGGGAAAACTTAGATATAACACTTTGGGGAAATTATTGTGTACTCCTGGAGTACCATAAATGCGTACTCCCTCCTCTCATATGAATAGTGAGTCCCACTAATTAAATTCATGGTGGGACCCACCATTCATGTGAGAGGAGGGAGTACGCATTTATGGTACTCCGGGAGTACCTAATAATTTTCCAACACTTTGGGTGTTGTGCATTATGTTCTTCAAAGAATTTAAACATTTTTTGATAGATGCGATGTATCGTTCGCTCCATGATAATTGCTATTTATCATTAGGTTAAAATACTAATTGATTTTTGGTGTTGGTAGGGTTCAAACTTAATCTCTTATTAGATCATAAGAGATTTTTTCAATTGAACTAACTAGAATCCACTTTTTTGAATTTAAACACTTGATTGCATTGAAAACACAAATAGTATTATATTTTCTGTGGGGGCCATTTAGTTAGGAGGTACTGTTAAGGCTGTTTTAATTGGGCTTGTGGCCCAATCTAAGGACATGGGACCACCCGAGGATGTTTGAATGAAATTATAAAGGGAACAAAGTAAAGAGGAGAGTTAAGATAAGTCCAACGAATGTCCGAGGATAAAAGTCATCTTGGTAATAAGTGTCTGAGGTCAGTTAGGCTGCCATATCATCATGGACCTTCTTCGAAGTTACATCACAACTAAGGGTTGGACTTTGGACCAGGGGTAAGAAAAGAAAGGTAAGCAAATATCTTCAAAAACTGCTACCTCCGCATTAAATGCCTCTCAACCAACTCTCTGGCCGCATTAATGTGGAAATGATGCCTGAACAATGATCAAACAGCCTTACAGCTACTAGCTGATGGTTCTGGGAGGTGCAGGATGGGATAGGAAGGAGTTTCCCGAACCTAACCTACACGTATATGGTAAGGATGACATTAAGGTTGTAGTATATAACATGGGAAGATGAACTAAAAAAGGGGGATCTTGGAGAAGAAGACAGGGCATTCTTGTAGTCTTTCCTTTTTAAAAAAAACTAGACAATATAATGAAAACTCCTTGAGTTATTCCGAGGACGGATTTTCTAATCCTACTTGTATCTAACAGTCTTAAATCACCAAATTTGATCGTTTTTCTTCTGGAATAGATCTAGTTCTTCTATCCACGCTCTACAAATTTATTGTTTGGGCTGCCTGGATTTGAGCCCAATCCTATATTGGGTCCTATCCAATTTCAATCCCTACATTTTCTAAGGAAAATTAAATTTTAAAAATCAAGTGTTTGAATTTAATTGGGGAATGCAATGCATTGTATCTAAGTTTTATATAATTATTAATAGGTATTTATTTTGATTGTATTTGACAGTAATATTTTCTAAAAAATGAACAATTTCCCAAAAAATATTTTCTAGAAAACTATCTCATTTTCTTATGTTTAGTAGCGAGCTCAGAATGAGTTGAAAAACTATTTATTGACTTCTCTTATTTAGCTTTGCATGAGATATAATTACTTTCCTTATTTAGTTTTGTGTGAGATAGAGTTGTTTTCCATAAAATTTTAACGGAAAACAACTTTATCTCATGCCAAGCTAAATAAGGAACATTAAAAGATAGTTTTCCTCAACAAAGGAAAATGTAGAAAACTATCTTCACATAAGATTTTTCATTGGAACAAACGGAGCATTAAAGAAAATAAGATATATCAAGATTCTAATTTAGGGTTTAAGCATATAATAAAGCCTAAAATCAACTGAAATACTAACGCTTCATTTATTTCAACATTAATATTTTCTAAAGAGAAGTCATTTTTCAAGGAGTATATTTTTGGAAAACTATCTCATTCTAGATTCTACTATGTTTGGTAGTGACTTTAAAATGAGATAGAGTTGTTTTCAACAATTATCATTGTAAGGACACGATTTGGAGCGACCCAAGAACGATACTGGGTCCGCACGTAAATAGGCCCTCACAATATCATTTATAGAGCGTGGGTTTGAAAGGCTAGGCCTTGATCACGAGACGGCGGTTTTCCGGAGTGCTCATGCATAAATAAAACGTGTACATACATAGATAGGTCGTGCACGCTCTGGGAGTCTTCCTCCTAAAGGTGGGCTGGGAGGCTCTGGTTTTGGCCATTTTTCCCAGCCACCCCAGAGGTGTGTCAGCCTTCACATTATATAACCCTTCTCGGTTGATCTTAGCCCTCTACTTGTTGGTCAGGCAGGTGCTAACTTCTGTACCCGTCCCATCGACGGTCCCATCTTGCTTTCTATTAGTTGAGACGATCGAAATCACCCTGACCAGGTGTCTTCTCTCATTAACACGGTCAGGACACCGGTGAAATCATTAAATGCGGAGAGGTTGTATTTATCTTGAACCAGTTCCGCGCCATACCCCCAACGTGGGTCCCATTCTATTCGTATCCTCTTCTAGGGGCTTTTTGGGGATAGTCATCATTGAGACGTTGCTAATCTTTTTGAAGTCTAGTGGTGCCGAGGACAGGGTCATCCTCGGCTGTTCCACTAGACACACCGGCCCTTTTTCCCATTCGTCCTCGGCATGGGCCCTGAGCCTTAATAAAATGTGGGCCGGGTCATAAGTTTCCCGGCCCCACAATAGCCCCTCAAAATCCTACTATCCGACTCTTCAGACGGATAGGAGGTTTTTGATGATATCGGATATCCGTCAAGGCTTGTCAATCCTTGTCACTTACTGATTCCCAAGACTTTTCATCTGCCCGAGACACGTTCCTGGTGCGGTTGGAAGGTGAGACGTGGCCTCATTAAATGCGGGCGGCTCTGTGTTTCCCACGTTCAACGGCATGATAAAAATCAACGGTGGTGATTCCTTGGTCTTTATGGGCGGGAAAAGTTGTGCAGTTACCCTAGAAAGTATAAATGATTTTTTGGAACGGATCCGCCTTTTCAGTTTTGCCCTTAAGAGTTCTAGCGTGTATACCCTGGGTTCATCTGAACTTTTGCCCAAATTCGAGTCTATCTCCAGCACTAAAAGTCTATCCGAAGCGTCTTTCCTCTTTTATGTAAGTTCCCTGCTTCCATTAACTCATTTTTTTCTCTTTTCTGGGCTTATTTTTCCTCTCTTGTTCCTTTCCTTCTCCCGTTGCTGGTTGAGTTTGTTTAGTAAATCATAGAAATGGTTAAGTCGAAGGTTAAATCGAGACTAAGGAAACTAGTCGATACTGAAGAGGCGATGAACAAGTTCATCGCCGATTACAAAATTCCTCCCAACGTAAGTCTGAGGCACTGTAAGATGGGGGAGTGGCACTATAAGAGAAAAACGGGTGAGGTAGTAATTCTCGTCCTCGCCTTTGTAGAGGGGGGTATGAGAATCCCTATGGGGCCGGTAACGAGGGGTTACCTCCGGCACTTTCGATTAACCCCCACCCAGTGCGCCGGCAACATGTTTAGGATTTTGGGTTGCGTGGATGCACTAAACGAAAAGATGGGGCTAAGATTGACCCACCATGACGTGAATTGGTGCTACAACCTCCAACATTTGAAGGGGAAAATATTCTACATGAAGACGAGGGATGACAGGGTTCGACTAATCCAGTGCCTTCCCGATTCTAACAAGGGATTAAACAAGGACTTCCTTATCGTCTCTGGTGAGTGGCATGATGGCGATCCGTGCCCCGTGGTAGAAGGAGAACCAGGTGGGGTATAAGGAATGGAAGGACGCCGACCCTTTGCACCCCTTTTTTAGTTTAATGTGGTTCGGTAACTAACCATGCATATATATTTTATTTTTCTTTTGTAGATTCACACGCTCTTAAACGGCATTTTCACTTAGTTAACCGGGCGGACTTGGAGACTGTTCTACAAGCGGCAGTTTTCGTAAATGACGGAGATGGTCAAGTCCGAGCCGCTCACAAAATATTAGGGTACCCTCCTGTTCAGAAGTCATTTGGCGACCCGAGGCACGTGATCAGCGCCAATCGTCCTCAGCTTCCAAAAATCACCGTGGTCGAGTCAGGATTTCTAATCTCCGAAAGACCATCCGTCCCAGAGAGCGTCCCGCCGGTGGGCCCCTCCTCGTCTCGCCAAGTAACGGAGGACGAAGACGAGTTAGATCGGTCAGAGGAAGGATTTGGGGCATTTGACCTAAATAGCCCATCCGAGGATCCTTCTGGTGATTTAGGTGACCCAGCTTTGTCCGAGGCGGAACTATCGTTAATAGGCACATCTTTGCAAGCCGAGATGGGATCCAAGAGAGTACCCCAGCCCAGCCTATTCGAACTCCTCAAGGGTCAGCCGGGGGAGGGCGCGCAGGGAGCACCGCCACCTAATGTTCCGGACCCACCACCTCAGCCCCAGACCACCCAAACTAGATCGTCCTCCACCAAGTCACAACCACAATCCCCTCGCCCCAAACTTCCTGCTCCTTCTCAACCAGCCCTGCCTCCTCGGCCGGAAGGTGCTGATTCAAAGAGAAAGAGAAGTCCCAAGGGCAAGGAGACCGTGGATAGGGGAAAGTCCCAACCTTCTAAGGAGAAGGAGGAAGCCCATCGTACAAAGCAGCTGAAGATTGGGCACCAAAGCAAGGATAAAGAGACTGCGTCCCAATCTTCCCAAAGCAAGGGAAAGGGGATCGAGGCCCAATCACTGCCAAGCGTCTGGCTTCCCGCTCCAATGCTCCACGGGGGTCCATTGCTAGAGACCGCGTCCATGAGGGACCTTGGAGATGGCGAGGGTGGTTATGTGGCAGACGCATTAGGGAGAGCCATGCTGCTTCCCACCGACATGGATAGGCTGAAGAAAATGAGGATGCAGGAAGTCTTCCTCAGTACGAAGAGGTACCTGGGCATGGTAAGGCTCTTGAAACCTAGAACTTTGTCAACTCCCACTCCCAGTTTGTTATTTATGATGTATTTATCTCCCTTGACAGGCTCTCCAGGCCACCTATAGGATGGAGGAAGAGGTGAACAACCAGAGTAAGGCGGCCGAGAGTGAACGCTCCAAGCGCTTAATGGCCGCACGTACTCTCAAAACTTCTGAGGACGACCTGGCCAAGACCAAGGCTGCCCTAACAGAGGCAACCCGAGAAAGGGACAGCGCCTCGGCGGGTTTAGCCAGCGCCCAGAAACAAGCCGAGGACCAAACAAAACGTCTGCGAGAGGTCGAGGGTCAGTTGCAAATAGCTAAAGAGTTAGTCGAGGACTTAAATAAAAGACTGGCCATGGCAGAGCATGAGAAAGGTGTGGCGGAGTATGCCCGTGAGGAGGCCATAAGGGCCAAGCAGGAGGCCGAATTCGCCAGAAACGAGGCTGAGGCTGCAAAGGAAACGGCCGAGGATGATTGTTATAATGCGGGGGTAGCTGAAACCCAAGCCATCCTTAAAGCCCAGATTCCTGGGGTATGCAGGCTTTACTGCTCCCAGGTTTGGGAAGAGGCCCTGAAGCGGGCTGGGGTGAATGCTTCTTCTGACTTGTGGAAAGCGGAGAACATATTCTACCCTCCAGCCATCCGCGAGGTCACCTCCACCAGCTCTGCAGCTGTGAGCGACCAACGTGAAGAAGGGGTCACTGAATCGGAAACCATACGGGTCGGCGCTTCTCCTGTGGAGCCGCTCAAAGAGGGAGAGCTTCAAGATGTGATCGAAGCATCTCAGCATACGGATCCGGAGGTGCCCAAAGAGGTTGCTAAGCCCGTGCCTGGCACTCAGATGCCTACTGCCGAGGAGCCAGCCACACCTGCCCAGCCCCTACAGACGATTCCCCCTGCCATGGTTCCCAAGAGTACCGACACTGATTCTGCCCAGTCTTCCCAGGGTGTGGTCGATGCCAAGCTAAAGAAGTAGAAACCCCAGCGATACTTCATATTTGTTTTGATTTTAACGATTTAACTTGTTTCTTTTTCATTTTGAAAACTTTGTAATCTGCCAGTAGTTTGAAACTGTTGAACGTGGGTGAAATTCTTTTCTTCCTTTTTCCTTTTGGTTACTGGTTAGTTGCCTTTGTCAATACTTACTTTTACTTACGAATTTTGAACTAATTATCCTAACATGTATGAATTATTGTGCGTGCGATACACTTAGAATCATATTCAAAACATTAGCTTACCTGCACCGACAGAGCTTTGATCCCACGTCTGATCCTCTTTCAATGGAGGCAGTTACATGTAGTGTTAGGTCCTGCTTAGTATCTAGATTTCTTTAAAGTAGTTGGTTTCCCCATAGGTTTGAGTCCGAAGACCATGCAATACCCTGGTTCTGTCCAAAACCCAATTTTTAGAAGTAGTTGGTTTCCCCATAGGTTTGAGTCCGAGGACCATGCAATACCCTGGTTCTGTCCAAAACCCAATTTTTAGAAGTAGTTGGTTTCCCCATAGGTTTGAGTCCGAGGACCATGCAATACCCTGGTTCTGTCCAAAACCCAATTTTTAGAGAAGTAGGGGCATGAACTTCTCGGTTATGGCGTGAGTCCTTGGATCACGGGGAATCAGCTCCTCGGCCAAGCCCCTAGAACCATCCGTGCTATTGATGCTACCTAGCGCAGCCCCTACTAAAGAAACATAGCCCCTGGTGGAACTTTAAGCTAACACCATACAACATAAACGGCTGTTTAGAAGTGACAAGGAGATTGTTTCGACCAAACGCCTGAGCCAACGCACAAGCCCTTCCCACAGACGGCGCCAATTGTAAGGACACGATTTGGAGCGACTCAAGAACGATACTGGGTCCGCACGTAAATAGGCCCTCACAATATCATTTATAGAGCGTGGGTTTGAAAGGTTAGGCCTTGATCACGAGACGGCGGTTTTCCGGAGTGCTCATGCATAAATAAAACGTGTACATACATAGATAGGTCGTGCACGCTCTGGGAGTCTTCCTCCTAAAGGTGGGCTGGGAGGCTCTGGTTTTGGCCATTTTTCCCAGCCACCCCAGAGGTGTGTCAGCCCTCACATTATATAACCCTTCTCGGTTGATCTTAGCCCTCCACTTGTTGGTCAGGCAGGTGCTAACTTCTGTACCCGTCCCATCGACGGTCCCATCTTGCTTTCTATTAGTTGAGACGATCGAAATCACCCTAACCAGGTGTCTTCTCTCATTAACACGGTCAGGACACCGGTGAAATCATTAAATGCGGAGAGGTTGTATTTATCTTGAACCAGTTCCGCGCCATACCCCCAACGTGGGTCCCATTCTATTCGTATCCTCTTCTAGGGGCTTTTTGGGGATAGTCATCATTGAGACGTTGCTAATCTTTTTGAAGTCTAGTGGTGCCGAGGACAGGGTCATCCTCAGCTGTTCCACTAGACACACCGGCCCTTTTTCCCATTCGTCCTCGGCATGGGCCCTGAGCCTTAATAAAATGTGGGCCGGGTCATAAGTTTCCCGGCCCCACAATCATATTATCTCTTAACTTCCTTTATTTAGAGTGTCATGAGATAAAGTTGTATTTCGAAAAATTTTAGCAAAAATAAATCTTTAAAAAAAGTCATATTTTTAATAAGGTTTTTTGTAGACAAAATATAATTTTTAGTTGATTTATTTTTTTTATGCTGCCACACATAGAAAGGTTTTTCATTGAAATAAATGAAGTGTTAATATTATAATATTGACGTGTAAAAGCGTGAGGGCTCAAAAGTTTATGTGACAATATATCATGAGATCACTAAAAAATCAAACATCTTCGGTTTTACATATTATAAATATACATGATATGGTTTTGAATAAAAAAATTAAGGACCAAAAGAATGATTATATATATTATCTCTTTGAATATATTCCAATTTTGTAATGTATTTTTTATAATATAATTTTATAAGATATAGTTAAAAATCTTAACACAAACATATATATGGTTATGTTTTTAAAGTAAAATAACAAGTGAATGAAGAAGATGATGTTGTGGGTTTTAGTTAGCTTAACTTGTAAAATCTCTTGTTCTTGAGCAAGAGATATGAAGTTCAAACTCTGCCTATACCAAAAATCAATTGGTGTCTTGACTTGACGAAAGAGAGCGTCTGTGTAATAACTAATAACCTTCTTGTGTGGGGAAAAATGTGGATTGAACTAAGAATTTACATGGATTGAAAAATAAGAAGTTATATGGATTGGCCTTTTTCTGATGAAACCTCAACACCTTTGAATCTTTGATGGACCTCCAACACATGCCACCTCTCACCATGTTGGTGATGTTCAGATCAATTTCGTTCATGTGTTCTTCTCTAATAAGGGTAAAATTGTGAATGTGAATACTCATGAATATAGTATCATGAAGCGACGTTCAAAATAGACCCGTCGACCTCACTTGTCATAAATGGTAGTCAAACAGCTTTAGGACGTCTATAGCTTTAGGAAAACGGGGTTAACTTGTCATAAATGGAAAGCTGACACTACTAAGCTGAAGGGAATAGGCGAAGTTGATGACCCCGACGAGGGAATAGGCGAAGCTGACGACCCCAACGAGGGAGTAGGCGAAGCTGACGACCCTGACGTGGCCTTGCCGGCCCTTGCTTGGTCTCCACGTTTGCATATATAAAGAAATATCTTGCGCCCCACGCTTGGTGTTAATAAAAAAGACTCCTACAAGGAAAGGATTTTGAAAAATACGCTCATGAGGATTCTTATAAGGTAAAGAACTCTACACTAAGGAAGAGAGGTCAATCCTTTACTACTATAAAAAGCCCCAATACCCTCACAAACCAAGGTACGCATAATTGACCCCACTCTAGCACTTTAGAGTTGTGAGAAGTTCTAACTTGACCTTTGGAGGGTATTTGGCCAGCACCACACCAATGCTCTCTGCGAGGTCTTCTCTTTTTGTTGTGCAGGTGTTGTTTCGAGTGTGCGAGAACCGTGTGGCTCACTAGTGATTTTTTCGGCATCATCATTCTCAACCATTGAAATCTTAGCTTAAAAAGTTGAAGGTTGAAACTTGTAAAAATTCCAAAGTGGAAGAGCAAGTTTAGCTTGGGATAAGAAAAGGGAAGAGATTAGTACTGTTGAGTTAAATTGGAAAGTTGAAAAGATGGGAAAGCGTTAAACGCTCCTAAGAAGAAAAAGAAATGTGAGGATGGTTCATGGTTGAATTCAATTAGTGAGTTTTAATACTGGGAGAGGAAGAGATAAAAATGAAAGACATAGAATAGGAAAAGAGTTTAATTGCCAATGAGTTGGATTTAATGTGGAAACGTTAGCCAATTGTATTGTTGGGCATATGAGGATTCCAAAATCCAAATGCAAAACGTTTCAGCCTTGGTTGAAGTGGACCAAATGAACCAAAATGGACCAAAGTGAACTGAATGGACCAAACTAGACCAAAGTGAATTGAAATGGACTGAAGTTGGCTGAAATAGACCAAAATGTTACACTGATGTAGTTAAACAAAACGTAGCAACAATAAATACTACATTTCAACTTTTAGATATTATATAGATGGCCAAAGGAAAAAAATAAGTAATGTTTTGGTTATTATAGTATGTATGCTATTTACACAATAGTTTTCACAATAAATTTCATACTTGCTAAGTTGGCAAATTACTATTAATTCTCACATGAGCTTACTACTGATATTACTTAATTATCCACCGGTAACAACTTGCCACCTCAGACAATCGTAAAATTTATTGTGCCTCTAAACTTATTGAATTTCATAATTTCATTCCAGCTTTGAGAATTAGGATCACATAATAATTCTTCTCTTATTATCTCTTATTATTATTATTATTATTATTTACGATGAAATTTGAACTTGTGACATCATTTTTTTTATAGGAATGCTAACTGAAACTCACAAGAGATTGTACTTCATTTATAGGTGTGTTAAATGTTATTGCATAACAGAAGTGTCCAGCTGTAATTCGCTATCTCCATATGATCTGGTTTATTTGTTATGCATCTTTTACTTTGTCATGAAGGGGAAGAATAATTTTAGCATTATATAGGAACTTAGACTAATTTGGTTATTAGTATTGCAAGATAAAGAAATTTCACATTGGTGATTGATGAGATGTTGGTGGCCCAAATTCACTAGTTTACTTCTTTTGGAACCAGGTTTTCTGACCATTGTGACAAATAATTCTGTACAGATGCTAGAAGTGGAACCAGGTTTCCACGTATGGGTGAGTTTTTTTTAAAAAGCAAACTGCTTGGTAGAAACTATCAAAAAATGCTTTTAGAAAAAGTTGAGTGTTTGGCTAATACTTATAAAAATGGTAGTTTGAATTGTAAAAAAAATTCTTTGTTTTAATTACCTCTCTTAAATGGACACAATATTTTCATAAAAATTTCACAATAAAGTCTATATGACAAGTTGTTAATGGTAAGGAAAAAAAATAATGTCACTAGTAGGTCTAGATGAGAATCAATAACAACTTACTATATAAACTTTATTATAAAATTGTTATAAAAATATTCTGTCAATAGCACTATTTTTTTTTCTAAAGAAAAATAGTACTAATTTAAAAAGTTTAGATATATAATAAAATGTCATAATATTTTCACAACACTCTTCGTTTTTTGGTGTGGTCCATCCTAGTCTAATATTTTATTAATTTATTTAATTTTATTTTGACATATGAAAGATTTGATACCTCAACTGTTGTGAAAATTTGTTGTGTTTTAATACAATTGTAATTTTTATTTAGTAAATTTCCTTACATGATATACAAGTGTTCCATTCACTACCTTTATTTATTTATTTTTTCCTTCACTTTTTTCTCATGCACCCATTTCTTCCTCCATTCCCATCAAATATCTTTTCTTTTCCTCCACTCACCATTTTGTCTCTTCTTTAGGTCTTCTTCCTCACCCAAAATACAGTTCTTCTTCTTCACCCAAAAGACAAGAAGAAAGAAATATATTACACACACAAAAAAATGAGAGAAGAAGAAGCCGCAACGGCAGAAGAGGAATCACGCAGTAGAAGAAGAAGCCTGCAGCAACGGTGGGTTTATGGGTTTATGTTGGAATTGAAAATTGCACATTTGATTTAGAATTTTGCAGTTTGTTTGGTTGGTTAGAAGTTAGAGGAAAGGAAAGAAATAAGAACCACTACTACTTGCACGGTGCGATTCTTCTTTTGGGCTTCTTGCAATTGACAAGGAGGGAGCATAGAGTGTAGAGAAATTCTTCTCCTACATGACGGTATTTTTTTATTTACTTTTTTATAGAGATCTTGGTAAAATTAGGATTTCAAAATAAAAATAAGGGTAGTTTAGGGATAATGCTGAAAATGACCAACGGTAACATTTCAAACTTATTTACGTTTTCGACAAAGTAGATCCACAAGGTCCATTTTCAAAATGCTATCGTATTTGGAAAAGCTGCTTTTTGATAACACACGAATCCACGATGGCAATAATTTACCAAACTTCGGTGTGTTTGGATATCGCTTATTTTGCTGAAAACTGAAAACAATAAAAAAAAAAATAATAATAAATTTACTGTTCATCAAAGGGTTACTGTAGATATGCCTATTTGCACTGTTCATGTTTCGTGAACAGTGCAATAATGCTAGTTAAAAAAAAAAAAAAAAGCCTGAAACACGTTTTGCTGAAAAACGTGGATGCAATAATCGGTTCCCAGACGGTACCTAAAAGTGTAAACAAACGCACTAGGACATTGACCACCGCCATCAAAGTAACATGATCCTATATGGTGCCAAATTACTTTATACCTGCAGACAACCATGCGTCAGTGTAATAACTTTTATCAGTTTATAACAGATTAAAGGAAGCTTCCACCCTCAAATTTTATTTTATTTTTAAAAGCCATAGTGAATGTGGAAAGTATTATGCCAGGGAAAAGAATAATCCAATGATAAAATGAAATAAGCCAGAGTGACAAAAATGACAAGAGCAACAATATAGCACAAGAATAAAGAGACTAGCCAAATCACTTGAAACCCTTTCCAGCCCCAGACTAGTCTATTAAGTCTAGATGAGTTTGATCATCTTTGCTGCAGTCTACCCAAGGAAGAACTATTTTCATATATTAGACTGGAAAAATTAAAGGAGGTGGTGTAAGAAATTATAGTTCATCGAGCAATTGTTCTTTTTGGTGAAGAAAATGATAAATTGGTATCAAAAAATAAAACAAAGCTCAAGATTTTCTTCTGATAACATACGATTAGCAAGGACTGGGAAGACATCGCCTAACTCCTAAGAGTTGAATTTATAAATCACACTTCCAGGAAAGGAGAGCACATCAAATCTTATCTTCTGATAACAAAAAGGAACTATCTTATGATTTATATCCAAGTTAATCACAGAGAACCATCTTTTCCAGAAACCACCATTTTAACTTCAGTTAGAAAGTGGGAAGTGGGAACACTCCCAATCCACCACAAACTTCAAAAGCATGATGTGTAGATATACCCAATACTTCATCTGATTTAAATTAGACAAGCCTATGTTTTACCTCTCATTATTATTATCTTTCTATATAAGTAAAACAGAGTTTCTTTGATAAGAGGAGGATGACATTCCTACACAAAAATGTAAATAACGTTTATATTGGTTACTCTCAAGTCTCAACCAACTTTGAAGGCAGCAAAATCTATGATCCACCTTCAAATCAACAATGTGATATTTCTTTGGAAGTTTGGGATTCTGCAGTTCAGAGTTCAACTGAAAATCTAATGACAGAGCAACTCCTCCAAGAAGGTTTGTCTATATATATATAATTTATGTGAACTACGGAACTTACCTATTTTGGCAACTGGACAAATCCTACAAGGCATTGTACGTTGTAAACCAAAATTTCTATATGACTTCTATGAATAGAAAGTCTTTTCAAACAGTCATAAATATGCTGGCTCAGCAGGGATGACAACAATACTTCTGGTGCTGATAATACAAAAAATGATGCTATTGGTTTCAAGATCTTTCAAAATCAAAGACATGACCATGAATATATAGGGGACTAGCATCAAAAAGAGAAAAACGCACCTTAAAGTGCATCAACACTGGCATGAAGACATCAACTAGATAAGGAACAACACATCTCACCCCAACAATTCTCCCCTTGACTTCAGGCTCATAATGACCAAGATAAAATAGTTGGCCTTGAAATGCATTGTTTGGTGAAGAACTCAAATTTTCTGAACATTAAAGCAATGCTTATCGAAAGGAGAAACAGGTATTATATTGAAAGTGCACCAAACTAAGAAATCCTAATGAAGAAAAGGCATTAAAAGACCAAATACACCACGGATGAAAATTTTAAAGAGAAAAATCTGCAAGTAAAACCATCTATTTGTCATTTCACAGTGCCTAAACTTAGGAGATGATTATAATTCCAACTACAGCCACATCTGCAACTATATGTATTCATTGTTTCCTTTAAAAGAATAAGCTTCCCCTCAATTCCCAACTCAGCTTAAAAAGAACTTCATCTCTAATATATGAGTTCTTCACAATTAAACAATCACTCTGTAGGGATACAAACACAGAAAACCTCCACTAGAAGATGTAACTTGAAAGTCTAATACCACATTGCCCATAGAGAAATAATGACTATTGTAGCTAGTTAAATGCAACACAGAAGAAGATTTGTTATTTACTCTAAAAAAAAAAAAAAAAAGTGATGTGGTATGGATATTTACAGCTTGTCAAAAATAGGTTGGTTCTGAAAGGTAAAAGTACACTACAAAAACAGTCACCATCAAAACATTAGCCATACAAGGTAAAATTGTGAACATCATGAATAAAAGAAGCCTCTTTATGAGCAATAAATTATGCATTACATATAAGTTGATTCATTTAGTAACGAAAAAGGAAGAACCAAACTGTCGTGTGAGTTTTATTAAATTGCATTACAATGATACATGTCCACCAATCAGCATATGCGCTCTATTAGTTGTGAATTCTACAAGGCCGAAACTACAACAATTACATTCCAGAGAAAGAAAAAGATGTTCTGGTTTTGTTTGATACAGCTTCGGAGTGGGTGCCCAGCATCCACAAAACTTCTTCAATGTAGGACACAAAGTTCCTCCTTATATGGCATCATTAAGATATACGAAGAGAAGATAATCGTGCAACGAACATAAAATGATCAAAAAAACAATCTTAAGGATCATAATAAACAGAATTCAAAAGACTCTACCACACAATAGAACAAATATATTACCCAGAAGACTTCTTCCCAGCAGAATAGTAATTGAGGTACCACTTAACAAACTTCTTTAAACCTGTCTCCAGATCTGTGGTGGGCTTATACCCAAACTCCCTCTGAGCATAGCTGATATTTGCGTGGGTATACGGAACATCCCCATTTCGTGGCAACTGCATTATATTCTTCTTGGCCTTCACCTTCAAAAGCTTCTCCAAAATACCCACAAGATCTGTAACCGGGACAGGTGACGTATTCCCCAGATTGAAAACTCGCAATTGGGCTGGCCCCTTCTTCTTCCCACCACTCCCAGTACTCTTCTCCGCGGTATCCAATGACCCCAAGCACCCCTTTACAATATCATCAATGTAGGTAAAATCCCTAGCAACCGTGCCATGATTAGGCCCTTCAAAGATTGAAATCGCCTTCCCTTTCAATATAGCCTTTGTGAAAAAGAAATAAGCCATATCAGGCCGCCCCCACGGACCATAAACCGTGAAAAACCTCAACCCAGTTAGCGAAAGACCATAAATATGATTATAAGTATGTGCAATTTCTTCACCAGCTTTCTTAGTAGCAGCATACAAACTAGCAGGCTGGTCTGTTCGATCTTTTTCCGAAAAGGGTACCTTAGTATTAAGTCCATAAACCGAACTAGACGAAGCCCACACAATTGCAGGTTGTGGATTCACAGATTTACAAACTTCTAACAAGCTAACAAAACCAGCAAGATTACTATGCACATAAGATAGAGGATTTTCCATAGCGTACCTCACTCCAGCTTGAGCTGCCAAATGCAACACATGGGTAAAAGTCACAAGCTCAAAAAGCCTCTTCAAAAGCGTCATGTCATTGATATCTCCTTCTACAATGAAAACTCCCGAACGCTCCAAAAGCGCTTGCCTTGATCGCTTCAACGTTGGGTCATAGTAGTCATTGAAATTGTCGATGCCCACCACACCGTCCCCGCGCCGCTTGAGCGCGGCGGAGACATGGGTTCCGACGAACCCGGCAGCTCCGGTGACGAGCACGGACATGCCACCTTTGCCGGAGCGGACCCGGGCGGAGGTCCGGACCCGTTTTTCCCAACTGGGTCCTCCCCAATTGTTAGTTCCGAGAGCTCGGCGAGTTGGGTCACCGGATTTGGACGAAGATGGAGATCGGAAAAAGACAGAGAGGAAGATTAAGCCGAAGAAAACCAAGGCCCAAACTGTGACCTTTGTGAGCGAGAAGTTGTAGCGGAGTCTGTGAATGTATGAAGATTTGAACTTTCCTGGTGTTGAAGGAATGTCATTGTCATCCATGTGGGACATTGGTTTCGGCTGTGACATTAGGGTTTGTGGAAATATGGGATTCTATCTTTCTCTTGGTCTTGTTGAAGATAAAGGTGTTTTTTTTTTTTCTTTTGTTTTATCTCTTTTTCATGTTGTTGTGCAGAGAATCTTTCTGGTTTCTTGGAGGAATGGATTTTATTGTTGTTGTTGGTTTTCTGTGTTCCTGTTTTTGTTTTTGTTTTTGTTTTGGGTTTTATGTAATGTGTGGCAAAAACAAAAAAAAAAAGGATCAAAATTTGAGTAATGGGGTCATTGGGGTGGATCAAAGTTAATGAGATGGGTTGTTAATTTAATTTGTGAAGAAGAGGAAGAGAAAGAGAAAGAGAGAGAGAGAGAGAGAGAGAGAGAGAATTTATGGATGATGAAGAAGAAATGGCAAGTGGGAGAGTCAAACTTGTTTATCTGTATAAACTGGAAGATGTTTGTATGATTGGCTAGGGTGGCCTTGAATTTTGGGTGAATTTAGGTCCTCTAAATTCATATATACATTTCACATATATCCCTAAATTCAAGGAAATTTTGTTGGGAGTTCTTCATTTCAGGGTGTTAAGATTAGTCCTTTAAATTGGGGATTTGAGGATAGTGTGAGAGTGAGATTTGTTGAGGCTAATTATGAAATGGGTTTTCCAGGTTTTTCCTTTACCGTTGGAAAGTAGTGTCAGTTAGACAGGTAAGGGATTTGAGACTTTCTCAAATTTTTTTTGTTGTTTTTTCAGTGAATTTCGATTTGTTTATTTGATATAATCAACTTAATTTTGTAAATACTGCAACGATTAGTACCTAAAATAAGGATTTTTTTTTTTTTTTTTTTGAAATGCTGGTGCCCCTTTGATCGTGAATTCGTGATACATCTAAATTTAGTATCGGTTTTAGTGAGAAATTCAAACCTGAAGATCTTACGGTACCAAGAAATGCTAATCTGTCTTCTGTCCTTTAAATTTTTAATTACTATCAATTTGAAACAGAAAACTTCAACATCATATTAGTATCTTCCGTACGGTATACGCTGAATAATGACTAATGAATACCCCCATATGAACATATTGATATTATATGACAAATTAAAAAAAAAAATTTATATTTACCGGTCACACTATAATACCACTCATTGTACAAAGATTATAAAAAAAATAAAAAGAAATCAAAGTCTATTCATAGATTTCATTATTCCAAAAAATACTTTGAACAAAAATTAAAATATAAATTAATTTCTTATGGTTTTTTTTTTTTTTTACAAGCGTATACCAGGAGTCCTAAGTATTGGTTTTCTCATATTTAATTTTTTTGTTTATGCATTTTTTTTTTTTTGTTAGTTGTAGTCTTTTTTCTTTTTCTTTTTTTCAGAATTGTTAGGGGCAGTCTTTATGTTTGGATAATATTTTGTGTAGATAGTGATTGAGACTAATTATGTTCAAAAGATAATCCTATCCAATCAAGCACATTTGATGGTGATAGACCAAAATATTTATTCTTATTAGGTCATTTGTTTGCTTCTATGTCATTTTTTTTTTTTTAATTTATTTAGAATACTAAGTATTTTAACACAAGCACACGAAGAGAGAGGAAAAAATCTTTAAAATCTACGTGTTAATATCCTATATCAATAATAATTGATTGATTTGATTGGAAGAAAAAACAAATCTTTTATATATATATATATATATGTTAAATATTGATAGGAAGTCCAAAGGATCAAAGTGAGGTTCTCCAAATAGGTCATATATATATATATATATATATATATATATATATATATATATATAATTTAAACTTTTCAATTTCATTTTCAACATTAATTTGTTAAAAAGAAGAAAAGAAAATAAATCAACACTGCGATGGAAAAGGCTTTCTGTTAGATGGGATATGGGACAAATATGTGATCATTTAAGAATGAGAAATATTATATTCACAACATTTTCATAACAAATTATAAGTGGTAGGTTGTTACAGATTGCTATTGGTGAGCAAAATAGTAATTTTAATAGTAGGTTTAAGTGTTATGAAAAATTTTGTGAGCTTAACATTTCCCTTTAAAATACATGTTGCATTCATTGCATTGAAATATTAGATCGCAAAGCAAACCTGTTATGAAATGGATAGTTTCAATGATCTGTAGAGAATTGATGTAGGCTTATAGCTTATGAAGGGGGCAAGCCTTCTCATTCTGTTGAAAGGCATTTTTGGTTTTATCCTTTTCAACCTCAGGCTGCCATTAATACCATCCAAATTATTTCCATTAGAACAAAACTACAAACACTATGGCTATTTTTTTCTTCTTTTTTTTGGGTTTTTCCTCTTGTTTGATTGTCTGTTTGTGTGTGTCATAGAGAGAGAGAGAGAGGTGGGAGTCATTGTTCTAGGAGACAGTCTCATGTGTGTGGGTTAGAGAGAGACAGAGACAGAGAGTATACACATTTAAAGTGAGTTACTAGAATTGCAAAATAAACTTGTGATGAAAGCAAAAGGTAGCAAAAGGCACCACGTGGGTAGGTGTATGTGGAGATTATACTAGAATCACAAAGTCCAAACAACGTTTTTGATGTCCCAAAAAACGTTTTCTTCTTAGGTAAGTTAATTGCGTGACTCAAAAATGAAGGAAGAGTGATGTTGAAGAAAGTGAGAAATTGAATTTCGTGTCCCACATTCTCTAATCCCTACAACATGCCCATCATTAATGTAACACTATATAACACCCCTAGTTAGTATAGAGCCAAATATGTGATGAATCACAGGTATTTTTACCTCACAAAGAATATACCTATAGTAAGATCTGGTGATCTTGACCATGAGAAAGTCAAGAGAGTTAACCATAATGATGACAACTTCCTTCATTTTAGTATTTTACCTTTGGTAGAGTTGACCAGTCATTACACGGAAAAAAAAAAATCAGCAAAATTTATTTATATTTAATTAATAAGTATTAATAAACAAAAACTTGAATTACAGAATTTATAGAAAATAAGTTACCTAACTTAGTTATGATTTACTTAAAGAAGATACAACCTAATTTAACCAATTCTTTTATTAGTGTTAGGTTGGGTTGCTTTATCCAAAAACATGTTGAATTCTAACTAATTTAAACTATTATAAGGTTTGGTACTATCAAGTTGTAACTATAAAACCCAAATTAAAAAGCATATGCATGAGAATGAATGCATGTCACAACATATCATATCATATATTATATAAGCCAAGTGACTTCACTAAATTACAACAATTTTTTTATAAATTATGGTTGCGTCAAATGGCTTTACTTATTAGTTCTTATCAATTTTCTTTAGATAAAATAACAAAAAATATTTTAACAAAACATGCCCCATACATCTAAATTTCAGTTGATAGAGAAAATGGTTTATTTGTTCTTATCAATTTTTTTTAGATAAAGTAACAATAAATGTTTTAACAAAACATGCAACATGCATTTAAGTTTCAGAAATTTAAATCCTATTCCAACTAAAAATCTATTATCAAAATTTCAAAATTTATATATATTCACCAATGGTCTTTCCTTAGAATCTCTTTTGCACCCCATGTTTTTGTTTATTATTTTTTTCGAGTTGCAACTTAGGCATATGTATTTGTATTGGAAGGATATACATGTTGTATAGATTCATAAGAGTTGATATATTTGTATGATACTCTCTTTCTCTCTCAATTTTTTCCCTAAAAAACTACTACTCTTGTTAATTATTAAATTATTATTTTTATTAATTGTTAGAATATATTTCCTCCAATTAAGGGATAAAATTCACAATAGTTTAATTTATATAAAAATTTATCACTTAAATTATAACAAATTTAAATTCTATTCAATCTAAAAGTCTATTATAATTTTTTTTTTTAACTTTATTCCCTAAGAAGAAAAAAAAATTCTAAACTGAAATACGGTTTTTTATTTTAATTTCTAAAAAATTTCTAAACTGTTATGGAAAAAGAAAAAAAATTATTTTTTTGACAGTTTTTTATATTTTACATAAAAGTTATATCAAACTTTCATTAAATTGTTTATTAATAATTGTCTTAAGAGCACACCTTTACAAGACCCTATAAACTAAAATGGTTTAGTACTATTTGTAAGTTTAAACTATAAAACCCAAATTAAAAAGCATATGTATTAGAATGAAGACATGTAATAAAATGAAATTACAAAAAATTATGTGAAAAATACAAAAGTATTACAAATTTTACTACCAAAAAAAAACTTATAAAACTAGTGTAATAGGAATATGATTTGAACACGTAAAAAAAAAAAAAAAATCTAACACATTATGATAGTCTCAGATTTCCTTTTTGAGTCTCCAAATCCCAGTCACCGATTACTTCGTTGTACATTTTGGACCATTTCGTTTTTAGAGTGAATGGATACAAGAACAAACAAGTGGAAAATTAAATTTATCCACGGCTACCACCGTCCCCATGTGCAATCTGATCCGAGTAAATACAAGTACACACGTCCTTTTCTTTATTAAAATGGTCCTTAAAGTTGTAGGTTCAACAAAAAGATAAAAAAAAAAAGAAATGGTCCTTGGCTTACAAGTTCATGTAAGCTGGACCTGTATAATAATTGATTTTATATAACTGCATGTGTTATATACTCTTGAATAAGAAGTTGCCATGCAAATTAAAGTCCTAGTCTCACGATTCATTTTTTAATTGTTGTTTCCTATTTTCGCCCCCAGAGAAAAACTGTTTCTCCCCAATTGCCGCTAGCCAAGCTTCTTATTAATTTGGAGGCAGAGAAATTGACATCTTGCCTTATTATGTCTACATGATTAACCCCCACTTTAGTATCTGATTTCAAGTGAAATTATAGAAGGTTGTGCTGTGTTTTCAAGTGAAAAATAATGAAAGTTTTCTTGACAGTGCAGCCCAACATTAAGGATGTTGCCATTGAAAGGGAAACAGCTCATAGTAGGAGGCGAATCTAGTGAGGCTGATGCCTTAATTGAAGTAAAAGCCATAGGTTCTGGCATTGATGCTAAAATATATGGCCCCTGTTTGATCTCTTGCCTTGATAACAAGGAACAAAAGAAAAATGCAAAAGATAATAAGAAGAATCATGTGAAGGTTGGCCAGAGAGAGAGAAAAGAGAGACTGCATTGAGTAGAAAATAAATTACAGTCTTACAATAAGCTCAACTTGCAATTACATATAATAAAAAACTATAAGGCAATATAGAAAGAAAAAAAAAGGGTGGCCTGGCTACCTGCCGCTTTGGTTGCGGTGACAGATCACATGGATATCTTATCTTTCACACATTTATATGTAAATGGCCTGTTCAATGCTTTGTAAACCTCTGGAGGACTTCAAAGTAGTCCGGAAATGTTTTCCGGGTGCAACCAGGGTCCTTGATGGTGACTGGAACATCTCCACAGGCAGCAAGTGAGAATGCCATGGCCATTCTGTGATCATCGTATGTGTCGATAGCTGTCACATTGAGATTTTCCGGTGGAGTGATCAAACAATAATCTGGCCCTTCTTCAACTGTTGCTCCAAGCTGAAATATGAAGCCCATATGTTAGTGAAAATAATGCTAGAAAAATAAAAGAACAGGACAAAGAAAGCAGAGGGATTTTCAAATTTACACAAAGCCACATGAACTTACCTTCCTGAGTTCTGTGCAAATGGCAATCATCCGTTCTGTCTCTTTCACCCTCCAACTTGCCACTAGAAAAATAGGGAAACCAAGAGATTAAGGGATGTGTTTGGTATCAGCCATACATCCAAATTATACAGTTTCTTATGATGCACTAGCTTTCTCAGATGATTATATAATATCAAATTCTGGCTTCAGCAGAATAAGAAATAGTTCACAACTTCTACCTACTACAAGCAAAGAGTCCATTGTTCTCTAGACTTGCCCCCTTTTTTATGTGAAGTTTCCCATAAACGAATAGATCAATTTGTTAGATTTAAAGGTGAGGGCCCACCATATGGTGGCCATCTGTCATTATCAATGTGCTTGCATCAGGTTTATGACACAAGGTCCAAGAAATTAGGAGTTCCACTAATCTCAATAAGTACTCAACTTCACAGCCATTTTCTACAATAGAAGGGCCTAAATTATACACCTATTTTCCACATTGGAAAAGACCAAATGGAACCCCAAATGCTGATCAAAGATTCATTGTTGATGTTCCCTGTGAAATTCATGAAGTACAGGGTAATGGGAAAATCCAAGGTTCTATGCATTTACTTCATTACCACTTAACAACTAAAAGGCTAAATTTTTATTTTTTTGGTGTTCCATAACAAAAAACGACCATACCATCTCTTATAGCAGTTGGTCCATCAGCGAAAAGGGCAACTACAGCAAGAGTCATTGCAACATCTGGCATTTTGTTCATGTTGACATCAACAGCTCGCAAGTGTTTTCTTTTGGAAGAATCTCGAGGTGGTCCAGTGACTGTGACACTAGTCTCTGTCCAGGTAACTTTAGCACCCATCTTCTCAAGAACTTCCGCGAATTTTACGTCTCCCTTGATAAACGGGAAAATATGGTAAAATGTTAGTTGATTTGGTCCATGCATGTGAAATATAAATAGACATGCAGCACAGAGTAGTCAAAGTAATCAAGGTTGTGGTATTAAATCTGGGATACATTATGAATCAGTAAGAGCTTTACAAGCAACATTGCAGTTCTTCACTTAAGTGATATTACTAAATCAGGCTTTTGCCAATTGTCTAGGATTCCCCACTCCTGGCCCTTAATGGCCATGGGAGTTAGAGCCATGTCTCAATCACAGAGTGGTTGATCATCTGAAAAGATCAGCTAAACACAATGGCATTTACTAGATCAACTACCCAATAATACACATACTCATCAAACAGCGCATTTTAGCTAACTCCAGGATTTGGCTCAAAACTGTTCAGCAGATTCACATGAGCCCAAATTCAGCACTAAATATTGGCATCTGTGATTTACCTGCAAACTGGTTGTCCCACAGCCTTCAACAGTAACTGTCCCACCGGTGACTGCTGCACCAGCTAAGAAGTAACTAGCACTTGAAGCATCACCTTCAACATAAGCATTTCCAGGAGACCTAAAATATATTACTATTCTCAGTATAACCTCATTTCACAATGTGCTGGAACTATATGTTAAAGAAACCTACTTGTACTTTTGACCTCCACGGATCAAGAACCGATCCCAGCTATCATTGTGTTCTACAGAGATCCCAAAGCGTTCCATCAGCTTCAAAGTCATCTCGACATAAGGAACGGAAATCAATTTGTCAATGATTTCAATTTCAACATCTCCAAGAGCCAGAGGAGCAGCCATGACCAAGGCAGTCAAGTATTGACTACTAATTGACCCAGAGAGCTTCACCTGCAAACAAAGACACAAAGCATGAAGGATCATGTTGGCTTAATCTTTGCACACAACACCAAAACAAAGTAATCTGTTAGACATTCTGACAAAAAACTTAATGAAAGTGGAAGGAAGGATGAAATGAGCGACATTTTAATTTTTTCAGGAATGAAAATAGAACATGTACTACATTTCAAAGATGAAAAGAATACTTTTGCCGAATTTTTTTCATCCCAAATGTTTTCCACAGCAATTGCAATTTGTAAATCATTACATTGATGGAATGTAACTGAAACAAACATATTTGACACTTGAGAATTGAAATCCATAATCCATACACTTAAAAATTTCCTTAAATCCTGGAAGATTCTTTTAAAATTGCTAAATATGAACATTAGACGGCCAAGAGCTTAAAATCAAACAAATGAATCGTCAACTTCAAGGGAGGAAAGACTTCACTCAGAAAGCTCTCCAAGAAGGATTATGCCCCAACTCACTTGCCAGGTTACAAACCCAATTATCCATTCCTCTATACAAAAGGTAAAATCACTAGTTGAAATCTCAGTGTAGTTATGCAGACCTAATCTTTCTGAACTCGGAATTGCATCACATTAAATTTAAACCTTGCTTCTCAAGGTTATATCTTCTCAAATGCAAAGATATCAATGCAAAAAAAGGGCATGGTGTTGTCTTCTCAGATATCTCACAAAGAGAGGGAAAAAAGGGAATGGGAAACTCAACACCTAATCAAACCACATTATACAGAACACTCGTGCAAAAAGATAATGCAGAACCTCACCTTACCCCCAGGAAGACCCCCCTTTCCAAATACACGCACAGGAGGACATTTTGTGCCAAGAAAACAGTCAGCATCTGCACCAAGCTGCTTAAGACCATCAACTAAATCCCCAATTGGTCTCTCTCTCATTCGGGGCACCCCATCAAGTATGTAGCTGAAATATATTGAATGGTATAAAAGGGTCAGTAAGTGTAGGAAGTATAACAGCAATCAAGACAAAAGACCATTTCTTGTCTAAATATCCTTTTTTTTTAATTGGTAAGTTACACAAACACACACGCTTGGTGGGTCTTGAACCCATGACCTCACCCTACATCCCAATATTATGGCGATAGGAAGTGCCAATCGAACATATCTTGGACTCGGACTCAATCTGAATATCAAGGCTAAAGAGGAACAAAAAACAGTGCAGTATAAAGATAAGAGTCCTATTTTGTAATATCACAGCATTCCTTCTAGTGGGGCAGGAATTTCATAAGTCAGACAGACCTTGAATGTCCACCAGCAACGGTAACTGCAGCTGTCAATGGCCGCATTGCTGTTCCGGCATTTCCAAGGAAAAGTTGAATTTCATCCCTTGATTCTTTACCCACTGGAAAGAGACCACCACAGCCTTCCACAATTGCTCTTTTTATTGCCTTGTCTTCTTCCACATGTAGTCCTAGGGTTTTCAATGCGCCAAGCATGTAATGAATATCTTCACTATCCAACAAGTTGTCTACAACAGTTGTTCCCTGAACAATAAATAAAAACAAAAATTAATGTATGCCAAATGACTGCACTTGATTATTATTTATGAATAAAAGTTAAACAAGTTCATAATTTACAATCAACTTCTCTATCTAATGCGTTTCTTTTTCACCTAAACAGACAGAAGTAAATGATCTAAACAAAGACCACTTCAGAGTTCCAAGGACATCTCATGCCGTGTTCCTATATCTGGGGAAAACAAAGAACGATATAAAACAATTTTTTAAAGGAAAAGGAATGAGGTGAGGCACATTAAGTGGCTGTTTGGAATAGAATTGAAAATGGACAGCTTGAAAAAGATGTTCCTAGAAAATAGAAGAATTTAGAAAGCTGTACTAGAAAAAAACAGTTATAAACCACCCTCCAAAACACTATGTCCCTTATCTTCCCATAAGTATGCTTCGTTTCCCACTAACTGCTCTTAGCCAATGTTCATGGCAAGCCCCTCATCAACGGCCCTCAACCATATTCATCATATCACAGAGGGTTCAAACCAACCTAAGAGACCTTCAATACATATTTGATCCATGGAGAATCATAAAAAAAATCTTGAGGGATCATAGTTTGATTCATAATCACTATCAAACTTTTGGGATAATAATTTATATCTCCTCTTTTTGATAGTCATATACAATTCACATATCCATATGAAACTGAAACCATAAGCTTACCCACCATCTATTGTTCACACGGGAAGCATATGTCATTGGTCCAAAGGATATGCCATAAACTTAAAACTAAGCACATCAAATTTCTTGAGTTCTAGAACAACAAGGTGAACTCACCATTGAAGATGGAAAATAACTACATTAAGAACTTGAATCAGAGTTTAATTTTTTTTCAAAATTTAAAGTAGAAATCATAATTTAGAAAGAGAGACACACCAGTACACATCTATATCAAACTCATCAAAGCCAATCTCCTATATTTCTTTCTTTTTAATGACTCTTCTCAGCAAGCAAACAGATAATCAATTTAATTTTAATAATGAACACACATCACAGGCTATAACTACAATAATTTGGTTAGCAAAGCTAAAATGACCTGCACTCCTCTGGAACCATCAATTCCAAAAATTTAGCTAAATACTCTCTTTCCCCATTTCTCATAAACTAAGCTCAGCCTAAATATTAAGAATTAAAATAAAAATAAATTTAAAAAAAAAAAAAAAAACCTCCAGAACTCTCTCATCTTTCCCTCACTCCTTTCCATATCCAAACAGAGAATTATTTAATTTCTAGCACAGCCCAGATACTAAGTAAACAACATATGCTATTCCCCCTCTCAACAACTCCATAAAAGTGTATAACCCAAGTACCAAAAATCATCTTCTTCTTAATTTTTTGGTAACAAAGGCTAGCATTAAAAACTAATGAGTTTGATTACAAGACACGCTGTGTGTGTCATATTACATTCCCAAAAAGTCTAAATATTAACAGTAGGGCTACATCAGAGGGGGGAATCAAAAACAACAAAATCTTGGGACTGTCTTACACCCCTTCTTGCAAGTGCATCAGCACATTTGCTTGCTTCTCTGTAACAGTGCTTAATTATCTTCCTGCCCCTAAAACTGCATTCTCCTTAGGTCCCTCAATTTAAAAATGTTTGGTTCTAGTCCTTAAAATTTTCAAAATGTAACAATTTAGTCCCTCCATCTATTTTTCCGTTAAGTGACTACCAGAATGCTGAGACCAAAATCAAAACAACCCGACATTTTATGGACTAAAAATGCAAGTAAGAAATGGACGGAAAATAAACAAAGGTACTAAATTGTTACAAAATTGAGTAGACCCCATATTTGAGGGACCAGTCATGCAATTTACCCTACGGAAAACAGAAAAAATAGATTATAGTTCCCTGCATTTTTCCTACACTTTCTCAACAACCAAACATTGAATATACCTCAGATAGAGCAGCCAGAAGCAGAATCCGATTAGACAGTGACTTGGACCCCGGCAACGTGATGGTGCCGGAGATATCTTTGATGGGTTGCAACACGATCTCCGGTACCGTTGATGGCTTCTCAGCTGTGGCAACTGAAGCATAAACCCTAAATGTACCAACTTTATCACCACTCACCGCGCCCACGTGCTTGTGATTCAAAGTCAAAGATTTTGATGAGCCCAAAAACTGTGACCCAAAAGACAGTGAACTCAGAGATTTGGGTTTTTGGGTTTTGGGATTGCTGTGAAAGATTTGGGTGTTTTGAGCACCATTACAGATTTTGCTCACTTGAGCCATTTTTCTCTTTCTCTCTCTCCAAAACTAAAGCTTTCTCTCTCTTAAACTCTCAATTTCTCAAATGGGTTTTGGTTTTGGTGCAATGGGTGTTTGTTGAATTGGACCGACTATGTGAGGGGAGAGTTCACCAAACCAAAAAGCACTGCTACCAGAAAATTTGAGAATGTACTTTGTTTTTGTTTTGTTTTGTGCTATAAGCGCTTGTACGTTGCGCTTGAAATGTTGTACAAATGTGGTTGTTGTATAATGTAATGTGGTTTTTTTTTTTTCTTTTTTGGCAGCAGATTGAGAAAGTATTTTAAGTGGGGGGTTGTTGGAAAATTGTACAGGTTGAGGTTGGTAGGGGTGGCTCCAATTTGCAGTTTCACTCTCTCTCACCAACCCCCCCTAATGGGACCCAACTTGCAACGTATAAGAAATTTTAGAAAATAAGAAATTAATAAATCAATTAAATAACCAACACCAATGAAATCCCAAATCTCAAAATTAAACCAATGAAAAATTGGGATGTCAGTTTGAAAAAGCCTTGAATATGAGATCAGGATGCACCACCAAGGGTGGTGTACTAGTGATTATTGGACTTACTTAAGGTGGTTTGGGATGAAGATCCAAGATTGAATCTGGCAATTGGAGCGTTTTGCTTGTAAGCCCAGATCTAACGGGTAGGATATTACTATGATAATGTTTGAGAAGCTATTTTAGTTGCTCCCTCCTGCCTTTTTGAATTTTTTTAACAATTAATACAACTATTTAAAAAATAAATAAACTAACTTTTAAAATTTTTATTATACATTTAACATAAAAAATTACAAAAAAATTATATCTTTTTAATAAATATTATGCAAATAAACTACATATACCAAACGTAGACCTAATGATGCTCTATTTGATGATTCAAAGAGTAACTTATTTTGCACTATCTTTAAGGGTCCCTTTGGTTGAAGGGGTGAAAAAATGAGAGAATAGAAAATAATGAGAGGATGGAAAAGTGAGAGGATAAAAAAAATTTTAATTTCTCTCATTTTTATTTCATTAGGAGTGAAAAAGTAAAAGGATTGAAAAAGTGAGTTTTTATAAGCCTATTTTTTGGAAAGAAACTTCAAACTTATAAGGTTTTCAAGATTTCTCATAAATAGGAAGTAGAATAGTCGAAAACATAGGTTTATACAAACTCACTGGATTACTTGGTCTTTGAAGCTTTAAAAAAAAAAGTTTGTGCCAACACAACTTGCTTGGTAATTAGACAAAAGCTTGATCTTTTAAAGTACAATGTATTAATTTTGTCCATAACTTATGTGTTAGAATCTAATTGTGTCTCTAAAATATCAGTTGTGTTAATTTAATTTATGAAATCTTGAAAACATTTTAATATACTTTTACAACCACTTGCAAGTAACTACCAAAATCTTACCAATCATGCGTATTTTGAACTAATTATATGTTGAATTGCCCCATTTTATTAAAAAAATTCATGAAAATCATTATGTTAAAAGAAAATTCAATGTTCTCATAAAAAATAAAATAAAATAAAATAAATAAATATTGAATAATCGTTGGACACGTGTTAATAAGAGAACGATACTTGTGTCATCAATCTTGGTTTAAAAAAGAAAAAGAAAAAAAAGAGAGTAAGTGTACTCTTTGATTTGTATGAATAATTCTTCCTTCCCCATTGAGCTATAACCATATATACAAAAGAAATTGGATATTAGTATATTACAAAGCATCACAGCCTACCACCTACCATTTTCCATTATTTGCTCTCACTATTTGGTTGGAATTCATAACATTCAGAGACTCGGAGTCAGTGACCATCTTTGCTTGTCCCACCACAGGGACAGGTAACATGATCAAGATTCAAGACTCATTATTAAATAGAGATGAGCCATTCCCATCATGATTCAACCCACTTCACTGGATTTTTTATTTATTAAATATTCCTGGTTTTAATTTGAGGGAAATGTCAAATTTAATAAGAATGATTATAGGTTAATTTTTCTTAGATGAGTGCAAAAAAATGCTAATAATAAAAAATATTGCCAGTGACATAAAAACTTTTACATTTCCTTAAATTGTTAAGGTGACATGTTATGATTGGTCATAATAAAAATAATGTGAAATCATAGAAATGTAATGTTATGCTACTCAGTACTCACAACTTGATATCTCACCATATTGTAAGATAAGTTATGAAAAAGTTTATGTTATGACATTTCTCAATGAAAAAATGGATGAAAATTAGGCATGGATCTTTAGGTATTGTACTTTAAATTCTCTAATTAAATTTTATTGTGTATTTGTTTACACAAAGGAGTTGGCCGCAATCAATACAATTTCATTGTGGAGAGAATGATAGTTATGTGATGCAAGGGGTTGCCCTCCCAATGTATGTTTGTGAAAAAATTGATAAAGTTAGCCGAGATTTTATATGGGGATCCACTGAGGATAAAAGAAAACTTCATCTTGTGGGTTGGGGAAAAATTGTTGAGTCAAAAGAGGAAGGAGGTTTAGGCCTTCAATCAGCCAGGGCTAAAAATATTGCCCTTCTTGCTAAATTAAATTGGAGGCTTTATCAAGAAAAAGAAGCCTTATGGGCAAGGGTCGGTCTTAATAAATATTGCTCCCTAAGTCGTAGAAGGTCTAAAGACCCTGATAAGCTTCCTTGCTCTTCTACATGGATAGCAATTAAGAGGGGATTCTCAGTTTTTGAAGAAGGCATTGGGTGGAATCTGGGTAGTAATTCCAATCTTAGCTTCTAGAGTGATAAGTGGGTGAAAGGCCAAACAGCCAGGGAACTTATTCAAGGCCCACTCACACAAAGGGAGTTCAATCTCTCTGTTGCTGAAGCTGCCTGTCAAGGTACTTGGGATTGGGGTAAGTTGTCTTTTGAGTTACCCTTAGATGCTAAAGACATGATCAAAGCTATCCCTTTACAAATTTATGGGGAGAAGCAGGACAATCTGATTTGGAAAGGGTCCTTAGATGGAGATTTCAACTTGGCTTATGCCTATAAGCTAGCTAGATTCGAACCACTTGATGCCCAAACCTTCCAAGGTAACTGGATTTGGAAGCTTGACACATTGCCAAAGATAAAACACTTTCTTTGGTTATGTTTCCACAATAGCATTCCAGTTAAGAAAGTCCTTGAATCAAGGGGTATTATTCAAGATGCTTGCTGCCCCTTATGTAGAAATCATGAGGAATCTATCTTACACACTCTAAGGGACTGCCCAATTGCTATGAATTTTTGGTAGAAGTTTCGAACTCCCCAAAGTATGGCTAATTTCATGCATCAAAGCTTAACTGATTGGTTGAGCACAAACTGTTTGGACAGTAAGTTGAACTGAATCAATGGAATTCCTTGGTCCATTATTTTTCCTCTGGCTGTGTGGAATTTGTGGAAACATAGAAATTGCATGGTTTTCCAAAACTCTCCTTTAAATCTAAACCTCCATTCCCTTTGTATGAAAGCTGCCACCGAATATTTTTATTGTGTGGGTAAAGGGCCGGCTTCCAAAAGGCACTCTATCATTCCCATTTGTTGGGATAAGCCACAAGAGGGGTGGTTTAAACTCAACTCAGATGGTGCTTCCTTGGGTAATCCAGGGAAGGCAGGGGGGGGGGGGGAAGGCTCATACGTGACTCCTATGGCAGATGGATTAAAGGATATATGAGATATATTGGTATCAGTACAAGCATTATTGCTGAATTTTGGGCTCTTAGGGATGGTCTCACGCTTGCCTCACAGCTAGGAATCACACACTTGGTCGTGGAGTTGGATGCCAAGGTGATTGTGGACCTTATTCTCTCAAGGACCCTAACAGCTCATATACATCACTCCTAAATGACTGCAGGTACTTACTCAGGCAGTTTTAGCGGACCGTGATCAAGCATGTGTTTAGGGAGGCTAATAGAGGAGCAGACAGCCTTGCTAAAGGAGCCTGTTCCTTAACTTCTGATTTTGTTGTACTTGATGTTCCCCCTAACCCTGAACTAAATGTTATTGTAAATTCTAATGCGAATGGTTTGTACTCCTTAAGGCTAATAGCCAACACTTCACCTTTTGTGGCTAGCTAATATAACTATTTCCTCTGTTGACCAAAAAAAAAAAAAAATTATTATTAACTTTTTTAAAGGAAAGAATTTGACCGAAACCCAGTTTAACTCAGAGCACATGCCAAGTAATAATAAAACAACTCCCCTCTATATGTCCAAAAAAATATTTTGGATTTGATTTATTGTACTGTTCAATTATCACTTTGATGTGAAAGAGAAAACTTAAAAAGGTTAAACGTTAAAAGATTAAAAAATAAATTTAAACCAGTTACTGACATTAAAAGTGATTTTTTTTTAAACCCTTGAAAGTATAATTGTATAGTTCAATAAAGGCTATTGCACCGAACCTCAATCCACGATTCATATTTTAGTGTGCAGAATAGAAAATTGATTTTTTTTTTAATGGGTTAATTGTAGTCCCCCTTTAATTATTGGCTTCACTTCAATTCTTTCCCTAAACATTAAAATCAACCAATGTTCCCCCTAAACTTTTGGAAATAGGCAAATCACCCTATCATTACAAAATTCCACTAAATTCATTTTAACGAAGAGTAATTTGCAAATTTCCAATACATAAGAGGCAACATTGCTTGGTTTTAAAGTTTAAGGGGGGATTAGAGTAGACTCATAGATAAGGGGGATCTAACGGTAAGTCCGTGTTATGATTAATGTTTTAGAGAGGGGATAGAGGAAGTTGTGGGACTCATATGCAAAAATGCCAGATTCTGTTGGCAGTTTTGGAGGCTAGCTCAAAGAAAAGGGGGTGGGAGAGGGGCGGGGGAATGAAGGTCGAGAGCGTGGATGTTAGTGTTGAGTCCCAAATAATATTATCATAAATATTAGCAATCCAAAATAGCAATCACATATAAGAACACAAATATTTACGTGGAAAAACCATTTCTATTGAAGGAAAAAAACCACAGGACAAACTCCGAATAATTTCATTATTATCAAATCAATTACAATAATTTTTATGTATATCTCACGGCTAAAGAAAAATCTCTCTTATTTTTTCTTTACTCTCACACACACACTAATTATCTCTTTCAAGTGTGGCAACACTTTACTCTCTCCTCCTCGGCTATCTAAGGCGGCAACCCTTTTCTCTCTCCTCCTTGGCTATCTTCTTGAAGGTGGCAATACCTTGCTCTCTCCTTCCTCTTGCGTTCCTCCCAAGCGAAAATCCATTTTCTCTCTCTTGGTTTCACACTCTATTTTCCCTCTCCCCATAGGGAGGACCCTTGGGCCAAAGTCATCAAATTCTTTGTAGCATTGTTTATTTATAAGACTCTTTTACTATTCCTTCTTGGACTAGGAATACAATACCTCTTTAACAAAGAGTATATTCTTTCTTGGACTAGGAATACATTACCTCTTTAACAAGAAATAGACTTCATTCCACACCAAGGAATAGTCTTTCCTTCTATAACAAGGAAACCCAAATTAATTTTTCCTTCTTCAACTAGGAAACCTAATTGACTTTCCAAGTCACATTTGGAATTTGAGGCAATTTCCCAATGGTTAGTGTTTCCAAGGATGTCAAAATTTTGAGCAATGGCCAGCACTAGGGAAAATGATATTGGGTGCCTATTCTACGGAACAAGCCCAGGTTATGAACCTCTTTTAGGTGGTGAGTTAGTTTTGGGATTAGCTACTTTGAAGGAGCTAGGCCTCCAAGAAAGAGAAGGATAATTGAGAGAGAATTGAGAACCAAGAGAGTAGAACTTTATTATTATTTTGGTTAATGAGATTACAAGAGGCTCAACCTGAAGTAGAGCTACTCTGAAGCTATTATTTCCGTATTGGTGTCTATGAAGATGTTGTGGAAGTCAAGACCAATAACAAAAATGTTGTGGAAGTCAAGTAAAGATTAGATCATTTGTTTGTTTGGGTGATCAGCATGGGTGATATGTTAATAAAGCATAATTTTTTACATATAAGTTTTGAATAGTGACAAGAGCCTTGTTAGCTCAACTAGCACTTACTAGTGTTTCCAACGAAGACGTTCATGATTCAAATTCATCCACCCCCAACTATTGAATTTTCAAAGAAAAGTTTTGAAGAATGATTATTATGTCAAGACCTCCCCACCATTTTCTTGGAGATGGGGTGGGAGAGGGAGGTGATCAGTATGAGAAAAGCCTGCACTAGAAATCTGAAGACATTGTTTCTATGTTGTCGGTCCAAGAAATGCCTGTAGTAAAGGTTGTTATGGATGGTTTATCAATAAAGCATCAATTTGTGAAATAGGGAAAAGTGCAAGAACTAACTTGTACAGTAGTTGGTGATGAGAACAAGTCCCTTATTCGGATTGTTAATGACAATTACTTACTTTGGCCAAATGGGGTTGCTTTGTTTGTATCAAGTATAGGTATGGATTTGTGGTTGAGGGGTTGGTGCTTAGCTGATTCAGATTGGATATGTCATCATCTGTAGGAAGCTACGTGAAACATGAACATGGTAGAAAAATAATTATTGAAATTGGGGAAGAAGGGAACAATTCATTTTTTAATTGTTCTTCCCTATCCCCACCCCCGATAGAAAAATTATTTCTCCCCTATTGCAGCTGGCTATGCTTGTTATTAATTTGGAAACAGAGAAGTGGATCCCCACTACGCATGTGATTTCAAGTGAAATTAATAATGTTTTCTTGACAGTGCAGCCCAACATAAAGAATGTTGCCACCGAAAGAGAAACAGCTCATAGTAGGGGGCGAATCTAGTGAGGCTGATACCTTATTTGAAGTAAGCCATAGGTTCTGGCATTGATGCTAAAATATATGGCCCCTGTTTGATCCCTTGCCTTGATTATAAGGAACAAAAGAAAAATGCATAAGAGAATAAGAAGAATCATGTAAAGCTTTGGTGCATACGCTCGCACAAACAGAAGAGAGACTGCATTAAGTAGAAATTGAATTACAATCTTACAAATAACAAGCTCAACTTCAAGTTCAAGGCAATATAGAAAAATAGGGTGGGCTGGCCCGCTTTGGTTGTAGTAAAAGGGCTGTTCAATGCTTTATAAACCTCTGGAGGACTTCAAAGTATTCTGGGAATGATTTTCGGGTGCAACCAGGGTCGTTGATGATGACAGAAACATCTCCACAGGCAGCAAGTGAGAATGCCATGGCCATTCTGTGAGCATCATATGTGTCAATAGTTGTTACATTGAGATTCTCCAGTGGAGTGATCACACAATAATCTGGTCCTTCCTCAATTGTTGCTCCCTGCTGAAATATGAAGCCCATATGTTTAGTGCAAATGATACTAGAAAAATAAAAGAATGGGAAAACAAAGCAGAGGGGTTTCAAATGTAAAGAAAGCCAATCAACTTACCTTCCTGAGTTCTATGCAAATGGCAATCATTCGTTCTGTCTCCTTCACTCTCCAACTTGCCACTATAAATTAGGAAAACCAAGATACTAAGGGTGTGTTATCAGCCATAAATCCAAAATGTGCATGATAGGTTTTCTTATGATGCAGTAGCTTAGATGATTATGTGTTTGGGAACAACTTAGTTGCATGGTATTTATAAAATAAAAAAATAAAAAAGTTTTTGGTAGCTTTTACATTAAAATGTGTGATAAAAAACTCAAAGCTAACTTATTTCCAAAAAGCTAAAAGTTAAATTATTTGCAAAAAACCCTGAGACAAAGCAAAAAACAAGAAACAAATAAGCAAAAGCCAAACACACAATAAAACTAGCTCACAACTTCTACCTACTACAAGCAAAGAGTTCATTGTTCTCTAGACTTGCCTTTTTAAAAAAAAAAATTTATGTGAAGTTTCCCATTAATGAAGAGATCAATTTGTTAGAATTAAAGGTGAGGGCCCACCAAATGGTGGCCATCTGTCATTGTCAATGTGCCTGCATCAGGATTATGTTCACAGCCATTTTCTACAATAGAAGGGCCTAAACTATACACCTATTTTCCAAAATGGAAAAGAAATTGAAAGTTCAAAAACGTGTAAAAACACCTTTGAACGATTAGACCCCCAAATTACAACTTAACCAATTCAAGTAATATGTCAAACAACTAGTGTGCGGAAACTTAACATATGCTATAATATGAAATTGGTTAAAAACTATCTAAGCCATAACAAAATAAAATCCACAGCAAATAATAAAAAGGCAAAGATAGAGAGGAAGGAAGATGCAAACACAAAGACAACACGCGATGTGTTATCGAAGAGGAAACCGAAGCCCTCAGCGTAAAACCTCTCCGCCGCCCTCCAAGCGGTAAACAATCCACTAGAAAATACAGTTGGGATACAAGGACAGCAATAGACCCTCCAAGCCTAATCTACCCAGTGCACCTAAGCCCTCCAAGCTTCTTGCTCCAACGAGGTTGCGCCGAACCTTTTTCTTTTCTAGCTTCCCGGATTCCGCTACTAGACCATAGCATCAACCAATGAAGATTGGTTCCTTCCTAACTGCTTCCCAGAAATCCAAACAACTGTCTCACAGTGATGATGATGGTGAGAACCAGGTTTGGTATAATGCCTCTCAAGAATTTGACAATGGAGAGGAAGAGAGATGAGGAATTTGGAGAGACTCTAAGGTATAGATTGTGGGTGAATCAATCTTGTTTTTCTTTAGGGTTTCTCTCTCAAAATTCTCTCTGGAAGCTCTCTCACAATCGTGGCTAAAAGGGGTATTTATATTGGAGTGGGAGAGGAATGTGAAACGTCAGGTTTTACAAAACAGGGGTGGCTCGCGGCTTGACCTCGCGGCTTGACTAAGTCGCGAGATCCAGTCACGAGATAACCGTATGGCCAGTTGTCCTGTTTTGTCCTGTAGTGCTCCAGCTGGCATGACTGTTCACCTTCCAGCATGCTTGGCACGTGTGCTGCGTCTGGCGGCTTGAAGCCGCGAGTCACCCGCGAGTCCCAGCCGCGAGTCTCTGTTTTCTTGCACACTCTTGAGCAATCTTCACTCTATCTCACTCACTACCCTTACATCAAACCCACCTAAATACAGGGTTACTAAATGCTGAATTACAAGCAAATTTGGCACGGAATAAAGCCAATTAGATGGTTGAATAAATTCAACCTTACAATCTCTCCCTTTGGCTATTCCGTGACAAAACCCTAAAACAGACTCTAGACTTAACATGTGAGTTGGGAACAGTTGAACAAAACTCACTCACACCTAACTCTAGAAGCTGTGAAGCACTTGAATCATATGAACATAATACTCCTGAAACACAACAATACACCATGATCATTGTAAGCAGAAAATTATAAAATGCATATGAAACAGGCAATATATGATCAAGCAAAGATGGAGTTAAGAAACAAACCATGGCTTGATCAACCAAGTGAACACCACAAGGTAGTGATCACAGTGCTCATTCACACTTGGAATGAATACAAGGACATACAAGTTAACAAGCACAAGGCAAGACACTTGTATGTTCAACACTCAACCAATGCATAACACACAAGGTATATGCATCTAGGAACAATCCTACAAGGGCACAAGAGTGACAGTACATAAACCAAAATGCAGAACATTTAGATCAAAGTACTGATTTCAACATAACATAAAAGCTGCATTAAGCAAGGTACATACCATAAAGCCTACAAACTATGCATAAAACATTAACCCTAAAAGCTTACAAAAGCACATGGGTACAAACCACAAAACATCCTGAATAACATCAGCAAAACATATTAAAGATTAAGCCAAAAGTATAGGTTAAGAGTTAAAAACAACTATACACCAAAACACAGTGTATCAAACCCATAAAAACATTAAATAGTCCAACAAACATAAACCTAAAACCATAAGTTTAGAGGATAAGACTAAAAACAAAAGTATAACAAAAGTATGTGTGTGTGTACTCCCCCTATCACTATGCACACTTCCCTTTGAAAACTTTCTCCCCCTTACTGAATGCTCTCCCCCTTTTTGGCACGAATAGCTAAAGGCTCTCGTCCAACTTTCGTTGAATATCAACTAGCTGATTCTCCATAGTCTCGAGACGCATTTGGACATGGTTGTTTGTGGAGTAGAGAAGTGCCACAAGCTCATCAATGCGTTTCTGAATATGCTCAAGTACACTGCCGACTCTAACAGTATGAGGAGCAGTCTGTGCTTGCGGAATACTAGCCGGTGAAGCTTCAGGAACAGCACGTGAAGTAGATGTGGTATGTGCAGGTGTTTCTGAGTCAGGGGCAGATGGAGTAACTGGAGAGATGTGAGCACTCCTTGGTGATTTAGAGGAGTGACTTCTACTAGCTTGAAGAGTGAACAAGGAAATGGGACGTTGACGAGTCAACATTGTTCCATCTGCAGGAGGAATAATGCCTTCACAAAGAATGAGCTTCATGATGAGACTGCAAAATGGAATAACTCCTCTAGCTGCAGTTCGACACGCGGTCTTCCTCAAGGTATAGTAGATGTGAGCACATATATCAATGGGGGCTCCTGTAATAAGATCACAAAGGAATAGAGCTCTCCCAAGATTGATGAATGTAGTGTTGGACAGTGGGTAGAGATTGGTGAACATGATCAACTTCAGTGTGGTCAGCTCTGGTGCAAACTTTGCAGTGCTGATGGATGTTCCTGCACTGGATACTTCATGATCGAATCCTAGGATTTGTAGGATTTCTCCAACTTCTGGAGTTCGTTCATCGTAAGGAGTTATATTCACATTCTGCGGTCTGGTGATGCCGAGAAGATCTGCAATGGAGTCTGGGGAAACACTAAACTCTGTTCCTCTGACCCAGAAAATGAGTTGAGGTCCAAGATCAGTTGCATTGGAGAAGCATTCTTTGACCAGCTCATCCATTGGATCATCAAAGTTCCCGAACAAGTTTGCCCAATCTCGTTTCTCAAAGATTCGAGGGATGAAAGTGGTCCTTAAGGTGTTAAACTCTACCACCCGTTCCACTATAGTGGTTGACTTGTCAAACACGTTTGAGTAGACGTGAGAGTTAAGCGGAAGTCTGAACCTATCCTCATTGGGATCTTGAGATGCCTGAGATGATAGTCGAGTCCTTTTAGCAACTGGTGTTGCTGGTTCGTCAGCAACAATGTCTTTACCCCTGGAAGATCGACGAGACATCTGCAAGATAACAGGCCCACAGCAGAGAACCAAACAACAGTACCACACAGGATAAATGTCAACAAGATTCAGAGCAAAAGAAATTGCAATACATAAATACACACTGAAGAAAGTGCAGACCCAACCAAACTTCCAACAATACAGAGAAGCACAAAATAACAGGTGCAGCAAACTGGTGATTGTGCACAAAGACATAGATAGACAAAACAACTGACAAAACTGTCAATGAGACAGGTTATCATGACCATGATATGCAAGCAGATACAGTATACGAACATTTAGAGCAGATAACATAAAACACTCCACAAGAGATATGAACAATGGAAAATATTTCAGCAAGAAGAAACAAATCATCCATACTAGGCCACATGGTTGAGAGACACACATTATGATATCATAAAAACTTAGTAACCAATACCGAAATCCAACAACAATACTCAAGCAAGAGAAATGAGTAAATCAAATAAACACCAAACCCATGTAAGAAAAGATTGTCAGACTCAACAATAGGCAAATATCAGAACAATGAAAAACACATTGTGACCATTCAACATAAAAACAGATGAGAGCAATATCAAGCAAGACACGCCAAACCCATTACACAAAGAGAGAAGTATTTCGAACACAATATCAATCCAAACTGTAACAAAAATATGCAGGAAAAGGGAAAAATGAGATTGAGAAAGTAAAACCCATAATGAACAGTTACAAATGTTTGAGGGAAAACTGAAAAAGATTTAAAAACTGCTCCTGTTTCTGCCAAACACGCGATTTTCGTGACTTGATTAAGTCGCCACACAGTCGCCAGTTCAAGCCGCCAAAACACTTAAGGACAAAAATTTGAAAAATTCTTCTAAGTGTTTTTCGCGACTGGAAGGTCTACCCGCGAATGAGTCGCGAGCTTAGCCGCGAAAATTTCTGAGTGAACCTCGCGACTAGACCTTCCACTCGCGAACAAGTCGCCAAAAATGACCAGCGAAGATGCGACTGAGGCTCGCGACTTGACATACCCGCGACTGAGCCACCAAAACAGGGCAAAACTGAATTTTTGAAATTTTCAGATTTTTCAAACAAAAATACTTTCCAAAAACACCTAAAACACTCAAAAATCTTTTTGTGCTTGATTTAACAAAGATTGAGCATGTGAAAACACATTTTATCAAGTACAATCACACAAATGAATATGGCATTTATTGAACATAAACTTGTGTGTTGTGTGTGGATATCAACAATGAGATAGTCCTTAGTCTAATGTGAAGCTTCAATGATCAATTCAACCAAGACATACACAATTAGCACTAGATCATGTGACCCATCTCAATTATAGAAGTATGTATATATGACCTCCCACAAAACTTGATAACATGACTTGGAGCTTTACATTTGACTCCACTTTTAATCAACATTTGATCTTTTTGATCTTTTGAGGCAATCACCTCTCATTGTGAGAGTGATATTTGACATTTCTCTTTGATGAACAAGCCTTTGGCTTTTTGAAAAAAAAAAACATTCACTTTAATATAAGGTCGCTTACCCTTTTTCCTAGTCAAATACTAGAATGTGCGACATGTTTTTGCAGCTCAATATCTCTTTTCATTTGGAGATTTACATTTGGTGAGCTCTTTTTAGCAAAACAAAAATAAAGAGTGGGAAGATATATAGACACAAGTCTATGCATGTCTCAAGATCAACATAACCATTCACTAATCATTCATGACAAGTTTGAAGATCTATTTACAACAATCACATAGATTTCAAGATTTTTCCCACAGTGATATGAGTGCATGAAGACAAGCAATGCTCGAAAATGCACAAAGCCATTAGTACAAAGGTACAAGGCAAAACAAGTTTTGAGACAAAAACTCAACAAAGTCAATCAAGCTTTTTGATTTTCTAATTTTTATGTGATTTTTGGATTTTTGACACAAGAAGCAAAAAGATTGATAAGACAAAAATAAAAAATATGCACAAGAAGACAAGCAAACAACCAATAGCAAAAACAGCAAGTAAAACAAACAAACATTGTCACAAAGCATAGGAAGTATTAATGCATGGACATGTTGTAATGCTTATGCATGAGTACCCTTTTTCACCCACACGTCACTTGCGTTTGGGGTGATTTCCTTATAGGATTGGGTACGGGAGTTAGGGCTTTCAAACCTTCGTGAGAAGCTTTCCAAGCAGTTGGTGAATGCACCAATCATCTTCATCACGTTCATCATTCCGGGATCACCATTCTGATCTCTAGATTGATCACCTGCCCAAATTCTTCTATCATTTCTAGGTCCTCCTGACCTTTGAAGAGTTGCACTGTTCTTTGCTCTCAGCTTTTGGCAATTTGGTCGAGTATGCCCTTGAAGTCCGCAATAATGACACACATAAGTCGCTCTAGGACCTCTTTGTGGTCGTGGGCGAGACTTGGCACGAGATTCAGACCTGCCCACAGATTGATTACGGGGATTCAGCATCCGTTGGTTCACCACATTTTTCTTCTCCTCCACCTCGAGCTTCTCACCAGTAAGGTCAGCTACAACTGGATCTTTGGCCTTTACAAACTTCACTTCTTTAGTGATATTTCCAGATGAACTACTTCCTCCGGTATATCCCAATCCGGATTTGTCTGAAAAGCTCTTTTGAGATGAGATAACATCATCTAGCTTCTTGGTGGTGACCCTCTCTACTTTAGCATTTGCTTGCATAACCTCATTCTCAAGAAATCTTACTTTTGTGTAAGCTTCGGATAACTCACCATTCAGTGTTTCTATCTCACATTTGGCCTCCCTATATCGGATTAGGAGACTTTTGTAGTCCTCCTCAGCCTTCTTCATTTTTCTCACAGCAGCCTTGGCCACCCTTGTGTACTCACCCGACTTCTCCAAGAGTGAGTTATAATTCTCTTGAAGATTTGTTGTGCTTTCTTCCTCTTCAGCATCTGATTCTTCAACAATTCCTAGTGATTCATCATCACTATGTTCTCCAAGGTCTCGTACAAGCAGATTCAACTCATCTGAAGACTCAACATGAACAATAGTCATAAAAGCCGAATAGTTCCCCTCTCCATCACAGCTCTCTTCAGATTCTGAGTCAGACGAATCCGAGTCACTCAAGGTCGTGGCATACACTTTACCTTTCGATTTCAAATAATTCGGACATTCCTTCTTAAAGTGTCCATGCTCGTTACATTCGAAACAAGTGACATCTTGTGTAGGTTGGGACTCTTTTCCATCTTTCCTTTTGAATTCCCTTTTCTCCCTTCCAGAACTTTGGAATTTTCTTCTATCATCAAATTTGCCATTATTTTTGAATTTCAACAACTTTCTGAAATTTTTGACAAGGTATGCAACATCTTTGTCAACCACATCGTCTTCCGATGAGTCATGGACTTCTACCTTCTCATTAATGGTCTTAAGAGCAAGAGATTTACTCTTCCGTTGGTTGGGCAGCGACATCTCATAAGTCTGAAGAGAACCAACCAGCTCTTGGACTTTGATGTCATCTAGGTCCTTGCTCTCTTCAATCGCTATCACTTTAGCACGAAAACTTTCCGGCAATGATCAAAGGATCTTCCTTAAGATTTTAGAATCCTCCGTTTTCTCCCCCAAATTGAACTTGCTGACTACCACCTCATTCAGCTTCCCATAGAAAGAGTCGAAGGACTTATCCTCACTCATTTTGAGCTCCTCAAACCGAGTGGTCAGCATTTGCAACTTGGTGTCTTTCACTTTCTTCGTGCCTTCGTAGGTAGTTCCCAATATCTCCCATGCTTCTTTGGCAACGGTGATGTGAGAAATCCTGTGAAATTCATCTAGAGACACACCACAGAAAATAGCATTTGAAGCTTTACTGTTAGCATTAGATGCAGCAAGTGCTGCCTTATCCCAAGTGGATTTGGCTGCCTCAGGTCTGGTCCAACCAATTTCAACAGCATCCCAAACACATTCATCAATAGAACACAGAAAAACCCTCATGCGAACCTTCCAAAAGGCATAATTACTACCATCAAAATATGGAGGTGCATTTAGGGATTAAGACCGATCCATCTCAAAAGGGAGTCAAGGATCACACAATGGTAATGAAACCAATAACAGTGTACCCGCTCTGATACCAATTGAAAGTTCAAAAACGTGTAAAAACACCTTTGAACGATTAGACCCCCAAATTACAACTTAACCAATTCAAGCAATATGTCAAACAACTAGTGTGCGAACTTAACATATGCTATAATATGAAATTGGTTAAAAACTATCTAAGCCATAATAAAATAAAATCCACAGCAGATAATAAAAAGGCAAAGATAGAGAGGAAGGAAGATGCAAACACAAAGACAACACGCGATGTGTTATCGAAGAGGAAACCGAAGCCCTCAGTGTAAAACCTCTCCGCCGCCCTCCAAGCGGTAAACAATCCACTAGAAAATACAGTTGGGATACAAGGACAGCAATAGACCCTCCAAGCCTAATCTACCCAGTGCACCTAAGCCCTCCAAGCTTCTTGCTCCAACGAGGTTGCGCCGAACCTTTTTCTTTTCTAGCTTCCCGGATTCCGCTACTAGACCATAGCATCAACCAATGAAGATTGGTTCCTTCCTAACTGCTTCCCAGAAATCCAAACAACTGTCTCACAGTGATGATGATGGTGAGAACCAGGTTTGGTATAATGCCTCTCAAGAATTTGACAATGGAGAGGAAGAGAGATGAGGAATTTGGAGAGACTCTAAGGTATAGATTGTGGGTGAATCAATCTTGTTTTTCTTTAGGGTTTCTCTCTCAAAATTCTCTCTGGAAGCTCTCTCACAATCGTGACTAAAAGGGGTATTTATATTGGAGTGGGAGAGGAATGTGAAACGTCAGGTTTTACAAAACAGGGGTGGCTCGCGGCTTGACCTCGCGGCTTGACTAAGTCGCGAGATCCAGTCGCGAGATAACCGTATGGCCAGTTGTCCTGTTTTGTCCTGTAGTGCTCCAGCTGGCATGACTGTTCACCTTCCAGCATGCTCGGCACGTGTGCTGCGTCTGGCGGCTTGAAGCCGCGAGTCACCCGCGAGTCCCAGCCGCGAGTCTCTGTTTTCTTGCACACTCTTGAGCAATCTTCACTCTATCTCACTCACTACCCTTACATCAAACCCACCTAAATACAGGGTTACTAAATGCTGAATTACAAGCAAATTTGGCACGGAATAAAGCCAATTAGATGGTTGAATAAATTCAACCTTACAGAAATGGAGCCCCAAATGCTGAACACAAGTTCATTGTTAATGTTCCCTGTGAGATTGGCAAATCCAAGGTTCAATGCATTTACCTTCACCACCACTTAACAAAGGCTAAAATACTCTCTTAATTTTTTCTCTACCACGAAAAGGCCAACATACCGTCTCTTATAGCAGTCGGTCCATTTGCAAAAAGAGCAACTACAGTAAGAGTCATCGCAACATCTGGCATTTTGTTCATGTTGACATCAATAGCTCGCAACTGTTTTCTTTTGGAAGAATCTTGTGGTGGTCCAGTGACTGTGACACTAGTCTCTGACCAGGTAACCCTAGCACCCATCTTCTCAAGAACTTAGCAAATTTTACGTCTCCCTTGATAAACGAAAAATATGGTAAAATATTAGTTGATTTGGTCTATGCATGTATATATATATATTGGTCAAAGTAATCAAGACTGTGGTAATAAACGTAGCAAATATTATGAATCAGTAACAGCTTTAAGAGCAACATTGCACTTGTTCACACGTGTGATATTGCTAAATCGGGCTTTTGCCAATCGTCTAGGATTCCCCACTCCTGGGGCCATGTCTCAATCGCAGAGGGGGTGAATGGGTGATCATCCGAAAAGATCAGCTAAAGATCATTAGCATGGTTTACCAGATCAACTACCTAATAGTAATACTACTCATGCTCATCAAACAACAGATCTTAGCTTTCTCCAGAATAGGCCCAAACTGTTCAGCAGTTTTCACACACCCAAATATTGGCACCTGTGATTTACCTGCAAACTGGTTGTCCCACAACCTTTAACAGTAACTATCCCATAAGTGACTGCTGCACAAGCTAAGAAGTAACTAGCACTTGAAGCATCACCTTCAACATAAGCATTTCTAGGAGACCTAAAATATTTACTACTCTCAATAGTATAACCTGATTTCACAAAGTGTTGGAACTATATATTATAGAACCTACTTCCAAGCTATTATTGTGTTCTACAGAGATCCCAAACCGTTCCACCAGCTTCAAAGTCATCTCAACATAAGGAGCGGAAATCAACCTGTCGATGATTTCAATTTCAACATCTCCAAAAGCCAAAGGGAGCAGCCATGATCAAAGCAGTCAAGAATACACTACTAGTTGATCCAAAGAGCTTTACCCGCAAACAAAGACACAAAGCATAAAAGATCATGTTGGCTTAATCTTTGCACACAACGCCAACACAAAGTATTCTGTTAGACACTGGTAAAATTCTTAACGAAAGTGGATGGAAGGACGAAATGACTGACATTTTCAATTTTTAGGAACAAAAATTGAACATGTACTATGTTTCAAGGACAAAAAGAATATTTTTGCCTAATTTCTTGTTTTGATAGGTAGATAGTGGGGAGGAGGGAGGTGGGGTTTGAACCATAGATATGGGACACCACAAATGATGCCATTACTGCTGGCAAGTTTTCCACTGCAATTGAGATTTGTAAATTATCACATTGATGGAATGTAACTGAAGCAAACAACAATATTTAACACTTGAGAATTGATATCCATACACTCAAAATTTCCTAAAATACTTAAATGACTCTTTTTAAAATTCTATACGTAAGGATAGATTGCCAAGAGCTTAAAAAAAATCATTAACTTCAAGGGAGGAAAGACTTTACTCAGAAAGTTCTCCAAGAACAAATATGCTCCACCTCACTTGCCAAGTTATTACAAACCCGGTTATATCCATTCCTCCATACAAAAGATAAAATCACTAGTTGAAATCTCAGTGTAGTTATGCAGACATAATCTTTCTGAACTCGGAATGACATCACATTAAACTTAAAGCTTGCTCCTAAAGGTTATGGCTTCTCAGACAGAAAGACATCAATGCAGAAAAGAGGACATGAGGTTGTCTTCTCAGATATCTCAGAAAGAGAGGGAAAAAAGGGAATGGGAAACTTAGTGCATGTTTGATACATGATCTTAAACACATGTTTTCAGTTTTTAAACAATATTACACGTATTTTAATACACTTTTTCATCCATACGTATTTTCAAAAAAATTGAAAACTGTTATTTAAACACACGTACCAAACGAGCCCTTAATGTCTCAAGAAACAGCATTATATGAAATACTTAACACAAAAAGATAAACACACGTACCAAACGGGCTCTTAATGTCTCAAGAAACAGCATTATATGAAATACTTAACGCAAAAAGATAATGCACAACCTCACCTTATCCCCTGGAAGACCCCCGTTCCCGAATACACATACAGGGGGACATTTTGTGCCAAGAAAACAGTCAACATCAGCACCAAGCTGCTTAAGACCATCAACTAAATCCCCAATTGGTCTCTCTCTCATTCGGGGCATCCCATCAAGTATGTAACTGAAATATTGTGATATTAAAAAAAAAAAAATTAAGGGTATATTTAGTACATGGGTTCTATTAACCGCTGTACTTAACTACTTATGATATTTGTTGATAAAATATTTTAAGAAAGTTTTAGTACTATTTTTATAAAAAATTGTTTAAAAAGTAAGCTATTATTATTATTTTTTTTTATAAATAATTTTAAGCATATTTCTTAAAAGAATATCCAACAAAATCCAAGAATATCCAACAAAATCCTTAGTAAAATTGGATAGTAATTTTTAATGAGGAAAAAAAAAGTATTTTAAGAATTATAATAAATTTAAAGGCGATTTGGTGGAAAAAAGAAATAAAAAAAAATTGATATGATAGTTATTTCTTATTATAAAATAACATGAAAATAATCTTTTAATAATTTCAATTACAACATGATGTAATACTAATGCCAATGTAAGAAAAAATTGACATTTTAATAGTTATTTATTTCACTTCCAAAACATGTTGTAATTGACATTATTACTGAAAATAATCTCAATCACATCAATAGTGTCAATGGCTTAGCTCAAAACATTTCAAAACTCCTAATTTCATTCGGAGTAAAAGTGAAAATTTAATAGGAAATTAGGAATGTAAGAGGATGTTTGGATGCAAATTTTTCATCACTTAATTTTCGTCACTCATCACTCATCACTTAAAATACCCTACCCGTTTGGCACCATCACTCACTTGTCATCACTCAATATTTTTCACACTGTTTGTGGGTCCCATTCCTGTCACTCGATGTAGCTTTTTTTCCCCTAGTACCCAAACTCACCAAACCCAGTGAAAAAAAAAAAAAAAAAAAAAAAAAAAACCAGAAACCCGAACCCAGTGAAAGAAGAAGGAAAAAAAAAAAAAAAAAGCAAGAACTGAAGACCGAACCCAGTGAAAGAAGAAGAAGAAGAAGAAGAAAAAAAAAGAAAGAACTGAAGACCGAACCAGCGAAAGAAGAAGGAAAAAAAAAAAAAAGAACTGAAGATCGAACCCAGGAGAAGAAAGGAAAAAAAAAGCGTCAAAAGGTGCAGCTGTGGGTCCCTCCATGTGTGTTTAATTACAAAAATCTTATTGAGTTATGAGTTATGAAAACTGAAAACGGCTAAAATGTGTTTTCAATTTCTATAACTCATAACTCAAAAATCAGAGAATTGAGTGATGGAAACAAAAAACTGGAAACAGAGTTATGGTGCTCCCAAACGGACTTCTCGTTATGAGTCTCACTATTTTTAAGTTATGAGTTATGAACACAGAGTTATGAGTTATAGAAATTGATAATCCAAACAGCCTCTAATTATTTTTTTTTTTAATAAAAATGGGTAGGCAATATTTTCCTTAATAAATAAGTCTATGAAGAATGCTAGTAATAAAATAAAATAAAAAACGTAAAAGAATCTGACCAAAGCCTATTTCAACTCAAACCCCACGCCCAAGTACCTATCTCTATGCGCAAGAAGTACAAATCCTATGTTCATTTTGCCTGGTCAAACTCAAACCGCCGGTTCCCATTTCTCAGGGTTTTGAAGAAGAATTTGTCTTCCTCTCACTCCTCCCATCTGGGTTTTACTTTTTCTCTCTCTCTCTCTCTTCGAATCAATGGAATCTCTCTCTAGACTCAACAATTGTCACCAAAGCCTCCACCATCTCTCACTCAATCACCACCGTCCATCACTCCCAAAACCCATCTCTTCTCTCTTCCTCACAACCCCACCATCACCATCGCCACCACCATCATCGCCACCACCCATAAGAGCTTCATCCTCACCAGACCCACTTTCCCAAAACCCCCAAAACCCACTCTCCCAAACCCTCAAATCCCTCCTCAAACTCACACTCCCCACCATAGCCTCCACAGCCACAGCCACAGCCACATTGTTCTTCATTAGGTTCAACCCCAAGTCCCTCCTTGTCCCCACTACTACACAACCACAACAACAACCCAATGGTGTTATTACCTGCTCTGACCTCAAGGTCAAGCTGAAAATCGTTGACTATCTCATTGAACTCAAACCAGATGACCAAGCTTGGAGTTTGTTGAAGACCCAGATTAGGAATTATAGCCTTGAGCTCGATTCTGCTAGTTTTGGGTTCAGAGAGATACTCGACAAGGACTTGTTGTGTCTCAAGCCTCATTGTGGGGACATAAGGGAGTGTTTGGAAATGGCTGATGAACTCAAAGACTTGTCTTTAGAAATCGAGGCAGCAATGGACAACTGTATTAGGAATTCGGATATCAAATTGCATTTGAGGGATTTCAAGTATTTGGTTGCGCGAGTCAGGGATTCTAAGAGGAAAGTTTTTGGTGCGTTGAAGTATTTTCAGGAGCTTGAGCAACGAGACCATAACTACAGGGACTAAATAACAGAAAGGTGAAGTGGTTTTTCTTTGGACTCTAAGTCAATCTTTCTTTTTTTTGTTTAGGTTTGGTTAATGCATTTGGATGTGCTGTCTTAACTCTTAACTGTAAATTTTGGTTAAATTATTCAAATTAGAGAGAGAGAGAGAGAGAGAGGGAGGCTCTGAGGAAGAATAATGTTTGGTGAATTGGTTGTATGTGTCTCTCAATATTTATAGTAGAGGATACTGAGGGAGGGGAAATTATTTATACTGGTTACTTGGAGGGAGAAAAGAAATACTTACATTTCTAGTTTTGTCATCATTTAATCTAATGGCTTCAAGTGAATTGAATAAGTTTGATTTGTTGATATGTTGTCAAAGCACATTTGATCACATGGAAGTTGAAAACCTTCCCAGCTTAGGTTCTCTCTCTCTCTCTCTCTCTCTCTCTCTCTCTCTCTCTCTCTCTCTCTCTCTATATATATATATATATATATACATAAACAAGTAATACATCTTTAGCTGTTTATCTTATACTGCAATTGTGCATTTTTGTTGTCATATCAATTCTTTACATCATTTTTGAGTTTGTTATTAAAACAAAAGGTGCTAGTAGAACTACTCTGAAACTATTATTCTCCATGTTGACGATGCAAGAAAATGGGAACACAGGAGTGGGGAATTTTTTTTTTTTCCCGGTGGAAGCCAAGGGTCAAGAAGAAAAGAAAAAAAAAGTTGTAGAAGTCAAGTAAAGATTAGATTTGTTCGTTTGTTTGGGTGATCGGTGTGGATGATATATTTATAAAGCATCAGTTTATACACATTTTTTGAAGAATGATTATTATGCCAAGACCTCCCCACCATTTTCTTGGGGAGGGAGGTGATCAGTATGAAAAATGCCTGCAGTAGAAATCTGAAGGCCTTGTTTTCTATGTTGTTGGTCCAAGAAATGCCTGCAGTAAATGTTGGTGTGGACAGTTTATCCATAAAGCATCAATATGTGAAATAGGCAAATGGGCGAGACGAGAACTAACTTATACAGTAGTTGGCCTTGAGAATAAATCCCTTATTCAGACTCTTAATTGGAACTACCCTTACTTTGGTCAAATATGGTTTTTTTGGTTTGTATAATCTAGTATAGGTCCCGGATTTATGATTGAGAGTTTGTTGCTCAGCTGATTCAGATTTGATATGTGATATTCTGTTGGAAGCTATATGTAATAGGAAGAAGGCTCTGTTATTAGTCAAGAGTCATGGGAACCTTCCTTGAGGACTTGCTAAGAAATCTGAGAATGAAATAGAGGTTGAGATGTAAAGACTAAGGAGAGGACATAGAAAGAGAAAGAATTATTAAGTTACAGGATGCATTCATGTCATTAATCATATTGAATTTATTGTTATTGAAGATAAGTACAGGTGGAGGATACAAAGCACTTGTATTTTTCATTTTCTAGAATTTCTTTCCATGTTTCCTTTGGAGCATTCCCTTGTTCAGCTCTATGAAGCTCCCCACCATGTCTATTCTGCAAATTTTAGTCTGTCTGAACGGATAGACTACATATTGAAATATTGAACAGACTGCAGCAGGCACACTTTGATGGGGTTGCCAATAGTTGATGGGTTGTGCTAATGTCTTGAATAACATGCTGGATGTCTATTGTGATGAGTTGGTGAAATTGGTTAGTACCTGGTCTGATAACGCAACCTGCTCAGTCCTCACTGCTCACTAGTTGATTCAAGGGTGGCAAGGCATGCTTGTCAATGGCATGCCTTCACATAATCCCTTTAATATGCAAAGTGGTGTGAGCCTGTGGAAGTTATGAAGTTATGCCTATGTCAGGAGTCAATTGCATGATTTGGCTGTGTTTCTCAAACTTGAGCATGTTGAAGAAAACAGGCTACTGCTGCTAAACTAATATAGCATAATTATAATAGTGGAATAAAATCTGCAGAAAATTTTGGGTTTTTCAGGTCCATGGGTGAGTTGGTTCTAGGCTTCTGGCTGGATGGACTTGGACAACGGTAGCTAGACAACACTGATTCAGTCAGTTAGTACCCTTTATGCAGCAGTAACTTCAATATTGAGCATCTCAGAGAAGACAGGCTTTGGCTGCTAAACAAATTTTGCATAAATGCATTAGATTTTAGAGATATAAAATATGCGGAAAAAGTTGTGGCAATGCTGAACTAGACGACTACTGTGCAGATAAACCAACCCGTGTAGGATGAAATTTTTAGTTGAAGCAAAATGTCTTTCTTTCTCCTGCTGCAGAGCCGAATTCATTTAGTAAGATCCAACCAAGGTATACCACTAAAATAGAACCCGTATCTTCCTGCTATGTGGTACTTGAACATCAAAAAGGTTTCTACCATCAACTAATAGATGGAAAAGTATGATGTAGTAAAACTGAAACACTAGTAATAAGAAAAGTATGATGGGGTAATGTCAACATTTGTGTTTGATTTTATTGTTTCTGTTTGCCACGTCATATTCTTCATTCACAAGATGATGGCAGAGACCTTTTTTTACATACTTAACAGGTCAAGGACTAAATTGAAACATATGAAAGGTTAAAGACCATTTTGAAACATGGAACCCAGGTTAAGGATCAAGTGTGTAAGTAAATCAAACTTTAAAATGTGCATGGATGATTAACAAATACTATATCTTCATTGTTGATGCATCTCATTTTACGTGATGTATTCGAACCTTTAAATTTTAGGTGAAACACCATGAAGACATTTTAATTTACAAGCCACTAGCATCTTGTTTTCCACTTCTTTTTAATAATAATAATAATAATAATATGTACAGTATAGTTTGAAAATTCTATTAAGGATTGATTTCGTTGCTATTTGCTACCATAAGCAATAAGCATGGCCAAGCATTTCTTCGCTTCCTTAATGAGCAGCAACAAGCCAACTCTTTTCATATCACAAATTCATAATCTGACGGTCAAGAATTTATCCTTGTATTTTTTTTTTTTTTTGGAGAAACTGCCGGTCAAGAATTTATCTATTTGAGGCTTTCAGCTCACATAATTTTTTTAAAAAAGGTAAAAGATGGTCCAATGATGATAGCAAAACTGGATGTTATCATAGCAAGCGAGGTGAAGGAGTAGAAATTATTAGGTTGATTGGGAGGACCGTTGAAGTGGTCCTTCTAACCAATAAAACACTGTTATTTATGCAAATATGACATCACTTAGTAGTTTTTTATTTTTACTTCTTGTGCTAATTAGGAATCTAACTCACATTTGCATAAGTGTTATTATTTCATTGATTGAGAATACCATTTTAGCGGTCCTCTTGGTGGACCAATAATTAGCATATTAGACTTGTGGGGACATAGGCCCAAATATGTATTGGGCCTTGGCCTTTGTCCGAGGAGGAGTATCTCCTTAGCTAAACGAAAAGAGGGTCGGAAAGTGTGTTCTGTCGTCCAGGATGACGCTCCAGGAAGTTCTATTGATAAGGATATGCACTGCAAACGTACATGGCAAATGGGAGCCAAGAAATATCTAAGAAAAAGCTGCTACCACCACATTAATGCTCTGCAACTAACTCTCTGTCCGCATTTATGTGGAGAAGACCCTTGAACAGTGTTGCCTTGGTTGCCCCAACTCACAGAGGGCATGTAAGGGTGTCCAATGGGACAAGCACTCAAGTAGTGGCTTAGACGATCGATAAGTGGAGGGCCAAGATCATTCAAAAGGAGATATATAATGTAAAAGACCCCTAAGGAAAAGGGGAATCGAGAAATCAAGAGAAAAACACTATAGTAATCAAGAACTGAACTTGTAATCGAACTTGAGAGAAATATATAAGAATTGATCTCCTCGGACCGTGCCAAGGATGATTTTCTTTAGTTTAAATCAATCTATCTTCCTTTTCTTGTCATCTGAACCTACTTTACTTGTTGTCTAACTCATTTAAGTCTAGTTTTTCAACCCACTCTCTTACAAATTCATTGTATTGGGCTGTTTGGGCCTACGTTCATCCTTTGGGTTAGGGATTAAAATTGCGTCCTTACAGGACTATACTATCAGTAGTTTTTTTTTTGTTTTTTTTTTTTTTTATTTTTATAATTCGGATCGAATTTGGGCAATACCCAAACCCAACCTGATAAATTCAGGTATGGATAGAACTCGAACCGATTATGTTTACCCATTATTGATCGAGTAATACTCGATATTTTTGGATCGAATTAGGTTGGATACCCATTATCCAATGGATTTGGCCATCCCTAAGTAACTGGAGCATGCAATTATGGTCAGCAGAGAGAACGAAAGAGTCACTATTAAACCAGTAAGGGTTCTTTAGGGTTGTACCTCTTGACCTCATCAATGTCATCAAACAATACATGTCCCATTAAGGAACAACCCATGAGTAGACTCCGGTAAACCGAATTAGCTTTCTCAACTACATTGATTGAGAGGAACCAGATTGTGTTAATGGATTTCTTTACTAGTGAAGTGCCACAGATTTACCAAATAAAATACTACATAAATTTAAAGCTATACTAAATGGTTAGTACATAGTTTTAATTGAGAAATGCTGTCTTTGTAACATTTTTGCAAACACTTTCAAAACAAATTTTAAGTGATTGACTATTATTGGTGGATAAAAAAAATAATTTTAATTGCGGGTTCAAATCTATATATATATATATGATAATAGGTGAAATTGAGAGAAACTCAAATTAGAATTCTAAATTAGAGTTCCAATTTGTACCATGTGTCCTAAATTATTTATTCTTAAAGAGTTTTATTTCTTAATTTTAGAATCAAATATGGGACCACATCATAAATATTCATTCAAATGAGTTATTAAGTACTGTGGGGCCCGAAATCTGAGGTTCCAGCCCACTTCGTGTTAAGGGCCCAAGGCCCAAGCCGAAGAGCCCTACTGCCGAGGACGTATGATGAAAGCCTCTTAATGGCCCAAGAATGTGGCCGAGGACGATCTCACGCTCAACACCTCACAAAGCGCCTGAAGAAAAGGACAAACTCAGTACAAGAGCAGTACAAACGAGAAAGCTGCCAACACCATAATGTGGAGCCCAGCGCCTGACAAGCCCATACTCCATACCATGCTATCCAGCTTTTCTCAACCACTCTGACGTATGGACTGATATGACAAGTAATTACCCCCAAATAAGGAAAACCTGACACGTAGATGGAGAACGGGAAGTGAATACTAGTATAAAAGGGAAGGAGAGCTAAAAAAGAAGGGGGGGATCCTAAAAAAGGGGAGAGTGGTGAGAGTGTGATGCTCCTCGGACTAAGTCCGAGGAGTCAAACCCTCCAAGCCACATCGGTATAAGGCTCAACTATTCAGGCCAAACCTACCATTGTATGAGCTCTCATTAAATCAAGACCAGACCGTTGCCTAGCGACCAAGGACAAGCCTTTCAAACTCACTCTCTACAAATTTCATTGTTAGGACCCTTTTATCTAATGAGCCCAATGTCATCCTTAGGCGTTTAAATAAAATCGTGTCCTTACAATTGGCGCCGTCTGTGGGAAGAGCTTGTGCGTTAGTGAGTGCAATGGTTAATCATGGTGGGATCAAGCTCCTATCAACAAGGGTCCCTCGAAAGAGATCATTTTGGCAGTGGTGCAAGCTATGCGAAAGCTTCCCCATCATTTCCAGTAGCGCGCGGTGGTTGCCTTAACGCAGCTCCCACTCGGGGCTACACTTTGAAGTACCAGTGGCATGAGCAGTTCTAGGGGCTTCCAACATCAAGTTAATGCCCTATAATTTTGTCAAGGGGCTAATCCTTGAGACTCGAAGAAAAAATATAAGTTTTGGACAGAACCAAGGTATTGCATGGTCCTCGGACTCAAACCTATGGGGAAACCAAGTACATCAAAAAGAAAATCTAAGTTTTGGACAGAACCAAGGTCTTGCATGGTCCTCGGACTCAAACCTATGGGGAAACCAAGTACTTCAAAAAGAAAATATAAGTTTTGGACAGAACCAAGGTATTGCATGGTCCTCGGACTCAAACCTATGGGGAAACCAAGTACATCAAAAAGAAAATCTAAGTTTTGGACAGAACCAAGGTATTGCATGATCCTCGGACTCAAACCTATGGGGAAACCAAGTACTTCAAAAAGAAAATATAAGTTTTGGACAGAACCAAGGTATTGCATGGTCCTCGGACTCAAACCTATGGGGAAACCAAGTACTTCAAAAAGAAAATATAAGTTTTGGACAGAACCAAGGTATTACATGGTCCTCGGACTCAAACCTATGGGGAAACCAAGTACATCAAAAAGAAAATATAAGTTTTGGACAGAACCAAGGTATTGCATGGTCCTCGGACTCAAACCTATGGGGAAACCAAGTACATCAAAAAGAAAATATAAGTTTTGGACAGAACCAAGGCCTTGCATGGTCCTCGGACTCAAGCCTATGGGGAAACCAAGTACATAAAGAAAAAATTACAAGTTTTGGACAGAACCAAGGCCTTGTATGGTCCTCGGACTCAAGCCTATGGGGAAACCAAGTACACAAAGAAAAAACTACAAGTTTTGGACAGAACCAAGGCCTTGTATGGTCCTCGGACTCAAGCCTATGGGGAGATCAACTACTTAGAAGAGACAATACGGGGTTTGGACACAACCTGGACGTTATATGGCCCTTAGAATCCACCCCGCGAAAGAGTTCCCCATTGATAAGTGGGCTAACCCCAAAAGCTGCATGGATTCCCCAGCCTACCCTCGGATTCTCGGTACCAGGGGAATTGGTGCAACTACAATGTAGTGCCATACGTTGTCAAAACAGTTAGAGTCCCTCACTACTCGGCTACCCCCTCGGATGAATCATCGAGAGTTTATCGTTCTCGGACGGTTTCTTCGCACGCATTACGGAGTATTCAGCTGTTATCTCGGTTAGTTTCATGAGTTTAATTTACTGGGAATTATCATTATTGTGCCTGGTAATGTCGGTAAATTAGAATTAGTCGGATTATGTTTCAAGGTTTCTTGCTTTAATTATCATTGAAGAAAAACACATGGAGCACACCCATTCACAAAATAGTTGTTGCAGAAAGGAAAAATATTTAAAACAAGTAAATAGATTCATCTTTTATTAAGACAAAGAAACAGTACAGCGTACAATGAAAGAGCCTAAATAAGCTCATACTGAAACTAACTACATAAGCGAAAAGAAAAGATACAAGGGAGCGAAGGAAAAGCTGAAGAAGAGGTGCAGACAAGAGACGTGCTGCCATTCCAAAATTTTGTCTAAGGAGACCATTCCTCAATACTTTTACATGCCTATAACTTAGGCAGCAAAAGAGCCCAACTTCGGGCTAGCACCGTTGAAGAAAAGGTGTAGGGAGCCGGAGGTTGATGAGCCTCCACGTAACCATGCCTGCGATAGAGCAGACGGCGCTGATGGTGGAAAACCTTACTTCTGACGCACCAAGAATTTGATGCGACCAGTACCTGCTTCGGATTTTGACTGAAAGAGGGAGGAATACCATTTCCCCCTTGCCAAAACGGAAGATTATCTTGAATCTGTGCCTCCCCTGTCCAGGCCACACCACTTTGAGTCTCGGGAGGACCCGGTGCCTCTGTGGCGGGTGTAAATCCTTTACCCCTATCCGTGTCTCAAACATATTGCGCTAAGGATATGGAGACTGTGATTATAGCTGAAGGTTTGTGACTCTGAAGAAAGCCAAAGAGTTTGTATATAAGGAGAATAACCTCCTATCCTATTTATATAAAAGATGAGGTGGTGGCATTCAACTCGTGCAGCTTTCCAAGGAATGTTACGGACAAGGCAGACTTGGCTCAACTTCCAACATCATCCGCAGCCGTAGGATCTGAAGATCCTCGTGAAGGCGCGCCTCGAATACTGGAGCATCAAAGGACTCCACGTGAGTGAATAGAGGAATGCTTTTTAATTTGGCACGTCTCACATATAGATGGAAAAACACAGATATTAATAGAGCACAGAATTTAAGTGAGCCATGATGTGGACCCAACATCACCAAAACCCTCCTCCCCAACTCAAAATCGGGAAGCAGGATTTTGAGGGGCTATTGTGGGGCCCGAAATCTGAGGTCCCAGCCCACTTCGTGTTAAGGGCCCAAGGCCCAAGCCGAGGAGCCCTACTGCCGAGGACGTATGATGAAAGCCCTTTAATGGCCCAAGAATGTGGCCGAGGACGATCTCACGCTCAACACCTCACAAAGCGCCTGAAGAAAAGGACAAACTCAGTACAAGAGCAGTACAAACGAGAAAGCTGCCAACACCATAATGTGGAGCCCAGCGCCTGACAAGCCCATACTCCATACCATGCTATCCAGCTTTTCTCAACCACTTTGACGTATGGACTGATATGACAAGTAATTACCCCCAAACAAGGAAAAACTGACACGTAGATGGAGAACGGGAAGTGAATACTAGTATAAAAGGGAAGGAGAGCTAAAAAAGAAGGGGGGGATCCTAAAAAAGGGGAGAATGGTGAGAGTGTGATGCTCCTCGGACTAAGTCCGAGGAGTCAAACCCTCCAAGCCACATCGGTATAAGGCTCAACTATTCAGGCCAAACCTACCATTGTATGAGCTCTCATTAAATCAAGACCAGACCGTTGCCTAGCGACCAAGGACAAGCCTTTCAAGCTCACTCTCTACAAATTTCATTGTTAGGACCCTTTTATCTAATGAGCCCAATGTCATCCTTAGGCGTTTAAATAAAATCGTGTCCCTACAAGTACAAAAATCAAAGAGTCTAGAATAAATAAATCGTAAAAAAAAAAGTGCTTCACAATAATTAAAAAAAAAAAACATCGAAAATTTACATTTTATACCTAATAATATCCTTACAATTTTTTTTAAAGAGTTAACAAAATATAAAAATGACTATCAATAGTATTTAAATTATATATATAAGAATAATACTATGCATCTTATTGTATATATTTAAGTGTATCCATGCATATACATAAGGTTACAAGCTAGTTAGAATTAATAATAACTTATCACTTATAGTTTGTTGTATTATGATAGTAGAACTTCTTCTTTTTTTTATTTACAAACTTAGGATTCAAACCCAACTTAATGAAAAACCAATTTGTGTTTTGTCTTGATAATAATGGACAATCTTTACTTGGTAAACATCTAATTAAATTTTTTCATTCTAAGGCATAATTTTCCTAGTAAACTTTGCAGACTCGTACAAACCCACTATTTTTTTTCACTTATCACAACTTAGTGGAGGCCAAAGTTGAGACATGGAACTTTTTTGTAAAAAATTACAAACCCTGAAAGACAGAAACCAACCACTACAACAAAGAAAATGATTAAAAAAAAAAAAAGCAAAACAAAACAGAAGGGGTCATATTAACATAATATTGTTAATACACTATTTTAAGACAGTCTTTATACTACTTTTATAGAAAATTAAAGAAGTTTTTTGTTTTTTTTTTTCCTAAAATATTTTCTAAAGGGACTTATTAACGATCAGCAGGTTCTAACTTCTAACTTCTAAACCCCCCACACACAACACAGCAGAACTCACCAAATCCGAAAAATGCAGAGAGCCCTGACTCTCAAACGCTTCCACCCATCTCTCTACCACCTCAAACCCCTTACCTCCACCACCACTATCACAACCACCACCTCCATACAACGCCCTTTCTCCACCACCACCACCACCTCTTCCTCCTCCTCTGAGCTCCCCAAAATCAAACACCTCGCCTACACGGTTCTGCTCCTCTTCGGCGGTGCCATCACATACAACTCCTTCTCTTTCCCCAAACGCAATAAACCCCATATTACACAACAACTACAACAACACCAACATCCCAATAATTGGGACCTCAAGCTCAAGTTTAACGTCTTTGACCATTTCTTTGAACTCAAACACTTTCGCGATGAACAAGATTGGATTTTGTTGAAGACCCAGATTCGTAGTTACAGTCAAGAGCTCGATTCTGCTAAGTTTTGGCTCAAACAGATACTCGACAAGGACTTGTTGTGCCAAAACCCTCATTGTATCTGTGGGGACCTTATAAGGAAGTGTTTGGAAGTTACTGATAGGCTCAAGGATTTGTCCCTTCAAATCGAGGCTACAATGGACTTGTGTGCGAAGAATTCGGATTTCCAGTTTTATTTTTTGAAGGATTTCAAGGTCATGGTTGCGCAATTCAGGCATTCTAAGAGGGTAGTTTTTGATGCGTTGATTTATTTTCAGGAGCTTGAGCAACAACACCATTGGAGTCGTAAATAACACAAAGGTGAAGTGGGTTTTATTTTTATTTTTATTTTCTTGGACTTCAAGTTCAATCTTTGCTTTTCTTTTAGTTTTGGTTAATGCCTTTGGATGTGCTCTCTTAACTGTAAATTTTTGTTAGATACAAATTAGAGTGAGTGAGATAGAGGCTCTGAGGAAGAGTAACGTTTGATGAATTGTTTGGAGGAAGAAATATTTACTACATTTCTAGTTTTGTAATCATCTGATTACTAAAATCTAATGACTTCAAAGTGAATTGGATGAATTTGATATGTTGTTAAAGCACAATTGATACACACGCACACACATCTCTATCGATCTTATCCTGCAATTGTGCATTCTTATTGTCATATCAGTTCTTTGCATCGATTACGAGTTTGTTATTAAATAAATGTAAGTAGAAGTAGAGCTACTCTGAAGCTATTATTTCCATGTTGGTGTAAGAAAGTGGGGGCAGAGGAGTGGGTTTTTTTTTGGCTGAAGTCAAGACCAATAACAAAAATGTTCTGGAAGTCAAGTAAAGATTAGATCATTTTTCTGTATGGGTGATATATTAATAAAGCAATATTTTTATATACAAGTTTTGAAGAATGGCCAAGAGCCTTGTTATCTCAACCGGCACCTCCCATTATTTCCAATGGAGATGTATATGGTTCAAATCCACCCACCCTTACTCAACTATTGAATTATCAAAGAAATTTTTTGATGAATGATTATTATGTCAAGACCTCCTCCACCATTTTCTTGGGGATGGAGGTGGGAGAGGGAGGTGATCAGTTTGAGAAATGCCTGCCATAAATGTTGCTATGGATGGTTTATCAATAAAGCATCAATTTGTGAAACAGGCAAAAGTGCAAGAACTAACTTGTATGGTAGTTGGTGATGGGAAAAAGTCTTGGAATGTTAATTGGAACTACTCTTACTTTGGCCAATGGGGCTGTTTTGTTTGTATCATTAAGTATAGGTCTGGGATTTATGATTGAGAGATAGGTGCTTAGCTGATTCAGATTGGATATTTGATCATCTGTTGGAAGCTGTGTGTAACATGAACATGGTAGAAAAATATTCATTGAAATTGGGGAATGAGGCTCTTCTAGTGGGGTCTTGGGATCCATCCTAAAGGACTTGCTCAGAAACTGAGAATGAAAAAGAGGCTGAGATTTAATGAGAGCCATAGAAAAGAGAGAGTTATTAAGTTACCGGATGCTTGATGTCTTCCATGAAATAAATTGTATTGAATTTATTTTTATTGAGGATGGCTACAGGTTGAGGATACAAACCACCTGTATTTTTCATTTTCTAGAAATTCTTCCTTGTGTCTTGTGGTATTCCATTCTGCAGCTCCCAACCATGCTATTTTGCAAATTGTTGTCTGTCTGAAAAAAGACACAGACCACATGTTGAACAGATCGCTGTAGACACACTTTGATGGGGTTGGCATGGGATGTGCTGATGTCTTGAATAACATGTTGGATGTCTATTGTGATTAGTTGGTGAAAACTGAAAACAAGGTCATTACCTGGGCTGATAAAGCAACCTGCTCAGTCCCCACTGCTCACTAGTAATAGATTGAAGGACAAGGCACGCTTGTCAACAGCAAGCCTTCAAGTAATCCCTTTAACATGCAAAGTAGTGTGAGGCTGTAAAAGTCATGCCTTTGTGAGGAGTCCATTGCTTGATTTGACCGTGTTGCTAAATCTTGAGGGTCTTGGAGAAGAGAAGACAGGCCACTGCTGCCTCAACAAATTCAGCATAAATGCAGTAGAGGAATAAAATCTGCAGAAACAACTCCATATTTCTAGGGTGTGGGCAGGTCAGTTCAACTCCGTTTTTCTAACGACAGTTTTCCAGTCCATCCAGCTTGAACTGAGAATTGGCAAACCGCTTGAAAGAGGTTTTGGATCGGCTGATATTTGAGTCTCAGAACATTTTTGTGGGTGGTAGGCAGCTATTTGATTCAATTCTTATTGCTAATGAGTGTGTTGATAGTAGGGTGAAGAATAAGAATCCAGGGGTTATTTGTAAATTAGATATTGAGAAAGCCTATGATCATGTGAACTGGGAGGCTCTTCTAGATTTGTTGAAGAGAATGGGATTTGGGGTGAGGTGGTGTAGGTGGATCTACACATGCATATCTACAGTCCAATTCTCTGTCTTGTTTAATGGGTCTCCGGCCTATTTTTTTGGGAGTTCGAGGGGATTAAGACAAGGGAACCCGCTATCTCCCTTTTTGTTTCTGGTTATGATGGAGGTCTTCAGTAAGATGATGAAAAGAGATGAAGGGGCTGGTTTGCTTCAAGGTTTTAGAGTTGATGGTAGACGGGGTGGAGGGGTTTGTGTCTCGCATCTTTTGTTTGCGGATGATACGGTTCTGTTTTGCGATGCAGATGAGGAGCAGATTCTATATGTTCGGATGCTTCTTCTTTGTTTCCAGGCAGTGATAGGTTTAAAGGTTAATGCCCTGAAGAGTGAGATGGTTCCCATTGGGGAGGTTTCTAATGTCCATGTCTTGACAGAGATTTTGGGCTGTCGGATTGGGTCTCTGCCTATGACCTATCTTGGTATGCCATTGGGGGTGTCCCACAAGTCCCCTACTGGTTGGAATCCTATCTTGGAGAAAATTGAGCGAAAGTTGGCCGGATGGAAGAAGATGTATTTGTCAAAAGGTGGAAGATTAACTTTGCTTAAAAGCACATTATCTAGTCTTCCTACATATTATTTATCTCTTTTTACCATCCCTACACATGTGGCCAATAAAATTGAGAGGTTGCAAAGGGAATTCTTGTGGGGGGATTCCAAGACACATTTGGTGGGATGGGACAAGGTGTGTGCACCTTTGGAAAATGTTGGGTTAGGAGTAAGGAAATTTACTACTTTTAATAAAGCCTTACTAGTGAAGTGGTTATGGTGGTTTGGGATTGAGGAGACAAGGCTTTGGAGAAGGGTTGTAACTCTAAAGTTTGGGGAAGAATGGGAGGGATGGACATCCAAGCTAGGTAGAGGGGTACATGGGTGTGGCTTGTGGAGAAGTATCCGAACGGGTTGGGAGGAATATAGCAAAAATATTCGGTTTGAGGTAGGGGTGGGAGATAAAGTTAAGCTTTGGACAGATCAATGGTGTGGGGACTCTCCACTTCAATTGACTTTTCCGAGTGTGTATGGAATTGCTTCCAGTAAAGAGGCATTGGTGGCCTCTTCTCTTGAACGGTTGGGGATAGAGGAATGGAGAAGCTGGGATGTTCATTTTATTCGGAGACCAAATGATTGGGAAATGGGTGGTGTGGATGAATTTCTCCGTACCTTGGGTTCAAATCTACCTTCCACTGAGAATGGAGATCGTATGCAATGGAAGTTGACAAAGAATGGGGATTTTGATATCCAATCGTTTTATAATAAGTTAAGAAGTCCATTGCCCATTATTTTTCCTTGGAAAGGTGTGTGGAAGGTTAAGGCTCCTCGGCGTGTCTCTTTCTTTGTGTGGACTACTGTATGGGATAAGATCCTTACAAGTGATAATTTAAGGGGTAGAGGGATGGATTTTGTTGACTGGTGCATTATGTGCCGTTGTAATGGGAAGACGGTGGATCATCTGCTACGTCATTGTGGTAAGGCTTATAGGTTGTGGAGTTTGGTGTTTAGATCTTTTGGGATTTCATGGGTCTTGCCAAGAACGGTTGCAGATACTCTCTTTGGTTGGTGGAATTGGCCTGGAAAGCATTTGTCTAGCACTTGGAATTTAGCTCCATTGTGCTTAATGTGGTGTCTTTGGAGGGAGCGAAATTGGAGGATGTTTGAGGACATGGAAAACTCGAATGACCAGCTATTGGCTTCTTTTAGTGGCTCTCTGTTTGACTGGTTTAGGGCTTGTGGACTCACCTCTAGTGATTCTCTCCCTATGTTCCTTTGCTCTCTCCTTTGTAATTAGCATCTTTTCCTTTCTTTTTTTCTTTCATCTTTATCTTTTCTTTCTGTATTTTTCTCTCTGCCTTATGTTTTTCTGCATAAGGTAGTGTTCTTGAATATATATCGTTATTACTTATCAAAAAAAAAAACTGTCATTAGACATCATTGATTCATCCAGTCCCTTTGTTTGGCAATTGACTACTTCCATGAAAATAAACTTATCCTTGCAAGATGAAATTTTTAGTTAAATGCAAAATATCTTTGTTTCTCCTGTTGCAGAGCCCATATGGAATATTTCTTAGTTTAATAAGATCCAAAAAAGCTAAGCAATAGGGCCTAACTTCTGGTTATTCAAGAATAGCGGAATCTAAGCCCCAAGGGGTTGGCTTGATGGTTCCTAAGGACTCATGATATCCATGTGATCCTAAGTTCAAAACCTCTTGCCAGCATCTTGGAGCCATCCTTACGGAATTCCTCCCTGTAATAACCTGGTGTGTGTGGGACAAGAGGACTGCATACACCTGAGGGAATAGTTAAATACTCGAAGAGGTCTAGACACCCTCGTTTGTCAAAAAAAAAAAAGAATAGTTGAATATAAATTTGAGTTTCTCAACCCTTATGGGCCGTGAACTTCTTATTTGGAGAAGCAATGACAATATCGAGGGAATAAGTATTGGCTTATACCAAATAGTTGCCACGGGGTGGTGGGGCTTTCCTCTGTAGCTGTAAGAAGTCTAGGAATATGCAAAGTAGTGTGAGCCTGTGGAGGTTATGAAGTTAAGCCAATGTCAGGTGCCAATTGGCTGATTTGGCTGTGTTGCTCAACCTTGAGCATGTTGAAGAAGACAGGCCAGTGCTGCTAAACAAATTTAGCATAAATGCTGTAGAGGAATAAAATCCACAGAAAAATTTGGATTTTCCAGGGCCATGGGCTAGTTTGTTCTAGGCTTCAGCTGGATGGACTTGGACAACGGTATTTAGACAAGATTGATTCAGTCAGCTAGTACTCTTTATGTAGCAATAACTTCAATATGCAAAATCTTTGAGCCTGTGGACGTTATGCATGTGTGAGGTGTCAATTGCTTGATTTGGCTATGTTACTCAATCTTGAGCATCTTGTAGAAGACCGGCCTTGGCTGCTAAACAAATTATGCATAAATGCATTAGATTTAGACAGATAAAATATGCGGAAAAAGTTGTGGCAATGCTGAACTAGACGACTCCCATGCAGATAAACCAACTCCTGTAGGATGAATTTTTTAGCTGTGGAGCCAATTTGTTTAATAAGATCCAACCAGGGTGTACCACTCAAAATAAAGCCCATGTCTTCCTGCGCTGTCGTACTTTAACATTCTGCCTTTTCCTCTTCTGCCATCACTACATACCCTGAGTGAGAGTTCAAAGCTGAAGTGTTAATTACACTTTTGATTCTCAACACATTCCTCATATTTTAAAATGGTCTTTAACCTTTTAAAAGTTTTAGTTTGGCCCTTAATCTTTTATATTGTGTTAACAGATGTAAAAGTACAATGTAGCAAACTGAAGCATTAATAATAAGAAAAGTGTGATGGGCTAACGTTAACATTTGTACTTGAATTTATTGTTTCTGTTTGCCAAGTCATACTTTACTTCACCAGTTGATGGCATAGACCTTTTTTACACACTTAACAGGTTAAGGACTAATTCGAAACATAAGGTTAGAGGCCTTTTTGAAACATAGAACCAAGATTGAGTACCATATGTGTAAATATACCAAACTTAAAAAATAAGTGCATGGATAATTAACGAATACTATATCTTCATTTCATGTCTATGCCTGCGGTAAAGGTTGCTATGTATGGTTTATCAATAAAGCTGAAAAAGCAAAAGTGCAAGAACTAAATTGTACAGTAGTTGGTGATGAGAACTACTCTTGGACAGTTGAACTTAATTGGAACTACTCTTACTTTGTAGAAATGGGGCTGTTTTGTTTGTATCATTAAGTATAGGTCTGGGATTATGATTGAGAGCTAGGTGCTTAGCTGATTCAGATTGGATATTTGATCATCTGTTGGAAGCTATGTCACTATGTGTAACAAGAACATGGTAGAAAAATATTCATTGAAATTGGGGAACAAGGCTTTGTTAGTGCCTTAGTGGTCAAAAGTCATGGGAACCATCCTAAAGGACTTGCTCAGAAAACTGAGAATGAAAAGGATGCTGAGATTTAAAGAGAACCATAGAAAGAGGGAGGGTTATTAAATCGTATTGAAGAGGATGCTTGATGTCTTGCATGTAATAAATTGTATTGAATTTATTGTTTTTTGAGGATGGCTATAGGTGGAGGATACAAACCACCTTTGTTTTTCATTTTCTAGGAATTCTTTCCATGTGTCTCATGGCATTCCATTTTGCAGCTCCCAACCATGGCTATTTTGCAAATTTTAGTCTGTCTGAACTCTGAACAAAGACGCAGACCACATGTTGAACAGATCTCTGTAGACATGCTTTGATTGGGCTGCCATGGGATGTGCTGATATCTTGAATAACATGTTGGATGTCCATTGTGATGAGTTTGTGAAAACTGAAAACAAGATCATTGCCTGGGCTGATAAAGCAACCTGCTCGGTCACCACTGCTCACTAGTAGTAGATTCAAGGGCAAGGCACCCTTGTCAACTACATGCCTTCATATAATCAGTAATCACTTTGATATGCAAAGTAGTGTTAGTATGTGGAAGTCATGCCTTTGTGAGGAGTCCATTACTTGACTATCTATTTGCATTTGTAGGGGATATGCATTATCAGATAAGAATGCTAACTAGATGCCCTGAGTTGGAGTTAAAAGTTGAAGGAGTAATTACACTTTTCTTTTTTGGTTTCTCACGGGGTATCCGGGCCAACTTACGCGCATCTCGACTAATCCCACTCGCGGTGGGAGCCTACTGCTGGCCACAAGGATTAATTACACTTATTGGTTCTCAACTTATTCCTCATAATTTAAAATGGTTCTTACCTTTTAAATGTTTTAGTTTAGTCCTTAATCCTTAAAACTTGTGTCAAAAAGGTCTCTATTATCCACTAATAGATGGAAAAGTGTGATGTAGTAAACTGAAACACTAATAATAAGAAAAGTATGATGAGCTAAAGTGCTTATTTTATTGTTTTTGCTTGCCACATTATATTTTTCATTCACCAGTCGATGGCAAAGACCTTTTTTAGACATACTTAAAAAGTAAAAAGGAATTAATTGAAAATTTTCAAAGGTTAGAGACCATTTTAAAACATGAAGCAGGGATTGAGGATCAAATGTGTAAATAAACCAAACTTAAAAAATAAGTGCATGGATGATTAACAAATACTATATCTTCATTTCATGTTAACGCATCTCATTTTACATGACTTATTTGAACCTTTAATTTCTAGGTGAAACACCATGAAGAAATTTCAATTTACAAGCCACTAGCATCTTTTTTTTTCTTTTTCTTTTTTTTGTACTTCTTTTTAATATGTATGGTATAATTTGAAAATTCCATGAAGGATCAGGTTGCATTGCTACCATAAACATGGCCAACAGGCCAAGCATTGAATAGTTACAAAAAATAGAAAGTGAAACATATTTACTGACCAATTCATGCATGGAGAAAATCTCCATGACCAATTACCCAATTATCGAAGGGTCTCTCTGCCGTTAAGAGATTAGGGTTGTTTCCCTTTTCTTTAGGCAGTAGTAGTTTTTGTCCCTTCTGTGAAGGAGATTTGTTTTTCTTGTTTCGTTTGTCTGTTCTGATTTCATTATCCTCTCGAGCCTCCAAAGGAGTATCTCGAGACTAGTGGGGTATTCTGCTTTGTGGGGTTAGGGAAACACTTTTATCTTCTTTTCCTCATCTAAACTCTGTTCCTCCTTCTCATCGGTCCTCTATTTAAGCGTTTTCCCCTTATGGAAGACTTAACTAAAGATTGGAGTAAGTTTTCGCTCTCGGAGAGGGAAAATACTGGCTTTGCTCTTCCATGAATCCAAAAGTCTAGAGCGTTTGTTGTGGCGGCAAAGTTTCTCACCTCCCGTTTTCTAGTAATGGAGGCCATGGTACGCACCTTCAAGCAGTTATGGAGGTCACAAAACGGTTTCAAGATTCGCAATCTTGGCAACCATATAGTCTTATTTGAGTTTGATAATGTCCAAGATGTGAAAAGGATCCTTCAAAACCAACCTTGGACTTTTGAAAAACACCTGGTGGTTTTGAAAAGATACGAGGAAGGCTCATAGGTTAAAGATCTGATCTTTGATAAAGCTTGGTTCTGGGTTCAGGTGCACGATATCCCTTTCAGCTTCATGTCGAGAAAGGTGGCGGAAAGTCTGTGTGACACAGTTGGGGAGGTCCGTAGGTCCCCTGAGTCCATAGAGGATGATGGTGGGAATTTGGGAATTTCTTTCGGGTTCGAGTGAATATTGATATATCACTTCCTCTGTGTAGGGGGAGGGTAATTACACTTGAGAATGGTGAAAAATCTTGGGTTTGCTTTCAATATGAGAGGCTTCCTAACATGTGTTACTGGTGTGGTCGCCTAGACCACGACAATAAACAATGCAAACTGTGGATTCGGAGTAAGGGATCACTGTCAACTGATAAACAACAGTTTGGTTCGTTCCTAAGAGCTACTCCTTATCAGAGAGGGAGTAGGAATGTTTTTTATGTACCTGGGTGGTTTGAAAAAGAGACCTCAGGGGAGGAAAATAGGGAGGCGGTAGCCTCAGGTGCAGGGGAGGTTGGCAGGCCGAAGGGAGACTCGATGGTGCTGCAGCCTGATTTGGTAACGGAATTGGGAGGTAACACCACTAATTCCAATCCTCTTTCTCATTTTGAGTCAGCCACTACATTAGGAAAAGATAAGTCTTTAAGGGAAGCGAGTGTTGGAAATAATTTATCCCCGAATTTGCCTTCCACAAAATTCTCGGAGATGATTCCTAATGATTCTCTTTTCCTTTCCAAACTTGCTGAGATTGGTGAGGGTATTAGGAAATTTGATTCGGTGAATAGCGTGAAAGGGGTTCCTTCCTTACCTGAGGCAGTTTCCCCTACTGACTACAACTGTCCCCAAAGCCTTATGGGCATTCAAAACTCGGTGTTTCCTTCTGAACCTACTACGATAAATCAAAAGAAAAATCTAGCTCCCCAGGTTTTATGTGACATCACCAATATCAAATCTTCCCCTACCCATGCACCTCTCCAGGGGAAATGGACACGGCTGGTGAGGACAGTAGGTACAAGCCCATCTCTTCCTAAGGAGGGGCTTATTCCTGGATTGGGGAAAAGAAACCAGGATGACAGTAGAGTTCTCTCGGAGTTACCAGGCAAAAGGCGCCAGGTTTCCAAGGGAGATGTTTCTCAAACTAAGATATTGGCGGAAGCTGGTCACCAGCTCCGCTAGATGCAATGAATCTCCTAGTATGGAACTGTCGTGAGCTTGAGAACCTACGTATAGAGAAAGAGCTTGTAAGTATACTACGGGCAAAAGATCCCTCTATCGTGTTTATAGCCGAGACATGGGCAGATGAAGCAAGGCTAGACCGTACACTTAGTTACATTAATTTTGATCAGAAGTGGGTGGTACCAAGAACTACCAGAGGGGGTGGCCTGGTTCTGTTTTGGAAAAACTCAGTAAACTTAAAGGTAGTAGACTCCCACAGATACTACATTGATGCTATTATTAATAAAAATGTTAGAGACGAGTGGAGGTTCACAGGCTTTTATGGTGAACCCGATACAGCAAAAAGGAATGAAGCTTGGGCTAAGCTCAGAAGTCTGAACAGTAATCAAAACATTCCTTGGTTGTGTGCCGGTGATTACAATGAAATTACCAGACAAGAAGAAAAAAGGGGTGGAGCTTTAAGAAGTTTTAATCAGATGCAACTCTTCAGAGATGTAATTGATGAGTGTGGGCTTATGGATTTGGGATTTGTGGGTCCAAAGTACACGTGGAGTAAACATTTTGAGTCTGGTCAGTCTATAAGGGAATGTTTGGATAGCGGTTTGGCAACGACCAATTGGTTTTTACTGTTCCCAGGTACAAAAATTCACCACCTATACTGTTACTCTTCAGATCATTTACCTTTATTTATTAACTTGTCTGGCTTGGAGATTTCGGCGAAAAGGAAAGTGTTTAGATTCGAAGAAATGTGGCTCTCAGATGATAGGTGTGGGGAAACTGTTGAAGCTACCTGGACAAGTACTGAAAGTCTGGATCCTAGTAGTGCAATTCTAAAGAAGGTAGCTAAGTGTGAACAGGACTTAACTTGGTGGAATAATAATTGCTTCGAAAATGTGAGAAGGACATTGGCATTTAAGAAGAAGTTGCTGGCTATTGCAGAATTGGAAGCGATAAGAACTGGGAACAACTCACATGTTCGTCTATTAAAAGTCGAGGTTAATGTTTTGATCGATAGAGAATCTAGATTGTGGAGCCAAAGATCTAGAGTCTTGTGGTTGAGTAAATGAGATAGCAACACAAAATTCTTTCACAGTAAAGCCACTAAGAGATTCCGAAAAAATTCAATCCTAGGTATTCGAGACCCTACTGGGAGGTGGTTGAATCAGACAGAGGATATTGGTCAGGCCTTTATCAATTATTACACCGAGCTCTTCTCTTCCTCAAGTCCGGCTAGCCAGTGTGAAGCTCTAAACAAAATTCCCCAGGTAGTAACAGAAGAAATGAATGCTAATCTGGTTGGAGTTTTTCATGAATGGGAAATCTTGGAAGCTATTAAACAAATGATGCCATTAAAAGCCCCTGGCCTAAACGGGATGCCTCCATTGTTTTATCAACACTTTTAGCCTTTGGTGGATAAAGATGTGACTAGCTCTGTCCTCATGTGGTTGAACTTAGGTATTTTGCCCTCCCCCATTAACCATACTTTCATTACTCTTGTCCCCAAGGTTGATAGTCCGGAATTGGTAACTGAATTTTGCCCTATAAGTTTGTGTAATGTTTTGTACAAAATCTTTTCAAAAGTCCTAGCAAATAGACTGAAGAAGTTTCTGCCTAACCTTATTACTGAGCATCAGTCAGCATTTGCAAAAAACCGGCTTATTACAGACAACATCCTAATGGCTTTTGAAACATTACATTGCATGAAAAATCAAACCTCTGGTAAAACAGGTTTTATGGCCCTCAAGTTAGACATGAGTAAGGCCTAAGATAGGGTCGAATGGACTTACCTGGAAACCCTTATGTTGAAAATGGGTTTTTGTGCAAAATGGATTACTCTGATTATGGCTTGTGTGAGATCTGTCACTTACTCGATATTGATTAATGGAGAACCCCAAGGCCTTATTACACCATCTAGAGGGATTAGGCAAGGAGACCCTCTCTCTCCCTTCCTATTCCTCTTATGCACGAAGGGGTTGCATGGTTTGATTAAAGATGCAGCTAGCTTGGGAGATCTCAGGGGCTTCTCTCTTTGCAAAAGAGGCCCTAAATTAACACATCTGTTTTTTTGCAGATGATAGTTTGTTATTTTGTAGAGCTAATTTTGAGGAATGCAGCAACATTTCAAAGCTCCTAGGGGTGTATGAACAATCATCAAGCCAAAAGATCAATACGGAAAAAACAGCACTTTTCTTTAGTAAATCTACCCCACAAGCAACAAAAGATACTATCAAAGGACTTTTAGGAGTTCAAGAAATCAGGTTCTATGAGAAATACCTAGGGCTTCCATCTCTGGTAGGAAGAGGTAAGAAGGCTAGTTTCAATTACATCAAGGAGCGAGTTTGGAGAAAGTTACAAGGTTGGGAAGGTAAGTTGTCACAAGTTGGGCGGGAAGTTCTAATCAAGGCAGTACTCCAAGCCATTCTGACCTTTGCTATGAGGTGTTTTAAGCTCCCTATGAGACTTTGTCATGAGATTGAAGCTATGGTCAAGAAGTTCTGGTGGGGACAACGAGGAGATAGAAGAAAAGTCCATTGGATGCGTTGGGATGTTCTAACCAAATCAAAGCTGGTAGGTGGCTTGGGCTTTAGAGATCTAATTCATTTTAATGATGCACTTTTGGCGAAGCAAGCTTGGAGACTGTTGAACAATAGGGAATCACTTTTCTATAAGGTGTTCAAGGCCAAATTCTTTCCCCATTGCTCCATTTTAAATGCTAAGGACTCGGCTTCAGGTTCCTACGCTTGGAGAAGCATTCTTAGAGGAAGGGATGTCATCTTAGAAGGAGTGTGCTGGAGGTTGGCAATGGCAGATCCATAAAGATTTGGCAGCACCATTGGCTGCCAATTAAACATCCAACTAGAATTACTTCCCCAATGTTGGAGTCTATAGAGGAGGCGACTGTTAAATGCTTGATTAACGCAGAAACTAGAAGTTGGAATGAAGGGATGATTGATGGTATATTTATTTTTCAGGAGGCTGAGCTTATTAAAAAGATCCCTCTGTCCCAATTTAAGGCTGATGATTTTATTTTCTGGCCTTTGTCTCCAAATGGGCAGTACTCATGCAAACTGGGGTATCAGTTTCTAAGAGAAGAGGTGGACTTCAATCGGCTTGAAGAACCTCCAGATTATGAAAAAGGCTTATGGAAGGCAATCTAGTCTCTTGATGTCCCAAACAAAGTAAAACACCTTATTTGGAGAGCTTGCAAAAATTCCCTCCCTACTAAAAGGAATTTAGTTCGTCGACAAATTATTACTGATCATTCTTGTGATAGATGTTCAGGTGGTAGGGAAGATATTCTTCACGCGGTGTGGAGTTGTGCAGAGCTTGATGGGGTTTTGGAGAGCGATGGAGATGTGGGGGTTTCGGGCTCATATTTCTTTCCAATGCTTTGGTGAGCTAATGTCCTGGATTATAAATAATGACAGAGCTCCGGAATTGTTTACAATGTTTGTTTGGTCCATTTGGACTTAAAGGAATCAATTAAGGACCTAGCAGTCTTGTTGTTCCACAACCCTATTGACTCAGTTTGCAAAGGATAGGTTCAATGAGTTCAAAGCAATCCAACCAGCAGCTCATCCTCGACAAAGACAGTAGCGAACCACTTGGTCTCCCCCTGCCCAGAATGTCTTCAAGATTAACTATGGTGGAGCGCTCTTTTCCAACACTAACAAGTCTGGTATTGGGGTGGTTATTCGTAATGGAGACGGCCTAGTGATCGCATCATTGGCCCAACCGCTGAACCAAGCATTCAAAGCAGTGGAGATTGAGGCTCTGGCTACTTCCTGAGCTCTTGAGTTTGTTGTTGACATTGGTCTTGATAATGTTATATTGGAAGGTGATTTAATGGTAGTGACGCAAGCTCTGAAAACGAAAGATGTAGGGCTGGTTGCTTATGGTTTGTTGATCAGGGATGCTTGTACCTTAGCAGGAAATTTCTCAGAAGTGTCCTACTCTCACACAAAGAGAGAGGGCAACAAAGTGACACATGGTTTGGCTAAGTTAGTTGCAAATTTAGCAGAGTGTGTAATTTGGATGGAAGAAGTTCCTCCTACCATCTATCATCTTGTTCAGGTTGATTTGGCCCCTCTGGTTCAATAAAGTTTGATGTCTTCTTTCTAAAAATAAAATAAAATAAAATTCATGCATGAAACTATGAGAGTGCTAAAATGACAACCCATGGGTAGACTCAGGTGACCTGAATTCACTTTCTCAACCTCGTCAATCAAGAGGAATTGGATGTTGCTGATGAATTTCTCGACTAGTGAAGTGTTAGTCCTCACCTTAATCGTATAATTTACCAAATAAAACAATACACAAATTTAAAGCTACGCTAAGCGGTCACCACACCGTAGCATTCGAACTAGTTTTATGAAAAATCAGTTCATTCACATCAGTTTATGCAAAATTTTATATATAAAAACTTATTTTTTCTATTTTAGACACTCACTTTTCAAAACACTCAACATCAAATTATCTATTTTACACTACATTTCATTAAAATATCAATTTTTCTTGATTTTTTTAATTGTTTATCTTTCTTTACAGACAACAACCATCATTCTTCCTTTATTTTCCGAATACGTAAAAAATTAATAAAAAATTAAATGCAAAATAAATAGTGTCATGATAAATTTAAATGGTTACTATAGCAACCATGTATTTTTACACAATTTTAGATGGACTTATATAGGTGAATTTTGGGCTTATTAGTTGGCCAAAATTTAATATTTTTTTTTACTATATAAGCACTAATACGAGTATTCTTACTTTCTTTCTTTTTTTCTGTAAAATATTTTTAAAAATAATTAATAACTTAATAAGGCATCTGTTATCTTTTTCCTCTAAATAATACATCTTACTTTATTCTTTTTCTATAAAATATTCTAAAAATAGTTAATAACATGCTATCTTTTTCCTATAAATAATACAGTTAGATAACTGTGTCCCAATTTTAATTACAATGCCCTGCTCATCTCTTAGCTTGCCATATTAAGAATGTTGTTAGTTATGTAGCTTGGATAGAGAAAAATTCTATGGACAAAGTTTAGCTGCAAAACCATTTGTAGCCTAAGGCTACAAACTACTCTAATAAACTGACATGTGTAAAAAATGACATGTGCATTGCACATGATTACTTAAGTAAACTTAACTCAACTAACCCTAGTTAACTACACCACCTCTTAAAAAAATAAAAAATAAAAACTAAAACACAGATACGTATTCTTTCTCTCTCTCTCTCTCTCTCTCTCTCTCTGGCTTCTCTGTAAACCCAGAAACCCAATCCCTCTCTATTTCATCGACTTCTCACCACCGGTCACCCCCTAATCGCCATCTACACTTACCACGTGACTCTCTCTCTCTCTCTCTCTCTCTCTCTCTCTCTCTCTCTCTGTGTTCTGCATTTATTTTTCAATGCCCACCAACTGTTTTGAAACAATGTCTAAATCAACATGCTTTTATTTTTCACCATCGTTATTGATTGAAAACCTTTTCAAATGTGATTATGACTTTGTTAGTATCATGGTGGGTTAACCACTGAATTTGTCTTTATTAATCCTAATTAGGATTAATAAAGAAAAGATATAAATAAAATTATGATTAATAAAGACAAATTCAGTGGTTAACCCACCATGATACTAACAAAGTCATAATCACCTTTGAAAAGGTTTTCAATCAATAACAACGGTGAAAAATAAAAGCATGTTGATTTAGACATTGTTTCAAAACAATTGGTGGGCATTGAAAAATAAATGCAGAACATAGAGAGAGAAAGAGAGAGAGAGAGAGAGTCACGTGGTAAGTGTAGATGGCGATTAGGGGGTGATCGGTGGTGAGAAGTCGATGAAATAGAGAGGGATTGGGTTTCTGGGTTTACAGAGAAGCCAGGAGAGAGAGAGAGAATACGTATTTGTGTTTTAGTTTTTTTATTTTTTTATTTTTTAAAAGGTGTTGTAGTTAACTAGTGTTAGTTGGGTTAAGTTTACTTAAGTAATCATGTGCAATGCACATGTCATTTTTTACACATGCCAGTTTATTAGAGCAGTTTGTAACTTTAGGCTACAAATGATTTTGTAACTAAATTTTGTCCAAATTCTATTATGATTGAGCGGACTTTGATTCAAAATGTAATGTCTTTATTTTCTTCAAGTCACAATCTTTTCATCATTAAAAAAAAAAAAAAAAAAAAAAAAAAAACCCATCCCCCCTTTCTGCTTCCATTTCTCAAAGTCCTCAACCCCCTCTCCCCCCAAAACACACACACACGCACACTCGGTACCAAAACTGAAAAATGCAGAGAGCCCTGACTCTCAAACGCTTCCACCACCACCACTTCTTCAAACCCCTTACCTCCACCACCACTTCCACTTCCACACAACACCCTTTCTCCACCTCCACCTCTTCCTCCTCCTCCTCTCAGCTCCCCAAAATCAAATACCTCGCCTGCACAGCTGGTCTCCTCTTCAGCGGCGCCATCATTTACAACTCCTTCTCTTTCCCCAAACACAACAAACCCCAACAACCCAATTCCTATGACTATAACCTCAAGCTCAACTTTAAAGTCTTTAGCCACCTCATTGAACTAAAACGCGAACGCGATGAACAAGCTTGGAGCTTTTTGAAGACCCAGATTCGTGTTTACAGTCGAGAGCTGTATTTTGCCAAATTTGGGTTGACAGAGATACTCTACAGGGACTCCTTGCACCACATTCCTCCTTGTGGGGTCGCTATAAGGCAGTGTTTGGAAGCTATTGATAAAATGCAGCACGCTTTACTCAAACTCGACACTACAATGGACGTGTGTATGAGGAGTTCGGTTACCAAGTTCTTTTATTTGAGGGAATTCAAGTATTGGGTTGCGAGAATCGGAAAATCTAAGAGGGAAGTTTTGGATCTTTTGGAGTATTTTCAGAAGCTTGAGCAACAAGAAACCAGGAGGAGTAGGGAATACTAAATAACACAAAGGTGAAGTGGGTTTTTTTTTTTTTTAGGACTTCAAGTTCAGTCTTTGCTTTTCGTTTAGTTTTTGTTAATGCCTTTGGATGTGCTCTCTTAACTCTGTAAGTTTTTGTTAGATACAAATTAGAGTGAGTGACAGAGAGGCTCTGAGGAAGAGTAATGTTTGGTGAGTTGGATGGAGGTAGAAATTGTTACTACATTTCTAGTTTTGTCATCATCTAATTACAAAAATCTAATGACTTCAAAGTGGATTGAATGGATTTGACATGTTGTTAAAGCACAATTAATTTGAAGTCTTTGTTAGTTGGGACTTTGATTGGGTAGTATCGTCTTTGGGGTTTCACACAATGTATTTCTGTTTCTGATTTCGTGCAATCTGTTTTTGTTTCTGTTTGATTTGTTCCTAGTACTCAGTTCATCATCATGAACATGTTGTACTTTTTTTAATGAAAATATCTATTACCTATAAAAAAAAAAGAATATATATATACACACACATATACCTACATATATATGTATATGTATATATACATATACATAAAATTTATATATATATATATATATATATATGTATGTATGTGTGTGTGTATATATACACATCTCTACCTGTCTATCTTATTCTGCAATTTTGGGTGTTTTCGCTGTCACATCAATTCTTTGCATTGTTTACAAGTTTTCTATTAAAATGGTAGTAGAACTACTCCGACGCTATTATTTTCCATGTTGTTGGTGTAAGCAAATGGGGGCAGAGGACTGAGGAGTGGGTTCTTTTTTTTCTTTTTTTCTTTTTTTCCAGTGGGGGGTGTAGTCATGACTCATGAGTCTCATGAACAATAATAAAAATGTTTTGGAAGTAGAGTAAAGTTAGATTCATTTGTTTGTTTGAGTGATTGGTATGGGTGATATATTAATGAAGCATCATTTTTTACATACAAGTTTTGAAGAATGATTATTATGTCAAGAACCTCCTTCCTTACTGTTTTCTTGGGGATGGGGTGAAGGTTGGGTGAGGAAGGTGATTGGTATGAGAAATGCCTGCACTAGAAATCTGAAGGCATTGTTTTGGATCTTTTGGAGTATTTTCAGAAGCTTGAGCAACAAGAAACCAGGAGGAGTAGGGAATACTAAATAACACAAAGGTGAAGTGGTTTTTTTTTTTTTTTAGGACTTCAAGTTCAGTCTTTGCTTTTCGTTTAGTTTTTGTTAATGCCTTTGGATGTGCTCTCTTAGCTCTGTAAGTTTTTGTTAGATACAAATTAGAGTGAGTGACAGAGAGGCTCTGAGGAAGAGTAATGTTTGGTGAGTTGGATGGAGGTAGAAATAGTTACTACATTTCTAGTTTTGTCATCATCTAATTACTAAAATTATATGACTTCAAAGTGAATTGACTGAATTTGACATGTTGGTAAAGCACAATTAATCATGCGGTACTTTGATATATGTATACACATCTCTACCTGTCTAATCTTATTCTGCAATTTTGGGCATTTTTGTTGTCATATCAACTCTTTGCATTGTTTAAGATTTTTCTATTAAAAGATGCTAATAGAAGTAGAACTACTCTGATGCTATTATTTTCCATGTTGGTGTAAGAAAATGGGGGTAGAGGAGTGGTTTCTTTCTTCTTCCTTTTGGTGGGGGGTGTAAGTCATGACTAGTAATAAGAATGTTGTGGAAGTCAAGTAAAATTAGATTCATTTGTTTGTTTGTTTGGGTGATTGGTATGGGTGATATATTAATGAAGCATCATTTTTTACATACAAGTTTTGAAGAATGAGTATTATGTCAAGAACCTCCTTCCTTACTGTTTTCTTGGGGATGGGGTGAAGGTTGGGTGAGGAAGGTGATTGGTATGAGAAATGCCTGCACTAGAAATCTGAAGGCATTGTTTTCTACGTTGGTGGTTGAAGAAATGCCTGCAGTAAAGGTTGGTATGGATGGTTTATTGAGAAAGCATCAATTTGTAAAATAGGCAAAAGTACAAGAACTAACTTGTACGGTAGTCGGTGATGAGAACAAGTTCTTTATTTAGATTGTTAATTGGAAGTTTGGAACTACTCTTAATTTGGCCAAATGTATTTTGTTTTATCATCAAGTATGGGTCTGGGATTTGTGACTGAGAGCTAGGTGCTTAGCTGATTCAGATTTGATATGTGATCATCTGTCAGAAGCTTTGTGTAATGTGAAATTGGTAGAATAATAATCATTTTTTTACAATGAAGAATAGGTTGGACTGTTAATTGGAACAACTACTTTGGCCAAATGGGGTTGTTTTGTTGGTATCATCAAGTGTAGGTTACAGATTTATGATTGAGTGCTAAGTGCTTAGCTGATTCAGATTGGATATATGATCACCTGTCAGAAGCTATATGTAACATGGTTGGAAAATAATCATTTAAATTGGAGAAGAAATCTCTGTTAGTGAACAAGAGTCTTGGGAACCATCCTAAAGGACTTGATCAGAAAACTGAGAATGAAAAAGAGGTTGAGATGTAATGGGAGCCATAGAAAGAGAGACAATTATTAAGTTACAGGATGCCTAATGTCTTCCATGTAATAAATTGAATTGAATTCGTTGTTATTGAGGATGGCTACAGGTGGAGGATACAAATCACCTTTATTTTTAATTTTGTAGAAGTTCTTTCCATGTGTCTCGTGGCGTTCCATTTTGAAGCTCCCAACCATTGCTATTTTGCAATTTGTAGTCTGTCTGAAGTCTATTGTGATGAGTTGGTGAAAACTTAAAACAAGGTTATTGCCTGTGCTGATAAAGCAACCTGCTTGGTCCCTACTGCTCACTAGTAGTAGATTCAAGGGCAAGGCACCCTTGTCAATGACATGCCTTCAAATAATCACCTTGATATGCAAAGTAGTGTGAGGCTGTGGAAGTAATGCCGATCCTATGTGAGGGGTCAATTGCTTGTTTTAATTACAGGCCACTGCTGCTAAACAAATTCAGTTTAAATGCAGTAGAGTAATAAAATCTGCAGAAAATCTCCATAGGGGTTTGGGTGGATCAGTTCTAGCTGGATAGACTGGAAGACTGTAGTTAGACATCATTGATTCAGTCAGTTAGTTCCCTTTATGTGGCTAAGATCCAAATAAGCTAAGCAATAGAGCCTAACTTCAAGTTGTTCATAAATAGTAGAATAATAGCTTTCAGTTTCTCAACCCTTATGGGTTGTGGACTTCTTTTTCCGGAGAAGCAATGATAGTATCTAAGGAACAAGCATTGGCTTATACCAAAGGGGGTGGAGGGGGTTTTGAGGGGGGGGGGGGGGGGGGGGGGGGGGGGGGGTGGGGGCGCGGTGTGGGTGGGGTTGGGTGTGTGGAAATGTTCCTGGTTCTCCTGTAGCTGGATCTTATCAAAACATAATAATCTTGAGTTAGAATGAAATTCCAATTTCAAGGCAAGGCAAACTTGCCAATGGCATGCTAGCATACAATCACTTCAATCTGCTTAGTATGTTGGCCTGTGGAAGGATACCGTTTGCTTTGTTACTGACTTACTCAAGCTTGGGCATCTCGGACAAGATGTGTTAACTTTGGAATTTCCAAAGCTATGGTTGGGTCAGTTCTAGTAGGATGGCCTTGAAAACTGTAGTTAGGAATCATTGAATATTGATCCAGCCAGGTGGTTCACTTTATGTGGCCATACTGAACCAGACCACTCTAAAAGAACATCTGTAGGATTAATTTATAGTTGAAGCAAAATGTCTTATATTTCTCCTACTACAAGAGGTGGTATTTGGTGTAACCGCGATATATAACATCTCTCTCACATGGGGGTGGATCCTAGGATCCACCCCCATGTGAGAGAGATGTTATATATACCTATTATACAAAATAAAAATTCCTACTACAGAGCCCAATTCATGTACTAACATCCACCCAAGGTGTACTCTTCAACATAGCACCCATTTTGCCTGCCCTGTAGTACTTTTTTATTCTGCATTTTCCTCTTCTGCTATCAATACATAACCTGAAATTGAGTGAGAGTTAAAGATTTGAGCATTTTGATGATTAAAAATGCTATATTTTCATTTGATGTGATGCTCTCATTTTACATGATGTATGTGAATTTTGAACCCTTTAAATGGTAGGTGAAACATCATGAAAGCTTTCAATTTTCATGGCTTGCCACTAGTATCTTCCTTTTATCCCCCCCCCCCCCCTCCCCCCCTTTTTATTTTTTTAATATGTATAGTTAAATTTGAAAATTCTATGAAGGATTGTATCTCGTTGCTACCATGAACATGGGCAAGCATTTCTTCGCTACCATAATGAGCAGCTACAAACTTACTCTTTCATATCATAAATTCATAATCTGCTGATCAAAGAATTTATGCCTTCTGGTTGGTGGTTGTGCTTTGAGCTTATACATAACATAATCTTGAAAAATCTGAATTTGTTACTTTTGCCTAATGCTATGGCTTCCAGAACCGGAAATAACTACATGAACAAATAAAAAAACAGAAAATAAAAGATTGGAAAGGTAAGAACAATAGGTAGGTCAAAGTGTAAAATATTAGATTGTATGGAAGTTTGTTAGAGCTTAAATGTGTTGAAGTGTCAATTTGACGGTGAAGATTCTCATTCTAAAGCTGTCTTAATTTAATGGTACGATTAACCTGATAGACTTGTGTCTTCAATAGAAGTGCAAGCAAGTCATTGCATATTTCCTGTGGAAAGAGACCTGGCCTCCGATTAGTTTCCTCGAGTCTTTTAATTGAAGCTAGTATTACCTTAAATTGTAAATTGTAATGTGTTAAAGAAACAAGAACAAAGCACTTGTAGCAGTGGAGCTAAAATAGCTAAAAAGCTATTTTAGCTCCACCAAAACACAAAAAAACCCATACAGTAGTGGAGCTAAACCTATTTTTTTTTAGCTTCATTGCTACAGTGTACATCTATCTATGGATGTGCATTGTAACTTAGAGCTAAAAAAAAAAAATTTATTCCCTGCCTGATTGTGTGTAGCTGTGATAATTGTGTGTAGTGGATATATTATTTTATTGTAGTAGATATCTTATTTTATTGTGATGTTTATATTATTTTATTGTGTTAAAAGTTAAAATAGATCCACTACTGCAGCATGTGTGTAGGTAAAATAAATAAAGTAACTTTTTATAATGTCAAATAGCTAAATTTTTAACTGCTGTGGATGCTTAGCCCCTTTTTTTAGAGGGAAAATAATCAAACTAAAAGCTGAAAGATTGAAAACACACAGGTAAGTTCTTGCAAGTGTTAATTGAAGGACAGCAAAAATCTGGCTCACAAAGTCACAGCCCACTTCAAATGCAAATAGAACCTCTTAGGCCCATCTAAAGACACCCCAATTCAAATTGTCTGGTCTGCCCATTGATCAGTCCGTTATAATTTATAAGTATAACTATAAGCATCAATATAGAAAGGTGACCACTGGCCAACCACTGCACTGACAAAGTAAACTCATCATTTTTTTTTTTTGACCGGAGTAAACTCATCATTTGGTTGGAGCTGTGTATGAATCTCTAATAAAAAATGCTCCTAAACATGACCTTTTTAAGTTTTCACTATTCCCACATCATTATTTTATTGATTCATATCATACTATCAGGAATTCGTATTAAAGATCATATTTTTATTTGCTATTGTCAACCAAAACATCTGTGAGCTCCCATTAAATAGATAGTCAAGTCAGCTACAGATCTAACCGATATTTATCTAACCCCACAGCCTGCCCGTCAAGGATATTCATTGCTTACAGCTTACATACTAAAGAACTCAAAGAATCTTATTTTATATTTGTGTACAATGGCCATGAATCTCAGATCAAGAAACCATTTAAAATTATTACCCAAGTTTGTTGGTACCTAAATTTGTGAAGATGAAAAACCCGTTCCCTATTATCAAACATGTTGACCCAACTATATTTGCGCATCCAACACTATTGGCTATTGGGAGCATTTGTCAAATTCATTAGAGATGTCCACATAGTATATACTTTTATACCAAAAACAGAATCACCAAATTGTTCTTGATCTAAAAAATTATACATGACACAAAATTGTTTAGTCCCACGTGAAGAAAGATATTTTAGTACCCAAAAATGAGCCACATATAACCCCTTCACTATTCACTCACACAAAGTGGGAGAGAATATGCTTAACATGCTGAATATGCTCAAATCCTCTTTAAAACGTCTATATATTATATGATATATATCAAATTTGTAAAGTGGGTCCCATTTTCACCAACAAAAGTGACCGTTAATCTCGGGGTAGAGAGTGAGTTTTATTACCAACCTATACATTTGCAGGAACTTTTGGTGGTAGTAGAAGACAATATGGATAGGTAAGCTGATGACGGGAGCTTCAACAACCACAAACTTATCGATGGGTCAATATCTTCCCTTCCCTGCAAACAAAGTGGACCCTCAAAACGCAAAAGTTGGGCAATACTCCAAAATTAACTAGGCTAAGCTTCATTCATCTTAACTTATTATTGGGTCCCATCCCAATGTAGGAAGGGAAATGGATAAACCTACTTTTCTTGAATGGCTTGAAACAATTATCCATCCACAATTTGATACACAAAAACATTTTTTTTTTGGTGGGGACAACCTCATTTCAACCACCCATCCATTTGTGTTTTGTTTGTCCAATCCGATCAACTTTGAAGGAATTGAAGATGGTTTCTTTTTCTTTTTCTTTTTTGGAGGTGGGAAATTAAACATACATAAAGGGCTACCAAATTTGATATGTTCATTCGAGATAAACAATTTAAACTGTCATATGAACCAAAAACGATTTCAAATATTCATAAAGATGATCCAATTGCTCCAAAAGCTAAAACAACTAATAATGAAGACAGTGACAGAGGTTTATGACGTATGAAGAAGCTCGTTAAAATCAACCACATAAAATTACAAAACTCAAGACATGTCCAAGAGTTGTTACAAATTCATGAAAATTCAATAAACCCTACTCTCTCTTTGATCTATATGCTCCACTGGGGAATCATAACAACAGAAGAAAATTTAATCTTGCCTTTTTATTGTAGTAGAAGAGACCGTGTTGCAAAACAGATCTCTAGGGAATGGTTTCCTCATTGTAATTCCCAACCCAAACCCAATTGCCGAATGGCAAGTTTTCGTGACAGACAAACAAACCAAGCCTAAGAAAGTTCCTTAGCTGCTGCAATAACAGCCTCTGCAGTAAGACCATACTCCTTGTATATTTTCCCTGCTGGAGCACTTGCACCAAACCGGTCAATACCTATCGCCTTACCTTTGCTTCCAATAATTTTCTCCCACCCAAATGTTGATCCAGCCTCGATGCTAACCCTAGCTGACACAGCTGCTGGCAAAACACTTTCCTTGTAGGCATCTGATTGCTCATCAAAGAGTTCCCAAGAGATGAACGAGACAACTCTAACAGCCTTGCCTTCCTTTCTTAGTTCCTCTGCAGCTTGAGCAGCAATTTCCAATTCAGAACCAGTTCCAATCAAAATAACATCTGGCTTGTTACCAGAAGAATTGTCTGAAATAATGTAGCCTCCCTTTTCAACTCCTTCGATGGAAGTTCCAGGAAGTTGTTTCAGCTTTTGCCGAGAAAGGGCAAGGATAGAGGGTCTCTTCCTGTTAAGAACTGCAACCTTGTATGCTCCAGCAGTCTCAGTTCCATCAGCTGGGCGGAGCATCAATATGTTGGGCATTGCCCGGAAACTTGCAATGTGCTCTATTGGCTGATGGGTTGGGCCATCTTCTCCAAGCCCAATTGAATCATGGGTCATAACGTAGATAACTCCAGCTTCAGATAAGGCAGAAATCCTGATAGCTGCTCTCATGTAGTCGGTGAAAACAAAAAAAGTAGCACAGTATGGAATCAGACCAGGGGTGTGATGGGCAATGCCATTGCAAATGGCTCCCATTCCATGCTCTCTAACACCAAACCTAACATTGCGCTCTTCTGGGGTGTCCTTTTGGAAGTCCCCAAACATTTTCAGCAATGTCATGTTGGAAGATGCAAGATCTGCACTACCTCCTAGGAGACCAGGGAGAACCTTTGCTAGTGCATTAAGGCATTGCTGAGACAGATTTCTGGTGGCATCAGCTGGGCTCTCCGGAGTGTATGTCTGGAAATAGCAATAAAATGAAACCATATGAGATCGTCTATATATTTCATATCTAAAACTTAATGGTAAAAAGAGGCTTGTCTACATGACAGCCAGGTGATTTGCTAGACTCTTCAAGAGTTGTATGCCCAACATGGAGGACAATGTCGGGATTGAAAGAAAAAAGAAAGAAAAAAAGGTTTAATTGTGTAGTCAAATGTTGTTTAGAGTAGTTTCCAGAGGTACATTCATGCTCATTATAGAATAGCTTAAATGTAGCACAAGCAAGCAAGCAAACATTCAAAGGTCAATCAAGAGCAACTAATTTGTTCAACAGCTACTCACAGGAAGGGCTTTCTCCCAGCCAACAGGTAGTTCACCAGTAATGATAGACTTGAGCTCTGCAGCCTCCTCCTTGTACTTCTTCTCATATTCAGCAAACTTGGCATTCCATTCAGCTTCAAGAGCAGAACCCTTGGGGACATGGCGACTCCAATGCCTGGGAAAGGCCAAACAATTGTTCAATATCAAATCAATCTTAGTAGCAACACAAATAATGATACCCAATTCTATGTGTCCTCACTTTTTAACATCCTCTGGCACATGGAAAGGCTCAAATGGCCATCCAAGGTTCTTCCTAGTAGCATCGACTTCCTTGGCACCCAGAGCACTTCCATGTACACTGTATGAGTTTGCCTTGTTTGGAGATCCAAAACCAATGGTTGTAGTCACCTGCAAAAATGTAAACGAAAGGCATAGTCATAACCTGAAGCCAGAGTACACCGATCCCAAAGACTATATGATGTTCTTGGGAGGAACTTAAACAAAGAATGACTTCATTAGATCACTAGAGTGACTTATAGATTGCTAAATTCAGAAAACTTTCTAGTATATCTTTTAAAGGAAAAGAAAGGGCATGTATGAGGCAACATATCCCATCTCAAACTTCCACAAATATCCTCTTAGCATCTGCCATTATAAATCTGCACCATCTTTGACGAAGTTTCAAAAAGTGTAGTTGGTTGAAATTATTAATGAAACATTAAACTTATTCCAACTTTTAAATATAATATAATAAATTAATACATAGCCATATGTCTACCAATCACCTCTCCCAAAACCCACAAAAGTGGAAGCTTTATGTATTGGGTACAACCTTTATAGCCATATGTCAAGCAAGAATCATTTATGTTCTATACCAAACTCCCAAGTGTACCATAAGAATCTACATATCAATAAACATCTAACCTTGATCAAAGTGGGCTTGTCTGTCACAGCCTTTGCTTCCTTAATAGCGGCACGAATTTCATCATAGCCAGTGTTTCCATTCTTCACCCAAATAACGTGCCACCCAAGACCCTCAAAACGTTTGTCAACACTCTCGGTGAATGCAATCTCGGTGTCACCATCAATAGAAATGTGGTTATCATCATAGAAAGCTATCAACTTCCCAAGCCCCCAGTGTCCGGCAAGCGAAGCAACTTCATTCGAAACCCCCTCCATTTGACAACCATCTCCCAATATAACATATCTACACCAACCAAAAAAGCAAAAACCCAACACCTCTAAATCAAACAACATTAAGGCACAGTAAATTAAGTGGCTAAAAGATCTAATAGATAGTGAATAATCATCATTACGTGTAATGGTCAACGATCTCACTGTCGGGCTTGTTGTAACGAGCAGCCAAGTGTTTCTCAGCAAGAGCCAAACCAACAGCATTGGCAATACCCTGCCCAAGAGGACCTGCATATAATTAAAAACCATAAGCATCTAAAAGTAAATTTAATTAACAAAAACCTTAACTAAGACAAAGGATTATAGTTATAACCAGTTGTGACTTCAACACCAGGTGTCTCAAAATTCTCAGGGTGTCCAGGGGTCTTGCTTCCCCACTGTCTGAAACTCTTCAAATCTTCTTCCTGATTATCACATCAAAATTAAATAAATAACAACTAACTAACTAACTAACTATAGGTTATTTGCTAAATTTGAGATCCAAAAATAAAATTAGTTTTGGGTTTTTCAAAAAATTAAAAAAAACATATTGGTATCTGGTATCTGGTAAAGTCTTATGTTGTCGGACAAAGTGCCAGGTTTAGTAACTAACTAATTTATTCATGAGAGAGTGCTAAAATGACAGATGAAAAGAGAGAAAAAAAGAGAGACGACAGTCCAATGAGGAGGGCACACCTGGATGCTGTCGTAGCCAGCGAGGTGAAGAAGAGCGTACTGTAGCATACAACCGTGACCCGCGGAGAGGACGAAGCGGTCACGGTTGAACCATTTCGGGTTCTTCGGGTTGTACCTCATGACCTCGTCGTACAACACGTGCCCCATCGGGGCGCAGCCCATGGGCAGACCCGGGTGACCCGAATTCGCCTTCTCGACGGCGTCGATTGCGAGGAACCGGATCGTGTTGACCGACTTCTCCACTAATGCGGTGTCGGCAGCCTGGTCCACCGCGGTCTCGACGGAAACGGCCTTGACTACGCCGGGTCGGGCACGGGTCGGGCCGGGCAGGGAAGCGCATCGGCGGTTGGCGGCGCGGCGGGAGGAGGAGATGAGCGGGGTGGTGGAGGAGGAGGATTTGAGGCCGGTGAAAGTGGAGAGGGAGACGCGGTCGGTGGAGGATTGGGTGGAGCCGTGGTGGAGAGAGTTGGCGCGGGCTAGAAGAGCTTGGGATAGGGTCAGAGATGTAGAGGAAGCCATGGCTCAACCTCGAAGAAAGGAGAGAAAATTTTCAGAGAGAGACACAGAGAGTGGAGCTAATGATGGAGAGTCCGAGGTGTGTGGTGATTTATGCTATCTCATCTAACATGTCGTGGAAAAAAAAAATGATGTGATGAAAGTTAGAGAGAGCTGACCGTTAGATTGAACTGGAAAAAAAATCGCAGCCATTGACTGTGGGTAGGAAATGCCTGCCTTTCATTTTATTTTTTTAAGATGGGGTGTTATTTTGGATTTACTTTTTTTTTTTTTTTTGGTTTAATGTTGACTGTTTAAACTTGGGGTTGGTGTGTTTCAGGGAAAAATAGGTAACTAACATTAATTTCCCAACTATCTAGTTAATAGGTTCAGTTTTGAAACTATTTTTGTTTCTAGCATCTCGACCCTCAAAGAGTCGATTTTGGGCAATAACTCGAGCATCAAACACTCGATTTCTATGCTCTAATTTCTTCCTACGTGGCTTAGTTTTCCACGTGGCTAGACAGAAATCGAGTCTTCGAGGCTCGATTTCTAACTCAAGAAAATTTTAAAAAACTTGGAGTCTCGTAGATAACCCAAAATACCAAAAAAACAAATTTAAGAATCAATCCAAAGACTCAGATCAGAGCTTAGAGGCAAATCAGAGGGAGAGAAAGAGCTGGGTCGCGCTGCCCAGGCAGCGCCATCCCAAAGGCTCAGATCAGAACTTAGAGGCAGAGAAAGAGCTGGGTCTCGCGAGCCCAGGCCGCGCGCTGCCTGGGTCTCGCGAGCCCAGGCCGCGCGCTGCCTGGGTCTCGCGGCGCCTGGGTCTCGCGAGACCCAGGCAGCGCGCGGCCTGGGCTCGCGAGACCCAGGCAGCGCGCGGCCTGGGCTCGCGAGACCCAGGCGCCGCGCTGCCTGGGCTCGCGAGACCCAGGCGCCGCGCTGCCTGGGTCTCGCCTGGGCTCGCGAGACCCAGGCGCCGCTCTGCCTGGGCTCGCGCGACCCACTCCGCTCTGGGTTTTTTTTTTTTTTTCGCTGCTTTCTTCCCTGATGTTCTGGTTTCTCATTGATTTGGTTCTATATATAACCCTTAGAAATCGAGTCTCTAAGACTCGATTTCTGTCTAGCCACGTCGAAGCCTAAGCCACGTCGGAAGAAATTAGAGCATAGAAATCGAGCGTCTGATGCTCGAGTTATTGCCCAAAATCGACTCTTTCAGAGTCGAGATGCTAGAAACAAAAATAGTTTCAAAACTGAACCTATTAACTAGATAGTTGGGAAATTAATGCTAGTTACCTATTTTTCCCTGTGTTTCAACTTTCAAAAAAGGAAAAAGAAACAGAAAATTTGGGCCGGTGAAAGCTCAATACTTTTATTTAATTGAAAAAATAAAAGGGTCATGCTAACAAGTGTCCTTAGGATACTGGTTAACAATTCATTTTAGAAAAGTTTTGACATCACTTTTATGGGAAATGAAAAAAGCTGTCAAAACATTAATTTTTTTTTTCTTTTCTCATAAAAACTTTCTTTAACTGGATTCTTAATCAGTACCCTAAGGGCACTCGTTAGCATTTCCCAAAGTAAAATATAAGTAAAAAAAAATTGGATCGAGACACTAACTAGTATTTGATGCAGGCAAACCTAGCTCTTTTATTCAATGACAATAAAATAAGGAGTAATTCTTAGGTACTCTAAGAGTATAGAGAATGATGTTCCCTCCTATCACATTCATAGTGGGGTCCAATAATAAAATTCATGTTGAGGTCCACTATAAATGTGAGATGAGAGAATACCATTTTTTTGTGTTTCGAGAATACCTAAGAATTTTCCATAAAATGAGGTGCTATGTCCATAATATTTTCACAACAAATCCTAGTTTTCAGGTTGTTATAGGTTTTTAATTTGAATTTACAACTGAAATTACTTTGTTGCCCATTAGTAACAGCAAGTAACAACCTGTCACATAAGATTTGTTATAAAAATATTATGAACATAACATTTCTCTAAATTTTACCGGCTAAACTAACTAGAACTTACAAAATCAATAAAAATAGGTGTTAACTCAATTGTTAGGAAAAATATTGTATTAGTAACATTATTTTTTAATATTTTTTTTATCGAAAGATTAAATTAAATTATTTATTTATTTTAAATTAAAGATAATTATTATTCATTATGCAAATGGGCTGTTGTAGTAGATTTATTGAATGTGCAGATTTTAAGAGATGTAGGAATATGGGATAAGAAGGTGAGAGAATATGCTTATTTACTTGGGTGGTGTGGTTGTGGTTGTGGTTGTACACTTGTACTTACAAATTCTACACCAGAACGACTGGTGGTGACGTTTTTATTTGTATATATTTGGTACTCAAGGAGGACGACGGTCAACATGGATATATATATAGGCATATAGCTAAAAGTATAGTGGTGCTTGGTAGGTAGTTGTACATGTTGATATTATCTACACAACACTGTACAGAAGTTAGAGGCAGAGCATAGGATCCCTATCACCAAAGGTTCTTTCGGAAATTGCAATAAAAAATTATAAATCTTTGTAGTCTAGTCAAAATGGCTTTTCTTGCCTCTTTTCTATAATTGACTTTTTATATCATCCAAAGGCTGCTGGCTTTTGTTCTTTACAAGCAAATGCCGATTTATTATGGCTTTTTATTTTTATTTTTTATGATTATTATATTATAAAGTATTAAGATTATTGCTTTTCTAGTATTTCCTTTTCTTTTTGTTGAGGGGGCTATATATATTCCTCAATTTTGGTTGGCTTAATCCAAAAAACGACCCGGATCATGCCACATTTTATAAAAGCACAGTTCCCAGATTAAGAAATATGCCATAAAAATAGAAAAAGAAAAAGATAGAAAGAATATCTTTGCCACCAAACGACGACAAAATCCAACCTTTGAAGTCTTAAATTAGTATCTTATATAACAGTTATGTACATCATTCTAAATTTCTTTAAAAAAACCTTCTCCTATTTTTATGTGTGTGTTAAAAATACGTAGTATTTTCAAAAGAAAAAATAGTGGGTTAATCTCACATTGGAAAATGAGTGTGAGTAAAAAAGGTTTAAAACATGTGTGTGTTAAAAATACTAGGCCCGTTTGGTAGGCATTTCAAATACCTATTTTCAGTTTTTAAACAACATTACACATATTTCTACATAATTTTTCACCCACATATATTTCAAAAAATACAAACAAAACTACTCAAACTACTTAACTAAACGGGCCCACTCTCAACAAAAAAAATATAATAGTTATATACAATATTCTATAAATGTATAGGAAAGAAACGTTGCATTTTGATTTACCCATTATATGACATATTTCATTTTCACAGTGGGCTTTATAATGTCCTTAATTGCATTTTACAGGTTGAGACTCATATTCGGTCTTGCTAATTATTCAATTTATCAACTTATTTAGTTTACTAACAACATTTAAAAGATTTGTTCCTTTTAAAGTTAAATAAGTCAATGAAAAAATACTATTTCAAACGGTTGGATGAAATGAATTATAGAATCAAGATCCTTAAGACCCATGTTGATTTTTTTTGTTGAATCTCATGAATGATTGGCAGAATTTTAAAAAAATAGATTGATATCAAATTATGATCTCATTAGTGTTTGCAATAGATCCACATGCTTATTTTATTGCTCCATTTTTTTTTTCAAATTTTTGCCAAGGAGCGGTGGGTTGTTGAAAAGATAGAAGGTTAGGGAGTTTGGTGGAGGAACAGTTAAGAAGAATAAGATTGCTTTGAGTTGAAGATTTGTTCCAAAATCAAAAAAACTTTCAAAGTTGGTTGCGAAAAATCGGTCCTTGTCATTCAAACTTCAACCCCATAGTGACCCATAGCTCATAATTAATTAATCTTCAAGCAGCTGACATGTTACATGTGTGACATGTGCACACCATCCACTAAGTTTCTTACACATGTTTCCTCTAAAATTAGAGTTGTTCAAAATCTAATAACCATGCTTGACTGTGAGATCCTATTAGAAAAAAGGAGTGGTACTATAAGTAAAGCTTAAGACCAAATTCCACTCTCAAAAGTAAATTACCATAAAAACTTGTATCGTATTTGTGTCGTATTCGTGGATCTTGTCAAACACTAACACTGCTACTTAAACTACTATTACATTGAATATTATTTAGAAGGACAAATGTTAGGCAGTTACATCATAAATATTTTTATAAAAAAAATTAATTCTCTTCCTCCATTCTATACTTATATTAATAGCTAAAATGCGTAATGCATAGAATAAAACAATGTTTATATATAATAGTTTTAATCAATAAATATTAATAAATCAAAAATAAATAAAAAAAGTAGAGAATTTGTAGAAAATAATTTACTTAATTTAATTAAAATTTATTTAGAAAATATACAATCTAATTTTATAAGAATTTGTTTAGTATTGGATTATTTTGTCCAAAAAGACAATTTCTAATTAATTTAAACTAATTCAATCTAACACTATTTATAAATTTTAAAAAGATTACAATATATAAAGTAAGAGTAATGCTACAACCACAAACTATTTTACAATATTTTTACAAAATGTTGATGTAGCCAACCTTTTATTGGTTTTTATCTAGGCCCACCATTAATATCATTTTTTTTTTCATTTATCAATAATTACTCATTACATCAGCAGTTTATAAAATTTTTTGTAAGATAATTTGTATCTCTAACATTATTCATAAATAACTACTTATAAATGTTAACTTTCAAAATCTAACATTAAACAGAGTCAACAAAAAGTAACTGCTTTTATTTTATATTATCATATAATTATATAGATATAAATATAAATACTTATATGATAATATAAAATAAAAGCAGTTACTTTTTGTTGACTCTGTTTGATGTTAGATTTTGAAAGTTAACATTTTTTTTTTTTAAATTTATTGATAATATATATAAATAAAAATTATATATTTACAATTTTCGCATCCTAAATTTTCTCTCTTTTTTATTAACTTTTTTATTGTCTTTTTTGGTAATACGCGTGACAGTAGCTATTTGTTTGTATGCTAGGCAGTCCACGCAATTTTGAATTGACATTTTTATTTTCTATTTAATTTGTTGATAGAACTTGAACCTAAGACTTGATTTATTTTCAACTCACTCAGTTACCACCTGAACTGAGACCCATATAGGCTCATTTATTTATATTTATGCAAAGCAAGTATAAAATTTAATTAAAAGCACTTCAACTCGAAATAGCACAACTCCAAAGCTGTTGAAAGTGATCGATTGGTATAGCTTATATTCATTGGTTTACTACTTTACTTTGCTTAAAAATAAGCTGAACAAAAATTACAGCTATAGTTTGAAAAATGTGAGACTTCTGTACATTCTTTTTTAAGATAAAAATTAAGCTAAACCAAACTGACACAAATAAAATATATTAGTTGCTGTAATTATCTTAAATGATCAAGCATTAATCTATTTTAACAACTTACCCATGGTGCTGATGTTGGAGTTTTAAGTTGTATCTCACACTAAGTCTCACATCATTTTGATGCGCTTACAGTTTGAAGCAGAATTCCTAATACCTTTAGAGGTCACAGAATATGGTGCAGATGCTGATCGGAGGGAGGGTGACTTGTCAATGTATGCATATCGTTCATTTCCATTCCAGTATAAAATGACTCGATTTGTGCACGAATGTGACCAGCTATCACCTGCCCAGCAAGATGAAACAACTCCTTAAAAAGGGCAAGTGGCAATGGGAAGTAAACTATTGACTATGCGAACTACGAATTCAGGAAGGTGCTGGGAGCTAAGTGAGAAAATACTTACCCAGTGCAAGAGTTAATTGAAATGAACCATCTATATACTTGGTGGTCACCTGATTCAACAAAACAACCTGCAGAAAATAACATAAAATATTAGTACAAGAAAACTAATGGTGGTCAGATATTGCCAGTAAAGACTTTAATTACAAAAGTGAACCTGAGAAATACAAGTTGGTTCCATTGCATTCAAATCTCTACTTGAATTGGCAATAGTAAGTTTGCCAAAAGTTTACAATGTTAAATCCTACAAAGAGACCAAATTAATTCTTACCGCCAAACTAAAATCTTTTGCAAGTTTCATCAGCTTTAAAGCCATTCCACTTAGTAATCGAGTCCTGAGGGCCATGTCATCAAAATCTTGGCGGAAGTGGAAAGTAACACTATCAACAATAACAATCTTAACCTGAAATAAATTTTAGTAATAAAAAAAATTAACAACAAAAACATATAAATTTATATACCAGCATGCAACCACTTCACACACAGACATACACTAAAGCAAGGGACAAAATTAATAAGCTAATAAGAAGTACCCACATCTTTATGCTCTGAGATGAACTTGTCTAAGTAATTTATAAGAGCAATTTGCTCAGTGTAACTGCAGACTCGGAAATAGAATATGTTTTCCAAGATATTGTTGGGGTGCATTTTAAGTTGGCAAGCTTGAAAATCCTTCCGCAAAAGGCCACCACATTCTGACATGTCTTCTATGCATGCTTCAGCAATTTGTAAAGCACGTTCGACCATGAAGCTGCCTTCTGTATCTAAGCTTCACAAAAACAAAAATATGAAAAGCAGTTGGAGAAGTGCATCAAATGGTCAGTGAGGAACAGTTATGAATTCAAGGAACTTACCTATATATATTGCCTTTCCTCCTAAGCCACCATAATCAACTGGAATTTGAACATTGATAGCAAGTTGAATCCTGTAAATTTAAGTCAACATTAACTGCCAAAAAAAATGCCCACAAGGAAAAAAGAATAATGATGACCCGTACCCCAGCTGTGTTTTACCAATGCCCGGAACTCCACCTAAACAATAAAAACAACAAAAAACATCATCTCCTCACCAAAATAAAACTTGCCAAGTATTTATGCTAATAAACAAAGTGCAGAAAACATGTAAATAAATGATTATAACAACGTAGCATGTACTTTTTATTTTAATTTATTGAATTTTTTGGGGGGACGGGGAACAATGTTGCGTGGATCTCAATTAGGAAAAAAGAAAAACTAACCAATTTCAGTAACTTCTTTGCAATTTATTCCCCCACCAAGGATGTAATCCAGATCCACACAAGATGTAGTGATGCGTGGAAACATCTCCTCCTCATGGAGCATATCCCAAGCAGTTTGCGCACCTGCACAGAATGAAAAGAAAAATAATAATAATAACTGTAGGTAGACAGATTCCTAAATAGAAAGAAAATGGCAACCCAGTGAGACTTATAGCCTTGGCTCAGTTTTCTTTTTTCATAGGGGGAGAGAAAGAAGAAGGCTTCAATAGATTATTTTACTAACCAAATTGATGATACTGAAACAAAAGTAGATCACTTCACAATAATAAAATTGCTTCAACCAAATTAGAGGACCGCATAATTTCAACAAAGATTAATTTTCCAAGTCTCTCTTTCTTTCTCTTGGTAGATAGATGAACAACGAGAAAATACAACCATTCTCAAAGTAATTTCCAATACAAAAGTACAAAATTATTCACACAAGAGGACAGCAGATCTTATAACACTTGAATACACTAACCAGAACTGAAAATTGTATAAAGTGTGCGTGCACTTGAGTGTGTAGCATTTTTGAATAAGAAGTTACATTATTTGTAAGAGATGACTGTAAACAAAGAAGGTACACAATTTGATATTGACACAATAGAATGCTAAATTGGCAAGTATAGAGATTCAACCATATAGCATGCTATTTTGACTAGTATCAAGATTTGGGCTAGCAGAGAGCATCTTCAGGGAGAACAACATAAGTGTCCTGTATGATGGTATCACAGTGTCTGAGGTCTCTCATTAAAACTTCCTAAGATTGTTCCAGAAAAGTCTTCAATTTTTTAAATGAAAGACTTAAATAATGACATATGATGGAGAGAATATATACCATTAACAGTACCACAACCTCCTGCTGACCCATCCAACCTATGACTATGTGATGCAACCCTCATAATTTCAGCAGCTTCATTATCCGAAATTTTTAGATCTGTTCAAGGATTAGAAAAAAGAAATGTTAGAATACATTAATCTAACACATTAAAGAAATGGAGGAAGCTGATTCATGTGAGAAAAACACAGACATGACGTTTAAAGCTAGCACAAAACTAACAAAGAAAACTATCAGGGTTATTCCTAAACGAATTTATTGAGAGAATATATTTTACTTTAAGCAAATGGAAAAATATGGTGATCAATTCTAATTACACAGGGTTTGTTATTGTCTTGGATGGAAGCAGTCTTTTATATATAAATAAATATATATATAATAAAAATTTATTGATAAAGAAACAAGAACTCTATGTTCACAGTGATGAACACAAAGTATCTAAAACAATTACAACCAAATCAAAATGAGAAACTAAAAGAGTGCTGGAAATCAATAATAGAAGTACGATGTGTAAAATCAAATAGGGTCCTAATTAGCAAGGACTTCAAATGATCAAAAGGTCTCTCAACATCCTCAAAAGTGCAGCTGTTTCATTCCTTCCACACTAACCACATCAGATACCCTGGCACCAAATTCCAAACATTTGAGGAACGTTTCCCCAACCAGTTTTGCCAACCAAACAGAAGAGAGATGACCCTCTCCAGCATCACTCACTGAACCCTAAAAATCTGAAACATTACACTCAATAGTGCAAGACCAAACTCACAATTTAGACAATCCACCGATTCCCCACAACACCGACACATACAACACCGGTTGACTAGGGTAAAACCCCTCTTAACAAGATTATCAATTGTGAGAATCCAACCCCACACAGCTGTCCACAAAACGAAAAAAACAAAAAAAGACACCCTCTTAGGGGCCTTAACACCCCAAATTCTCTTCCAAGGAAAAGAAATAGTGAGGGTACCACAAATAGCATAGTGAGGGCCTTAACATGTCTTGGATGGAAACAATCTACTGTGCCAGCATAATGAAACTGAAACTCCAGTAACTGTGGCCTACTCTTCTCTTCAAACCCACAAAACATGAAATATTAAGTTGGGTGCGCAGACTATATAATTGGCAATGTTAGTATCTTCTATATTTAAAAATATTAGTATTAACATAGGATTCAATTTATGGGTTAGTGCCCAATTGCGTTATATCAATTCTTCAAGTTCTTATGGTTTGAGTTAACTCAACTAGTAAAATATCTAGTCATTGAATAAGGGACTTAGTATTTAATCCTACTAACTCAAAAAAGAAACCCAATGGTGTTTAAATCCTATTGTATCTATCCCAAAAAATTTCTTCAAGTTTCTTTTCTTTTTCTCCACACGTGAATATCCAACAATACTAAAATTACTTTATGCAATGTTATTGGGTCAATTAACTGTAGTAACAAGTAGCCAATAATCTCAAAAGAAATATAAATATCTGGTTCTGCAACTGGGTTCTATTAAATCATAAATTAGAACCCGTGAACTAAACTTTACAGGAACAAACTGAGAGAGTAATTACATCAAACACTTAGCGAGGTGCATCAGTAACTGTACGAGACCAAAAATTACTCAAAGCCAAGTAGTACAGAAGTTTTGGTATGGTGATCAACAATATCACACATACAAAATGTCCATTTTTTTCCAAAAAAAAAAAAGCAAAAGAGAAAGATGTAACCTCTGGCAAGGTGGGAGGGAGAGAGCGAAGAAAACGAAGAGAGAGTTGTATAGCCTGCTGCTATTAGTTTGCCTCTCTGTGATGCTGATATGGGCAACCGACCCACTTCCATTTTCACTCTTTTGATTGAAAGCTCTCACAAAGAAACGAAACAGTGTTTGAGTTTGTGAGAGAGAGAGAGAGAGAGAGAGAGAGAGAGTGCGTGTGTAGAATTTGCGTGCTCACTGAGTTGTGGCGCTTAAAAGTTAAAACCACTTTATAGTGTTGAAATGCGGGGTTTTTTTAAAAAATAACTATAAAACACATACTACATTATAAGTTTAGACAACGTTTCAAATTTACCCAGAAAGTAGACGTGGATAAAGTAGGAAATCGAGTTTACTGAACTCGATTTCTATACATAGAAATCGAGTTCAATGAACTCAATTTCTGTGTACAAAAACCGAGTTTAACAAACTCGGTTTCTATACATAGAAATCGAGTTTAATAAACTTGATTTCTATGTATACAAGCTCAATTCAATAAAACTGAAAATCTGCTCATCATTTGTATACAAACTCAATTCACATTACACCCCAAAAAAAAAAAAAAAAAAAGAACATAAGAAACAGAAAAAAAAAGATTACAACATCGGAGCGGAGGGTGACGGCATCGGAGCGAAGGGACAGCGACGACGACGGAGTCTCAACTCCGGTCATTCTCGCTTCGTCGCCGTCCGTCTCTCTCAGATCCAGTCATTCCCGCTCCGTCGCCGTCCGTCTCTCTCACTCTCATTCCCTCTCCTGCAGCTCCGTCACCTGCTCCGTCGCCGTTGCCCCTCCGCTCCGATGCCGTCGCCCCTCCACTCCGATGCCGTCACCCCTCCGTTCCGTCACCGTCGCCGTCCCAACACGCAGGGTATCATTCTCTCATTTGATCTCTTCTATGTGGTTTTTGGGTTGTCTTTGTCTCATTTGATCTCTCATTTTCTGTTTCTTATGTTTTTTTTTTTTTTTGGGTGTAATGTGATTGAGTTGAGATTTTTTGAGATGATGAGCAGATTCTCAGTTTTAAGAACTGGGTTTCTATACATAGAAATCGACTTTATTAAACTTGATTTCTATGTATAGAAATCGAGTTCAGTAAACTCGATTTCCTACTTTGTCCACAACGACTTTCTGGGTAAATCGAGTCCACTGGACTCGAATTGTTAGAAATGCAATAAGTTTGAAACGTTGTCTAACTTATAATATAGTATGTGTTTTATAGTTATTTTTTTAAAAAACCCTGAAATGCGGGAAAGTCTTGTTTGGCTGGGGGGATTTAAATTTTAACTTTCTGTTTTATTTTATTTCCTCTAAAGTATTTCTTCAAAATATAAATAAAATGGAAAGGGGTATAATAACTTTTTACTTTTCCTTTTTTTTTTATTAACTCTCTTATTTATATTTATTAGAATAAATAAATTATATTATTTTCTACTCCATACCATTTTATCTCTTTATAAATTTTCAATATAATGTAATAGTTCAATCAAAAGAAAAAAATTATATATATATGAAAGTAACACTCCATGCAACTGTTATATAAGATAATTATCTTATTAAATAATATAAATTCTCAGTTTTAAAATTTAAACTATTTCGTTTGTGATAGTAAGAAACTTTACTAACAAAACTAGTTGAAACTCACAAAGGAAGAGGAGACCAATAGTTTGGAAAAACCTTTTTCATCTTTTTCATTTTTTTTTACTACCACCTAATACCTACTATGTTTCTTAGAAATTTTACAAAATTGGAAATCAAAAAGCTTTTGACCATTTTCAGTAACATTCGTGGGAAAGCTCTTGTATAAAGTCCTTAAAAATTAATAAATAACACATGTATATAATCAAATTAGGACCAAAATGGGATTTCCTATTTTAACTTCCTATACCATGCTCTGGTAAGCATTCACAAGGATGGTTTTAGATGTATGCAAATTCAGTATTATCTCATATTTCTACTATTTTGAATTTGCTCAGATACCGAACCAAATCTAATTTAATTCTTTTAGTGAATGAAGTACTGATAAGACTTGATTGTCATTGTTCTAGCACTTGAGCAACTTGAATGCGTTGCTCACCATGACAAAAATAGTACATTATAGATAAAAATTTACAATTGAACTTAGACGCTTATAGTCTGTTTGGATTGAGGTAGAGGGAGGGGAGGGGAGTAGAGTAAATTTGACTCAAAATTAACCTATTTTCAGCCAACTCTACTCTACTCCGCTCCTTTCTCCCCTTCCCCCTCCATCCAAACGAGCCCTTAGGGAGCATTTGGTTTGCCGTAATGTTAGATTCTTGTAATATTAGATTCATGAAATCTGAAGAATATAACATTATAATGTTTGTTTCATTAGTTACATTCTCATCACAATCAGTATGTTGACAAAGGCTAAACTCCACATTCAAGCTCAGTTGGCTTTGGATTCAGTTCCAATTTCGGCTAGGGAGTGGAATATGGACAGTTGAACTGCAGATCAGTGCGGTGAAGTATGCTATGGTCCAGACAAAAATAAAAACTAAAAACACATTAACATATTTCAGCAAAAACATTTGCAGTTCATCATGTTTTGTATTGCCGGCTTCGTATTTTGTCTTCTTAGTTCTTCAGGATATGTAAATACCTAGATGTAAAAGACATTTGATAAGCAATAATTGTTAGCTATCAGTGAGTGACCACTGTTCCATTTTGAGGGTAGAGGAACTGAAGTCTGCAGTTTGCTTTTATCAAATCAACATCACATAAAAATGATTTTATGATGAGAAATCCTTAACATATATAATAACATCTTAAAGAAATTCTGTACTGGGTATGCTATGTGAACAAAGGATTGTTAAATAATAATGATCATTAAGCTCAAAATGAGGAAATCTAATGGTTTACAAAACTGGAAATTCAAAACCTAAAGTGCAATTAAGGAACTTGGGAGAAACCATTATACTGAAAAAATGAGCCCAATATGCTTATTTTCACAACCAGTTGGAACTTGAACCAAACTGTTGCATCGGTTTTTTTGGAAACTGGGGTCCGGAAGGTTTTAGATAAAAGAAGCTCTGCAGTCCCCTACTGCAGAGACTGATGAATTCATAAAGCTCTTCAAATTGTTGACAGGCCGGGCTGGAAGCCCTGGAATAGGATGTTGAAAACCTAAAACCTGAAAATTAGATTACATGGTTTATGAAATGAGATTTTATCATAAAAATATATACCATCAAGGGTGCCCAAAAAGGTTAGAAACAGAAACAAAAAGCAAATAAAAAGCAAAACAAAGCAATTAATAATATTTAAGCATATGATGTCCTACAGATTAGACCAAATATAATGTCAACTTGCCTTTAGACTGGATAATAGTCCAGCTACTTCACAAGAAATTTAGAGAGCCTGAGATCTACCAGATACTAAACTGATCCAGTAAAACCTAAGCTTTAAAGTCAGTCAGGGAACTTACTGGAACAAATGACAACAAATCTTCCAACATAAAAGAAAAGAAGAAAGTTAATCACTGAAGGCAAAGCAAAATTGTGTAGTCAATAGACTAGACACTTCTATCAGTAAAGGATCATTTTTCACCATTACAAAGGAAGTTTAGAGAGAAAGAAGTTGGTAAATGAATGGTTGAGAAAACAATTGACAAGAGCCTTACAGATGGTATTTTAAAAACTAAACCAGGGTACAAAGTAACCGGTCATTCATAGGACCAGGACTCCCAATGGTTCAGTTCAGCCCATGTTCACTTTGATCCAAAAAACAAAACAAGCTAGTCAACATTTTAAGTAAACCTCGAATCAAAGTATATTTGGAAGGGAAAAAGACAATGGGCAACTCTCAAATGAATCATATAAAAATAAAATAGAGATACAGAACAGCAGTATATCCAGACAACCACATGTACGCGCTCTCTTTTACCTTCCCATTCATTAGCTACTGTGGTTGCTGTTGCTTCTCCAGGATGACAATAGAGGAAACTGTGAGAGCAGGGACTCCATAACCCCCCTTGCAGGAGCAGTCTTATTCGGCGTCACCATTTGCTTTCCATCTTCTTGAGCATCAAGATCCCGCCAGAACTTGATTACATGGAGACTCTCTTCTTCTGTTGATCTCTGGACTACAATTCTAGAAGCATATCCCCTCTCTCTCATTTGAAGGCATATCTCTGAGGGATTGTTACATGTAAGTGTGACCATGTACAACCAACCCTTGTCTGACAATAGATTGTCAGCAATTGGCAATATCCTATCAATAACGCTCCGCCCATTCTCCCCTCCTGCCCAAGATGAGGCAATTCCTTCACGACCTACTTCATATTCAGGGGTTGGCACATACGGTGGGTTGACAACCATTACATCAACCAATCCCGCCAGACGCTTCTCCAGTCCTAACGCGATGTCAGTGTTTATCAACTCTGCGTGAACACCATGTGCTTCTAGAGTCTCGCTGGTCACCCTCACAGCATGAGGGTTGGTATCAGTAGCAATATAGTGGATCCCAGGAGCCTCCTGTCCTAGAATGAGAGCTAGAGAAGTAATAATATAACCACTACCACAACCCACTTCCATGCACAATGTAGGATGATGTTCTAACAGGTGATTCCTATCAGCCAGGAGCGCATCAACTAGCGCAAATGAATCATCACACGGTTCATAAACCTCGGGATGTGAACTCACAAGGCGGATTTGGGCTATTCTGAAGGGCATCTTGTAAAGGACTAATAGAAACTATTGTTTATGCTGAAAGTACTCCTACCTGTTATTGTTCCATTGTTGATCTTTGCTGGCTCTAATTGTAGCTAACTGTTCTCCATATAAAAAAAAAGGAAAACCCACATATTAGCTTTATCCTAAGAAAAAAACTAGGCAGAGATTAGAATGAAACAATTACAATTACTGTCCCAGATCATATTTATTGGTAATCATACATAGATGACATGATCCAATCACTGATCATATTAAATTTATTGATTCATAATTAATAAAGTGACTAAATTTTAGATTGGCCATCATCAATCTACAGCTACCCTCCTCCTTTTTTCTGGGTTTGGAACTAACTGTGAACAAAATATATGATACCAAGCATAGACACAAGCGAGTTATATTAAATTGATTGATTCTCTACCTTAAATTGATTCCTAAAACTTGCAGGCAAAAGTAAAGAAAAACAAAAAATAAACTATGAAGAATCAAACAATGAAGAAGAAAACAATATTGCTCTCCTCTATTGCTATGGATAACTAACAAGAAAAAAGACAAAAACAAAAGATTGAACTATATTGTTTAGCTGATTTTGCAATCAACAGACGTAAGATTGAATGAAAAGAAACATTATATTAAACCCCAAAAGAATCATATGACCTCGTTTATGTATATTTGAGAGAAAGAGAGAGAGTACCGATTTGTTGGATGTCGCTGTAGTTGTCAAGTGGAACGGCGGCAGATCAAAGCGTCAGCGTTCAGTTGCAATTGGTGAGTGTGTAGTGTTTTCAGCCGTTAGATTTTGTTGTTGGAGATGTAAGTAATTCCAGCCCTTCTTCAATAAAATATGATTGCTCCTTGTACCAAAGTACGCACTCCAGCTTTCAGAGTTGGCTCAGTATCGAGATTCTCTCAATAGTTTTAACCTCCGGCAATAATCTTTATCGTTAGACTAAGATACCTATTGATTTTTAATATAGGTAAAGATTGAACCTTAGCTCTCTTATTTTATTCAACTCTCAGAGACTTTAAAGATTTCTTGTTAAGGTCAAATTATATAAACCTAAAGCCTATAAACTTGACAAAAAGTTAACATATAACATGGATTTCGAAAAGAGCTCAATTGATCCCATTGTAATTATAATTTTTTTTTTTTAAATGTGACTTTAAAAAAAAGAAAAAATTGAGCTAGAATGAGTAATATGTCTTGTTAATATTGATATAATCATAGAATGCAAAATTTAGTTAGAAGTGTGATGATTTGAATATATATATATATAACAAACCAGGTTCTTAAAATTATTGATGGTATTTACAAAAGTTATTAGAATATTATATAACAAACAAATTCTATTGTGTTGTTAATGATGTTTAGGATAAGTGGTATCTCCTAGTATTTTCAACAAAAATATCCATGATTCAAATCATCTTCCTCCACTTAAAATGTACTTAAAAAAAAAAAAAAAACCATATCCAATTATTTTTGGGGGGTGGGGGTTGGTTTGGGAGGGTATTTATAGTTAGTATCCGTTTGGATACTGAGTTTCACGTTTGCGTTTCATGTTTTGGCCTCTTTTTTTTTTTGAAGCGCGTTTCTTTCTTTTCTAGTGGATCTCGTGCACTGTTCATAGGACCCACAGATCTCTTTTTTCACCAAAACTTTTATTAAAAATAGGTCTCACAGCACTATTCACATATTTAAAAATTATTTTGCTACAATATTTTTAGTTTTCAGCAAAATAAGCGATATCCAAACACACCCTTAGTATAATGAGGGGTGAGCAAAAAAATTAGATTACCCAAATCAACTCAAATGGCGTAATATCAAGTTTTCATAAGATGGCAGATTGAGATGATGAATCTAGGATGATTTGAGGTAGTCACCCTCCAAGAGAATGATTTACACTTAGGACAAGTATTTATATAGATTTAGTTACAAGTGCCTACAACAAATTGGCTAACTAACCAACTAATACATAACAACCCTTTCTTGATTATTTCGTGCAAATAAGACATGTTATAGCCTTTGGCCTCGTTACAAAGTCTTGATCTTCTAGTCTTTTATGTAAGTTAACCTACCTTGTACCCATAGTGAAGCCCCTTGCTTTGGGAGAAGATGATGAAATGCATATTAATATTGATATTATGACTGAAATGAAGTTTAATTGAGAATTAACTAGAATTGTTCATGAAGATGAGTGTCATATATCATATATGGCTGTTAAAAGAGAACCTTTTAAGAGACTACAAAAGTTTCTCTTGGAACTAAGTATCTTTGGGTTAAAAATGGTTTTAGCCTTACAGAGCCACCATTTTAGAACCACATGCAAAAATGCATAGTTATACATCAGAGGCAATCTCATGAGGAATATATTGTATAAATTATTGTGGTTGGAAGCGTCTATACACATGATATGTACAGTTTAATACAACAATAGTGAACAGATGTAGCAAATTTTACAAGCTCTCCTATAAATTTCAAGTTCTAATGCTGCAATTGCCTTTCTTAATCAACTGCCTCCTTAATGTCATCAAAACAATGCTTGATATTGATAGTCAATTTCCAAATTGATGCCATGCTTGCAAGTTGCAAAACATCTCTATTCACCATCATAAACTCAGTTCAGTGACGTAAGCGCAGCCATTAGGACCATGTAAATATCATGAATCCAAGGACATGGCTCCACTCATCGAGCTGTATAAACGGAGTAAACAGAATGGAGATGCACACTAATGTTGCTGTTGCAGTGATGCTTGAATGATAGATGTAAGAGATGGATGGATCCGGGCCTTTCTCAAGGAGCGAGCTTCACTTCTTCCTTCAGCATATTCCTCCCCCAAAGGCCACCTTGGCCGCAAATCATACTGATTCATATAGCAAACACATACAAATTAATTGTTGAAAGAAATATTAACATCTATCAACTTGTACAAGTCATTAAAAAATCCAACTGAAAAAGCTATCAACATCTATAACTTAGTTTACTCTCCATGGCATAGTTAATCCAGAAGCCAATTGCATATCTAAAATTGGAGAAACTAAATTCCACGTGCCTAAAACCTATGTCACAGCGAGAATGAATCATTTTGTTGGACAAACAATAAAACAATGGACTATACCATTTCAAATTTCTTATGACATTCATGGTGTCATAAAGGGAGACAATTGTGCAGCGGGGTGAAGAAGTTTGCTAGTTGTAATTATAATGACCATGATAATGACAATAAACTTATCATATCCAAAAATATAAGTCTCATGTACCAAAAGAAGGCTTTGCCCTCTTTTTTCCCTCCAGGCCACCACTATTCCTTCTTCTATATTCCCATTTTTTGGAAGGGAGGGGGGGGGGGGGGGGGTGGGTGGAAGGGGGGCGTGTAAAGGGCTGTGTAGACAGTGATAAATGATGGGCAAAATAAGACAAATGGAAGACAATTATTGGTGTTTAAGAGTTTGAAGCCAACCACAAAATCTTCAGATTCAACTGCAGGCGGTGGAGGATCAAATCTGCCCATGCGAAAGTGTTCAATGCCAGTCCAAGCCACCATTACACCTAGTCAAATGAAAATAAAGCATTAATCTTGAATGACAGGTATTCGGTATTCCAGACTATCTGACAAGCAACATTAATCATAACTTGGCACATGTAGGAACTCTCCCTTATATATAACTTTTAAACCTGTTTAGTACTGCATGGAAAGTATCATATGCTGAACTTATCTTTTCACTGCTAAAGAATTGGATTGGAATATAATAAACATCTGAATAGTAATGGAACTTTATGTTGCTTCATCTCTTCAACAAAACAGTGGGCAGCAAGAATTTTTACGGATATAATGAGGGGATTGAGGACCAATAGGAAGATTGTGAACCCATCACAAACAGAAATAAAATACCTTCTCTATGATTAAGAAAACAGACAAGTAGCTAATTCCTGCTAAATTTGCTTTCATTTTGCAGATTCCAGTGTTGTCAGCTACTCTAGGTTAACATCCTAAGGTCCCTGTTTTACTACATGTGAATAACCTCATCCACAAGGCAAGCAACTACAGAAATATGACTTACCATTGTCCGTGCAAAGACTGGGGGGAGGGCACACAAGTTGCAAACTGTTTTTCTTCACAACCTGATCAAGGCGAGCCCTAACATACTGATTTGATGCAACACCTCCAGAGACTACCTGCAGGCCGCAGATTATAAGATGAATGTTGTGATCCTCTATATGTATGGATAATTAACAGAAAGAGGCAGCATTGATTTGAAAAAAATGCAGTTCAAATCACCAAATGTTTTATAGAAGGTTCAATCTTCAATGCCCATTCAATTGCTCGTTGACACCTTTCCTCTAGATGTAATACTGCAACTTGCTGGATGGAAACAATATCAGGGGGAGCAATAAAAATATAGAAAGAATTTATTGAAGGCCTCAGGAATGCTTTATTCACCAAATTAAGTATAATATAAATATATTAACCTGAAAAGAAGCAGCAATATCAGCTCGAGAACGTCTATCTTGACTACTTGCACAAGAAATGGGAATTTCAGCATTACTGCACATAGCCCGTACACATCAAAAAGTGGATAGTAGATTGAAAGGGAAAGAATATTAAAATTTAAATTGCATGCTGCTTTCATAGTTTGTTACTTCATGGTAACCATACTTATTTTTTTAAGTAGCAACTTCAATATATCTGTAGCTCAGGAATTATACTAATCAAAATCACTGATAAAAGAACTGAGCTGACGTGAATACACTAACCAAATATAACACTGAACAGAATGTGAACTTAGGCCAGTCATTTTACCAATAGTTATATTACTTTGGTAATAATTTATTTGTATTAGAGACTTAATGCCTTGTTGGTTGTAGACTATATTTGTTTGTATACAGATTGTGCATAACTGATTTAGTGAACTTATCTGTATGACATCCAAAACAATCAAATATGTATATTGCAATAAAGATGCAACAATTGCTGCAAATACACTATTAGATGCAGAAAGCATATAGACAATGCATTTTAATTCACTTCCATGCTAGCTCCTTGGTTCTTCCTGGGATTCTACTTTTAAAACTCATACTACCTTTGACTCAAATGACAATTCCTCCCCCCAGAAGAAAGGGTAGAGGGTAAGTTCTTGGGTTCAAAACCCGCTGGGTATATAATTTACCAATCAAAAAAGAAATATTTAAATCGAAAGACCAAAAGCAAAGACAGAGTTCAATAGAAGCACTTAGAGGTTGTTTGGATGCAGTGAGTTTTGAGTGATATGATCCTGTTTTCATCACTCATCATCCAAAACTGGTAGGGCCCACGGAAAACATTTTGTTTGGACTCCATCACTCATGATCCGTGACTCAGTTTCCATTACTCAATTCTCTGATTTTTGAGTTATGAGTTATAGAAACTGAAAACACATTTTAGCTGTTTTCAGTTTCCATAACTTATAACTCAATGGCATTTTTGTAATTAAACACACATGGAGGGACCTACAGCCGCACCTTTTGACCTTTGACTTTTTTTTTTATTCATTTCTTCTCCTGGTTTTGGTCTTCTTCTTCTTCTTCTTTTTTTCACTTGTTCGGTCTTCAGTTCTTCCTCCTTTTTTTTTTTTTTTTTTTTACTGGTTCGGTCTTCAATTCTTCCTTCTTCCTTCTTCTTCTTCTTCTTCTTCTTTTTTTTTTTTTTTTTTTCTCACTGGGAGTTTGGGTACTAGGGGTTGAAGGAAAAAAAAAGAGTAAAAGCTGCACAAGGTACAAGTATGGGCCCACAAATAGTTGAAAAATATTGAGTGATGACAAGTGAGTGATGGTGCCAAACGGGATGGGGTGTTTTAAATGATGAGTGATGAGTGATGAAAACTGAGTGATGAGTGATGGGTAATGAAAACTGAGTGATGAGTGACCATTTTTTTAAACCAAACAAGGCCTTAATTTGCTCTTGACGGCAATAGCTATCTCTCTCTCTCACCCTGCAGCTCAAATTCCGCATCCTAAACCAGATCTATGGACTTAGGGCTACTACGCATCCTACAAAAATGTAACTATCTTTGTTCTTTTTTTTGCTTCAATTCTTTTTGACATGCAATGATTCATTCAAAAAGTGCAAAGCGGTGCTTCCCAAGTACATGGGAAGTATTCAAGATTTTTATGCTTCAATTCTTAATCTTACTATCTTTGTCTTCTATCCTAATCCTAAATATGACCACCTGTAAATAGCCAGAATCTTGTTACCCAAAATTATAGTACTCTTTACAGTTCAAGAGGAAGAGTCATGTAGAATTCATCAAAGAATGTAAATTGAATTGAATTCACCAGGTAGAAATACATATTTTGACATTGCTACATACATATTTCTGGATTCAATTGCCAGCCTCACTTGAGTCTTCAGACCAGCATATGAGAAGTTGCAATCTTTATGTTGTTTCATTGGAATCTAAAAATTAATGCAGTGCAAAAACTTAGGATACACATCCAGCCAAAAATTACCAGAATGAGGTTAAGAAGTCTTAGAAAATAACTTACAGAGAACTTGATTGATTCTGCATCACCCTCCCGAGCAAGCTCCTCTATAGCTGGCCCACCACTCCTCCTCATATCAAGACCAAGCCACTTTGCTGTCTTGTCATATGCCTCACCAATTGCATCATCTATTGAGGTCCCAAGTTGTACGTATTGGCCAAGGCCTTGAGCAAGAATAAGTAGATTGTGTCCTCCTAAAAAAAAAAGAAAAAAAGAATTGCATACAACAATTAGATAATGCATTAATGCTCAAGGCCATTATAACCAAATGAAATAGAAGAAGTGAACTAAAAATACAGTCAATGGTAATGAATGACTGGGAGTTTTGAAATCGTAGTAAGATGCCAAAACTTATTGTTTAAGTGCAGTGAAGGAATGATTGAACAATTCACCATCTTGTAAACAAACGTACTTATAAGTAATAAGCAGGATTTTTGACACAGAGAACTAGGGGAGCCAACAAGGAAAAAAAGCAAGTCAACACTTACACAATGAATCATCATCACATCAGTGCCCCAGCTAAATTAGTTTATTTATTTATTGTAATAGATTTTATCTTTAGTGAGTGTTCCTTTTTTTAGGAATGGAGGCAGCTAGAATGACATGTTTTCCCTTCTTTCTGGTTTCTAGGAAATTGCCCATTCATCTAAACTTTTTGTAATCCTTTTTGATGCACTACAGTTTGACTTGTGATCTGGAAGAAATAGGACTTATATATGATGTCTAGAATGGTGAAGTGTGCTCACAATTCAATGCTTTCTACGGCATGAAATTTGGCTGATTTGATAAGAACAAGCATTTAAACAATATCAAACGAGAACAAGCTAGAATTTAGACATATAAGAAAGTCGTTAATATAAACCTAAAGAAAGAAAGGAGTAGAGATTCTGACCTGAAATAAGCAAGGCCATGAAAGGAAATTGCAGCTCTCTTTCCACTAACCTAGAACAGAAAAGACATATTTCAGATGCAGAAAAGCACCTTAGCTTACAATTTTGAATGCAACTAAAGGCACATGCACAACGGTCTTTTTTTTCTTTATTATTATTTTGGATAACGTAGGGAACTTTTGTACAAAAGAGCCCTTTGGACTTGCCTCTAGCCAGTAAAACCTACAAGCAACTAACCTCACCCGCTAGCCGGGTAATCTAGGGGCATTCATCCCTGACAGGCTAAGCAATTTATGCTCATGCTGGGGAGCATTTTTTCTTCAATTTTTTAAGAGCACAAAAATACATAACACTCAATTTGTGTTTTAAACGTATCATGTGTATGCTAATTTATTTCAATTGCAACCTATTTTGCATTGTCTAGATTTTACCATTCTACCTGGCCACTAGAGCATGAGCCTCCATGTGATGTACTCCAATTATTGGTAGATTAAAGCTACCAGCAGTTTTCCTCGCTTTCTGCACTCCAACTGCATGAAGAAATAATTCTAAGCAAACAAAAAATCCACCTGAAATAATTGGGGAAGGAAGAATCCTTCATGGATGCAAGATTCATAATTCTGCAGTAATTTCTAATTTTTTGGAAAATTCCCTGCAATTAATCCTGAGCAAGTACTATAACATTCTTTCCAACAAAAGCTTGTACTTTAAACAGGGGCCTACAACCTACCAAACTAATATGAATCATATGAGTAGCACTTTTTTTCCCTTCTAATTGTGTATTTCCATTTATTTACAATTTTGACTAATAAATTGACAAACTGATAAATTGATAATTTGAAATGACAAACTGGACAAACCAGCCTTTAAATTGGACTGACAAATCATTCTGACTGTATTTAACAGCCTCCTAACAATGTTCTACAGTTAGTGTCCATTTGGATGCAGCTTTTTGCTGAAAGCCTATTTTCTGAAAGTGGGTTGAAGTATAGTTGTACCTAGAAAAACTAAGGTTTTAAAAATCTGTACATAAAGCAAATAAGCTAAAAATAAATAAATCCTTTGCCAAACGCACGCATGTAGGATAACAAAAGTAACACAGACCGATGCATGTTTGTAGTATTCATTCATCCTTTTTCTATTGAAATTACTATTTGCATACTATCTAGCAATCATTACAACTTGCAAGGACATTTCCCACCTCTAAATTGGATAGCAGTGCCAATACCCAACTATTTGGCATCAAAAGCAATAGATAATTTTGGAGGAGATACCACAACAAAGAGAGATATCACTCAAATTACCACGAAGACAAAGGCTTAAACCGGGACCAATAGTAACAGCTACTGCTGATAGATCTGTCTCACTTAAATTAGCTTGATTAAGTGCTTCCTGCACAACCTGAAATCAATAAGCACAAATTTAGGCCCACATCAGCATTGAAACTTTTATAATGCTGATAAGCCTAATAGCCTAGGCTCCAAGCATCTGAATTTCTTTCTTCCTGCAAAACTTCAAAGGTGAGTGTCATGATTTTAGGGTAGCATATGTTGTCTCCGTCACTGTCAAAGTGGGTTTTGCAAAATAAACATAAGTGTGACGTGAACAAAAATATCAGCATCTAGCATGAAAAGAGATGTAGACTACTAGGGAAACTTGTTATGCAGATAAGACACCTGATCAATCACTTGCGAGTGTGCTTCTTCTGCCATTTTAGGAGCAACACCTCCATATCGAACAAGCAGGTCTGCCTTGATCAATTAAGAGTTAAAATTAGACAATGGCAAACCATACAAGTAGAACATAAATTTATCATGCATACCAACCAGAAAACATTAGAAATCATAGTGAATGGGCAAAACCACTTCAACAGAAAACTTGTTTCCTGTGAGTAGTCTATTGTATAGCAACTCTGAAGAAGCTCTCCAGTCTGCCCATTTCTTCATATTTTAGGATGTTTTAGCAGCATACAGGATATTAGTCAATTTCTATACTTCATGAAAAGGAAACTTTAAATTTTCTTTAATTAAAAAAAAAAAACTTTTAAAACAAAGAGAATTTTAAGAGAGAGAGAGATAACTTCCATTAATTACATAATTATATATCATGTAGCAGATTTATATAACAATATTCTTACAATTGAAGAACCTATAGGGATCTTTATCAACCTTCTTAAATTCCATTTTCGAAAATACATGTAGTGTAAGTTTAGTGAAAAAGTAGAACAAAAGTTAACAGGTTGTAAAACTTGATAACCATGAAATGCCCAAGGGTGAGTGCTGTCGAGATCTTGGGTCAATCATTTAAAAGGATGAAGCAAATGAAGATGGTGTGTATCAAAAGACAAAAGCATGATGGATAAAGTGGAGAAGCACACAATGTTATTGTGCAATTATAGAATACCTACTCTGTTAAAACAGAAAAAATTTGAGAAATTTGGAATCCTATCTTGGAGAAATTTGAGCGCAAGTTGGCTAGTTAGAAGATGTATTTGTCAAAAGGTGGAAGACTAACGTTGCTTAAAAGCACATTATCTAATCTCCCCACTTATTATTTGTCTCTTTTCACCATCCCTACGCATGTGGCCAATAAAATTGAGAGGTTACAAAGGGATTTCTTGTGGGGGGACTCCAAGTTACACTTGGTGGGATGGGATAAGGTGTGTGCACCTTTGAAAAATGGTGGGCTAGGAGTAAGGAAATTAACTACTTTTAATAAAGCCTTACTAGGGAAGTGGTTATGGAGGTTTGGGACTAAGGAGACAAGGCTTTGGAGAAGGGTTGTAGCTCTCAAGTTTGGGGAAGAATGGGGGGGGTGGACTTCCAAGCTAGGTAGAGGGGTTCATGGGTGTGGCTTGTGGAGAAATATCTGCATGGGTTGGGAGGATTTTAGCAAGAATATTTGCTTTGAGGTAGGTGTGGGGGATAGAGTGAAGCTTTGGACAGATCAATGGTGCGGGGATTCTTCACTTCAATTGACTTTTCCGAATGTGTATGGGATTGCATCCAATAAAGGGGCATCGGTGGCCTCTTCTCTTGAACGATTGGGGATAGAGGAGCGAAGAAGCTGGGATGTTCATTTTACTCGGAGACCAAATGATTGGGAATTGGGTGGTGTAGATGCTTTTCTTCGTACCTTGGACTCAAATCTACCTCCCATTGAGAATGGAGATCGTATGCGATGGAAGTTGACAAAGAATGGGGACTTTGATATTCGATCGTTCTACAATAAGTTAAGAAGCCCCTTGCCCATTATTTTTCTTTGGAAAGGTGTTTGGAAGGTTAAGGCCCCTCGGCGTGTTTCCTTCTTTGTGTGGACTGCTGTATGGGATAGGATCCTTACAGGTGATAATTTGAGGGGTAGAGGGTTGGATTTTGTCGACTGGTGTATCTTGTGCCGCAGTAATGGGGAGACGGTGGATCATTTGTTACTACAATGTGGTAAGGCTTATCGGTTGTGGACCTTGGTGTTTAGATCTTTTGGGTTCTCCTGGGTCTTGCCAAGATCGGTTGCGGATACTCTATTTGGTTGGTGGAACTGGCTTGGAAAGCATCTGTCTGGCATTTGGAATTTAGCTCCATTATGCTTGATGTGGTGTCTTTGGAGGGAGCGTAATAGGAGGACGTTTGAGGACATGGATAGTTCGGATGACCAGCTATTAGCCTCCTTCAATGGCACTTTGTTTGACTGGTCTAGGACTTGCGGACTCACCTCTAGTGATTCTCTCCCTATGTTCCTTAGCTCCCTCCTGTGTACTTAGTATCTTTTCCTTTCCTTATCTTTACACTCTTTCTTTTCCCTTTGTATTTCTCTCTCTGCCTTATGTTTTTTTGCATAAGGTAGTGTTCTTGAATATAAATCTTTATTATCTATCAACAAAAAAAAAACAGAAAAAAATTTCAATTGCTCTATGCTTTACGATACTGAATATTAGGTTATTAAGAAACAATGTGTATGAAATGAACTTAATTGAAATAAAAATATTAAGGTAGATAATTAGAAATAAAAGGAAATATAGGATTTTGCGAAATGCGGAAGTTTGTTTAAAAATAGGGGTGACTCTTATTTATAATAAGATTAAAGAGAGTTGTTTAACATGGTTTGATCAAGTAAAAACGAGGGAGATTAATGCACTTGTGAGAATGAGTGACTCACTTGATTCAAGTTGAAGGAACTAAAAAAAAACCAAAAATAACGTTGGTATGAGCAGTAACAAAAATGACATGTTAATTAAGGAGGTAACAGAGAGTATGGTATTAGGATAGAATGCAGAGAAAAATATGTGGCCAACCTCGATTAGTCTATTGATGATTGTTAAACACATTCTTTGTAGGCCTTATGGGAGTTAAGTTGACCGCTGCGTTCACAGCCTTGGCCTATAAATTATTCAGCTTCCTTTTATATTGATGGTTTAACTTAGAAGCTATCCCTACAAGAACTTCAATTAAAAAAATAAAAAGAAAAACTTTTCCCTCGTCATCTTATGAATAAGCAGTCTAGCTATTGGAATAATTTAATGTAACATATTCAACTTAAATTCAGATTTTGAGCCATTCAAATGAGGTGGTGAAAGAACAATTAAATTTTTTTTTTTTTTAAACCTTAAAAGTACCAAAATACGATTGACTGCAAAATCAAAATCCAAAATGCTATTCTCTACAATGAACCAAAAAAAAAAGTTTTTACAGCAGAAATTATCAAACTAAATCCAGAAGACATCAAAAGTAATATACCTGAGAAGACACAACTTGGCTGAGAATCTCACCACTGCTCCTCACCTAAAACCCCACCACCAAAAAACATAGAAACACACAAAAAACAGCCAAAACCCATTAAAGACAGCACAAAATCAGAAACAGTGAAACACCCATCAGAGAGCCAAAGTAAAAGAAACGAAATTTGGGTGACATACAACGGCGGCCGCAGTGTCGTCGCAGCTGGTTTCGATGCCCAGAACGACTAATTTGTCATCTTGGGGTCTATGAATTTGGGCTGAGACTGAGAAGGAAGAGAGTGTGAGAGGTGCCCACATGGGTCGGAGGAGTTGGGGTTTATGGGGTTTTAGTTTTAGAGCTCTGAGAGTGGTTACTGTGTAGGGAAGCCAAGGTCTGGGAATGAGGTTTAGGCGGGAAAGCGTTGAAGAAAGTGCCATTTTCACACGCACACAGAGAGGAGCACTTGAACTGATCTATGGGCACATATAGAGAAAGTGGATTACTTTTGGTTGTAGCGGCGACCACCTAGAGTTTTTGGCTGAATATTGTTAAATTTGAAGTTAATTTGTGTTATAGGTACTGTTTCAACTTATTTAGGAATCTGAGGAAAGAGAGTGAATTTCGACAATATCATTGCCGAAATTCAACAAAAGTAGAAGAGAGAAAGAAAAAAAGTGAGAGAGAGAAATTTTTGATTTTCGGCAACACCATCACCGAAATTCCTTCTGCCCATACCTGCTGCCCGAGTGAGTACGCGCAAGGAAAAGGCATTGCTGAAATAGGAGGGGAAATTTTTTATTTTTTTTCCCTCCTATTTGGGCAATGCCATTGCCACATTTCACTTTTTTTTTTTAAATGATATGTGCACACAATTTTTACAATATTTTTACAACATTTTCACAACAAATCAAAGGTAATTAGTTATTATTAGTTAAAATTTGAATTTAACACTGAGATTACTTTTTTAATCCAACAATAACAACCTGCAACTTACAATTTGTTGTAAAAATATTGTAAAAATTGTGTGCACATATCATTTCTTAAAAAAAAAAAAAAAAAAAAAGTGAAATGTGGCAATGGCATTGCCGAAATAGGAGGGAAAAAAATATTATTTTTTTCCCTCTTATTTCGGCAATGCCATTGCCACATTTCACTTTTTTTTTTTTTTTTTTTTTTAAGAAATGATATGTGCACACAATTTTTATAATATTTTTACAACATTTTCACAACAAATCACAGGTAATTAGTTATTATTAGTTAAAATTTGAATTTAACACTAAGATTACTTTTTTAATCCAACAATAACAACCTACCACTTAAAAAATCCAACAATAACAACCTACCACTTAAAATTTGTTGTAAAAATATTGTAAAAATTGTGTGCACATATTATTTTTTTCCCTCCTATTTCGGCAATGCCATTGCCACATTTCACTTTTTTTTTTTTTTTTTTTTTTTTTAAGAAATGATATGTGCACACAATTTTTACAATATTTTTACAACAAATTTTAAGTGGCAGGTTGTTATTGTTGGATTAAAAAAGTAATCTCAGTGTTAAATTCAAATTTTAACTAATAATAACTAATTACCTGTGATTTGTTGTGAAAATGTTGTAAAAATTGTGTGCACATATCATTTCTTAAAAAAAAAAAAAAAAAAAGTGAAATGTGGCAATGGCATTTCCGAAATAGGAGGGAAAAAAAAATAAAAAATTTCCCCTCCTATTTCGGCAATGCCTTTTCCTTGTGCGTACTCACTCGGGCAGCAGTATGGGCAGAAGGAATTTCGGTGATGGTGTTGCCGAAAATCAAAAATTTCTCTCTCCCACTTTTTTTCTTTCTCTCTCCTACTTTTGTTGAATTTCGGCAATGGTATTGCCGAAATTCACTCTCTTTTCTCAGATTCCTAAATAAGTTGGAATAGTACTTATAACACAAATTAACTTCAAATTTAGCAATATTCAGCCAAAAGACTCGCGACCACCTATTAGTTTGTTAAGTCGAAATCATTTATTGCTATTATAAGAAAAATATAAAATAATCAACCATAAGGAAATAGGATTGGGAAAAAAAATTGTACTTAATAAAAACAAATAAATTTAAGTTGTACCTAGGGTTCAGTTGTTGTTGTTGTTTTTATTTATTTAATAAAATTAGATTAATTGTATTGTTTCTTTAAGAATTTCAAAATCTCTACTTATCATGGAATTGGCTGAAGCAATTTTAAGAAAAATATAAATATTAGTTTAAATTATTTATTTATTATATTATGAGGGAAAATAAACACTTTTCTTTTCACCATAACTAAAGCCCCTCAGATTATTGGTTTTTTTTTTTTTTTTTTTTGGAGAAGGAAGCTGTAAATATTAGTATTAAGAAATAGAAACCAAGTTGGCCTGAAATATAGCTAAGATATGTGGTGGGACATCTTCCATTTAGACAAGAAAACATGTGACATAACTTGCATGTATAGCAAAGCTGTGAGTTACAACGTTTCTGTCCTGACCTAAATGAGAAAACCTAATACTAAAAGACAATAAATACTTGTAAGTGGTAACAGTCCCATATTCTGTGCGATTACAAATTTTTGTAGGTAACAACCAATTCAAATGTAAGTTGTTATAAAAAAAAAAATCAAATGTAAGTTGAATTTTAGCCATTGGAATTGTAAAATGATGATTTTACCCTTCTTCCAATTTGATTAAAAAATAAACAGGCTAAATTGCAAATTATATCCCTAAATTTTGGAAGTATTTAAATTTTACATCTTAAAGTTTCCAAATTTAAATTTTTATGTTTGGCACGTATGTTTAGTTTATCCAATAAAATAAGCCTATAATTGCAAAATAAAAGGACTATTAGCAGTAAAGTCCAAGAGGGAGACTAACATCTGCATAAAGTGGAGTGGATTCATTTTAAAAAGAGTGGAAGCTAAGATTATACTAAAAAAAAAAAAAAAAAAAAAAGAGTGGATGCTAATACCTGTGTTCATCTTTTTTTGATCGAGCAGCCTTTACTACCTAGGAGGATGATGATGCACAAAATTCCCATCAGAGGACATGAATCCATGGCAACTTTGCACTGTTACACAGATTGAAGAAGTGAAATGCTTACTTACGCTGTGAAATGCTTACTGCAACAAAGACTAAAACATGCAGGAAACTTTGGCAACATGGAGTATTTTTTGGCAGCCTCCACAATACATACTTCTAGGAGCGTCCGAAGCATTTGTTTTTGTGGCACAAATGGAGCTTTTTGCTTCACAAACACCAGACATATTGAAAAGTTTGGGGATGAGAGTTTGTCTGTCTTCATCAGCAATAGGTAGCTATGTAACAACAATCATGTTGACAGTGGTGACAAAAATAACATCTAAGCATGGCAAGTCAGGATGGGTTCCTAATTTAAATTATGGTCATTTGGATAGGTTTTCTTTCTATCAGCTGCTTTGACCTCGCTTAATTTAGCTTTATTTGTCGTGTGTGCCAAGCAGTACAAGGATATATCATTGGAGAAGGGAGAAGAACCGAGCGAAATGGAAGTTATACATGGAGGTGAAATATAGACTTACAATTCACTTGCTTTTTCTGGCTTCTCCAATGAGACCCTTGTACTAGCTCAGTAATTGCTTAGCCTAGGAAATGGGCAATGTCCTCAATCTTCATTGATTCTTCTTTTCATTGGTCAGCTGTTTTTTTGGGGACTCAGAAGCACAAACTACATGTATGGCGATTGGCAATGTTTGTTTTTATGTAGCGTTATTTGGAGGCGCACTCTCAAACTGACATAGTTGTCCCACATCGGATACATTTGACAATGTTGTGGCAGAAAGATCTTATAAACGAGGCATTCCTACAACATTAACAATTCACGCAGCCACGCGGTGAGCACAGAGCGAACTATTCTTTCGCCTTTTACTAAAGAATACCGTGTGCACTCCGCAAATAGTGGCATACGCCTATTTTTGGAGGAGTTTCTACCTCGGGGAAGCTCCTAAAATCTGAGTTAAAATTTTTATTTAGTTCCTCCAAAGGATAAAACGATTCTATTTACAAACTAGCCTCAACTGGTTGTGAAGGAGTGTGGATTTGTTAGGGAATTGAATTACGTCTGTAGCGTGTTTGAAAGCTTAATATTAAATTTAATTACATTTGTGTAGAATCTAAATATTTTATTTGAGCGACGAAAATCGAAGTTAATCGAGAGCAAGATTCGGGAGGTATTCCTATTGGTCCAAAGCAAAAGAAGGAAAACAAAAATCGTAGGTAGGATTGAACCAAGCACTAAGTCATTATAAGTTTAAATCAGAACCAATACTACTAGTATTTTTTCTTTCTTTAATGTTAATTTTTTTTATATATTTTATTCAGCAAGTTCGTCACCAGACACTTAAGAGACCAAAATGAAAGTTTTTAATAAAAAAAAAATTAAAAATCTTCAAAACATAAGAGTCAAAAAACTCAAAATAAAGATATCCACCATTGTCCTTACGAGAATCAAAAATATGTTTTTGCCAAATAAATTTATGCGCTCATTACCTATATGGTCCTCATGAGAATGTAAACTTTATGGTGATAAACATATATATTAGCCACACACACTTGGCAGAAACATAAATCAGAGACCTCTTTATCCAAGATAGCTATCTTGGTTGATAGGAAAACTAATCATTATTATCCTAACAACCAAACTGTTTCCTCTATGATTCCAATAATGTTGTCAAAAACACCTTCCTCCCAGGTTCTTGTAAGCCAATTTAAACCCAACTTGCATCTCTTTACCACCTTTTGAACATTGGTTACAAATTTGGACAAGCTAGTAAATGTGAAAATCCAAATGTTATCTAAAAAAAAAAAATGTGAAAATCCAGCAGCAATATGGAGACATCCAGGGGATGAGAGTAATTAATTATACAAATCTAAGGGGTTGTTTGGATTTGCTTGTTTCCATCACTCATAACTCTATTTCCATCACTCATCATTAAAAAATGGTGGGTCCCACAAAGGCTTGGTCTATTTGGATGTGTTTTCAGAATTTGTTTCCATCACTCAATTCTCACCAAAGTAACGAGTGACTGAAAATGGAAACAAATTTTAGATGTTTTCAGATACTTGAGTTATGAGTTACATGAAAATTTGGTAATTAAATGGAACCTGTGAGACCCAATGCTTTGTGTTGTCACATCAAACACACCAAAAGCTCCTCCTTTCTTTCCACCCGTTGTAGGTTCAGTGCTTCTTTTTTATTTTCTTTCTTTATTTTTTCTTCCTTTCTTCACATCTATTGCTTCTTCTTTCTTTCTTTCTCTACTTTTTTCATCTCTTCACACTGATGTTTGCCAACGTGTAACTTGGAGATTTTTAAGTGATGAGTTATTGAGTGATGAGTGATAGTGTTTCCACCATCCAAACAAAGCCTAAGAAGCTCAAACACTTCAGAATCTCCGGTGTCTTGTAAGAGTCAATAATGAATTAGCATGTTGCATGTGTGTTTTTCATGTCTCAAAAATAAGGTAGGGACGATAGTTTAAGTTGGTAGATGGTTGTCTTTCACATTCGAAATGGGCCGAAATTGACTGAACTAGACCCAACTGTATTGAAATGAATTAAATTGTGTGGAATGCTACACTGATATGACTCAATAGAAATATAACAACAATAAATACTACGTTTCAACTTTTAGATATTATATAGATAAGTATCAATAACACTCTTATATTGAGAACTCCTTTATGTATTATAGTTTGAATGTGGTGAGATTGAGTATCTAAAGTTAGAGAATACTTTTTTACTAAGTGTTAAATTATTATTTAGACAATTTTCACAGTGACAAATATCAACATGTCTTTGTCTAACTTTGACAAGGATATATATATATATATATATATATATATATATATATATATAAACAAATCCATTTAATTTTCAAAATATTTTTTAGTATTTTAAAAGTTGTTATTTATTTTGAAAACTTAAGATAAATATAGAAAATATTTAAAAATAAATAAAATGAACCTAAACATATTATTTAATTATTTGTTTTATCCTCACCAAATCGTATCTAAGTTTTCAAGAATAGTTGTATTGCCTTTTCTCATGTCATGTTCGTGTTTTGGTGGGGGGTGGGTTTATAGGAAATCACATGCTCCATTGCTAAGAATGTGGAAAATGATCGGGAATCATTTACCATATATGTAATATCATATGTTGATAAATACATATATAGGCACTAACAGCATTGGGAACTGGGAAGAGGGCTATTTGAATATAGGTTGTTCCCATGGAAAAGATTGGACAATGTCACTAAGTCAGAAGGCTCTTAACTATATAGGTAAATTGTATGACTAATATAGTACGTTGTATTACATGAAAGAACTACAAAAAGTTCAGTAAAAGAAAGAATCAAGCAGAGGACCTTGGCAAAAAATTCATAAGTTTATATTTGTTACAACACCATAAGCAATTTAGTTAATGTTGCGATCAAAACTTAGTTCTAGTTCAACCTTCAACTCCAAAACATAGAAACACAACATTGAACTAGATAATAGTTGTTTACTTATCTGTTTGGCAGGAGATTAAGTACAACAATGTACCGACTGTAACAGTTGTAACATTATCATGACTAGTTTTTATGTAAACCCAAATACATAAATCCCGAAAAAAAGTTTTCTCAGTAACTGACAAGAAGTATATTTCTAAGTCCATATCCTTTTATGAAACCAAAGGATGAACTAATATTTGGTATGCTGGAAGCATTGATTATTGCTGGTACATCAGTGAACAATTTGAAAATCTTGAGGGGAAGCCACAGGGTCTATAATTTTGATATCTTTGCAGTCAGTTCTCTCACCAGCTTAGCAGCTACCATTGCAGTCATACCATCAACAGTGTCACGTTGTGGGTTGAACTCAACCACATCTGCAGCAACAAGATTACCTTGGAGGTTGTGGAGGATGTTGAGAACATCACGAAAAGAGAGACCTCCTGGCTCAATGTGAGACACTCCAGGAGCAAAAGCAGGATCAAGACTATCCACATCTATTGAGATATACACGCCTTTTACACCCTCCCCAAGTTTCTGTCAAAGGACATTTTAGATAATCAAAATGAAGTTTACAGATTCCACTACTACCATGTGCACCTGTTTGACCAAAATTATTATCCTATATTCTAAATTTGGTTTTAAGAAGTTAATCAGACACACACAGAGCCAAGAAAACAGGGGGGGGGGGGGGGGGGGGCGTGGGGGGAAGGGTGGATGTTAAGGGATAATGGAAAGTCTAGCATGAGATTCTTTTTGAACATTTAAGTGGGGGATGGGGAATTTGAACCTAAAAGTCTCGTTGGAAAGACCAGGAAATGACATTTGATCCAAAGGTCATTGGCAGTTTAACATGAGATTTAGATTACTAATTTTTAGCATATATAATAATTGCATACAGATTATTTCAGTGTACACCATCCCATGTAAAATTCATTTCACCAATAATCAGAAATAGGCTAAAATATTATTTTAGTCCCTAAACTTTAAAAAGTTCTTCTTTCATTCCTAAACTTTTTCAAGAGTTTTTTCAATAGTTTAGAGACAAAAATAAGGACGAAAAAGAACTTTTGTAATAGTTCAGGGATGAAAAAATATATTTTTTAAAGTTTAAGGACATAAATTGAAATAATTTCAATAGTTTAGGGATGAAAAAACAAACTTTTAGCAAAGTTTAGGAACCAAAATAATATTTTAGCCTCAGAAATATCTCCAATAGTATCAAAATTAAAACAGATCCAGGTATAATACAATTCAAGGCTATAGCAAGATTCAAGTAATGGACTTTATTGAGAGAGTAGTAGTATAGGACTTAACTCACTTCAACCCATAATTGACTATATATTAGATAATGTCCTTGTTAGTGCAACTCATTACTCCATAGCTAAATTCAAACTGATTGGCCACATACACAGCACATGAAATTTATATGACTGTTACAAAGCAAATTTCCTGACATGTCTATAAAGAACATTTTTACAGTTTCACATCATAGAATTTTTTATTTTATTTTATGTATTTCACAGATTAACAGGTTTTCTAATACTTGCAGAACTTAAATATACTTCCACTAAAATGAATTTCCACACATCTTAATACATATCTATATATTTGTGTATAAACATAGAGTGACTTGGATATACCTAGTTAAATGAGGAGCATAAAAGTTCAAGCAAAAACCAAAAGAATTAGGAGAATAGAAGACAGAAGAAGAGAGAGACCAGGTTTTCCAAAAATTCGCGATCTCTTGAAAAGGTTCGCATTTCAAATTGCTCCACTCCAAATCTTTTGCCTTGTTCACGCCCTTCAGTTGTTATTGATCTAATACCAACCTGAAAAGTTGACATTTAAGTTCAATATTTAAAATCCAGACTCAGGTTTATTACTTACAATTAGCAAGTTTTGATGCAGAACCTATCAAAATATTAACAACAGGGCTGGTTTAGTGAAGGGGATAAGAAAAGAAGAATTAAAGGTATGATAATAGAGTAAATTGCATGGGAAGGTCAATAAGTTATCTCCAGATATAGACATTTTTCACAGATGAATGGCGTGAAAATTTCCCTAAAATCTTACAAATTTATTCAAATTCAACAGCCAAGGACACTACATGATAATGTCAAAATGCCAAAAAAATAAAAGGAATAAATGTTTCAGCAGATTGAAATCAAACAGTCACCAACCCAGATCAATCTCGAATTTCAATCATTACTTTCTCTTGATGTTTCTGCTGCTGTATTTATTCAATGACGCTACATTGAAGCAACAAGAGGATTATGCCAGAATCAAAAGAATTATTTATAATGAGACAATCATTTGTGGGCACTTTGGATTGGGGCCCTAAAAGCAGATTAGGCATGCTGCATCTCTCATACTGGTTGTCTCTCCACCTATTGCCAAAATTTATGTTTCATTATGAGCATAGCAGCCAGATGGGAGGCCATTCCTTTTTTCTCCATCTCCCCACAATTTAAATGCCTTGTCACTGACATCCACAGGATAAATCTCCTTAGCTGATTGTTGTAAGCCGGTACTTATCACTCAGCCAACAACAAATCAATAGTATGCACACATTAGGTGATCAGGAATGTCAGTTAGAGGTTTCTAAATATGGGACCATTTGTATCATTTATTGGTTTTCAAAAACATTAAGGTTGTCTGGAACTGGGAACCTGCAGACCAGATTTTAATTTTTAGTCTCAATGAGGCAAAGGACTAATTATATTAGTCTTATTGATTAGTTCCTGTGTTTGGTTTGATTGACCCAACTTTCAGCTGTCAGATGCCAAAGCTTTTGACAAGGTCAATATCTGATCTATGGTATGCCAGATAGAAAATTAAGCATGAGATTTGATGTTTCAACTAGGACCAATTTTGTTATATGAATATTTGTTATTCCTAAAACTACAATGCATCTCAGATATTTTTAATAACAGGGTTCAGCAACTACTTTTAAAATAAAATTGTTTTGATTTTACGGCAATTTATAGCCTGATATGATTTGTGGTCTAGAGGAGGTATAGGGGTTAGTTATGTCAGTATATCTTATTATTGATCATTTCATGTGTTTGGACCAATTAACCTCTGCTCTCAAATCCATGGTTGAGGATTCACTATGGGTACTTTGAGCATACATAACAAGCAAAAAGATGAGTTAGAATACATTGAAAAGTCAAAGCGAGTATTCAAGATGGCTACCATAGTGGCAAAATTTTGTAGAACAGAACTCTTTAGAAGTGTAGCAATCAAACTAAAATTCTTATTGAGAAAAGCTTCAATGCGAAATTGAACTGAAGATGGGGTGGTCCAAGCCAAATGCGTTGAGGCACAAAATTTAAATTCATGAATCAATTTGTGAGGTGCAAGAAAGGTATGAAATTCAAAGGTCAGTATATCAAATTAGAAACTAAAATAATTATTTGGTCAATATAAGTTAACAGAAAATACAAGGCTGCATTTAATATCATAATACATTATAAAAGTCTACCTGCAAAAGCCGCCGAGCATAACCACCCTCCATAATACGGGCAAAAGAAGAAGCATGAGAATACTTATTTCCTTCAAAGGAATGATAGATATCCGGATGGGCATCAAGATGAAGAATATCTACAGGGCCCCCAAGCTTTTCAGAAACAGCTCTTACAACAGGATATGATATTGAGTGATCACCACCTAAAACTAATGGGCGTAATGGAGCCTGAAAGAGCATGGGTCTCATTAGGATCGAAATGACCACTTTAAACCAAAAGGTAGTTGGCAATAGACAATTATTGGATAGTAAAATCTCACACCAAATGCTCCAAACATTTTCATAAAACAGACAATATCACTGAAGCTTTCAAGGGAACAGATCTCTTTGGTCAGAACAAGCATGTAAAACAAGCACCATACCAAACAGACTAGCTGACTTCCAATCTATCACATGTTAAAGGTGGCTGACTTTATTCCACTTGTTCAAGACACTGAGAAAAGGCAAAATCTTACCCCCCCCCCCCCCCCCCCCAATTTTTTGGGAAAGGTAAACACCTCTCACTAAGCCATACAGTACTGAACTTGTGTCCTCATTCTCCACTTCTTCTTTTAGTGATGTGGAGATGCCATTTGGTCCAACAACCATTGGAAGAGAAGCTAGAATTCTCGGCACAACCACACCCTTGCCATTTTACTAAGCTATCTCATAGTGACAACCCAAAATTTGGGACCCTCCAAATGTTTAGCTTGATTAATTTTTGACAATTAATCCAAGACAGAAATAATCTTACTGATGTGTTTCTTCTTGGAGTCAAGAATTTTTATTTGACTAGAATTGCCAAGAAGCTCCAAAGATATAAAGTAAAAACAAGTCAATCTAGACAGCATCAAGTGAATGACAAGTATTGCACATAACATTCAGCAAGTAAATAGAATTAACCCTAAGGAGGATATCAGTGATGAAGAAGGAAAATTGCAAATAGCTTTTAACAATAAGAACATCCAACATAACTAGTTAGGAAAAATATTTAATTAAACTAGAACAAAACAGGACAATGCTGCAGGGTTTAATTCAAAGATCTTACCAGAGGAAACTGCTTAGGTTGTAATTTAGAAATTCCAATAAATAATGCCCATAATTTGAAATGGAAGCTTACAGAAAAGGACATCTCACCTCTTCCATAACTAGCTTGACAGAGTCACTTATGACATTCATCAATCTGTCATCATCCACACCACAATCTCTAATTTCTTGGACAGGGACATCGCCAACATCAGTTAGCACCCGTGGGTCTTTTAATTCTTTCCCTGCATTTCCCAGCATCAATGTCAGTATGTCACAGTGCACACATATACTGCTAAATGTGACTGACTGATCAGGTATTATTAGTATCCATCAACACATCTTTGCAATGAAAATATTCAGAACTCAAATTTATATGAGAGGTTAAGATCTGAATTTGATCCTACCATATAGAGACTCCATGAGAACATGAATCAACAATGCAAAACACTAAAAATATTATTAGAGACGTCCATCAGCAATCAATTGAAGGCATATGCACCATGCAGACACAACTTATCCTACAATAGTTAAATGCTTAAGATTTCCAACTGTCAGTCCAGAGGCAAACTACTGTTCATACCTTCTTCAGTTGCTGAGTTTGTGCTACCACACCAGATAGCCTCTCTAATGCGAGGAGGTGCAAATGCAGGCCCCTGAAGAAATGATGAGTTATGTCCTAAAGGTACTCCAAGAAGAGATGCCGTTGCAACAGCACCTCCTAAAGCACGGACAAGCTCTCCCTAACAAAAACCAATAATAAGTTTTTCAGTATTGTGCCTTTTTGCAAAGCTCTGATTCAGATCATCTTATATCAAATTACTAGCACATGGAATTACTCAAGACAACAAACTAATAATGACTACAACAACATGATAAAAGTTTTCAAAACAAACATCAACATATACCTTAAGCTTTGCCCTCTCACGGATAAGTGTAAGGGAAGCATCAATAACACGATTTTGGCCCTTTTCTAGCAAATCAGTAGGGACATTTGCAGCATTTAGTTTGTGAAAGAAATGAATTCCTCTCCGCCCTAGGCTTGACATGTCTGTAAAACATTTATCAAGAACAAAAAACACTTATTTTGCTACTAATTTACTCAAAGACCCATGCATATAGTTGATAAAAAGGCAAAGAAGTTGCTAAAACTGATAACAATTTGACAAACCTAAGTATAGTTTGAAGATAACATAAGATGTTAACTTATTTTAACTTCATACCTGGTAAAGAATGTGACTTATATAACAAGCAACATAATGTCCACAAAAAATACAGAGGAGTCCCAAAATTTGTCACAAAGAACAATCTAGGTGGGACTATTTCTTTAATAGCATGTCATAGTAGTATAGTTGAACTACTAATACAAAGATATCCGCATAGAAACACTTTCAAATCACTTGGATAGAAATATCACAGTTGAACCAAAAACTGATAATGGATGATAAAAGAAGTGGTTCATTTCTAAATCTTTTATCAGAACTGGCAGCAAGCACATTGAAGAGGACAATTGTATTATGTAACCAAACAATCCAAATCCATCACAGTCACAGTTGCAAATATAAACAGGACAATCTTAATTACAAGAACCTTAAAAAGATATAAAGCCAACGAGCTCTCTAGCTCAACTGGCACCTTCTCGTCTTATAAGTTCTAAGCAAATGGTAAGGTCCTAGAAGTAAAAACCTATTGGATGCGTGTGTAACTTACCAACTAAAAAAGAAAGAAAGATAAGTCTTGATGACAAGTCATGCTAACAGGGCATTATGGAACATCATAGTATCTCAGTTGGGCCAAGATTCAGCATATTCAACACAAACTGGTAACATCCCAAATTAAAATTTTCAAATTTATAAACTATAGATAAAGTTACCTACCAACCCTCCTCTCTCAGACCTCGTGAAAGCGAGAGCCTTTTTGTATAAACTATAAAACCATTTAAAATATATATATATATATATATATATATATATATATATATAAGTGATTAAAAATAATCATCTAACTGTTCATGTCATGGTACAAGTGAACAAATATTCCGTCCTTCCAAATTGACAACATAGTAAATCACGTCCATGTTACTCCTCGGACAAAATGATTACACCCCAATTCGAATTCTTGATTCTCTGTTTTTCACCACCCCAGATAATCCCCATCTTCAAATAAAATCATTATTTTTAAATTTAAAAACAAAACACAAAACACAAAAACTGAGATGAAGAGTGATTGCATTCGTACCTTGAAGCTCGGAGGAGATGAAGATGAAGATGAATATGCAGAGGGAGAGAGAGAGAGTCCAAAACAAAAATGACTTGTAAAGTGGTGGGTGGCAATTGGGTACTGGAGTTGGATTTAAGAGGAAGAAAAAAGCATGCAGCTTTTTGCAGTGACTTCGAATTTAGGTAGAATTATAAATATAAAGCAACCCATAATATGAATATATATATATATATAGTAGTACAAGCATGAATATAGATAGTGGGGACAGTGAGCTTGCCTTGGGAGTAGGGAGTTGGCACTGGATAATGAAACGACGAGTTTGTCCTTTTGCTGATAATTTTACCTTGAAAGTTTCAAACCATTGTTCCAATCAGACCGTTTTTAATCTCGGCGGATTTTATCCAGTACTGTTTCGATTTCTTTTATGTGCTTCAAATTACATTTTTACTTTTTTACTTTGTTTTCCTAAAAATAGTTTGCATTTTGAATTTTATAGTACTGTTTCGATCACTCTTTAATTTAATAAACTAGTCATTAGTCTATGCAATGCATGAAAAAATTCAATAAAATATAAACAAAATTTAGATATAATACCTTATATTATATGCAAAGTTTCTGATTAAGTGCAAAGTTACATATAACATTGTTTGTGTTATATTGGTCAATGAAAATAAATATTTAAATTTAATTGGAGAACTCAGTGTACTACATCTAAGGTACTTAAGTGTTACGCATAATATAATATAAACTAGTTACTAGCCTCTATAAAGTAGTAGGGATGTGGTGAATGTGACGGCAACAGTTATGGTTGGAGATAAAGAAAATTAATGACGAGAGATAATGTTAGGAGTTTCATTAGTGTGATTGCTTACTTGAAGTTTTTTTTTTTTTGAGAGAGAGTTTCAACCTATGGCGTCCGCTCCTGATAATAGCTCTTATCATCAGACCAAGACACCAATCAGTTTTTTGGTGTAGGCAGGGATTGAACCCTAGATCTCTTATACAACCATCAGAGACTTTACCAGTTGAGCTAACTGGAACCCACATGCTTACTTGAAGTTGAGTTGGCTTTTTATTTGACATGACAAATTTTTATTGGTCCAATTCATCTACATTGCAAAAATGGCATATTAATAATTTGGGGTGATATGTTTCTCAAAAAAAAAAAATGCAAGTGCTATGCCTTTGATTTTATCTAAAAAATGATCTTCTCTCTTTTATCACTATATATAAATATGACATTTAATAATTTTATTAGCTATTAATAAATTTTTTTTATTATGATTGGTGAAATATTAAATGTAAAATTTGATAATTATAGTTGTACGGCACCGAGGTGACCGGATCCAATTAGGCCTTGGATTCAGGCCCAGTAGCACGGCCCACACCTCCAATCTCTTTCTACTCTACCCTTACTAACTACAAGCCCAAGTTTCATCACCTAACCATTGCTCGGCAAAAAGTTCCCGAATAATAAAGAAAGACTAAAATCCGAACACACCACAGCATGCTCGGCAGTTTCCAGGAAACATCACTACCGAGCACTATTACTTGAGTTGGAACCAAGTTCCAAGACCACATTCGCCACATTCCACCCCCACCTAGCCACCCACTTACGACTGATGATATTGGACCCCCAATTGCACTAACTATGGTTGTAATCATAATCTTCCCACTAATCCAGAGCTATAAATATAAGAAGATGGAGTGGAAAAAGGGTTGTTGAGAGGTTCACAAAAAAATAGAGAGTAGAGAGAAACAGGGATTCAGAAAGAGAGAGAGAAAACTAAGTTGAGTCTCTGTGCCGAGAACGACCCAAAGTAGGAAATCCTAAACCCACCTTATAAGTAATTTGTGAGTCCAAGTGAGGTCAAGCCCAACATCCTCATTGCCGGGGCGCACAATTGGCGCCCACCGTGGGGCTATCCTACGAAGTTGTGGTTCGACTGAGACTCAAGCACGAGAAATGTCCGAAGGGCGTTCGGGAGGCCAAGCCGAGAGCGGATCGGTAGGGTCTTCTCGGGACTCCACATGGCGAGAAAGAAGACAGAAAAGGCGTGAGGATAGAGAGCGTGAGCGTAGAGAAGAAGAATTTGGCCTAGGGGAGGGGTCAGACCAAACTCACCGAACAATGTCGGGTGCCTCGGGACACGGGCAACATGATGAGAGAGACCAAGAACTGGAGCGGCTGCGCAGACTAGTGAGGGATTTGAAGTTGGAGGCAAGGGGTTGGCGATAGAGAAGGGACCGAGCAACCAAGAAAGGAGGGATGGTAGTGTGGGAAATCAAGGCGAGGAGAGGTCCAGCCAGTTCGGTTCTAGTCAACGCTGGGATCGTTCCTTTTCCCGAGGAACATGACGATGCAAGAACCGCTCACACTCCCGAGAGTCGCGTCAGCGCCGGAGCCGTTCACGTTCGCACGGATATGATGATTGTGGTTCGGATTCCTCGGAGGAACAGCAGCCCTACAATGCTGCCATGGACGCAATGAGCCGGGCCTTACGAAGAGCTGCCCAGTTGCCGTTCTCAAACTAAATTGAACGGGCCCCTATGCCGAGTCGATTTACGAGGCCACCGTTTAACTCCTACGATGGGAAAGCGGACCCAGTGGAGCACGTCAGTCATTATATCCATATGATGTCTTTGCACACACACAACGATGCGCTGATGTGTAAGGTGTTTCCCTCAAGTTTTGGCTCCACGGCCTTAAGATGGTTTAATGGGTTACGAAAAAGATCCATTCACAGTTTTGCCGAGTTGATCCAGGAGTTTAGCGCCCGATTTGTGACGTGCAGTCGGGTGCCACAACCGGTGAACGCACTGCTATCCATAAAAATGAGGGTCGGCGAAACCCTTCGGAGTTATGCCAGTCGGTATTGGGAGCTATACAATAAAATCGGTGGGGGTAATGAGAAGATTGCGACGAGCATTTTCAGGATGGGGCTGCCCGAGGACTCTGAACTACGGGAGTCTTTGACGAAAAGACCTCCCGAGAATATAAGGCAACTTATGAGGCGTATTGAGGAGTACAAACGTCTTAAAGATGATCGGCTACAGAATAAGGGTAAGGCCCCATTGTTGAATCGCTCCTGGCAGAGCGTTTTTCCCACGAGACCGAGTAAAGATTTCAGGATGCAGGAGCCAGAAGCACAAATTGGAGGGGTGAATGTAGCATTCAAAGAGCCAGTACATAAAATTTTAGACCAGATTAAGAACGAATCGTTCTTCAGATGGTCGAACAAGATGGGGGGCAACCCGTCTCGGAGGAATCAAAACTTGTACTGCACATACCACAAAGATAAAGGGCACACCACCGAGCAGTGCCGAGTATTAAAAGATCATCTGGGGCAACTAGTAAAGGCAGGATATTTGAAAGAGTTCGTAGTGGATTCCGGTAGCCGGGATGCCAGCCATGGTGCTTAGCAGAAAGGGAACCCCCTCTCGCCGCCATTGGGAGTGATTGAGGTAATCCATGTTGCCCCGAGGGGTGCGGCTATAACCAGAAGAGGAATGTTAGCAGTGGCGCCCAAAGAAACCTGCACGGAAAGACCACCACCCAAGAAGAGGATGAAAGTTGGTAGGCTGGCAATTTCTTTTGACGAGGAAGATCTGGAGGGAATGATTCAACCGCACGATGATGTGTTGGTAGTAACAGTGCGGATAAGTGGCTTCTTAGTGAAAAGGGTGATGACAGACCAAGGAAGCGGAGCCGATGTAATGTACCCAGATCTATTCGAGGGGCTTGGATTAAAAAATTAGGACTTGACGAAGTATGATATGCCGTTGGTCTCATTTGATGGAAGAGTGGTGATTCCCGAGGGGCAAATTTCCCTTTCGGTAAATATGGAGGGCAAGGAAGTGATGGCAACCTTCATAGTAGTTAGATCATTCTCCCTATACATGGCAATCCTGGGAAGGCCGTGGATTCATGCAATGAGGGCCGTTCCGTCCACCTTGCATGTGAAAGTTAAATTTCCTACCGAGCATAGAGTCGCCGTAGTACGAGGAAACCAGCAAATGGCTAGGCAATGCCTGGTCGCCGCGGTCAGGTGGAAGGGCAAGCAGGTTGAACAAAAGGAGACCACCAAAAGAGCATCTTCATAGCAATTACAGAAGCCTCGAGAAGAAGTAGGGGCGAGTTGTGCCGAGGAGTTGTTGAAGGTTAAAATTTTTCCAGACACTGACAGGTATTTTCAAATAGGGACGAGCATGAAGGACTAGGATAAGGTAGAAATGTTGTTATTCCTCTTGCAGAATGTGGATGTCTTTACATGGAGTCCGTACGAAGTGCCCGGGGTAGACCCCGAGTTCATTGTCCATAAGCTCAATGTGGACCCGTCATTCCCCCCGAAGAAGCAAAAGCCGAGAAGAGCGGCAAAAGGGCATGTTGACGCGGTCAAGTTGGAAGTCTAGAGGCTGAAGAAAGCTGGGGTGATAAGAGAAATCTTCTTCCCGGAATGGTTGGCAAATACCGTGGTAGTGAAGAAGAAGAATGGCAAGTGGAGGGTTTGTGTGGATTTCACAGACTTAAACCGGGCATGCCTAAAAGACCCCGATGCTAAAGATTGATCAATTGGTAGATGCCACAAACAGACACCCGAGGATGAGCTTCTTGGACGCCTTTCAGGGGTATCATCAGATTGCCCTGGCACCCGAGGACCGAGAAAAGACAACATTCATCTCCCCAAATGCAAACTATCACTTTGACGTGATGCCATTTGGGTTGAAGAACACGGGAGCCACGTACCAACGGATGATGACAAGGATGTTCCGAGATAAAATTGGGTGCACGGTAGAAGTATACATCGACGATATGGTAGTGAAGAGTAAACAGGAAGCATGGCATGTAGAAGATCTTCGGGGAGTGTTTGAGGTGCTCCGGCAACATAAGTTGCGCCTAAATGCTGAGAAGTGCACTTTCAGTGTGCGGGCTGGTAAGTTCTTGGGGTATTTGATCACTAATAGGGGAATAGAGGCCAACCCCAATCAGATTGAAGCCATGAATCGCCTCAGGCCGCCAAGCAATCCCAAAGAAGTGCAAGTATTGACCGGGATGTTAGCCGCACTTAATCGGTTCATTTCCAAATTTGCTGATCGCTGTAGACCGTTCTATCAGCTTCTGAGGAAGTGGAAGGGATTTTAGTGGGATGAGGAGTGTGACAAAGCCTTTCGAGATTTGAAGGAGTATCTGACGCAAGCGCCTATGTTAACGGCCCCAGATTCCGGAGAAGATTTATTCATGTACCTCTTGGTGTTCGATCATGCCGTAAGTGTTGTGCTGCTGAGAGACCGAGGAATACAGCAACCGGTGTATTACATAAGCAAAATCTTGGTTGATGTTGAGACAAGATACCTACCTTTGGAGAAGTTGGTGTTGGCCCTGGTGCACGCCACGAGGAAGCTACCGCATTATTTTCAGGCTCATACTGTGTTCGTCCTGACCGAGTATCCTTTACAGTCGTTGTTAAAAAGATCGGACTTCACGGGCCGAATAGCTAAGTGGGGGACTCGACTAGGTTCCTTCGACATAAGGTACATGCCGCGAAGCTCAGTAAAAGGGCAGGTCCTTGCTGATTTCATTGCGGAGTTCTCCCCTAAGAACGACGGAAAGATGATCTGTAATGTAGAGAATCGCTCGTGGAAGGTGTTTGTGGACGGCGCTTCGAGTGCTATGGGGGCCGGAGCCGGAATTGTCGTAATCACTTCGGAGGGGATACGACTGGAGCATTCCTTCATACTGGGGTTTAAAGCCTCTAATAACGAGGCCGAGTAAAAGGCCTTTCTTGTCGGATTGAGGACCGTTTTATGCCTGGGCGCACAAGATGTGGAGATTTATTCTGATTCTCGGCTGGTTGTGTATCAGATCCAGGGAAGCTTTGAAGCTCGAGATTCTCGGATGAAAGCCTATTTGAGTGCAGCAAAGCAAATCATTGACAACTTCGGAACGGTGAAGGTGGCCTAAGTCGGTCGGGTACAAAACAAACACGCTGACTCACTAGCCACGTTAGCCTCGTCAATGGCTAATGATGTTCCTCGGCTGATCAAAGTAGAGCTTATAAGGGAGCCAAGTATTGGTATGACAGATAACTACATCGCGGTCGGGGCCGACGTTGCCAGAATTTCAACAACCAGGCCATGCTGGATGGACCCAATCATTGACTTCTTGGCCGAGGATCGAGTTCCAGATGATGAAAAAGAGGCCAAAAAAGATTCGTCAGGTAGCTCCTCGGTATTGGCTGTTAGCATATCGCAAGTTATACCGAAGGTCTTTTGGAGGACCGTACCTTTCATGCTTACATCCCAAGAAAGTAAATGAGCTTCTATCAGAGCTGCATGACGGGGTGTGTGGTAGTTATGTAGGGGGACGCTCGTTAGCACACAGAGCGATGATTCAAGGATTTTGGTGGCCGCAGATGCAGAAAGATGCAGCGGAATATGTGCGGAAATGTGAATAATGCCAAAAACACGCTCCCCTGATCCACCAGCTGGCAGGTCATTTAAATCCCGTCAATAGTCCATGGCCATTTGCACAATGGGGGCTAGATATTCTCGGCCCTTTCCCCCGAGCGACAGGTAACCGCCGATTCGTGTTGGTGGCGATTGATTATTTCACGAAATGGGCGGAAGCCGAGGCCCTGGCAAATATCCGGGATGTAGATGTGAAGAAGTTTGTGTGGAAAAACATAGTCACGAGATTCGGGGTGCCGAACTCACTGATATCTGACAACGGGCTACAGTTTAACAACAAAGCTTTCTGAGCCTTTTGCAGTGATCTCGGCATCAAGAACAGGTATTCTACTCTGGTGTATCCCCAAAGCAACGGCCAAGCTGAGGCAACTAACAAGACCATTTTGAACGGGTTAAAGAGAAGGCTGGATGGGACGAAGGGAAGATGGGCCGAGGAACTACCTAACGTTTTGTGGGCTTACCGTACAACCCCTAGAAGGTCCACAGGGGAGACCCCGTTCTCCCTGACGTATGGAGCAGAAGTCGTGATACTGGCCGAAGTAAACTTGTGCGGTGCACGGGTTGCAGGGTTTGACCCCGTCCAGAATGATGGTTTAATGCTGGAGCACTTGGATTGGTTGGAGGAGCACCGAGAAGCAGCAACAATGCAGCTAGCGGAATACCAGCAGAGACTTGCCCAATGATACAACCGAGATGTAAAAGCTAGGGAATTCAGTGCCGAAGACTTGGTGCTGAGAAAAGTTGTGGGAAACATGCAGGACGCATGTGTTGGGAAGTTAGCTCAAACTTAGGAAGGACCATACAGAGTTACTGCTATTGCAGGTGCGGGAATGTACTATTTAGAAGACCTTGACGAGAGGCCACTCCATCGGCCATGGAATGTCCACAACCTTAAGAAGTTTTACCACTGACCATTCGTGCACAGAAACGTAAGTCTAAACCCTGTACACCGCTCTAGCTAATATGATGATGAAGTTCCTTGTTGCAGTTATATTCAATTTCATTATTTCACATTAGGTATTAATTAATTGCATATTTAGTATTAATGGATCACGTTAAGGACAGAAACCTCATTCTCGGTTCGATTAATATCACCGAGCAGGTGGAAACCTTATTCTTATAAAAAATTCCTAAGGATAGAAACCTCATTCTCGATTCGATCAATATCACCGAGCAAGTGGAAACCTTATTCTTATAAAAAAAATTCCTAAGGACAGAAACCTTATTCTTGGTTCGATCAATATCACCGAGCAGGTGGAAACCTTATTCTTATAAAAAGAAAAAAAATCCTAAGGACAGAAACCTTATTCTCGGTTCGATCAATATTACTGAGCAGGTGGAAACCTTATTCTTATAAAAAATTCTTAAGGATAGAAACCTCATTCTCGATTTGATCAATATCACCGAGCAGGTGGAAACCTTATTCTTGTAAAAAATTCCTAAGGACAGAAACCTCATTCTCGGTTCGATCAATATCACTGAGCAGGTGGAAACCTTATTCTTATATAAAAAATAATAATCTTAAGGACAAAAACCTCATTCTCGGTTCGATCAATATCACCGAGCAGGTGGAAACCTTATTCTTATAAAAAATCCTAAGGACAGAAACCTTATTCTCGATTCGATCAATATCACCGAGAAGGTGGAAACCTTATTCTAATAAAAGAATCCTAAGGACAGAAAACCTCATTCTCGGTTTGATCAATATCATCGAGCAGGTGGAAACCTTATTCTAATAAAAAAATCCTAAGGACAGAAACCACGTTCTCGGTTCGGTCAATACCACCAAGCATGAGGAAACCTTATTCCAGAGCATGAGGCAGCTTACCGTTCATATTCTCAAGAAAGCAAATATGTGTTGTGTAAAACACCCAATATATGGGGGCTTGATTTATCTTACCGTACAAATCATCCCCGGCCATACATACAAGAAGATAAGTGGCAACAGCAAAAAAAGAGAGGAAGGTAACAACACAGGACAAAGCAATAGCCAAGCATTCACGAACATGATCAAAGCAAACATATGGTAAATAAACCATCATCCAAATAAAGTTAACAGAAAAATAAAATCAATGTTTTGTCGTCAAACCCGGCAACTGCATACAGGTCATCCCCGGGAAATAAACAAATTGTTCAGTCACCATAGCCCGGTGACATAGGCAAATTTACTGGAAAGGAAATAGTATAAGAAGACAATAAAAAGAAATAAAAGCATCAAAGAGCCGGTTCGACAATTAAGTTGATGGAACAGAGGGTCCGGTCTGGTCGGCTGCGTTGGTCTGCTGCTGGTCGGCCACGGGAGGAAGCAGATCCCTACCGGGCTGATCTTGAGCACGGGGGATGCTGGTGGCTTTTGTCTCATCTAACTCCGCATGAGCATCAATCTGTTCCACCAGTTCCCTCATGCTTGCTATTTCCTCCTAGTCAATGGGCACCGGGTTATTCTGCACGGCAGGGGTTAAGCTCGGGAAGGGAATCTGACCGGGATCTCTCAGAGGGGAATCCTCAGGGACCCCTAAAATTTGCAGAGCAGTAAACCATCTGGCCTCAAAACCCAACCTTCGTGCTTGATTCACAACTGGCTCCGTGGAGTTCTCGGCATCAACGAACCCTTCATTATACCATTTTTCCTCGCAAGCCTCCAAAGCCTCTCTCAGGTCGACAAGTTCCTCAGCTTGAGCAGTGTTCAAACTGATTGCCTCGGCCAGCTTAAGGTCCATCTCGTTCTGCTTGGCCAAGAGTTCCGCAGACCTTTTCTCCGCCATTGCCCTGTTCTTCTCCGCGGCAGTAGCTTTTTTCTCGGCAGTGTCAGTCGCCTTCACTTTCTCCTTAGCTGTTTTAACAGCTGTCTCCTTTGTAGCCCTCTCCCGATCAGCTTCCTCGACAAGTTCTTTTGCGCGACCATCTAGGTTATGGGCCAGTTGAGCAGCCTAACAAGGCAACAAAAATTAGTACGACAATAAAACGAAAGGTAAATGAAAGATAATGAATGTGTAAAAGATTGTAAAGAATTAGTAGGTGAAGGGTTACCGCAATAGTATGCCACTGCAGCCTTCGCCCCATAGACTCCTCCGACCCTTCTTTGAAGGCGTGCACATCCTCAGGAAGAAGGAGGCCCTACGCCAGAGTCTGGGCAATGCGGCCTCCTTCACCTTTCTCCCAGATCCGCACGCAAGCGCTTGTAGGAAGTGGCTTGCCGTCCAACAGAAACTTATGCTTCCACGCCTGCGTGGCTTGGGAGGAGGATGCCACGCTCGGCCCGACTTGGGTTTGCGGCTCTTGAATAACAATGTCGCCAGATGGTCGGAGAGGTGTCCGGGTTACTGTATCTCCTAGGCCAGTAGGTGTTTGCTCAGCAACCTTTTGCCTCTTCTGGACCCGCCTGGTTTGAGAAGGAGGTGGGGGAGGAGGCACTTGAATTTGGTTCTGAGGGGGTGGCTGCTGCACGGCTTGCCTTGCACCGGGTACGAAACGGTCTATGGTCATAGCCCTCCGGGTCACCATGTCTTCTTTAAGGAAGGGTTCGGTATCTGAAAGATCGGTTATATCAACAATAAATTGCTCGGCTTCCTTTACGGGAGCCTCGGGTTCAACAGGTTCCTCGGGCTGTGCGGGTTCTTCTTAGACGGGAGCTTCTTCTTGGACAAGTTTGTGGGCGAGCTCTCAGAGACGCTGGGACACACGCTCCGCCGACTCGTTTTGTAATGGTGCAAGCTCATCCGAGCAAGTGTATCGCCTACCCAGTTCCCTCGTTTCACTGATTGTAAACTTCGGCGGAAGAAAATTCGCGTGCCGAACGTCTATGTATGACAAAAGGGGGCTATCAACCAACAGCGCTTGTTTGAAAGACTGCTAGGTGGAATAAATCGGTTCAACCCCGAGAATTAGATGTGATGCTCGGAGCTGTCCATCCCAATGCACGAATATCTCGGACCGGAGAATAAAATTCAGGTCCCTAACGTGAACTGTCCTGACGTCCGGGACAAACACTTTACCCTCTGCAAAGAGAATATATATATATATATATATATATATATATATATATATATATATATATATATATATATATATATATATATGTTCATACAAGAAAACGAGATACAATGTTAGTAACCAAAAAGATAAAACTACCACAAGTAGAAAGACGGTTAGGTTAGAGATCGGTACGAACCCATTTCACGCCATGAGGGGGGGCAGGGAATTTCTCCGGCAAACCAATTGCCGCGCACCCAGACGAACTCCTTGGCTGAATTCCTATTTGAATCAGGTAGGCATGATATCAGTCGTACTCGTGTATCTCTAGTTTTAAAGTAATAATTGGTAGTCTTATTCCCACAAAGACTGTACATGTGGTTTATATCATGGTGGTCCAATTGTAAATCAAATGTATGGTTCAACCTATTGACACAACTAACTACCCGGTAAAAATTGGGTGGGAGTTAGTCGGGGCACAGCCCTTAGTACCTAAGTGTGTTGACTAAAAGAGGGTCCACGGGAAACCTAACCCTGCCCTCTAGAATCGTCATTAGGGGGAAGAAAGCAGTACCATGCCCCCTGTGGAGAGCAATTTCACTCTCATGGCAGTACACCACTTCCACATCATCGGGGATATCAAACTTTTGCCTAAAGGTGGCTAAAGATGCCGGGGTATCCAGAAGAAAAGCGTAACCCATTTCAAAACCTAATACTGAAGGAAGAAACTCGAAGAAAGAAGCTGAAGTAAAAGGAGGGGGTAGAGAACTTACTTTGGGCTATAAGGAAGGAAGGGTCTCTGGACTGGTGAGTAAGCGCTCAGATGAATGCTCGGCAGAGAGTAAACTCAGGAAGAAGGGAGTGAAAAAGTGGAAGAACGTTTTGAGATGAACTATTTATAGAGGCCAAAGAGGAGAGAGAAACGTTAAATCAGCAATAAATAGGCACGATTAACAAAAAACCCTACGAATGCCAAAGATAACCGACACGCGCGTCGCCTCGGTTCATGAACTGTCAAGTAATAATGACAACTGAACCTGGCACCTCGAAATAGCACGTCTTTTAAGAAGAGCATTAATGGGATGCCGTAACCGCCCAAGTTTCTACCTGTTAATCTCCCAAAACAAGAATGCCTTTTCGGTTCCTTGATTCTTCCCGGTAGCCGGGTATGAATCAAGGGGGGGGGCTAATGTACGGCACCGAGGTGACCAGATCCAATTGGGCCTTGGATTCAGGCCCAGTAGCACGGCCTACACCTCCAATCTCTTTCTACTCTATCCTCACTAACTACAAGCCCAAGTTTCATCACCTAACCATTGCTCGGCAAAAAGTTCCCGAATAATAAAGAAAGACTAAAATTCGAACACACCACAGCATGCTCGGCAGTTTCCAGGAAACATCACTACCGAGCACTATTACTTGAGTTGGAACCAAGTTCCAAAGCCACATTCACCACATTCCACCCCCACCTAACCACCCACTTACGACTAATGATATTGGACCTCCAATTGCACTAACTATGGTTGTAATCATAATCTTCCCACTAATCCAGAGCTATAAATATAAGAAGATGGAGTGGAAAAAGGGTTGTTGAGAGGTTCACAAAAAAATAGAGAGTAGAGAGAAACAGGGATTCAGAAAGAGAAAGAGAGAACTATGTTGAGTCTCTGTGTTGAGAACGACCCAAAGTAGGAAATCCTAAGCCCACCTTATAAGTAAGTCGTGAGCCCAAGCGAGGTCAAGCCCAACATCCTCATTGCCGACGCGCACAATAGTAATTATTAATAAATATTTATTATGGGTGTGTTTTTCTATGAAACTAATATATAATTATGGTAATTATTAATATATTTATTTATTTATTATTATCTAAAAAATGATTTTCTCTCTTTTATTACTATATATAAATATGAAATTTAATAATTTTATTAGCTATTAATAAATTTTTTTATTATGATTGGTGAAATATTAAATGTAACATTTGATAATTATAGTAATTATTAATAAATATTTATTATGGTTGTGTTTTTCTATGAAACTAATATATAATTATGGTATCACCGCGCACTCTTGGAGCGGTGGTCACTCCACAAGTATAAATGCTTGTGGGGTGTAGGGGTAAGAGCTGGGGTTCAAGTCTCCAAGAGGGAGTTTTATACATATATATACTTAGATTAAGTTATAGTGGAAATTATATCTTGTATAAAAATATATATATATATATATATATATATAATCATGGTAATTATAAATATATATATATATATTTATTATGATTGTGTTTTTCTATGAAATTAATATATAATTATGGTAATTATTAATGTATATTTATTATGATTGTGTTTTTCTATAAAATTATCTTTTTATTATTTAAAGAAAAATAATGTCACATTATTTTAATTGAATTTTTAAATATAAAATATAATTAAACTCAACTAAAAATAGGCGAAAATGCACTTTTGGTCCCTACATTTTGGTTCATTTCTCAATTTGGTCCCTAAATTGATTTTGCTCCTAGGTCAGTCCCTGATTTTTTAAAATCGTTTTTAAACTGGTCCCTACCGTCATCCAAGTAACAGAACCCTATTACGTGACAAACAGAGTGCCCTGGTTGCTGACATGGTGCTGATGTAGCACTGACATGGCATTAAAATATTATTAAAAGAAATTATTTGGCATTTTTCAATGCCAGGTCAGCATTTAAATTTTTTTTTTAAATTTCTGATAAAATAATTTCAATTTAAACTGAAAAGATTCAAAATTCAAAATTCAAAAAAAAAAAACTTTACAGTTTTAAAGATCGAGGAAATTTTTTTTAGAGCAATTAACACTATTCACACTCTATGTTAGCGTTTTTGTGTTTGTGTTTGTATTTGTATCTATTTCATTTTCTTCTTTCTTTTAAGATAAACCAAAAAAGTAAGATCAAAACAAAAATAAATTAATAAATATCCCAAACAACATCAGCCAGAGATGCGTATTTATCGTGCTAAAAAACCCAAATTAGTTTGTGTGTTTGTGTGGCATTTGTCTCTCTTAGTCTCTATCTCTCTCGATCTGAGACGACTTGCTCTCAGATTGGGTTGGTTGAAAAATATCCCAAACCACGGCTGAGAAAAAGAAGAGGGAAGAAGATCAGCCTAGAAGAATTAGAAGAGGAGATCAGCTTGAGAAAAAAGGAGAAGAAGAGGCAGAGGAGATCAGCAACATGGGCATGGCATGCTATCTCCGACTTTTGCTTGTTTGTGTTGTTTGTGTTTGTATCGTTCTTTTGCTTCTTTCTTTGTCAATCTCCGACTTTTTTTCTCTCTCTAAACCCGAATCCCTCTTCCTCTCTCTTTTGATTCATGGGTTCATGGGTTTGATTTTTCATGGGTTCGATTCATGGGTTTGATTTTTCATGGGTTTGATTCATGGGTTCATGGGTTCGATTCATGGGTTTGATTCATGGGTTCATGGGTTCATGCAATCTCTCGACTTTTGATTCATGGGTTCATGGGTTTGATTATTTGCTAAGAAAATCAATAAAAGAAAAGAAAATATTGATTATTTTAATTTTTTGGGCAAGTTTTCATCTTCTTTTCTGTAGAACATGAAGAACAGTTCTGGGTTCACCTGCACTGTTATGGGTTTGCTCTTGTTCTAGGTTTGCTCTTGTTCTGGGTTTGTTCTTGATTCTGGGTTTTATTTCTTGTTTTTCTGGATTTGATGGATATTAGATTTGGTTGCTGGATTTGGATTTGGGTTTGCCAAAGATTGGATTGGTTGCCGAGTTTATTTCTTGAATTTGGGAAGAACATGAAGAACAGGTTGGTATGTTCTTACAGAAAAAAATAATGAAAGTAAAAATAATAATAATAATAATAGATTTAAGGCCAAAAATAATAATAATATGAAAGCAAAAATTTAAAATGCTGACCTGGCATTGAAAAATGCCAAATAATTTCTTTTAATAATATTTTAATGCCATGTCAGTGCCACGTCAGCACCATGTCAGCAACCAGGGCACTCCGTCTGCCACGTAATAGGGTTCCGTTACTTGGATAACGGTAGGGACTAGTTTAAAAACGATTTTAAAAAATCAGGGAATGACCTAGGAGCAAAATCAATTTAGGTACCAAATTGAGAAATGACCCAAAATGTAGGGATCAAAAGTGCATTTTCGCCTTAAAAATATATATTAAAACACTGATGTATAAAATTGTGAGACATAAAAAACTTATTAATAAAATATTATGAGATCAATCAAAAATCAATAGATTTGAAATGGATTACATTATACTCTTATTTTATATAAAAATATATGTAATCTTATTGGGCTCACTTTATGTTAATCTTACATAAAACCACCTTAATAATTAATATTAGGAGAGTTTTACAATACATACCTTATTTTTATTTATCATACCTACCTAAGTTTAATAGCTCATCAATTATTATAATAGCTCATCAATTATTATAAAATATTCATTAAATATAAGATAATATCCTATGTTATAAATTTATATATATTTTTCAAAATGAGTGAACAGAATACTAAAAAATTATCAATATATTTTTATAAAAAAATTGTGATTTGTCTTACAAGTCCATATGTGGTCCATTAGTTTAAACTACTGATCTATTCTTTTTTTTTTTTTTGAGAAGCAAACTATTGATCTATTCTATGGAAGGTAAAAAGTAAATTAAGATAAAAGTAGCTATAAATTGTTTTGTTTACCAAGGGCAGTTTTGTCCATGTTGCAGCATAAGAAGGGCCGATCGTGACTAAAAAGGGCATGGGCCTTAGAGATCAGAGAAAAGAGAATGATAATGATGATACCGACATTGTGAACATCGAGGTTTAGCAATGTCATTTGCTGAGTCTCACATGCCAAAATCTTAACCAGCTCAACTCTATATACAAACGTCAAACGGTGAAAAACAAACGTATCGTCACGTGCTTGTCTTGTCCATCGACCTGGTACTACAAAATTGTGTTGTTGGTGTAAACAACATACCCTACAACTATAACCTTTGGGGATTGGGCATTTGGGCTTTGTAAATTCCATGTTTTTCTTACCCTATGACTTTTAGAGAAAGGCATTGGGTGTTCTGGCGGGGATATTTGCAGAATAACGGTGGTGAGAGAAATAATATAATAAGTTGACATGCATTAGAAATAATACTGCAAACTAGCATCTCGAGTTTAAAAGGGTCGAGATGCGTTCTAAATATCGAGTCTTAAATACTCGAATTCCACTGGCTGATTTGGTCAGTTTTTGCCAGATAGATCTCGAGTCTTATAGACTCGAGTTCTAAAAAAGCAAAACCGAGTCTCTAGGACTCGATTTTGGTACCTGAAGAACCAGAGAACGATCTGACCAAGAACAGAGAACTGAAGAGGAACGATGGAGCTCCGATCTGAAGAGGAACGATGTGCAGCGTCGACGATCTGACAAAGAACAGAGAATAGAGGAAGAACGAAGAAAGTTGGAGCTCCGATCTGGTCAATTGAACGAAGAATGCTGGTTGATTGAACGCTGGAGCTCCGATCTGAAGAGGAACGATTTGCAATGTCGAAGAACGAAGAAGAACAACGCTGGGTTAAAAGAACTTGAGGAAGAAGAAGGAAAATCAAATCGTAAAACTGAGTCTTAAAAAGTAAAACTCGACACCTAGAAACTCGAGTTCCATGTGGATTTTTCCTCCACCTCACCTACCACCACATGCAAATCGAGACTTAAAAACTCGATTTTTATATTGGAACTCGAGTTTTAGACACTTGAGATGCTAGTTTTCAACATTGTTTTAAAACGTGACAACTAACTAAATTTTTTAATATTTATTGTTATTTAGAAAAAAAATTCGGGTTCTGGCAGTAGGTCTTTGTTTTTGGGTATCAATTTCTGGGAAAATATTTTGTATCAAATGGTGATATGTCATCTGTATAAAAGCCTAATAAATAAGAGATATGTGTGTAAAAATAACTACCTATTAATACATGTCCTTTATTTGTTAGTGGGGTATTTATTTTTTGTTGACATGTCTCACACTTATTGGATTTTAGTATTGCTGATATGGTATCATTTGATACCAAACACCTTCTCCAATTTGGCAGTTAGCCAACTTCTATTATCATCTACCAAAACAATTTGGAAAAGGGTCATGTTAGTCGGTACCTTTAGGGCAATTGTTAATAAATCATTTTAAAAAAATTTTGTCGTTATTTTTATGAGAAATATATATATATATTTATATATAAAGTGTCAAAATAATTAATTGCTTTTATCATTTTTTTTTTATAAAATATTTTTAAAAATAATTTTTAATAATTAATTTTTACACTTACAATCTTGCCTTGGAAATGGAAAATGATTGTAGTTGGCATTTTAAGTACAAAGCTCCTGGCCTGATAGCTTTTCATGCCTACTTTTTGTCAACAATGTTAGTCCCTAGCTGGCACCTTTGTCATTAAGTTTATACAAACCATCTTTGTTACAAGTAGAGTGCCAAAAGATTTAAACCAAACCTAGATTATTCTTATTTCTAAAAATAATGCCCATGGACATGAACTAGAAACTCATTTTTGACCAATTAGTAACTCTAAAGTCCTTGTTAGCTAAATTAAACCATATGTATACCATTTTATTCATCCAGCCAAATCAGGATTTAATCCTGGCTCTTTTGCATCTAAATTTTTTCTAGATAAAGCATACGATAAATTAGAATGACCATTTATAAAGAATTCTTTTTTTTTTTTTTTAATACAAATTTTCTGCTCATTTCATTGAACTCATCATGAATTGTCTTACAACTATTATTTTGTTTATTTTATGGAATGGAAAAAATAGGTTCTATTTTATGCCCTACTTTTGGTCTTCGACAAGGAGACACTTTATCTCCTTATATTTTTATGTGTCTCAACCACTCGTCCTTGTGTTTTGACCAAGCTCTTTACACCAAAAAACTTAAACCTTTAACAATAAAATGTCATCCCATTGTGTTTAATTATTTCCAGTGTGCCGGTGACATGTTCCTTTTACTCACTCCTAATTTGAGTGTAGATAGCTTTTTGCTATCTTTTCCAACTTAATTGTATTTTACCTAAGATATTGTACTTAAGTTTTGCCTAAACATTAAAATCTAAAATTTAAAATTTGAGGCACCAAAATCAAAATTACCCAAAATTTGAATTGGCATGTTTTATTATGATTTAGAAGATTTGTAAGAAAAGAGGTCTTATTAGGACCGAGATGATCGGACTTCACAAAAAAACTAGTATGTAACCCGTGCTTATGCATGAGAATGGTGAATTGTAGTGGTGTTATTGATTTTAGCTTGTTTGACCAGAATATTTGGAGATACTAAAATAATTTTTCCTTTCAATTTTCATGATATTGGCTACGTCAAGTTTCTCATTACATTACTATTATGTATATAATTTTGAAAATCAATGCTAGATGCTACATATACAATATCAATTCACAATTTTTGTCTGTGAAATTCTACTAAATTCAACATAATAAAAGAATAAATTAGTTCAATAGTATCTCCTAAATTGAATGGAAGTGCATGTGATCATTTAGCTCAATTACAGTTTGTTAAGTCCAAATTTTCGCATACAAAATATTTGAATAGAAACAACATAAAAAATATACTCATTAGTTCTGAGAAAAAATAACAGCAAAAATCTAAACTATCTAATTTGTATTAAGCAGAAAAGACTAAAAGAAAATTATCTAAGATGTCAAGATTTAGGCTTGATTGTTTGTATTTACCACCTACTCATCATAAGCTTGACATTGTTGATACCCATTTTCACGACACATTTTGTATGAGCCCGATTCAACCAAGCTCGACTTCCTGATGGACTCGATTCATGTATTATATTTTATTTATTCTTTTAACCATGGCCCAAACTCATGCGACATATGGGGGAAATTGAGAAAGTATGGTTTGGAGGTTATGGGTCGGTTCTTTTCGGACCTTTTGCATGAGCCCAGCCCATGCGTGCTACTAAGTGGGTAAGGGACACTGGTAGCACCTCAGGCTCATGGAAGAGGTCTTGTATCCAAAATTTCCACTCTAAAACAGTTTTTATGCTCTGGGTGACTGTGGCCCAAAGTTTCTGTCCAAACCCTTTTTTTTTTCCTTTAAACATAGTTGGCTCCCATTGGCCAACTCCATCTACTAGCCCTCACTTAGGTGAGCCTCCCAATGGTTTGAAATTTCTGACCAAAGGCAACCAACTAAAGAAAACCCACTTTATTTCCAAAACCATGCTAAAAGCATACCAAACTCTTCCCTAAACAAAAGGAACCCAAGTCAAAACACCAAAATAGTATCATAGGGGATAAAAGCCTCTTTCACTACTCAAAAACCAGTCAAGAGAAACACCCCAAACTCTATATAAAACTCTCTCTTCAGCTCATAAATAAACCAACCACATTCTACCTAGAGACCGGAAACTTCAAAGCAAAAGCCCATTCAGCCAGTCAACAATCTCACAATTCTGAATCTTGGGGATAGAAATATGGGTACCGGGGAACCTTCCCTCTCTCCCTCACGACCTCTCTCAATTTCCTCTTCTGGGTGACTATGGGTCAAAGTTTCAGACCTGTTAAACCACGTTTTCTCCATAGAGCTGAAACTTGAGAGCAAAACCCATTGAGTCAGGAAACATTCTCACAATTCTGAACCTTAGGGGTGGAAATATGTATAGGGGAACCTTCCCTCTCTTCCTCACAACCTCTCTCATTTTCCTCTTCTCGGTGACTGTGGGTCGAAGTTTCAGACCTGTTATGTTTTTACACTTTTTCTACACTTTTGTTATTAGCATCTTGATTCTCTCTTGTCAAAGCACCATTAGCCTTTTGTTCATTATACATTTGGAATTTTGGGTTTGATTCTCCACAAATAAACACTTCTAAAGAACCTAAGGGGAGATTTGGGCCGTTCTCGCATTTTCGACCCTTGTCGCAAAACGTCCCCGACAGACATCAACACCACAAATTGAAAAAACTTACCAAATAATAATATGTCAAAATTAAAAGAATAAAAAAAAAAAAAAGAGACAGTGAATAAATATTTACCTCAGTTGACATCTTGAATAGATGACTTATGAAGTCACTTAAGTCCATTACCCTTTATAAAATCCATTGAAAGAATAATCATGAACATTTTATAAGAAGTAAAAGAAAAGAATTTTGTATTAATGAAATAGTTCAATAACATAGATAAAAAAAAATTGGTAGTAATTATTCCAAATTTACCCACATGACTATGTTTCAACAATATTTGGAAAAGAAACGGCAAAATTTTCTTTGGCCATCCATGTTCAATCAAACCAAACACATAGATCATCATTATTAAAAGAACTAAAAGATCAGCAACCATTTCCAATAACTACATTTCAAACATCCATTTTGTATATACAACATTTGATATGGCTTAAAAATATATATTCACCACAAAGCGCCACTAGCAAGAGGCTTCCAACGCCATTAACACAGTTATGGCCAGTCACCCTCCTCAACGAACCCATCTCCCTTTTAGCCACCACCAATTTCAACCAAAAGAACAAATACCCAAATCGAACTTTTTGTTAAAACAATCACATCTATTTAAAGCAAAAACATCAACACCCATTTGAAAATAAATGAGATTATTGCAGGTTGATTTGAATAGTCACAATAAATCCTTAATAACCCTTCAATATAAAGATGACGATGGTGGTGGATGAGTTGAGAGGGATGAAATGGAATAGAGACGAGTTTGTTGGAGGCCTCTTGCTAGTGGCGCCAATGAAGGTAGGTGGTACGCCTGTGAGGGTAAGAGGTGGACCTGTGGAGGTGATGGGGTGTACTAGGTTTTTATTTATTTATTATGGATAATTGAAATATTAAAAGAATATAATTAGAATATAATTAATAAAGTAATACATGATAAATTTTTATTTGTGATGTAGAAAAATTAGGATAAAAGATTCAGACTCCATATTAGGAATCAATTTCTTAATCACTCATCTACATTTTTCTAGTAAACTTTAAATACAAACAGCCTATTCTGATTTTTTTTTTTTTTTTTGACTTAAATTTAAATGGTAACACAAACAATAAATTTTACCCATTACTCTGGGTTTTTACAAGGGGTGTTAATTCGAGTTAGCGTGTCGGATTCGTGTCGTGTCGAGGTAGGGGTATTCGACTAAATGGCTCAACCCTAACCCAACCCATTTAATAATCGTGTCATGATTCTTCAACCCTAACCCGACCTGTTAATAAGGCAGGTTGACCTGACACAACCCATTTGACACGCTTAATAAACGAGTCGTGTTGGGTTAACACGTAACACAACCCATTTCAATCTGCATATGTTGACACCCTATTTTGCAACCCGTATTTAACCTCATATGGAGGGTAAAAGAGTAATTTCACATTGGAAATATGCATCTTGATTCTGGTTATTAGATCCTTAATCTCATTTCACCAAAGTGATCTTGATGTTGTAACGATTAAATCGACTGGTCATGAGCCCTAATCGGACCATTAGATTGAAAGTTATCGTCAAATCAAGTTTTAATGGCTGAGATGCACTATCACAAATTGAGTCCGACTATATGTGATTATGAACAATTGATTTCAATTGGTTATAAGTATAATCAATTTGAGATCGATGATGTGTCATAATTTGATTGGTTAGGACTACATTTTATGGTAGGGTTGCACACACCTAATTAACTAGATAGTTAAATATTAATTATTCAATGAGTAATTTGTGCAATTATCTTTTAATTAGAGTAAATTTGGAACCAATTAAATCTGAAATGGGAGTGATTGGAGCCATTTAATGTTAATTGGGAGCTAATTTGGGACCTATTGGTGTTAATTGTGCTGAAACCATTTTTTTAACAAATGACCTCTGCTCACCATTTCATCGATATCTGTCAGAATATTTTGAATCTGTGAATGAGGTTATTTTTCCCAAAAACTAGACATTCGGGGCTTCAATTTGAGCACAAGAATGAGACAATTCCGATCAAAATTGAGGCAGATATGATTTTTCAAAATTGGCTCTATAGGCTGTTACAGCAACTACGGGAAAACCGAATTTTGGCTTGCTCCTCACTCCCACCAATCTTTCCATTTAATACACCAGATTTCCCCCAAGGCTAAAATGAGGTCTAGGTTCATGATTCTTTGTCAACCCTCATTAAATGGCCTTCCATTTATACTACTATATAAACCCCCCATTTCCTTTATTCCAGGACATAAAAAAATCTCCCTCTCTTCTCTTCTCTTGAGTTCTAGTGAAATTAAGTAGTCTTGTCATATCTTGGTCTTCCTGAGACTCAAGGTATTGAGTGAGACTCACTCTCCCTCTCCTAGCTCTTCTTTTCCTCCACCCTTAGGACCTCCATAAAAAATCCCCCCCCTCCATTATATGGATCTTGCATGAAGGTATAATCTCCTTTCCTAACTGTTTGTTTATATTGCCATCATGAGAATTTAAGATTAAAGCATGATAATTCCTTTGAATATGTTTGAATGTTCTTATGTGTTCTTCACATGTTCTTAGTTGTTCATCATATGTTCATGCATATCACTAGATTTAATCTTAAATCCACATCAAAAATATGAAAAACATGTTTGTTTAGTAATTCTTTCAAATCCTTGAATCTAAGTTATCACTATCCACACACATTCACTAGAGTTTATTTTTCAATCCAAATGCCATGCTTAATAAATTGAATTAGAGTTTATCACATGCACACACATTAAATTCAACATACAAATTGATTGACATATTGGATGATGTGATATGAATGTTGGTCAGCATGGTCTAGAAGACCGGTTTCACCGGGCAAGGTGGGTGCCTAACACCTTCCCACCTTGTAACATAGCCTCCGAGCTTAGATCAAGGGTTAGTAGATCAAATGCTTATCCATGTAATTTTTTATTTTTAGATTGTAACTAGGAAACAAAGCCATGTACTTTATCTTAGATTGTATCTAGGACCAAAGTCATGTACTTTATCTTAGATTGTATCTAGGACCAAAGTCATGTAATTTTTCTATGATCAATGTAAATTCAATTTCAAATTAATAAAATGAGGAATTTTTCATTCATGGTTTTCTTATTTTTCCAATAATTAAATAAGTGGCGACTCCATTGTAAAACCCTTAATCTAAAAGGGGAAATATAACTAGTCGAACCTCCATTTTGAGAGGCAATAACACGACTCCACCCATTCACGTGGGTTTGGCCCAACATCCCATAAAAGCGGGCCGGGGGCGTGGTCTCTCACAGCATAATATTAAATATAACATCCATCTAGAAATAATTTTTTTTACATCCCAAAAAACAGTGCATACACTTCAAGTCTTCAATCCACATTCAAAATAATATAATTCAACAAAAATATATCATTCATCTAGAAATAAGTTTTTTACACTCCAAAAGAAGTGCATACACTTCAACCCAAATTCAAAATAATAAAGTTTAACAAAAATAAAATAACATAGTTCAACAAAAATATAATATCCTTGGAATTCGCCAAATGCTAAGTATCAATATTGAAAGAATTTGAGCAAACAGTAGACTAATCCTAACTATGACCACGATTATCATCCATAGATTCTTTGTTGATGTCCAAATTCATAACATCTTCCACAAACTCATCCAATTTCATTTGTGCAAGTTCTATGCCAAAAAAAAAAAAATATTAGTAGTTCTAGGATCTGTAAAGTTTCAATTTCCAATTATATCCTTTGTATATTTTTGTAATTACTCACTTTTCTTTTCAAATTTAAAATATATGTTGGATATAAAAGGTATTTGACAAATCTAAAATAAAATAAATATTTATTTGTTATACAAGTTAAACGGGTAGTGTTAAGTGGGTCATTTTGAGTTGACACAAATAAATTAACATGTCAAACATGTCTATTGTGGATTACGCGGGTTGACCCGCTTATGACACATTTCTTATCGTATCGCTTTCGAGTCGACCCATTTATGACCCAAACCCATTAAGGCTCAACCCTAATCTGAAAAAACCTGTGTCAGGTTCGTGTCGAGTTCACGAATTGGGTCGAACATTGATACCCCCTGGTGTTTACTTCTTCTTTTTTTGGGTAGATGTGTTTGCTTTTTCACTCGTTGGTTGGGTCCAGGTGGGTGGCTCTAATTATTTTGTGACATCATTGTTTTTATACAAAATAAAAGAGGTTCATGACTATTTAATAAAGTGGGGAATTTTGTTTTTCGTAATATAGTGGGGAAATTAATTTTTATCATTGGTAAATTGAAGAGAAGATTCAGTGTGAACTAACCATGTACCGCGTGGACTTCATTGACCAGATTTGGCCCCAAGTTTTTGAGTTAGGATTAGTGGATGCCGTGCTTTGCTCATTGAAACATTTGTGTGTGGGACATCCCACCTGTCCACAAGTCGTCCCTATATACTTACCCAGTAAGTTACACAACCAATCAGGAATATGGGTGGGTAATGAGTCCATTGACGATGTGGAAAAGCTCGAATATATAGGAGAACAGAAGAAGAACAAAGCACACCAGCTGCTATTAATTTCAGTTTCTACTTTGTGAACAACCTTTTCTTCCTACCTCTATCTTCTATTTCTTGTATTGTGAATCGCAATTTCACTCTCGATCGGAGTATGGCTGAATTTCTTATTTCTGTTCTCTTGGAGCAGTTTGCTTCAATCACTACTCGAGAGGCGAAACAAGAGTTAAGGTTGGTTGTTGGCGTTGATGAAGAAGTCCGAAAGCTTGAAGGCAATTTACGAATTGTGTATGCGGTGCTCGATGATGCTGAGAAGAGACAAATGAAGGAGCATGCTGTGAAGCTTTGGTTAGAAAAGCTCAAGGACGTATCCTATGAGATGGACAACGTGCTGGATGAGTGGAACACTGCAATGATCAAATCAGAAATTGAAAAAGAAGAAGAAGAAACTACTGCTGAAAATGATCCTATTGTGAAGAAAAAGAAGAAGAAGGTATGCCCCTTCATCCCCTCTCCTACCTGTTGTTATCAAGTTCATAAACTTGTTTTGCGTCACGACATTGCTCACAAGATAAAAGAACTGAATAGAAAATTAGATGAGGTTGTAAGAGAGAGAGTGATGTATGGGTTTGAGTTGACTAGAGGCCCTACCCTTGAAGTAGTTGAGCATCCAAAAACTACTGCCTTTGTTGATATATCTGAAATATGTGGCCGTGATGAGGTTAGGGCTGATCTAGTGAGCATTCTTTTGGGCAAGGGTAATGAAGAAGAAAGAAGCCCTTATGTAATCTCTTTAGTGGGCATGGGTGGAATTGGAAAAACCACTCTTGCCCAATTAGCCTATAATGATCATGAGGTGCAAGACCACTTTGAGAAAAACATAATGTGGGTTTGTGTTTCTGGACCTTTTGATCAGTGTAAGGTTGCCAAAGCAATCATTGAAACCTTAGGAGGTGGTGACCCAAACATTATTGAATTGCAAAGTCTACTAAAAAAAATTTGTGAATTAATTATGGGAAAGAAGTTCTTTCTTGTCCTGGATAATGTGTGGACTGAAGACTCTACATTATGGGAGCCATTTAAACTTTCACTCAAATATGGTGCCCAGGGAAGTAGAATTCTAGTAACCACACGAAAAAATGTAGTTGCAAAGATGATGGGTAGTGCATGCACGATCAATTTGGAGGTATTGTCTGACGAAGATTGCTGGTTGGTATTTAGTAAAATAGCATTTTCTGATAAGGATTCTAAGGAATGTAAGCAATTAGAAGACCTTGGCATGCAAATATCAAAGAAGTGTAAAGGCTTGCCACTCGCTGCAAAAACTCTCGGGAGTCTAATGCGCTTCAAGAGAAGTAGAGAACAATGGGAGATGGTTTTATGGAGTAGTTTGTGGGAATTAGAAGACGTTGAGAGGGGTCTTTTCGCACCATTATTATTGAGTTATTATGATTTGCCTTCTCCATTGAGACGATGTTTGTCATATTGTGCTTTCTTTCCAAAAGATTATTTCTTTTCTAGTGATGAGTTGGTCTTTATGTGGATGGCTCAAGGATATATCAATTCAAAAGAAAATATGGAGATGGAAATCAAAGCAAGAGAATACTTTGAATCTTTGGCCATGCTCTCTTTCTTCCAAGATTTTGTGAAAGACTATGGTGGCAAGATAATAAGGTGTAAAATGCATGACATAGTGCATGACTTTGCACAGTTAATGACAAAAAATGAATGCTTCACAATCAATAGCGACAAAGAGTTGGGATTAGATTGTAAAAATGCTCACCATTTGCGTTTAGAAATTGCAAAAGAGGACCAAAATCTTGTGTCCATTTATAGTGCAAAAAATTTGCGCACCCTCAATTTTGTATATCGAAGTGATTATAACCTATCTAATTTATTCCAACATTTTAGAAGGTTACGAATGTTAACTTTGGATTGTCTAGATGGTAAGTCAAAGGAACTTCCAGATACCGTGCAAAATTTCATACATTTAAGGTACCTCAATTTAGGCAATTACAATGGAGACAAATTACCTGAAACCATCTGCAATCTATGCAATTTACAAATGTTGAAGGTCAATATTCGGAGTGATGGGTTCAAGAAAATGCCGCAGGAGATGGGTAAACTAATTAATTTAAGACATCTTATTTTGGGTGTATCTTCTTTAAATAGACAGTTAGAGTTTCCAAGAGGAATTGGAAGATTGATTTCTCTTAGAACATTAAGATATTTCTTTGTAAGTGGTAAGGATGACAACAAAGGATGTAAACTTGAAGAATTAAAAAATTTGAACTACCTTCAAGGAACTCTTGAAATAAGAGGGTTGGGGAATGTTGCAAATGTAACTGAGGCCGAGAATGCACAACTTAAGAAGAAGAAAAACCTTCGTGATTTGAATCTATATTTTGGCGGAGAGAATGATGCATTAGTTCTAAATGCCTTAGAGCCACCTCGAGACTTGGTAAATTTATCCATTAATGATTATCAAGGCACCAGGATGTCTCCTAATTGGACGATGCCCCTAATTAATTTGAAAAGGCTTACTCTCACTTGCTTCACACAGTTAGATTGTTTGCCTCCTTTGGGGAAGCTTCCGTCTCTCAAATCATTAAAAATAACTTGCTTTATAAGCTTGAAAAAGGTGGGTATTGAATTTTTGGGAATAGAAAACGAAATCAAGGAATGTGATAAAATAAAAATATTCCCAAATTTGAAATCTCTCTCTTTTCATTATTTGAACGAGTGGGAAGATTGGATTGGGATTGGAGAAATGAGAGGAGGTGGAGGAGAACAAGAAGAGGAGAAACGTTGCATTACTATAATGCCACACCTTAAACAGTTGACAATTCTCTATAGCCCAAAGTTAAAGTCGCTGCCAGACTTCCTTCGAACGGCTCCATTACAGATACTGGAGGTTCGTCACAGTTCAATTTTGAGTGAACGTTGCCAAAAAGGATCAGGAGAAGATTGGCCCAAGATTTCCCACATTCCAAACATCCAGATTGATGGGAAGTATGTGCAAAGAGATGGTCGAGAAGTTAACTCAGAGTCAGAGGTAACTTGTTCTTCTTATCCTTGGGATTTTTCTGCTGTTTTCCAAAGTTAGGAATAACTTTTGGTTGGAAATTTTTTAAATTTCTGAATAATTTGGATAACTAGCATAGCATGTTGTTGCTTAGATTCGGTTATGTTGTCAATTGTCATGTATCCATTGCCTGATGGGTTCAATTTAATTTAATGTACTTAACAAATAATTAGAAATGGTTGAAAATTTAGTTAGACCGATGAAATGAACATGTCATCAAATTTCACTCATTAATTTGCATATGAAGATAACATTTACATCTTAGTTTCTCAATTTTTTTGAGTGACTCTGTAAATTGATTGAAGTGCTGTCTGTCTAGTGTCTACAATCAACAAAGATAAACCTGTTGGTTTCGAAGCAGATATATATACTGCTAATTCTCAACCATGTAAACTTTGAAGCACTATACTGTCTTGTGGCTCAGTTAATGCCAACTTATGTTTTCCACTAAACTTGGATTTGAATCGAGACAAGTTCAAAAATTCCAACTTGATAATCATGAGTATGTCTGATCGTTTTGATGATGATTTAGTTTCTTCTACTGGTGAAATTATTGCTCTCTTGGAAGCTTCTGATTTGCTTAACGTTATTTTTCTGATCCTGTGCAATGTATATTCATGTTGCAGTCTTCTAGTTCCACAATGAATTTACCTGGTTGAAACGTATTGGTCTCTTCTCTTCACATTCGTGGTTGGTGTCAGTTTGTTCAAGTAAGTCATCAATTTTGATGTTCATTACTGTTAGTGGCTAATCTGCACAACTTGTTGGTAATAGTATAATATGGTATGCGTTTTTTATAATTCTTATTTTCTAATATGTATTGGTTGCACTTTACCATCTTGGTGTGTGTACATGCATTTCATGTTAGCTGTAGTGACTTAGGTTTGTTACTTTTAGATGCCACATGGCAAAGGATCAAGCTTCTTAGTTTCAAGAGAGCGTAGTACGTGTCACCCCTCATCATAATTTTTTTTTATATAAATCACAAACCCGTGCTAATGTGCTACGCACGAAAACTTACCTGTTTCTATGGTAGACTCAAATAATTTACTAAAATCTCAAATTGATTATGAAACTATACCATTAGTGAGGTTACTAGAATCATATTGATCCTAATAACCATAAGATCTCTAGGATTTTTCAAACTCACCTTTTGAATTTCCCACTAATTGAGCTCCCTATAAGCATCTACAAAGAAATAGTCAAAGATAAAATGGATCAAATCAATATGCAAGCAATATAAAGTATTGATCCTAATAACCATAAGATCTCTAGGATTTTTCAAACTCACCTTTTGAATTTCCCACTAATTGAGCTCCCTATAAGCATCTACAAAGAAATAGTCAAAGATAAAATGGATCAAATCAATATGCAAGCAATATAAAGTAGATTTCTAAAACAACTATGATAATTGAAATATATTGTGTGTACTTGAAATAAGACTCCAAATGTTATGTCAAAGTTGTTTACTTTCTCTCTCAAGCTCTCTCTTACATCTAGCCTTAGGGATAGAAATTTCACAATATGTTGATAGATCTTAAGTGTTACTGGGTCTAAACTCTAAACAATGAACAAAATAAATCATAAACAAAACCATTGAAGTAATGATAATAAGTAATGAAAATAATAAAATGCTGAAAGAAAGCCAAGAGTAAAGAATTCCCAAAGAAAAGCCGAGAACCTTTCTTAATCCTTATAATATGAAAAAACTACATGGGAGTACTTGCTTGATCTTCACATATTGAGTCTCCTAAGGCCTGGGCAAGAGGTGAAAGATAAAGAAATAAACAATAACAATAATAAAAACACAGCTCAACGAATAACTAAAAGGGCATGAAGCCATTTATCTTCTCATCCTTGTATCAAGCAAAGGTGCAAATTTAGGAATGCTCAACGATAACTAAATGGGCATGATGAAAAAATACATGCAAAAGTTATAGGTATAAAATTTAGCTCTCTACGAACTAAAAACCTAGATGAAGAAAAAAAGTATGTACCAAGATTTAGAGGCGAGAGTTGTGTAGCATGAAAGAGGTGCAAACGTAGAGAGAGAAAGAGAGATTTGTGTCTTAGGAACTGTGTCTTAGAAAGGTAATAAGAGGTTCAGGTTCTAGGGTTTTTGTGTAGCGGCACCTTTTGGTGCTATCCCGGCACTTTTTGGTGCTATCCTGGCGGTTTAAAAATGTTGGGATAGCCCCGGTTTTTTTGTACTGCGTGTTCTTTTTTTTTTTTTTTTTTCTCCAATAGCGTGTTATAATTTGTTCGGAAGGGAGAAAGAGAGTCAATCTGTTTAATTTTATTTTTTATTAAAAATAATGCTAATGTTTATCAGGTTTTGTTTTGGGGAGAAAGTGAGTATTTTTAATTAACTTAAAAAAAAAAAATATTGTTGATGTGGAAAATTGTGAGAGCTTTAAATCCTATGTAGTAAGCTCTTAGGAAGTAAAATTAAATATTGCTGATGTAGAAAATTGTGAGAGCTTCAAATCTTATGTAGTAAGCTCTTAGGAAGTTAAAAAAGGAAAAAAGAAAAAAAAAAAGAGTCAAATAAAAGTTAGAAGTTTCGGTTTTATAGTATACTAATATTATGTCCGTGCGATGCACGACTTAATCAAGAACCTTCTATAAACTAAAGAAAATATTTTATTAATTAAATTAAAAGTAAATAACAAAATAAATAATAAAAATTAAGTAAAGTTTTTCTATTAAAAAATCATATATAAGTCCAAAATTAATTTAATGGAAGATGGTAGATAATTATGTAACTAAGGTAAAAGGAGATCTCTAATCGAAAATAACTTCATTAACATTTAGATATGATGAAAATTAAGTAGTGATAACTTTTGGCAAGGTCCTAAATGCCCAAATCTCTCTCTCTCTCTCTCTCTCTCTCTAAGTGTAGAACATATAATTTTTAATTAAACTTGAGATGTATGGATATATTAGCAATAAATATGTAAACTGTGAAGAATTTAATCTAAATAATTCTTTACTTATTCATGTGAGGTCGACAACAACAATCATTTAACAAAGTATCAAAATAACCATGTAATGTTGCAACAATCATTTAACAAAGTATTTAGGAATAATCGAGAAATTCATTGTTAGGGATACTCTAATAAATTAATCTATTTCTATTGATAAGACATACTTGTAGCATTAATAGGTATAGACAATGGTTCATCCAACCTGCAAGTGCATATTTAGAACTTCAATTAACTATGTTATCAAATGGTTTGAATTTTATAATTAAAAACCGCAAGAAGATTGACAAACGGAAGAAAATAAGTAAAACCCCTAAAAAAGTTTATCTAAAAAAATGAGAGAAATACATACAGGCTATGTCTTGGGGATTTATATATTGGCGTGAGTTTCTCATCTCCAAAAAATAGATGATATATCAACTCGAAAGAGGATTAACTAATGTAGAATTTTACATTATAATAAAATTAAGATTTTTAATTAATTTTAAAATAATAAAATAAAGAGAAGGTATGGAAATAAAGAATTTGGAAGTCAAGAGAAACCTACGGCTAGTAAAATACTAATAGTGTAAAAACTTTTTTGTGTAGTTAATTATATTAATAATAAAAAGATTAGATGAAAAATTTGGATTGTAATCAAATTAAGATTTATATCAATTTAGAAATTATAGGAGAAGAAGATAAGAATATATATATATATATATATATATATCTTTTTTTTTTAAATCTACAAAAGTTTTTGCAATTTGGTAAAGTCATTTGGTGTAACCACAGTTTCTAACCAACCCCAACTTTTGTTATATAGTATATGATATGATATTGATAAAGGTGGTCGTTATAGTTTTTTTAAATATGTACAGAAAGCCCAAAAGTGGTTATGGAATGGTTGGCTTGCAACTTATGTAGTAACAATGCTCACTACTCTCTTATCTGGGACTGCAGGCAACTCATAGGGAAGATACAAGTGAAGATTAGGCACTGCTTCCATGAGGCGAACCAGTGCGCAGACAAACTAGCAAAAAAGGGTGCTTTCCAAAGTCAGGATTTTGTGATTTATGTGGATCCACCTTCAGACATTAATATGCTTATGTATTTTTTTTTTTTTTTTTTTTTTTTGATGAATATGCTTATGTATTTTGATTCGATAGGGTTGTAATATGAGAGACTATGCCTTAACTCTACCAGTTTAAGTTAATGCAATGCAGTCCTTTTTCTACCAAAAAAAAGGAAAGCCCAACACGTCTCAAATTGTGGTTTACCAATAGGCCTCTCCTCTCATCCATAGTAGCCCACTTTATGAGACCTCCCATACTCTTAGTGTCACTCACTACTTGGCCCAATCCTTTCCTCCTTATTGCTAGTGTGACATGACTGATAATCCAGAAACAAATGAAGTCATACATTTCTCTCTTTTGTAATATGAAAGCCCAAAAACAACAAAAGTACAGTCCTCCCAGGTTGTTGGAAATTTGTAAGTCCCCTAAAAATATAAGAATCCACAATAAAAAACAAAACTTTGGGTCCATTTCCAGACTCTAGAACAAGATTCTAGAAATGTTGTCTTTAAACCCCACAACAAGAAAAGTAAAACAAGAAAAGTTTAAAACTCATAGATGCCATTGCAATGCCACCGCTTCTTTCTAGTCCCAGATTCTCTCCCTCTCTAACCTCACAGAACTCTCACTTCTGCCATTTCTTTCCCTCAACAACCTCCACACTCAAATTCCTCACCACCAAAACCAAAATCAAAACTTTAATCCCCACCTCCATTATTACCATGTCAATTTCCACCTCTTCTTCTTCTTCTTCTTCATCACAACCCAAAGAAGACTTACACAACGAAAACCTTATACAAGTCCTCAAATACCACAACCAAACCAAGCACAACTTCGACAAGTACGCACGAGGACCACACGGCCTCGACTGGGCTAACCAGCCCAACCCTTTTCGCCGTTACCTCTCTGCTCCTCTCCTTCCTCTCCTTCACTTCCCAACTCAAACCGAACCCCAAAAAAACCAAAGTTTACAGCAAAACCCTGATGATGCGTATGCTCCTCTATATTCCTCTCTCTTCCTTTCTCTCCCTCCTCCAAAACCCATTTCCCATTCCACCATTTCTCAGTTCTTCTATGACTCTCTCGCTCTCTCGGCTTGGAAATCCACTGGATACTCCACCTGGTCTCTCAGGGTGAATCCCAGTAGTGGTAACTTGCACCCCACGGAAGCTTATATTATTGCTCCACCAATTGAGTCCTTGTCTAATTCTCCTTTTGTTGCGCATTACGCTCCAAAAGAGCATTCTTTGGAGCTTAGAGCCGAAATCCCATGTGGGTTTTTCCCCAATTTCTTTCCTGAGAACTCTTTTCTCGTGGGGCTCTCCTCCATTTTCTGGAGAGAGGCTTGGAAGTATGGTGAGCGCGCCTTTCGGTACTGTAATCATGATGTTGGCCATGCTATTGCCGCGGTGACAATGGCTGCGGCGGGCCTTGGTTGGGATGTGAAGCTTTTGGATGGTCTAGGATATGTGGAATTGAAGAAGCTTTTCGGGCTTGAAGTTTTCCCGGAATTCAAATTCCCCTCTAGGCCTGTTAAGGGTAAGTTTCCGGAGATTGAATTTGAACACCCTGATTGCTTGCTATTAGTTTTTCCTAATGGAATTGGTAAACAATTTGATGTGAATTATAAAGAATTGAGTTCTGCAATTTCGGAGTTTTCTAAATTGGAGTGGAAGGGGAAGCCTAATTTGCTTAGTAAACAGCATGTTTGTTGGGATATAATTTATCGAACTGCTGAGGCAGTGAAAAAGCCGTTAGTGATAGGAGATAGGCTTGAAATTGATCCATTTAAGAGTAGTGGCGTTCGTAATGAAGGTTCTTATAAAGGTTTTACGGTTAGGGAAGTTGTTAGGAAGCGTAGAAGTGCGGTGGATATGGACGGAGTTACTGCAATTCACCGAGATACTTTTTATCAGATACTGTTACATTGCCTTCCTTCGGGTTGTGGAAGTGGAGGGAAGCAAAGAAGACAGCTGGCATTGCCGTTCCGGGCGCTTCCTTGGGATGCTGAGGTGCATGCTGTTTTGTTTGTTCATAGGGTGACAGGGTTGCCGGCAGGGTTGTATTTCCTGGTGAGGAATGAGGACCATTTTCATGAGCTTAAGAACTCTACGAGTTCTAATTTTTCGTGGGCAAAACCAGATGGGTGCCCTGATGATCTCCCTCTGTATGGACTTGATACATCTTCAGGATCTCTGAAGGATTCTTTGTATTACAGGCTCTCTGAAAAATTATCGTGCCATCAGGTGTGTCACATTTTAATGGTTTTTATCATTTTGAATGTTTCATTTATCATTAGAGTTGTTCAGAGACTGGAATATAAACATGTTTAAAAGGGGTATAGATGTACAATACTTTATCTATCATCTATGTCATGAATATGAAGTTGAAAGAGCTACTACTAAAGTATGAATCTTAGAAATGAACATGAAATTGGATATGGACTTTCATATACTCTTTATTTTCCTTTTAGTGAATAAAAAAGGTAGTTGCTTTTGGATTTTGTATTTTGAAGCACCATGCAAAATGACCAAAGCTCTTTACAAGACACTAAGCAACATGAATCTTTTTCCCCATAACTAATTTGCCAATATTTTCTCCTGGCAAAAAGAAAAAAAATCGGTGAATAATTTGAAAACAACAAGAAAATTTTCTTATGGATTAGAAGATGTGCTGCACCCTTTGAGCAGAAACATTAATTTTTTGAGTATTTGTCTTCAAATTTTTAATTGATTGTTTTTGAATGATATTTTGGGATTAAGGTTTGGTGGTTGTTGTTCTTGAATGATATCATGAAAAACTGTTTAAACTTTATCTGAATTCAATGGACCAGAGAGTAATTTGAATTCTTATTTGTTCCTTTACCTATCAGTTATTCAATTCTCCCATTTATGTGCAGAAGAATAACCTCATTTCTTAATGGAAGTAGAATTGACAATGAGATTTGCCTTTTTGCATGTTTGCCAATAGCTAAAAAATAATGCACCTATATGCAGGAAATTGCTAGTCATGGCTGCTTTAGTCTTGGTATGGTGGCTCGTTTTGAGAGTACATTGCGTGAGAAGAATACATGGATGTATCCTCGATTATTTTGGGAGACTGGAGTTCTTGGACAGGTGTTGTACCTTGAAGCTCATGCTGTCGGCATCTCTGCAACTGGAATTGGCTGTTACTTTGATGATCCTGGTAAGCTTCTTTTCCTCACTGTTATTTTGGCAGAGGGTTCTCAATTTAGTTGCAACTGTTCATAGTAATCGAGAATTCACGCAAAGTTTTTTGCAGAAAACAGATAAATGTTACGCATTTAGACTGATTGTACCAAAATCTAAGTTCTAGTGGGAATTAAGGCAAATGCTTTTCCGCATTGACTGAGAAGATGTTGAAAAACAAATCAGTCATGTTCAATTTAACATGGAAGAAAATATCAAGTAATGCCTAGATTCTTTTGATGAATAAAAATAATTTATTAAAAAAGAACTTGTGGATTCCACTGGGTGTGTACCAACTAGTCCTAAGCAATTACAATGTAAAATTCTAGGAATATAGAAAATCAAAGAATGCTACAATAAGGATGCTGCCTAAGGCATTCATCCAATCGTACAAAGACTGTAATAAGGACAGTAATCACGTGAATAGGACGTTCAACACTATCAAAGTTCTTGCTATTCCTTTCTTGCCATATAGTCCACAAAATACATAACGGAGCAGCTCCCCAAACTCAACTCTTACACCCCTTTGATTATGGAACCTTCCTTGCCAAAAAGGTAGCATTTGAACTGTCATCTTTGGTATAATCCAAGATACTCCAAATAGAGCAAACACAAGAGATGCTCCACAGTCTCTCCACTATTCTCACACATGCAACACCAATCCACAATCAGTATCGAGATCTTACCCAGTGTTGATGTCCATGTGAAAAAGCAACCTTATGAGGCACCATAGGTCCCCAAATGCTTCACCAGGTAAAAGAAACACCCCCTTGAATCCCTCAGGACTTCATAATACGAAAATCAAGTGAGAAAACCAAGAATCTGGTTCATGTGGTGAGGACTAATAAAAAGAAATGGTTGAAAAATAAGCACAATGAAAGACTGCACCAGAAAAAGATGAAATTTTTTGGTTCACCATAGGTGATGTGTTGTAATTTCATATGATTGGTGTAAAGACAACTTGGGATTTATAAAATCCTGACTCAAAGTAGTTGAACCTGGAAGCATTCTTTGGAATATGGACTTTGTGAATTAGCAATTTCAGGTCCCAGAGCAATCTACCTTCCATGTATTTTTCTTCCAAGTTCTAAACAGTCTTTCTCTCATATGAGTTATTCTGAAGTGTGCAAGAGATGGCTTTCACAATGACCATGCTGAAAAATGACTCCCAACTGTTTGTTGCTTACTTCAACCAGAGTCTTAAATTCTAACAGCCGGAGGCCATGCCTGTATAAGAGTAACTGTTATTGTCTACGTAAGAGTCATGATAATCTCAAAATCTACATTTCCTAATGATTACTATGAATCTATTCTAGGTATTATGTGATATTACATTTATAAAGATGAACATACTGGTGGCCAGTTATCCAGTCACATATCAGCCGAATGGCTGTCATTCTTTTCTTTGAAATAATTTTTTTTACTTACCAACAACAGAAACGACAACAAACAACAGCAACAAAAAATGACCTAAAACTAAGTTGGCTTCATATTATACAGAGAGATTGGTTTTACTCAAAAGTCTTTCAAGACATTTATAGTTATCATGTTTATGTATGTACATCTATTGAGCCAATGAACTCTATCTCAAATGGCACTTTTTTCCTTGTAAGAGTAAGATGGAAGGTGAGGTTGTGGAGTTAAGAAAAGTTGCATGTTCCTTTAGAGACACCAACACCACATGATAACTCTACGGAATTCCAAATAGGAACTAGAGACAATTTTCATAGACGAGCAGGTGGTACAGGATTATAAACCTTGAAGAACTGTAGAAGTAAAAGGCTTTGGCTTGTCTGTAAAGGGTACTGAGCCTAAAGTTGAGAAAGCATAAGATTTGTTCCCGTCAAGAAATTATAACTAAGAAATGAAAATGATGTTCAAGGAATATGGAAAATGATGAAATAATTATCAAAGCTGGTGAGAATTTTGAGAAAGAATGGCAGCACGAGAAAAACCTCCAAAAGAAAGTGAGAATCTGAGCTAAGTAGAACCATTTTTGGATTGCCATTGCAATAATTATATACTTCCTGGTGTAATTTCTTTCAAGTTGAGCGTTAAAAACCAATATAACACAAATTTATTTAAAATTTTAGAAGATCTGAAAAATGTTCTTAAGTTAACTCCATAACTGTCATGCTAGTCTAGAAAAATTATGTTTTAAACATGAGGTTCAAGTGATAGCCCAGTCGGTATCCTTTGTGGTGTCTATGGTTTGAACCCCACGTCTCCCCTCCCCACTATCTACCTATAAAAATAAAAAAATTGTTTTAAACCAAAGTAGGAGAACTGGACCTGTTGGGATGCAGACACATGTCAAACACTTGTCACATGTTCACGTCTCAACGGATCTAGTGTACAAGAGCATTGGACCCAATTCTTGCTCATATACAGTTAAAAAAGTTCCACTTGTTATTGTATGTCACAGGACTCTCATTGTATGATCTCTTGTATATTACAGGTCCTAGAGTTGTAATCATAAAAACTTTTTTTTTTGTTTGGTTTATTTTGCAGTGCATGAGATCCTCAAGTTGAAAGGATCAAACTTTCAGAGTCTGTATCATTTCACTGTTGGAGCTCCTGTCCTGGACAAGCGGATTATGAGCCTACCAGCATATCCAGGCCCTAGTATTGATACATGATCGCAGGCTTTCCTTTATGCTTGGATCACAATCAAGACTTTTTAACACTTGCACATTCCTTATAATTGATATAAATAAAAAATTGCCTGCCAAATAGGTTTTACTTTGATAGAGAACTTCACATTTGTCTAAGGTTTTTGTACGAGACCATGCCTGTAAATTGTTTGTCTTTCAATGGCTTTAGCTGCATGGTATTTGATGTAAAGTTGAATCAGCTCTATCCTCCCTGTTCTTATTCAGGTTAAACTTGAAAATAATATTGATAATGTAATTATGTTGCTAATGTCATTTCACTTTTGCGTTTGATGACAGTTGGAAACAAAACTCTAGCTATTTGTTGATTCAGATATGGAATTTGTAGATGGCATACAGAATGCAACTTGGGTTTGAGTTTAAACATGAGAGGAATGTGATACGAGAACGCAGGTTAAAACCAACACTGTGCCCACTTACTATCATTTGCTCCATTGACTATGCTCACTGATAGGCACCTGAAAATTCATACATTACTTACAAACTGATATGTTTCTTCTTCTTCTTCTTCTTCTTCTTCTTCTTTTTAAATAAAAAAGAACACTGATATGAGCCCACGATACAAAGGAAAGCTCAGTTCTAGATGATGGACAAAGGTGTTGGATTCCACTTATTATTTGATTCAAGGTTTAAATAGTTCTGTAGGGGGTGCCTAAGTTTAAATACTAGATGCTGCACAGGAAATGTGCACACATACATGAGAGTCGAGAGAGAGAAAGAGAGAGAGAGAGAGAGAATGTACAATGTTAGGAAAAAAGTATTCAGGTTAAAATAAACAGTAATCCTCATCAGCATCAAAACTATGTCATCAAACCAAGATTCAATACAGCTCAAGCATAAGACTAAACCAAAAACAACCTTGTCACAAATCTGTTTGTCCAAGGACAAAATGGAGTTAGAGGAAAACAACCAGATATTCTAGATTCTTGACTTCAAGTCTAAAATTTCTGGGAGGCAGCCTCGATTCTTGACTTCAGATATTCTAGATGCACCCATGCTAAGATAAGGCCTCGATCTCAACTGGGTCCACCTCGGCAAACATCTTGTGGTATACACTATTGTAGGCCTGTGACATCTGTTCTTCTTTTGAGGGTTAAACTGAGCAAATATGCATTTCTAACTAATAACTCTTGTAAGTTGTCAGTGTGTGTAATGTAGCAACTAAAGGCCAGTGCCCTAAAAAACAAAACCAGGACAAACAAATACACCGCCTTATCTCAGGTTCTTCCGGATCACATCATGGGTATTGTCAATCATGAGATTTAACATCATGAGCTGGGCGGACATATAGCTTGATCAATTTTAGAAACTTACCATTTCTGCAACAGCCCACCCAAATGTTTGTGTGAAAGATGTTTCATGCCAAGCAAAGCAACGTGATAATCAATGCTGCAGCAGAATGGATACATATAGCTGAAGAATTCCACCGATGCCAAGCAATGTTTGTACTCCCAGAAAAAATGCAACAGAAATGAACATAAAGGCCAGCAAAAGGGAGCAGACTCCTAAGCACAGGCTCAACTTAGTTTAGATCCCTCTTCATAGATTAGTTGCAAGATCTCCATTCCCCCATTGTATGCCACATTTAAATTCAATGTCATCAGGCCTATCCTTACTGCCTCGACTCATGAGCAATATGTATGTGTATGACCCTCATTTTCTTTCCATGGCTTTCAGTTTGCAATATTACTCAGGTCCTGACTCATGCTTTCCAATCATCTCACTATGCTTAGCCAGAAAATACGTATTTGAAGAGCCAAGTGTTACAAGATTATGTGGAACAAATCTATTTCAAAATTAAAGGGGTTAACTGACCCAAAAAAGTCATCCATTCCATATTTAAATGAATCCAAGAAGAGACCTAAGGAAAGCCCAGTCTTCCAATAGTTAAACATGGTAATCAGGCTTTTCATCTTGTTCACTAAAGGAAGAGAAGCCCTGTACATGAGGGCTCCAATGCCCTCAACAACAACCACCGCCAAGGCAGCAGATAGAATGTCCCAATCACCTGTTTGCCCAATAACAGTAGCAAAGGCAGTTGCACAGTAAAACCCCACCAAGAAAAAGAATAACTTCATTGGAAGATCTTTCCGTATCTCCTGAATTTTTGCACTTACCTTGGTGCGAATAGCTTGAAATGCCCTTATTAAACGTGTTCTTCCATTGGGGCTATTTGCGGGAGAAGGATCAAATCCGCTGCTATCCACATTGCTCCTAATGGACCAAGTCATCCTTCTGAACAGTTCAAACAGAAAGCTAAAGTTACGCACAGAGACATTTTAATTAATTTGCAATATCTGTCATGTAGTGAAAAAGAGCTTCTCCCTTGCAGAATCATGACCATGTTATAAATTTTAAAAACAAACAGGACCAGAGTGAGAGAGAAGAAGTAGAAAAAAAATAGAGTTTTACTGAACTAAGAATTTTTGACATGGAAATATGGATTTGATATAGCAGTCAGTTGAGAAAACCAAATCAACAAGTATACGAGAAATAACTAGATTCTGAAGCAAACAAAGCAATCGCCTAGTATGCATACAACATTCCACCAATTTTGAAGTATAATAGCATTATGCTACATTATATTTCAATGAGCATATTACGTGACATATAAGCACTCCATGAAATATCCCACCAAATCCTAGCAGCACAAAATACTAATGCATTAAATTTGAGCATCAATTGCTGTAAAGACTTACTTGAAATTGACTAAAGATAGTCGGGCTACATGAAGGAAACGGCACTCAGAGCAGAGTTTCTGGCTAAATACATTAGTTTGATGAAAACTTGATGTAATGCACGCAATGGCAACTCTTGATCTAACAATTTGTGTTGGAGATAATGGAAGCATAGCATTTCTTTGACAGTAAGGCAATGTGAACGTAATTGCCATTAACATGAAATAACCTGCAACTGTTTATTAGGTAATAGAGAAGACACTGAGAAAATCAGTAATATAACTGCAGGCACCTAGAAAACATTGGAGAGGTTGAAAACTTGACATCTATATATGGAATAACTATTCTGATTTTATTTCAAATTTTTGTTAATTTTCATTAATGCCAAACAAAGTGTTGACACTCATTGCATATGTGCAAAGGCTAGTCCTCTATTTATGCAAACACCTATAACATAACATGCCAACAATATAATCATAGCAAAGCAAAGAATGGTATTTATAGAAAGAACAAAGTTATGCACCCTGATCAGCAACATTAATATAAAAAGCTTGAGCCCTGATGAATAAATGGCTAACACAACCTTCACTGTAACTCTTGGATACCATATAGTCATTGTGTTACCACTTTCAAACTCACAGATTTTATTACAAATACAACTGCCACTCAAAATTCACATTCTTACTTTCAACAAATTATAACCTCCAATGTGGAGCTCATCTATCTTATAATGGGGTAGGTCTGTATTGTATTTCCTTTTTGTCAAAACAGCAGCAGTATTGTCTTACCACTTTCGAACTCACAGATTTTAATTATTACAAATATAATCGCCACACAAATTCACATATTTCCATTCAACAAATTATTACCTCCAACAAAATTTTTTGAAATCTATATTGTTATTTCTTTGCTAAAACTTCCTTCTTTTGTATGTTACAGGAGATTGGTATGCCTTATGCATTTACATATCCCCACCCCACAAAAGAAATTCAAATCACACACACACAAGAATACCAATATCAAGGGGTTGGTCCAGTAGTTTCCATGTCTCATGCCACACACACACACTCACACACATTATTGTATTCTTTCTCTTTCTTTTTACTCTCAAAGTCTCATGGTTCTTCCTTTCTTTAAATTCTAACATAAGTAAAGTTGAGCTGCTTTTTTCCCCTAGCTTCACTGATTTTTTTTTTCTCCCCACTTGTAAACTTCTTTAACGGTTTTGAATTCTGGGACATTTTCACATCTATTCCTTTCTGGGTTTTGCACACTGAGCTAGAAAAAATTAACACATGATAACCATAAACAAAAAAACAAAAAAATAGAAGCAAAAGTAAATAACCCCAATAAAGAGACTCATTCAACAAAAAGAGCTATTGGGTTTTCTTGAAAATCATTCTAAAAGATGAATTCCACTTAAAGATTGCCAAATGAGGAACTTTCATTGAAAAAACATTGGGTATATTACAGCCAATTCGATTTGCAAAACCCAGAGTGTAAAAGATAAATAAATAAATAACTTACAATAGAAAAACTCTGCGTATATCGAACTCTGACTCAGATTTTAACAGTGAAGAGCTTCAGCTTTGGGTTTCTTCTTACAATAAATAACTATTGGTTGTTTCTTTTTTCTTGTTACTTGGCTTTCAGAAGCGTTTTGGAGTTATCATGGAGAATAGAAATATTCGTATTATCCGTTTGAACGACATACCGTTTACTTACCTTATACGATATGGGACTTAGGTTTAGGGACAATACTTGGGTAGGGTTCCTCAAATGCTGTACCTTATCTTATCTAACACTAACTAAAATAATAATTAATTATAAGGAAATAAAACTAAAATAATAATCAAATACGATTGTTTGATTTAAATTTAATTGAGAAACTTAAGGTACACTTAAGAATTATACTTAATTTTATTATTGACTTTGAAAGCCTACTTAAGTTCTTATGGGTCTCTGAAACCGACAAATTTAATTGTAGCTAGTGACTACAATTCTCACAAAAAAATTTAACATGATTATTTATTTTGAAAGTTTGGCTTTTGAATTGAATGTTTATTATGTTATTAACAAGTATGCCAAATTTTGTGTCAATTGGATGTTATTTACTATTTGATCCATAAACTTATTTTTATACATATTTTTATAGTACAATAAATTGAAATTTAAGCATTTAATTGATGATATAGCTATTGATTTTTAATTTTTTGAAAATTTTGCAAGTACGATGAATATAAAGATAAAATATAATCTAACGGTGGATTTCTCAAAATTTACATCTAATAAAAATATATTAAATGAAATTGCAGTCATTGACTACAATCAAGATTGCAACTAAAGTTTGTCCCTTGAAAATTTGGGCTCCTCGTAAACAATTTCAACATTAGTAAGTTTTAAACTTGAACTAATACTTGGTTTGTTTAGCTTAATGATTTGAGTTTGAAGGAGCATCTTAACAAGATGAACTAGCATTATTGGCTAGCAAATGTGCTTTTGTTGATTATGTATTTACTAGAAACATTATTGAAATTGAGGAGAGGTTTTTTTTATTTTTTTAATACATGGAAGATAAACTCAAAAAACCTAAGAATAAATGATTTTTTTAAGGCTTACCAAACGAATCTTTGTAGTTGAATTATTACTTTCTATGCCAACCCAACGTTGCAGTGAAGAAGAAGACAAACTACACTGCGGTGTAAAGAAATTTAAAGAAAGCAATGGAGCTAGAAGCTTTTCGCAGCCAAGGAAACTTGTTAGCTACAAGGATTACCTTTTGGGAGACATTCCTGGAGCTTATGAACAAGCTTTCAGTTTTGACAAGGATTGGGAGGAGGAGTATGAGTCAGATACTGAACTTGAGCCTTTGCTGGAGGGTATGGCTGAGGTGAAGTTATCTAAGGAAACTAAGGCTCGTATTAGGGCGCTGTGGTCCAAGGCATTGATAGTGAAAGTGTATGGTAGATCAGTTGGCTTCAACTATCTCACTTTCAAAATCAATGCGTTACGGAAACCAATAGCGAAGATGGACCGTGTGAATTTGGGTCGTGATTTTTTCTTAATCAGATTTAGTAGTACTGAGGATTATGATCATGTGCTTCGTGGGGGTTCGTGGTTCATTGGGGAACACTTCCTAGCTATCATGCCATGGGAACCGTACTTCAAAGCCTCTAAAGCAAAGCTTTCCTTAGTTGCAGTTTGGGTAAGGCTTCTTGAACTGCCAATAGAATTTTACGACGCCTCAGTTTTAAAAGAGATAGGAAGTGTGATTAGACCTGTACTCCGCATAGACTCCTATACAGCTTCCGAAACTAGAGGTGGCTATGCGCGGTTATGTGTTCAAATAAATTTGGAGAAACCTCTCATCACTTCCATTCGAGTGGGTAGGCTGGTGCAACGGGTTATGTATGAAGGTGTGTCTTCCCTTTGTTTCAACTGTGGTTGTCTCGGCCATAAGAAGGAAAATTGTAGTTTCCAACTGAAGCAAATAGTAAAGGAGAATAATGGACAAGAAGAGTAGAGGATCAATGAAGGGTTGGTTGCGTCAAGGCCCAACGATACCAATAAAGGGGCTCAATCTGAATCAAACTATGGTCCCTAGATGGTTGTCATGAGGAAAAAGTGTGAGACAGGGACATCCAAATGGGCAATCTAAACCAAATCTGATCAGAACTAAGGGTAATTCTGACTTTTCCCAAAAGCATTATTATGAAGGAGTGGGAGTAGGTAAAGATCTTGGGACATCACATCTTATTGATTCGGCAGACCTTATAGCTGAAGCCACACGTATTGTCGCAGCCCAAATTCCGCAAAAATACCTTGAGATGGGAACTAAGTGTATGGTGGAAGATGGCTTAGAAGCTTCGGGCAGTGAAATGCTACAAGAGATGTGACAGAATGATGGGAATAAAAGTAAAAATTTGCCCAAAATCAAAACCAAAGGCAGCAATGGGTTGGGGGTCAAAAATTCAAAAATTTTGAAGGGTCCTAGGCTTCAAAAAAGTCCATTGTTCAGCTTTGGAAACAAGAGTGATCTCCAACAAATTTCAGAAACTCAAGGAGGTGAGAATCAAGCCGAGAATGGAAGGATTCTTGAGCGGGCTGACCACTTGGTCACGAACAGGCTGGGCCATTTGGTACAGGGGCAAAGCAGTGATGATTCCAGACGAGGTAATAGCCCAAATTCGAGCAGCACTGACAGAAACTCCGGGATGGTTCGAGGAAGAGTTGGGACTAGCGTGGAAGCATCTCTTTCCCATGACTCCAGCAAGCATCTCTTTCCCATGACTCCAGCAAGCATCCAAACCGGAGATCTTCCTTTGGATCACAGGGCGTGGAATCTCACGCCAAACCCGTGGTGGAAATTCCTTACGGACGTTCTGGAGATTTCCTAGAAGGCAGCAGAGGAGTTGAACAGGCAACAACGGCCATTAGTCGTGCCCCATTGGGACGAATCCGGGTGGATTATTCAAGAAAGGAAACTGGTGGACTTCCGGAGGATGGCTACGGCTCACATGGGGAACCACCCAACATTGAAACTAATCCAACTCATGGCTCCAGTGCAGAGGTGCGACATACTACTTTGCTGCAAGGAGGAGATAGTGGGTATTCTGAAGTACATGATAATATGGAAGTCAGAGTGGGTAGCTTCCAAAAGCCTTTTGAGGAGGATGGGATGGACTATGGTGGAGTCAGCGACAATGAATGCTAATCCACCTGAAATTGAGGTACCTCTAAGCCATTTTGTCAAAAATGAATATCTTATTATGGAATTGTAGAGGAGCTCTTAATGCTGATTTCAAAAGAAGAATTTTTGAAATGATTATTAATCATCGCCCTTCTATTTTGGTTGTGACGGAGACGAGAGTTGGTGGAGGCAGAGCCGAAAAAATAATAGAAGGCTTGCCATTTGATGGATTCATTACCACGAATACAATCGGCTACGCCAGGGGACTGTGGATACTCTGGAAAATGGAGGATGTAGAGGTTTCTCCCCTTTCAACCATTGAGCAGGAGATTCATGCTTCTATTAAGGTGCGTTCTTCTAATCTAACCTGGCTTATGTCTGCAATTTACGCTAGTCCTAAGTTAGCTGGAAGAAGAATTTTATGGGATAATTTAAAAATTGTGGCACATCTCCATAATTTACCTTGGCTTATGTTGGGAGATTTTAATGAAGTACTATGTGGAGAGGAGAAGTTTGGGGGAAATCAAGTGAACCTAAATAGAGCTCTGGAGTTCAAGGGGTGCTTAGATGAGTGTTATATGATAGACTTGGGTTTTGTGGGGCCTAAATACACGTGGACGAACCGTAAGCCTAACTCAAGCCTTATTTTGGAAAGAATAGACAGGTGTTTTGCCAATTCAATGTAGAGACTCCTTTATCTAGAAGCTGTAGTAACTCGTTTACCTAGAACTTTCTTGGATCATTGTCCGGTGCTTATTGAATTATGTAAGTCTAGTGCCAATCATCTAAATAAACCTTTCCGCTTCCAAACAATGTGGTTGCTTCATCCGGATTTTCCAAGAATAGTGCAGCAAGCCTGGTCTAAGGATAGAGCATTACAAACAATAATGTCAAATTTTATAGATAAAGCAAAAAAAAAGGAATGTGGAAGTTTTTGGGAATCTCTTTGCAAAAAAAAGGAGAGTGTTGGCAAGACTAAATGGTGTGCAGAAAGCCCTTGCTGATAACCCTTGTGATTTATTGCTGGACCTAGAAAAACAACTTGTGTCAGAGTATTCTCTAATTCTCATGCAAGAAGAGGAATTTTGGGCCCTTAAGTCCATACTTAATACAGTTATATTTGGGGACTGCAACATGTCCTTTTTTCATGTCTCCACAGTTGTGAGGTGTCATAGAAACAAAATAAGATGTATCAAGGACACTATAGGGAATTGGCTTACAGAGGAAAATGAGATTAAAGAGTATATCAGGAATGGGTTTAAAAGCCTGTATACCATGGAGTTGAAGATGTCAGCTAGGACCTCGGATGCCTCTAATTTCTCTTGTTGCTTTCTATCTTTGGAGGATAGAGACAAAATTGATTTTGAAGTCACTATTGAGGAAATCAGATCTGGTCTTTGGGCTCTTAAACCTTTCAAGGCTCTAGGACCCAATGGCCTTCATGCGGGGTTCTACCAACATTTTTGGTTAAAGGTTAGAAGCTTTGTTTGTGAGGAGATTAAAGAAATTTTTGCACGAGGAGTGGTGCCAAGCTATCTAAATGAGACATTGATATCATTGATTCCTAAATGTCAAAATCTGGAATCTTTGAGTAATTATAGGTCCATCAGCTTATGTAACTCAGTTTACAAAGTGGTTTCGAAGGTCATTGTGGCTCGTATTAGACCTTATCTTAGCAACTTGAACTCGCCTGCGCAAACCGCCTTTGTACCTGGCCAAAGAGGCATCGACAATGTTCTTATTGCTTAAAAACTCTTCCATACTTTGGATAATAAAAAGGGAAGAGCAGGCTTTATGGCTATAAAGCTGGATTTAGAAAAAGCCTATGATAGATTGGAATGGAGCTTCATCCATAGAGTTTTGCAAACTTTTTAGTTTCCCCCAAAAATCCTTAAGATCATAATGAGCTGCATTACATCTCCTAACACAGCCATCTTGGTTAATAGGGGTGCCTTAGAGCCTTTTAAGCCAACGAGGGGCATTAGACAGGGAGACCCCTTATTCCCATACATTTTTATATTGTGTATGGAGTATTTAGGCCACCTTATTGAGCAGAAATGTGTGGATGGATCTTGGACCCCTTTGAAGGCCTCGAAGGAAAACTTGGGTTTCTCACACCTTCTTTCGCGGATGATATCATTTTATTTTGCAAGGTTGACTCCGATGCCTGTGAAGCAATTTTGAAAGTGCTTGAGAAATTTTGTACAGAATCCGGGCAAAAAATTAGCTTGGAAAAGTCCCGCGTTTACTTTTCTCCAAATGTTAATGAAAGTTTAAAGGAGGAAGTTTGTGATAAATTGGGCATCCGGGGGACTCATGACATTGGGAAGTACCTTGGTTTCCCGCTAAGACATGGAGGGGCTGCGAGGAATCCTTACAAATTTATAGTGGAGAAGGTCATGAGCCAATTAGCGGGGTGGAAGGCTAAATACCTATCCTTTGCTAGTCGGACGGTGTTAATTAAGTCTGTGATGTTAGCCATCCCAAATTATGTGATGCAAGGGGTGGCTTTACTAGTCCATATATGTGATAAATTATATAAAGTTAAATGGGACTTTCTGTGGGGCTTCACGAGTGAAAAAAAAAGGATGCACATGGTGGGTTGGAGTAAAATTGTGAGGTCCAAAGAAGAAGGGGGTTTAGGGATACAAGCGGCTAGGGCGAAAAACATAGCGTTGCACTCAAAATTGAATTGGAGGATGTACCATGAACAAAATGCTCCTTGGGCCAAGGTGTTACTTAAAAAGTATTGCTCCTCTTCGAGAATGAGGTCAAGGAACCCGGATAAACTGCCTTCCTCACCTAATTGGAAAGCTATCAGCTTGGGATTTCCCATATTCATGAAAGGGATTTGTTGGGGAGTTGGTAATGGCCATAGGGTCAGTGCTTGGATGGATAATTGGATTAATGGCGATTCCCTTAGAGGCATGATTGAAGGACCCTTAAGGCAAGGAGATCAAGGGTTGACAGTGGTTGAATTGTGCCATGATCACGAATGGAGATGGGAACTCCTTCCCTTTGAGTTGCCGGATTCAATCAAAAACAAGGTTAAAGCTGTTCCAATTTAGTTGTTTGGAAATAGGAAAAATTCTATCATGTGGAAGTACTCCAAAGATGGAGATTTCTCCATAAATTCGACCTACCAGCTTGCTAATGAAGATGATACAACTGAAAATCAGTTTCAAGGGCAGTGGCTTTGGAAACTTGATGTTCTGCCAAAGATTGTAAACTTCCTTTGGCTATGTGTTCTTGGTAGTATTCATGTTAAAAGTGTGCTGGCAGCTAGGGGCATTAACTGTGGAAAGACTTGTCCATTGTGTAATCGGCATGAGGAAACCATTGTCCATCTCCTTTGAGATCGTTAAGTTGCTTGTGACTTGTGGTATAGGTTGGGGGTACCTGCCTTACATATAAATTCCTTCAATGAAAATTTTGAGATTTAGCTTAAAATAAATTGTCTAAGCACAATTAGGCACAACACATCCATCCCTTGGAGCACTTTGTTTTTATTTGCGGTTTGGTGTTTTTGGAAGAATAGAAATAAAGTGGTGTTTGAAAACACCATTCCAAATCCCAGGTTGGACAAAGATTGTATTGTTCAAGCAAGGGAATATTTTTTCTGTGTGAGTAAAAGCCGCCAAGTCTCTTCCAGATCTGCTATTTCTGTTAAATGGTCTAAGCCATTAGGTGGTTGGCATAAACTTAACATGGATGGAGCGTGATGTGGAAATCCAAGTAAGGTCGATGGTGGAGGAGTTATCAGGGACTGCCATGGAGGTTGGGTTAAGGGATTTTTGAGATCAATTGGACACACTACTAGTGTCATGGCTGAGTGGTGGGCATTGCATGATGGTCTAATTTTGGCCATTTATTTGGGAATAAACTAGTTAGAAGTGGAGCTTGATGCCAAGGTGATTGTGGAGATGCTCAATAGTGCAAACTGTCCTAATAGAAGTTATGCTTCTTTACTGTGTGATTGCAGGTCTCTCATGGCCAGGTTTAGGTAGGTCCGAGTGGGGCATGTGTTTAGAGAGGCAAATAAATGCGTTGACTTTTTGGCTAAGAGGGGTTGTCCCATGATGGATAATTTTGTTGTGTTTCATACCTCTCTCTCTGATGATTTAAATGTTTTGCTTGATGCTGATATGAATGGGTTGTATTATTATAGGCGTGTTGCCAATACTTTGGCCTCTGTGGCCAGTTTGTAATTGTTGTTTGTTGTTTAATATATGCACCTGTTCAAACAAAAAAAGAAAGAAATAATTATTACTTTCAGATGTTATCAACAAGGGTGTTTAGGGTTCAAATTCTCTCAGTTATTGAATTATTAAAAAAATAAAAAAGCACCCACTGTAAACAATATCCTCTTAGTGTCTGTTTGGCTAACTTATTTTTTGTCAACTTATTTTACTATTTAATTTATTTTTACTACTATTTATGAGTCTCACTGCACTTTTTGGTACTATTTATGGGTCTCATTGTATTATTTCAACTAACATTTATCTTTATTTACTGTACTTTAAAAAAAAATTTCAATTTCAACAAAATAAACGGATCCCAAACAGACTCAGTGTTTGGTACATGTTTTCAAACAACAATTTTTAGTTTTTAAACAATATTACATGTATTTCCACACATTTTTTCATCCACACGTATTTTCACACATGTTTTCAAACAACAATTTTTAATTTTTAAGTGCATACTCCAAACATCTCCTGATGTCTTGAAATTACACTATTTGCGAGTGTGGTATAGTCGTATTGGTACATGACATCCATTCTTACAAATTAGATTGCGTGCACGAATTCATTAAAAAAAGATTGTGTGCACGAACCATGAAGCCATGATTAAGAGAAATTATAAGGTTCTCATGGTGGACAGGTGATGCGGTCCACCATTCCAGTAAAATACTTACATATGTTTAAAATTGCCGAGTCAGTATTCAGTTTTTATTTAAAACTCCACAATTTTAAACAAGTGGGAGTCTTTTATTGGAATGGTGGACCACATCACTTGTCCACCATAAGGACCTCATAATTTCTCCACGATTAGGTGAGTGTTTTTATATATATATATATATATTTTTTTTTATTACGTTTTTCCAAAAATAAAGGAGAGATTTTTTACCAAGAAAAAAGAAAAAGAAAAGAAAGATTTTACTGTATACTTATATATAGTAATATATAGTAATTGTTGCATACATTTTTTTTTTTAAGATACTAAGAGTATTTGCAGCAATGGAGCTAAAAAGCTATAATGCTATTTTAGCTCCACCAATATACCAAAAAAGGCTTGCAGCAGTGGAGGCAAACCTATAAATTTTAGCAGATGTGCACTGTAGCACACATCTAAAAAAAAAAAAAAAAATTTAATCCAACTCCGATTAAAATAATACAACTCTCTTTATTTTTTTTCATTCTTTTATTCTATCTCACCGTGCTCATCATCACTCTCAAGAGCTCTCATCAGTTCTCTCAAGCTCTCATCTCTCTCACTCATCAAGCTCTCCACGCCGTCACCGTCCCAGCCCACGCTGTCTGTCAAGCTCTCATCTCTCTCATCTCTCTCATCTCCCAACCCACGCCGTCACCGGCCCACGCCATCCCAGCCCATGCCGTCGCCGTCCCAGCCCACGCTATCCCAGCCGATCCACTTTAGGTCAGTGCTCTCTCTTCTTTTGTAGTGATTTTTTTTCATCTAGGTGTTTGTTGTTTTGGCTTAATTTTTCTGGGTTTAGTGTTATTTTGTGGTGAAAAATGGTGTTGTTGCTATGTTGTTTTGGGCAAATGGTGTTATTTTTTTGCTGTTTTTGCTGGGTATAACATCTAAATGGAGGAATGTATTGGGAATTTTTAGTTTGCAGGAATTTGTTGTGTGGTTTCTGTGGTCTCTGTAATTTGTGCAGGGAAGTTTACATGTTTTGTTGTCACTGTAATTTGTTGTGTTGCACAAAACCACAGAGTTATGTTTTGGAATTTTCTGTGTGCAGGGAAGTTTACATTTGTTGTGTTGATATAAATGTCTCTGTAAATGTAAGTTTGTTGTGTAATTTGTCTCTGTAATTTGTAATATAAATGTCTCTGTAATTTGTCTATAAATGTAATATAAATGTCTATAACTGTAATATAAATGTAAGTTTGTTGTGTAATTTGTCTTTGTAAATGTCTATAAATGTCTCTGTAATTTGTTGTGTTGATATAAATGTTAGTTTGGGAATTTTCTGTGGCGGCGGCGGCGGTGGCGGTGGTAAAAGAGTCGTCAGTGGCGGTGGCGGCGACGGCGGTGGCAGTGGCGGTGGCGGTTGAAGGTGGTTGTGATTGTTGTTTATTGTATAGGATATATTATTTTATTGTAATGGATATATTATTTTATTGTGATGTTTATATTATTTTATTGTGTTAAAAGCTAAAATAGATCCACTGCTGCAGCATGTATGTAGGTAAAATAAATAAAGTAACTTTTGGTGGAGCTAAAAAGCTAAATTTTTAGCACCACTGCTGTGGATGCTCTTAGATAAGGGCTCGTTTGGTAGAGTATTTTAGCAATATGTTTTCAGTTTTTAAATAATACTACACGCATTTTCACACACTTTTTTTACCTACACGTATTTCAAAAAAATACAAATAATATTACTCAAACTACTCTACCAAACGGACCTTAAGTAATTGTTGCATACTTGTATATAGCAATTGTTGCATATAGAGTTATGTGACAATAAAAAGAAATTGATAAGTGTTTAAGAGACCACATTATCCATAACCTTTGAACGCATGTTATTTTTTATTTTTATTGCTATATAACCTTGAATACAGCAATTATTGTATACAAATATGTAGCAAAACTTTTCAAAAAAACAATGGGATATACTTATTCACCAGCTACTGGCTAGAAAGAATTTAATGATTAGTAATTATTTGTAAAACCATGCTCTCTTTTTTTTGATTGCTTCTGAAACACATAACATGTTTGTAATGGTGGCAAGATAATGTCTCTCTTTGAGTATGGTGTACAAAATTTTCTCATTCCTCATCTCCTTCTTTGTTTGATATATATGATCTGCTAATGTTTTTCATTTTCGTTTTTTCAAAGGATTATGGCTATATGAGAATCCATAATTTTATGTGAATTTTATTCAGCTTGCACACAACTACGGCATGTGTGCACCGGTTAATTAAATTAAGATAAAATAAAATATTCATTTCCTTTTTACACAAACAATAATATTTAAATTAAATAATAATATATTGCACTGATAATAAACCTGGACAATAAGATAGATAAAAAAAATAAAAGAAAAATTATCATAAGTTACGTGACAGAAACACGTTGTGTAAGACAATATGTTTTATTACCCAAATTGTAATGGATTATTTGAACTTTTGAAACCATCGCACTTTCAAAATTAATAAAATAAATTCTAAAATTTTAAAAAAGATCAAATTAAACTCTATAATTTTTAAAGTACTAATAACAAAGGATATTTGTTGTATAATTAAAAACTTATTAAAAAATCATTAAATATTAAAAACGTGTTGGCTATTTGATATTAAATGGAGCATTTAGTGCTCTTGAGAAAAAAAAGCAAAAAAGGCAGAATAATTAAATACTCCTGAACTGCATTTGTTGACAAAGAGAGCCAAATTTATTAAGTCCCAAAAGATCTAGAATATTATTTATAAAAGAAGAAATATCTAAAATAAAAATTAAAAAGAAAATTAAAAAAAATGAAAGTTTTTTTTTTTTTTTTTCCTTGGCCAAACTGCTAAAGTGAAAGGACAAAATGAAAAAAGGGACAAACAGTGTTGTCCTTATTCTTTGATTCCTTTACAATAAAAAATAAAAAATCAGACTTGCCCCAATACTTTATCAGAAGCTAGTAAAAAAAAAAAAATTATATTTTTATTTTATTTTTAAAATTTTTAACTCAGCCAAAAAAAAGAAAAGAAAAAAAGAAAAGCAATATGTAGAAAAAGAAAAGCAAAGCTAAGAAGAGTACAGAAAAAGTGAAAAATAATTCATTATTACAGTTTTCTGTCTCTTTCTTTTATACTATTGTTTTAGGGTTTACTTTCGTTTTTTTGTTTTTGTCTAAAAAACCTTAACCAGGTTTGCCCTGCTTTTACTTTTGTGTCTTTACTCTGGAGCGAGATCTCCGGCGAAATATCCGACTAGGTAAATAAATACTTCACCTTGTCTCCCTGTTTGTTTCCCGAGAAAATTTCGTTGATTTGTTTGTTTCCTGAGAAAATTTGCGGGAAAAATACTCCAAAGCTAGTATTTTTACTCTTTTTTCCACCATTGGAGAGTTGGGTCTCTGTCAATTTGGGTCCTTTTAATATAAAGTTCTAGACTTTGGGTCTTCCTCATTTCTCTTTTTTATTTTCTTGCATATTTTTCTCTGTAAATAAACGGAGGATTTGACATTGTTCTTTTTTTTTTTTGTTAATTGCTGGAGTCTATTTGAAAATTCACGATGAGTTATGGAGTAATTGATGTTCGTCTACACTAGAATATGAATGTTTATTCTGTGAATGATTATATTTTATATTTTATTTGTTTCTTCTTGTTTTCTGGGTTACATTTTAGGTCAAAGAGTATTATGTTTGCTGGACAAATTCTGTTCCTGTTTTGCAATCTTTTCAGGTAGGCAGCTCAGCTCATTCCCTTTTTACATTTATTTTTCTTTTTTATAATCTGGCTTGTTTATTGGGCTTTTGTATTATTAGTAAGTGATAAAAAAAAAAAGAGAGGATGTTTTCCGTTTTGGGTATTTAGTATTTACTTAACATAAGCTGTTAGTTGTAATTTCCTTCTAAGATTTTATCTTTTACTCACTCATCACAAGGTTCATTTGTATCTGAAAAGTTTTGTGGTTATATCTATGAAAGTTTTACAAATTGCTTCAACTCCTTTAACAGCATTCATAACTTGACTTAGTATCACTATGTATTTTACACAATTTTATGGTTTGAAGTTAATCATTTCCCCTTGTTGCCACTAAATGGTCATTGGTTTCATTAAATGCAATGGCAAGATTGCAGAGTGTCTGAACTTGTTTCAAGGCATTCTCATATGCAAATTCTAGTGTGGATCTGGCCAAGTTTACTTTGTAGTTTGTAATGGTACAGAAATCAATCTTCTAAGTTCTATACATGTGATTGTGATTGATACCCTTTTCTATGTAGGCCAGCTGTCTCATTGGTCTTGGTTAAACACCTGCATTTGTCGTGCTTTGCACGGTGTTTAATTTAGCTGCATCATTAGCATCTTGTTCTGCTGTGGTCAGTATAAATGCTAGTTTATTATGAAGTTTACCCTTAGCAGTATTCAGATGATCCAAATACTTATTAGAAAATTTAATTTGTGGTTTCAAAAGGAGTCTATCTTTTTGTAGGTAATGTTTGTAATCACGATCTGTTGTGGTATATTATAGCATAAGAGAGGTACTTGCTGAGTAGTGATTTGATTATGAACCTGCTGTGATTTTTGTTTTTTGATAATTAAAGAAAATTTTATTCAAATTCATAAAAAGGAGTCACCCAAGTATACAGGAAGTATATAGTAGGCGACCAAAACAATCTAATACACAAATTACAAGCATCCATCAAATCATAAACCGAAAAAATAGAATGACTTCCTATGATAGACATCAAATCCAATAGTGTTTTAAAGAAGAAAAGTTTTAAGTCGGCTATAGTTGTTTTAGAATCTTCAAAACACCGGTTGTTTCTCTCCCGCCAAATGCACCACATCAAACAATGAGGGACAACCATCTAGATAAAACACCATTACAATGGTGACCAAATTTTCCTTGCCAACATGCTAGGAGCTCAACCAGTCTTTAGCATTGCCCAATATATACCAAACAAGATGAACACCATAGACCACAACTCAAAAACACTAGGACAATGTAATAAAAGATGATCTACTGACTCTCTATTACTTTTTCACATATAACACCAATCCATAATCAACATCTTCCTCTTACGTAAATTATCAATAGTCAAAATAGTTCTCAAAGCCGCAGTCCAAATGAACCTACTGTGATTTAGTTGACAAATTGTGGAGGCCATGTACTTAAATCAGCGGGAAATTACTGGGAACATAAAGAATTTGATTATCTTAGTTGATTCATGCTGCTCAAATGTTGCCTATGAGATTTGATGAAAATTTGGTGGTGTGGTTTCACAAAGAAAAGACAGGTGGAGGGGCCATGATGGTTAGAACTTAAGTGATTTGTTGGCCATTCATGGTTACCAAAAACTAAAATGTCTCTTAGGGGGTAGACAACTTATATCATTATGTTTTCAATTTATATCTGGAATAACTTACTAAATAGTATGGTTTCAGTAGAGGCGTCTGCTTCCTTAAACCTGGAGCATGCATGAAAAGTCATGTGACATAAATTGAGGGTTATTTCTTGTATTTTAGATTTGGTGTTGTTATTCTAGCAATGCTGTCTAAGTAGAGCTTGGCCTTTGCTTGGTACTTGCAACTACATTTGCTGCATTGAGAATCAAAGGGTGTTGACAGATACTTGTGCTCAAGTGTCCTGATAACACTATACGGGGTGAACACATGCCAAAGGGGCCCTTAAGAGTTAACTTGGAGTTTGCATGGTTAGAGACCTCTCTTATGGCATAAGGAATATCTTGAATAGGAATCTTGGACTTGCATTGACAGTCTTACATGGTTTTTATTTATTTATTTTTTATGTCAAATGTAAATTATTTTTAATTTTATGAGGTTTGATTCCCTCTCTCGTTGGGTATGCTTTGCTATTAGAATTGTTCTTGCTGCATCCTCCTTATTTTCCTTATAGCTTTCATTTTTGGGATCCGTTACATCCATATGAGCAATTCAATTCCACTCTTTCCTTTTACATGAGATTTATGTCTTGGAAGATGGGTGCTAAATGTCCTTTGGAAGAAGTTGAAGTGATAATAAGAGATAATATAAATTATGCACTTTGAAATCTGTAGTCTTAGATTTACTTACCCCCAAAAAGGAGAAAAAAGAAAAAGAAAAAAGAGGAGAAATCTGTTAGATTTCACCTTGAGATTCCAAAACCTTGGTCAGTGGTTCTAGGCATTGAGAGCTTCTGTTATGTTGGAAATTAGCATCCTTTGTGGTCACTGTGCTTCTTAAGGATGAGTTCAACATGTGCAAATGCTTCAAGGCCTGAAGTGACCATTGTACATGAGTATACCTGCATTTTTGAAAAATACCTTAGGCTATGTAGTGAGAGCTTATTTTTTTTATTGAAATTCTTGCTACATGTTCACCTTTCTTCAATCAAGTGTGATAGGTCTAACCTGTAATGTGTACAGATATATACAGTGGCAATTTCAAGTATATGTTAGTGTTTTGAAGATGGGGAGTGCACATCAAATCAATTGCTAACATCTTTCATTAGTACTTCTATTCAAAATTTCATAGAGTCAATTTATATGTAAATATTTTTCAATTGTAATTCTTTAGGCTACTTCATGTTTTTTTTTTTTTTTCATGAAGTAGTCTCTTTGCAATAAAGTTATTCTTATGTATAAATATGTTAGTATTTTGGGTCCAAGGTATTTGCTTATTTTTGTAGTTACTACCTCTATATTTCTGTGTATTTTAAATATGGTCTGATACTCTCTTGGCAACTCAGCACAGTAAAATTTTAAAATTTGTTAGTAGTGCTTTAGCAATCAATCATCCAAAGTGATTTGTTTTGATCGAGGTCAACTCCCAGTATTCCTAGTTCTGACAATTTCCGAAAAGCATCAAGATGATTAACCGCACCTTGGATTCACACATATAATCTATGGCGAGCAAATATTGCTGGCTTTGCATGCAATCTGCCAGTTACAGAATTGGGAGTGGTACCTACATTGTCTGAGAACATTCTAAATTTAATTCTGACTTCTGTTTTTACTCCCTTTCCTAGTTTGTGGAGACTGATAACTGATTCCCACATAATGCTTTTTTCTGTTCAATAAACCGGATTCTTTAGTAACAATTCATGAACATGGGATATTATCAGTGACTCAAATAGCAGGAATATTGGAATCTGATTTTGGAACAGTCTTGTCACGTAACAAAAATAACATTTGGTACATTAGGTTCATGAGATTCTCTGGCAGCTCGTTCAACTGTGAACTGTAACATTTTATGGATTTTTATTTTACTCTTTCTAAATGAACCAAGCCAACTAGAATCTTTCTTCAGCCATATTGAAGAAATAGAGCTTTGTTCAATGTATTTGTCTATAAGCAGACTTTTCTGTATTTGTGGCGATCCAAAAGCAGTCTCCTTTCTTTTCTTTTCTTTTTTTGGGAATAACTGCTTTGCTTTTGTTTTATGACACTATCAATTTTCAGCTGATGCCAATAAAACTTTTATGGAAATTTGCAGGTTGTGTAACATTGGTGTTTTCTCTGAAGGAAGCCTATTCAATTTACCCTGCTGGAAGTAGCTATGCTACCCACTGGAGCAAAAGACTCCCAACTCCGTGAGAGCAACAGTCAGAAAGTCCACCCACAACCCATGGAAGAGGCCATGAATCAGAAGCCAGAAGCTGTGGAAGCCCTGATATCCAAGATTTTTACGAACATCTCCTCTTTGAAGTCAGCTTACATCCAGCTTCAAGCTGCTCATACTCCCTATGACCCTGAAAAAATCCAAGCTGCTGATAAACAAGTAATTTCTGAGTTGAAGAACCTATCTGAACTCAAGCACTTTTACAGGGAGAACAACCCCAAATCAGTATGTGCTTCTCCACAGGATTCTCGCTTAGCTGCGGAGATCCAAGAACAACAGAGCCTGCTGAAAACCTATGAGGTTATGGTGAAGAAATTTCAGTCTGAAATTCAGAACAAAGATTCTGAGATTAATCAGTTGCAGCAGCAGATTGAGGAGGCATGCCAGAGGCGGGGAAAACTGGAAAAGAATCTTAAGCTTAGGGGCTTGTCAACAAAAGAATCTGAAAGTTCTACAGATGAAAATGGATTTTTCCCTGTAGATCTAACCCCTGATCTGTTTACATCTGCTGTAGAAACTGCTTTCAAAGCCATTCATGATTTTTCTAAGCCATTGATCAACATGATGAAAGCAGCTGGGTGGGATCTCGATGCTGCAGCTAACTCAATTGAACCTAATGTCATGTATGCAAAGAGAGCTCATAAAAAGTATGCTTTTGAGTCTCATATATGCCAGAGAATGTTCAGTGGGTTTCAGCAAGAAAGCTTTGCCATCAAATCAGACAATCTAACGGTCACTACAGATGGCTTCTTCAAACAGTTTCTTGCTCTAAGGGAGATGGATCCGTTGGATGTACTAGGGCAAAATCCAGACTCAATTTTTGGGAAATTTTGCAGGAGCAAGTACCTAGTGGTGGTTCACCCAAAGATGGAGGCATCCTTCTTTGGAAATCTTGATCAGCGAAATTACGTAATGGGGGGTGGACATCCAAGGACCCCTTTTTACCAAGCTTTTCTAAAACTGGCAAAATCCATCTGGCTTTTGCATAGGCTGGCTTATTCGTTTGAGCCCAATGTCAAGGTATTTCAGGTTAAGAGAGGGAGTGAGTTTTCAGAGGTTTATATGGATAGTGTTGTGAAGAATTTGATAATGGATGAAAGTGATCAAAAGCCCAAGGTTGGACTAATGGTTATGCCTGGTTTTTGGATTGGGGGCAGTGTGATTCAGAGTAGAGTTTATCTCTCAGGCATGAAGGTTGCTGAATAACTCAAGTGTGTCTATGCTAATCTTTGTCCAGATGTGTATGTTGTGTGTTTAATATGGCCTGTTGTCTTTTCCTATTATATTATCTTATGTAATTGTTATTGCTGGTTGTTTGTTGAAAGGAGCTTCCTTTTGTTTATAACGATGTGAGTTCTTGTAGAAGTAGATGTAGTAGTTTGTTTAGCTAATCTTATAAGTGCTACTTGAACATCACCTTGGGAGAAGGAAATTCCCTTTCACTGTTCAGGTCATATTTGCCAACCCTTTTTGCTTCAAAAGACCATCTTGACTGGTTAAATAATTTAAACAAATACTAATTTAACTATTAATAATATATTTAGAACTCATTAAATCATTTAAACAAGTAATTTATCTATTAAGTGCCCGTTTGTGATGCACTTTTAAGTCAGTTTATTGCTTATTTTTCTATTATTTGCTGGTTTTGTGTGAGTTACATGCTTATTTTATTTAATTTTTTTTTTATTTGTGATATTTTCAACAAAAAGTTAGATAAATTATTTTTAAACGGACATTTAAGTTATATGATTAAATGCACCTATGATAATAGATTGGAAGATTTTCAAGTTTTGATGGAAATTCAGTCCATAATACAAACAAATAGGATTTGGGCGAATCATGTGGTATTTATCTATTAGAATCTATTGGAAAAAAGGGAGGAAATGGTTCATTATTATACATTACACGAGACCCACATGCAATAGATTGACCTTGAATCTTTGATTGAGTTCGGCGGTGTTTTATGCTGAAAGATCACTCTTAGTTCCTCACGTGATTGATGAGGTGCCACCACTTGCAATACAGCTTTAAACCACATACTATATTGTTAAGACTTTAAATTCATGTCTCTAGAATCTCTGAACCTTGGTTTCAATACTTTTTTTTTTTTTTTTTTTTGAGAATCTGGTTTCAATACTTTGTTGGCTAAACAAGTTTTATCTATAATACAAGAGGACCATTGCCGTGGGCATCGCGGGCACTCTCAGTTGGGTTTTGATGCAACAACTAGGAATAAATTATAACGAATGGCCCCAAGTTGTCGTTCTTGGTCAAAGCTTTGTAGAAGAATGGTGATAGATACACACGAAGTTGAACTCGTGTTTTGACTGTTTCATAATTATAACTGAAATCATATGTACGGTTGTGTGTAACAAGCTGTGTACAACAATAATTAGCATTCATAGAATATACCACTTTCATTAACTCATCATCGATTAGTTTATTATTTGATGATAACAGAATGGACTGAATTTTTCTCCAAATCGGTTTGAAAGAAATTTCCTTCAACCCACTACATGGCAATTCATAAAAACTTCCTCATGTACTTTTAATGGCATTAACTATTTCATGGTCATGTGGTTTGTTCAATTGATGAAATGACTCATGTGAGTTAATACACCTAAATGGTTTTATGAACCGTCATGTAATGAGTTAGAGGAGATTCTTCTAACCCCCGATTTGGAGGAAAGTTTTATAAAAAAAAGAATTACAAACTTTATGAGTATTTTGACATTTATAATAAACTTTTACATAAACTATATTTATAATGCCAAAGTTCAATTTATGTACAATATGAAACATGGGTGACATTACATTCCAGTAACTAATCATATACAATATGTTCTTGGCTCCACCCCTTCTGTTTTTCGTGACGTTTTAGCGCTTGAGCAATCTAGGATTTTGGCTTCTTAGCTGTTGTTTCAGGTTCCTTTGTTAATAAAATTGTTGATTATCAAAAGAAAAGACTAGTCATCTAAAGCGTCTTTCTTTGCGTGCCTATGTTGTTGAACGACCAAAACTGAGCCGTTGATATTGAAATCTGAAGAAGCCAAGAAATCTCCAATTGTTCCAAGCTCAGGACACTCCTCCCAGTCACAAATACCAGTTGTTAGTGGTGAGTTTCCTCGCCCACCTTTTCCAACTATGAATAATGAATACATATCTCCAATGTCTTTTAGAGCTGCCGCTGTCTGTGCCGCATTGTTCACATACTTCTCCACATATCCAACTTGACCCGATGTCACATACCTTAAAACAACATATTCACAGTCATATAAAACCAAGGAGAAAGTAGTAGGATTAGACAAATAAATCAAGTTAAAGACACATGCAAGCACAAGCATGCATGCTACAAATAAGGAAAAAAGATCATTTCAATTTAAAATGGACCCATTTTATAGTTCAAATTAAATACTACGAATTTAAGAGTTCGTGTTACTCTATAAACTAATTCATTAACTGCAAGATATACTCTCTCTAAATTCAGTGAAATGGAGAGGATCCTGTTTCCTGTAGATATTAAATGAAAATGGTTAATGGTGTACCTATTATAGAACTCGGACAAGAAGGCATTGTCAATTTCATTTATGTCATTCCCCTTCTCTAGTCTTGATAGTGTCACAAACATTCCATCATCTTCATCTGATGAATCATCAATCTGGGAATTGCGTACATTTGATGATGATGATGCTGGTAGGAACCTTATGACAGTCAAATTTACGCGAGGATGAGCAGCAATGCGTCTACTCCAAGCAATAGCCTCACGATCATCTGGACCACCAAAGAAAAGAGTTGCCATATGATGCACAGTGTCAGAGCCAAGTAGTTGTAAGAACCCGGGGACACCATCAATGCCTCGACTCACAATAATGCCAACTGAGCATGGAGCATGGCGAAGAACCTTTTGGTTTGTAGTCCTAATCCCTTCCTTCCCAATATCCATTTTTCCATCAATTCTTTGGTGCTTATGAAAAGGGAGAAGAATAATTGATACCCTCAAGTCCTCAGCACTATTACACACATCCTCGTACAAAGTTGCAATGGATGACACTGCTTTAGTTACGCGGACCAAAATTTTTGTTTCAGAAGTAAAGTTGTCCACGGCTTCATTGATTTCAAGTGCATCATTTCCACCATAGTCTTCATCGTCGCTAAGTTCATCAGCTTCTAGCTCATGATAGGATACATTGGTCCTACGCTTTGGGAGTAGCTCTATTAGCTGCATCAAATAAGGGGTGATAGGTGCTTTCTGAGACCCGCTTAATGCTGATACAAGTGAAAGTATGGCTGATAGGGGACGAGGTCCATATACACAAGCTAGCATCCTAAGCTCTTCTTTATCTGGATCATGTATTTCAAGTTCTGTATGAATATTTCCCAACAAGTTTTCTTGTTTTCTCATTAGCAAAGCCACCACCGGCCCTGATATTATTGTGTTAATCACGATTGATATGAGCAACAAATTGTAAGATTTTGGACTCCACGTCTGCAACAATAGCCAAAGCATATCCAACTTAGACTTTGCCAGTCACACACACACACACACATATATATATATACTTGAAAAGACAGACTTAAAAGAGATAACGAATGTAAATCCTGTGTCTCACTTTATACACTGTAGTAAGCCATGTGTGTGATTTTCTTCCATTTTAAACTTTGATTATTTTATGAGAAAAGAAAAAAAAAATTGACAGATAAAGTGGAAGACATAGAGTGGGACAGAGGAATTTTATTTAGAGGTGATATATAAATGATTTCAATTAAGTAAAACTTACCATAAGTATCTTTGAGGAGGAGCCTATGAACAGAAGATCGGCATGGCCTTTTAGGTTCATTATGAAACCGAGAAGCACCCCCTTATTTAGTGGAATCTTTAGATAACGACAAACAATAAGGGTGCCACTAATCTTGCAGCCAATGCTCAACAAAACCATAATGACAACAATAAGTGCATTGTTCCAACTATTCAAAAATCTTCCATTAAATTGGAACCCAATGTAGCCAAAGTAAACGGGAAGAATGAAGTTGTGAACTGAAAAGTTGAGTTTGTGTATTAGTGTCCTTGCCGCTTTACCCTTCTTAGGGAACATTAGGCCAATGGCAAAACAACTGATTATGCTGTTAAAACTCGCCCATTCCACATACATCGCGCTACCTATAACAAGTGATAAGATAACGAAGAGCTCGGTATTCTTCAAGTACTTCTGGTTATTGTCCCGTTTATTGAACCAATCAGCTAAGTACTTGTTTATAAAAATGATAACCACATCAAGTAACACACAATAGATACCATATTTGTACACCTTATTTGCATGGATAGCAAGAATGAGATTAAAAATCGCCAAGCATGTCATTTCAATTATGAGTGAAGAAATTATTGCCAATCGCCCAATGTCTGAGGTATCAAACTTTAACTCTGCAGCCAAACGAATCACAACCGGAGAAGCTGTGTATGCTAAGAGTAAAACGATGATTGCCATGAACATTGTCTTTTGGCCTTGGACTTCTAACTCATGGTGTAAAAAGGCAGAGGTTGCTAGGCCAAAGATCATGCCTATTATGGCACCACCAAATGCAATGGCTATCACCACAACTACGTTATTGCGCCTTACATAAGGAATGTCAGTCTCCAACCCAATTAGGAACATGAATATGATACGGCAAAAGAGACCAAAAACTTCATAGAAATCTGCACCAGTGCTCTGATAAAAGAACCTGTTCACTAGAGGAATATTTGACAACCCTGTAGGACCTAGCACCAATCCAGCCTATATCATATAAAACAAAACCAACTTGTGTCAACTGGTTGTGACACATTTTATAACCATAAAAAGTATTCACATTGAAAGTTGCAGATTCATAAACATGCACGTTAATTTTTGTGTGTGTTAATGTGTATGTGTTGAGAAACTTACAAAAATTTGAGCAATGGGTCCAGGTTGACCCAAGCCCTTGAGCAATAGGTGGAAGAAGTGTGAGATGACAAGAATGCCAGACACTTGCATGCCCATTGAGGTGAGAGGATTGAACAAATTTTCTTGACAAGCTATGCGGTGGGTAGCGTCCATTGTGTTAGATTGCAAGAGGAACAAGAATTAAGGAAGACAAAGAAAAATGAAAAAAAAAATTACATGCAATTGGTAAATATTGTCATGGTTTATGACAGAAGCTTTTATATGTTGTGATACTCTGTTACATGGTTCAGATCCTCTTTTTACTGATGGAGGATCGGTGGAAATCTAAGGTCTTTGACCTTTTCTTAGCTTACTCATCAAGTCCATGTATTAATGCTCCTTTTTATTTTTAAGTGAAAATATTTTTAGGCAAAACTGTTTTCAGCAGTAAACATTTTCAAAGAATATGAATTATTTAATTATGTTTGGTTGTGCTCCTAGAAATGATTTGAAAACGTTTTCCTTTATTCGACTTACCCAAAAAAATCTTTTTAAAAAGGGTTAAATTTGATAATTTTTTTGTCTAAATTGCAAACCCCTAAAGTTTAGGAGGTGTTTGGATTTTACACCCTCTGAAGTTTCAAAATTTAGATTTTGACCCTTGAAGTTTTATTCCGTTTGCATTAGCAGTCCCTACATTCATATTTTCCGTTAAATGCCACATAAACTTGCCATGCGTGTTTATTTTGTCCAATAAAATAATGCCACATCATTTTTGTAGCATAAAAAAATTAAAAATGACATGGCATAATAAAAATGACATGGCATCATTTTATTGAATGAATTAAACACGCGTGACAGACTTATGTGGCACTTAACGAAAAATATGAATTGAGGGGCTACTGGTGCAAACGGAATAAAATTTCAGGGGATAAAGTCCAAATTCTTAAACTTCAAGGTGTAAAATCCAAACACCCCCAAAATTTAGGGGTAGTTTGTAATTTAGCCTAATTTTTTTCATAACATTTGAGGTGAAGATTGTGATTAATGCAACATCATTTTCACATAAGACACTATTGATTACTTTTATTGTAAACTCACCAATTGCAACTTCCCACCTCAACATTTTTGGAAAAAAAAATGTGTATCTAAATTGATTGAAACGCAAAATAGAAACATTGACCAGCATTTTTGCACGTGCTGTGTTCCTAGAAGTTTTTAATTTTATTAATCTAGCTAAGCCTGTTCCATGAAGGATTTGTTACTTCCTTGTTAGGGTTCTAAGATACTAAGCAAAAGCAATACTTATCCTGAATGCCAATCCATTTTATTTGACCAACCAGTTGCAAATATAATACTCTTTTATTTGGTTTGCCCTCAACTCAATACACCATTATTTTTGCTTAATTTATGCACGTAAAGAGCAAGTTAAATCATAGTAGAACATGTTACAACCCCTATATAAGCTCCTTTGCACCATGCCATTTTTCTCAAGGAGATCTATTAATCTTTTGTGTTGAGATTGCAAAAAAATGGCACAACTTAGCCTTTACTTGCTATTCATCATGGTCTCTCTCTTTTGCAATTCAAGCTTAGCTGAACCAGCCTTTGCTAGACATTCTCAATCAAATGGCTACATCAAGGACTCATGTCGTATCACCCGCTATCCATCTCTCTGTCTCCAATGCCTCTCTAGCTATGGCAACAGTACTACCATTCAAAGCCCGGAACAACTTGCTCAAGTCGCCTTGTCTGTGAGCCTATACAGAGCACAATACACAAGAGCATACATGCTTAAAGTTGCTAAGGAACTTGAGTCAAGCAAGGCCAAGGGGTACTACCAAACTGTGAAAGATTGCTTGGCAGAAATCAATGATAGTGTAGACCAACTTAGCCAATCGATTAGGGAGCTAAGTCGTTTGGGCCAAGAAACTGTGGCAAATGACATCTTTTGGCACATAAGTAACGTTGAGACATGGGTTAGTGCTGCCCTTACTGATGCAAGTACCTGTTTGGATGAGTTTCCGGGGCATAACATGGGAAAATTGAAGGCTACGATTAAGGGAAAGGTGTTGAATGTAGCACAAGTCACAAGCAATGCATTAGCTTTGTTTCATAGATATGCTGCTGAAAAGTATAGAGCAGCTAATACGAAGCCATAAGGGCTAGCCCTGCTGCCTTTTGAGGCTATGTGTTTTCCTCTTGTAATGGATCAATCTTGTTCTATGTTTCGTTTGCTTTGTTGTTGTAATTAATATATAGATATGAAATATACTTAATCAAGAAATGTGAATATGAAGTTTTGTTTGTCCTCGAGTTTGTCTCTATGTTTACCAAGCAATGTGTATGTACTTATGGGAAATTTAATAAAACTTTAAAGATCTATATATATCAAGAAATTCATTCCTCAACTTTAAAGATCTGTATTTATGAGGTCACATGATTGAAGATCCAGTACTTGAGGCGAAAAGATAGGTGAAAGACTTCAAATTGTGAAACAGTTTTTATGAGTTTCTAGTTTGTCAGAAATTTATGAATTGTATAATATTTTTGGCATATATTTATGAATAAATAAAATTACTTCAAGGGCTGAAATCTGAATAGTTCTCAACACCTCAGTTCAAATTTTTTTTCCTGGACCAATGACCATATCAGTAATTCCCTTAATAATTGAAGGTGGATGGTGTTATTTCAAAATTGTCCTCAACAGTGTCAAATGTTAAATTTAGGATCATGGGGCTCATTTATTAAGTCCAAATAATTGAATTCTTTTTTTTTTTTTGGGTGAACAGAATTGAATTACTTATTAGTTTGTCTAAGTCTAACTTGATCCCAAGTTGTTGGTAACAATGCAAACTCAAGAGTAAGTTGTGGTATATCCATTATTGTACACGAGACTTTGAGTTTAAGCCACCCCTTGAATTCAAACTTCAAAGTTCACATGCAGTCTTCAGTCTTCACCAATATTCGATTGTCCAGCTGAAGAGGCTTACATTAGCCGGTGCCTTGGGAGAGCTTTGCTTTAGTTATCAGCTATTAAATTCAGCCATTATTGGTGCCAAGTCTTGCGTTTTCCACCTTCCTTTTTCACAGTATTCTCTTAGATATGATAGAATTCCAATCTGTTATATGGTATTTGCTTTATATTATCAGATCCAATACACCAATAAATTTTTGGCGTAGATGGGGATTGACCCCATATCTCTTATCCAACAAGAAAGACATCTAAGTATAATCCATTATTTTTTGCACATTTTAAGCCAAAGATAAAAAACAAATTTTATAAAGGGAAGCACTGGTTTGGACTTTAGAGCTTTAGACAATATACCATCACGCGAGCATTCCTGTAGCCATGCTTCCAAACAATAGTGCAGCATGATGGTTATCCAAAATTGAAACCTGCATAAAAATCTCATAACATGCCAATTTTCATTTTCTTTTTGTTTGTAACCTGTTTGATCACATGACAGTAGCTTATGCCCCTTTATATGCTTAGAAGTTATTGTTATTATTATATCCGAAAAATGTTAAGAATGTCACTCTTTGGCTGCCTATCTAAACAAAATGTCAAAAACCACTTGATAATGATATTTCATAATTTCATTTCTTTAATCCATCTTTTGAAAATATCATAAACGAATGATTCACAATTCTTGTACATTGGCAATCAAAGATAGCTGGACTTGAACGGTAAAACTTTTTTTTTTTTGGGGGGCGGGGGACTAAGAGTAAATTGAGGCAATTAATCATTGAATTTAATCCCAAAATTAGGTTTGGTGACACAACTTAATCAATTGATTTAATCTAAACTTGGTCTTAAACATCATGGATGTGATTAGTAATTTAGTATATTAGAGGTGATAACAAGTTCATTGATCTCGAGCTTTATTGCCAACCCACCAATTGATCTGATCATATCTAGTTTGAAATTCTTCAAATCACTACCAACCAGACACATGTAGGTTGTCGACCATATGGTCCATATGTTAAGATTAAATTGGTGATTGGAATAGTTAAACCTGCAAGTCTCTTGTCAATTTTGGTGACGGCACGTGAAGTGGAGATGAAGAGAGGAACAACAACATGGTAGTGACTAAGGGGCTGTTTGGATAAGAAAATTTCATCACTCAATTTCCGTCACTCAATTTTCATCACTCATCACTCATCACTCAATTTTTCACACCCGTTTGGCATCATCACCCAATTTCCATCATTTAATATTTTTCACACTATTTGTGGGCCCATACCTGTCACCCGGTGCAGCCTTTTTTTTTTTTTTTTTTTTTTTTCAGTACCCAAACTCACTAAAGCTAAAAAAAAAAAAAAACCAGAACTGAAGACTGAACCAGTGAAAAAAAAAAAAAAAAAAAGAACCGAATAGCCAACCTAGGAGAAGAAAGGAAAAAAAAAAGTCAAATGTGGTCAAAATGTGCTGCTGGTACTGTTTGTGGGTCCCCTATGTGTGTTTAATTATAATATTGCCATTGAGTTATGAGTTATGGAAACTAAAAACAGCCAAAATGTGTTTTCAGTTTCCATAACTCATAACTCAAAAATCAGAGAATTGAGTGATGGAAACAGAGTTATCGTTTGCCAAACGAATATTGAGTTTTGGGTCCCATCATTTTTGAATTATGAGTTATGAAAACTGAGAATTGAGTTATGGAAATAGGCAATCCAAACAGCCTCTAAGGAAGCACAAAAGTGGGCAAAATGCTTCAAACAAGTCAGGTTTATTAGATTTTCATACAACAAACCCAATACTAGACTCAATTTGATTTGGTTTTAGACCAATGCCAACTTGATTCCAATTAAACTAGCTTCTACAGCTAACTTCATATTAGGTGTCTCTAGACCGGACAAGTTTTACTTCACAAGGTAAATAAAAAATAAAAAAAATTCTAGATTTACATTTCTAAATTCACATGATTTCAGTATTTCACCTCAAAGTCCAATATACAATCAACATCATCTACATAACTTTATTATATAGGCAACAAAATAAATAAATAAATAAATATATTTGTGATAATCTTTAGGAAAAAAAAAAAAAAAAAAGGTTGTGCACCGATTTTATTATGTACAAAAAGAAACGAAAAGGAAATGAATGGCATTTTGGCGAATCTTTAAAAAGACGATCCCTTTTTCTATTCCACGACCCGACGCCTATAAATAAAGAAAATATCAGAGTTCAAAATAATGCAATATCTTATTACACTCTCATCTCCTCTACTCTCTCTCACTAGATATTTTCCACTCTCACTCTCACTCACCGATCAGATATCACAGAGACGCTATGTTTTGTCTTCAAAATCTTCCAAGGTCATCTTCTACTTTTTCTTCAATCTTTGCCCTAAATAATCATCTTTACTAGTAATTTTTTTTTTTTTCTTCTCAAAATCTCTCTGATTTTCTTCTTCTCCAAATCTCAGATCCTCTGCTTTGCCTTTGCAAAGCTCCAAAAGTCATCAGAGAAAACCTCCCTGCTCAGTCAATACACTGGTACCTTCGTCTTCTACAACCTATGTGTATGCATGCGTTAAATGTAACTTTGACAAATTTTTGAATGATTTAATGCAGGCAGTGATGAGTAATGTTAATCTACACCGAAGTATGGCGGTTAAGGTAACTTCAGAAACCTAAGATTCAGAAAATTTTATAATTATATTATGTTTTGTTTGGTTATCTCTGTAATTAGCATTGAATTTTTGTTACATATGATTTATAGCTTTGGCTTTTACTGTTTTACAGTTTTTGTTTTTGGGTGGTTTTGAGATATTGATGATGTTGTTCAAACGTGGTGTTACATGTTTTTGTGGGCTGATTTTATTGTCTGAAGTGAAATATCTTGGGATTTTTGTTTTTGTCGAATATATATATATATATATATAGTCTTCTATTGTAAATGATATATTGATATGTGCTATGTATGTGTGGTGTGTGTAGCCAATGAGTTTTAGCTCAAATGACATCTCCTTGCCTTGTAAGGGCAACGTGATGAGGTCCTGGGTTCAATACTCACTGTTTGTGTGTGTGTGTTGTGTTGAGGTCCATTTTGATGAAGCCAAAATTTGACATTTTCATGGAGAGTGTGATTAAAGTTGTTGTTGGTAGATACTTGTCCATCATATATGTAGAATCTAAAGTTGTTTGCTGTCTTCGTGATGTAGTAGTTTTTATGTGCAAGAGAGGACAATCCATTAAAATCCATGTTTGCTTTGAAGTCTGCCACCCTATGGATGGGACTAGCCGTGTTAAACTTACTAGTGTTCATTTTTCCTTATGTAACTTTGGACATGTATTCTTTAGATGGAATATTTACAGTTGTAACATCCTTTTTGATTGCATTTAAAGTTTTCATGTAGATGAATATTGGATATATTTTTTTTGTAGGCAATTTCGGGTCCTACGTCCAGTGCTGAGGCAAGCGATGCTAATGTAGAGGAGGAAAAATCAGAAACATATAGTAGCAACATGACAGAAGCTATGGGTGCTGGTAAGTTGTCACTCTGTGTTTCTAGTTTGATCATTAGGAAGTGTAGGAGACAACTTGCATATGAGTGAATTTATCAATGAGTAGTTTTTAGCTATTTTGGCGGTCTATCTGCATATGATCTTAATGGCTTTGGGGGGGGGGGGGGGGGGGTGGTCTTTGTTTTGTGTCTCTAGTTCATCTCATTATTCCTTTCTGACATGGTCTGTTACAGTCTTGACCTATAGGCATGAACTAGGAATGAACTACAACTTCATTCGTCCAGACTTGATTGTGGGATCATGCCTACAGGTGATCCTTGTTCCCAAATTTAATAATGTGGATCAGTTCTGCCATTTTTCATGTGACCATATGATTGTTGTCTTTTCTTTTCCACACTGCCGATTGCCAGGCTCCTGAAGATGTTGACAAGCTTCGTAGTATTGGAGTGAAAACGATTTTTTGCTTGCAGCAGAATTCAGACTTGGAGTATCCAAAACAATTTTCTCATTAAAGTGCCATTTGAGCTTATGATTAATAATATGCCATTGTCTTCTTTTTATAATTGCTAAATATGTAACTATTGATTATTTGAAATAGCTACTGGCAAGTTTGATTGAGCAAGAAAGTGTACTTTGAATTCCTTCACTAGTGTATCCAGATATTTTGGGGTTGACATCAATGGCATACGAGAATATGCTAAGACATATGATGACATTCAACACTTGCGTGCTGAGATAAGGTTAGTTATCGAAAGATTTTAGTTATACCTTAAGAAAAAAGATAGTAGTTGTGTTGATATTTTGAATTCCTATACTGAAAAGTGGTAATTTTGTCAACACTACTGAATTGTCCTGATAGATGTTGATTTTGACTTTTCACAGTTTCTTATGCAAACATGCTTTTTTTACAGCTTGAAGTTTATGTTGATTTGTTGAGTTTTCTGAAATGTTTATAGTGTAATGTGTCTTCTTGGTGTTAAAATCTGATGCAGGACAATGAACTCTCAAAAGGGGACTTGGTGTTTGAGTAAACAAAGGATAGGAACTAGGAATTATCACCTAGGGTTTACTTGGAATCACCACCAAGCATGTGATAAAGATAGGAACCCAGGAATCACCACCTAGGCTTGCTTGGAATCACCACAAAGCACTATAAGAAAACTTCAACCCAAATTTTATAAATCCATGATCAACTGTTTACAAGAGTGAGACCAAAAGCCTTTTAATAGGCTCTCCAAATTACATCCAACATGGAAAGGAAATAAACTCAATGAGATTACATTATATAAGGAAATAAAAATAAAATAGCAATCAAATCTTTCTAATAGCGTCCATCAATGTCAATCAGCATCATTCACAATCAACATTAATGGGTCCAATTTGGTGTCTGCACCAAAATCACTTTACTTAAGAACATGGAAGATGACAAATTATAGTAGACAAAATTCACTATTTATTCTTGGATAAATGAATTTAAAGAGAAGGATTTGGTTTAATATATTTAATTTAAAGGGCTTGATAAAGTATGAAACTATAAAAAATTTTCTCTTGGTGAAATTTATGCAGGTGTTTGAACTTTGTTAATGTATGGATTTGAAATTACTAGGTGTATGATGTCATTTCAAATCCATAATATCACAAGAGTTTTTCTTTGAGCAAAAGCTTCAAAACTCACATCATCATGTGTTGTTAAATTTATATCAATCAATTTATATTAGCAATTTTTATTCAAATATCGTGATTTTAAATCCTCAAATCCAAATGCAAACTAGTTTATTTTGTTTCCATACACATTATTTGTTTGGGTCTTTACTTTATGCTATGCAGTGGTGCACGTTTTAAATTATCATGCTATATGTTTGTGCTGTATGTGTGCGAGTGAACATCATCTCTAGTACAATTCTTTACTACTGCAGCCTAACGTTTGATGTGGCAGGGACTTTGATGCCTTTGATTTACGAGTAAGGCTTCCAGCTGTCGTTAGCAAATTACACAAGACCATAAATCAAAATGGAGGTGTGACATATGTACAGTGCACTGCTGGACTTGGAAGAGCTCCTGCAGTTACGGTATGCATGTCAGTTTCATTCCTTAGATATGATTTTATTCTAACCAAATTTCCTTCTTTAGCTGTATTCTCTGTCATATTTATGCAAGGATTGTGGATATTAGGCGGTGCCTGTAACGTTAAATTTTAGATACCTGCAATCACATTCATTAAAGGATACACATTTATCTCTCAACCACATTCATACTGGTCTGGTGATTTTATTCATCATTACAGATGTTTTGAAAGATTTTTTTGAATTTCAGTTGGCATACATGTTCTGGGTTCAGGGCTATAAACTTATCGAAGCTTACAATTTGCTAATGGTAAACACTCCTTATCTAATGTTTTTTTAGAGGTTTGTGTGTATCTCCTTCTTAGATTATATTCTGCATGCTTTTATGTATTTCTGTCAAGGATATATAACAAAAATCAAGTTAATAAGTTCAATTATGGACTTTTGAAGACATGACGAGAAGTCCATGCATGCTCTGTTTCATGACCAAATTCAATAACTTTTGAGTTTAATAAATTTTTTATATTGAAGTGCTGTCACTAATTTCTCATTCAATAATAGCAGGGGGTAATTTTCATATTACTAATCATGGCTTTCTATTTTTCTGGTATCTTGTTTTAAAAAATTATGGACTTTTAAAGGCATGACAAGAAGTCCATGCATGCTAAAGTTTCATGACCAAATTTAATAAATTTTAAGCTGATAATTTTTATTTTTTATTTTTTATTTTTATTGAAGTGAAGTCATTAACTTCTCTCTCTCTCTCTCTCTCTCTCTCTCTCTCTCTCTCTCTCTCTCTCTCTCTCTCTCTCTCTCTCTCTCTCTCTCTCTCTCTCTCTGGATAAATTCTCACATGGGAGGGGGATTTGAATCCTGATTCTCCTTATAAAAGAGAACAATCAATACCACTAAGCTACAAGGCTCTTGGTGATGTCATTAACTTCACTAACTAAGTTTTTATGTTAAGAACTATATGAGATTATTGATAAAAAAGGCCAAAGAATGTTTTGGAAGCCTCAAATCTTCACAATGTTTTTGAAATATCTCATTGTTTCTTTCTTGTAGAGCAAACGCTCAAGCTTCCCTAAATTGGATGCTATAAAAAGTGCAACTGCTGATATTGTGAGTCACTTTACCTTTCTCTTATATTATTGGTGTAATGGTAGTCTAAAATACTAGTTTCTGGTTTTCTTCTCATTTATCTGAACTTTTCTAGTTATCACTCTTCTTGATCAGCTCACATATTATGATTAACACAATTTTAAGTAGAATTCTCACTTGATACTATGTATTGTGCTCTGGCCAATGAATACAAATAATGAATTATGCACTATATGTTATGCGAGGATTTTATTCGGCACACTGTCCTTGTTTTCCCTAAATTCTCTGGAAACAATTCTAACAGATTGTATCTTTGTTTTATCATGACATTAAATTTAATTATTTATATTTAAAAAAAGAAATCAAAATTAGTTTTCTTGTGCAAGTTAGGTATCCATTTGGAGTGTAGCTAGACACTTTTATTGAAATCAATCACTAGTCATCTACTGCTACTTGCTTAAAGGTCCTTTTATCCCCAACCCTTATGGTGTTGTACTTCTGTACTTTTTCCATCTTGATGGCATCTTTTCACATTGGCTTCTTTGTTTAGGAATTTGGGACCATTTGTCACTGATTTCTTGTTTCTTTGCTTTTACAATAGTGGCTTTCAATTGCAAATGTTCATTAAGATAAAATCCTGATTATCAGTCCTGTCTTTGGAGTGACAACTAGTTCCTGTAGTTTGATTTAATATTTACCAATTCTTACATTTATGGGGATAATCACATTAAGATTTTTGGCAAGAAACCCAAGAAGGGTGGAGATGTAAAGCTTTAGTTTATCCAATACAACACTTATTCTAGTCATTGATTACTATGGAATGACCTAGATAAGTAGCAGTGATTTTAAATTTATGAAAAAAAAAAAATTTGTGTGTTTTCAGCAGCACTATTCTTTAGTTTTGTTTTCTTATGTTTAATTACATTCTCATTCATCATAAATCTTCTTAAAGCTTACAGGCCTCAGGAAGAAGGTGGTCACTTTGACATGGAAAAATCTTAATTGCTCAACGGTGGAAATTTCTGGACTTGATATTGGATGGGGTCAGGTAATGATCATTTATGTAAAACCAGCTTCTTGACTTCATCTTGGATGCATAATTAAAGCTTGCAAAAATGACTTGCTTAGCTTCTGTTACTCATAAAAATATGGAAGATCTGGAGTTTGTTATGACACCTGTCACTCTTTTTAAAACATATAATGCTATTCGGTTTCATTGCAATTCCATGCAATTTTTGGACACTACTACTTGGAAGTATTGGTTTTATTTGCACACACACACACACACACACACAAGAATGTTTTGAGTTAGATAAGTTGATATATGTTATAATTGGTGCTCTGACCTTAGAAAACATTTGGCTCTTCACATCAGGGCAACTAGTAAAGCTATTCTGGAATTACAGCTGTGTTTGGTAAGACAGTTGAGAATCCATTTTTTTTTTCCATAAAATTATATATATATATATATATATATATATATATATATATATATCTGTCTCTCTGTGTGTGTGTGTCCTTTTATGAATGAAAAAACCCTCTAAACTCACATAAATAAACTTCTCAAATTTCTTTTACTCTTGATCATAACATAGACACTTTTAACAAAACATGAGTTACGCGTGAAAAATTGCCCATAACTACACCCAAAATTTCCACAATTACACTGAAAAGGAATTAATCACGCTCAAAATTTCTACAATTTCTCACCATTAGTTGGCCACCATGGCCATTTACCTTCCCCATCGCTGTCATGCCGCCATTAGCCCACCACTGCAAATATACCCACATAGCCCAAAGCTGAAAATCTTAATCCCAAAGCAAAACCCCAATCCAAATCAAGCCTCCATCAAGAGTCTCTGGCAGCCCATCTCATCCCTTCTCTTGAGCTCCGTAGTGTGTGTAGAGTGTGTCTGGCAACCTAGCCACCACAACCCCGCACATTTGCCACTTTCGTTATTGATTTTTGTTGTTGATTTCCAAAATCCTCATGGCCTTGATCCCCATGGTTGACGACTTCAATGCCAGGTTCACAAGGAGGCTCATGATGGGTTCATGATAGTAGTGATGGCGTTCATGACTCTAATCCTGTGGCTTGCAGTTGTTCTCCTGTTTCCTTTGCCTTCGGTGGCCTTGAAGAACCAAAGAAGATGGGGGGGGGGGGGGGGGATGAAAACATGAAAGAGGAGGAAAAAAGAGAAGGAGAAAGAGCCATTGGTGCCTTCTGGAATGTGTTTGTGGGTCCATTTGTTTTTAAGAAAAATGAGAAGTAGAATGTATAATGAGATTCCTCATTCTCATTCTGAATCATTTATAGAGGTTAGGGAGAATGCATTTTGAGAATCTACTACAAAGTAGAGTTAACAAAGTAGACCAAAATAATGCAAAATACATTTTCATGCCTAGAAAACTACAAAAGTGCATTCTTAGTAGATACAAACAAGAGCTAAGATGCAAAATATTAATTTCTTCTGTCTAGCCAATGCAAAAGATGAATGGAGAAAGGTTTTCTATGAAATCCTCAAGACATGCATTGGCAGCTGGATTTTTTTTTTACCGTTAGAATCATCTACTATTTTATGTTAAGACTTGTTGGATAATGATTTCATGCTTTATTTTTTACTCACCATTTTGTCTTATGAACCTTCTGCAGAAAATACCTCTACAATTTGATGAGGAAGAAGGTTTGTGGATTCTTAGGAGGGAATTGGCAGTAAGTGTATCTCATCATGCACTTCATTTGTGTCTTTTTGGTTCTTAATTTCTCTCTCTTCAAAATTGTTGTGCATTCAACACTTGGAAAAAAAAAAAAACTGCTTTATCATTTGAGTTTCTTATTAGGTACCAATGCTGAAATAATCCAATAATGCACATGCCTAACTTCAACACTCAAGCTATAGAAATTATTCCATTATGATATTTAAGAATTATGCGCAAGGAAAACATCTGGATTCACACCAGTATTGCATTGGTTTAATTTCTTGACTTCCAAGTTTTGTACATCACACACACACATGCATGTGCGCGCACACACACACATATGATATCGGACCACTAAAACCAATAGCCTTTTAACATTAGCACAGAATGGCTTAGGGTTCATTCTGGCTAATCCAAATTGGTTTGATTTTTTGGAGTGTCGAGATATACATTTTCCCAAATGAATTTAGCCTTAATCAAATTATATTTTCACAATCTCATTACTGGTTCCTCTAGAAAGGATCTCTTGCAGTTCTGAATATAAAATGTTGCAATGGACTTACCAGTTTCTTGAAATCAAAATCCATGTGAAATTGTGAATGTAAACATGTTTAGAATTATGAGCCATAAGTGTATTGCTTTACAGGAAGGACGCTATGAGTACAAGTACATTGTTGATGGTGAATGGACAATCAATGAGAATGAGCTCGAAACCTTGGCCAACAAAGATGGCCATGTCAACAATTTTGTTCAAGTAAGGTTCAGCTATTTAGCATCATACCTTAAAAGGTAGCGGTAAAAAAAAAAGGAAAGGAAAAAAAAAAAAAATCTAGTTCTACACTACCAATACCAATTGATCTGCATGTACACAATTTTTTCTGTGCTTGCATCCTGTGGGTTGCTTAGAGCTCTTTCAAAAAAGAAATCTCTCTCTCTTTTTCTGTAAATTAGTTTTCATAAATTCTCTTGGTCCAGGTTATTGAGTCATAGCTTATTGGGTTATATGGTCATCACATTTTCAGATTGGGAACTCAATATGTTCACTACTTTCTAGTTTGATTCCAATCTTTGGAGATTATTCATGATCCTATGCTCTTATGGAAAAATAAGTTTTTGAGAGAGTTCTATCCCCTTCACCTATATAGTTCTATCACACATTCAAATTCTTATTTCCAAAAACTGAATTTGGTTAGCTATGCTGTGTTTCATCACTGTGGCCAAGTTTCATTGAGTTCCATCGAATTCCTGGTTCATCATCATCAAATCCCACCAATCCGTGATGCATTCTATTCGTAAAAAGATAGTGCTTCTCTGTTGATGCTCTCATTTTCTCCTCTTTGCAGGTTTCCGATGATAATCCAGACGGTTTTAATGCTAATCTGCGGAGGAGGTTGACAGGTGATAATCCTGATCTATCAAAGGATGAACGACTGAAAATAAGACAGTTTCTTGAATCTATTCCTGATGAAGAGCAGTGAATATAGCCAAGGCAGTTTCAACTTTCAAGTAGCCAGCATGTATAATAAAAAAATGTAAAAAATTATCATCAATAATTGCGTGTATTGTTTATGAAATATTTTTAGTATATAGTTAATAAATTGGGAAATACTTACCCAAATTAATAAATTGGGAAAAGACAGTGTATAAGAAATTTTGTTCTCAACATATGGTATTGCTTTTGGTGACCCAGAAGTTTTTTCTTGGGCTAGCACTTGGTTCCTGCATTCATGATTAAACGGCAATTATTGCCCCAATATTTAAGCTCATGTATGTAGTTGGGTGACTTTGGGATTAGTAGGCTACCTATGCAAACCTAATTCTAATTGTTATTCATACCATTTAATGCCCGGAAGTTGCTCCTCATCAGTGTGGCCTGTGTGACTAGATTGTATATTAAGGGGACATTCATGGTGTAGCAATTTATAACTATTGATGATATAATGATATTTAGACAAAGTTTAGTTACAAAATTGGTTGTAGCCTAAGACTACAACCTTATTCAATAAAATAAATATTAATACATATTTTAAAATTTAACCGTTGAATTTCATGTGCATTAAGCTCTTAATATAAAAGTCAAACTTTGTGTCAATTAGATATTATTTCCTGTATGATTTATAAATTTATATTTTATAAATAATTTTAAACTACAAAAACTTGCAATTTAAACAATTTATTGATAACATAGCTATTGAATTTTAACTTTCTAGAAATTTTGTAGGCATAGAAGATATAAGAAAAAAATGTAATCCAATGGTAGATTTGTCAAAATTCATCTCTTATAAAAAAATATTGAATAAGGTTGTACCTTTAGCCTATAATCAATTTTATAGCTAAACTTTGTCCATGATATTTTCAATAGACTCTAGAGAATTTTCATATCTATGGTGTATCTTCAATTCCTCACAAGAGTCGCAACCAATAAAATATATTTCTGAAAAAAAATATATATATATCATGTTGTTTATTGGATAAACTTGCATTTAGGATGGTAATCAAGAAAAGAACAATAGGGTGGATTTAAAAGTTAAAATTTAAAACCCTTTTTTAAGGATTAACTAGATAAAAGTATACTGTTAGATCTTATTTTTAGCTTAGTCAGTTTAAGAACAATAGGGTGGATTTTAAAATTAAAATCAAAAACCCTTTTTTTAAGGATTAACTAGAAAAAAAAAAGTATACTGTTAGAGCTTATTTTTAGCTTATTCAGTTTATTTGGTTATTCCATTTATGTTAACTTTTTAAAAATTGTACTTGTATTTTTTTTTTATAAATCATTATAAAAAAATCCAATATGTCAATAAAAACAAACTCAATTGATGATGAATTTCTATTTATACACAAATTACTTATAACCAATTTGGCTCCACTTCTTGAACATATCTTGTAATCTTAATTCTTACCTAACTTCACTCTACTCCTTGTAATCTTGCAATTACTCACTAAACTTAAGAGTTACACTTATATTTCACACACACACACACACTCAACACACGGCTTTCTGTTTTTGGTGTGAATCTTAATAAATTGAGCTGTTTTGAGTAATTAATTAGTATAGCTGTATTAATTAAGTATTAACACAATGTCCATGTTAAAGCTAGATATGGTTGCATTGTACCTAGCAAAATTGACAAAAACCCCTTAAGGAAGTAGATTGAGGGTCCCCTTGTTGAGGGGGAAAATAATTTGTCAGTTAAGATGTTCTTATCTAACCCCAATGTGCTATCCTTCAATTTTTCAGAAACCATTTTGAAGGACATTCAAGGTATTTCGTTAGCTTCGTGTCTTGAATTGAATGATAGGCTTATTTGGGCATATTCCAAGGATGGTTCTTTCTCCTTAAAGTTTGCTTATCTCCTTGCCAAAGGTTTAAATCCTTTGAACATTGCTTCTCATTCTTGTAGCTGGGTCTGGGATGCTTACACTACTCCAAGGATCAAATTCTTTTTGTGGCTTGTTTCTCGGAATAGTATTTCTACTCATGTAGTGCTTGGTTCAAGGGGTTTCAACCTGTGTTTAACTTGTGAAGTGTGTGGACTCTCAGATGAATCTATTATCCATGCATTGCGTGACTGTCCTGGGGCTAAAAGAGTGTGGACTGAGTTGGGCATCTAGTGTACAAATCAAGAGTTCTATGATCTCCCTTTACTGGAATGGCTGAAGAGCAACTGTTGCTCGGTCTAGATTTTTTCTTGGCCTCGTATTCCTTGGAAAATGCTATTCCCTCAGGCTCTTTGGCTTATATGGCTCCAACGGAATAAGGTAATTTTTTGTAATGGAAGTTTTGATGCCAAGATAGTTGGTCATTGCATTAAAAAAGGAGCTGAGTTTTTTGCTATTGTGCCTGAAAACCCCATAAAACCGTGTAGAGTGTTGACTCAGGTGTCCTGGACTAAACCCCAAGAGGGATGTGTGAAGTTGAACTTAGATGGATCGGTGTTAGGGAACTCGAAGAAGGTTGGTGGAGGAGCTGTGATCAGATATAGTAATAGGGACTGGATTACGGGTTGCTTAAGGAAACTTGGGAACTAATCTTGTATATTGGCTGAGTTGTGAGCACTTAGAGATGAGCTTCTTTCGACAAAACAGCTTAGTTTAGATAACATTTTCAAGAATATTTTTTCTATTCCCATCAAAAAAATTAAATAAAAAAAAGAATATTTTTTTCTACTTCAACAAAATGAAAACGCGTTTTCATTTTCACCTTTATAAGTAATTGGAAAGTGTGCCTTTTCTTTCAACTTTCAAGTACCATTACCCAATCATTCAAAGAAAAAAAAAAAAAAAAAACCAAAAAGATTAAAAAAGAAAGTGCCGCTATAAAAGCACAGCTAAACCAAATATAAAAAAAAAATAATAAAAAAATAAAGAACTCGAACTCACAGAGTGAGTTCAATTCTTTCATTCACATTTGATTTGACAAACTTAAGCGATTTTTCTCTCTCTCTCTTTCTATCTTTCAATGCCAACTCTCACTGTTCGCATCTCAAATTTTCTTTTCTAACTCTCTTTTGATTTTTCTGTCACTTTCTCGAGAAAAAAAAAAAGAAAAGAAAAGAAAAGAAATTTTTTTTTTTTTCTATCTCTATGGGACGAAACTCGTCTCCGCCTGAGACTGACGACAGTGGAGGCGGAGGAGAAGGCGGCGGCGCATTCCGCTCGATCCGCGGTCGTTTCCCTCTGAAGCGGAACCGAGTCAAGTCCGACTTGGACGATCGTCCGGTTCTTCACCGCAGTCGATCTCACCCGACCCGATTCAACCGCAAGAGTCTGCCCTGGCTGAAGGGGAAGAAGTCGGTGTTCTACTTCTTGGTGCTTCTTGCTGTGTTCCTCTACGCAATGTCGTCGATGGTGTTGCAGAGCTCGATCACGGCAGTGTTCAGGCAAGGAAGCGATCGGGGAGGCCGGGGGTCGAATAGAGAAGGATTGAGGATCGGCAGCACGTTGAAGTTCTTGCCGCCTAGGGTTTCGAGAAGCGACGGTCTCGATTCGCTGCGATCGGAGCCGAGGATTGGAGTTAGAGCACCGAGGCTCGCTCTTGTGAGTTTTTTTTTTTTGGGCAGTTTCTTTTGGTTTTTGAATCTGAGTTCTTGATTGCATGTTTGAACTCTATTTTGCTTCTATGTAATTAGTAAATCTCATTTATGTGAAAGCGTAAATTAAGTTTGTGAGTTTGATTTTTAAGCATTTATTGCAATTGAATGAATAGGAGCTAGTTATGGCTTTAGTAAATAGTTCTTCCTTGATTGGAATTTGGGTTTATTTCCTTTTATTTTTTTATAGTACATTGGAATTTCAAAGCTCACATTAATGCTCTGTTTGGTTGATGTGAAAACTGAACGGAAAAGAATGGCTATCCAAATGCTAATCTTATGTCTTATTTGATTTGGGTTTTTACTTCTTACACTTTCAAATGAGACATGTATATCTTCTAACATTTGAGTAAGAAGCACATTTTGCTTGATTGGAAAGATTCAGTTTCTAAAATGCTGTACAAGATTTTCCATAAGTAGTCATGTATTTATTTTATGATATATTTAGTTGTTATATTGCTAGGAAATGGGAGCATTGTAAAGATCACTTGGGCTTTTGGGAATCCAATATTGGGTTGAAGTTACAGTTGTAGAAGAAAAATGGCATATTGTCAAGATGAGAATAAAAGATGCAAAGAATGGGGAAGGAGGGTCACTGTGGATTCGTATTGAAATAACTAATTTTGTACAAAAAGAAAAGAGAAAAGCAAATAAAAAAAGGTTAATATCTGCTTTAGAAGGCCATTAGAGTAAAAGATGATACTTGATATAGTGAGTGCTTTGATGGAATTAAACTCTAATGGAAAACAGGACTGTAGTCTTCCTAGATAATAAGCTCCCAAGATTGCACCTTTTCTTACTGACTAGAAGAGACTTTACTTATTGGACCCCATAGGTTAACTTTGATATTATATTGTTAGTTTCTATGTAAGTATAAAAAGTTTTGACAGACAGGTGAAAAGGCCAAACTTTCTTTCTGTAATAGACCTCAGCTGGTGGCATGAAAGATCAAAGATGGATATTTTCTATAGTTAAATAAATTTTAATAAAAACTGTAAAATAATAGCAGTTTCTCTTTGAGTTTATAAATTATTGAAGCAGCCTGAGCCCAAGGTCTTTGTTTTTGTAATGCTATCTCATATAATAATTCTTCTTTTCTTGAGATGCTTATGGTCCTTCTCTTTCATACCTATATATTTAAGCATGTTGAGGCTTGTCTTTTGGATGCAGTGTGGTGGTGAACTAAATAGTCTCTTTGATATCTCCATAGTTCAATTTTAGATGCTCCATTGATTAGTATGTAGAGGTGTTGTGGATTAATTTCATTCAGAACCATACTCTGCATGAAAAAGAATGTTAGTTGATTACTTTCTTCTGCATTAAAATGATTTGCATTTTTAATGTTAAAAATGACTTATTTTGATGAGTGTCAGATCTTAGGAAACATGGAGAAAAATCCACAGTCATTGATGTTGATCACTGTGATGAGGAATTTACAGAAACTGGGTTATGTGCTGAAGGTGAGTGTCTTACATTTCTGTATAATATTATCACTTTTGTTAGTCATAGCAATTGTTTCTCCATGTTATGGGAGAAACACGTTGAAATAGTTATTTAATAATCCACATAGTTGAGTGTAATAGGGGCATGTTGTTAGAGGTTTACGCATCTATCATCAAAATCAGCCATTTATAAGTATAGTTGGGTAGTTTTTATTTATGAGAAATGCTATATCCACAACATTTTTACAACATTTTCACAACAAATCCTAAGTGGCAGATTGTTACTAGTTGTTATTGTTGGGGCAAAAAAGTAATCTTAGTGTATGGTTCAAATTTGAACCAATAACAACTAACTATGATTTGTTGTGAAAATGTTGTAAAAATGTTGTGGATGTAGTACCTCTCTTTATTTATTTATTTGTTATGCGCTGAACAGTTTTCCCAGCTGTTGGTTCTGAAAAGCTTATGCATTCTCATGATGACTGTCTGACAGATTTTTGCACTAGAAGATGGAAAAGCACGTTCAATGTGGGAGCAGATGGGTGGCTGGATTTCAATTTTAGGTCCTGAGCAATATGGCCATATAGATTGGTTGATGTATGTTTGCCTTTTATTCTTTGGGGGCGGGGGGTGTTTATTCTGTTTTATTATTATTTTTTGTGGTTGAGCAGGGGGCTCTTTTAAGGCTCATCCAGAGTGTAGTGAATTTTTGGTCAATGATTCTTTTTTGACATTATTGTCTACCAGTTGGCTTATGTATGGCTTGTTGAACTCTGTTATTTTCCTACAGTTTTGAAGGCATCATTGTTGATTCCCTAGAAGCAAAAGAGGCCATTTCAAGGTTTGTTGATATTCTCTTTGTAGTTCATGATGCTGATTCTTATGTTTGAGAGTTTTTCTCTTGCATGCGTTCCACAGATTGTATTATGCTTGATCTGCATGGGCATGGCATATCACTTCTACCTTTGCAGGCAATTCTTAAAAACAAATGATTTTTCCAGTGGTTGATGATTTGAGCTTTTGGGACTTTGATATAGTTTGCACTACCAATGACGTTAAATTGAGCACACCCATAAGGGAGAAACAAGATGCTTTTTGGTCCACTGTTAATTAGTGCAATTGACTGAAGCTGTTTGTTTTGAGTTACATCTCTCTCTCTCTCTCTCTCCCCCAGTTTTATGGACACAAAGGAAATACTTCGCTTCTGTCAGTTTAGGTTTTTTTTGTTGTTTTGATTTTTTTTTTTTCCTTTTTCTTTTTCCATATATGTGTTAGTTTAGTTTGAGATGCTATAATTAGTGAGTTTTATATTTATGCAGCCTTATGCAGGAGCCTTTTTGTTCAGTACCACTTGTATGGATAATTCAAGAAGATATCCTTGCAAATCGTCTTCTACAGTATGAGGAAATGGGTTGGAATCATCTTGTTTCTCACTGGAAAACTACTTTTAGTAGAGCTAATGTCATTGTGTTTCCAGATTTCACTCTGCCGGTAAATCTGCTATCTTATGCATATATGTACATGTCTTACTACCATGCTTCATTTCCAACTGGCATTGTGTTAGAAATTCTTTTTCTGTTCTCAATTTTGTTCTTTCTTGTATCAGATGTTATATAGTGTGCTTGATACTGGAAACTTCTTTGTGGTTCCTGGATCACCAGTAGATGTGTGGGCTGCTGAAAGCTACAGTAAGACCCAGTCCAAATACCAGTTAAGGAAGAACCGTGGATTCAGTAAAGATGATATGTTGGTCCTAGTTGTTGGAAGTTCTATCTTCTATAATGACCTATCCTGGGACTATGCTGTAGCGATGCATGCCATTGGACCACTGCTAACAAAATATGCAAGGAGGAAAGATGAAGGAGGCTCATTTAAATTTGTTTTTCTATGTGGTAATTCTACTGATGGATATGATGATGCTTTACAGGTAGTCAATTATTCATTGTTGCACTATAGAGATTATGCTCTTTTTCTGCTATAAATTTCACACTTTTTATCTCTCAACTGTTCTGTGTACCTGCAAGTGCCTCTCTTTTCGAATGAGCGAATGGAAGATTCATAATTGAATTGTCTGACATAATGTCTGGCTAGTGTCTTCTTACATATCAAAAAAAAAGAAAGAAGTTCTGGATATCTAATTAACTAAATGACTACATCACATTGTTTAAAGAAGTATGCCTCAAGCTTTTGAAAAAAAAATGGAATTTCAATTAGTTTATGGTTTCATCACAATATATTTTCTAAGTCAGATTGTAATGTTTGTTGTGAGCTGTGAATCTAAATAGCCTAATTTATCTTCTATTTAGTTCCTGCAATATCTTCTTAGCAATACACACACACATTATTATTATTATTTTGTTGCTTGGTAGGTGAATAATATATCAGAAAGGATAATAAGAAACTTAGCAAGGCATCCCAGTCACATTATTTAAATAGAAAAAAGAAAAAGAAAAAGGTAAGTTGGCACCTCCTAGTCTCCCAAACAAGGAGGTCTAGGGTTCAATCCCCCAATCCCAACTTAATGTAGCCAAAAAAAAAAGAAAATAAAAAAACAGAGAGAATATAGTAAAGCTAAGAACCAGCCATAGAAAAGTACAGATAATTTGTTGAAGCAGTCCTATGAAAATTACATTGCATACTACACTCAGCTGCTGATGTGTTCAACTCACCTCATGACTTTCATTTGTGAATTAATTCTTGAATTTATTGCATAGGAAGTTGCTGCACGCCTGGGACTTCTTGATGGTTCTGTGAGGCGTTATGGCTTGAATAGTGATGTAAGTAGCGTGTTATTAATGGCTGACATTGTTCTCTACGGCTCTGACCAAGATGTACAGGGTTTTCCTCCTTTGCTTATCCGAGCAATGACCTTTGGAATCCCTGTTATTGCACCTGATTTTCCCATCTTGAAAAAATATGTGAGTTCTTTCAAGTTATTTTCCTTTTGGTTCATTGGTTGCTGTATTGTTGGGGTTTCTTCAGTTCTCTTTCTTACATTTTCAAAGAGGTCTCTGAAATTACAGGTTGTTGATGGAATCCATGGAATTTTTTTCCCAAAACATAACCCTGATGCTTTGATGAGGGCTTTCTCACTTCTGATTTCAAATGGAAAACTTTCCAAGTTTGCTCAAAAAGTTGCTTCCTCTGGAAGATTGCTTGCTAAAAACATACTGGCATCAGAATGCATTACTGGATATGCGAGGCTACTGGAAAATGTACTCAATTTTTCATCAGATGCCATGCTGCCAGGTTCTATTTCTCAGCTTCAACAAGGGGCATGGGAGTGGAATCTGTTCAGGAAGGAAATAGAAATGAGAACTGTTGACATGCAAAACGTTGATGAGAAGGCTACTTTGCTGAGAAAGTACAGTGTTGTTTATGCTCTTGAAGAAGAGTTTACCAATTTTGTTTATTCAACCAATGGCTCTGCTAATGGAACTGGGATTCTGTCAGAAGATATGCTGACTAAACTAGATTGGGATGTTCTGAGGGTATTAGAAAGTTCTGAAGAGGATGAGAGGATAGAAATGGAGGAGGTAAGGTGTATCTTGCATTTACAGTGCCTTCCTTGCCCCCCCTCCCTCCTCCCTCTCCAAAATAAACCCCCCATCCCTTGCAGGCAGCAAAAAAGAAAAAAGAAATTCTGTGTTTCAAGTCCTTTTCTTCAGAAGACAGCTAAAATTGATGATTATTTCTTGATCTGTAGCTTGAAGATAGAATGGAGAGAAACCTTGGAGTATGGGATGATCTTTATCGTAATGCTCGCAAAGCTGAAAAAGTTAAGTTTGAAGCAAACGAAAGGGATGAGGGAGAGCTTGAGAGGACAGGCCAGACTGTGTGCATTTACGAGATCTACAGTGGAGCTGGGTCCTGGCCATTCTTGCACCATGGTTCTTTGTACCGTGGTTTAAGTCTTGTGAGTTCCTTTTATTTATATTGCAACATTTATTTGGTCAACGTTTTCTTTATTTCATTTCCCTTCTGTTATCCTCCCTGAAGATCCTTTTTTTTTTTTTTTTTTTTTTTTTCCTTTAAATACAAATCATTCTTGATATATTCTGCTTAGGGTATATAATTAGAACGTATAACCTTCTAGGATTTCTGTTTTGTTGAGATTGCCTCCTACCCCTGGTAAGAATTAGAGAAAAGAAAAAGAGAAAGAATGAAGTGAGAATTACCAGCCATGTCTTCTCATCCTATGGTTTTGCAATGTGAACTTTGTTTATCATTTAAGTGCTTTAATTTATATAATTTTTTTTTTATATATCTAAGAACAATGAATGATTTATTCCCCATTGAGATGAAACCTGCTTATTTGTTATTTTCGTTCAAAATTTAGGCTAGAAATGAAACTAATATATATATATATTTTTAAATGGCTTGTTTCATATACATTCCTATTAAAATCATCTATAATTTAATCTGGCAGACTTTAAGAGAACGGAGGTTGAGATCAGATGATGTTAATGCAGCTGGGCGGCTTCCCTTTTTGAAAGACTCTTACTATCGGGATATTCTATGTGAGATTGGGGGAATGTTCTCTATTGCAAATAAGGTGGATGACATTCATCGAAGACCTTGGATAGGGTTTCAATCATGGCGTGCCGCTGGTAGGAAGGTATTTCTTATGTTGGTAGTCTATCTTTAAATATTTTTTAATTTTTCAGAGTTTCGTATATGAAATTCATGATTTTTGAATTTTTGTTTCTGAGGTGACCCTTTTAACTGAAGAAACTTTAAAATCTCAATTACAAAGTTGATAGTTAATGAATAAAGTAGTTTTATAGGATTCAAATTATTACATTTTTTTCAAATATGCTGCTGAACCTGATATATTCTCCTTGAAATTCATTATCAGTTTTTTTTGTAATTGTCATTATTGCTCATTCTCATTTCTTGAAGCAGGCTTCGTTGTCCTTAAAAGCTGAAAAAGTATTGGAAGAAACAATACGAGAGAACACTACAGGAGATGTAATATACTTTTGGGCACGGGTGGACAAGGATGGAGTCACAGGAAGCAATGACATGCTCACTTTTTGGTCCATGTGTGACATCTTAAATGGAGGACACTGCAGGCATGTTATTAGTATAATTTGTAATATAGTTATGTATGGATGGTTTAACGATTTGACTTTAATCCTGATGTGTGCATGTTAATCCATTGTTTGGAAAGGGTGTGGCCATGTACGTCCTGTTGTATATGTGTACGTATGAAGGTGAACTTTCCAACAGTGACAGTAATGGCTGCTAATGGTGTACTTACAACCAATTTGATGGAATGGTTTTGAGTTGCCGTTGTAATTATGCATTCAATAAAGTTGCAGACTGTTGGACCATTAGACCCTAAAATTGCTTTGGCACTGTTGTTATAATCATACATGGAAAGGGTCGGTGCCACTTCCTCTTTAATAGTGTTAGTTTGGGGTATGGAAGGGCAGGGTTTTTCTATTTCGATAAATCCAGTGTGCTTTGACTAGCCTTGTTGGTTATTCTGTACCTCAATTATGGGGGTTAACTTGAAAATAAAATTATTTTTTAATATACAGATGGATGTTATTTTAGATGTAACTTATTTTTTGAAATCTAAATGCTTGCAGGTCTGCTTTTGAAGATGCATTCCGCCAGATGTATGGATTGCCATTGCATGTAGAAGCTCTTCCACCCATGCCAGAAGACGGTGGTTACTGGTCTGCTCTGCACAGCTGGGTGATGCCAACCCCTTCCTTTCTGGAGTTCATAATGTTTTCCCGGTAATTTACAGAGAATCAGAATCTGGAATTTTTCACCTGCAGTTTTCCATTTCTTTGTAGCACATAACGTTACAGTGAAAGCACTTGAAGTTTGACTGTAAATGAAACAACAATAACAACAAAGCCTTAGTCCCAAAAAAAACTTTGGGATTGGCTATGGATCCTCAACAGACTAATTGGGATTGAGATGCCCCAATGAGTAGGATCCATTCATGATAAGTGACTAAATTTTACACTGGCCATCAACCTACTGCAACCTTCCTTTTTTCCATACTTGGGACTGGCTGCGAGCAAAAAATACAACACAAAGCACTAACATAGGAGAGGTTCTGTAAATGAAACTAACTGAATTTTTCCTATTGAGCTGCAGGATGTTTACCGATTCTCTTGATGCCTTGCACACCAACTCTGGTAAAATTAATACATGCTTGTTGGGATCCTCAGAGCTTGAGGCAAGTAGTGTAGGTCTGAAATTGTTTGATTTTGTTATTGTGGGTGGGTAAAATTCCTTACCTTTGTTTGTTTTATGATCAACAGAAACAGCACTGTTATTGTCGTGTATTGGAACTCCTGGTCAATGTTTGGGCTTATCATAGTGCTAGGAATATGGTCTACATGGATCCACACACAGGTTCACTGGAAGAGCAGCACCCAGTTGAACAACGCAAGGGATTCATGTGGGCAAAATACTTTAATTTTACGTTGTTGAAGAGTATGGATGAAGATTTAGCAGAGGCTGCAGATGATGGTGATCATCCCCGTGAGATGTGGTTGTGGCCATTAACAGGGGAAGTGCATTGGCAAGGGATTTATGAAAGGGAGAGGGAGGAAAGATATAGGCAGAAGATGGACAAGAAGAGAAAAACAAGAGAGAAACTTCGTGAAAGGCAGAAGTACGGTTATAGGCAGAAGACACTTGCAGTTATTGATCCAAAAAAAAGGCAGAAGACAATTGCAGAATAGGAAGCATATAGTCAGAACTACTCAATTCTAACTCTGGAACACTTTTGACTCCTAACACGGTTACTAAACCCATTTTTCTCCAACATGGGAATTGGAAAAGGCACTTTCAGACTGAGGAGAAGCTTCCTTCATTCTAACTGCATCAGGAGTAGTACATAAAAAATGATTCTGTTAGTATTTTCTCACTTTTACTCAATATACATAATACTCAAATGAAGTGGAGGGTAGACACGTAGCTTCCAAGCAATTGTGGCTCGCTAGCTTTCGAGGCCTTTTTACTCGGTCATTTCTAGCAGCACAGAGGATATTGGGTTTTGAGAGGGGTACCCAACATTCATTGATATTCTTTTATACAGTTGAAACCATTCAATTTAGCGAGTATAAAGTTGTATTCTTTCATTACTGTATATTCATTCAACAAGAGGAATGGCAATTTTGACGACAAAAATGGCTGATTTCATGCTTGGAGCTGGTTCTGTTTTGATTTTACTTTGTTTCTTCAGAAGTATAGTTGCTTGCTAGAATGGATCCAGATGTTTCTAGGAGCCACTAGGCACCAGTGACTCAGAAAAATGGTCATAACTTTTTATTGGGGTGGTGGGTGTTAAATACCTTGGTTCTACTTGTAAAGGAGAGCAGGTTATTCTACTGAGTTATAAGGCATTTGGCTTCATCATTTGAGTTATAGTAACTATTATGATAGGTTGAGGGGGGGGGGGGGGGGGGGGGGGGGTGGTGGTTGGGGGGGTGTTGTTTAAATACCTTGGTTCTACTTGTAAAGGAGAGTAGGTTATTCTACAGAGTTATGAGGCTTTTGGCATCATTGAGTTATTAGTAATTATTATGATAGGTTGAAGTAGATTCTTGTATGTCTTTCATGTTTGATAATTATTTTAAGATATTTGATTTAATTCATTGTTCATATATATATATATATATATATATATATATATATGTATACTTATTAGTTTGACATTGTATTTATAATTATAAGAATCTTGTGAGAAAAATAAAGGGTAAACTACATATTTGGTCCCTATCCTTTAGGTTAAATGTCAATTTGGTCTCTAATCTTTCAAATGTTTTAGTTTAGTCCCTAACCTTTTGGCATTGTGTCAAAATGGTCCCTACTATTAAGTGATGGATGAAAAATATTGACATGACTAACAGCCAAAATAAAATATTATTTTCATGCAATATAAACTGCCACGTGTTTTGCCACCTCAACGTAAACTTTAAAAAAAAATGTTAGGTGAAGGTGAGTAGGATTTTTATTAGATTAACGGAACCCAAATTTTTTTTTTTATATCACTCTCCATTATGGCATCATCATTTATCCCAAGCCTACACTCTTCTTCCCAAATAAAGCTTTTATTCTCCGGTCAAGAATCATGACACCTTTCCATTCAAGATCGTAATGCCAGATCTTCATTAAAACCAAATAATAACACCAATGATAGTTATGTCCAGACCATCAAAATAAAAACTGAAAAAAATATTCTGTAAAAACCTTCATTTTCTCGCAAGCCAAACAACCCAAAGACCCTTGCTGAGCTACACGTACACAGCGACCCAAAGGCTTGCCAATCCGAGCTTTTCGCACCGTCTGACCACTCTCTTATGATTCTACCTAACTCGATCTCCTCAGCCACCATGTCCACCAAACATTGCTTCCTCTTCTTCCCATATGGTAACTCGGTAACTCCCTCTCCATGATCCGACCCCGTCCATGTCATTGCTTGGATTCTTGCAAGATCTTACTGTCGAAGTCTAGGAACATGAGGTGCCAGTGGTGTGGATGGTGGAGGGTGTAGGTGATTTCATGGAGAGAGAGAGAGAGAGATAACAATGCTTATAGAGTTTGGGTTTTGTTAATATTGGCTGAGGTGGATTTTTAATTGAGATGGCAAGTTTTAATTAGTCCACTTGGAATCCATGTGACAGTTTGTGGCATGAAAATAATATTTTATTTTGATCGTTAACCACGTCAGCATTTTTCATTTATCACTTAACGGCAAGGACCATTTTGACACAATACCAAAAGGTTAGGGATAAAATTGACATATTTGAAATGTCAAGGACTAAATTGACATTTAGCGTAAAGATTAGGGACCAAATATGTAGTTTACCCAAGAATAAATAATTCTTATAAGATTATTTAAAGTAAATTGAATATGAGAATTTCACATTTCCTTGTCAAATTTTTAATCAAAAGAAACGTGAGCGCATACTTATATTCTTGGACATCAAAGGTCTGTTTGGATACCGCTTATATTGTTGAAAACTAAAAACTGAAAACTTATTGCTGAAAACATTGTAGCAAAATAATTTTTAAAAGGCAAAACATTGTTCACACATTTTTTCACAAGTTGGCTGGTCCATGAACAGTGTCGTGGAACCAGCCATAAAAAATGCAAAACGTGCGAAACTCCTTAGGCAAATGCACGCTAAGATTCTCAAGTATTACATTCTTAAGAATATAGATGTTGAAGGATGTTGGGAGGACCATGATTTGGCTCCCTATAACTGCTCTAAAAACAAATATGTGGGGTGCGATGTCAAATGTTATAAAAGACTTGAGTATGTAGTATCTGATAAGTAGTATTAGATCCAAGGTCATTGGTTTGAGTCATGGGAGTGTCATCATGAGGGGGGAATTGTTGGGGGAACTACAATTTAGCTCTCTATGGTTGTTCTAAAAATGGGCCTACATGCTATAAAAGACTACAATTTAGCTCTCTGTGGTTGTTCTTAAAACAGGCTTACATGCTATAAAAGACTAGAATGTATGTTTCCTCGAACCAAATGTTACTATAAGAGAAGGATTGATTTTGGTTTTTGTTTGAGTTTAGATTAAGGGTTTTAAATTCAAATTATAAGAACTTGCATTAGTTTGATTTTGACCTAAAATTCAGGATATTTTTGCATTTTCTCTAAGATTAACACATTCTTTTGGTTATGCATTCACATTTACATACATGCGAGGACAATTTTTGCAAGATCAAACTACGTTGTTCTTTTAAGCAATATTTAGACAAAGTCAATATATAAATAAATGGCCATGAGACAGATCGTCCAAGGCAAATGCTGCAAGCTTGCACCATCTCTCGCAAATTTTGCATTGCTAAATCGAGTGCGACATATGCTGTGTTCAATCTATTTGGGCCGTGCTCTATTATAGTCATTTAATACAAATCCAAGCTTCTTGTTCTTGAAGGATTGGGCAACAAATGGGTTATGCTTTTTTTTTTTTTGCCGAAACTATTATACTTATTATAGAGAAACCATACCACCAAGATAAGTAAAAGGATTACTTGTCTCCTTGCATGGCACATTACATGTGTTGAGTTTTGCACACTTTCTTCTGTGTCAACAACGAAATTGTTAGGGTTCCGAATCTTTATAGGTATATAAATAAGAATTGTTGTAATATTGCATTTAGTTAGTTAGTTATAATTCCAAGCATGTTAACCACATTTAACACATATTGGAATTATTAATGCACATGAGGAATAATAGGACCATTAGGATAAGGTCATATGGGCCAATAGAATAGTTTTATAGTTCTATAAATACCTACTTGTAATCATATTTCCATCATTGAAGAATAAACTAATTTCTTAATGCATTAGTGCATCGCTCTCTCTCTCTTAATCTCTTCTCTCTCTATGAAAGGTAACTATCTCAAATTAAGTCAATTTCCCTACAATTTCTATTCATCCCCATTAGAAACTACCAGGTTCCTAACAGAAATCAACTTACTAAATATAAGTTGTAACTTAACTCAACTTTCTAGAGTTTCCAATGGAGAGGTCCAAATTTTCAAATCTCCACCCAATTGTGATTAAAGAATTTATCAAAAAACAACAAAAATCAACTCGTGAAGCTAGCTCATAAATCATAAATGATCCAATGTCAAATTGGGCCTAAACTCAAATCCAAATGAAAGCCCAAGATGAGTACCCTATTTTCCCTTTTTACCACCCCAAACTTAAAAAAATTACCAAACTCCCGCCCTGCCTTGCTCTGGACCAATTGGAATTGGAAATTGCTTAATTATGGGTTACAGAATACAGACACACAGGCTCACACTACTTTCTAACCTTTTTTACACTCTTCATTGTGTTGGCATTTGTCAGTAGGGTTTTTTAAAACCCCAAAAGCCTCTAATCTCTCTCTCGCTCTCTTCCATGTCCAGGTACTACTCTCACTCTCCCCTACATTACTTCTTTGCTGCTAAGCTTCAGTTTTGTGTGTATCATTTCCTGGTTTTGTCCCCCCCATATGTTTTTTTTCAGCTGAAATTCAATCTGGGCATCGTACTGATATATATATATATTTTTTTGTCGATTTTGGTTGTTGGCTTTCCTATAATTTACCTCTTTTTTGTTGTGGATTATACTTGGGTCTGGTTACTATACTGTGTTTTTGAGTGTATTCATGCTTGGAATTGAACCTATCACTTTCGAGCTCTATTTTTGTGCTTAATTCTGTTATCATTTCCTCAATTTTGGTCCTGCCCCCACATAATACTTCAATGTAAGCATTAGACTAATAGTGTTTGTTTCTTTTGATTGCTGGGTTTTTATTTTATTTTATTTTTTAATTTTTTTTTATTACTACCTCTTTTGTGTTGTGGGTCATATATGGGTCTGTTCATTTTTGGCTTGGGTCTTATCCTGTGTGATTTCAACCACTATATGTGACTCTGATTGTCAATTCCTCATTTTAGTTACAAATTTTGACTTATTAAAATTTCTTCATGTAGTGCTGTGGTGTGGATGATGTTTTGGGCTTGTACGTGCTAAATGATTGTTATGTTGCTTTTTCTTTCTACTTGATCTTTGTTTGGGATGTTGAATTTTTGGTTGGAAGAAATAACTCATGTAATTGGAGCTAAAGTTTGAGCATGTTAATTTGCTGAGTACATTTAGGTGATTGAGTGATCTAGAATTTGGAAATTTTGGAAACTTGTTTTTGGGTCATGAAAAAGTAATTACATCTACTCAATTGAGCCTACCTCAACAATTTGGTTGATTAATGCGGGGAAGTTCTAGGGATAAGCCAAAAAGAGTGAAAATCCATTGAGAGGATATAGTGTAACCCTGGCTAATGGAGGACTATGTAGTGAAAGAGGATAATTTTTGTTGTCATTTGTCAACCACTTTGTTTTATGGCTACTGATTTCTGCAATGTATGGTGTACCGACTAAAATTCAGTACTATACTCGAACATGACACCGGCAAGGTCCACCCTCTAGAGAGGAAATAGGCCAATGTTATACACAAACTGATTGGAGATCAGTTTCAAAAGGTGATAACAAGTGATTCCAGGTTGAATTCTTTGTTTAATGCTTCATGGTTTTTCTGTTATCAAGCCAAAAGAAAAAAGAAAAAAGAAAAAAAGAAAAGTAGGCCAAGAGAAAAGGAGAAGTTTTACCTGTGATATTTTCATATTCAATGCAACTGCATAAAGGCAGGAAGCTCCAAATAGTCTTAGAAAGATGCTCTCCGTGTTGTGTGAACTTACTTACCGACCAGGAGGACACTATAAATAGATGACAGCAAAATCAAGTGCACCCCAAAAAATAAAATATTAGATCTTTGTGTGTGTGTGTGTGTGTGTGTGTGTGCACGTGAGTGTTTGTGTACGTGCCTAACATTTAAATTATGTATCAATAGTTCATATAAAGCTTGTGGTTGCACATATGTATTTAACTCTTGGTGTTCAATGATGTGGACACCTGTCACCGTTTTAATTACTATTTTATCTGATTATTATATATTTTTTTCCATGCACAATTGTATATGTATTTCACATGAATGGGTTTTGTATAACATTGAATGATGTTTTCAAATCGGATCTATCTTGGAGGATTTTTTGTTTGATGATCATTGGATAATCTATTGTTTTGGTAATGACCCTCATTACTTTTTGTTAACATGAGAATTAAAATAGGGTATACAGTTGTGATTTACATGACTTAGTATTGAAAGTTGGCATCTTGATACTCTGCGTGGAGTCTGTAGAATGTCCATTCACTAATTTTGTCTGCTGACATGACTGCCTGACTAGTCTACAAAGAGGCCATGAACAGGGCCTTCAAAACCTGTACCATAAATTTCTACAAATGAAAATCTTCATATTTTGGCTGCATTTAGATAGTCATGCTTATCTGATTTCTCGTGTTTCTAGCTTACACATGCCAGGAAAGGAAGATTTTTGTGAACACAATTGTCTGATACTGGTTGTGATGCATGTAGGTTTGCATGCTAAAGGCAATACGCTTCTAAACATCATGCTTGCTGTGAAGGTTGGCTGTGTTGGGAAAACTTTTGCCCTAGCTAAAGGGAATGAGTCTGAAGGGAGGAAGTCTCGGATTCGGCGTTCAAAGGAGGAGAGGAAGGCAATGGTTGAATCCTTTATAAAGAAGTAAATGAATTATAGTTTCCCTTTATTCAGAATATGGTATAGGTGGTATAAATTCATTTTCTAAACATCCCTAATTATTCCCACCACTCCCTCTATCCTTTCAAAAAGTGAATCTGGTGCACACTCTCTTTTCTAGTATATTTTTCTCTTATGCTGTAATAATTTATTATTATCTCTTAATTGTAGTAGCTGACAAAGTAATTGAGCAAGATGTGACAAGTTACTGACAATTTGAGTTGTAGGTCATTTCTTTGATTGTTTATCATAAAAATCAGAGATTGACTCTAACCACCTGCTAATTAATTAATTATACAGAAATTAGCAAATTCACTTATTACAAAAAAGAAATTGGAAAACTGCTTATTATATTAGTCTACAATAAATTGTTTTGTCGGACTGGACTTATCCAAAAATTGTTTTGTAGGACTGGTTTTCTATTGGTGTATATTTCATAGGACATATACATTTTGTCTTTTAAAAGGATTATTTGTAACCTAAAGGTGCTTTTTTTTTTTTTTGCAAACAAAATATTTTTATTGTATCTAGGTCTATGTTTAGATTCTTTAGAACCTATTAAGTTGCGAATTGTTTTCTTTTACTTAATTAATTGCACGTTTTTGTAAATCGTAAGGCTGTTCAAGTTTCTAGGTTCCACTTACCGTGCTCTTGAAAATAGCTATTTAAAAGCTGATTATACCCTTTATTTTTGGTAAACTTGCTTGCAGGTATCAAAAGACAAACAATGGGAGTTTTCCATCACTTAATCTCACACACAAGGAAGTTGGTGGGTCTTTCTACACAGTACGGGAGATTGTTCGAGATATAATCCAGGAAAATAGAGTGCTGGGCCCTGCTATGTTAAGTCCAGAGGAGCAGAGCAGTTATCAGTTCTTGGAACAAGATCCACTCTTTTCAATGGCTACAGAACCTCAAATTCCTCCATCACTAATATCCAATGAAACTCATCTTTTATCCAATCGTCACCAGGGTACAAGAGAAGAACTAGTCATAGGTTCTGATGGGCATGATACTGGACCTGACCATCAGATGTTTGAGCGAATTGTAAATGGAACTCAGGTAGATGTAAAAGACAAAAAATCTGATGAATCAACTTGTATTGAGTTGCAAGAAGATGAACCTTCTGAAGCAGAGAAACATCTTGAGGAAGAATGGGCTGCACCAATGGCCAAAATAACTCCTACAATAGAAAATGAAGAGCAAGTCTCTTTTTCTGATGGGCATTTCACTGAACCAGAAAATTGGATGCTTGACAACAGGCAAACCATCAATGATAGCCAGCTAGATGTTAAAAAAAAAAACTCTATTGAGCTGACATGTACCGACTACCAAGTAGGTGAACCTTCACAAGCAGATAGGAACACTGAAGAACTGGCAGCATCTAAGGCTAAAGTAAATCCTATAGTAGCAGATGTTATAGTAGAGACCTTTCCATTACAGCGTGTTACTAAGACAACCGATAGCTTGGGTGGGAGTTTAGGAGAATCAAAAATTTTAAATAATCCTGCAGGACAAAAAGAGAATGGAAAGCTGGAGTTGGAACCAGGCAATGGTAATTTTCTATCTGATGAAATGAATTCCAAACAGAATTTTGTTTTGTTAAATGATAAAGCAGTGCAATCCTTTCAGGTCTTTTGTTTGAGAAAAATTCAGGTTCAGTGGAAAAGGAAGTAGTAGATCTTTCAGAGCCATCATTGGAAAGCTCAAATTATTTAATCCCTGGAGAAGATACTAAGCATGATACTCAGAGCATTGAAGTCCTTGAAGCTAAAGTATCCAGTAATGATTTTGGAACACCCCAGTTGTCTGAGAACAGCCAGGATCTGACTGGAGCTAAGGTGAATCTTTTGTTCACTTCTACATGTATGTTTGCACATGTGTGCATGCATGTGAAAACTTTTAGAATTCTTAATTTTTGCAAAATTGTATTGTTAGTGATTTGTGAATGAAGACACAAGTGAGGAGAAAGTTTAATCATTAGGCACCATTAAACCTTCTGGGAACTCTGCATTTAAAATTTAAAATTGCCACCTGTGGGTAGTCTTATTTGTTCAAGCATTAATTATGCTATAGATATTAATCTAGTTTTGAGGCTTAAATTTCTTAGGTGATCATCTCAGTTTGGTGCTTGTATCTAGCCAATGGGATCTAGCTCAAATGCCACATCCTCCCTTTGTAAGAGCAAGGTGGAGGGTGAGATTGTGGGCTTAAGACCCACTGGGTTGATGTGTAATTACCTATAAAACAAGTCTGGTGCTTGTATCTAGTGCCTAGCTCATGCTTAAAGGTTGCTTTGCATATATAGGCATTTGCAGCACATCAATAAAAATGATATCATCTTCAAGTTATTATCTTTATCATTTTTCTTCTTTGAATGACAATGTCTTTTAGACTCCCTAGTAACCCCTAAATTTATACCTATAGTTGAGAATATACAACACTTTCTAGATAGTTATCTTTTCTATAAAACCTTTTGATGCCTCACTTCATATTTACCTTTTTCTTGCTTGATGTTGAGGGGTCTGAAAAATGTTTGCATGTGGTGCTTTTCTGAAATTGCGTAGTAAAATTTTGATGAATATTTAGTTAATGCCTGAAATTTCTAATCAATTTATCTAGCAAGATTTTCCAAATAAGATGTTTAGGCCTTGTGCTTGTGCTTGTTTGGGTCCCAACAACAACGCCTTGGGCTTCAGAACATTGATGTGCATAATGTGTACTCCTGCATGTGTCTATGTGGTAATTGGATGTGCCCATGATATTGGTCGTCAATTTTGTCATGTTATATCTTTTCGAAGTAGCTTGGGGTAGTTATCCAGTGTAAGAACATAATGATCTTGCAAATCTGCTGTCCGTTTAATCTCTCTGATTAACACTTTTTTTTTTATTTAAAATTCTATGCTGTTTGAATATTCTCTTTCCATAATGATCAAAATCTACCCATTGGCATTCTTTAGCTGAAACTAATTTATTCACTGAAGAGGTGATACACCTACTATGCACAAGAAACATATCTTAGCAAATTTATGTTATGAATTATCATTAATTATGCTTTTGCAGGCTGTTAATGCTCTAACTCCAAATGACAATATCAAGATTCTTAATGGCACTTGTACTGGCAGTAGCGGTGTAGATGAAAATACCCCAGAGACCATCATTAATCAACCTAAAGCTGATCTACATGGTGGCAACTCCCAGAGAGGAAGCAATCCAACTTTAGATAGAATAAACCTGTAAGCATCTCTAGTAAACCCATGTTGAAATTTGGCACTTAGATATGTAATGCTCTATTATTCGAAGATTTTGAGCATTTAAACGGGTTCATATATAATCATTGATTTGTCTTTTGCTTATTTTTTTGGCAGTGAATCTTGGGAAGGGTCAACCAAAGCTGCCAAACCGGAAACTAATCCACTTTTAGCTACAATTAAAGCATTTATAGCTGCCTTTGTGAAATTTTGGTCTGAATAATCACCTTGTTAGTGTAGTTCTTTTGATTTTCTTTTTCCCCGACTGTGTCATGGATGAAGAATGTACCTGCCAGATAATGCTTAAATGTCACTTGGGTAAATCTAAAGTTGTGTGGTTGGCTTTCTTTTTTTTTTTTTTTTTTTTTTTTTGCTTTTTTTTGCTTGGTAAGTGCGGGGGATAGAACCCCTGAGCAACAGGTTACATAGGAACCTGGGTGCCACTTGGCTACAAGGCCATTGGCTCTTTTAGTTTGATGTTTTTTTCCCCTCCCTGTTGTTTTGGCCATTTGAGGACACTTGAACATATGGACTACACCAAGGAGATATCACTTTATCAATCCTTAACAGGATGGTACTAAATTAGGTAATACGATGCCAAGAGACTACTAATAAAGTTAGCTAGCATAGTTCTTGGGTGATTTCTTGAAGGGACAAAAATCTCCATTCACCAGACAACTTTCATTTTTTTTTTTCTGGAATTTCTACAAAAGGAAACAAAGGATGTGTGTACATAAGTGATGGCTCTTTGGAGTTATTATTCTGACATAATTTGGATATGCTGGTTGTGTTTGATTTGCATATCATTGAGCTATGCTGGATCCTATCAAGTCATTGCTGTCTGTTTTTGAATTATTTTAGTCATTGCTAAGTAGTACCATTTTCTAACCTTACACACACACACACACATATATATATATACACACACACATATGAGATGGATTCAAGTTACAACTGGTGTAACTTCACGAGAGTTACACCTTTTATACACTGTAGATTTTTAAGAAATCTAATGGTTAGAAAATTATTATAATCAATGCCATCTTTAAAATTAATTGCTTTCCATATTAGCTAACTTAATTAATTTAATAAAATATTATATTATTTTCTTTTCCACTTTTTTTCTCTCCCCTAATTAATTCATCCCTAACCTTGCACAAGTGCCTATATATATATATATAAATATAAATATATATATATATATATATATATTTCATTATCTAAGTCAAAAGTTCTTCGATAACTTTTATTTTTAGAGTCCATGGTTCATATACCTGGTAGCAGCATTAGGGTTATATAAGTTTTAATGCTGGGTTAATTATTACAATTTACAGGTTGATATAGTAGACATGAGTACTGTAGACCCGGCTAATAATCTCACTTTAGGATATTTAAAATATTAAAAATAAAAAAAGAACCATGTTGCTAATTTTGCATTTCCCAACCCATGCTAAGGCAAGAATTTTGATCTTGGTTTCCATCTACAAGGAAAACCTGAAAGAGGGTAAACGTGGATTGTTGTTGAACCACTTCTTCATTCTTGTAGTTCATTATTATTTTTTATTTTATTTTTGTTGTTGTGGAGTAAAAGATAGAATTGTAGTGGGCAACCATAACACTTGACTTAGGCGGTAATTTCTTGTTAGGGTGTTGTTCTACCCAGCCCAATTGTTAAATTTTAATAAGGGTAAATAACACTTCATCTACATGTGATTTGGGTCAATATTTGTTGAACTATACTTTAAAAAGTTGTACTTTATGTGATGTTGTCCAAGGAAATATAGTTAAATATTAGGTGAGTAAAAAATGCAGCTATTAAGTGAATTTTGGCCCTAAAAAGAAGGGGAAGAAAACATTTAAACTAGTGATCTTTGTTTTAGCGTTGCAAGAGACTTGATTATGAGTCGATTATGTTATTTATCGAGTCGAATAAAGTTCCAACTTTTTAAATATAGTATTTTTTTTTTTTAAATATAGTACATTCGGTAAAAGTAAAAAACTTATTGTATTTTGTCTCACATTTTCCAAAAAATCAACAAAACTTTTATTCCAAAATAAAAAAATAAAACTAGTTTTTTATTTATTTTAAATAAACTAACTTTTATTTTTTTGTCTTGCATTTAGTAAACGAGTTACCAAAATCTATTGATACCAACCAAACAAAAGTGGACAAATCAAATTTGACTAAAGTTGTTGAAAATAGAGATTGAATCTTTCACAAAAGCTTGAGAATCTAACAAGTAACAATGATGAAGAGAGAGAGAGATATGAGATAGAAATTGATTGATTGATTTTTATTTTTTTTTATATTTTTTTTGAGAAAAAGAAATTGATTGATTATAATTACATATTACTATCGCACACCTTTGGTGTAACAGTCATTCTACAAGTATAAGTGATTGTTGGGTGTGGAGGCAAGGGTTGGAGTTCAAATCTTCAGGAGGGAATTTCACACACATATACACTTAAATTAAGTTAGAATAAAATTTCTATTTCGTATAAAAAAAATAATTACAAATCAAGTATTTATATACAATATAAACAAGAGAGATTACACAGAAATAATAAAACTAAATGAGGTTATTGTGCTGAATTAGCTGTTGCACAGTTATAAAAGAACCCACTAATCACACATCTAATAACAGATTAATTGCTAATTAACAGTGGCCATAATAACAGTTAATTGCTAATGCTTTAAACGCTGCCGTATTGACTGGATTTATGACTTCTCATGTTATACCATAAACATTAATAAATGACACCGTTTGCAGTCTGGCTTTGTGTGTTAAATGGAACACCACCATTTTGTCTCTGAACTTCTTCTATATCTGTTAACAGTTACATGTGAGTAAAGTATAATTAGCTCTTAGAAAAAGATATGAAACTGTTAATCTTCTCTCTTAATAATAATATTAAGGTTCTAATTTAATTGAGTATCCTTGAAGGGATCATCATGTCCTCTCTTTAGACTTTAGAGCATTTTCACATGTCGCAAATTTCAGAGCGAAGATAAAAAAGTTACAACTAGGATGAGCTGTATGAAGTAAATTGTAAACAGGCATAAAGCTGAAATCCCAAATAGTAATTGAAGTTTAATGCATGAGTTTTCTTACTTAGTGGTTATGGAAAATTGACATCCCAGCAGAAAAGTGGAAAGTGGAAGATGAGAGAGAGAGAGAGAGAGAGAGAGAGATTTGGAGTTTGGAGTATAAATATATTGAAAAATCTAAAATGGGAAAAGTTAATGGGCGTTCTAAGAGAAATTAGTTTAAGATATAGTTTTAGAATATTTTTATGAAAAAAATATATAATTAATTTTTTTGATGGTTATTATATTTTCTATAAAAATTATGTCAAAACTGTCTTAAAATAGTTTATTAGTAATTGCCCAAAAAACACCGTTAAACATGATCCATTTAACCACCGCACGTTCTTGGCATGATAGTTACTCTGCAAGTACAAAGTTCTTGTAGGGTGGAGGACAAAGGTCGGAGTTTAAGGGGGTATTTGGTACATGTGTTTGAAAATATGTGTTTTACGCTCCGTTTGTTTCGATGAAAAACCATGTGTAAAGATAGTTTTCCGTGTTTTCCAGTGTTTGGTAGCATAAAAAAAGATGAGTCAAAGGAAAACTATCTTTGGTCAACATAAAAAGTATGACTTATTTTTAGACATTGTTTTCTATTAAATTTTTTTGAAAAATAACTTTATCTCACAACAAGCTAAATAAGGGAAGTTAGGAAATTGTTATTTAACCAATTTAAAATTGTTACCAAACATTGGAAAATGAGATAGTTTTATAGAAAATAATTTTTGAAAAAAAACTCATTTTCTAGAAAACATCATTGCTGAAACAAACAGAACGTTATTGTTTGAAAATATGTGTGAAAATACGTGTGGGTGAAAAAGTATATGGAAATGTGTGTAATGTTGTTTAAAAATTGAAAACGTGTGTTTAAATGGGTGTACCAAATACCCTCTAAATTTTTAAATGAGAACTTCATACACATATACACTTAGATTAAATTAGAATAAAATTTCTATATTATATCAAGAAACACGACCCATCTAATATTCCAGCTCTACTTGTGTCTAATATTAAACCTTCTTTTTTTTTTTTTTTGGGTTTTTTGAGAAAGGTCTAATATTAAACCTTGTTTTAAATGCAAAAATTAGCTTCAGCCAGTTTCTAGGTTCTGAAGTAACATTCAACAACTTTGTTTCCCTCTGCAGCAGTAATTAGGTAATCATGATCTCCACGAGATGGACGTGACATTTGCTCTTATTACACCTTTCTTTTAGCGACTGTAGACTGTAGTTATTGCCTTTGTAAATTCAGTGGATACGCATTCAGTGGACACAATTCATTGCTTCTTCCCCAGTAACTCAAGGTGGGACCGGGCGACGGTAAGTGTTGTTCAGGGGGTTCGAACCCCCTGACTTGAAAATAAAAATATTATATATATAAAAAACAAATTTATTAGCTTACTTTATTTTAAAAAATATTTTTGAATACCGACTTAAATTTTGTATATCCTAATTACAGATAAGTTCAACTCAAAACTAAATAATAACATATGTCAACCCAGTTTAAAACTAAAACAACACAAATTAACCCATTTTAAAACCAAACAACACCACAGATCATATAGATGTCTCTCATGAATCTCACCTCAGTTAATTATCTGACTATCTTAATATCTTCCACTCCAAGAATAAAGAGTGAATATTTGTGAGTTACAAGTGTCTATTTTATTATAAATTTTTATTATATGTGTGAGTGTTTAATATTGATTATGAACATTTTTTTAATAATTTTTTTGGCTAAAATGCAAAACTGACCCTCTAACTTTTTTCGGATTTCATTTCAGTCCTCTAACTTTACTTTCGTTCGTTTCAGTCCTCTAAGTTTCAAATTTATTCAATTAAGGCATTTCCATTAATTTTTGTTAAAATTTTTTGAAAAAAAAAATCTGGAAAATATTTTTCAATTATTAATTGAATTTTTTAATTTAAAAATTTTAAAAAAAATTTAGAAAATTGAAAAATTAACCATAACATATAACAAAAGTTGATGGAAAAACTTTAATTGAACAAATTTGAAAGTTAGAGGACTGAAATAAAATTTGAAAAAACTTAGAAGGTCAGTTTTTTATTTTATCATTTTTTGTGTGTGAATTGTGATATGCGTAAATGTGTGCATGTATAGTACAAACATGATATAACTTTATATAATTTAATTTTTATGAAATACAGAAGGATTGTAATGATTCAAAATATGAAAACTTGTAGAAAAAAATTGTAAAATTTTATGCATTGACATATTTTTTTATTAATAGCTTGATATAGTCAAGTTTTATTTTAATTAAATTTTGTTTTAACTTATATTTTTGATTTTTCGATGAACCTTGTAGATAAAAATCCTAAAGTTGTCATTGGACTGAGTGCTTCGAAATTAGCAAAAATATAATATATATATATATAAAAAAATCTCATTTTGCTTCTGCAAATTCATGATATTAATTTCTGAGATGTCAGCAGGCCGTTGTCCCTCAAATCAACTGTTAAATTTCCTGTACTGTACTTATTCAGTTATTCGAGCGTTAGAATATATATATGGGAAATGCTAAGGCACTAGTTAATAATCTATTTAAAGAAAATTTTTATGGTAAATGAAAAAAATGTAAGTAATATTTTGATAATTTTTTTCATTTTTCATCAAAATGATATCAAAATTTTCTTAAAATAAATTATTAATCTCGTTAGCATTTTCCTCCTAATATATCTAATTTTTCCAGTGCCGCTTTCAACAACTTCAAGTTGTCATTGGACTGAGTGCTCCGACATTAGCAAAAATATAATATATATATAAAAAAAAAATCTCATTTTGCTTCTGCAAATTCATGATATTAATTTCTGAGATGTCAGCAAGTTATTGTCCCTCAAATCAACTGTTAAATTTCCTGTACTGTACTTATTCAGTTATTCGAGCGTTAGAATATATATATATATATATATATTTTTTTTTTTTTTCCAGTGCCGCTTTCAACAACTTCAAGTCTTCCACTGTAAATTACAGTACGACCAAATAATTTACTCCACATTTTTTAACATGATTATCCTATCAACCAAGTTGTACCATGTCAGTGGAAAATGAATGTGAGTTAAAGAGATTTAAAGTTTGTGTTGTGTATCTAAGAGTTAGGTTTTTTTGAATATACACCACTGTAAGTTTTTTTAAAAAACCTTCTCTCCTCTCCTTGTGTGTGTGTTAAAAATACTTAATATTCTCAAAAGAAAAAACAGTGGGTTAATCCCACATTAGAAAATGAGTGTGAGTTAAAGAGGTTTAAAGCCTGTACTGTGTATCTAAGAGTTAGGCCTTTTTGGATATACACCACTGTAAGTGTTTTTAAAAAACCTTCTCCTCTCTCCCTGTGTGTGTGTTAAAAATACTTAGTATTCTCAAAAGAAAAAACAGTGGGTTAATCTCACATTGGAAAATGAGTGTAAGTTAAAGAGGTTTAAAGCCTGTGTTGTGTATCTAAGAGTTAGGTCCTTTTGGATATACACCACTGTAAGTTTCTTTAAAAAACCTTCTCCCCTCTCCCTGTGTGTGTGTGTTAAAAATACTTAGTATTCTAAAAAAATAAAAAAAGTTGTACCATATCTACCCAAAAAATAAATTTATACCTTGTGCCTCCAAGGTAGTAGCCAATAAAACAAAACTAATTAAAGTGTGAGATTGAAGAAAGAGAGAGAAAGTGGTTTGGCCTGCAAATTACATTCATAGTGAAAAACCCTTAAATACGAACATCTTTACTATCTTGAATTGTGTATATATATATCGAGACTAACCTTATAATACTTTACTTGCATTATAAGTAAGATTAAAATTATTTTGCTCGCACCTATTACATTGAATCTAGACTAATTACAATGAACTTATCATACCATAAACCGTTACACTCTAACAAACAAAATAAGAAAACCTCAATCAATTTATTAGTAAATAATATCCAATACTTAAGGAAACAATTCAAGAAACATTAAAGAAATATTTGATTAGAATTTTTGGAAACCCGAGAGAGATCTTGGTGCATATTACCACCTTTGTACTAATGTGCGTTCAAGGCCCATTGGTCTCCTTTATGCATCTCGAGCCGGCCTTGATAGGTTATGTCTCCCCCAAGGGTGGCGGTGAAGCCACCATCAAAAGTCCTGAGAGGGTGGACCTGGTCCATATTTGGTCCAAATTTGAGCTCCCTTGCACCAAAAAATTGGATATAAGTTCAAGTACCTGGTGGGTTTCCCCTCTTAGTTATCGAGTCCTTATGTCTTCATGGTGGGGGATGATTAATCTCATCAATATGGTAGGTACCTTTATGGTCCGTTTGGATTGAAAGAGAAGGAGGGGGAGTAAAGTAGAGTAAATTTAGCACAAAATTAGTTTATTTTTAGTTAACTCTACTCTACTCCCCTCCACTCTCCCTTTTTCCCCTCCATCCAAACACGCCATTAGTGATCCAATTTGAAATGGATTCTTGGAGAACATGTGCTTGTTGTTTTTCAATTTTATATTGTTCCTTCTTCTCTACGGTTTGATTACTCTGCTCTTGTATTGAAGATTCTTATACTTTTGATTGGGTTTATAATTTTTCTCTGAGAGATTCTCTCTAGAATATAATGTTTTTTTATCTTTCTTTTTTACTTATAATATATTTCCAGCAATAAAATATTGTCTTTTTTCTTTAATATATATATATATATTTATAAAAAAATTCACGCCTTCTTGAAAAAGATTACAAAAAGATAATCAGTAGCCTTAATCTTGAAACAACAATTCCATCTCCATCATCGGTTATCTTATAACTTGGATTTTTTTTTAATAGAAAAATAGTTGTCAGTTGTTGTTGTTAATATTTTGAATTTTGATAGTTACAATAAAAAATAAAAAAAATTTAAACTCTGGACATTTCCGTTAAAAAAAATTTAAATTCTGGATATTTCCGTTAGAAACATTGTCAATTGAGTCACAAAACCTTTTGACAAATAACTTTGTTATTTTATACCCTCAAATCTTGACTAAAAGTAGAACTCCTTATCAACAATTCATTAAAGTGAATATAAATTATATTCATGATTGAGGGACTGGGTTTAAATGCTATATTTATGATACAGGAGTAATATATTAAGCTTCCAATTTTCTTGGGTTGAATGTCTTCTGGTATAGTTCAGCTGATGTACTTGGCCATGACTATTGTGGTTCTTAATTAGCACCTTCCTCTCAGCTACTAATTTTATTGCTTCATCATTTTAGTAGCTACTGAAACGGTTAATACTTTATGTACTTCAACACATGCATGCATAGCAGAGACTTTATTATCATTTAGACATCAACGTAAACTTTCATAAAGTTAAGAAGGTGCCAGCTTTATTTACATTACTGATTTGAAAGTCTATTTTATTGTTTATAAATTTATATAAATAGCTTTTATATGTTACTGGTAATTACATTATCATCGAGTAATAGTGCCATAGCGTTTCAACAACTTTCTGATAAAGGAGCAAGAGTGACCATGGAGAGCTAAGAGTTGGCATATGGGTGTCAGTCTCTAGTTAATTAAATAACCTTTTTTTTTCACAATTTGCATGGGGTTATACTTTTAACACTTTTTTTATTCTTTATACATCGATTATTGGGAGGGAGAATTCAATCTTAGATATTTTTGTTAGAAACACCAAAGAGTATCAGATCAACTACAAGTCTCGTGGCATGTTTTTTTTCCCTTTAATTCATCCAAAAAAGTTTTCCCTATCTATAGTTCTAATCTTCTAAACTTTGATACGTTTTAATATTAGGAACAATGATAAATCAGGTTTGAGATGCAAAAACTTTTTTCCAAACCCAAACCTCTAAATCTTTTATATTTGGCACTAGCTCAATTATTTGGTTTTCTTTCGCTAAAAAAAAAGTGTGCGCCCTATAAAATAGTGATAATTCAAAATTTTGTACATAAGCAAATAAACTAAAAAGAAAGATAAAGTTGATGACAAAAAGACTCTAAACATTTTACATAACAAACTCTCAACCTAAATCCTATTATATTTGGAATTAAGATCCAAACCCATCTGTTTATGTTACCACAAGTCTGTTCATATGGGACGGATTAAGCTAGGTTTACCTAAAATTGAACATCGAAAATACTATTTAACAACATTCAAGTATTAGTAAATGCTTTTACACTAAACTAAACAATATTTTAAGAGAAAAATAGAGGCACATTTACTTTTAATACTGTTATCTAATTTTTATGTTACAACAATTACTAATAGAATAATTTTAGTAATTTAATTATATAATTGGGTCAAATTCGGGTACTTAAGCTATAAAAACTAAACCACCAAGAACCTTTTAACTTAACAAGTTGACTTCTTCGAATGTTTCTAAGACATCCAAGGTTCAAATCCACTATTCCCGTTATAACTATTGAATTATGTATTGGGTCAAAAACTCATTGCTTGCTAGATCAAACCTATTGATATTCTGTATTAATTTTGCACCAAAATCTGACTCATGAATGCCTTCTAATTAAGGAAAAGAAAAGTAGTTCAATATTTTCTTTAAAATTTAGCAATTTTACATATGGGGCAGTCTTATCACGAGAAAAACAAATTGTGATCTAGCTAGGCAAAGCCAATGCATGCTATGTTGGCATTACAACTTTTTGTCCATTGTTTTTATGCTTGATGATTCACCCTAGGCCCACGATCGATGCAGTGTAGTGAACGTTTGTCTCCTTTCAATTCTAACAATTAATTCTAACAATTATGTGTTTCTTTCTTTGACAATTGCGGGGGTGTTTAGTACCACAACTTAAATAATAGTTTTTAGTTTTTAAATAATATTACACGTATTTTCATATATTTTTTCACTTACGAGTATTTTCAAAAAATACAAATAACGTTACTAGAACAGCATTACCAAACTATGATGTCAAGGATTCAAGAGTGTTATAGCTCAATTGGTTCACATTTTCTGGTGTTTACAAATAAGACATTCAGAGTTTAGATCCACATACTCCAACTATTGAATTAAAAAAAAAAAAAAAACTATGATGCTAACACAATTAATTAAAATTATAATCAATAGATCATACTTATAAAAATACAAAATACAAAATTTAAAAAGATTTTTTTTAGAAGAAAATATTTAAAAAAAGATTTAAAATGAACTTTCACAACTTTTATATATATAAAAAAAAAAAATAAAGCATAAATAATACGTAAACAAATATAAATAAAGCATAGGATAATAATATCGTATTCTCAAATTAGTCTCATAATACCCTGTAGCAAAATAAAGCCTATCCTGTAACTTATTAAAAAAAAACTCCCACAGTTAGAAAACTAATAAATAAAATCTTAATTTTAATGCATTATTATAGTTGTTGGATGGCCATCCAACAACAATAATAATGCATTAAAATTAAAGTCCCTATATATTCGTATTGTTTCTTGTTTCAAATACTTTTTTTTCCTTCCCATCATTATAAAAGAGAAACGTTTCAATGTTTTGGTAGCAATTCAACTGGATCTTTCTCCTTTTTTTATTTTTATTTTTTTATTTTTACTATTCTTCATCCTACCTAATTGACACACGTGTTTTTTTTTTTTTAATCGATATAATAAATATCAACTTATGGCGCATTTGCTCTATGATATTTTTTTCTAATCATCAAATCAAAACACCAATTGATTTTTTTACAAATAGAATTCAAACCCAAATACTTTATTCGATAACAATGGACTTTACCTATTAACTCATTGAAATCCATTTAATCACATGTTTTAAAAACACTTAATCTCATACTTGTTAAACCAAAACAATGTTCTACAAACTCTAATCTAAAAGATTCAAATATTGTGTGTATTTCTAGCATAATGGAAGTAGCTAGATCTTGTCTTTATTTTTCATTGCACGTGTTTTGTATGAATGAGCTAGATGCAACACTAAGTACACGTATTAATTGATTCCTGTAATACAGCTAAAAACACAGCTCATCTTCATCGAGCAAAAAAAGCAAGAACATGGAATCCATCTCGAGCGTGAATAGTCTACTTTAAGCTACTCGAAGTGAAACGTTTTTTTTTTTGGTTCCATGTGATACACATATGATACCTTTTCAAAGGAAAAGCTGGCCACTTAATTACTTGCAATCAACTACACTTCTTCGAACCAAGCCAGTCAAAGAACAAGAACCAATCTTTCTCCTTCTTTTGCTCCTCTCTTTACTGATTTGGTTCTTCTTAATTAAAAACAAACAGAAATTCTAATTCAAGGCTTGTTATGAACTCTTCTTTCTTCCTTTGGATCTGGGGGGGTTTCTTCTTTGTAAAAAAAGGATTTAAGAGAATATTATTAAAATGTAAAGAAAGTGAGAAAAAGGTTAAAAATTCTTAACCAACATTGACATGAAGAATAAAGTGGTGGTTAACGAGGTAAGATTTGGAATGTCCTTGTCTGGATTAGGATTAGCCCAATTTTTCTTTATTATTATTATTATTTTTTTGCATTGAAGTTCATGTTACTGTTACCAAGGAGTGCACAGAATCTCCACACAACCATGTTGGAACCTGTCACAATAGTGACCAAAGGACGAGTAAGTTTATTACCACAATAATTTTCACAACTTTGACTACAACTCATTTATGTAACAAGTTGTAAGTGGTGAGAAAAAAATAATAGATTCACGTGGGTTTATATTTTCACCACTCACAAGTTGTTACGTGAACAAATTGTGACAAAGTTATTAAAATAATTATGGTATCAGACTTGGTTCCCAAAAAGAAAGCTAGCCTACAACATACGACATAATCATATAGTATAAAAAACTTTTTTTCCATGAGAGATATAATTATTAAGAAATTGCTTGAAGAACGTGAATAATCAATATTGAATTGCATTTGACCTGTATTGTAATGCAAGCATGGTTGAGTTGTTGTTTCCTCGGGATGATGCATGATTGCATAGTATTCCATGAAAGTTAGAATTAAAATAAAATTGATGATGACGATAAAAATAATTTAATTATGAAACGTAAAGATTTGACCTTTTGTTTTTTTATATACTATAAGCTGATGATTAACGGTGAAAACCAAGCGGTGGGTACAATCAGACAGTTCACGTGGGAAGATTCATTTTTGATAATTAGTTGTTGTTTGGTAAACCCAATCCAAAACAAACCCGATTTTGTTTTTAATATATGGCAAGGAGAGATATGGTAGATGGGCGTATTGAAGGCTCTAAATGGGTATCCTATGCAAAATTGGTAAGGGTTGATGTGAGAGAAGCTAATAAGATGTGCCGTTTTTTAGAGGACGTACAATATATATACCCTTCACGCTCATCTAAAGGGATTTGAAGAACACACACTTCAAAGACAAGGACGTATTAACTTCATTTCATTAAAGTCAATTCACAACAATCTATTTAAGACTTAAAAAAGATGAGAGTGGGTTTTAGCCCAAAAAAAACAAAGACTTATGTGTGTGGGATGACATTAGCTCGTTAATAATATCTATTTGGAATGCATTTTTAAGACTTTTTTTATAGATAATTTGAACTTATAATGTCCACTTCTGATGATAGTTTTTTTATTATCAGATCAAGACACCAATCAATTTTTGGTGTAGACGAGAATTGAATTCTAAATCTTTTATTCAACCATCAGAAACTTTACCAATTAAGCATGAAGTAACTCCACTTTTTTTCAAATATATTTGAATAACATGAATACATTTTCTTCAAAATGCGTTTTTTTTTTGAAACTATGAGAATATTTAAAATTGAGGATTATCATCCTAAATTTTAGATATATATATATATATATATATATATATATATATATATATATATATATATATATATTTATATAGTTAATGAGACTCATTTCAACACAATTCATGAGACCAAGCGTCTCCCCCCCCCCCCCCTCCCCCCCGGGTGTTAGAACAAAACTGGTTCTCCCATTCTTATTTTTTTTATTTTTTATTTTTTATATATTTTTTCCTTCTAGCCTAGTCCCAAAGGTGATCAAGGTCAAGCTATTGGTATAAATTTGTTTGTGTGTAGATTTAAAATTTGTAAAAAATAGGAAAAATTGGAAGAGATATTGTAAAGAATTATAGAGGAATACAGAAATTGGTTGGAATATGGCTACATGCTTGTAAAATTGAATATTTAATTACATCAAAGGGGGAAAAAAAAAGGAACATATCACCTTGTTATAGGAAAAAAATGGATTTTAAAAAAATTTATAACTAAATACAATTACAATGAATATACTTGCTTTACAGTAGAAGTTTTTTTATTTTTTATTTTTTAAGGACAAAACTTAGGTACAATATTTAGGTGTTGTTCATTAGGTTTCCCTCTTAAAATTCAATTATGTGGCTTTTTTCTCATGGGATGGAAGTGTATTTTTAATTAAGTGTTGTCACATGGTTGAATATTAAGAGAGAAACCTATGGAACAAAACATAAGTATTGTACCTAAGTTTTTTTAAAATTTTTAACTAAATGATTGAAATTTTAAAGAAAAAATGCACTATATTGGAATACATTTTGCCAGCAGAATTACCAAATACTACCTTAATAAATTAATGATAATGTGTTCTTGTATTGAAAAAAAGATACTATATGTTAGAGTGAGATAACTTGGATTTAGTAAGAAATATGTCAATTTTGGAAGTTAATTGTCTATACGCTTAACTTGCTTTAATTAGCCCTTTTAATTTTTTTTTTTTTTAAAACTTTGGGCTAAAATGTTTCTTTCTTCTCTAAACTTTACATGAATTTTATTTTTCATTCATAAACTTTGAAAAAATCATTTTTTGTCTCTAAACCATTAAAAATGTTACAATTATTAATTTTCAATTTAAAAAATTTATTTTTATCCCTAAATTATTGTAAAAAGTTCTTTGTTTGTCCATGTGTTAGTTTCTAACCTATTGAAAAAATCTCTCCTTTAAAATTTAGGGGAAAAAGTGAGATTTAAGCAAACTTTGGGAATAGAAACAATATTTTAGCCAAAAAAATGTCTTAATTAGTGAATTGAATTACCTTTTCACAACATTATAAAAGAACATATAAAGAAAGAAAATGATATAGTCACAAACTATTTTATAAATTGTTAATGTGGTGAGTAGTTATTGGTAAGTAAAAAAATGATATATTAATAGTGGATCCATATTAGAATCAATAAAAATTTGCCACATCAATAGTTTATAAAATATTGTAAAATAGTTTATAACTATATTATCACTCAAAGAAATAAGACAAGTGATTAAAATCTAATGATTTTTATTAAGAGTTTTGTAATTCAACTGATACTTCTAAGTGTTTCTAACGAGATGTTAAGAATTCAAATTCCTCCTCTAATGATTGACATATTTATGTCGACACGTAAGAATTGATCAAAAAACAAATATCTATATATCTTACTCTATTGGTTGATTTTGTGGGGAAAACTTATCACATCTTGGGTAAAGAATCTAGAAATGCACCATTACGAGGAGGAGTGCGTGTTGTGCACTCCAATAAAAGAGCGTAGGGCCGGTCGTTAGGCTACAAAGTTACCACCTTTTGCCCCTAACGTAAGATTTACGTTCCATATATTGTCAATCCAGAACCAGAAAAGCAAAAGGGTAACTATGTGAAATGAAATGAAATGAAATCTCAGATCATGCAAGGTGTTTTATGCTGTGGCCCTGTGCGATCAAGCTCAAAGATTGCCGGGAAAAAAGTTGCATTAACCCCTTATATTAGGCCACAGTACTCGGTTACTTTTAAAAAAATTAAAAAAAAAAAAAAACCCTTATCATCCCTTATAATAATTGTTATTTTGAATGGCTTTTAATCTATAAATCTATATAATAGGAAGATTAGTAATATAGCTAGGCATATATGAGTAGTAAAACAAAAGATTAACATACCATAATATAACGCACAAAAAAAAGAAAGAAGAAGAAGAACCCATGATGATAAATTTGTAATTATGGTCAATAAGTGGTAAAGTAATAATCACCATTCACACCACAATGGACAATTCACATGGTGAAAATTACAAAACTTCCAAAATAAAAAAACAAAAACAGTTAAAACTGTTTTTAATACCAATACGCCAAAGTCCGTAACAAAGCTCAGCCAAATCTCTCAGCTGCAACGCTGCTTCCTATACTCATATTATTTGTTACCTGAAAAAAAGAAGAAGCCAAACATGGAAACCCATCTCACAGTTTATACACATGGAAATTAGCCCAAACCCAAAAAACACAATAAGCACATGAACCCAACATCACATATTTGCACAACTATTATATATATGGACATATATTTCAATTGCAATAGACTGTGTCAAGTCACTCAATTGTAACCTAGCATTAACCAAAAGAGAGAAAGAGGAAAAAAAAAAAAAAAAAAAAACCCCAAAGTGCAATGACTCAGCCAGGTTTTAACTTTTAATACGACAACCAGGTCATTTTCCTAACAAGATATATAGAATAAAGAACCAGTAACAACCCCCCTCTCTCTCTCTCTCTCTCTCTCTCTCTCTCTCTCTTACCTTCGAAAGCACGCCTTCCCAACTCTTTTGGTCTTTTTTTCCTACATATATAGCACGCCACTCCGCATCTCTCGCCTCTATTTCCATTCAATTCACAAACACAAAAACGACCTCGAACACAATATACCAAAACCATGTCCACCGATCTCGAATTCTTACACGACCTCTCCAAATCCAAAACCAAACTACTCACGGTCAAGACTACTCCAACTACATCATCATCAACAACACCTCAAGTGGGTGGCTTCAACGATAATATTGGTGCCAACAACAACGTAGTCGAGACACAAAATAAGAAGATTAATGTCGAGGAGGATGACAACAAAGAAGAGGAGGAGGACTGTTGTCGAACTCCAACATCCAAGGAACATAGAATTCCCAAGATCCTAGATTGTCCCCCGGCGCCACGGAAGCCAAAAAGAGCACCCACATGCAAAAGAAAACTCTCCGAGCTTCAATTCTTCGAGATCGTGAACCGCGAAGAGGTCGATTCGTTTTTCAGATCGAGTTTCGAGCAGTTAGCTGTTATTACGTCTAACAAGAGGAACTGTTGCTCATGTAAATGAAGAAGAAGAAGAAAAATACAGCTCGCCAGGGTTGAAAATTTTACACGACTATTTGTTTTCTTTTTCTTTTTTTTTAAAATTTTTTTTTCGTTATATATAATTTGTAATGCTGGGTATATGGTTGACGTGTTCATATATATATCCATCCCACTTCTGCATAAGATTTGGATTCTGGGTCCTAATGGGTGTCTGAAGTTTTAGACTATTTGGGATCTGAACACTCTTGGTCATATAAATTAATTAAATTATGCATTTTATGTAGTATTTCATTTTAGTTATGTGATTATCAGAACAAAGAAGAGTTAAATTCTTGATATGTTCGTTAAAAACATAAGAAGACTTCGATAGCATTGAGTCGGATTTTATTTTTTACTTTTGGTTGATTTTGTTTTTTACCCTGTTGTGGGGGCCGGAGAGATTAAAGAGGTTAAAAAGGTTAATGTGTATTGCAAAGTATAATTATGCAGAGAAGGATTTCGATTTGGTAGATGTGGTTGGTTGGTTATTTTATATTTTATAAATATAATTTTATAGGTACGTAGAAGATTATGAACCTTGATTGGGAATTATCTTACAGGTTGTTGGTTAATGGTTGATCTGTCTTGTGTTTGACATATTTGTGTTGAGTGATTGACACGGCTTTGGGATTGATAAACTTTGATTTTCAGACACAGAGAGAGAGAGAGAGAGAGAGAGAGGTTTGTACGTGTTAATGACCAGAAAACGATGCAATGTGCTATGTCGTGCGGTACTTGTATTCAATTAAATATGAGTCCAAATCAATATACGATCAAAATTCAAAACTGAAAGAAATAATTTATCACATACATCATCTTTGCGTCAAAACTATAGTCATAATTATAACTAAACCATTAAGGTTGTTCAAGTATCCAATGTTTCATTTTGTCAAACATCCAATTTGCCATTTGGCACACATCAAATGACATCTATTGCCTGCAAATAAACCTTAATAGTGTCTACATCCTAAAATTTTATCACATCCTATTTTACTATATCAAAAAACTACTCTATTAATTATACCATATCATTTTACAATACTTTTGTAGGGACACGTTTTGCAGTCCAAGCCCAAGATGTATGGGATCTTGACCCAGTGAGTCTGGTACAATAAATTTGTAGAGAGTGGATTGAAGAACTAGGCCCTAATGAGTTTGACAACGGCTAACATGAATTTAAAAGTGATCAAGAAAGAACAAGGAGAATAGAGTTGAATGAATTCACTGTCCGATGAGGTATTTTGTCATACAAATCAATTACAAATGTAATTTTGATTGCTACAATGCTCTTTGATCAATTTCCAATCCTCTTCTCATGGAGGGTCTTTTACATTATATAGCTCCCTTTGGACTATCTTGATCCTACACTTGTTGATCATTTGAGCTCTTACTTGAGTACCTGTCCCATTAGACACCCTCTTTGGCTTTCTATGAGTTGTGATAGCCAAGGCAGCACTGTTCAGAAGTCTTCTCCACATAAATGCAGCCAAAAAAGTAGCTGCAGTACATTTAATGCGGTGGTAGCAGCTTTTCCTTAGATATTTTTGGGTTTCCTTCCTTTTCGTATATTCATGAGGCACGTCCCTATCATTGGAACTTCCTGGAGAGTCATTCTAATTGCTGGAATAGATACTTGAGCTGCATTTATCATATTCAAGGAGGAATTCCTCCTCGGACCACCTTCCATTCGTTTCTTACTCATGAGACTTTAAATTAGAACCCTTAATAACTATTTGTTCCTCCTCGGACCGTTCAACGTCCTCGGACAAAGCCCAAGACCCAGTATATGATTTTGGACCCTTATCCCTACAACTCTCAGTATCCTAACTTTTATTTTACAATACAACACATTAAAATAATATTTTTACACAATAAAATAATATATCATAAAACCTAAATAAAAACAAAAACCCAAAACCCAAAAACCTGGTGTGAGAGAGAGAGAGAGAGAAATTGATCAAGTAGATGAATAAAATATTAGTGTTTTTTTTTAATAGAATTGAGTTACAGTGCAATTCTTCCTTTAGAATTGCATTGTAACACTATTGCAAATTTCTTTTGCAATAATTGGTTTTTACAAGTCCAGATGTGTGGGGGGTTTTGAGCTTTTATGCTAAATTTTTCCTACATAAGGTATATGTCATTCCCAATGTGAATGCTCTTAAGAGCATCCTTATCAAGGATTGCAAAAATGCTAAAACTTAAATTTTAGTATCTAGAACTCAAAAAACCAACTCCATCAAAACTTGCATATGCTAAAAGATTTGCCATCTTGCTACAGTGCACTTTCATTTTTGAGAGTGCATTGTAGCTATATCTTATAATAAAAAAAAAAAAAAAAATATATATATATATATATATATATATATTTTAAAGCTCTCTCTCTCTCTCTCTTTAAAAAACATATTTTATTTCTTCATTTTTTTATTCTTTCCTTCTTCTCTGTTTAGACCTGCCGTTCTTATCTTCCTTTTTTTTTTTCTTTTTTTTTTCTCCTTCTTCTTCTTTCTTCTCACTCTCTGAAATCGATCTTCATGTGGCTCCCTGCTTGAAGCTATCTCACGACTTGGGCTTGAACCAATGAATCTACTTCCCTTCCAATTTTTTTTTTTTTTTTTTTTTTTCAGTGGGTTTCGATGGTGGGTCATGGTGGCGGTGATGTATGGGTTTGATTTGGAGGCATGGTGGTGAGATCGGTGAGTGTGTGGGTTGGATCTTTGGGTAACAATTTTGTTTTGATGGCTGGTTGTTTTTGCTAGATGGTTGTGGTTTTGCTTTGTTTTGTTTTTTTTTGTTTTTTTTTTCTTCTTGCAGTGGGTTAGATCAGCCACCGGTGAGTGCTTGGTTGAGATTTTGTTTTTGCAGTGGCTAGTTGTTTTTGTAGTGGTTGGTTGTGATTTTGGTGAATGGTTGTGGTTATACTTTGAGTTTTTTCTTTTTCTTTTCTTCCTGTAGGTGGTTGTGGTTGCCACGGTGGTGCTGTGACTTGTGGTGGTGGTGGCTATGGTGGGTTGTGGTTGCTACAATGGTGGTTATGGCAAGTGGAGCGGTGGTAGGGGTGGTGGAGGAGGTGGTTGCTATAGTTTTTTGTGTAGTTGTTTTATTATTATTTTAATGAGTAGTTTATATTATCTAAATGAAATGGTAAAAAATATAGAAATTTTGATGTTTGATGTATCTTAAAGTGGGGTGGTATAATAGATAAAGTAGGTTTTTAAAGTGTTAAATGCTAAAATTTTTAGAATCCTTGATGGGAATGCTCTAAAGCCACAATCTTGTTCATGAAAGTTTAGGGGTTAATTACCACAAATGTAGCAATTTTATTTTATTTTTCTTGCAAGCAATGGGATTTGAATTCATGAAATTGAGTTATTGTAAGCTCATCATGTCATGGGTTTCAATTGGGCCAAATTTTGAATTAATTAATAGGTAATTAATGATATGGCTACCTCTTTCTAACATGGTCAAATTTGTAGTGACTTTGACCAGTTATGTGACTTGAAACTCGTTTAGAAGAACAATTTCTATCGGTAATAACGTATCCCAAGCACCTTGATCAGGAAAGATCAAAATTATTGCCACCATTTCACTTAAATTGTTCACCATTAATATTGGAGGGGGAAAATTTAATAACATGAGACATATTCTGAAATTGAACAATTTTTTTTCTTAATAAGTCTCACGCCACAAATTTTTCACAATTACTTTTATGATTTGTTGCTGCACAATAAAAATAGTGTCAATAAGAATTCATGTAAAAGTAATATTACTCTTAGGAACAATAGGTCATATTAAGCAATCATGGAAAAAAAAAAACTGTGAAAAGTATTATGTTCCAGATATATATTACTCATTTTTTCATAGTATACGTTGAAATGCATTACATGTATAGATATACTACTAATAGGCTTTTATAGTTGAAATGCTAATCAATATTTTTTTTGGTAATAATTAATCAAAGTTAATTCACATGCATGTACCATGTGAATGTGAATTAACTTATACCACGTTAATATAATATAAATCTAATTTGAGGCCATCTCTCCTAGAGTAGAAACTAGAAACTAAAACAAGACATCTTTTAGTCTTGTATCTCGAGCCACATCCACCTAATTGCCATCACTCTACTTCAATAATTAACCAGTTGGATAATTAAAAACAATAACACCATGATGTAAGACATTTGGCATATGGTCCAAAACTTAAACTTGTCTTACTAGTACATTATTGGAATCCATTTCGATTTATGATATATAATCTACATGTATAAATCATCTCAAATCATGTTTATATGTAAAATACTCGAATTTTAATTGTTTTTTTTTTTCATTAAAAAAATGTCTCAAATCATCTGAGGGAATATATATCACCATCGATCCAAGATCATATACATATGGGACATGGTCAATTTAAGAGGTACCTCCATGTGACAATATAAAAAGCATAGACACATTAATTAATATAGCAAAAAAGAGGTCCCTTCTGGGGACAAATCAATCCCAAACAATATTGACATTGATTGAAAAAGCCATGCAATGCATATATTTTAATGGCAAATTATGTGCTTGGCTTCAGTTTTACGTGTCTTTGAGTTGCTGCAAAAGTGGGTTTAGAATATAAATAAGGAAAATTAGTCATCCATGACCAGGAATATATTAATAACAAGGCTTTGGAGAGAGCTTAAAATATAAGCAACTCTGTGTATCTCAATTTTGACGGAATAAAGTTCATTCAGTGCGAAGGAATATGAGACACACAGAGAAAAAGAAGGCGAACAAATATGCATAAAGCAATGGTCTATAGCAAGTAAGCATATAAAAAACCCAAGGGAAAAAAAAAGATGGTAAGCATTATTAAGATTAAAAGAGGGATTGCTACTTTTACACAGTCCTAAAAGCCTGTGAGTCATATCCAATCACAAGCTTAGGAAGCGTCAATGTCAAGGATGCTAAAGGGATCATGAGAAACTAATGAGACAACCAATGAGAACTTTACAGGTATTAAAAAAAAAAGGTATTCTTTTTCACTTTCTTTATTTATTTATTTTTATCTTTTTACCAAATACTCAATGTTATATATTTTTAACTTACTATATGGTCCTATTGTATAGTAGAATCATCTAATTAATATAACATATGCTGTGGTAGACTATGTACTAAAAGTCTAAAAGTGTTCTCTCACGAGAAGTGAGAACCAAAAAATTCACATAGTCCATGCCAATTCCTCAAATTCCTATGTCTCTTATATTAATTTTTTTTAGAAGAATTATATTATATTAATTAACCTTTAAAACCTCTTACCGTCAATGTCCTATGCTTACAAATCGCTATTTTTTTGTTCAACTTATTTTTCAAGTCTAATAAACTAATGAAAATAAACTTTCCAAACAAGCACAAGGTCTAAATTACCCGTTACTATCATCTAAGGAGATTCTACTAAGGAGATTACAAGAAGTGAATTTCTAGAATTATATTATATTATATCCAAATGGGTATTTTTTTTTCTTATCCCTCAAAATGATTTGAGTAAAATTGGACCTACATGTTCAATGTGTTTAACTATTTATGGATGGATACTTGTATAGTGGGCAACACAATGTCCAAAAATGCGACTGAGATCAAGATCTGTCCATAAATATGGTGGTCTACCGTCCAAAACGTGATGCTAAAAGCCGTTTATTATTAATCCTTTAATTAGTTTCCCTAAACAATAAACAATCTCTTTTCACGTTCTCTCTTAAGTATTGTGTTCTTTATTAATTTATTACTACCGAAAGAAAAAGGAAATCTCACATGAAATGGGAAAGGAAAAGAAAATAAATACCAAAAACGTAAGAAAAAGAAAATCAAGGAAAAGTTAAAGAAAATGGATCCCGAGAGCTAGCAACCATTTTGCACTTGAAATGGATCCCTTTTGTCTTGTGAGGTAAGACAATAGTGTTTTTATCTGTGGAACAGTGGGAATTCGATCTTTTAGTTCTTTAAGTGAAGAAAAAGGAATATAATTTCTTGGGAATCGGGATTTTAGCCTTTTGTAGTTTGTACTTAATGTTGAGCCCTAGGTAAAAGAATAAGAAACAGGAGAATTTTCTGGGATTTGGAATAGCACATCTAGCTGGGAAAGTGTGATGCGGAAGTTCTTGTAACTTGGTCTTGGGATAAACTTACAAAAGATTAAAGAACAACAAAGGGCATCTAGAGATTCTAGAGCCACAACTTTTAGAAAAAATAGTGCTAGCTAGCACATAGGAAATTTGGGACATGTCAAATAGAATTAAGTTCAACTATTTTTTTTAAAATTTTTTTTTCATAATAATTGAAGGCAATATATATTCCATCTTTGGTAAAAAAATTTTGACATTTGCATTTCATCAATTGGTGATGAACATTGTCTGACTGATCATCCCCACATTCAGAGGACCAGTGTCCTTATTTTCTGGGGAAACAGTAGCATCTTGCTCAGTATTGTTCTGATTGTTATATATAGTAGATGTGTTTTATTCATATATTGACCAGTGTTCACTATAATTGGTTACTACTAGATTTGTGATTGATTGCTTTGCACATGATATGTTGGTTGTGAAGTGTACCCACCATTAATTGTCCTCTTATAGTTTAGAATGTGATCCTTAGGCCGCCATATGTTTGTGTGGTCACCCTGCTATATGCACATAATATTTAAGCAGAGGCATATAATCACTTCAATTAATTAATTTGATTAATTTGCAATAACATTACATGATCCACATATATCAAAGCATTTGATACCATCACGACCCAAGTCAGGATTTCGAGTTAAGAGGACCGATGATCTATGAAATGTGATTGTTTGAGCTTAATTTATAGAGGAGGCCAAGATTTTGGCGAGAGGGTGTAAAGTTTTATTTTCCTTAAAACCAATTCAAATAAGACTCTAATATGTCTACAATTTTATTTTTTGTGCAACTCATGTAGGGTCAGCCCCCTTGGGGTCTAATGTGGCTCTAATTAGGCTCTAATATATCTACAATTTTATTTCTTGTGCAACTCATGTAGGGTCGGGCCCCCTTGGGGCCTAGTGTGGCTCTGTGGGTCGCATATATGATATATATAAAGCATTTTGCATATTACTTGTTAGTTTATTACACCTTTATGGCTAGGGTCTTTAGCAAATTTCTAACTAAGTTTTTCTTTAGAAAGTCATTTTTACATTTTAGTTACATACCTTTCTGCTATATTTAAAAAAAAAATTAATTTAAATATTCTTTCTTTATTTCTTTTTGGTATTTTAGAAAGAGGAAGATCTGTTGGTGGATGAAATAAAAAATCGATGGAAAACTATTTATCAAAGCTATAATACCTCAGTGAGTATCATCTAAAAATAAAAAATTAAATTAAAAGCTTTAGTACCTTGCACTATTGTTGAAAAAGGGAACTAGTAAATGAGTAAATTAGTGACAGATCAGAAAACAGGAAAAATGAATTATCTTGTACTATTACTTTATGACAAATGGAAACATGTGATCTTGTTTGGTTCATACACAACAAAGGGTTTGACAAAATAATTTCCATAATTCCATTACATTAGTGTGAGTAATTTTAGTATATAATTACATTTTAGATAGTCATTAATTTTCTTCCTCTACTGGTCAGTGGTTCACTGGTTCTGTTCTTTTCTTCCATATCGTACCACTCAAACTCAAAGTATTGTAACATCATCCACCACAACAGAAATGAAATCTCAACCTGAATTTCAGGAAATGCACGCTTTGTTGAAATGATATCTCAATATTGAAACGTCCATATTCAAACATTGACACCAATGAGAGTTTCACTACATGAATGTCTCACTCAAAAATGGTACAGACTCATTGTTAAGGAGCTGTCATGGACAAAGACACATGTCCTTGGACATGAATAAATTTATCATTTATGAGTAGGTGTTTAATGTTATATGATAAAGATGTCGTTGGAGTTGAAAGTTTGAAAACCCTACCTGATGACAAAACCACTGGCTGAAAGTGGGTTGTAAAATCCAGAGGATATTATTGTTCAGGATATCATTGAGTAAGACACAAAAAGACATGGTTTACATGTCTAATTTTTTTTTTTGGATAAAATGTGTGTAATTGTTATTGTCTAGATTTGAATAATGAATAAATTGAAATCTAATTACGCATGTGCCTAGGTTTGCCGACAAACAAAACTCCAAAATTGTGATTTTGAAAGCTAGCTATATAAGTATATAACCACTACAGTTTTAAAAGAAAAAAAAAAGGTTCTTGCAATTAGTTTTCAAAGTAGTTTTAGACTTTTAGCACACTACTCTGTCCCTTCAATTGAAGGGCTCAATCTTTTGGGGAAAAATTCAAAAACATAATTATTGAAGTAGAAGTGTTTGAGATAGTAAAAGGACCTATGGTTCTCTTCTATCAGATTTTTATTTTTGTACAATTTTGTGTGGTCCTTACTTCAAGGGCCACCTTTTGATGATGGAACTCCAAATCAAAGGGCCTGAGCAGGCCACAAATCTTAGGACTTTTTTTGGGCTTAATTCTGAGGCTACCTTAAATTTTTCAATAGGCCCATTTTTACACTAATCAACCCACTTGAAGTCTGTGGACATTTTTAATATTTCACATAAATGGCGATTGATAAAACACTCTTGAATGATTGAGGGCCCGTTTGGTTGTAGTTTTCAAAAATTGTTGTTTAAAAAGATGTGAAAATTGTGGTTTAAAAAGTGTTGTTGAACAATGTGTTTTTAGTGTGAATAAAACAAAAAAATGTGTTTGGTATCATAGTTTAAACAATATTTTTCAGTATTCAAAAAATGTAAAATATGTGTTTGGTATGTATGTTTTGTTTGAGAAAAAAAAGCTGACCCGTATTAAATAACAAATTTATAATCCCATTTTTATCCCTTCTTTATCCCATATCTTTCCGTCTTTATCCCTTTCTCTTCAGTGTTTCCTCAGAGCAGAAACCCAAAAAGCAAACCCACGCCGTCCTCAGCTCCATTGCCGCCAAAGAAGATCCACGGCTAGGCTTCACGGTCGTCGTATCTTATCTCCACCAAAAAGCCAAACCCACGCCGTCCTCATCTCCATTGACGCCAAAGAAGATCCACCAAAAAGCCAAACCCAAGCCGTCCTCATCTCCACGAAAAAGCCAAACCCACGCCGTCCTCATCTCCATTGACGCCAAAGAAGATCCACGGCTGGGCTTCACGGTCGTCGTATCTCATCTCCACCGTCAACATTCGAAGATCGAGCCCGAGATCGAGCTTTTGTCGCCGCCGACCCATCACTCGAAGATCCAGGTTCGAATCTCACTTTCACCTTGCTTCTCAATGGGGTTTTGTGTAAAGATTGAACATTTCCTTCTTCACTCAGATGTCTCCACTTGTTTGTGTTTTTTGTTTTTGGGTTTTCTCCCTTGTTTTTCCTCACCAATCGGGAAAACCCATTTTCCAGTTCTTTGTTTGCTGTTGAGAGAATAGTTGATTTACAATCCAAATATACATGCCATACTGCATCGAAATGTAGAAGGGTTTCCTCAAAATCTTTTGCTGTTGTAAATTTGTTTTGATTTACAACCCAGTCGATTTCCATTTTTCTTAACACTCTGTTTGGTTGCCGAGAAAGCGTCGGAAGATTAAACAAAAAAAAAAAAAATCTAACAAATCTGAGAACTCTATATATTAATAATTTGTTCTGGTTTTTCGTAGGGCTTCACAGCAACCAAACTCCAATGCTACTTGCTTGCTGTTTGAAATTTGAGGGTATTTTGAGTGTGATTTTTAAGCTAATATGAAATTCTCCGTAGCTGATTATGAGTTTCATTTGTGAATTTGTACTGTTAGTTTTAGTTGATTGGGTGTAGTTTAATTACTCATGAATTTGTGACAGATTTTACTGAATTATGTTGAATTCAATTTGGATATGATGGATATATTGTGTTCCTCAATTATAGTGAGCAAAACAAAGGTGTTGTGAGGTAAACTGTTTGAGGTGGGGTTGTCTAATCCTTTAAATTTTGTAATTATCACAATTTCATAAAATAGTGTGCCTTGTGTGTGGGGAACAACTTGGACGGGAATGCTCACCCATGGACTAACATGTGGGAATGAGTAGGCTCACTTATTGTGTATATTTACTTGGCATTTCCTTTTTACAATTTTTTGCTATATATTGTAAAACCTTCTAGCTATCTCTAGAGAAGCATATATATATATAGTAGTATTTGTTGTTGAGTTGTGTGCATTCATCAAGTGATTGACCTTGGAAATGTATATGTGATTGCGTATTAATATTGATACGAAATTTTGACAGCATTGTTTTGCATATTGTCTTCAATCCTTATAAATACCAGTGAGCATCACTTTTTTATTTCCTTCTTGAGATCATGGGTGTTGTCTCTACTATACTCCTTTGATAAAAATGATTGGGTCTGAATTTAACTCTCTCCTTCTGACGATTGTATCATTATGCAAGCTGATAAATGCAAAATACAATGACTTCAGGGTAGTTTAGTGGTTAGATGTTTCAAGCTTGCTTGAGGAATAGTCTGTGACTTTGGATCTTCTTTGTGCTCATTCATGGGTAGCCCTCAAGATGTCCAAAGTTACTAAGTGCAGTGACCTGGCAGTGCAAGATGAAACTTTTGCATCTCAATTTTCAAATTTAAACCAAGGATAGCAGGAAGAACCTTTCAGTCCTCAAGTAGTTAGATAGATGGTTCTCATGTAGATAACTTCAGTGACTTATTTTATTTAGTCTTATAGCCAAGTGAGCAGATTACCACAGCATTCACAAAGCTCTTTTGATAGTTTTGAATCTGCATCTTAGGCATAAGATGGTGGAGGAATCCACTCACATCCTTTTTGGCAAAGAATATTCTTTTCCATTTGAATGCTTTGCCAGTTTGTTACAGCCCGTTTGGTTGGTTTTCCTTTATAGCTCTCTCTGTGTTAATTGTTTTGATTCTTTATGTCATATGCTGTATTCAAAACTTCATGTTAGTTGTAGCTTTTTAGAGTTAGGACTCCTTGTTTGAAATGTTTGCTGCCTATAGACTAATGCTCAGCATCTACTGTTTGTTGCACGAATGGATACCATGTTCAAATGGTTGTTTAATAGTGTTGATTACGTTTTGTAATGTGTAAGTGAGTAGGCTTGTGGCTGCTTCTTGCAGATGGCAGACACAATGCATGACGATCTTGACGATGGCCTTCGGTTCCGAAATTGCAATTGTTTCTGTGGCTTAAAAGCAAGTGTAAAGATTTCAGATAAACGAAATGAGAACCGGTACAGGCTTTTCCAATGTTGCCCAAAGGACACATGTCGGTTTTTTCAATGGTGTATTCCCTTGAAGACGCCAGTGTCATATGCGGAGGATTTCCAGCAACTTCAAGAAGAGCTATGTGTATTGCGAGAGGAATTGAGGGTCATACATGACAAGGTCCACCCCTCAGACCAACCAAAGAAAATGGGTCCGATTAGGTTCATTGCTTGGTGTTTGTTTTTCACTGCGCTTGCAGTACTGCTAACTATGACGATGTTGTAAACTAAATTGTTATGATGATGTGTTAATTCCTACTATGTAATCATATTATCTTATTATGTACTACTAACTCCTTTTGAACTTGATGCACTGTGTAATATTTTTAGATAATCTTGAGTCATCCATTTTGCTAGTGTATAGAATATGTATCGGGCTGACTCTTGATTCTTACAATAGTATGTTATTGGCTTAATGTAATGTATGCCTAGTACTGATAATTTATTGGAACATAGGAGAATTGTAAGTTACAATTCTCTTCTATTGATGATAGTAATTTTTATTTTGGAGCAAGGTGTTGCGAAACTCGTGGAACTTGCTTTATTGACTGGAAGTTGGCATGCAGAAGAACACTAGCTCATTATAAATAAAATTATATGTTAAAACTTGATTTCTTCTCTTGACAAACAAATTCAATGTTCTTTAAGAGCAACTTGATTTACTTTTTGCCTATATAAAGTAAAATCATGGCTAAAACATCTTAACATATAACAAATCTATGAATTGTTACTACAAATTGATTATTAGTAATATTAATAAATTATAAATTATTAAAATTTATACAATTGAATGTAAACTCTCTCTCTCTCTCTCTCTATATATATATATATATATAAAGTTTGCATATAAAAATACAATATTATGTATAGTAAAAAATTTATATGTATATTCACTGTATAAAAGGGTTTATATAACAAATGAAAAGACAATTTTTTTTATAAATCTTTTCGATGAAGATTAGTAATCAACAAAAATTGACTGTTGACTTAGCAATTCCCTTCCTTTTCCATGTAGTACTAGAAGAAATATTAGTTGTCCACATTTATATAAACATCATCCAGCCTTACTTGTTCGCTACAATAGCCTCACATTTCAACCTACGTACAGATAGAAACTCATGGAGAATTCGGCCTTTTTTCACGTTTTCGCCTTTTTGTTGTTGCACTGTTTTATGGCTAGCTTAGCTGTGGCAGTAAGAACCAACATCACCACAGACCAATCAGCTCTTCTTGCTCTCAAAGCCCATATCACTGATGACCCTCACGAATTCTTGGCAACCAACTGGTCTACCTCTACTTCTGTTTGCAACTGGATTGGCATCACTTGCGGTGCCAAACACCTTAGAGTCACTGCCCTGAATTAATGCATATTTGTGAAAGCCATTCAAAAAGTGACTAGTATATGTTGACAATCCAGCTTCATGGGCAGCCATTAAGTTCACCAAAAACAACAGTAAGAGCCACTGCAATCCAAATTAAAGAGGCTCACTACCCCGTTATACAAACCTATAACAACAACAAAACACAGTAATCTTCATCTAGACTTATACAAAGTTTCATGTCATCCACATTTTAATAAAATAATGCCCAAAAAGCTCAATCATTGAACAATGTAATCTGCCCACATAGCAGCAGTTATCACATCACGATACTCCGACATTGCTCGTTGTGCCCGAGAATTAAAAGCTTCTTCAGTGCCCCCACTGCCTACGCGTGCAGCTCCTGCTAGGTTTGCGTCTCTGTTACGCACAAATGATCCTTCCCACACATGGAACAGTTCATCTGCCCGATTATACATGCGAATAAAGTTGTGCAATGCACAACAAGCAGTCACAATCAGCCGTTGTCTAGAGATAGAGAAGGAGTGCATTCCAGTCAAAACAGGGAACCTCGCCTTCAAGACACCAAAGCATCGTTCAATCACCATCCGTAATGAGGAATGCCTATAATTGAACAACTCTTGTGGGGTACTAGGCTGCCGGTTCGCACCCCGAAACTCTTGGGCATGGTAGCGTGTGGACTTGTGTGGAGGGAGGAATGCACTGCCTATAGCGTACCCCGAGTCAACGAGGTAGTACGATCCTGCAATACGAGTGATAACCATTGCCAATTAGTCACTTAACACAACTATTCTTGCTAGTTCCTTACTACGGAAGTGTATCTATACATGTATGTATACGAACCATGCACTAAAGTTTTTTGATATCAGCTTAAATAATGAGTGACCATGCAGTGATTGACTATAACTTACTACTCCATGAAAGCAAATTTTCTGAGTGACATTACAAACTTTGACACGGCCTTTTATCCATGATATAGAGTGCTAAATGTGAATCACACAATTCATGTATTGAGTGAATTAGTTTAGATATAATAAAATTACGTAGCTACCAATCAAGTGCAGTGTATACAAGGTATTCTTTTTTTTTACACAAATGACAAAATATGAAGTAGTTACAAACTCATTGACCTCAGTTTGGATTTCTAAGTGAACTAACGTGAATATCTAAATTTACCCAAACCTATGAAAAGACATTCATGAATAAAATATGTGACATGAGATTTAAAAAAATATGACAAAACCACACAACCCACAAAGATTCACACCCTTTTTGAGAATTATCATAGACAAGAATTTCATCCTACTACTCCATAATCCCATTTTGAATAGTTTTTCACATCTGTACTATGCTACAAAATACTTTGGAAATGCGAAGTTAGATGCAACAATGATCAAATCAAAAATCAAATACGGAATTTTTTTTTTTTGTTACCTCTAGGCGGCCAAGGGAACTCATACTCGGCATGTCCAAGTGCATCCTGCATGACTCGTGAATCATTTGCACTCCCTTCCCATCCCGAATGCACATATGTAAACCGCATGTCAAAGTTGCATGCACACATCACGTTTTGGGTGATATCACTCCGTCTATCTCTAAATGCGGTAGTCCTACCGGATGGGGCAGATGCACTTATATGCGTCCCATCGATAGCCCCCACACATTTCTGTTAAAAAAATAGGTAGCTGTAATTAATAAATTAAACTTATGTGCAATATAGTGTAAACAATATGAAGTTCACCAAAGTGAAGTTTGCTAGTACAAAAATGTATGTATCCAATTATTACAGGCTAAACAGTTCTGTCCAACTACCCACGTACGTAGCTAGAGATATTGGAACCTTTTTAACATTTCATATAACCAATAGTCACGGTTGGACGTAGTACTTGCATTTGACATTGGAATTTTTTCAATGGTTTGCGTACTCAAGGTTGTTTACATCAACTTTGATATGTTAACTTGTCTACTTTATTTAATATTTGTCAATGAACCTCAAATTAAAAAAACTTGAAATACTTCAGAACTCTTTCATACTTCATATTATTTTCTTCCTATTCTCTATTATAGATCTTTCACAATTGAATTTCATCACAAGGATAATTTAGCTAAGAACTAAAAAAGGAAAAATCAAAGCATACCTCAAACCATGGATAATATTTCCCATTCCCTCGAAGTGATTGAGGGAGCTCAGCTGCATCAACGTCGGGCCGGATGATGATACATCCCAAAGCATGGATAGCACGCAAGGTACGCCGGAACCGCCTTTGAATGGTCTCGAGAGAATGTTGGAAGCGGTTGGCAGTTACCCGGTAGTCAGCGTTGTGTCCGACGATATATAGCACTGTCCCAACGGACTCCTCAACTGAAACCCAACCAGTGTCCTCCTCTAATAGGTGCAGCCGCTTCAACTCATTACACAAGTGTCTAAAAATGGTCTTGTCCATGCGGAATATGTCATAACACACTTGGGGATTTCCTTCTAGTACTTCAATCACATATGACCTCCCACTCAGGATACTAGTGCACCTAGGTCGCTTCATGTAGTGCTTTTGCACGTACTCTATACACAGCTGAACGTAGGCTGTGGCAATCTCGAGCTCCACCTCACTATCGTACTCATCTGAATCGGACTCAGCCATGCCTGAATCACGATCTGAATCGGACTCAGCCATGCCTGAATCACGATCTGAATCGGACTCCGCCATGCCTGAATCACGATCTGAATCGGACTCCGCCATGCCTGAATCACGATCTGAATCGGGGTCGGCCATAACTGAATCACACCTGTGGGCAGCCATTAAGTTCACATCAGCCACTATAAAGAAGTACATATATATATATATATATCGCTTTATGTATATATATCTATATTGCTCTATGTATAGAAACCTGCTTCTCAAGGGATTTTTTATGATAGATCCTACAATCACATGAACCTTGCAGCGGAAAAAAATGTAGGCGCCTTCGCTAATTCTACATTCTGGACTTACTAAACATTGAACAAATTGCTTTACTTCGTAGAGTACACTATGATTTTTTTTTTTTTTTTTCCTTTTCTTTTAATGATGTTAATATTTTAATAATATAAAAATTGTGAGTTAACCCCTTTCTAATGGCAAAAATATGTTAGTCCATCAAGTGGATATGTGGCCAACCTTGGAGGCAAGTGTTTGATAAATTCATCTCACCATATAATCCAAACAATATTAAACCTTTACGACTTCAAGACAAATATGGTTTGTCAAACACAAGAAGACCTAATTTAAGGAATAGCAAAGAAATATTTGTAAGAGATTATTATGACATTGATAATTTTACATATTATCTTTGGTTTAGTTTGTTTAAAATTTTCGAAAATTTAAAATGATTTCATTTAATATATTTTCTTCAAAATGATATTATTATTATCATTATTGGCTTATACTCAAATACAACATATGAACAAAATAGTATTACCTTTTCAAAAAAGTAAATGGATTCCATTAGTTTGTTATGGCTTAATTAGTTGAAGGAGCCTCCGCAGTAATTGACTACTATACATGGAATACTCTATGGATACAATTGACAGGTTACTATAGACAAGATTAAGTATGAGTTCACCTGACTTCCTCCTTAACCTATTAAAAAGCATAAAATGTAATAATTTTTCAACGAAGAAACTGATACTTCCAGCAAAATCAAATCATAATTAACAAAGAATGAAACATCCAATTATAAAAAGGAATACCTGAAAGCTATATAGACCTGGATCAATTATAACAGACGTGGCTCTCTCATACCTGCAGATTTCATAGAAATTACAATCCTTTTATTAGCCAAATATTTGCAGACAATTCATGTGCTGCTTTCAAACTAATTCCACCAAAACTACAAATAACTAACAAAAGAGAAAGGATAAGCCAGATACTCATTCCAGCCAATGTCACTTGTATGCTCAACAAAATACTACATTCTGAAAATAGCTGACAACGTCTGAAGCAGATATGTGACACAAAAAAGAAATTTGCAAAATGGAATGCAGCAGCTTACTTTTTAAATATATATATATATATATATATATATATATATATATATGTCACCAAAGTTAGAAATTCATAGAAGACACGACAACCACAAAACATATTTCTTACATAAATACCATACATGTCCCAAGGAGGTTAACATAATAAAGGAAGGCATAATGCAAACATTGTTCATAGTATTAACATAATACAAACTTTGCGTATTCACATTAAACCAAACTAAGAGTACTAAATAACTTCCTAGGCTGTCTACACGGCGCATATCATCAGTTAACTTCCTAGACTGTCAACCACAACCACCACTACTGCAATCCACCCCCAATAAACTCAATCCAGGCCCTTCTTCTATCAACCGTCATGGCAAAAAAAGCGGCTCTACTCTTGGCGTTATGAAGCTCCTGCAAGACCTTGCAATACGTGACATGATCGACATCGGTGTGCTGGTTCAGAAGAGTTACAGCTGCTGTAACTGACTCATTGGCAGCCCCCACAGCAGAGTCTCCAGTGTCGATGGACTTTTTCCCCCGACGGTTCCTCATGTCAGTAAAACCCCATATTGCCTCAGTCATGGATTCAAGGGAGTGCCCTTTCTTCCTTTTTCCACTTGAATGAGACGGTTCAGCTGGCTGCTTTTCAGCTTGCCTCCGGCTTTGGGCTTCACTCGGTGTGGGCAGCTCCTCCACGTCATCCAAACCAAGTGGATATGTGACATTGACATGTACCCCCTCAGATAGAAAGGCTGCATCAAGTTCTCTCTCTTCATCACTATTGGGAGCTGGTTGGGCAGATGACATTTGGAGGAAACCCGTGGCTGTGTTTGAATTGAAAAGAGTGCCCAACAGCTCATAGTGTCTCATCCCCTTTTTCCTGAAGTCCTTGAATTTATGATTGACCTATTACCAACCATATATATTGGGTTAGATGTTTTATATTTGTAAAACCCAATACAAAGTAGATGGCTAATTTATAATAACCGTATAACAGCACTCTTTATTCCAAATTGATGATAGCCAAAAAGGTTTTTTAGGAAATTGTAGACATTGAGTATAAAATAATATAAGTCAAAGATATAAGTCAAAATTTATAAGTCACATTAAACCCCATTAAACCCACAGTAAACCCCATATATAAGTCAGATTTTATTCCATTCCTAAAAGTATCATCATGGGAAAATGCTACAAAACAACTATTTAAAGCCACTATTATTAATACACTCATAAGCCAATAAACCTAATATGTTTGATATAATTGATATTTAAGTCAGATTTAAGGACTTACCGCAAATGCAGCAGCCCAAGCATCGTCACTGGCCGTCACTGTATTTGAAATGGGGTCCCATCCCATTCCTGTACGTGCGATGAGCTGGGAGAAAGTGCGGTGTCTCTGTTTCAGTCGTTGATATTTTTGTGTAAGTTGTGCCTTGGTGTAACTTTTAGTCGCACGCTTGTTAAACTCATTGACAACTGCTGTCCAAGTTCCAGTCTTGAACTGGCCTTGGGGCATATTCCCTTTAGCATCCTCTTCTAACAAGATGTCAATCAAATGTCTCTCAACTGCTTCAGGCCACTTGGTATCCTCGGAATCCTCCATCTAAATACATGTTGGTATACTTACATAGACTCGTAAAACGGTCTTCTATGATATGGAATTAAAATCTTTAACTTACTACTAGACCCAAGCAGCAGGCATATAAGAGAAAATTCACCCCATATAAAGGAAAAATACAAAGATACACATTCATACACATAAGTTTTAGGTCAACTTGTAGTGGCATTGTATATTTATGAAGGCATAAGAGCATATTATTATTATTATAGTTGAATATATGTGTAACCACAACAGATTAGCTATTTTAGCTTCAAGGTAAAATATATTGTCTCTTCAAGAGACAAGGTCCATGTTGGGACTTGTCTCTTGAAGAGACAAGATCTAAAAAATACTATTTCTTCAAATAAGTTTCAAATAACAGTATTTAGTGAAATAATTTTAATTATTAAAGAAAGAAAAAAAAAGTGTTAATGCAAACATAAATAAAAAGAAAACTTTTTAACTTGAGAAACAAAAGTGGTGAGTGATCTGAAATTGTGATGGGTAGGGATGTGACTATTGTCTGAAGTACATCATTCAGCCATTTAGAATTAGTGAAGGCATGCCCCCAAAAACCCAATACACTAAAAAATCCCATCTAACATATAACAGATCATGAACCCAATATCCATACAAACTCAGAAACAAAAATCCAACACAAGAACTCTAAACCCAGACCCCAAAACAACCCATTGATCCTCTAAGAAACCTGTCAACAAACATCTTCTCAGCCAAGTCAGAATTAGTGAAGGCATGCCCCCAAAAACCCAATACACTAAAAAATCCCATCTAACAGAAGGTGCAGATCATGAACCCAATATCCATACAAACTCAGAAACAAAAATCCAACACAAGAACTCAATAACCCATAACAAATAGATAAACCCAGACCCCAAAACAACCCATTTATCCTCTAAGAAACCTTTCAACAAACATCTTCTCTACATGCATTCAATAGTCATCAACATATAATTAAAGAAAAGTCACAAAAAAATAAATAAAAACCCAAATTTTTGACAAACCCAAATCTAAAACAGACTGAGTATCAACGGTCTTAGCAGGAGGGTTTGGGTGCTTAGAAGATTAAAACAGAACTTAGAAGCATGATTACACAGACGTACCAGTAAGGGAGCACGGTCAGAAGAGGAAGCAGAGGAGGAAGCAGGTGCTCTGTAATGCACTCGAGAGGTGGATGAGGAAGGGAGTGAGGCGTCCATCTGAAAGAATATATGAGATTAAAAGAAGCCCTAACATGAATTAATGTGAAATGATCTGTTGGGATGTGAAAGAAAGCTGAAACAAGTAATTAACAAAATTAAAAACCTTACCTGACCGACCCCTTCAGACTGTGTGAGTTGCCTTTTCCGTAGCAACAGAGCGTCCTTAGCAACAGAGCGTCCTTAGCAAAATAGGGGTTTCTTCCAAATGATGTGTGTGGGATTTTGACGCGTTGATGAAGCTACTGTTAGGAGTAATGGCGCCGGATCCGTGAGGGCTGAGATGGAATTTTGATGGGTCAGAGCAGTAATGGAGGTGGGTGAGAGGAGTAATGGAGATCGGACTGTGAGTGTAGAGATGAGAGTAGAGAGGAGAGGAGAGATGAGATGAATATTTGGGGCGTGAAGACTGATGGCGTGAAGACTGAAGAGATGAGAGTAGAGAGGAGAGGAGACAAACTTTAGAAAAAGCTGATCAGTGGGTCCGGCTGCAGTGAAAATTGAATTTCATTTTATTTACGGTTGTGCCATCAGAAACACAATTTCATTGTTTAAAATGTGGTCCAAGCATGTTTCAAAAAATATGTTTCAAACAGCTATTTTTGAGCAACCATTTTCAAACAATCCTATTTTAAACACTATCACCAAACATATTGTTTTAAATTTTGGACACTAGTGTTCAGTGTTTAAACACTGAACACTATGTTTTCAGTTGACAAACCAAACAGCCTCTGAATCAATGAAAGTGGATTTCACTAGACCCATGGTCCATCGGCAAAATTTGATTTTTAGTAAATTTTTTTTTTTTAATAGAAAATTTTTGGTAGACTTTTTTTATTTTCAGAAACTTTTTTTTTTTTGAAAGATTTAGTTTTACACAAACCCAGCAAACTTTTATTTTTTCCTTTTCTCCCATCGAAACACAATAGCGTTGCTCGATAAAATAATAATAATAATAATATTGTCCTTTGAAGTTTCAAAAATAAAAAGAGAGGTATTTTAGAATACCTCATTTTTTCATATCTCTCTCTTTCTCTCTCTCACCAGCTCTCGAACCCAAGACTTGATACTCATCATAAGTAGTCAAACCATTGAGTTGCTATGAGTGCCGGTAATAGATTTTGCATACTTAATTATATTAACATTTGAACAACGCGCCCTAAAATATATCAAAGAGAACGATGACAAAACTAACTATAATAATTCTTTTTTTGAGGAAAACTAACTATAATACTTAATTGCAATTATCCAATCATATATAATGAAGTTATTATTAACCCACCCAAATTATATTTTTTGCAGTCAATATCTTAATTCAAGAAAAATTGAAATGTCCACATTGCTGTCCAAAATATCAATGTACGTGCATTACTTTTGATATGATTCTAATTACAAATAATAACATGGTTATAATATTGGATGCAAGTGAATTTGCAAGCTCAAGTACGGTGAATTGTAAAAAGGTCTTTTATTATGAAGATTGCATATATGATATAACATAAAGAATGAATTATGAAATTCTGACTAAAGCTTGTATTTGATACAATCTTCTTAAAATAGATTTCACCTCTCACAATTGATGAGTGTTTTGAGACTCTTAAGCTTTTATCTCTTAGAATACAATGATCACATCAATAAGAAAAGGCACAAATAATCCGGATACATACAGCCATAAATTATCTTTCTTTTAATGATACCCTTGATTTTTTTTTTTTTCAAGAGTCAAGAGAATGAAAAAAAATATATTAAACATATATATAAGATGCAAACTTGAACAAGACTGGGATATTGTTTTCTTACTAATAAGACACATGTATGATGTCAAGTGTTATATATATGTGGATCTATATCAATTACAATGGTGAAAATTTTTATATATATTTTTTATAATTATTAATATGATATGTTGTGAATAAAGTTACATCACTTGATTTAATCTGATGGTGTTTTTATTAAACACAAATCAAAAAACTAGTTTGACTTAGGATTGCCTCTTGGCAGCTATTAAGATAAGGGGTGACTTTGGCAAAGCTTTATAATTAAAATTGATTTTATATATTATTAGAGCATCTCCAACAGGTTCGGTATCCGAGTTTGTTAGCTAAAATTTGGAGAATTTGTGCACTGTTCATGCTCCAACAGGTTCGGTATACCTAGATTTTTTTTTGGCTAATGAACAGTAGCTCATCAAGTCTAATGAGCTACTGTAGATTAGTAACTGACTTTTTTTTCATTAAAAAATTCTAGCACTTGATATTTTATCACTTCTTTCTCTTTCTTCTTTGATTTGTTTCTTCTCACAGAACAATTCTTGCTCTAAACAAAACAATTCTTGCTCTCATAAAAAACTGATTTAATTTAAACAACAAATCTAAAATCAAAACAACAACAACAACAGATCAAGAACAAAAAAAAAAAAAAAAAATAGAACAACAATAAAAGATCAAGAAAAAAAAAATAGAGACGTATGTGTGTGGTGGAGTAGGAGCGGTGAGAAGGAGGAGCAGCGGTGGCGGTGTGGTGGAGCAAGGACGATTTCTCCTTTCTCTCCATGCGTGTCTGTGTGTGTTTGAAGATAATGGTAGAAAAAGAAAAGAAAAAGAGTAGAAAATGAGAGAGCTGGAGAAAGAAATAGAGAGGGAGGTTCTAGAAGTGGAAAGTAGAGAAAAAAAAAAGTGGAGGATGAGATATATGGGTATACGTGTGTGGTGTAGAAAAAAAAAGAGTAAAAAAAAAAAGAAACATATGGATGAAAGAATGGAAACACTACCACAATATTTTTACAATAAATCTTAAATAACATATTGTTATTAGTTAATATTGGTGAGTAAAAATATATTTTTAGTGGTGGGTTCAAATTAGAATTAGTAACAACTTTTCATATAAGATTTTGTTATAATTCTTGTAAAAATATTGCGAAAAATATTGTAAATATAACACTTTTCATTAAAAAATATAATCGTTGGGAATAAATATCGGAAGAATAAATGATGATAAAAAATGAATAAAGAATAAATGAAGAAATAATATTTAAATGAGATAGAGAATGTGATAGAGAGTCTGTTGAAAAGTGTATTTAAAAAATGGGTAGATAAAATCTAAATATTATTGTTAAATTTACCAGAGATGCTCTTATTGTTATTATTATTATTATTATTATTATTCCTGGTGATCAAAGTTTTATATGTCAAATTTGATCCCGCCCAATAATGACAGCCTTTCCACCTAATGCACTGAGAGAGAGAGATATGGGTTTCACAGAGAAGCAAGAAGCTTTGGTGAAAGAATCATGGAAGGTGATGAAGCAAAATATTCCTGAGCACAGCCTCCGTTTCTTCACCTTGTAAGTAGAGAGAGAGAGAGAGATAAAGAACAAAGATTAAGTCTTTTTTCACGTTCATTCCATATATAACAATTTTGTATGGTTGAATTAATTGTTGATGTTGAATATTCAGGATCCTGGAGATGGCACCAGCAGTGAAGAACATGTTCCCCTTTCTGAAAGACTCTGATGAAATACCACAAAATAATCCTAAGCTCAAGGCCCACGCTTTCATAGTTTTCAAGATGGTGAGTTTTTATTTTCCAAGATTACATTTGTGCATGAATATTGTAAACACCCTTTGCTGTTTGTTTGATTTCTTAAGGCCCAAAGGATGAATATTGTAAACACCCAGAAAACTCAAAACTGTACTTAGTATTCAAGATCTCATAGGATTATGTCTGATTGTAAATGTAAACAATACATGCACCAGCACCACACAATCTCTGATGTTTCTGTATCAAACACGTGTCCGTGTCAGACACACTAGATATTCTACGAACGTGTCACTATATTGAGAAAAAAAAAATTATTTATCAAAATTCCTTTGATTTTAAATACATTTTTAGAGTCTGTTTGGATACCGTTTATTGCTAAAAAATGAAAACTTATTACTAAAAATACTGTAGCAAAATAAATTTTAAACTATGAATAGTGCCTGTGGGACCTAGATTTATTATTTCTTGCTACGTTTTCTGTACTTGTGGGTCTCGTGAACAGTGCGCAGAACACAGAGAAAAACGCAAAACCCTTCTGCGTTTGCTATGCAAACACTCACTTACTTGAAACTTGTTATATATTTTTAAAACTTAAAATAAACACAAAAAATGCCTATAAATAATTAAAATATAATTAAAATAAATATTAATTAATTAATTGTTTTATTTCCATTGCATTGTATTTTAATTTTTCAACAATTATATACCTTATTGTTTTATCTTATATAAGTGTTTTATTGCGCGCGCGTGCACACACACACACACACATATATATATATATACTTTTTAAAAGAAATTGTGATTAGTAGCCATGTTTATGACCTTGGTAAACTATTTAAAATAAGACAAAACTTAGGTATAATACCTTAGGTACTGTTCCTTAGGTTCATCTTTTAAGATTTAGCTATGTGGTTATTCTAATGTTCAAGCACCACAAGAGATGTTGGAACCATTGAGATATACATTTAACCCCAATATTCTAAAAATAAATAAATTATTTTCTTGTGATTAGTGATATATTAGGTTATAAAGCTTTATATAATAAAATTAGTAGTATTCCATTCATAATTGATTCACTATATAATTTGATGTATGCATCAAAGACATGCGACTCAGCTATTCAATTGCGGGAGAAAGGTCAGGTGGTGCTGCGCGATGTCCCTCTGAAGCATTTAGGGTCAGTCCATCTCGAGAAAGGAGTCGTCGATTCCCATTTTGAGGTAAACTCCCCTAATTGTATCTATGCTATCATGGGAAATTAGTTTGAGGTTTACATTTATATTACTTGTTTTTAGAAGAACATTTATATTACTAATTTCAAACATGGTATTTTAGTAAAGATATAGAAGAACATGTAGGTACATTTGCATTGTGTAGTATTTGATTTTCTGATGATTTAGGTGGTGAAAGAAGCGCTACTAGGAACAATCAAAGAGGCAGTTGGAGAGAGTTGGAGTGATGAGATGGGCGGAGCCTGGGGTGAAGCCTACGATCAATTGGCTGCAACCATCAAGACTCAGATGGAAGAAGAAGCTGCTCAGCCTCAGTTATCTTCAAATTAACTTTTCTATGTATATATATACTAGTGGCATTTGCACGTGTTATGCTCATTCTCCACACCGTTTGCAAAAGATAATTTGAAGACTTTTAACTCCCATGTGTTTCTGTTCATTAGTTTCCAAGTGATTGTAGAGAAAAATTAATGGTTGTGTAATTTATGCTTGAGTTATGTTATGGAGTGTCATACATAAAGAAATAAAATATAATAATTAAAGAAGTGTTATAATTCAAAATATAACAAGTGAGCATGATGGAAAAGGATTGATCCTCTCTATTTGATGAGAAGGGTAATTTCATTTTCAAATTAAAAATTAAAAATCTAAAGATATGTTCAATAAAATTTTAAATGACATGACACTCTATACAAATTAAATTTTTAGAAAATAAAATCTTAACCTTAAAATAAACTTCCTCCATTTCACTAATGGAGAATCTTGTGCTAAGTTTGACCTGCCTAATAAACTTTTTGTGGAAAAAAAAAAATAGATGACATCATCCACAACTGCCATGGAAAAGAAAATTAATGATGGTGGACGGCAGTCTCAAGAGAAGCAAAATAAGAAGGGTGAGATTGAGGGAATAAGTCAAAACTATGAAGACAATTGAGACTGCAAAAGGAAATGAAAAAAAGTTTAGATGAAAAAAAAATTGAAGTTGAGGAAAAGTGTTGGAAAAGATATTTTGAAATTTTGGGTTACTCCGTTTGTTTGTGTGTGTATATATATATATGTTTGTGTGTGTTTTGAGTAATTTTGAAATATACGACTATACATGAAGAAGTTGCATGAACTTGAATATAAAAGAATAATGAACATTGATGTTATTCAAATTTAAACTTAAATGTATGCAAAATTTTCAATACTTACACCTCAATACCTTATTTCTTTTGTCTCATAAAGTTGTTTTGCTTTTTCTAGAATTATAGTATTAATGGGAAGATACAAAAGAACAATAATTGTATCTGTTAGAGTGAAAATTCACCTTCAATTAGGTAGTTCGTCTAGAGATGCCGATGGAAGATGTTTTCGAAGAAGTGACGTTGGATGATAAGACAAGACTGCAAAAGAGAGGATTGATTGGAGGTGGCACTGGCCTATGAGTCTTTGATGCTTAAGTCAGGACTCCAAAGAGCTAATATGCATGATGTATAGTGAGCGTATAAACACGTACTAGAAAGTGTATGGAAAGCGTATATTTAGTGTACCTCTATACATGGAGATGAGTTTCCTTTATAAGTGTATCTTCCAGTTATTGGTTGTTTGTCAATTAATGTTGTGCATTTATCTTATTAGTTTAATGTCTGGCCATTTAATGTGATAGCTGTTATTCATACATTGGCCAATGCTGGCATTGGATAATACTTATCATTTATTACTCTGATTGAAATGTCTTTTGACTTAATGGGCATGTAGCTATTGGGTAACGGTCGTCTATTACACTATTAAATGTCTCTGTTAGTTACATTTTTCATTTATTATTGAACAACTAGTGGTGGAAGATGGTCTTCTTATATGGACGATCTTTTAGGTAAGATCATTCATCTACATGGAAGACCTTTTTGATTGTTTACCTGAATATGGAAGACTTTCCTGATTTTTTCTGGTCTAACAATATCCAAAGCAATAGAAATTAGTTTTAAATTTGGCATTTTTACATATACATTCCTAACAAAATTAATTAATCAAACCTAAGTGTAGACAAACTAGCTGTAAAATAAAACCAGTTCAAATTTTTTGAATTAGTTTTTGATTATACAAGAATTTTGACAAGAATTTTGTAGCTGGCAATTAATGCATTTCCTTTTAAGTGTTGGACTTTGATCCGACAAGCCTCTGTTCGAAATGGTCGAGCTGAACATGAGACTGGAACTACCTTGTCGACCTTATCCGTACCAATTTTATTTTCGATTGTACTTGTATTAAAAATAAGCTATGATATGGTTTTATGATTTGTCAACCCTTAAGAAAAATGGGGGGAAAGCATGAAAGGTAAAAAGAAAAAGAAAAGCTTAATAAACATTAACTTTATAAATGAATAAATAATTTTGCTATTAAAAAAAAAAAAAAACATATGCAAGAATATACATATACACACACAAATATATATCATTTGTATAGGAACGGGAATAATTTAGGCTGCTTTCGAAGTCAATCTTGTTTCTATTTTCTTGGCTAATCAAAGTCAAGATCCAAAATAAGATACAAACATATGCAAGAATCCAAATTTCAAAGAATATGTTATCTTATCAGGATTAAATTTTCTTCAAATGTCAACGAGCGAATGTATGTATACCATTTTAGTATTTGATATCATGCATGAATTAGGTTGAAGAACTCCTATTTTTTAAAATTTTCATCTACTTTTTTCCCCACTTAAATAATTGGCAATTTCATGGAAGCTGCATAAAGAAGGCAGATAGCTAGCTAGTCCTTCACTTACCTTTCAATTTCTTTAATTTACTCTCACAAGTTGGCTTTCACTCCATTAATTAATCTCCATAAACTAAAAGGAGAGACTTTGCCATTTGTTACAAATCTAAGGCCGGCGGTGGAATTAAGATGGCTTTTGTATTAACATATTTTGCTTAATGCAGGTCAGAATGAGATTGATTGAACACTTTTTTTCTTCTTTTCCTTTTGAGATTGAGTTGAATTTTCTTTATATCATGGATACAGCTTGCACTTACGCAGATCATAATCACACAAACGCGACGTATGGGTCAGTGAACTTAAACATTTATTTTCAAAAACTATCACTATTAAATTACTAAATTAAATATAAGACTTTTAACTAAGGACAATTGGTGACACAAAAGTCTACTGGTCCTGGGAGTTGGATGACAGAACAAAAGAACAAGTGTACAAGTTTTTCGTGTAAAATTAATACTGACAATATAGCTTATTATAAATGCTCGAAAAATTAAATGCTATACAATTAAATTGACCTGCTTGAGGTTTAAAAATAACATAAAAATCTTTGTACGTGTTGTATATTTTTATAAAAAATTATATATTTCAAATAAAAATATATATTTCGGTTTTATTTTACTAACTTATTTCAGAAACTTACCAAATATGATAAGAATGACTTTTAATGTGTTATAATGTCATGTGTTAATAGTTATAATTTTAATACATTGATTTTGTATACAACTATAGCCTATATGCTTATTAGTCTATTAGATGATGAATAATGCTACAGACATAAACTATTTTATTACATTTTTACAAACTGTTGATGTATAATATCATCACTACAAGAAAATCGAGCTATTGCGGTGGGTTTTTTGCGGTAGTTGCAAAAAGTGCCGCTATATGTCACTTATTGCAGCACTTTTTTGGCCCGCCACTGTAGATGAGATATATTGCGGTGTTTCATTGGACCGCCGCAATAGATGTAGCCTTTTGCAGCGTACTACAACAGCGCTATATAAAACTGCCGCAATATACATGTTTTAGTGGCGTTAGACTTACCTATAGTGGTTCTCCATAAACCTGCTGCAATAAATATATCTTTTTGTGACATACTACAGCGGTGGTATATAAAACCGACGCAATATATAAGCTTTAGCGGCATTTCTGTTACTTATAGCGGCGGGTTAGATGACCGCCGCAATAGATACTGTTTTGAGGCGCTATTTCATAGTTATAGCGGCGGTTTGGACCGCCGCAATAAACCTTTTAATTGCCCGTACCTGGACCAATGTATCCCTCTGTTGTTTTGGCCTAAGCGCCATTTTGCCTTTTCATTTCCTTCCTTTTTCATTTTCCAATACGCTCTCTCTGTTGTTAGCTCTAAGAAAAAACCCACACACACTTTCTCTCTCTCTCTCTCTCTCTGTTGTTAGTTTAAAAAAAAAAAAAAAAAAAAAAACCCTCATTGCCACGCATCCTCACTCTCAAAATCCAACTTGGGTCTTTCTCTATTAGCACTCTCTGCCGCCACTTACCAATTGAAGGCCCAAAAAACAGCCGTTGAGGCTTGGACGAAGCCAAATGCTTGGCTTTTGCCATTGACAACGCCGACGAAACTATGTAAAAATTAGTTTTTTTTTTTTTCTTTTTTAATCTCAATGATATAAGATTTACTTTTTTGGGTAATTAGTCTTTTTTTTTAATTGTATTGTTAATACTCAAACTGGGTCTTAAGGATTTTGCTAATAAATTGTAAATTTTAAAGAGCTACGTGGTTGTTCTCTATTTTAATTTTTCAAAAGATTAAAAAATAAAAATAAAAATAAAAATTAGCGGTAGTAGAAATATAAATGAGAATTTCTTTTAGGATATAAAATTGGATTAGTCAATTTTTGTTTCTTTTCTTGCATTTTCTTTGCAACCAAACACCAAAACCCATTGAGAACAAAACCCAGGAAACACCAAAACACCAAAACATCTCAAATCCAAAACACCAAAACCCATTGAAACCAAAATCAAGCAATTAACAAACCCACCCCACAACTCACCACCTAACTAACTACCACTTCCACAACCACGACTCACCATCGGACCTAACTGACCACCCCTTCCACAACCACTAACCATCACCACCATAGAGGGACGAGGTAGAAAGAGAGAGACCCACTAAAAGAGAGACATTGATTTGAGCGAAAGAGAGAGTGAAGCACCGATCTTTGAGAGAGAGACATCGATTTGAGCGAGAGAGAGAGACAGAGAGACCCATTGGTTTGAGAGAGAGAAACCGGCTTGAGAGAGGAGGAGTTTGAGACATTTGGGTCTGATTTTGAGCAAAATTGACAGATAGAGAGAGCGGATCGATGGGCAATGAGCGATGAGCAAAGATGGCAGTGCTTGATCATGGAGTTAGAGAGAGATCTGGTGGTGGCGGTGTGATGAGCGAAGATGGCAATGCTCAATCATGGAGAGAGAGAGAGAGAGAGAGAGAGAGAGAGAGGATTAAGAATGTCTTAGAAGAGTTGGAGAACCAGTTTGAGAAGGAGGTTTTGGGGTTGAAGTTGATTGTGTGAAAAAATGCTTGATAAAATGTTATTTTGATTAATTGTTATTGATCTAAGAATATGAGTTATATTTTGGAAAGAACACAAAGAACATAAACATGTTCTTCCAAAAAATTAATAATAACGAAAGGAATAAAAAAATTAATTTAATTATCTTATTTTATTTTTAAAAAATTTAGAAATTCAAAAAAAAAAAATTATGTGATTTATTATTTATTAAATGCTGACTTGGAATTTTTAATAAGCTAAATACGATTTTTTTTAATAGTAATGTCAGCATTTAGTGTGTAAACAGTGTGCTCCGTTTACCACGTAAGCAATTTCCGTTAGTGAGATGACGATAAGGACCAAATTGGAACGCATTTTTTCATTTTAGGGACTAAAATCGGTAAAATAGAAAAGTAAGGACCAAAATAGAAATGACCTCAAAATATAGGAACAAAAAATGCATTTATGCCTTTTTTTTTTAAATTTTTTATCCTTCTCACACAAAATTTCCCACCCCTAATTTTTTTCACTCTTTCCCCCCAATTGTCTTTTCCCTTCCCGCAAAAAATTTCCCCAAAATTTTTTTCCCACTTACATCTTTCATTTCCCACACAAAAGTTTCATGGACCGAACTAAACCGATCGATATATATATATATATATATATATATATATATATATATATATATATATATATATATTTATATATAGGGGAAGGGACGCACAGCTGAGGGGAAGAGACGGAAGCACAGTAATAATATAGTGAAAGTAATGTAAATAAAGAAGTTAGAACAATAATAAGGCGGTAGAACCAGCCAAGCAGTATATATCAAAGTAAATGAAATAATAGTTCAAAGTAAATGAAAGCAATTTAGAACCATCCGTTATGGCGGTAATCCGTCCAAGGTGGTGGTAGCAACAAATAGAACAATAAACATAAAACTTGAAAATACTTGTTATTGAAAGTAGGATAAACACTTACAGTAGTAGTGAATACAAGATCTCAACAGTTACAGGTTAACAGTTACAAAGCTTGAACTAGTCCTAGTTACAAGGTTTGTAGAATTACAAGGTTTATAGTGAACAAGGTAGTAGTAGTAGAAACAAAGAATTCTTTCTCTAAGAAGGCTTCCTAAGAGTAGGAGTTCTAAGGGAAGAGAATTCTGAAATAAGACTTATCAAAACTTCAAGGGACAACCCCCCTTAAATAGGCAAAATATCTAAGTGAATAGTTCATCAAATAGTAAAAGTAAATAGTGAACAGTGCAATGAACAGTAAAAGCTTGCCAAAGTGATTTTGGAATGACCAAAAGCCTTGGAACCAGGGAGAATCTTCTTTTCAGCAAGAAACATGGGGAATCATCATCAGCGTTGGTAATCAACAATAGAATTTGACCAGAAAGTAAACATTGCAACATTTGGCCATTGTGCAGGCCAGACAAATAGGGGAATCAAACTTCCAATCAATCTTTTGCTAGGTCATCAGCATCATCGTCATCATGACCAAACCACTCCTGATTGTAAGGGTAGTAAAGGTCATTTGAAACAGGGGCTTGAGAGGATCGTTCACCCTCTGAGGATCGTTCAGCTTCTGAATCAACAGCTTCATCTTCTTTGATCATTTTAGTAAGCAGGGCATACAAAGCATCACGGTCCTTACGGATTGCATTCAAAGGAGAACTTTTCTTCTTGGTTTTAACAGGTGGTTTAACATTTTTAGTAGATGAGGAAGCAGGTGCATCAACCACAACTTTTTGCACAGGGGTAGTAATTCTTAATGGGGAAACACTTGGGGAAGGGAAATCTCTGGCAACATTGTTAATAATAGAATGGGTGTGAGCAAACTTATCCCACCATTTAACATACCAACAGCGAGCAAGAACATCACCTTCCTTAACATACTGCCATTTTAGGATCCAAGGAACCTTATATCTCGTAGAAAAATGAAGCAGGGGAGTGAACTTAGCTCCATGATCATCAGTCCGGAACCTTAATGTAAAGTTTTGGAAAGAATCCTTCAATGGCATAGGGAATATTTCAATAGTTGAACCAAACTGGGACCACCAACGGATGAACCAGAGAGGTAATTCAGAGTCAAAATCTTTATCAAAGTTGACAAACCATGAGTGAGACATATTTTCATTTTGGTGAAGCATGAACCTGAACCAGGCATCAATATAATCATGATATGAATAGGGAATAGGAGAATTTGGCAACCTTCTTGTGGAGGCAGGGTTGGGGCCCCACATTTCTTCAGAAATAATGTGGTTTAAGTAAACACTGTGGTAAATAATCTTATCAGTATTAGTCTTGTCACTTATGGCTTTAATAGTGACTGAATTCTCATGAGGTGGAATGTCAGAATAGTATTGCACAGTCTTTTGGCCGTGCTCAGGAATCCAGTGAAATTTTAGGGGGAAATAGCTAGTAGCCAGCCTAAAAGGGTTAGTAATGGAGGCCCTATTTGGCTCTACGGAGAACAGGTTTTGGATATATGGTTTTCTAACATACTGGGAAGCATTGGAAGCATTAGGATAAACAGTTTTAACAGGTTGGTGAACAGGGGCTAAAGCATAAGGATCATATGGCGAGGCTAAAACAGAAGAATAGTTAGGCTTGGGAATAGTTCCTAGGGGAGTGAAACGGTTAACAATGTCCAAGGAGGAAACAGGTTCTTTTTTAAAAATTGGAACAATTGGATTAGCAGTGGCAGGTGTCTTGTCTTTCGATCGTCTACTTGCCATTGGGACACTGCAGAAATTCACGGGTAAGGAAATCAGGGATAGCATTTTGAGATCCTTTAATATATTCAATATCAAAATCAAAAACACTCAAAATAGCTTGCCATCTAGCAAAAATATGTTTTGAGGCAATATTTTTAACATCTTTTTCAATAACATATTTAGCACTTTTGCAATCAATACGTAACAAAAACTTTTGGTTTAATAAATCACTTTGAAATTTTGAAATACATAGTACTATAGATAAAATCTCTTTTTTAATAGTACTATAATTTAACTGTGCATTATTCCAAATACCAGAATAGAAGCGAACAATTTGTTCCGGTGACTCAGGAGAAACTCTTTGTTTTAGAATACCACCATAACCAATGTCAGAGGCATCGGTCTCAACAATTTTGAAAGCACCAACAGTGGGAATACCAAGACAAGGCAGTGTCTTAACATGAGATTTGATTTGTTTAACAAGAGAAGTATGAACATCAGACCAAGGAGAAGGATTACTTTTTAACCTATCAAACAAGGGTTTGCATTGTTTCCTCATATCCTTGTAGAAATCCGCAACATAGTTTAATGACCCAAGAAATCTTTGGAGCTGTGTTTTATCAATGATAACATCAGGGAACTTATCAGCAAATTGGATGGCTCTATCTATAGGATGAATTTGTCCTTCAGAGATATCATAGCCAAGGAAACGGACTTTGGTTTAAAACAATTTGATTTTCTTAGCAGAGACAACAAGGCCATTTCTTTTAATAGTATCTAGAAACGAATACAAATGTTTCCAATGTTCATCAATAGAGCTAGAGTAAACAAGGACATCATCAATATAAACAATGGTGAAATGACTGAAGGAATTAAAATTATCATTCATGATGTTTTGAAACTCACTAGGGGCATTCTTAATAGTACTATAATTTAACTGTGCATTATTCCAAATACCAGAATAGAAGCGAACAATTTGTTCCGGTGACTCAGGAGAAACTCTTTGTTTTAGAATACCACCATAACCAATGTTAGAGGCATCGGTCTCAACAATTTTGAAAGCACCAACAGTGGGAATACCAAGACAAGGAAATGTCTTAACATGAGATTTGATTTGTTTAACAAGAGAAGTATGAACATCAAACCAAGGAGAAGGATTACTTTTTAAGCTATCAAACAAGGGTTTACATTGTTTCCTCATATCCTTGTAGAAATCCGCAACATAGTTTAATGACCCAAGAAATCTTTGGAGCTGTGTTTTATCAATGATAACATCAGGGAACTTATCAGCAAATTGGATGGCTCTATCTATAGGACGAATCTGTCCTTCAGAGATATCATAGCCAAGGAAACGGACTTTGGTTTGAAACAATTTGATTTTCTTAGCAGAGACAACAAGGCCATTGCTTTTAATAGTATCTAGAAACGAATACAAATGTTTCCAATGTTCATCAATAGAGCTAGAGTAAACAAGGACCTCATCAATATAAACAATGGTGAAATGACTGAAGGAATTAAAAATATCATTCATGATGTTTTGAAACTCACTAGGGGCATTCTTAAGACCAAAAGGCATAACATTCCACTCATAATGCCCGAAAGGAGTGGTAAAAGCAGTTTTGTACCTATCATTCTCACTAATCTGGATTTGCTAGAACCCAGATTTCATGTCAAACTTGGAAAACACCACAGCTTCACTTAGTCTATGGACAAGGTCATTCTTATTGGGAATAGGATACCTAATCCACTCCAAAACCTTATTCAAGGGTTTGTAGTTAATTACTAATCTCGGGGTACCTCTTTCAATCTCAGCATTTTTCTGGACATAAAAAGTGGAACAAGACCAGGGGGACTTGCTATTTCTAATCAATTTTTTCTGCAACAAATCATGGATTTCTTTTTTGCAAAATTCAACAGTTTCAGCATTCATTTGAATAGGACGAGCTTTAGTGGGAATATTTTTCTCATCAAAATCTTTAACATATGGCAAGTCAACAATATGTTTCTTCCTGTGCCAGAAAGCATTGGGAACATCAGAGCAAACATCATCAATCAACATTTTATGAAAATTATCAACTTTGGATTGCAACAATTTATCAGAAATTTGTTCAGCAATTTTCTTGTATCTAACTTCTTGTTGAAGGAATTTAAGATGTTTAATTTTGGCATGAATTATGTTTGAAGCAGCATTAGTGTCAATTTCAAACTTTGAAGCAAATTTGAACTTTACTTTCTGTCCAAAAGGATCAGTAGTAATTCCATCATGTTCAACAAGAAAAGGATACAAAGCATTTATAAAAGGCAAACCAAGAATTACTTTATTAGTCATATTTTTAACAAGAACAGAAGGAATCTTGAAACAGACATTATCATGGCACACATGAGCATTATTCAATTCATACTTAATTTTCATCCGAGAACCATTAGCAGAAACCAATCTTTTAGAAGATTTTTCAAAATATTTTGAAGGAATCAGTCCTTCTTGGATACAGTTCATATCCGCACCAGAATCAATCATAGCGATAACAGTGAAATGATAATTAGGAGAAACAACAATTTTGACTTTTGTAAACCATTTTGGAGGAATTATTTTATTAACAAGAGCAAGTTGAGAATTAGTGAAAACATCATCAGTACCTTTATCAGAAAGAAGAGCCTGTTGACTGGATTCATCTCCATCTTTGTGCTCATCATCATGTTCACTATCAGATTTATCAGATTGTTGTTTATCAAGGTTTTTATCAGCTTTTAACATTATCAGCTTTTGTTTAAGATGATTGTTATCACATTTATTTTTATGTTTTAATTCGCTTATCTCTTGTTTAACAATATTAATTTCATGCTATAAATCATTAACAGTTAAATATTTGGATTTCTTTTTATTAAATCTTTCCAAAGTTTCTTCAAAGCTTATAGTTGATTTTTGTTTTTTATCAGTTTCATTTTTTACCAAGTTTTTCTTGAACTTATCCAAATTGAGAGTTTTAACAGATTTAATCACATTACAATAGGAACCTCTACAACCAATTTTAATATTAGAAGAATCAGCAACAGATTGATAGCAAGAATCGGAAGAAGAAGAAAAATCATCTTCTAAGGAATCAGACGAATTGTTTGATTCAAGGATTTTGAATAATTCTTCTTGCTCTTTATTTCCAATGTTTAACATATTAAACCTATTTTTCAACTTACCAGGTTTTTGATTACAATCTTTACTAAAATGTCCAGGTTTTCCACAGTTAAAACATTTACCTTTACCTGATCTTTGTTTAACATGTTTCTTTTTAGCATAAAAATCATTTGGTTTAACAAAGTTGGTTCTGTATGTTTTATGTGTTTTATGGCTGTAATTTTTGTGACTTTTATCATGTTTTTTCCCTTTTTGCCTGGAAGGAGCAATAGGGGGCAAACCATATTGTTCACAGAAATTACCCATTTCATATTTAGCTTTTCTTTTATTTTTTAATTGGTGTTTTAACAGTTTTTCATCATTGCACATATTAATACCAAGTTTTTTAATAGTGTTTAAAATATCACCATAAGTCAAATTATCATAATCAATAGAATCATTTTTACCAATTAACTCTTGTTTTACCTTATGAGCAAAGATAGGAGGCAGACCGTCAATAAACTTTTCTTTCCAATAAGGCTTGAAACAGTCTTTCCGATGCATTACTCTGGAAAGGAAAACATCTTGGTACCATCTGTAATTAGACATAGTAGGACATCTCAAATTATTTAGCAAATCAGAAATCCGAGATGAAATGTTAGATGGAGTACCAACAAAATGTTTGAGAATAGTATAGATCAAGGTATTAACACCATCAGGAATAGCACGACCAATACTTTCATCAAAAATAGGCAAACCTTCATCATTCTTTTTAACAGCATGTTTAATAGATTCTCTGGATTCTTCAATGATGTAAGAATCCCACCATCCACGAAGAGTACCAGAAAAACCAGTAACAAGTAAATTAACAATTTCAGGTTGATCAAGATCATGGTTATTTTGATAAGCAATACCAACCATAGACATATGACTCATTTTATTAATGATTTCTTGTTCAGACAAACCATCAATATTCCATTCATAAAGCTTATCAGCAGAAACAGAAAACTGTGTTTGAAAAGATCTCTCTTCAAACTGCATATCAGGAAGAGTGGGTTTTGAATACCAGTTTTTAGTAAAAGACATGGGTTTGGAGTTTCCAACAAATCTTTTAATTTCTGGTAAATCATCATCAAAGATTCTTTTTGCAGAAATAGAAGAAACAGTATCAGAATCTGTATTTTCTTCAGAAACAATTTCTTTTTTGGAAATAGTTCGAGCAGCTGGAGTACTTGTAGAAGTACCCTCAGTTTTAACTTTTAAATCAGAAATCATTTTTTCAACAATTTCAAGAGTCTTGGACTGAGAAGTTTTAAACATAACTTTTTCTCTTTGACTGGGTAAATCAATCAAAGGTTTCTCAATTTTAACAGAAACAGATTTTTCAGAAACAGGTTTTTCAACAATTCTTTCTTCAATATGGTCAAGCTGTTGACCAATAATATGCAAAGATTGATTAGTAAAATTGTTTTGTTCAATAAGACTAACAATGGGAGTTTGATCATCAGCAATTTTGAAAGGAGAAGCCTTCACCTTCACTTCCTCTTTTGTCACTTCATCCTTCTTAGTAGTGATCAAAATTGGCTCAAGAGGAGGATGACTAGACCTAATAATGGTTTTATTTATTTTAACAAAATTTGATTTTTTTATCACATTTAAATGTTGTTTTGAAACCTCATCTTTTGAAACATAATGGTTTTCAAGAAAACCAAAAAACAAAATATGTCTTTTCAATTGATTCATCTTTTCCAACCATTTTCTCTTAACACGGTCTTTTTCAGACTGAGCAAAATTATTTTGAAAATATTTTCTTTTAAGTCTGTTTTTTGAAAGTATAAACTCATTGTACAAAGAATCCCAATCAATCTCAAAATCATCATTTAAAACAGTCAAAACTCTTAATTGATTTTGGTAAACAGGAGTATTTTCAATAGGAGGAGAATCAAAATCCAATGGAGTAACAGATACAGAGTCTTTTTCATCACCAATAGCAATTTGAATCATACCAATATGCAAATAACTGAACTCATTAGAAAACAAGCAGCATTTTTCATGAACTTTAGAAATAGAAAATGTTTGTTCAACAGTGTGATCTTCTTCATTTACAATATCAGGAGGACAACTAGTCTTGGAGCTGATAGAGGAGTTGGATCTCCACAACTTATCCATACTATCCTAGATTCAACACTCAGTTATCATGTTTTTCTCACAACCGTTGCATTTCGTAACACATACCCTAACCAACCTTATACCTCTCATGCCCTACACGCCCTCTCGACTTAAACGGGCCTTACAGTTCGGTTCTAGGAATTCACTTTACGACTAGGGTGGCGCCAACGACGGTAAGAAGGGAACACAACAACGGAGCACCAAAGGTTCGGGTAGACACGGACAAGAAACAAAGACACAACCACACTATCACCGGCTAGAAAAGAGTGGCTCTGATACCATAAAGGGGGAAGGGACGCACAGCTGAGGGGAAGAGACGGACGCACAGTAATAATATAGTGAAAGTAATGTAAATAAAGAAGTTAGAACAATAATAAGGCGGTATAACTTTAAGACATAATTGATCAGTGGCTTAGTGATATGCTCCTTGTGTTTTGGCCATATCTCTATTCTTTCTTCAATTCAAATTGAAAAATCACTACAGAGACATGGTGGCAAGCTCAAGCATTATGAGACATACTGTGGCTCTTGCTATGGTGCAGCAACGGTAAAGTTTTCAGTCTGGGACTGAGAGGGACACCGACACACACACAAAAAGAGTATTTTTTTTGGGAATATGTTCATACATTTTCTCTGTATCCAAACAAAAAGTTGATTTTTTATTTATTTATTTATTTTTATTTCAGGATGTTTTTGGGTTCATTTACTGCTTTCTATTTCCCTTCTCTTTACTCTATGTTTTGTTGCTTAGAAAAAGCCAAAATGGCCAAATGGCCATTAAATCCTAACTATCTAGTTAGTAGTTCTAGTTACTAAACTATATTTTTTACTAGCATCTCGAGTCTAAGAGACTCGATTTAGGGCCTATAAATCGAGTCTTTGAGACTCGATTTTCATGGGTTGATCACATCTGATGTGGCATTTTTTTCCACGTGGTGTGTACCTGGAAATCGAGTCTCTAAGACTCAATTTCTAACCCAAATTTTTTTAAAAAAATTTTTTAAGTCTAATGTACAAGCCGAAATACCCAAAACAAATTTAAGAAACTCCAAACACATCCATCCCAATTAGGCCTGTTCAGGATCTGACCTTCGCCGATGAAACCGACCGGCGCCGAACCGATCCGACCTCTTCCAAGCCTCACCGTAGGTGTCCGGTGCAGTGATCGGCGGCGATATGGGCAAACCGAAGACGACCGGTGCGGCGAGCGGTGGCTATTTTGGACTCCGACGAGAAACCGCACCGCACTGGTATATATACACACACTATGATTTAAAATATATGTATCAGTGTAAAGAGAAGAAAATTGAAAGCAGACATGAAAGCTAAAGAAGCAAGGTCGAAGAAGAATAAGAAAACGACGCTGTGTAAGTTTAGGTTTCCTTTTTTTTTTTTTTTTTTTTTTTTTTTTTTTTAAATATATATATAATCTGGCACTAAAACGACGTCGTTTTAGTACCTGATATTAAATTTTAATACCAGCTCCAAAACGACGTCGTTTTATCATCAGATTAAAAAAAAAAAAAATTGTAAGCCACTAACGACGACGTTTTAATTTTAAACCCTAGGATTATTTACCCATCCCCTCTCTTTCTCTCCCTCATTCTCGTCAGTCTCCTCTCCCAGAGTCCCAGTCCCAGCAACAAAATCTTCACATCTGCTCTCTCTCTCTCGCCTCGTCTTCCATCAGTTTTTAGTGATGTTCTGACTTCAGAGTTCAGATGCTTCTCCATACAAATGCAATGCTTTTCTACCAGGTTTTTTTATGTGATTTATTTTCAATGGTGTTTGTTTGATCTTTTATGGGTTTGGTTTAGTTTTTTATTTGGGTTTTTTTAATTGGAAATGGGTTATGTTTGAGAAAAGATTGTGAATTTGTTTGTAGTTAATTGTTTGTAGTTTTCTTTCGTTTTTTTTGTTTATAGAATATTTGAGTTTTTTTTTTTTTTTTTTTTTTTTAATGAGCATGATGTGGTTTGGGGTTGTTAATTGCATTGTGTTTGGTACCTGAAAAAATGAGAAATTAACTGAACTAACCGCACCGAACCAGTATCTTGCACCGCACCTTGTGTAGACCGATTCCCAACCCTCCACAGGTGAGGTGCGGTCAGGGATGGGGGAAAACCGCCCCTGTAGGTGCGGTGCAAAAAAGCCCCCCAAAACCGGCCGCATCGCACCGTGTACAGCCCTAATCCCAATCCTAGATACTCAGATCAGAGGGAGAGAAAGAGCTTAGAGGAAGAGAACCTCACCGCTAAACCTCACCAGCGCGACCTGTGTATCAGAGGGAGAGAACCTCACCAGCGCAGCCTAGGGCTCGCGTCGGCCCGCGTCGTGCGCGGCTTGGGGATCATGCCGGCCTGGGGCTCTCGCGAGCCTGGGTCGCGCCGGCCTGGGGCTCGCGCGAGCCTGGGTCGTGCACGGCCTGGGGCTCGTGCGAGCTTGGGTCGCCAGCGGCCTGGGGCTCGCGCGAGCCTGGTCAGTTTCTGGTCATGTCGCGCACGCCTGGGTCTCCAATCTCGATCTTCTCTCTCTTTCTGTTTCTGGTTTTCTTTTTTTTTTTTCTTTTTTTTTCTCTGGGTTTTTCTCTGATGTTCTGGTCTTCGATCTCGATCTTCTCTCTCTTTCTGTTTCTGGTTTTCTTTTTTTTTCTTTTTTTTTTTTCTCTGGGTTTTTCTCTGATGTTCTGGTGGTTTCTCTGAGTCGCCTTATATATAGGGGTTAGAAATCGAGTCTTAGAGACTCGATTTCCATGTGGTCCACGTGGAAAAATATGCCACATCGGATGCAATTAGAGCATGGAAATCGAGTCTATGATGCTCGATTTATAGGCCAAAATCGACTCTTTTAGACTCGAGATGCTAGTAAATAATATAGTTCGGTAACTAGAACTACTAACTATATAGTTAGGATTTTATGGCCATTTGGCCATTTTGGCCCTTAGAAAATGTGCTCCAAGATTTGGTTAAATTAGTATATAAAGTTTCTTCCTTTTCTATGTATGACTTTTCTTGCATTCACCCAAATGGCCAACATTGGTTTCTATGTTGTTTTGATTAGGGGAAATTGTGTTTTTGATTATTGAGAAAACTCGTGGGAAATTATTTTTTGTTTGTCTACTGACCCAATAAGAATTTTGATTTAAAAAAAAAAAAAAAAAACTTAATTTGTAATTTTAATTTTGAATTTGACTACAATAACGTAGAAGGGGTAAAATATTCAATTTTTTGGGGGGTAGTTTGTAATGTTTCTACCTTGTTGTGCTTAATTTTATACTGGGTTTATTCTTCCAAAGAAAAATTGATTCTGGGTTTAGTTAAGAGGCTGAACATGGTTAAACATGCACCAAAGGTGGTTAATTTTAAGGCTTCTGGGATATATGTAGAAAATTTTAATTAGTTGATTAACGCAGCCAAGTTAATTTAAACTAGGTGATACTGTCTACAAGAATTTGCTTTAGTGATAGAGTTTCAAGTCTTGCCAAGGTGGGAAAAAATCTTATACGTTACTTTCATAACAAGATTTGGTCAGTGAGAATATTGTGGTTGATTAAACTTAGTGATCATACTTGTAATATTTTTTCAAAAAATTTAATTGTGATTCGTGCATGCTTGATTTTTCTTTGGCTCCTTTCTCTGTTTCCTCTTGCAGCAAATGCTAGTTTTATAGCAGTCACTTTTGTCTAAGCTCAATCAATGGCAATCAACCCAGTAAGTGTGGATGTGTCTTTCTTGATTAGAATTTGGGATTGGTGCCATTAGTTTGCTTGCTGCTAGGTTGTAATAAAATCATCTAGTTAGTGTGCTGGTGCAATTACCTGATGAGTTATCAGAGTTGTTTCCTAGGTTGTAATTGCTTGCTAGAAATTGAATGAATCAATATACATGGCAACTAGTTTATGCCCCTTGATTATAAGCCTCTAATTGAGTATTATTTTTTGAATACTTCTTATGAAAGACAAATTTTGGATAATGGCCGTTTTATACTGATCATATTGCCACTACTCTATTTACATCACTAAGGACTGATTCAATTTCTCCATGGCTTGTCAAACACACCATTGTTTAAAATACTTGGTGAAAAAGATTCATTATCCCTCAATTTTGATGAATTGTCACTTCTTTATCTTAATTATGGATTATAGTACCAATTTCTCCTTGTCTTGTCAAACATATTATCTATGAAAGAGAAATACACCAAAAGGTTTTTAACTTGTGTTCTTCATATAGATTCATTTGCATTATGTTGACCAGCATTTATAAATTCAATTTGTTGACCCTTAATTATTTGCTGCTCGCTTGCAGGGATGGTGAAATGCTCCGCTATCAATAGCTCGTCGTTAGGTATGAGTCAAGAGTTTTACAACTTAACTTAAACCTCTTATTATTTCCTATAAAAACGTATAAAAATTGAGTTTATATGAATTTGAAACATATTATTTTCAATGGCTTATTTGTTTATGTAACTTTTTTAAAGTTATACTTTTTAAAATATAATTATACTTTGATCAACGTTCAATAGAATAGTTAATTAAATCACCCATTTAAATGAGGAATTAAAGTTGAAAGTCAGAAATTTTGTAGATTTTCATTTACATAATTTTCTCAGCAACCAAATTTAATGTTTATTGTTTTCTAATCTTTAAGGGATTTTGTTGATTCAAATGAAGATGGGGCAAAGTTTGTGGAAGTGTCTAAAAATGCAAATGTTGTTCCACTCTATCGATGCATATCCTCTAATCATCTTACTCCGGTTCTAGCATATCAGTGCTTGGTTGAAGAAGACAATTGAGAGGCTCCAAGTTTTCTTTTTGAGTTAGTGGAGCCACATCCTGTTGTTTCTAGAATTGTAAGTGTGCTTCAAGATATATACTTCTTTTTTATTAATAAAATTGAATTTATTAAAAAAGATGAAAAATAATTCTAATACAAGGATAAAATGTATGAAAAAAAAAAAAGAGAAAGGAAGGGGAAAAAAAGTAAAGAGAGGAAAAAGAGAAAGAGAATGCATTGAATTAACATGATTTGGTCTTAAGTTGCCTAAGTCCATATACAAAATGACTTGATTGAAGGCTACGAATTATTGAAAGTAAAGTAGAATTTATGAGTCTCCATAATAATATTTTAAAAGGCAATACTGCATTGATTGTATTAGGGACGGTATAGTGTAGTTGGAGCTCAACCAACAATGGAAATTGTTGCAAAAGAAAATAAGGTAACGATAATGGACCATGAGGAAGGGAGTTTGACTAAAGAGTTGGTTGAAGATCCAATGGTGATTACCAGAAGAATTTCAAAGGGCTGGAAACCTCAACTTATTGATGAACTCCCATGCACATTTTGTGGTAAGAAAACTTTGTTGTTGACTTGTACATGTTTCTTAATAAAATCTTGTTAGGTATGCTTGGGTATCATAACTTCGTGAGTTATTAAAATTTGGCTCTTGAGTCTTGACTATACATTCTGCATATAATTTGAGAGTTGGTTGGCATGGATTTACTAGCTAGGATCAAGCTAAACTGGAAGTGAAGATTAGTTCATGTTAATTTCTGATTCAACAGTGCCATGTATTTCTATTATTACAACCCACTTTGGATAGGAACAAGATCCTTGCCATTTATAAAGTTTCCATTTTATTGTGTCATACAACTCTTTGACAAACTCGGGTTTAGAAGTAGCTAGGGATGGTGAAAAGTCCCCTACCTACTTTAATTGTTCTGCTCCACTCTATCTCATGTGAGTTTTCCCTACTTTAATTAGGAGACAGGACAAGGACAGGTTTTGCTAATTCCACCTTATCTCGGATGTGTGTGCATATATTTACACATACTTTTATTTAATACATACTTATATATTATTTAATCTATTTTATATTGATCTAATATATAATTTATTTATTGTAAGTATTTTATTATCATCCTCCAAGCATGAGTTTTTCCTTTCTTTTAGTATTCTCTCAACTAACAATCCCCTTTTGTATTCAAATAACAAAATACCTCTAACTTGCCATGTCCCATCCTGCATGATCTTCCTTGCCATGTCTCAACTAACAATCCCCTTTATTTTTTTTGCTGAGTTATTCTTGTACCTCTCTCTGGTTAGTTTCTTCTCCTTAAAATTATATCTCAATATTTGTGAGTTTTTTCTTAAAGAATTCATTATGTTCTAATACAATTATTTGAGATTTGGCTGTGTTAAGATTGGACTAATTGTTTGTATTGCTAGTGCATGTCAACTATTAATTGATTGGCTTTCTACAACATATCGGAGTTCGTTATGGTATTATTAGAAGGGGAAAGAAAGGTATACTTTTTGAGTAAAGCAGGTGTATGATGTTATTTTAACTTGAATTAACTTTGTGCATATTTAAGCTCTCTTTTTCTCATTGCAGGACCATTGCCTGGTTGATTTGTTGCATGGAGGGTAGGATGGAAGACTACCATATAACCTGTGGAATAAGGTGAAGTTTTGGGACTTCCACCCTTCAATGTATCCTTTACATTTTAAGGTTATGACTTTACTATGGAAGATTTGCTCTAATTCTCATAAATAACTATTCTCACATTATTGAGTAATCTTGGTTTGTATGCACTTATTGAATGAGCAAGATAAAAAGTCATAAATCTCTAAGCTTTTCTTGTCATTCTATTCGATCCATTTATATGCACTTATTGAGTAATCTTGGTTTGTATGTAGGGCGTTCCTTCGGTCCAACAATCTCCAGCTCTCCAAAAATCATCAGCTGCATCCCATTAACCAAGTAGCTTATAAGCAATGTTATGAATACCGTTTCGAACCCCATTTCGGTTTGTCCAGTGGAATGGAATATTTCAGTACCGGCTTATTTCGGTATACCGTTTCAAGGTGTTTCGGGGTTCCTAAAAATTTATATATTTATATATATTCTTATACAACATAAAATGATCAATTCAAAGAAAAGGCACAATTTAATTGTATAAAACTATAAATTAAACACAAATCTACAAATCACAAAGTGTCAAACAACATTTTAAAAAAATTACCCAAAATCAAAATCATTACACAAATCACAGATACTACAAATCAAAATTCAAAATCAAATGTATACCATTTCCTTTAAAAAGATATATATATATATATATATATATATATATATATATATATATATATATATATTTATATATCATATTATTTATTACACACACACACACATATATATATATATATATCAGTTTAATATCAATTAATAGAATATCTTATATATTTTACAGTCAAAATATATTTAAAATAAGATAAAATAGTATAATAAATTATAGTGCCCGGAGAGGAAAATGAATGATAACTTCATAAGTTCTTAGGTTTTTAATTTTTTAGAGAAAGAGAAAACAAATATAAAAAATAGAACATTGCTATGTAAGACAGAGAGTAAAGAAAAGACAAATGAGAAAGAAGCAAAGAAAAGGAAATAAATGTGAGGAAGAAGAGTAAAAAGTAAAGTAGTAGTACCTGACAATATGACATGGATGGGAGAAACAAGTAAAAGAGAAAAGTTAAAAAAGCAAATGCAGCGTAACATTGTTCCGTCCGAAATTCAAGTTTCGGTCAGAATTGGCCAAAACAGTCTGGAATGGCTGGAATGCACCAAAATTCCTTGGAATTGAAGCCGAGGTGGAACAAGGGTGTTTAGTATGCCAGTTTCATGACTAGAATGGAATATTCCGCCTATTCCAGCCGAAACGGAACGGAATTCACAACAATGCCTATAAGTTTTATGTTAGCGTTCGATGACTTTTTGTGTACAAAGAACTACATTTGAACAACTGCATTTTTTGGAAGTGTTGAAGGATATTTTTAAACACTTTGGAACTTTGATTATGGTATTAGCTTAATTTAAGCAGTAGTTTTATTCAAATGACCACATCTTTTTTTTGTTAATCTTATGATGATGGTTATAGGCAATGTTATGTATTTGATAATATATTTCTATGTTAATATAATGTTAGTTTGTAGACATTTGTGGTGTTGTTAATTAGTTACATTTGTGGTATTGTCTCATTAGAACTAAAATTATTACAGGTTCTTTGTAATAGGACTATGGTTTTAAAACCCAGGGGGAAAAAAAAGTTGACCTATAGCGGCGGGCAAAAAGCACCGCTAAAGGTATAAAATTATGTTATAATTGAAGCTCTATATCGGCGTTTATAGCCCGCCACTAAAAGGTGCATATGTTATGTTCTATATGAATAGTGGTGCACATATCCCGCCCCTAAAGGTCAATTGACCCGAATTCTAACCTTATATGGCGGTGGTTATTTGCCCGCCGCAATAAACCAAAACCCCCGCTAAATGGTAGATTTATTGCGGCATTTTTTGTTATCACCGCAATAGATCTATAGTGGCACCGCAATAGTGGCGGGAAGAACCACCGCAATAGCACCCACCGCTAAAGGTCAAATGTACCTTTAGCAGAGCTCTTTTGGGCTTTAGCAGCGTTTTTGGCCCGTCGCAATAGTCCGTTTTTCTTGTAGTGCATCATAATTATTTGATTTGAATATATAAATGTTTAATGGCTAAATGTATATAGTAATATTTCCTTACCAAGTACATTTCATAATAAAACGTTTACTCTCAAGATAGTGACTTGGTCCATGCCTCAACCCTGCCATCTAAAAACATATATGAATTGACAGTATATGCTTCTTGACATGAGATTAATTTAAAGTATCATCAAGGTAACATCTCTCCAATACTATTCTCTAATTTTATGGTAATCTAATTTATGTGATATGTGATTATTTAATTGATATTTTGAAGATTATTAATTGATATTTAATTTATGGAAATGTTTGTCAACTCAAATGTATACACATATACCATGAGAGAGAGAGAGAGAGAGAGAGAGAGAGAGGCTAATTATTAGTATTTTCACACTATTGTACTTGCTTGTACTAGTAGCTTATTACTTGTATAGTATATATTGTCTACTTATGTAAAAAGCAGTTCCTTATACTTTATTTTGCACAGTTCAATATAATAAGTCATTCAAACTTTATTGTGGTATTAGAGTCAGTATTTGATCAAGGTCAAAATTAGAGCTCACGGCATTTGACCTTGAAACAAATTGATGTGATAATGGCATAGCCATAACTATTGCAGAATGAAACATTGGAGAGACTTCTGAAACTAGAGTCAACAATACAGCTCTATTCCAAACTACGGTTTGTCAAGCCATGATCAAGATAAAAAGAAAAATAAAAAAAGTGCTAAAGCATCTCTTAATAAAAACCCAAATATTTTATTATGATATTCAAATTTCAAACGTTTGACCTTGAGACAATTTGATGCAATAATGGCAAGGTCCGTAACTATTGCAGAATGATACATAGGAGAACCCTATGAAACTAGAGTCAACAATACAGCTTTATTCCAAACTAGGGTTTGTCAAGTCGATCAAGATAAAGAGAAAGATAAAAAAAGTACTAAAGCATCTCTTATGGTCCGTTTGGATTGAGGGGGAGGAAGGGAGAGTAGAGTAGATTTAGCATAAAATTAGCTTATTCTTAGCCAACTCTACTCTACTCCCCTCCACTCCCCCTCCTTCTCCCCTCTATCCAAACGGGCCATTAATAAAAACCCAAATATTTTATTATGATATTCAAATTTCAAATAGATCAAATGAATGGTAGACATCTGCCATAATCTCCTTACACTTCTTTTTTAAAAAATAATAAAAGATCACCTACCATACGACTAAGGGTCCGTTTGGATACAGCTGAAAACTGAAAACTGAAACTGAAAACTGAAAAACACTGTAGCGAAATAATTTTTAAATGTGTGAATAGTATCGTGGGACCCATTTTTAATGAAAAAGTTGCTAAAAAGTGAAATTTGTGGGTCCGTGAACAGTACACGATGTGCTGTGATTGGTCCAAAAAAATTTGAAAAGTCAAAGTTTGCGGCTACTGTTCATTGAACAGTGCATGAACAGTAGCCGCAACACCCAAAACGCTCCAAAACGCGTGAAAAAAAAAAAAAAAAAAAAAAAGGCAGACAAAACGCAAACGCAGTTTTTTTCAGCCGAATCCAAACGCTCTCTAAGACTTCTAATGAAACATAATAAAAATAGAGATAAACTAGAAAAGAAAATAAATATATATTCTAAGCTCAACTAGTAAAGTCTTTTGCTGTTGAATAAATCGAAACAATGGCATGAATCATTAATTTGAACTACTATTGGACCTATCGATTAGGAAAATTTCTTGCAAGTTCAAACAATTCCAACAACTTATTTTTAATCAACTCTCAACGAATATGACCAGTTGGATGTCTTGACTCACGTGCCAAGTGTTGTTGGGTAGTGTTGGGAGTCTTGGGAGTAAAAATGAAAGAACAAAATGATCCAGTAGAGAAAACAGAAAATTTGATTGACTTAGAGGCATAATTGAATACTATTCTTAGACAATATTTGCCCCCACACAAGAGTTGCTAAAGGGTTACTACAAATTTGTCCCCATGATACATCCAAGTTTATTGGGTTTTACAATTAATATTTTTGGATAAGACTCACAGGATTTATTGTATTTCTAAGAACGTTAAAAGAGAGAAAAATAGTTCCCAAAATGAATATGAACAACTATTTATACCCAAAGGATTATGACTATTCGGTATGCACATTTTCACTCAATAGACACATTTTCGTTCAATAGGCACATTTTCATTCAATATACACCTTTAATATATATCCAATATGAAGGGTTATGACATTACAATAGGTACCTTTAGATATATCCAATTTGAAGGGTTATGACTCTTCAATAGATACCTTTTGGTATATCCAATTTAAAGGGTTATTACTTTTCAATAGGCACCTTTTGGATTGTGATGGGTAAAGTGTTGTTTGGTTACAAAGTAATATGCCTAGTTTAAGGATATCTATCTCTATCATTGATTTTATGATTTTATTTATTTTTATACTTGTTAATGACTATTATTTATGGCTTATTATTATGTTGCATTTGTTTTATAAAAAAAAAAAGTGAAAGTATATCTAAAAGTTATTTAATTTTTTTAAAACAATTTTGTTATTTTTATAAAATATTATATATCATTAGTATTTTAAATAGTTATGACATCATCACAAATTAGCCTTTGTTTAATGAAAATTTTATTGATAGGAAGTTCGGTGCTTTTCAGGTAAATTACAATAGGATAAAATAAAATTTTCGAATGCACCTTTTGCATCCTAAATTATGACATTTACTACACTTTGCACCTAGATGTTAAGTTTATGGTTAACTTGGATAGAAAAATATGGCACTACCTGAAAAGACCTAATTATCATTCTTCTCAATTCTTTAAAAACAAATGATAAATTATACTTTACCACTCAAAATATATCTCTAATTACATTTTGCACCCTAAACTTATAATTTGGGTGCAAAGTGTAACAAGGGTCATAGTTTAGGGTTCAAAATGTGTATTCGAAAATTTTTGGGTACAATAGTTTAGAGTGGTAAAATATAATTTGCCCTTATACTTGTTTATGTTTTTTAAATTAGTTGTTATACTATTATTTATGATTTATTATTATTTCTCAATCTATATATATATATATATATCTAAAAGTTGAAACGTAGATTTATTGTTGCTATACTCCTGTTGAGCCAACTCATCACCACGCCATTGGCTACATAATTAATTTTTTTCATATTTTTTAATTTTTACCTTTAATTTTTTTTCAATATTAAATATATATATATATATATATATATATATATATATATATATATATATATATATATATATTGGCTTTACAAATTCATCTTAGGCGGTTTTAACTTTACATATTCATCTACTTTAATTTTGATATTATAATCTATATAATAAATCAATGGAAAATCAAACAAAAGTATTATTTATATATATTCATCTTGGGCGGATTTAACTTTACATATTATTTTTCTCCCTCATCTTCCTTTATTTTGGTTCTTCTTATTCCCATCATCTTACTATAAATTTACCAGTCTCTCCCATTTTATGCATATTTTTCCCATACAAAAAGGTTATCTCTCTCTCTCTCTCTCTCTCTCTCTCTCTCTCTCTCTCTCTCTCAATTTTTTTTCATTTTTTGTTGGATTTTTTTTTTAATTTTCCCTGTATCTCTACCTTAGATTGATGAATATTTGTTTTTAGAATTCTACTTTTTAAAAAATTTCTATAAAAAAATATTCACTGCCCATAGGAGGATCTCCTACTAGAGGTTCGTTCCCTTATTGTCCTATTATTAACTAACTCATACGTGTTCCTTGATGCAAGTATTTTTATTATTTATTTACAAACTAAATACTTTTAATGAATGATGTTTGATGTTGATCTGAATTGGGAAAAAATCATTTTATAATATGTCATATTTTGTGTTGTTGTAAGATTTTAGTGTATTTGGAAAAATACAAGATAATCTAGACAAGTTAATGAAGAACAGTAAGTGTAATTGAGGACAATGGTCTTTGTGCAATTTCTTTTCACTGATTGTAAATATTATGTTTAATATATTAGTGGCAAATTGTTATGTCTTTATTATATGATGTTCTTAGATGCTTAAGTAATTATTTTGAACATTTACGAATATTTTATATTGTTTTTCATCTTCTTTATTTCATTAGTGTGTTCTTTGAGATTTTTAAGAAAACAAATTCTATTTTGTGTTTAAAATTATTTATTTATCTATTCATTTTTCATATGTTGGATTAGATGTTAGTTTAGATTATGACAACATTAACACAGTACTTCTTCTTTTTTCTTTTTCTTTTCTTTTTTTTAAATCTCTACTTTTTCCCCTTTGGAATTGAACTCTTGGTTTTTTTTTTTTTTTTTTTTTTTTAAAGGAAAAAGAATTGCAATCTTTTATTTATTTATTTATTGAATTGTAGTTTTGTTGAGTTTTATTAATTTTTAAGATAAGTTTCTCGGTGTTTTTGATTGTAAGGTAGAAATTTTTTGGTTTGAGAAAGTTTGTTTAAAACTAAAAGAAAGATTTTCATATTTTATATAATTTTAAATGATACGCAAAATATTATAAATAACTTTGATTAAAAAGTTAATATTTTCACTAACTTAGCTTTGGAATTCTTGAGAAAAATTGTATTGTTTTGATTGGTACGACAAAAATTTTATATATATATATATATATATATATATTACATTTGTGATTGTCCTTATAATAAATTAAAATATGATTATAAATTACATTACTATTTATTAAATTAGTTCAAAATGAAATAATAAATAAATTTAATGAGATCACCCTAAAAAAATTATTACGCGCAACGCGCGGGGCCCGCGACTAGTGTTTTATAGAAATTGTGAGTGTATATCTAAAAGTTATTTAATTTTTTTAGATTTTTTAAAACATTTTATTATTTTTATAAATATTATATATCATTAGTATTTTAAATAGTTATGACATCATCACGAATTAGCCTTTGTTTAGTGAAAATTTTGATGGGACTGACGAATTCAACCTCCCTGAACGATCTCATCAAGACTAATGAGTCTGTCCTTTGAGACGAGCTAACCACATGTCCATATCACTGACGAAAGTAACGAAACCATTCAATGTAGCCAATAATGTCCCGAGCGGTTACAAGACTAGCTGTATAGACCGTTGGAAGCCTCATTAAGGCCCACATTACTGAGCATGAAGCGTTGCCAAGAGAGACATTAAAGCCACATTAACAACTACAACGGCTAGGGGCTGTGGAAACATATATAAAGCCCTTACAGCACCAATATAAGGTACAAAGACACACTTAAAAACACTACTAGTTATTCTAATACTCTGTTATTTCCTAAAAGCTTTCTTATACTGACTTTGGCATCAGAGATGTTGTGGCAGGCACCACACCGGTGACCACCTTAAGGGAGATATCTTACCATTTTCAGGGTGACACAGACGAAGACTCGGCTCCATCTGGACGCACTTACAACGACTGACGAATCTACACTTCATCAAATTTTATTGATAGGAACTTTGGTGCTTTTCAAGTAAATTATAATAGGGTAAAATTAAATTTTCTTTCAATTTATTTTCATCTCATTATGCATGGGTGTGAGTGACTCTACCTTGGTCACGGCTAGAGCCAAGGCTTTTATCATCTGGTTGTTTGTCACTTTCACATAGACCCTGATGAGGAAAATTTTGGGCCTACCCTAGAAAATGACGACTGAGGCTCAGAAGGGAGGATCGTCCCTCAAAAGGGACGATCAAACCCCTAAGGGATGATCAGTCCCGAAGGGACGACCAGTCCCAGAAGGACGATCAAGCCCCAATGAGGGACGGCCCTCTAGAGGGTCGTCGGGCCAGATGATCCCTGGACCGGACGACCCATCCCCTAGGGTTTTCCCACAGCTATGTGGGGCCCATCCACACAACCTTACATAGAAATTACTTGCACATCACAACCAAAGGCATTGCTGCGCAATCAGATCTCTTATATATGGAAAGGCAATCCTGAATATCTAGGAACCCCTCACTCTACAAGAAAAATCCCCCGTATCAAGGAATTCGAGTCAGCTTTCTACCACTATATAAACCTCCAGTCTAACCTTTCTTGAGGTACGTGAATTCTCCCTAGCTCTTGCACTCTTGAGTTCTTGGAGATTCTTCTTTCACTAACTTAACCTTCGGAGGGTCTTTGGTCGGTACCCCACTGGTGCCCTTTGATTGGTTCTTCTCTTTTGTTCTTTAGGTACACCCATTGGCACGTGTGTGGACGATCAACTCATTGACGATTTTTCTTAGGTTCTTGCACTCTTGAGTTCTTGGAGATTCTTCTTTCACTAACTTAACCTTCGAAGGGTCTTTGGTCGGTACCCCACCAGTGCCCTTTGATTGGTTCTTCTCTTTTGTTCTTTAGGTACACCCATTGGCACGTGTGTGGACGATCAACTCACTGACGATTTTTGTGCATCATCAGTTGGCACCGTTTGTAGGAACGTGTGATAAGCCATATCGCCATTTCAAAGACAAAGAGTTGTATGGTCCAAATGCGATCAATGGCCACCACCAACCAAGAGACCGAGAACCCGTCCAATGCGTTAGAGAGGCAGGTACAAACCCTGGCCGCAATAGTTGAACGACTCACTCAACAGAACCACGACTTAGAGCGATAGTTGGAGCAGCAGAATGATCGGGAGTCGAATGATCGAAACGATGAGCAGAATAGGGACGAACACAACAACGATCGTCCCCCAACGAATGACCATCAAGAGAGGGACGACCAAGAGGAAAGCAATTCCATCAGTAGGAGCAACCAGCAGGATACCAGTCGTCCCTCTGAGTTGGAGGTCGACGCATTACGCATGACACAAAAGATGCAGATGATGAAAGAAAAGATGAATATGATGATGAATGCCATGAAGGGTCGGGTGTCCACTAGCTTGGACGAATTAGTCCATCGTACCGACTCACCTTTCACTGCATCGGTCATATCTTTCCCCCTTCTAACCAAGTTCAAAATACCTCAAGTGGATGCCTACGATGGATCGAGTAACCCCCTCGACCACCTGGAATCATTCAAAACCCTCATGCATATGCAAAGGGTTCCAAACGAGATCATGTGCAAAGCCTTCCCCATCACTCTCAAAGGACCAGCTCAAGTATGGTTTAGAAAGATAACTCCAATACCGTCTTGACCTTCAAGGAGTTGAGTGGGCTTTTTGTCACACATTTCATTGGAGGTCAGCGATACAAGAGGTCTTTGGTAAGCCTCCTAAACATCAAGCAGCGGGACGACAAGAGCTTAAGGTCCTATGTCACTCAATTCAACAAGGTGGCACTACTAATCGATAAAGCCAATGATAAGGTCCTAGTCACTGCCTTCACCAACGGATTCCAATCCGGGAAGTTCCTATTCTCGGTTTACAAGAACGACCTAAAAACCATGGCTGACATGTTGTACCAAGCCACGAAGTATATGAATGCTGAGGATGCCGTGATTGCTAGAGGGGGCAGACCAAAGAAGCGAGAGAAGCATGACGATCCCCGTCTGGAGTGGGGAAGGAAGGTAGCCAGAACAAGTGATAGAAGGGACGAACGAAGGTCAAGGCCCCCACCAGGATGAAAGGCCAACTTCACTCCACTCAACGCCCCACTCGATCAGGTCCTGATGCAGATCAGGGACAACTCCGCTTTGGCATGGCTCGATAAGCTAAAGGGCCACCTAAACAAAAGACCAAGGAATAAGTACTGCCGCGACCATGGGCACAACACTTCCGATTGCTATGACCTAAAGCAACAGATAAAAGCCTTCATTAGACAAGGAAAATTGTAACGGTTTGTAGGGCAAGAAAGGACAGGAGAAAACCCACCAAGGGACCAAGAGCCAAACCAACAGGTTGAGGAGCGACCTAAGGCACCACTTGGAGAAATAAGAGTGATCATCGGGGGAGGCACAATGATCGGATCCTCAAGGAAAGTAAGGAAGACATACCTATGGATGGTGCAAAATGTCTAACTCATTGGTCGTCCGCCCAAGCTTTCCCGAATGGATGATCCGGTTATCAGCTTCATTGAGGAGGATGCCCGATGGGTCCATCACCCACATAACAATGCCTTGGTAATCAATCTGACCATTGCGGACTTCAATACCCGACGGGTTCTAGTGGACAACGGAAGCTCAGCCGACATCCTCTACTACCTAGCCTTCCAACAAATGAGGATCGGTAGGGAACGACTCACACCATCAGACGCCCCTCTAGTGGGCTTCGGTGGAATGAAGGTCATGCCCGTCGAATCCGTTATGTTGCCAGTCATCATTGGCACCTATCCTCAGTAAATCACAAGGGATGTCACTTTCTTGGTAGTGGATTGTTTGCCAGCTTACAATGCCATCATAAGGCGACCAATGCTCAATGCATGGAGGGCAGCTACATCCACATATCACCTACTACTAGAATTCCCAACGGAGTATAGGATAAGAGAGGCCCGAGGGAATCAGGTGGCAGCCCGGGAATGCTATGTAGCCATGTTGGAGATGGACGAACAAGTGACCACCATGAACATTAAAAAGCGACGGGTAAATGTAGAACCAACAGAGGGATTGGAGACCATCTCCTTAGACAAAGGACACCCAAATTGGGTAACTCGCTTCAGCACGCAGGTCAGCCCTTCGATTCAGGATGGGCTAATCTTTTTCCTAAGGAACAACCTGGACATCTTTACTTGGAGCCATGAAGATATGCCTGGGATCGACCCGAGCATCATGGTCCACCAGCTCAATGTTTCCCTATCATTTCTGCCCGTTCGCCAAAGGAAACGGGTCTTCACTCAAGAAAGGGACAATGCCATAGCCGAAGAGTTTCGTAAGTTGTTAGACGTAGACTTCATTAGAGAGGTTTACTACCCCGAATGGTTGGCCAACGTGGTCATGGTCGAGAAAGCAATTGGGAAGTGGAGAATGTGTGTGGATTTCACTGACCTAAATAAAGCTTGTCCAAAGGATAGCTACCCCCTCCCACAGATCAACCTCTTTGTGGATTCAATAGCCGGGCACCAGTTGTTAAGCTTCATGGATGCTTTCTCCGGTTACAACCAGATCAAGCTTGAGGAGTTGGACCAAGAGAAGACATCGTTCGTCACTAGCCAAGGCCTTTTTTGCTATAAGGTCATGCCCTTTGGATTAAAGAATGCAGGGGCAACATACCAAAGGATTGTGAACAAAATGTTCATCAAACAGATCGGATGGAAAGTTGAGGTATACGTAGACGACATGTTGGTGAAAAGCAAAAAAGAGGATCACCTATACAATCTTAAAGAGACATTCGAAACTCTTTGCCTTTACGGAATGAAGCTCAATCACAGCAAATGTGTCTTCAGGGTATCGTCAGGAAAGTTTCTTGGCTTCATGGTGTCCCAACGTGGCGTCGAAGCTAACCCTGATAAGATCCAAGCAATCCTAGAGATGAGCCCCCGATGAACGTCAAGGAGGTACAAAGCCTGAACGGAAGAGTCGCGGCACTCAACAGATTCATCTCGCAGGCAACGGACAAATGCTTGCCATTCTTCAGAATTCTAAAGAAAGCATTTGAATGGACCGACGAATGTTAGAATGCATTCGAAGAGTTGAAAGCATACCTAGCATCCCCACCACTCCTAAGTCCATCCAAACCCAATGAAGAACTCTTCCTGTACCTGGCCGTATCCCCCACGGTCATCAGTTCAGCCCTGATCTGAGAAGAAGATCGCGTAGAATTGCCCGTGTACTATACTAGCCGAGCATTAAGGGGAGCGAAAGAAAGATATCCCCCCATGGAAAAGTTATCCTTCGCTTTGATCACAGCAGCCCACAAGCTCAAGCCATACTTCCAAGCCCATACCATAGTAGTTCAAACGAACAAGCCTCTTCAGAAGACAATGGATAATCCAGAGGCCACCGGACGATTGGTACTATGGGCGATAGAGCTGAGTAAATTCGACATACAGTATCGCCCGATGACCGCGATCAAGGCCTAGGCCTTAGTTGACTTCATCGCAGAATTCACAATAGGTGAGGCCGGCGACTGAGGGGCAAGCCCTTGGAAGGTTCAAACGAATGAATCGTCCAACAAACAGGCTGAAGGGATCAAAGTGGTCCTTCAATCCCCTGAAGGGGATATCATCGAATGCGTTGTCCTACTCCAATTCCCAACAACTAATAATGAGGACGAATACGAAGCCATTCTCACGGGCCTTGATCTGGCCAAAGCGGCTGGGGCCTCATCAGTCATCCTTTATAGCGACTCCCAAGTTGTCATTGGGCATATCAATGGGGATTACGAAGCCAAGGGCGAACGAATGAAAAAGTATCTCGACCTTATTAGGAGGCAGATGATTCAAACCTAGGTAAAATTCTTACAATTCCCGAGAGGAGAAAAAGAACACGCTGACCGATTGGAGATACAGATGATTCCAAGGGGCGCTAATTGGACTACTCTGATCATCACTTACCTTAAGAACGGGACACTTCCTGAAGATCGAGATGAATCCCAACAATTGAAAGTTTGGGCAGCACGCTTCGTGTTGATAGCAGATGTACTATACAAGAGAGGTTTCTCCCTACCATACCTAAGGTGTTTAATCCCCGACAAAGCAGACTACGTCATGAGGGAAGTCCATGAAGGGGTGTGCAAAAACCACTTAGGAGCACGATCATTAGTCCATAAGCTCATACGAGTAGAGTACTATTGGCCTACAATACAGAAGGATGCCCAATCCTATGTAAAAGCATATGACAAGTGCCAACGCTTCAGCAATGTCATAAGGCAACCATCCAAACCACTCACCCCGATGAATGCCTATGGCCTTTCGCTCAATGGGGATTGGACATCATGGGACCCTTTCCGATGGTGATGCAACAACTCAAGTTCCTAGTTGTGGGGATCGACTACTTCACCAAATGGGTAGAGGCAAAACCACTAGCAACCATCACAGAGAAGAATGTTCGTAGCTTCGTCTGGAAGAGTATCATCTGCCAATTTGGGATCCCTAGGGTCATCGTCTCTGACAATGGCAAACAGTTCGACAACGACGCGTTCAGAAAATTTTGCAATCAATTAGGGATCAAAAACCACTACTCTTCACCCGCCCACCCACAAGCCAATGGGCAAGTTGAGGTTACAAACCGATCTTTGCTCAAACTGATCAAGACTCGACTGGAGGGGGCAAAGGGGATATGGCCAGACGAGCTACCAAGCGTCTTATGGGCATATAGAACAACCGCTTGGACACCCACAAGAGAAACGTCATTCTGTCTAGCATTCGGGAGTGAAGCTGTCATCCCCGCAGAAGTGGGAATAGAAAGCTACAAGATAGCCCACCATGACGAAGGGAAAAACAAAGAAGGGATCCGTCTGCACTTAGATCTACTAGATGAGGTAAGGGTGGCCGCTGAACAACGAATGACCCGATACCAAGACCTCATGGCCAAACACTATAACACGAAGGTAAAGCCTCGACACTTCAGCATCGAGGACCTTGTCTTGAGGAAAGTGACCACGACCACCAAAGATCCCACGCAAGGGAAGTTAGGACCTAACTGGGAAGACCCATACAGAATCATTGATTACAACAAGAAGGGTACCTACTATTTGGAGACACTCGACGAACAAAGGCTACACCATCCTTGGAATATTGACCACCTCATGAGATACTATCAGTAGTACACTAGCAGCAAGTTGACACACCAGCTTTTTGGCTGATCAGACAGCAAGTTATCAACATTTTTATTCAGTTATTTTTAAAGGGAATTATTATTTTCTACAAATGAGGAAAGGCTTATAAAAACCGTAGCCCTATTTCAGGGGTAGACAGAAGATCAAGGATGCCCTTGTGCACCTGATCCAATCCTAAGTCGTACCTACGGGTTGGATAGACGATCAAGGATGCCCTCGTGCACCTGATCAAATCCTAAGTCCTACCTAAGGGATGGACAGACGATCAAGGATGCCCTTGTGCACTTGATCTAATCCTAAGTCCTACCTAAGGGTTGGACTAACAATCAAGGATTTCCTCGCACACCTAATCACATCCTAAGTCCTACCTAAGGGTTAGACAGACGATCAAGAATGCCATCGTGCACCTAATCAGATCCTAAGTCCTACCTAAGGGATGGACACCTAAGGGATGGACAAACACCTAATCACATCCTAAGTCCTACCTAAGGGTTAGACAGACGATCAAGAATGCCATCGTGCACCTGATCAGATCCGAAGTCCTACCTAAGGGATGGACACCTAAGGGATGGACAAACGATCAAGGATGCTATCGTGCACCTGATCCAATCCTAAGTCCTACCTAAGGATTGGACAAGGGTTGGACTGATAATCAAGGATTTCCTCGCGCACCTAATCACATCCTAAGTCCTACCTAAGGGTTAGACAGACGATCAAATCCAATCCTAAGTCCTACCTAAGGGTTGGACTGACGACCAAGGATGCCCTCGCGCACCTGATCAAATCCTAAGTCCTACCCAAAGGTTGGACAGACGATCAAGGATGCCCTTACGCACCTGATCAAATCCTAAGTCCTACATGAGGGTTGGATAAATGATCAAGGATGCCCTCGTGCACCTGACCAAGTCCTAAGTCCTACCCAGGGATTGGACGTTAGCATACTTAATCTTTGCCAAAATCCAAAAAGGGGTAACCTAACGACTGGGGGGCAAAAGGTATTAGATGAGATGACCCACGAATTATCAGACTTAAGTAGCCAACAAAGAAATAAAAACAGCTAAACTGACGGTTCCACAATAAACTATGGTAAACCGACGACTCAATAATGGACTATGGTGAACCGACGATTCAACAAAAATTGTAATAAACTGACGATTCAAAAGTCAAAGTAAACCAATGAACATCAACACTTGCGCAAAATATGTTATAAAGGGTATGAGACGTCAGCCCAAAACAAGGGACCATCATTGTTCTTAACTTACAAACAAAAAGCTGATAAAAAAAGGAATACAAGTAAAAATTTCTTTTAAGGACCAACAGGAGGATCGTCACTTTACACTAGAGGTTTCACAGGATCGTCAGTCACCCCACCTGGACCGTCGGTCACTTCCACCTGTTCGTCAGTCTCCACATCCTTAGGAGTTGGCTTGGCAGCAGGAGTCGTTGGGGCAGTAAGCCTGATCTGGATTTGGGAGAAGTCTAGGTCTGGGAACATAAGGACAGCCTGGTTTCGAAAGTCCTTGAAACCATCCCATAATAACCCCCCATTTCATTGAAGTAGGGTTGAGATCCCTGATACTCCTCAATGGCCTCCTCTTTCACCTTTCCCATATGCTCATGGAGTGTAGCCACTTCGGACTTTAAAAGAGCATTCTCCTTTGCCAGATCGTCGGCCTGATGGGTTATCCCGCTCAGCTTGGCCTTTAGATCAACCACCTCTTAGCCAAGGGTCCAAGAAGATTCCTTGAATTTCTTCAAGGCATTTGCTTCGGACCCTATGTGCTCCTTCAAGCATTTAATCGACGCCTCCCTAGATGCACAACGAACCTGTAAAGCCCGCATCCTCACCAAGCCCTAAGTAAGAAAAGATGATCAAAGTAAAGAGACGATCAAAGTAAAAGGACGACTCAACAGCTAAGGGACGAATGAATAGACTTACCCTTATCATGTCATAGAAACCAGAGTTGCCCAAAGGGTCGGTCTCATGTTCCGAGTTCTCGTCCAGATCAGCGTCTCGGACAATGGAGCGGGCAATGTCCACGACATACTCCTTATCCTTCACCAGCAAGGGAAGGGGAGGAGGAACGACATGGCCCTAGGAGGTCATGAGACCCTTCCCAACTCCGTGACAAGGAGCATTAGCAGCCACCTCACGCACCTCTGGACAAATGGATGGAACGCCGGTGCCTTTGCTCAACGACTGAACGTCAAGGGTGTGCTTCCTCTTCTTAGAGGCATGAGGGGTTTGGGCCAACGACCCCCCACCTTAGGCTTTCAAGGCAGCGACCTTCTTAATCTCCTCCTGTCTGTTTTTTGCTGCTTGCTTATTCTTTGATGACTCCATCTTTGAAACTGACGGGTAAGTTAGAAAGTGCACGGGTCCAAGTTAAAACAAAGTAAGCATGACGAATGAAAGAAAAGCACTTACGAATTCTCAAAAAGTGGTCTAGTCGTCGGGCTTCCTTAGTAGGGACGAGTCCACCACAATAGGCGTGAAGCGTGTCCAAATTAACAAGCTTCTTCCAACACCTCTCCTCAAAGAGAATCTCAAAACCCTATCCAAAAAGGCCTCTTGCTCAGGGAGGATCGTCGACAAGCTTTGGTTGAAACAAAACAAAAAGTTAGCCAGTTCAACAATAAATGTCTACTGACGATCTACGTAGACCAATGACCCAAGAAGAGACCGACGACTCACCAGACTTAAGTAATTGCCCCCAAGAATGGTCGTAAAAAGACCCTACACTATTCCACTCGTCGGGACGACAAACCCAATTAACCCCTTGCACAAAGAAAAACCTAGCCTTCCACTGACGATTAGAATCGGGCATGTCAAATATCAGCCTTAAGGCAGCCCTCCAACACATAAAGTTGTAAAAACCCTTGGATTGGGGAATTTCCTGGGGTTTGTAGCAATGGAAAAACTCCTCCAAAGTGAGGGAACGGTTGCCCCCACTAAGTTGTCCCCATAGCACCTCAGCCTTGATGAAGATCCTCCAAGCATTCGAGGCTATCTAACTAACAGACACACCCAGGTAGGAGGCTAATCGACGATGCAGGGTGGAGAGAGACAGACGAAGCCCCGCTATGAAAGCAGCCTCATGAAAGCCTACGTCAGATGACTTCCCGTCGTAACACTTCTCTCCTAAATCACCCTTCCTAATAGGCACATTGTCAGGTATCTGAAAACGGGGTCTTAGCTTGCCAAAGACCTCGTCACTCATATCTACGAGAAAGTCATGGATGGATCAATTGTCGGGCAGAATGACCTCCCGTGGTTGTCACCCCGACGGGCTGGCCTCCCCCGAAGAGGATTCTGAGGATGAACTCCTATCGAATACCGACAAGTCGTCAAAATAATACTCGAGCCTAGGACTAGACAAGTCGTCGTCTGAACCCATGCAAATCGACGAGGTACACTCACTCGTCACTTCACTATCTCCAGACATCCCTCACCTACAAGCGACGAATGAAAACTAAGATTCTACTCCGCTTTCTATGTCTACAAACCGACCAAAAAAAAAAAGGGGGAAAGTGGAAAGAAAAAATAGACCGACAAAGCATACCTGAGAAACAAACAAAAATCGACGAACAAGGGATACCAACGAACAAGTGATACCGACGAATCAGGCAAGACCGACAATTGAGCTCTAGGATTGAAATGGAAGAAATTTTGAATAATGAGGACAATAACGGCATTGGGCTATTTATAGGACGACATGGCACGGAAAATGAAGCGTCGCGACGCTTGATTCCACGAGTCAGAAGGTGACACGTGTCAATAGCCCTGTCAGAAAGACATAATTTCCCCTATTCATGACACGCATTTATGACAACTCTGCGACCTGTCAACCATCCCGACGACTCACAGATTGGGGGGCATCTGATGAGGAAAATTTCGGACCTACCCTAGAAAGGGACGACTAAGGCTCAGAAGGGAGGATCGTCCTTCAAGAGGGACGATCAAACCCCTGAGGGATGATCAGTCCCGAAGGGACAACCAATCCTAGAGGGACGATCAAGCCCCAATGAGGGACGGCCCTCCAAAGGGTCGTCGGACCAAATGATCCCTGGACCGGACGACCCATCCCCTAGGGTTTTCCCATAGCTATGTGGGGCTCATCCACTCAACTTTACATGGAAATCACTTGCACATCACGACCAAAGACATTACTGCGCAATCAAATCTTTTATATATGGAAAAGCAATCCCGAATATCTGGGAACCCTTCTCTCTACAAGGAAAATCCTCTGTATCAAGGAATTCGAGTCAGGTCTCTACCACTATATAAACCTCTAGCCTAACCTTTCTTGAGATACATGAATTTTCCCTAGCTCTTGCACTCTTGAGTTATTGGAAATTCTTCTTTCACTAATTTAACCTTCGGAGAGTCTTTGGTCGGTACCCTAGTGGTGCTCTTTGATTAGTTCTTCTCTTTTGTTCTTCAGGTACACTTATTGGCACATGTGTGAACGATCAATTCATTGACGATTTTTGTGCATCATCAGACCCATTATTGTTTTTCCATTATTCACAGTCTACCGCATCAAAATATTGACAAAGTTATAGTCTTTGATTTTCTCTTCCAAAGAGAGCTGCAAATGGTTGAAAGTTGAAACGTTCTGGAGGTACGGCGGCCCATGGAAATACTTCGTCCTCATCGCAGCCTCGTGATTTGACTAAACTTGGTCAAACTGTATTCTTTAATGCAACGTAACAAGTCCGTTGACTTCATCTCAATCCCAAAACCAGTTCAAGCAAAACCAGTTCACCAAATCTTTTCCACGGCTACTCCTTTGTTTTCTCTCCTATATAAGTGCACCACCTCTCAATTTCTTCTTGCTCCATTCCTCTCTCTCTCTCTCTCTCATAGTAGTTACTTTGTGATCCCAAGCTTTATATTTTGTGGTTTCCAAATTAGTACATTCTAGTAAGTCATTTATTTCTTGAAATTATTTAAACTCTACAAGCACCTAGATATTCTTAAAATTTTGATCATTACAAATTTTCTCTTTAAAGATATATAGTAGCTTTAATCAGCCATGTCACCAGGAATGAGTTTGGCAGGTGAAAATGAGTCATTAGAAAGAGAATTCCAAAAAGGAGTGAAACATTTATGTGAGAGAGGAATAAAAAGTGTTCCAAGCAAGTACATATTGCCAGTCCTTGACCAACCCAATTCAGGGAAAGGAATTTCTAGTGCTAGTAACTCCAATCTAAAGTTACCCGTAATTGATTTTGCAAAGTTGCAAGGCTCAAATAGATCCCATGCTGTCAACTCCCTCAGAAAAGCTTGCGAAGAATTTGGTTTCTTCCAGGTATAGTCTTTAAGTTTTCCTTAAATATATCTTCAAGGCCTCAAGACATGCATGCATGCCACAATGAAATAGGCTTTTCTTTAACTTCTTACTCGATTTGGTGCAGTTGGTAAACCATGACATTCCAAGGGATGTGATTGAAAACATGGTTGATGTAAGTAAAAGGTTCTTTGAGCTCCCATTTGAGGAGAGATCAAAGTACATGTTAACTGATATGAATTCAGCAGTCAGGTATGGGACAAGCTTCAACCAGAATAAAGATGCTGTCTTTTGTTGGAGAGACTTCTTAAAGCTAAGCTGCCATCACTTGTCCGATGTTCTTCCTCTTTGGCCCTCTTCTCCTATGGACCTAAGGTGATCATCATAATTGTATCTTATTTGCTTTCATCCACAAACACATGCACCAGTTGGTTACTAGCTTAGGTACTTATTTTATTTGCTAATTGCAAAGTCAATTGTGTTTATTATTATTAACATATATACCTTTTCAATATTTGAATAGGCAAGCTGTGATTAACTACTCGAACAATACTAAATTCATGTATCAAATGCTAACGGAGGCTATCCTAGAGAGCCTAGGATTGGTGGATACTAATAACAATGAGAAAGAAAATGATGAATTAGAAGAATTCAAAGATGGAAGCCAACTCATTGTGATAAATTGCTATCCAGCGTGCCCTGAACCTGATTTGACACTAGGTATGCCACCCCATTCGGACTATGGCCTACTCACACTTCTTCTCCAAGATGAAGTTGAGGGTCTACAAATACAACATGAAGGAAGATGGGTGACAGTCGAACCACTTCCTGATTCATTGGTTGTCAACATCGGTGACCATCTTGAGGTTGGTAATTATTAATCAAATTATTCAAATCCGTGTAGGAATTTTTTTTTTTTTTTTTTTTTTTTAAATTATGAAATTCAGTAAGTAAGGAATTTCATGCTCTATATATCTTTTGCAGGAACTTTAAAGAATAATAATAACTTTTTTATTTATTAATAATCATTCACCATATAAGTAATTTGTAAAATAATTTGTGACTCTAGTATTTTTCTCTAGTATAGCTAATCAATCTTCATCTTTTTTTTCTTTTTTTTTACATTGTTTGACAGATATTTAGCAATGGAATATACAAGAGTGTACTTCATAGGGTTCTTGTCAATCCTTCGAAGTCACGAATTTCCATTGCTTCATTGCACAGCCTGCCATTCAACAACGTGGTTCAGCCGTCACCGAAACTCATCGATGAAGACAATCCAAGGCATTACAAGGATACAGACTTTGCCAGTTTTCTTGACTATAATTCTTCCTGTGAACCCAAGAAAAAGAGTTTCCTGGAGTCCAGGAAACTGACTTGAGGGGGGACAAGAAGTCTACGCAGTTTGATTTTTCCAGCTTCGACCGGTGTGTAGCAAAGATTATTAGGATGTGAGGAATTTCTAGATAACTGACTTTTGAATATTATGGTATAATAAAAGCATATGCTTTTATGTTCATGATTGAGAATCTAGTCTACTGATACTAGTCACAATCTTTTTTTTCTTTTTTTTTTTTTGAGAAACTACTAGTCACAATCTTAATCAAGTCATCCAAATGAAAAAAATAGAAATAATGAAAATACAATAAACCTCCACCAATTCTTTGACCTCACATGTTAGCTTAGGGTAGTCATCACATCTCCTTATATATCTCCATTCATATATGGGTCCGGTTAATGTGTGTCCTTAGGGCACACATTAAACTTTCTATTTTTGAAAACATTTTCTCGAGAATTGAAAAAGCTGTCATTACTTTTTCAAATTTCGAGAAAATTTTTTCCAAAAATGAAAATTAATGTGTGCCCTCATTAGTAAAATCCTTCATATATAGTTAAAATCTCGTCTTTTTTGGGGGTGGTTTGAGCGAAGGTGATCAGCAGCTTAGCTTCAAAGCTGATCCTCATCAGTGCCAAAACTTGTGAGGGCGTGGTCTCGAGTGGTACCTCTCCTTCTCAGCCAATGAAATAGAAGACCAACCTTTTTCCAACATCTTCGATCGGTAACCATGAATCTGTTATGTTGGAGCAGCCAAGGGCTTAAGAGCCTTCAGGTAATTTAAGTCCTACGTGATTGTGTGAAGGAGAAGGCTCCCAAAGTTGTGTTCCTAATAGAGACAAGGCTAGATGAGAACTTAAACTAGGTTTTCAAAGTGCTTTTTGTAAAAATAACGACTCGAGGGACTCAAATGAGTCTCAAAGTGATGACTTAGCTAATAATATTTTTAACCAAAAAAAAAGAAACTAATAATATTTTACCCTCTAAATCGATATTTTAGAATATTGCAGTTGCTACTTCTTTATTTAAGGAAAAAAAAAATTAAATATATCTTTATTTCATAAAAATTTCAAATTATAAGATAATTAAATTAAAAAATATATATATAATGTTTCTTCTCCTAGTTATAAACATGAAAAATTTACATTAATTGCCATGAGCCCATGACTCTTAGTAACATTTTTAAAATGAAATAACATGAAGAGCTTGACATTAAACCCTTGATATATAGGAATTAACGTCCTTTCATGTTACGAACCCTTGATAAAAAGTTATGTTACAAGATGAAAATATGTTGGGCACCTATCCCCAGCCTAAGTTGGTCTTATATATAGGAATTAACAGCCTTTCATGTCAGGAACCACGCAATTTATCCGAAAATCTCATTTAAAGCATAAAAGCATAAAATAAAATGAAAACAAAGAAATCATTCATGAAAAAATCTAGAATCAAAGAACAATAAGCTAGTCCATGTGAGATGATGAAATCTAAATTGATGGATAATCAAGATTCATTTTTCAGCAAATTAAAGGTCATGTGATTCATTTGCATGCATGTTACAATTTATCATGCTATCTAGGGGTGTCCACAAGTTGAGTCAGATTGAGTTTGGAGTGCACTTGTCACTCGTTGACTTGACAACTTTGGGTGTTGAATTAAGCACCCACTGCCAATCATGGGCACATGGGTCTTTGATTGTCATGACTTAGTTATTCCAATGGTTAGATCAGTCGAAGCAACTAGATTTAGTTGAGATTGGATTAATCATAGCATAATTACAATGTCTAACAGAGACTCGCTGAATATCACCAGAATTGATCAAGACCTTACTGGAAACCTGACCAGATATGGCATGCAAAGTCTTTTCAAAGCGTTAAAACTAGGATTGCCTTTATCCAAACCCTTTCACCCTCCATGAGCAAATCTCAAATTTATGTGAAGGGGAGCATGACTAAGGAGAGGACATAAAGTAAAACGTTTGCAAAAGTTTAAGAATGAAAAAACAAAACTTTTAAAGTTTGAGGATAAAAATGAAATTTTTAATAGTTGACAAATGAAAACAACATTTTAGCCTAGCTTTTATGTTCGCTGTAAAGTAGTCAATATGTATTATGTACTATAATGATTGGTATTTTTCATATCGCTCACTGAGCTGGTACAAATACACCAATCTATATTCTATACAACTTGTATCAATTATATCGAGATTTTTCAGTTATTTTGGCCAATAATAATATTCCAGCCAGTATTGTTCTTCTACTTATCAATCTGCCAACACTTTTTCCATATTAAAGCTCAATAATGAATCAACATAAACCCAAATAATTAGATTCAAATTCATATATATGAAAACACTAAATCCGAAAAAGGCGGGGAGGGTGGGGGAAATACGGAGAAGGCATCTTCTTCCCACAATCTGATGATTCTAAATTCAAAACTCACCAAAGAACAAAAAATCAAAAGACAACTTTAACTACTCTTTTTAGCAAAGAAGAAAAAATTCAACTATTTTTTTCTTCTTCCTTTTGGGTTTATCTATTTGAGAATTGCTTATTTTCTATAGTTTATTTGCATAATGTGGGATAAAAATAAAAAAGCTAGTTTATTTTTAAAAATGTAAAAGTTAGATTATTTGAAATAAAGTTGAAACCAAAAAAAAAAAAAAAAAGTGAGACCCACAAACAGTGAATAATTTAAGCAAAATGCTATATTTTAATCAATTGGCAAATGAACACTTAAGTCTTCTATTTACTCCAAACTCAAACTCAAAAAAAAAAGTCTTCTATTTACTCCTATCATCAACAACAAAAAGGTCTTCTTTTATTACTCTTTTTTTTTTTTTTTATAATTCAATTAAGCACAATCATAACATCTTATTGAATTTGGCATATTGTAATTTTTGGTAACTTATTATTAAATGTGAGACAAAAATATAAAAAAAAAAAAAAAATTATTTTATTTTGAAAAGTATAATTTTATTTTTAATTTAGTAAAACGTGAGATAAAAAGTATTAAAAAAACAAAAAATTCGAAGTAGGGAAGCTAAATCTTTAATGTCCAATATATACATAAGATCATTGGCATCAGGTGTGCCAAATGCCAAATTTTTTACATTTGGTACACCAAATACCAAAATCTTGACTTCATTACGAGGTGTTCAAAATCTCAAAAAAAAATTTCCAACATGCTACAGTGCCGTTCTATTACATGTGGCATCATTCAAATAAGTCTGTCCAATGTAACTGGACACTACCCCTAATCCTTACCCAATCGTCTCCCTCTTGCAATCGCACTAATTGGCTACTTTTTACTGTTTACTGTTTTAAATAGTAATGTCGGTGGGAACGACAGCCAATTAAGATGGCCCACAAGCTGCCCAACCCACACAAAATTTGTCCTATTTAGATGCAAAGGGAGTTACTCCCAAAAAAAAAAAAAAAAAAGATGCAAAGGGAGTTCCGTATTATTTCTAGTAAATTACAATTTGAGGTAGTAGATACTAGATAGCGATTAATATAGCTAGTTTTATTGTATATTAATTACAACCTGCCACCATAATAATTGTAAAATTTTGTCTTATTAAATATACAAAGTGCAAATATTTTGACCTCATCGCGAAGTGGTATTTGATTTTGAGGGAATATATAACATTTATCTTACTAAGGTAACTCGCACACTCACACTAATTCCACTCTATATGAAAGATGTGTTATATATAAAAATTTTACCGTGGCTTGTGATTAATTTGACTAAATTTGTGTTGGGTATACACTTGTGAGCACAATCTCATATTAACTAATGATAAATAAAATGAGTGGTTAATATAATATAGTTAAACTCTTACTTATTGAATTTAGATTTTATAAGTTAAGTTTATCGCTATATTTTATATTAACTATTTTGTTGCATTATATATCGCATGCAAGAGAACAAGACCTTATTTTTGTTGCATTATTTATTGCTTACAACGGAACAGGAGCAATTGACTGCAATTGACTCACATCTTTGCTGCTGTTACTCACTGGATCTTTGCTCCATTCCTCTCTCTCTCTCTCTTTCTCTCTCTCTCTCTCTCTCTCTCTCAAACACACAGTTTACTACAAATTTTGATCATTACAGATTCTCTCAAAAGACAGTACCTTCTATCGGCCATGTCAGCTGGAACGAGTTTGGCAGCTGAAACCAACGGGGAAAATGAGTCAATGGAAAGCGAATTCCAAAAAGGAGTGAAACATTTATGCGAGAGAGGGATAACAAAAGTTCCAACCAAATACATATGGCCGATCCCTGACCAACCCAATTCAGGGAACGGAAATTCTAGTGCTAGCAACCCCAATCTAAAGCTACCCATTATTGATTTTGCAAAGTTGCAAGGCTCCAATAGATCACAAGCTATCAACTCCCTCAAAAATGCCTGCGAAAAGTTTGGTTTCTTCCAGGTACGTATATATAGCCTTAAGTTTTCTTCATCTTCAAGGCCTTGAGATCATATGCCACTGAAACTTTCTCAACCCCTGAGTTTCTTTTTTGTTAATTTTTTTTTTTTCTTGGATTTGATGCAGTTGGTAAACCACGACATTCCAAAGGATGTAATTGAAAGCATAATTGATGTAAGCAAAAGGTTTTTTGAGCTTCCATTTGAGGAGAGATCAAAGTACATGTCCACAGATATGCGTTCACCAGTGAGGTGTGGGACAAGCTCTAATCAGAATAAAGATGATGTGTTTTGTTGGAGAGACTTCTTAAAGCTAAGCTGCCAGCCCTTGTCTGATGTTCTTCCTCTGTGGCCTTCTTCTCCTGTGGACCTAAGGTGATAACAGTTCACTTTCTCTCATCCCACAAACTCAAACACCAGTAATTCTTCTTCTTCCCCTAAACTTTTAGTTGAGCAGTTGAGCTAGACCCTACCATTAAAAGTTTAATACTAGGTAACAATTATTAGATTCTCCCATACTACCATTATTGTGGTACTTTATTTTTCTGAATTTAAAAAAAAATAAAAATAAAAATAAGAAATAAATAAAAAACAAAACAAAATAAAACATGCGTACACAACAAGTGGAAAAACACTAACGTGCACACACATAAGTTGTCTTTCCACCTGAATAGGACGTGTGTAACAAATTTTACCGACAAAATAATAACAATAATAATAAATTTTCATATTACATTATTACTTTATAGTATTTTTTATAATTTTATAAGTAAAATTTTGGCTTCAAACTTAGTTATAGTCAATAACTACAACTTCAATCAATATATATTTATTAAATGTGAATTTTGACAAATCCACAATTATATTACATTTTCTTCTTATTTTTTTCATACATACAAAATTTTCATAAGATCAAAAATTAATAGTTATGTTGTTAATCAAATATTTAAATTTCAAGTTTTTGTAGTTTAAAATTATATATAAAGATTAAGTTTATGGATCAAATAATAAATAACATTTTATTGACAAAAAATTTGACATTTGTATTAAGAATATAAAAAACATATAATCTAACAATTGAATTTTCAAAATATGTAGTTATATTAAATTTTTTAGTGAAAATTGTAGTCATTAACTACAACCCAATTTGTATCCAAATTTTGTCTAGCTTAATTTTATTAATGGTGTATAGATGTGGCAAAGCCAGACACAATTCATTAACCCACCCCACCCAAACCGAACAATAAAAATTGTTACTCGTTTTTAGCTTACCTGCTAAAATCATTCATTATTTTACTTGTTTGCAAGAGTCAATTATGTTTATTATTAATGTTTATATACCTTTTAAATGTTTGAATAGGCAAGCAGTGCTTAACTACTCGAAAAATACTAAATACTTGTATCTGATGCTAACGGAGGCCATCCTAGAGAGCCTAGGATTGATGGATATTACTAACAATGAGAACGAAAATGAGGAATTTCGAGAATTCAAAGATGGGAGCCAACTCATTGTGGTGAATTGCTATCCAGCATGCCCTGAACCTGATTTGACACTAGGCTTGCCACCCCATTCGGACTATGGCTTACTCACACTTCTTCTCCAAGATGAAGTTCAGGGTCTTCAGATTCAGAATGAAGGAAGATGGGTCACAGTCGAACCACTTCCTGATTCTTTGGTTGTCAACATTGGTGATCATCTTGAGGTTTGCCAAAAGTTTGTTGAATTTCGTGAGCTATATATATCTCTTTTGCAAGAACTTCAAGGAATAATCTTTCTTTTTTTTTTTCATCTTTCTTTTACAATGATTAACAGATATTTAGCAATGGTAAATACAGGAGTTTAATTCACAGGGTTCTTGTCAATCCTTCAAAGTCTCGAATTTCCATTGCTTCATTGCATAGCCTACCCTTCAACAGCGTGGTTCAGCCGTCACCAAAACTCATCAATGAGGACAATCCAAGGCGTTACCTGGATACAGACTTTGCCAGTTTTCTTGACTATAGTTCTTCCAGTGAATCCAAGAGAAAGAGCTTCCTGGAGTCCAGGAAATTGACTTAAGGGGTCATGAAGTCTGAGCAGTTTGATTTTTCCAGCACTGGTGTAGCAAGGATTATTGGGATGTGAGGACTTTCTAAATAATTGACTTTTGAAAATTTTGTTATAAAAAAGACTTTTGTTAATGAGTGTCCTTAGACATTCATTAAGGAAGTACTGATGGGATACTGTCTGCATTGAAAAGTAACAAAAAAACAAAGTGCAAAAGTTAATTAAAATATGGACTTCTTTTATAGATATGTCAACCTTGACAGTTATTAATAGTCATTAAAAATCACACGTCATTCTTACCTCAATCTCTTTCAGTACTATTTTTGATGTGTTGTTAGGATTTGAGTATTGGCTAATTCTGACAATTTTTATTGTATTTATTGGTTTTGAACTTTTAATGAAAATAGTTGTAATGAAAGTTGAAGGTTTTCTCTCAAAAAAAAAAAAAAAAAGTTGAAGGTTTAAGTAATTGTTTACCGTGCAAGAATGAAGACCTTGGTTGAGCGAGAATCAAGCTTGGTTGCAAGATTAGATAGAAACTCTTACTAGAGTCTTGTTAGACACTTGTTCAATAGAGATCTTATTAAGGAAATTCCAAGATTTGCTTCTACAGCAATTTGCGTAGCCAACTCAATCCAAAAGCCAACTTGTATAAAACCCTATTTGCAACCCGAAAAGGAAAGATGGCCGGGAAAAAAACATAAAAAACACTTAAAGATAGCCTTTTCTTAGTCTTCCAAACCTCTACCATTAATTTTCCTGGAGACGTTGAGAGATCCAAACACAAAAATCACCTTCAAAATATTGGACATGCCTCCAAAACCATAAAGGAGACGTGCAATCTTTAAGAAGTCTTAAGAGTACTCAAAGAGATCGATTTGCGGCCAATGTATCAACTTGTGATAACAAGTAAAGTAGATGGCATAGTGCAAGAGTCTTCATTAGCTCCACACACATACTTAATCTACCCTTTTAGGCATTTTCTGCATTTATAGCTCTTATCTACCTTAGAACTTGACTTGATTGCCTCACTTTCTTGGTCGCAATTGCATATACTGCATTCTCCATCCCGTATTTGGAATCTAGTCAACAATTGAGGTTCTTGGGGTTTGTGATTGAGACTAACTTAAAAACCAAAGAGAGGTAACCACCCAAGTACAAGGTGATATTAAATGTATTTTATACATGTATTCACCCTTTTATACAAGAGTAGACTCCACTTTAGTAATCAGTCTGCACACACATGAAATCTGTCTCAATGAAGGAGGAAAATTCAGAGGACTAGATTCAATCCGAAAGATTAAATAATATGCATTAAGTAAAAATATGATATTAATGACGGGTTCATATGAGAACTAATGAAAGCTTATCAACTTAACAAATGTAAAAATAATTGTCAATTTTGTGTATATAAATTAGATTACTCATAATTTTGTCGAAAGCCCTTTTCAATCGGAGAGGAATAGAAGTAGAATGACTTTTTCCCCCTATTTAACAATTAGAAAGACGGTTTGGTGTAGCTTTCAGGGTGGGAAAATATGAAAAAATAGTTTTATTCCATCTATTGATAAGATTCTAACTAGCATATACTGATTTGTACCTAATGAACAATTATAATTGGGCTTCAAAAACATATTAAAAATTAAAATTGAAAGTTCAGGTCGCACTTGTGCTAATTAACGGTTCATATTACGTAGCACAGGTGTTAATTAACTACTACTACTAAGTCCACACGTCAGTTTGTGAGAGCTGTTTAAATTAAGGTGTTTGTGAACCATATTCTAAAATTAAAAATTAATTAATTAATTAAAAAGGCCGAATTGGCTAATTCCTTAAGTCAAAACTTGTAAAGAAATCTTTCTAGATTTTGTGGCTGTTGCTGAACTGTTCACCATTTAGAAAAGAGACTGCAAAGTTCTTTATTGCTAGCTAAATCTTCTTTTGTTTTTTTTCTCCATCAAGATTCAAGATTCAAGATTTTTTAGAGCTTTTTGAGAGTATGATTATTCCTTCATATATGTGTAGTCATTCCATTCTATACATATCAGATAGTAATTATAGGGATGAATCTCTTGTAAGTGATCTTAAAATGTTAGTTAGAGGTTTAAAACTCATGACCTCATGAATCTTATAAAACCTTAGAGACTAAAAATCCAAAGCTTCAAAAACACAAAGTCATCAAAGCCCTACTAGGAAAACAGGTAAATAATGTAATTATATAATAGTTAAAACGTGTATTTCAAAATTCACTTTTTATTGTTTATATATTGTATATTGTAAAATATAAAAACACTTTAAAAATGAATAAAATGTTGTAATTAACATCTAATAACTATATATACATATAAAAATAAAACATTCATACAGCTTTCAATTTTCATTCATTTTCTTAGAATCTCTTATACGGTATTTTTTTTGTAGCTTCATTTTTTTTTTTGAATTTACAATAATATTTCCAAGGTTCACAATATCCTTTATATATATATATATATATATATATATATGTAGGGGGACGATTTGGAGCCCAGATCCTTAGCTGATGGAATCTTGGTCCAAGAAAGCCCAACACAATGATTTTTGTAGAGTATGGGTTAAAGAACTAGGTTTAGATAAGTCAAACAAAGGCTTGCATGGGATCAAGGAACACATAAACAAGGATAAAAACCGTTATGCTAGAATATCTTGCTCTCCAAAGAAACTAAAGATTTCATTTATGAATTCAGACCAGTACACTAAGGTTCCTTTGCATGCTACAGTATTTTCTTCTCCCTTTTTCCTCTTTTTTTTCCTCTGTCTCCCCGCTCTTCTGGAGACTTCTATACATTATATAGGCTCCTCTTTATCATCTGGGCTTTACACTTGTTGACCATTCAAACCTCTACTTGAGCACCTATCCTATCAGACACCTCTTTCAATCCTTTGTGAGTTGTGGTAGCCAAGGTAACACTGTTCAGGGGTCTTCTCCACATTAATGCGGTTAGGAAAGTGGTTGTAGTGCATTTAATGTGGTGGTGGCAGCTTTTGCTTAGATATTTTGTGTTTTCTTCCTTTTCATGTATTTAGGGGATGTGCTTTAGTGGCTTGGACATATATTCGTTCCGGGCTTTCAGTGTCCGAGGAGAAATTCCTCCTCGGATCCTTTTTCTTTGTCTCCCGTGATAAGGCTTAGCGTGGATCAACTAAGTCACGTTGCCTCCTCAGACAGGCTGGCGTCCTCGGATGAGCCCAAGGCCCAACTCGTTACTTTGGGCCACAGCCCCCACAATATATATATATATATATATAACTTATAAAATAAAGAAAGTCTATAAACACAAACAAAAAAAAAAACAAAAAAAAAAAGTCATAACAAATAATGTGACATCTTGTTAATGGTAGGTAAAAAATGATTTTAGTGATGGATCTAAACAAGAACAAATAAAGCTTATCAAATCAACTATTGAAAAAAATATTAAGAAATTTTTTTTTCGTATATGTAACATTGCTCTATAAATTAACATTATAAACATAAACCATTTGAAACTAGCTTTAGCGGGTGTTTTATTTCAGCAATGATAACATCATAATACTGTTGGAATAGTACCATCACATAACTGTAATGTTTTGCCATTTATATATTCTATTACTTATGATAACATGAATGACATGATCTTGCATGAAATCTCCTACTTTGTATATTTCTATCATTTTTTAATCGTGTAATTAAATGGTATAATAATTTTAGAAATTTTAAATTCAAGTAACAATGAGAATTCTAAAAAGGTAAGCCCCAGTTATAATAATTTATTAGGAAAAGTTTTTGAAGGAAATAATTATGAAAAATTATATATAAAAAAGTAAATAAAAATAATGCAAGTCAAATATATTTATCATTGTTTTGAAATCTAAACCGTTCAAAGAAAGAACTGAAAAAATGAGAAGTTCTATCTAAAAGAGAAACCTGAAAAAAATGAGAGGTTCAAAGTTTTTAAAGTCAGACCAAAATTCAACCGTAGTCAAAGTATGCCAACATAAAAATTATTAAGTACGCACAAATATTTTGGATTGCATTGAGGAGTCATTGGAATGGAATATTAGATAAGTTCGGGTGAGAGACTTTACAAGAATTATTATAGGTATTAAACCTCAAGAAAGGTTTTTTTTTTTTTTTACATTCAATCACCACCAACATTTCAAAATTACATTTTAAAAAAAAGAAAAAAAAAAAAAAGATAGTTAACGTGATACATAAAAAAAAAAAAAAAAAAAAATGTAGAACTCAAGGTTGCTACATACCTAAATAAAAAAAATAAAAATAAAAAATTTAACGCCAAAAACATATACAATGATGGTAAAAAAAAAAAAAAAAAATTCTTAGAAAGAAAAAAAAAAAAAAAAGTGAAGTGAGGAAGGAGAAGGAAATAGTAATATAAGAAAAAAAAAAGAACTTAAAGAGAGTCAATCATAAACAAAAGAAAAGAAAACAAAGAGGAACTTACAAAATATAGAACCTGAAAATTTGTTGGAGCCTCTGACAGTAAATGTCTTTAATCTGAAGAAAAAGAAAGAAAGATGTAGAGCTAAACTAAATGTCTTCAATTTGAAGAAGAATGAGATATAGAAAGTAAGATAGAAACTGCAAAGCGTATGTGAGTTTGTGGGCCTTAAAGTGTAAGAGTTTTAATTTACATATATATCTCCGTTAGTTAAAAACTTGTAAGTGGGTATGATGAAGGTATTTTAGGCATGAAAAATGAGGAATCCAAACAGAAAAACCCTTAAACAGTAGTATAGATAAATATATAATAGTTTATAATATAAAAATAAAATAAAATAAAATGAAGAAATTGACTTGCCTTAATGGTTAGCGTGTGAGACTTAAGTTCGAGTCCTTGCACATGCATTTTATCCAAAAATTTTCCAAAAAGACAACTCCATTGAACTGCTTGCCAAAAAAACCGGCTGGACCAGTACTATATTACATATTGGCAATCTCAAGAGCTCGGGTGGCTGCTAGAGCTTCAATATCCACTGCCGAAAAAGATTGTGACAGTTTTTGAGAAATGGAAGCAATTACCAAACCTTGACTGTTCCCGATAACAACTCCTATTACAGCTTAATATCATTCAGAAGTCAGATTTGGAAAACTAAATTAATATGAAAGTGACATGCATGTGAAAGGACTCAAAGAATTGGTTCCCAAACAAAGAAAACTGAGTGCGGTCATATACTCATGTCCCTAAATTCTTCTCTGTGGACTGATTAATCTTTTGCGTGTGATGTTTGGTCATTTAGTTAGAACCTACCTCTTGACAACACAGTCTTTATCTGGAATTACAATCCCTATTTGATGAGTTGCAGTCATTTAAGGGCATTAGACTTTAAAGATCGGATATATATTGACATCACGAAAAGTTGATTTCGTTTTCTTCTCTTAAGAACCATCCATGCTCATTTTCTGGTTTCATTTGACATTCAACATATCAAACAGACTATTTTGGTTTCCCATTTTATTTGATTCAATATCATATGTCAAAATTCTCCTATCGCTTTTCCAGCCATTGTAGACTATTAATCATGGAATTTTTCCAAATTTACTTAAAAAATATTTAGGCTCAAGAAACGACTTGTTGTAAAGGGTAATGAACGTTATTAGATGCTATATGGGCCATATGATTGCTCAGTTAGGGTTAGGGCTAGTAGCCTAGTTTTGAGACCTGGACGAATTTGACATGGTCGAAACTCGAAAGGCCTAAAATCTTGACAGCCAAGCCAGGTCGCATTCATATTCATGTATTTTTTTTTCTTTTCCATTGCCCCCAAGAAGATTGTTATGGCCATTATTGGGAGAAAGCATGTGGTTCTCTCTTTGACCCTATTCCATCTATCTCTCTATTTTTGCTCTATTGGTTCATGACATAAATCCAGTTGCTGACAGCTTCAATATTCCCCTTTAGTCTTTAGAATAAAATTTGGATTGTAGATCTCTTTAACAATGACTTCTGTTAAACTCAAATTTGAGCCCCTTCAATCAAATCCAACCCATTTACATTTCTTTGATTACTCTTTTTCAGAGATTTTTACAAAATTAATTGTTTAGCTATTTGGCTCTTTGGACTAAGGGAGCTTGTAAGTCGTAACCGATAAGAATCCTTTCGCTATTGTTATCTTGGATGTAAACGAAAAATAAGATATTCTTTCATAAATGTTATCTTTGATTTTTTTTTTTTTTTTTTTCTAATAATGTTATCTTTGATTTTAACTACACTTGAATTTTGAAGTTTACTTGCTAACTCGAAGAACGTAGCCAAGTAAGCAGAAATTTTGTACTAAATAATTGTTCCAACAAATTTCTGATTCAAAGTATTCTATACTGTCTTGTTTCTCCAAAAATAAAAATAAAGTTGAAAATCTATACTCTATATAAGTGTTTTGGGAAGTAATTCTAGTATTATATAAAAAGTTGCAACTTTTATTGCAATTATCTTACGTGACAAACTATGATTCGTTGCTCGTTACTTTCACATGTGCCCACCATCTTTTTTCACTACTCACACTCTGCCACATCATAATTGTGGCAAGAAATTATAAAAAAAAATTGTGTTCTTATACTTTCTCTGTTTTGGACCATATTTGGCTATAAAGTCTACCTACTGCAGACTAATTTTTTTCCTCCCCTGAAGATAACTGTAATGAACCCAAGTTGCAGCCCAGCCCAACAAAATATCTATGTACGTGTGAAGGACATAGTGAAAGCTTAATCGACAAATGATGATGAAACTTTATTGATGCATTTAGAAATGCTTGTGTTTTTCTAAAAAAAAAAAAAAAAAAAGAAATGCTTGTGTTGTGTGTCCCACACAACACAAGAGTTTCTAAAAGATCACTGCAAATTTGTTCTCAATAAACAACTAAGCATGTTAAGTTCTATTACAAGTAACAATTTTGGAGAGACCCACAAGATTTATTGTGGGTTTAAGGGAAATAAAAAATTATATTAATAATGAGAGTTTAAACACACACACACATATATATATATATATATATATATATATATATATATTGTGTGTAAAAAGAGACAAATAAAGTGTTTTAATTATTAGAAAAGAATAAGAAATATTGTCTGTGGGGCCCAATATTTTGTGGCCCTGGCCCATTTTTACATTGGGACCCAAGGCCCGAGCTGAGGAGGGATATAGCCGAGGGTATATAATGAAAATCCAAGTAATATTGAGACGTAGCCGAGGATGATTCTGTCCTCGGCATTCCCGAAGTTCTCCTGAAAGAAAGGGCAAGAACGGTATAGGCATAGTTTTGAGGAAAAAAAACCTGAAATATCCATGTTGATAAAGAAAGGATCGCTGGACAGTATGGCGACCAAGGACAAAGGGAAAGCTGCCATTACTGCCATTGAATACTTTGCACCTGACAGAACCATGCTCTTCAGCTTTTACAACCACCCCCAACCACTTTGGGTATGGGCTGATGGGACAAGTATCAGTCTTGGAAAGTCGAACCTACATGTGGACGTTGGATAAGGGATACAAGCTAATATAAAAGGAGAAGTAAGCAATCCGGGGATGGGGCTGGGAAAAAGGCCAAAAACCAGAGCCTCCCAGACCGCATCGAGGAAAATGACTCTTCGAGTGAACACGACTTACTTTTGTATGAACACCATGGCTAACCACCGTTCGGTGATCAAGGCCTAGCCTTTCAAACCCACGCTCTACAAATTATATTGTTTGGGCCTTTTTTACGTGCGAACCCAATATCATTTTGTGGTCGTTACAAATTGAGTCCTTACATTGTCCTAACGGTCACAAACATTTTAAATAGGGTAAATTATATATTTGGTCCCTAAACTTTACACTAAATGTCAATTTAGTCCTTAACCTTTCAAATGTGTCAATTTGGTCCCTAACCTTTTGGTATTATGTCAAAATAATCCTTACTGTTATGTAATGGATGGAAAATACTGACATGGTTAATTGTCAAAATAAAATATTAGTTTTAGACCACATAAGACTGCCACTTGGACTGCCATTTCAGCCTAAAATAAATAAATAAATAAATAATGTGTGGCTCATCGTCCCTTTTATACTTCAGTGTTGTTATTCTATTTTCTAAAAACATCATTTTATTTTTGTTTTGTTTTGTTTTTAATTTTGGTTTGGTTCTGAACTTCTGATCAACATTGCCTCTTACAAAACACTAAGATCTACACTTGTGTAATTGAAGTCCAAAGGCTGGGGTTGTTCTTCAACAACCATGAATTATTGAAACAACCCAACAAATGTGAAATGTGTCACCAAGAAATCGTATCAACCCCATAAATTTCAAAGCCCACAACTGTAATCCCCAAAATCTATCGCCTAATCCTCAAATCCATCCAAAAATTACCCTTTGCAATTGTCGCCCCTCAAACCATCGCTGCAAGACGGTTTTCGTTGTTTGGCCCCTTTCTCTCTTTGGTTGTTTGGTCTTCTCCTCCACCTCTCTCTCTCTGACAACAAAGCCCACCTCTTAATTTCACCGTTTGGCCGCTGCAACCACCGTCTTGAATTAGCAAGACGGTTTTCGTCCTCTGGTACTTTAGCTGTTGTCCATGGCTGTCAACCTTGATGATGGGTCTTCCATGGTTGTTTGGTCCTTTGTTTATTTTATTAATTGAAGAGAGGCGGAGGAGTCAATCTGGGTTCTTTGGCTCAGTTTAAGTTTTGTTAATTTGGGTTGTCTCATGTATATGAAGGGGTTGACCTGGGAGAAAGAGAAGGGAAGATAATCATTAGTGGGATGATCTGGTTGAAAGGAACATAGATAAGAGGAAGAAAGGTTATAAAGGTGTAGTTGATTTAGGTTGGAGAGGAACATCGAACAGATGAAGAAAAAATCAGAGAGAAAAAATAATAAATAATGAACAAAATAATATTTTAAAACTAGAGTATTGAGTCTTCTAAGCAGGGGTATTTTTTTATTTTTTTATTAAGCTGACGTGATAGTCCAGGTGGCAGTCTTATGTGCCTAAAACTAATGTTTTATTTTGATCATTAGCCACGTCAATATTTTTCATCCACCACTTAACAGTAGTGATTATTTTGAGACAATATCAAAAGGTTAGGGACTAAATTAATACATTTGAAAGGTAAATGACCAAATTGACATTCAGCAGAAAGGATAGGGACCAAATATGTAGTTTAGCCTTTTAAATATCAAGTGATACAACTCTTGGCAATAAATTCTTAAGAAACACAATTCTGCTTAATCTCGCTTGAAATTCAACTGATCAAGTCTTTTAAAAGAACACTTAAAACTCTCAGATAGAAAAATTCATTAAGTCTTGTTAGAATCTTGGTCAACAAATTATTAACAAAAATCTAATGAAAACATAAACATAACAAATGCATGTTTTCACTTGCATTACTATTTTTCTCTGTCTCTATCTCTTCAAAAGAGATAATAATACTCTTCAACTTCCAAAATAGGATCAAAATTGTATTACAACTTACTTGGATATAAAATATCAAATAATGTATTTATGGGAAATATAAAAGTAACGGGTTTTTAGTAAGAAATGGATACAAGGGCTGTTTTTTTTTTTTTTAATTTAAAGATAAATAAAACTTTTGTTAGGGTAAGGCATGTACATCTCTAACATCAAGGCTAGTTAGAGAGGGTGGATTGCCCTTCATCCAAACCCTACATTATAATAGGACTTAGGACACATTTGGTACACTAAATGAAAATTAGGTTATAAATAATAATTTTTATTACTAGAAATAAAAAATGTTGCAATGAAATAATATTCCAGCTATCTCTTAGTATAAAATTAGGGATCCATGCATCAAGGCATTATGAAAATTATTCATTTTTCTGAAACTCTCTTCTAAGCTCTCTTCCTAATCCTCATTCTTTTTCTTGGAAAGTAACCACCTCAAATAAATCATTTCCCTTTGCATTTTCCCTAAACATATTCCATCCCATATCCCATTGGTGTTATCATTTGGTGATGGCAAAAATAGTGATGATGGTAATGGCAATAAGTGATGGTAGTTATAGTACGTAGTATGGTGGCAATGGTAATGGTTGTGATGGACAATGCATTAATAGTTAAGGATATAAATGAGTTGAATCGTTAAAAGTACAGAATTGTACATTCATCTAATTTTATTTCAAATACAAGCCGAGCCTAAGCTTATGAACATGCTATATTATGTTCAAACTTGGTTCATTTTATTGTTAAATAAGCTCAAATTTGTTCATGAGCTACTTTAAAAAAAAAAAAAACAAACAAACACACATACACACACAAGGAAGAGGGAAAAGGGTTTTAACACAAAGACACACCACAACTCCACTCAAAAGCAATAATAACTTTTAAGAAAAGGTGGGGCAAGTTATACTACACACAATATACTCTCTTAAACTAATCAAGTTATACTTTATTAGCTTTTTTTCCCCTTACTAAACAGCATGACTAAAATTTAGTATCCCTTCACAAATCTAAGCTAATAATTAGTAAATTCACTATAACTATAATTATTTTATTTGATTTACTTAGATAGAATTGTTTTCATTTATAAACTAATAAAAATTAGATCAAACTTATATTATTTAAAATTATATATTATTTAACCATGAAATAGAGGAATTAAATTATTAAATAAATTACAAATACTAATTTGATATTTTAAAAACTTACTTACAAACTTACACAATTCAATATCCAGTTTATATGTTTTTATACGACTAATTACAACTGTACTCCATACACTAGCCCTGCCTTTGTAAAATGTGTAATTGTTTTTTTTTTTTTTTGGTAAACAAATGTGTAATTGTTGTTCACATACATTTTCCGCCTGCAATTATGTTGCCTTTTTAATGTTCTTACACACATTTTTAGTAGTATATTTTATTGGATTTATATGAACCGTTCTTTACCTATGAAGCTGAGAGGTCGTATATATGACCTTAAAATTAAACACCATTTCTTTTTTTTCTTTTTCCTTTTTTTTATGAATAGAGTTCCTTTTTCATTGTAGACATAGCTCGTTAATTTAGTAATTTTGTTTTAGTAACGTTGTTTGTATTTTTTGGAAATACGTATGAATGAGAAAGTGTGTAAAAATACGTGTGTAATGTTATTTAAACACTGAAAACTATTGTTTAAACAACAGTAACAAATGAGGCCTGAGATTTTAGGTGTACGAGTTACTTTACACAAGCAAGAAATGACATGTTTGTTTTCTTCTTATTAATGCTTATTTGTTTTCTTCTTATTCTTTTCTAGTTGTTTAGCGAAGAATGCTTATAGATTTTTTAAAATGAAGTTATTTTCGGTACTTTTTTTTTCCCAAATTTTCTTGTCTTTAATGATACTAGACTACACTAGCTCATCTGCAGTTCATATTTGTAACTTAGCTTTGGACTGATGATTTTACTTTTTCAAACTATGAGCAATATTTTAACAAGCTTGAAACCCATGGGGTTTTGTAAAAAAAGTTTATTGATTGAAAATTTTAAAACTTGAAAAAAAGTTTTGTAAGAAAGCAGTCCAACATTGTGGATTGGTGAATAACGTTTGTTTCACCTGAAAAGCATTTCAGGAAATCATTTTACACCCTGCCATGTGTTTGGTTGCACATGAAAAATTTGGTCAAACGGAAAATCATTTCTGTTGACTGTAAAATGTGGCTGGTTGAAGTATAAAATAGATTACAGATCTATTTTACCTTCAAACCATTTCCAAAAAAAAAAAAAGCATCGAACCAAGAGAGAGAGAGAGAGGCCGGTCACCGTCACAGAGAGAGAGAGAGTGAGACAAAGCCGCCCACCGTCAGAGAAAGAGAGGCCGGTCACCTGAACTTGAGATCGACTGCACCGCCGTCTGGGCCGTGCCTCTCCCTCATCACCGATCGCCAGCCATCACCGATCCACCCCTCCCTCATCACCGATCCATAAACACCCAAGACCCACCTCTCCGATCGCCAGCCATGCACCGACGAGACAGGTTGAGCTACGATCTTGACAACCAACCGTAGGCCATGCACCGTCGTCACCACCCAAGACCGATCTCGTCACCGCCGCTGAAGACCGATCTCTCTTTCCCTCAATCTCTCAATCTTTCTCTCTTTAATCTCTGATTTTTTTTTTTTTTGTTGTGGTGGTGTGGGTGGTGGTATTTTGGTGGTTTTTGTGTTGTGTGGTGGTGGGTTTTGTGTGGATAGTGGTGGATTTTCTGTGGGTGCTGGTGTGTGGGTGGTGGTGGATTTTCTGATATAAAATTTGTTTGGAAGCTGAGAAAATGGTTGAGAAAATGTGAAAAATTTGTAAGGAAAATAGCATTTTTAGAATGTTACCAAACACTGGAAATCATTTTTCAGAATATTTTTCATTGCACACCCAAACGCCCAGATTTTAATTTCCTTACGAGAATTCATTTTCCCTTGCATTCATTTTACAGTCGGAATTCGATTTACATCGAACCAAACGCAGCCTAAAATGAGCGTATTCCACATCACATGTGAGCCAAACAGTACTTTCCTCAAAAAAAAATTGAAGGCCCTCTTTTCTACAACTAATCTAAGTCATTTGTAAACTGTTGTAATATAGACTATAGGTGTTATGTCCATACCAAAAAGAGAGAGAGAGAGAGAGAGAGAGAGAGAGAGAGAGAACAATATTGGCATTCCTTTTTATTTGCTAAGAAAATGCTGCGATCAAATTTATTAATTTGGTTATGATTGTTATGAGTCAGCCTGACCTTATACATTGAGCATGAGTTAAAGTGTGTCAAAGTCTAACAAGATTAATAGAAAATACAAGGGGAGAAATTATAAGAATATATATAACAAGAGAACTATTTATTTCTTCAAAAGAAGTCAAGTTTTTTCTTGGTTTTTTTTTTTTTTTTTGAGTGTTTGTACTACATGTTTACGTGTGATAGTATTTTCTCATATAACAATAGAGCAGAAAGAAGATATCACTACCAAAAAAAAAAAAAATTCCTATAGCCGCGTTTTTTAAACATGGCTATAGGGCGATTTGGCTTATAGCTGCGTTTTTTTAGGCCGCGTTTACAACCATGGCCTAAAACCTGTGACTATAGGCCAGGACCAATGGCCATGTTTTTATAAACGCAGCTATAAGACATACTCTAGCCGCATTTTTCAAACGCGGCTATAGGTGACAACTATAGCCGCATTTTTTAAATGTGGCTATAGGGGACATCTATAGCCGCGTTTTAAAACGTGGCTGTAGGTCACTTGTTTCCCTGTGGAAGACATATTTTAGCCGCATTAAAAAAAATCAAAGAAGTTCAACTTATGAATGGAAAATCCCAATGAAAACCACAATCATTTCATACCCACAAATACAGACAATCTTCAATACTTTTTTCTTCTTTACTTGTTTTGTGTAAAGCCCATTAATCTCTTCAACCCAGGAAATAACACTAAAAGAGAAGATTTTGCAGATGTGTTCTCTTCCAGCAAGTATTCCTTAACCATCTCTTTCACAGACATAGCAGACAATGGATGAAAATCCACACTCCAATCTGAAACAAACCCTTTAACCAAAAAATGCGGCTATAGTTGTCACCTATAGCCGCGTTTAAAAATGTGGCTGTAGGTCACTTGTTTCCCTGTGGAAGGCATATTTTAGCCGCATTCAAAAAAAATCAAAGAAGTTCAACTTATGAATGGAAAATCCCAATGAAAACCACAATCATTTCATACCCACAAATACAGACAATCTTCAATACTTTTTTCTTCTTTACTTGTTTTGTGTAAAGCCCATTAATCTCTTCAACCCAGGAAATAACACTAAAAGAGAAGATTTTGCAGATGTGTTCTCTTCCAGCAAGTATTCCTTAACCATCTCTTTCACAGACATAGCAGACAATGGATGAAAATCCACACTCCAATCTGAAACAAACCCTTTAACCAAAACCCATTATTGATCCAACGCTACTAGCTACTCTCTCTTTTCTCTTAAGTCCCTTTAATATTAAGGCTCTAAACACAACAAAAAATTTTGTATAGGTACAAAACCCCACCACCAAAATAATCAAACTATCAATGAGACCCGTACAGCCGTGCACATTTAACCAACCTTCAACTCCAAAAGTCCCCCACTTCAACAAACTATCAACAATCAAAAGCAATGCCCTAGAATCAAAGTCGTACCAACGTCAAAACCAAACAGAACCTTAGAATAAAAAATATGAAGTTCAACAATCAGAAGCAATGCCCACACTTCCGTACCTAATTTTGATCAAAGAAGATGAGCAGCTTGAATCGCCAATCGAGGTCCTCAAACAAAATGTTTGAGAGAGCCTGCGAGAAACAAAAAAAATGGAGGAAGTTAGGAAGTGATCTAAAAAACTGGGTTTAAAAATTTACCTGTGGGGTGTGAGGGCTTAAGATCGGAGAGATGGAGGGTGAGGGCTTGAGAGTGACAGATGGATGGTGAGGACTTGAGATCGGAGAGATGGAGGGTGAAGGTTGAGATCGGAGATGAAGGGTGAGGGCTTGAGAGATGGAGGCTTAGAGGGTGAAGGTTGAGATCAGATGGAGGGTGAGGGCTTGAGAGATGGAAGCTGATGATGTGCGATGAGAGAAGGTTGGAAATTTTTTACTATACTATTTATACAAAGCCTAAAACCGCGTTTTTAACCTGCAGCTAGGCAAATCTGAAGCCGCATTTTAAACACGCGGCTATAGACTAAATTTATAGCCATACCTATAAAATGCGGCTATAGGCAAGCTAGAGCCACGTTTCCTAAATGCGGCTAAAATTGAAATAGGAAGGTCCTATAGCCACGTGTTTAAAACGCAGCAATAGCTCCACCCCCAAAAATGCGGCCATAAACACTAAAAACGCGATTGTAGACATATTCTATAGCCGCATGTTTAAAACGCGGCTAGTTTGCAATACTTTATGCCACGTTTTTTAAAAACACGACTATAGCCCATCTGCAGCTGCATTTTTGAAAATGCAGCTAAAAAAAAATGCGGCCTAAGACTCGCGTGTTTTGTAGTGTATATACTAAATAGCAGAGGTATGTATTCACTATTCATGAAAAGAAAATGAACCAAAGTCAACTTTTATTGTATTGATTAAATAGTTAACCAGCACCAACAACCATACTCTCTCTCTCTCTCTCTCTCTCTCTCTCCACAAGGTATAAGCATATATATGACAAGTGTTTCTGTTTATGGCGGTGATGAAGAATATTTCATTGAAACTACGAAGGAATTGATCCTGCAACAAACATCTGGTTTCTTGAGAGTGAACCCTCTGAGGTTATGAAAGAAAGTAACATGTATAAAACTTAGCTTAAGAGGTAGGTACAATAGTATATTTCTGTTTATAAATGTACCAATTGTTTCCAAAGTAAGACAGACAAGTAGCAATTGAATGTTTTGAGTTCTCTAATTCCATTTCTCACATATAGATGTAGTTCTTTGAAAGTTTTGAGTTTTCAACTATTTACATCAATCAAGCATCCTCCAGTATAACTTTACTGAGACTTGGAAGAGCTACATTAATATTTTTATATCCCACAAAAGAATTTCTAAGTGCCCATAACCCATTGGCCTGATACGTGTGGCGCTTTATTGACCTCCCTATACACCCAGTCAAAACTGAACCTATGACACTCCTGAGCTAATTAATAACACTTTGAGATAATTGAGTGACTTTCCAGCTCGACTTCAATCCTTTTCCTTGAATAGAATCAAAAAACAATTTAGGGTCTCCTCCTATGGTAACATTGTGGCTTTCTTGTTGCTTATTAGTGATCATAGCCCAATTGCTTCTGTTTCCACTATCTTTGGCTTAGTGGCTTGATAATTTTTAGATGCAGCATACAACATGGTTCCCATGCTATCTCTAATTAATCTAGCTAAGACAGCGTGTGACAATGTCACAACTGTGTTACAATTGATCTTTAGGCTACTCTGATCTAATGTGCTCTACAAGTTCATGAATTGATTCTCATTTTTATACCCAAAAACTACCAACTCTTATAGATTGATAGATATTCAAAATCAAAATATCCATTTAATTAATTGATAATTGACCTATTTTCAAATTTTGTAACTCCCACTGTAACTATGGGTTCTATTGCATTGTGTTATAAAATTAAGTAATTTAAGATGTAGTCTTTTGGCCTTTGTTGGTGTGGTGGTAGGTGATAGGCCAAGAATGTATTGACCCCTTGTGATGAATTAATTGATTAATTAGTCAAGTTTATTAATTAATCAAATTAACATGCAATGTACATGGCAGCACAAACAAATCACCAATTAAACTAAGTATGCAGCGGAAATTAAATTGACACAGTGATTTGTTTACGAATGGGGAAAACCTACATGGCAAAAACCCCACTGGCTGATTTTAAGGTCACCACTCCCGAGAATCCACTATTATCAAAACAAGTGGTTACAAGTAAAGGAATCCCAATACCTTATACCAACCTACAGTTGAACCCTTACCCCAATACCCAATTAAACTTGTTTTGTAGTGACAATCTCTCCTTTTAACGCACGGCTCCCAGTACATGACTAACCAATTGCGTGAATCCCAGTACGCAACTTCAATCACCAACTAGAGAAGGTTGTTAGCTACAAAGTTCTTTAGTTCATCACATGATGAATATCGAGAAACTCCTTGGTTACAAAACCCTACAGTGCACAAACACAGCAGCTTTTTCACAAGAAAGATTAACTAGGGCAAATTCTGTCTCCGGTCACAATTTGCTTAAACAAACTTTGCTCAACACTTGTGCAACTTGTGTCACCTTTAACAGCCCTTAAAATAGTCCTTTTATATGTCTAGGGTTGTGAGAAAAGAAAGCTCAAACATATAATCACGGACTAGATGAAAAACAGAACAAAAAATCTGAATTTCATAAACCTCTACAGATACCCTATCTGTCGTGCTGCTATCGAGCCACGGGCTGGAATTGCTCTTCAAGGCTCGATAGATGCTAGATGTCGAGCTTTAATGAACAGCACTTTTCACACTTGAATCTTGGACAGACTTGCATGGCTTTAACACTTGAACTTGAAACTTTGTTTCTTAAAGTATTAAACACATCCTAGATCTACCCAAATACAAGTAAAGTGCGTTTTGTCAAAGGATTAGCCAATTACATAAAATAGTGACATATGTTCCTAACAAGGGAATCACATATGTCCTAACAGTAGGCCATTAGGCTGAACCACGTTTGTTCTTTTCTTTCTTATCTAACTGCTTTCACTTCCTCATCTTCTACAATTTTCATTGTCCTCTTTAATTTTCACAATAATCCTCCATAAGTCAAGACCTCCATTCTTTTTTGGTTGGCAAAGAGCACGCCACGCCTTTAAAGCTAAGAACCTTCCTTCCTCATTCTAAGGCTTCCACCAAAATATTTTTAAGCAAAGAGCCAATGAAATTACAGAATCAAATGACTTCACTATATCTGCTAGTATTATTTAATTGTTTCAAGCCAGAATATCAAAAATCTTACTGAGACATGTTTGTACATAATTCCCAGACCATTCTAATTAATGTCCTGCCTAGAAAAACCATCCAAATGTTGTTCTCAAATAGCTAGCCTCATTTGCAACTCCAAGAACATACTACATCTCTACAAGAACATACTACATCTCTATAAGATATAAGACACATACCTTGGCACAAAAGTCACATACTTGGTGGCAAATACAAAACTGATGTTAATGAAGAAACTAAAATTATTCCCATATTATGTAGTGATTCTAAGTTGCTAACCATTTCTGTTACTGCTTTTTTGTGTTCAGTTTATCATCTGAGGGACAAAATCGATATTTGGATACTCTAGAGAAGTTGACAGGCCAAGATCCAGTAGCAAATAAACAGGAATGTGAGCAAAGGATATCATTACTAGAGGCCAAGTTGAGAGACTTAAGTGAGTGCTACTTGCATTTGAGTCTAAAACATGCCAAGGTTAAGGACCAGCGTGAGTAACTGGTGATGAATCTCAAGGCCAATACTAGTGGAACAAACCAATTTCCATAGTTGTCATGGATTCCTAGTTCTTTAATTTCCATGATCCCCTTTATCATTTTGTTCTTTTATTGATTTTGTATCCTAAATTCATATACTGGCTAAGTACCCTTTTATCATTTGGGGAAAGAAAATTGCTTTAAAATATTCATAAAATTTTTTCAAAGATAAAGGAATAGAAGCTTGAAAGTAATGCTTCATGGCCTAAATTCTACCACCATTGCATTTGGATGTAACTTTTCGTTGAAAGTTTGTCAAAATGTCATCTTAGGAAAAATATTGTTGCCAAATAGACATATAAATATATATACTAGTAAGCATCAACCCCAACTAAAGGGTACATTGTCGGCTTGCCCAGGCAATCCGGACTTATCAACACCAATGTAGCTGGAGGGGATTCTTCCAACTAACATTTACTTGAAAATTTTAGGAGGCCATTCATAAAATTGGCATTGTACAAATTTTATAATGAATTCGTAATTTTTTTTTCAAGTGTTATTTCAAATCTCATTGCTTCTACACCCTAAGCAAAAGGTTTGATTCATTTAAACGAGAAAATGAGTATTAATCACCAATTTCGTTTTTAATGGAATTGGGAAAAAAAAATCTCTAAAATATCCTGTAGGGATGAAAGGCCCAGATAAGGATATTGGACCGTGGGCCACACCCAAGGATGTCAAAGAGCCCAAGGACAGACAAGTTTTAGTGAAGGTAAGTAAGTTATTGGGCCGAGGAAGAGGTCCGGTCATAATAAACAGGTGACGTTGTCCGAGGAGCCACCCTTCCTCAGCCAACAGAGTGGAAGCTTGAAGTCCGACCACCCATCAAGTATTGGGCAATGGACAACCGTGCTTGGGAGGATAAGCTTCAGAGAGAAGTAAGTTAGAGAATTGAGAAATATCTGGGAAGAAAGCTGCTACCACCGCATTGAATGTTCTGCACCTAACCAATTGGCCGCATTAATGTGGAGGTGATACCTGAACAGTGACTTCTAACCTCACAACTACCCACAAAAACTTCAGGAATGTGCTGATGGGACAAGTGTCAAGGAGATTAGCAATCTGATCTACACGTGGACAGCTAAAATGAAAGAAGAAAAGGGGATATAAAAGGAGGAGGATTTCATTACAGGGGGGATCATTAGAAAACCAGAAAAGAAATGACTGTGTAACCAAGAACTTGAATATTTGTATAAGTCTAAGAGAAATATATAAGAACATACCATCCTCGGACTTGACCGAGGAGTATTTTTCTTTTCAAACTATTTGTCTTATTCATTCTTACACCAACTAGCCTACTGTGATCTATACTTTAACTCATTGAACATTCATTAACAAGTCCACTCTCTAACAAATTTATTGTTTTGGGCTTATTGGGCCACTATCCAAATCTCTTAGGTTGTGGATCAAAATGCGTCCTTACATATCCCATTACTACAATCATGCATATTATATCATTCTAATTTCATTATTGATTCATTTCGCTAGATATATTTATGTCATATCGAATTTTCATATTTCATTTTTATTGGAAACACCACTTGGATTGCGTCTTATGGGTATTGCTTGAAAAACACAATCACATTCAAGAAGTATCATTATCAATATTAGTTTTAATCTTATGTTAATGTTTATGGTTATTTTGTTCATGTTTATGTGTATTGTTATTGATAGCATTATGGCCCTTAAAATGCAGTCATTAGTGATGGTCTGCTAGAGTCTGTCCATGTGTAAGTAGAAGAAAATAGTTCAATTTAATTCTCTTCTTCTTCTTCTTTTGGGTCAGGCTTGGGTCTAGTGTCTAGTGACACTGGACCCGTTAAGATGGTGACACATGTCCACTTTTGGACACATGTTACCATCTGACCAAGTCCAGTGCACTGAATGCACTAGACCTAACCAAGTCCCTTTTTTTTATGTGTTTAGATCTAAACCAAGTCCTTTTTTTTATGTGTCTTAGTTTTTTTTTTTTTTTTAAATTCTTAGTTTTCTTAAATTTCAATTTTGAATTGTTATCAAACTTCAAGTACTTAAAAGTCGAAATTGGATGCATGGTGTGGAGGGAATTTGTTTTTGGTTGTTGATTTTAATTTCTTCTCATTATTACCATACTCTTACTAGTTGTAGATTTGACAAGTTCAAATCTTGTGATCTTGATTTCATGATTATTTGAGGTAAAAAAAATTAGTTTCTAATTGAATGTTATTATATTCATTTCACTTTTTCTTTTCTTTTCCCTCCTCATTGCTCTTTCTCTGTGACCCTACCATTTATTTGACCTAACCACACCTTCATATGAATCCATCATAATGGGATATTATACTAGCTTCGATGTAGCCAATTTAATCATGTTGGTGTAGGCACAAGCAATATGTTCCTAGCTTCTACATACAATATATAGTTAGCTTAGGTTCAACCAAGCACAAATTAAAATATTGTCCACGTAGAACAGAGTTGGAGTGAAATTGGTGCTTCTGCTAGACTTATAATGGATTTGCTCCTAACCTTATGACTACTGGTGGCAACTTATTTTAAATCTCATTGCTTCCACAACCTAGTCAAATAGGTTTTGACTAGATCATGAATGTTTGGAATCCATATTATGCAAGGAGAGATTACTTTTGCTAATTCAAATTGAAGGATTTGACAATATATATATATATATATATATGTGTGTGTGTGTGTGTGTGCATATATATCACATAACTATAATAGTGTATATTATATCTCATCTAGTTATCCATTTTCGTTTTTGATGGTATTGGGAAAAAAAAATCTAAACAATATCACATAACTACAATAGTGTATATTTTATTTTATCCAATTTTGGTCTTGATACATTTTAGTGGATTTATCAGGTAGCCAAGCACATTTGTTGGGTTTACAATTTCAAGTCCAAATTATTAAAGCCAAAAATGCATGACAATAAAATAATTTAAGTATCCACATTTGGATGAACCCTTGCCAACCTATAATTATTGGTAAAAAAAAAATTACTAATGAAGGCTTAAGGTTAAGGGTATTGCTTGGAAAACAAGATCACAATCAAGAAGTATCATCATCATGATTTTCTATCATTATTAGTTTTAATATTATGTTGATGTTCATTATTATTTTTAGTTTATGTTTATGTTTATGTGTATTGTTATTAACAATATTATGTTGTAACCCATGCTTACACATAGAAACATTTAACTCTAGTGATGATGAGGTGGTCTTACCTAGGTGAGTAAGGTGGTCATCTCGTCTTTTGTGCTATGTATTATGATGAGCCACTTGGATTCAAAATTAAAAAGATTAAATTGAACACATGGTGCAAAATTATACAACAATTAAAATCTAATTTAGATTTTGATTGTGCTTCACCTTTAATATAATATATATGATATATGATAATCTTATTAACACACAATATCTATTGGAAAGATGGGTTTTAGCAAGTGTTTGGTTGGCTATTTTTCAGCCAAACTTAAAGTGGGACGCATACGCATAGGTCCAAAGTGGAACATATTCTCGTCCATGAGGACATTATCATTACCTAAAACTATTTAAGGAGTGAATAAGAAATTGACTCTTAGAGGGCCCACTTATACATGGTTTAAGTGGTAAAATCCGCGTTTCCCACATAAGAAAGATAATGGACATTTATGAGATTATATACTCTTATGCAGGAGTCCATGTGGGCTATGTAGTATTAAATAATAATTTATTATTTTTCCTAAATGTCTGTTTATTGTGCAGTATTTTTTTATTATAGAACAATATGTCTATTCATGCCGCACCATCATAAATAGTAAATCTCTTATTTATTCTAGAAAATTTTTAGTTTTCCATTTCATGTTCATAGTCAGAGGGAGAGAGAGACCTTTTTGTTCATTGTAGCATTCCGACTGTTGTGCTTCATTTGTTTGTCGTGATCAATGTATCCTGGGAGATAGAAGTCCAAGAAACTTAAAGCACTGATTGTGAGGGCAAAATCTGCCTCAAGGAGATAGTGTCAAGCAGTAATCTTGATCAGATTTGCACCATTCATTCTTTACACATCCAACTTGAGAGTAATTCCATTTATTTTACAAATTTCTATTTGTTGTATTGTGTACAAATTCTATAATTGTTTTGTTTAAAGCAACTGTTTGTGTTCTTCATGATTGGATTTTTTTGTGTTCTTATTTACATCATCAAAAAATTAAATTAATTTCGGCAAAACTTCCAACAATCCTACCATCAATCCTGAAGGAACAGCGATTTAGACAACTTAGGTGTCAACTTTATTGAGATCTCATTAAATCTATTCGAGATCTCTTCGACATTGTTTAGATCTCATCAAATCTAGTCAAGATTTGACCAAAATATCGCAGAGAATGGTGAAGAAACCATCATATTGGCGAAAAATGGCAACGTCTAACGATGGAGATTGCTCAGATCGGTTGGAATCAAATTTTCTTGCAAAGACCCACTACTCGTCCCGCCGTCAACCATCACATTGTATGGATTCGATCGAGTCTCAAATCAATCCCAGTCGAATCGCTTGGTTTATCGGGTACCAGATCGGATTTGGACAGCCTCATTGTAACACATTATGAAGGAATTGCACCTCATGTAGACTTCTATTAGGATTGATGAAAGTGTTCCTAATTTGTGACATTACTCTCTTTTTCTTTGACTTCTTTTTTTTCTTTTTATAATACAATGATTTTGTCTGTTTTAAGGATTATTATTATCACCAAGGCAAATCCACATCTAAATTACTGGCTTCATAGTTCAACCCCCATAACTTTCCTTTTCCCGCAAGACATGAGTAACATGGCCCTCTAGAGACAATGGCGTAGGGACATTATATTTCTTGTGTTCTTTTAAAGTGGCTAGAGTTCAAATCCCAACAAGAGTATTATTGTAATGGAAAGAGAGGGATTTTTTTTTTTTTTTTTTTTTTTTTTTTTTTTGAGAAACCAAAAGAGAGGGAATATAAAGACTTCTATCTTTACTTTATTCAAGGAAAAAAAAAAAAAAAAAAACTTTGTTCTGACTTTTTTTTTTTTCCCTTAATTACTGTTGTGACGTGATTGGTTCATATGAAAATCATGTTGCACCTATTGCAATTCGTTACCTCAATATGCTGTGAAAAAGGTCGTTACATTTTTTGCGCTTTAGCATTGCTCATCTTAAGGATTAGGACATAGGATGGAGAAATCTAGTAACATTGTTAATTAAACAAAGATAAAAACAAAAACAAAAAAAAAACAAATATATATATATATATATATATATATATATATATATATATATATAGAATTTTGGTGAGGGAGAGAGAGAGGAGTCCGTATTTGTTATATGGACAAGGTGAGAGAATCCATGAAGAGAGACATCAGGAGTTCGGGAGGTATGGTTTTAACAGATGATTCATAAGTGGTGGAATAAGTGTTGTTGGTTTTAGTAAGAGGAAAATTCTATCAAAAGTTGTAATCTTGATTGCTTGAAGAGTTCGTTTTAAAAAGGGTCTATTAGGGAATTTTTATTGTAGATGGAAAGTAGCAATTGTCTTAAGAACTGGATGATTTCTCAAACATATACTAGAGACGTAACAGAAGGGGAATAAATAAAAAGAATCGACATTTTATTTACGCAAGAATGATGAATCAACAATGCCATTTGTTATTCCAATTATACAATGCATGATGTTCCATATATAATCAGAAAAACATTGGCAATTACTAAAACACTCTACTACTCTACAGACAAGACAAGAACCTCAAGAGCTTCCATTTGATGCAAGTGAAATGACATTTACTCCCTCAGATCTCACCGCACATTTTACTCATAATTTTTATTCTTCTTCTTTTCTTTTTCTTGTAAACCTTTCTTTTTACAGTATGGAGTATGCACGGATCACCTCAACAATTGGTGCTCGGCACAATGGGCATTTTCCTCCACCACGAACTAACTCATTTGCACATTTTGAACAAGTGCACATGTGCCCGCATCTGCAAAAGGTTACAGTTTTTAAGGGAAGGAACACAACCAACAACAAAAATCAGCACACCCTCAGAACAGAAAATAATAAAAGTTGTTCAAAATATTGGTGCAAGTATACCTGTACAAGAGTGAATCAATATGGCTATCACAACAAACACAGCAAGTTCCTTTCCTGACATGACCCCATTTAGACCCATCTTCTGATGTCTCAGCACCCAAGCCTGTAACATAATTGCTTCTTTCAGCTCAATTATATAAGATCAAAGATAGAAGCATAAACAATCAATGTATTTCATGATTATGATAAAAGAAAATCAACAATGAAGGAAACGTGAATGGAAGGAGCTGCACTTACATTCTGTTCCCACCCCCCAAAAAAAAAAACACATATATTTTTAAAATTTAAAAAAGTAGAATAATGATGAACGGTATTGAGTATGTAAACAAACCTTTTTCACCAGCTGATCGATTCAGAGCCGCAGAGACTTCCTGTCTAACAGAACGCTGCAACTCTAGTTGCATATCCATGCAGGCCTCCAACATCCTCTGCATGTGGCTCATGCCTTGATGAAGTCTTGCCATGTCTGCCCTCAGATCATTAATCATCTCCCATTCCTGATCCAAATCAATATCCACATTAGGGGCAACTTAAAAGGCAGATATAATATGTAAACTGGAGATAGATCTGGAATTCACAGGTTTTGGACAACATAAGAGAAAAAACCACAGCCCACAACAACAACAACCAAGCCTTAGTCCCAAATCACAGCACACTTCCCATTTATGTTAATCATCAGCAGAACATGTCTTATTAGCACTGCAAACAAGACTTACTAACCTGGACATCCCATGAATTATTAAGCTACATCAATAATATTCCATATAAATACACATTAGATGATTTCAGATGGCAGATGGCCACAACCATAACACACGATTGTAACAAAATATTGGGATGACCTCAATCTTAATATCCTCGATTATAGTTCCAACACTTCAATGACCTAGTTCCAATACTTCAATGATCCCATATCTGGTTAAGGGTCGTACCTTAAAAGGCTATGTAAAACATGCAATTTAGTCAGGAAGTCCTAATGCTAGCTTCAACTTGTCCTACCGTTATGATAAAAAGAAACAAAATGCCTGACATGAAACTTAATGGGGAAAATTGAGTTTATTAGCAACAGTAATATTTGGTTCCATAATTTGTAGAAGAAAGATTGCTCACCATTTCTGAGCGATGCATGCTATGACGAGACCAGCCAGTGTGATGCAAGTCCTGGTGCCAAAGCGGCTGTGGAGGGGGCACTGGTGGAGATGGTAGAACAAGAGAAGGTCTGTTAATGGCATCACGTTGATCCTCATTCTGGTCATCCCTCTGCTCCTGATCCCGCTCAGGTGAAGTAGGAGTTGGTGTGGGTAAGTTTCTATGCAAATCCCAGTCAATGGGAGCACGACCCTGCCTCTCCACATATGACTGTATTAATTGGTCCAGACTTTCACGGAACCCACTACGAAGAAGATTAGAAACACTTCTCCTACAACATTAAGGGAAAAAAGTCCATCATGTGAATGTCAAAAGCAAAGGTTCAACATCCACGGGGGTCTTAACACCTATGAAAATTCTGAAAATGATCAAATACCTGCTCAAAAGTTCCCGGAGTTCCATACTGTACACATTATCATCATCTGGCGGATGAAATCTATTGAATCTTCTAAATGGAACAGCACGACGATTTCTTGGAGGAGCAGAAGGCCCTTCTGACCAATTTTCAACAGTTTCCCGAGAGCCATCCTCATGCCAAACCCCTTGAGCTTCTTGTCGATGCCCCTCCTCCCCACTTGTATTCCTTAAAGGTTCCTGAGTCCAATCATTGACTGAGTTTTCTTGCCAATTTGTATCCATATCTTCAACATTGTCATCCCTCCACCCGTTAAACTGACCATAGGTTGTCTGTTGCCAGTTTGCTCTCTCATCTTCAGTAATTTGTTCCTGCCAATCCCCTCCTTGATTAGCAGTTTCTTGCCAAGTTATATTCTCAACAGCTCTGTTGGTTTCCAAGTTCACTGTTTGATCAGGCAACTGATTGACGTCACTTTCCTGACTCCTGGACTGTAATTGTTCATGATTTTCATGTTGGATGTCCTGTGAAGAGTTTGTTTGAGTCCGATCATTTCTAGAATCATTAACGTTATTGTTAGATGTGGTATCGGAATGGCTGCCTACTTGACCACGAACAATAGTTTCTAATCTGGAGCGGAATCCATCCCTAAAAGAGAAAGTGAACCTGTTATTGAACCAATCAACTAACAATCACTACAGTTCCTTTTATATTTCAGCAACAATCAATATAATTCTTGTTCTTCTTAAAATAAAAGACAATGACTATCAATACAAAAATTTGTAAAATAAATTGGGGAAAAAAAAAATTGAAGAGAAATGCCCAATGTACACCACATGCAGATGAGCTTTGTATTTCTATAAATGCAAAGTATACATCCAAGCTCCAACCATCTAAAGGGGAGAATTTAGAAAACAAATAGAAAAGAAACTGAATATAACTGCATATAAGAAGATAATGTGCAGGCATGTGTCACACATGCTACAGAGCAAGCAAGACACAGAAAATTTTTTATCAAGGTACTTAAAGTTATCCCAAAATACTAACAAATTTATATTTTCAGAAATCTTATTTTATACATATTCAACAAAGGATCAAGCAGACATGAGAACAATCAAGAGATGACCAAACAGATTAGGTAAAATAATGAAGATTGGACAGGATGTTGTCAAATCATTTAAAACGATGTAAATTCTCCACCATCTTTTTTCCCAATGATCAAGGCTACTAATACAAAGCCAGAGAGTATAAACTATGGGCTATCCCAAAACACATAACATGATCAGTTCCCCCCCCCCCCCCCCCCCCCCAAAAAAAAAAAAAAAAACCAACAACAAAAAAAATCTTAAGGATTATAAAATAAATAAAAATTTTGTGTACCTTAAACCAGAAACAGTATGTCGTTGTCTCAACTGAACTAACTCACTCGCTGCCATAGAAGGAGGTCTCTCCTCTTCAACAGGTCTTTCATTTCGCAAGAATCTGCCTCTAAGTAGTGACTGGAAAATGTATTGGCATTAGTAGCAAACCATGGCTATATTGGCAAGCAAAACATCCTAATGTTGTATAACAAAACATCACATCAGCTAACAAGTGCTAAAGCTGACCTCACCGAAAATGTTTTTGAGTAACAAGTACAAAAAACACATAATCACAAGCTAGGACACCATTAGTATAATAAAATCTATTGAAACTTGAAATATATATACATGTAAAAAATAAAAATCTTAAACTAGCAAATGACATAAAGTCAATTGATAGGAACTGATTCCATAATAACATGTTACAATCATTTACCTTACATCAAAAGAATTCCAGAAAAAAAAACGAATCTAATCTCACCTAAGCGAAGACTTAATACAAGTATAGCAAGTTTAGCCTTCTCTCAACAATAAATATTACCTTGTATAATATAATTACAATTAATAAGCATCCAACTATACAAGCATGATTTTATTCTGGTGTTTTAATATCTACAACTAAAGGAGGAAAAAAACAGACGGGGAAGGAGTGTTTTGCAATATATAAATACATGAAAATATCTTCACGTCAACCTAGAACAGAAGGAAGTGCAATGTGCTAGACAAGACCTATCTAATATAATTTTTTTTCAAAAGACTAATATTTACATAATCATATAGATCTAGATAAGTTTCAACAAATTGAAGCTTCTTAATGAAGAAAACTAGAAAGAAAAGTCCAGTAGTCCAGACTATATCCTAATGAGATAAAAGCAAATAGGGAGAAAATCCCAGTAAAAACTGTAAAGAAGCAGAATGAAAAAGAGTATTTACATAACTTGCAGGTTCAGCCTATACTCTGCAAGGAAGAACTTTGGGAGTTACACACTAAAACATTTCTTGGGGCAGGGGAAAGCTATCCTTCAGAAACTGATTTATCAATTCCAAAACAAATGCAGAGTATTTTAATTACAATGGTATACAGCTACATGACACACCATGGAATTCTATTCTACAAATAAAATCTATTAACATTATGCAGCTCAATTCCACAATCAAATACTTTTTGCCAACTTTTATCCATTTTCCAGTAGCTTATTTGCATAGTGTTTATCAAAAGATATAATTTTTGGTAGCTTTTATACGAATTTGTGACAAAAAGCTAAAAGCTAGCTTATTTTAATTTTAAGGCTTGCTAAACACACAAGCTTGCTAAACGCACAATTATACTATCGATTTCCTGTTGATGGGGGAAAATATAACATATTCAATATCATGGGACTTAAATTAGTAGCTTAGAAGTATGAAAAATTGAACAACCTTCTCCATAAGCAACTGACCTGAATGCGGTTGCGATGAGCAAAATCTGAGACAGCCCGATGCTCCAACAAACCCTGAAGTTCCCTCTGCCTTTCTCTCTCAATCCTCACAAGCAAATCAAGTAGAGCCTGTCTTCCACGCAACCTCAGCATATCCCTACGGATATGCTCAGGTTGGCCTTCATCATGGTCAGTAACCAACCCATCACGAACTTGATCCACCTGATCACCAGGTCCAGTGGGCTGATCTTCCCGCCGGCTCCCACGAGCTCCTCTCTGCTGACTTGTCATTTGCACCCACTCCCGAACAATTCTCACCCTTTCACGCTCTGTTTCACCAAGCCATTCTGATCTGGGACTATTGTTCCTCTGAGCAACATTTGAAGAAGGCTCACTAATGCCACTCTCCATCCAGCCCCGAACTATTTGCCTCACTCTCTCCCTCTCAACATCGCCAAGATCGGGAGATTGCTCCCTACTAGACCTGTTATTATCCACACGTTCATTCTGCAACCCCATCTGATCATGGGCCCAACTCCCAAAGTCATTTTCACTCTCACTCACGTCTCCCAAACTCCCATGAATCTCACTCTCCCGACTATCTGACATGTTTGTACTAGACATATTAGTATTAGAGTCCTCAACACTCCTCCGTTGCCTCAACCTCTCCCTCACTCTGTCACGAGCCCGACTCAACAAATGCTCATCCTCCAACTCGCGCCACATTTGCAAAATCGTAGACGCCTGAGTGCTCGGCCTCTCCACAGCCCCCTGCCGCCTAGAGGTCGGGGACTGCGACTCCCTCAAAAAGGAGGAGTCCAGCATCGAAACAGTGTGCAAACCCGCGAGAGCCATCAACTCTGACTCGCGATTCCTCCTCTCAATGGTGGTTATCATCTCCTGCGCTTGGCGGGCAGCCCACCTACTCAAAATACGAGAGTGGCGATGCCTTGCAGCAGAAGACTCTGCCAAATCATCACCCTCCAAAGCAGACCTCCTCCTCCTCCTCACTAGCTGATCACCACCCTCATCATCCTCATCATCCGGAGTCCGTGCAGAGCTACAGGAAGCGAATGACATACAATCATCCAAGTGCCCACGCATGAATTCCTCCAATCCACACTCAAAATCAGAGCAGGCATCAGTGGATTCCGGTTTCTGTTGCAGTGGTTCAAAATCGGTCATCCTCACCTAATTCCCAATTCCCAATTCCCCCACCAACAGAACCCACCACCACCTTCAATCCCTCTAACAATGCAACCCCACCATTACAATTGAACCCTTAACCCTCCATTTCTCCCCAAAAAAAAAAAGCCAACCTTTTGCTCAATAATACAAAACCCCCAAATAAAAAAAGCAAAAAAAGAAAAACCCAATTTGGGTTTTCTCAAACTCATACAAAAAAAACAGTACCCCACTGATCAGAATTAAAATTCAGAGTGTCATTAACACACACACCACCTGATAAACAATTACAAAGTCAAAATAAATAAATAAATAAAAATTTCCAAACCCTATCTAAAAATATATATATACCCACAATTTAAAATTTTTGACTGGATCAATTGGGAGATGGAAGAAAAAGATTGAAGCTTTGAAATGAATTGTGGAAATTAGGGCTAAATGGCAGAACAAGGAAACGTACCTTTGAAGAAGCTCCTATATGTATATATAATATTTATATATGTATTGCATGTATGTGTGTGTGTCATGTTTGCAAAACCCTAAACTTTTTTTTTTTGGTGAAAATGGTGAAAATTTTTGTTGAAGACCCAGAAAAAGAGAGATCAAAGAAGAGGATGGTATGAGAATTTATAAATTACAAAATGAGAGAGAGAAAGAGAGAGAAAGAGATGGCTTTTTTTATTTTTTATAATTGAAAATGGATTTTTTTTAATTTTTTTTATTATATATTTTTATAGCTTTGTGAATTGAAAGGAGAGACAGCGGATCTAAAGATCAGAGAGAGAGAGGTGATCCATAGTGGATGAACACGTAGATTTTTTGAGATTAATAATTTGGATTTTGACACGTCATAATGTGTGATTAGGGAAGCCAATAATAAAGGAGGACAATAGTGTTTTTTTTTTTTTTTTTTAACTTTTAGTAAAGCACATAGTTTCCACTAAACTCCACATAATTAACCCTTGGGATATGGTTTGCGTATTTATTAAGTGATTGAGCTAGGATTGAAAATTAGAATGTGTTTTGTATTTTCCATAAAGTTGAGTTTTGGATACTTGAATTTGGATTTGAATTTTAAAGTGATGGATTTAAAATGGTTTAATTTTAAATTTCTAAATGCTAAAGTATGTTTTATAGATTTCTAAGATTCTATGGGTTTAAAAAAGTTTATTTCAAATTCAATGATTTTAGAGTTTAAAATCTTTAGTGGATTTATCAAATCCAAATCTTTGATTCTTTTTAAATTATTCAAACAAAGTATTTGGATTTTAATCACTCAAATCCAAATTTATGTGTTCATATCCTGCCATCCAAACATTTTTGCATTCATACGAATTGTATGGATTCTAAAAAAAAAAAAGTTGTATAATAGTAATAAAATTATGATTATGTTTAGAAGAAATGATATATTGTATATAAATTGACCCTAAAAATAAGAGACATTTTAAGTTCAAACAAATAAGAACTTAAATTTTTTTTTTTTTTTTTGAGTAACAATAGGCCCTTAAATTAGTTGGAAAAAGTAGATAAATTCGTTACTCAAAGAAATCTTTATTAGACAAGTTTAAACGCGTGCCCATCATGTCCAAGAAGTTCTATCAAACTGAAATTAAGAAACAAAGAAATTGCCTTTTTTTGGGTAAGAGATTCACAATTTTTAGTAACAAATATTTTATGGGTTTTCTTTTACTAATTAGAGGAAAATATTGTTTGTAAGGTTTTTTTTTTTTTTTAAGCTTTACAAAGGGACCAAAGACATTCCTTAAAATTGTGTTGTTATTAAGAGAGTGCTTTAGTTTTTTTTTTTTTTTTTTCAAATGATTTATCAATGAGTTATTTTTTCCAATTATGTTGTAAGTGATTTGAAAATATTAGAATAATTGTATATTATTCAGCTGTATATAGAAACTGTACAAAGAAAAAACTTATTTATAAGGGCAAATTACAACTTACCCACATGTGGTTTGGCCGAAATTTAAGTTATCTACTTGTGATTTGAAATATAACACTTTACCCACTTGAGGTTAGTTTAATTAGATTTCCTTAACCCACCTCTATTTAAAAAATGGCTAAATATGTTATTTTGCTTCACTTTTATGTTTCTCTCCTCCAAAAAAAAACAAAAAAAAAAAAAAAAAAAACCCATAAAAATACAAGATCAAATAGAATCTAGCGGAACACTTGCATCATGGGATTTCAAACCATAGGTAAGCAACTTAAATTTCAGTCAAACTTCAGGTGGGTAAAGTGTAAAATTTTAAACCATAGATAAGTAACTTAAATTTTAGTCAAATCACAGATAGGTAAGTTGTAATTTGCCCTATTTTTAATCATATTTTGTGAGTGAAGTATAAGTAAAATGAGTATTATACAGGTAATGGGCTATGACTCTTATGTATAGCCTACAACTAATGAATGATTTAATAGCATTGCTCAAACTCAATATGGATTTGTAGAAAGCCAAGTTGAGTGATACAAGATCATGGAATCAGTTTGGCAAATGAGATTTAGTAAAGACGTCGACTACTTGATCATCAAAAGGAATGGATCGTAGATGTAAAGTACCCTGAAGAAGATAGTGATGAACAAAGTGGCAAACAATGTCAATGTTTTTGGTCCTCTCGTAAAAGACATTATTGTGTACAATCTATGTTGGACGCAAGCCCTCTCCTCTCTGTCTTTCCCTTTGTTGGAGTGATCAATAAAATATTTATTCAGCAAAAAAAAAAAAAACACCCACATTCTGAAGAAATCAATGCAACTAAAAAAAACTCAAATGTAATATCAATAATTGCCCTATATTTTGCTATTGTGCTAGAAATGCAACAATATATATCTTCTTGCTACACTAAGACAAGTGAGTTGCCAAGTATAAAACATAAGCCAATAGTAGATAAATGATCAATTGGATTTCATGCCTAATTCGCATCAATGTAGGCACATAATGTAGGTAGTGATGTTGAGGAGAAATTGAGTCCAAGAAACAGCGTACCCTTTAATGAATATGAAGAATAGTTGTAAAGTGAGTGGTTTGTGGTACTAAAATGAACTGACTGACTATATGAACTACATTAGAAATGTTTAGATGAGTCAATGTAAGGTATTCTTGGTTGCCAACTAGGTGTTGCCTTTCATTAGAAAGTGGTATAACATGAATAGTTTAGCCATCACATGAGTTAAATCGTGTGTTAAGCTCGAGTTGTGTATCAATAATCTTTTTTTTTTATTATAAGGTGTATCAATAATCTTACTATCAACAATTTTGGAAATGGAAATTAGATCATAAATGCACTTGGCTTGAGTGAAATAGTAGTAGTATAAAAACGATGTTACTTATTACCTCAAGACAAGTAGTAAGTTGTCCAAGATTTTCTTTCCATATTTAGTAAATGCATTTGATAAATAACACTTAAGTCATACAAACAAGCAAAATAATTAAGATGACATATACTAGTGTTGAATTTTTCTCTTTTAAGCATAAGTACAAACCGCTTAGCCTGACAAAGTTAAATGCCTCTAAATTACCTAAAAATTGGCTTTGGTCGGTGAAGACAATTACTCATGTGTTTTACTTGTTAGAGGCAAGTCCAAATAGTTCTTCTTTAGAATGGTTTTCTACATTTTTTTTCTTTTTTCTTTTTTAAAGTTGAATTTTGCAAGCTAAGTTTGAGTTGCTTTTATAAGTTCAGGGCATAACCAAGTTGACACAACTTGCTAGGATAATGAGGTATGTAGCACTTTGTTACTTCATAAAATTTGAACTCTAGACATTAAAAGAGGTTGAAATAAATAATCAAGCCTCAATGAAGCTTATAAAACTTGTTGAAGTCATCTTAATTAACATAGGCCATGTTTAGTATGCTATAATAGATCATATAATGCAATGATTATTCATGAAGAATAACAATTCGGTTATTTGATTACATCTTCATTACGGAAAATAGCTATTCCTTAGTAATGACTATTCCTTAAATTGAGGAGTAGATATTCATCTTTAAACGGTTTGTAATAACTACTCTATAGTAGGTGTAATAAATTTTGAAATTAATATATTTCTTAAAAAAATAATACAAACTATCCACATTCACATAACAATTATAAAAAGATAATCTCTCTTTCTATCTACCCAAATAGAAACTTTCTATATGCACATAACAATTATTTTATTTTATTCTTTATAATTAACAATTAATTTATTCTAATTTTACACCAAAATGTATGAATGGTAATAGTTATTAATATTACAACATCTTTTATTATTAGGAAAAAAAATTACCATTCCTATCACAATTTTCATTTAGTACACCAAACGGGTCATTAAATGATAATGAAAAGGAAAATAACTTATAAGATTAGCATATAGGGGCATAATTTAATTCCATTTTGATGGCAATAATTGGCCCTTTTGTTCAATACAAATTATTGAATGGAAATTTTACTTGCACAGAGGCAGTAGTAAACGAAGAATAGATTTATTTTCCAAAAAGAGAGTGGCTAAAGACCCTTTTTGTTCTTTTTCAAGAAATAAATTTAAAGCATTTTTCACCATATAAAAAGAAACAATAAGTTTATTCATTAAAATGTCAAGGAGAAAAAAACTTTAAATTTTAAGAAGTACCAAAAGAAAAAGACGTTAGTTGTGATCTTTCACAAACAACTTGGTGTCGGTGCATATAAATTGCAAACTTGTCTTGGGAAATTGTCATTGTCATAGCTACCATAGAAAAAATTATTCCTAATGAGAAACACATGTCCAAACTTCAATTTTCGGGAAATTCGTATGGGAGTCATTAGTAAAACATGTGTTTTTAGATTTTCACACTTGCAAGTAAACATGTCTTTCTCATTAGTGGTCTCAGATTTTCGGGAATTCTTAAGATCAATTTAATCAATAATGTTTATGGAAAAAATTAACGAATATTCTAAGAACATTTATTAGTAAATTATTTTTGAAATGTTTTTATTAGAAAAGAAAAAAAAACAATTAATATTTTGATAGTTTTTTCAATTTCTCATAAAAATGTATAATAAAAAAAATTATTAAAATGGTTTATTAACAATTGTCTTAAAAGCACCCATTAACATGACCCTTCATTTATAATTAAGATCAGTTATTTTTTGTTTGAGAATATAATTGAGATCAATTAATTTCTGACTCATGGGAAATATTATTTTTAGGAACTTACTATTTTTAGATGTTTTACGGTATTGATTATAAAAGATTTCTCTTAGACTTGGTCAATTTCTTGCGGAATTTCCATTGTGGTTTCTCTTATAGTAACAACTATTTTAAAAAATAAAATAAAATAAAATATATTCTTGAATATTTCCACATTGTAGGTCTTATGTACGTTAAGATGTCAAAGTCCTTCTTAAGTCCTAATGTTGACTTGTGCCTTTCTGCGAGCATAAAGGTAGAAATTTACCTATCCAAAAAATAAGGTAGAAATTGAAGCGAAATTTTAGGAAAGTTCTCAGAGGAATGATTAATATTAATAAAATAAGTTAGATAGAAAACGAAGAAAAATATCATGCAAAAAAAAAAAAAAAAAAAAACGAAGAAAAATACAACCAATAAAAAGACTTTTTTAAAAGTTTGACTACATTTTGGTTTATTTATTATATAACATTGAACAACAAATAAGGAAGAGGGATTTGAACTCAAAAGTAACACCACTTAGCCAAAGAGGCTTCTCTTTTTTTTTTTCTTTTTTAATGGAACCAAAAAGGTATTCAGATGTGGGTTCCAATTAATGCAAATTCAGTTGTGATCTTAGCTACAGATTTTTAATATACAAATAGAGATGAATGAATGGAAAATTATAATACTAAACCAAAAAAAAAAAAAAAAAATTAACAAAACAAAATATATTGATCTCAAATTTTCAACTATGTACAACTCAGCAAAATCAATAGTGCTTTATCAGATTTTTGTTGTAACTTGTAATAAGGAAATATTAACTTGCCTTCTCAACGAAAAATTATAAGGTTCTCATGGTGGACAAATAACGTGGTCCACCATTCCACTAAAAGACTCCTACTTGTTTAAAATTGCTGAGTCAAAAAAAAATTTAAAATAGAAACCGATTACTAACTCAGCAATTTTAAACAAGTGGGAGTCTTTTAGTGGAATGGCAGACAATTGACGTAGTCTACCATGAGGACTGTATAATTTCTCATTTTCAACTGCATTATCTATTCTTTGTCATTTAAAAATTAAAATACCTCCATAAAATCAAAAATATTTCAGAATTTGTGCAATCAATATGTATTAAATATGTTTATCAAAAATAAAATAAAAAATATGTACTATATATGGAATTTGGATAAAGAAATGTGTGAGCCAGACATCGAGACTAGGAAAATGTACAGTTTTAGGATCAAATTATGAAAATTAAGCTTCACTTAAAAATTGAGAAAGATACACAATTATGGGAAAGCCGAAAACCACATTAGATTAATAAGATGCTTAAGTGATAATGATGACAATGAAATATATACACACAAACATGTTGAAAGCGCTAGAGTTCAGTTCTCTCTACCGCAAAAAAATAATAATAATAATAATAATTTAGGTGAAACAAGCTTACTTTTATGTGTGAGAGAGAGAGAGAAATTGGATTACAATACTTACCCATAAGGCCACGGGTAATACTTAGTGAAAAAGTGGATTTATAACACTAATTACAAATTGACATATAAACTTGATGTGAATTTAGGTGTGAGTTTGGATGTGTCACTAGAGTTTATATATATATATATATATATATATATATATATATATATATATATATATTGGTCTCACCAACATTAGGAAGGCCATGTTGTTATATCTAATAAGGACCGAAACATCAATAGGCTGTCAAACACACGAAGAACTATCTTTTGCTTTTGATGCATGTATTTGAGGTCTTATAACATGTAGCATGTAGGCTATACAAGGTCTAAATCCTACTAATTATGACATGTCTGTTACATACAACGAATACATGAGATATCTTCTTCACATGCATAGACACATCTATTGACAATATACTGATATAAAATTCTGAGTTAAGGCAATTAATTTTTATGGCAGTTGAAGATAAATTCCTATAAAATAAATATGTGTATAATTTGAATTTTCCTAAGATTTTTTTTTTTAAATGATTCCTTCCTATTTGTCACTAAGGCCTCCAAAGTTATGATATTCTTCAAATAGAAACCTCAAAGAGGAAATCTGACTTGGTCAGTGTCGGCAAATGAGGGTGTAAAGCTTAATTAGTTTTGACTGTTCATATTAGATTGATGCCAACTAGGTAGCCATTTGGTTCATTTCAATATAGATCTGGTCTAGACTCTAGAGCTAACAAGGTACGTAGGGGCAGCAATACGGACACTACAATTTGTCTGCTTGAATGTTGGAAACTAGGTTTAAATTTAACAAATGAATATTTATATTACTAATGGATTAAAATTCCTTAAATTGTTCTTAGGATAATTTTACCACTGAGTTTATAAAATCCTATTTATTTGTTTTAAAATAAGTGGATTGAATTTTATTACGTCATTAATAATTGATATATACAACTTATCTAATAATGAGATTGTAATTCTATTTAAATAAACATAACTTGAAATTTTTTAAGAAATTATATGCTTTGAAAAATTATATATGTATACATATATATATTAATATTTTGGGAGTTATAAGCCTAATTACTTTGCCATTTCATATTAATAAGATTTTTTTACATAAGATTAAAATTAAACAAATTTGGGGGACCATGGACCCTGGCCTAAGACGCTCTATCAGTGACAATGAAGTTATCCTAAGAACGCTAATATATATACATACATATATATATATATATATATTCCTGATTTCGAAAATTAAAGATTAGTATTGTAAACAAAATTTTCAAGTATCTCACCATATTTTGATTTTTTGGGGGGATAAATTTAATCGTTACAACGAGGAATGAAATATTTAAACCCAAAATATATATATTCGTTAAAAACACTAGGATGTGTCAATTAATCCAGCTGCATGCACCTTATTTTGATGTCATAATAATATTTTTGTGAAATTACCTAAAAGGCTAAAAACATATTATTTTAGGGATTTTTAAATAAATTAATCAAAAGAAAAAGGTGATACTAATCTCCTGCTGGCACACAAAGGGAGAAAAAGTAGAGGGAGAAGTGGAGCTTAATCACAGAAAAAGTTATGTCTATTGAAGTAAAAAAGATAGGGTGACAAGTACAGTAACACCTAGAGGGAGAATAACTTCAGGGTGTACCAAAGCAAGAAAGTAGAAAGTAAGAGGTCCTTTTTTTAAATTTCTTTTTTCAACAAGAGGGACCAGTTTGATATCTAGGAATTGCCACGAGGGAAATCAGGGCATTGTCTTAACTCTTAACGCTTATTGGAGGTTGAGCATATGTATCATTCATGTATGTTGGGCTTCCTTTTTCAATGCTGCTGATGTTGAAAATTGAACTCAAAAAAAAAAAAAAAAAAAAAGGGTCATGTTCGAGGCACAAGTGTCTTTGAGAATGAGAATATACTTCTTTTTTTCCCCCCCCAGATTGATGACTGATTAGGAGCCTCAAAAACAAACATCACTGATTGCTCTACAGGTACTGGTTTTTTTAGACTTGTACCAAGTCAAAAGTCTTTATCGGGTTTGTTTCCAAAATGTCTCGCATTTGATCACCTCATCCAAAACACTAATTTTGTTTTTATTTTTATTTTTATCATTTTCTTTGGAATGAATGAAAATATACTATAGGTTATAGGTTTCAAGTAGAGTCTAGCTAGCAGGGAATAACCGAATAAGAGATTTAAATTTGAATCATGTCAATATCAAAATTCAATTAATACTTTTTTTTTTTTTTTTTTTTTTGATTGGATCAATTAATACTTTTGATTGATGATAAAGAGCAATTACTATAAAACATATACAGCATACTGTAAGTTTAAATTCTATAGGAGTGTTTGGTACAGTTGTGTAAACAATAGTTTTCAATGTTTAAATACTACAACACGTATTTCCACAATATTCTTATCCCACACGTATTTCCACAACACTTAAACAATAATATTAGAAATCTCTAACCACACATTTAAAGGGCATTTGTGCTCCACAATTGTTCACAAATCTACCCTTGGGGCGAGCTTAATTCCTAGTTCGTGTGGAACATCTATTATCTATTATATTAAGTCATTTTATGTCAAAAGCTAGCTTCATCTATATATATTTTTTTTTTCATTTAAAGGAGACAAATTCGTAAAATAAAAACTCACTATTTGAAACCTCTCACTAAACTCACGTTTTTAGCAATTTACAATCTCTTTATCTCTTCTCCTTTTTTGAAATTTAAACAGACAAACTCTGTTTTCCTCCTAATCTCTTATCTTTTTTTAAAAAATAAATTTAAACAGATTCACTATTTTTTTTTTCTTGCTAAACTATGAAACTAAACCCCCCAAAAAAAGTCACGTCGCACGCACAAACCGTGTGTGATGAGGGTAGCTACTTTTATTTTTACATTTTTGAAGGGTTATTTCAAGTATACTCGAGCATTTTATCTCCTCTCTAATTTGCAACTTGATCTACCATCTTCAATGATATCATGATTCATGTATGAGCTGGTGGGGTTGAACAATTTTGCCAGAAAACCAGCCGCCTATCTTTTTTCATTTTAATCTTTGAAAGATTAAAGTAACTATAGTCATAGAGGTGATGGTCCATGGACAGCTAAGGCCGAAAAGTGTTGATATTTTGTTGTGCATGGCAAGTACAACATCTTTGCCCTCACAATAATCTCCTTTTCACTGTAAAAAAAATCCAAAAAAAAAAAAAAAAATCTTTAGAAAATCATCTTCCTTTTTATTTTGAAAATTATTTTGACAATACTTAAAATACTCATTTTTATAGTTGTAGGAAAAAAGAAGGAATAAACACAAGCATAACTACTCTATAAACAAGTTGGTAGATTATTGATTTTTTTAAAACTTATCAACTATTTAACACTATTCAAGAAAAAAATAAATATAGGTGGGCTTCATATCTGCTACCACCCCCATTAAAATTTTGAGGAGGAAAAAACTAGTATGAAATATAATGATTAATAAAATAAATAGGAACACATATATATTAATTGAAGTGCAATAAACTATTTTAGCTTGAATGAAAATAAAAGGATAATTAAGAAAATATTTTTGCTTAAATACTAAATTACTTTAGTCACTTATGTTGTGTTAAGATAGCTTAACCCCGATTAATTAATTCAATTACTCAAGTTGATTAATTAAATCAAATTACATGCAAATCATGGAGGCACCAACAAATCACCAAATAAACTAAATGCAGTGGAAATTAAATTGACACAGTGATTTGTTGACAAATGGGAAAAACTTTTCGTAAGAAAAAAACTCACTGGGTGAATTTAACGTCACCACTCCCAAGAATCCACTGATCAATAATCAAGCAGTTACAAGTATGAAGAATCTTACTATTACCCTGGTCTATCCTAAAATACCAACCTACAGTTGAACCTTCGCTCCAATACCCCATTGGACTTAATCTTATAGTAGCCGTCTTTCCTTTGATGCACAAATCTCCAATCTATGACTACCTCCTTTGCATGGATCCCAGTACGTGACTAACTCCAGCAACTTGAATGATTGTTGTTGACTACAAAGTTCTTCACTTCATCAACAATAAAGATCAGGAAGCACTTGTTTACAAAAGTCTATGGCGTACAAATATAGTAACTTCTCATAGAGAAACTCTTGGTCTCTGTATGCGTATGTGACAACTCTTAAAATAAGCTTTATATATGTCTAGGGTTGTGAGAAAAAACACCCTAAACAAATACATCAACGTAGGCCAAATTTCAAATCTGGAAATTTTGAAATCATAATTCTCGATAGATCGAGCTTGCGTCAAGCTTCCCATTTAGTCTCGATAGCAGCTATCTTTCGATCTTTAATAAAACGGTTTTTCTTCATTTGTTTCTTGGATCAATTTTTATGTATTTAATACTAACACTTGATATGTTTGAACAACATATTTCTTAATGTATTAAACCCAACTTAGATCTACCCAATTACAAGTAAAGTGCATTTTGTCAAAGGATTAGCCAATTACATAAAAAATATGACCCTAACAACTTAAAACACCAAAATTGTAGAAAATCATTTTCAGAAATTCTTTTATATTATATATTTTTTCAGGAGGGCCATACGTCATAACCTAACTGTTCATTTCATTTTTCTAGGGCCTCTTTGAACCAATTAATTTTCTTGGGGGGCCAAACTTTAAAAAACTTTATAAATATATTTATTATGAAAAAAAAAAATTAAAGCTAGGGAGAAGAAAGGGGTATTAGCAAATTTGTCAATATTGTATTGTATTGGTAGTGTTGACTAATATTTACTGTATCGGTCATTAAATAGGTATAAATACCCCTGAAATGTACCAATTAAAATATTAGCTTGTAAAGAAAAAAAATTCAAGTGTTTTCATCGATATAAGAAATAAAAAGGGTTTTAAAACATGCTATTAGGACTAATGTAACTAGCTAATCTGTTGAACTTATAAAATATATTAATTATAACTTCTATGTTTATAAATTTTAAAAAAAAAAAAAAAAAAAAAGATAACTCCAAAATATTACACCAATATTTATTAGTATCGAAATATTTCTTTATCCAAATTAAATCAAAATGGCCTTTTGTAAAATAGTTACAAATTTAAGGTTTTTTATTTATTTATTTCTATATTTTTGTATGAAACAAATCTAGGTCCTTATTTATGAGGTCCATCTGTGTGTATATATAAATATATAATAAATCTTCCTTTTCTTTTAATTGTATCTCTTACATGGGATGCAAAGGGGACAATAAAACGAGTTAATTAATAGGCCACAATTGAAAGCTCTATAGTGATTGGAGAACAAGATTCTTTAAAGTTGCTTTCTCTCAAAGTCAAGAAAGTTTTTTAATAAAGAAAATGTATACTTGATTGCAATCTAAAGCTCAAGTAATTAAGCTACTACTCATTGGCCATCTTTTCTATAAAGTAGCTAGATAATATTAAAGGGATAATTAATTAAGTTCTTTGATTAGCATGCTTACATAAGATTGAAGCCAAACAAAATTATTTTGTTAGCGGGGCCATTGATTAAAGGGTTTGAATTGCCCGATGACTAAGGTTTTAGAATTAAAGGCTACCCTAGCCAACCTATTTTTACTTAATCATTACTACTTGAGGGGGAAGATGAAATATGGTAGCCTTTGTTTTATGTAGAATTTTTTCTTGGTTCCAACATTGCAAAGGAGTTTCAAATATAATAAAGTTCTCATTTTATATTCTTTGAAAAGCACATCCTATCTCCGGGTCTGTTGAACATAATAATCTACTCTTGGCCAAAAACTAGGAGATTGTTTTCTATCTAAAAACAAAATAATATAAAAATCTAGAAATTGTGTGATGTATTTTTTTTTTTTCATTAAGTGGTTACGGGATTTTTTTTTTAATTTAATAATTCGATAATTAGAAGATAATAAAATTTAAACTCTGAATATCTTTGTTGGAAACATCAAAAAATGTAAACTAGTTGAGTTATAAAGTTTTTTATTGTAGTTGCATTATTTGTGTATCACGGTGATTATAGTAAGCTATATAATGGAGGGTAACTTTTACCTATTAAAAATTTTGAGAGAAAGAGAGAGAGCATATGCCACCACTTACTTCTAAAGTTGATGTTATTGCATGGTAAAAAAAAAACCACTTCTCCAATATTAAAATTTTATTTTATAGTATCCAATTTTCAAATTCAACGTAGCATCACTTGGTATAATATGAGTGGTTCCCTTACTATTATTAGCCTTTTTTTTTCTTTTTGGTTGGCCAATTAATTAATAGCCATGAATTACTTCCCATATAGTGTCCGAAATATCTAAATGTCGTAATAAGTACACGACTACATGCGTACGTTGACTTCCATTCGAGATCATTAAAACTCTTTTTTGAAAGAAAGAAAAAAGAAAAATTCCTTAAAGTTTTTTTTTTAATTATTTAAATATAAGCATGATAAAGAAGGGGGTGTCTCTTATATTTCGCAAATAATAGGTATATAAAAACAAATAAAAAAGACAATTTCTAAAAACAAGAATCATAAAAATTATGATAACTTAAAAGGATGGTTCCATAAAAATGACAAATAAAAATATCTTTTTTTTTTCTTATTTTTTGTGTTCTATATTATACTATACAAAATTTAATATGTACTGTGAATTTTTTTTATTTTATATATATATATATATATATAATAAAAATAAAAAGAGTGTAACTTCAGCCTATCAAATACTTTTTTTTTTTGATAAATAGTGTCTCACCAACAAATAACAATTGTTATTGTGATATAAACATCTCAAAATTATTACTTTAGTAGTAATAATACTAAAATTTGGGAACATATTTAATTCCAGGTGTCATGCATTGGGGTCTATATATCATGTTGTGAAAGGAGGAATGTTCCCTCATGGAGCCCACTTGCCTTTATGCATTTGCTTGGCAACATAACTACGTTCCTTCCTCTTGTCTTGATTTTCAAGTTTTTTTTTTTTTTTTTTTTTTTTTTTTTTTTTTTTGATTTTGATAACGTTAAACGGTAAAATCCATTCGAACTCTTGGCATGTATTGGTAAAATAAAATAAAGAAATGGATAAGGTGAAAGCTCGCCTGAATATATTATAGATATATATGCATGATGCAAACCCATCTAATAATTATAATGATAAGGATAGGTCAAGGAAGTTTTGTCGCCATTTTGTTTTTTATATAATTCTGACATATCAAATCGGAAAAAAGGTTACGTGCCTTTTTATATAAAACTTTTTTGGATTAACCATGCTTAACTTGGATCTGTTTAAGGATAATGTTGTAGGGAAATAGAACGATGACTTGCTTGAACAAAAGAAAAAGTGAATGAGAGTGCCTGAAAATAATTAATATAACAATGACTTGCCTGAACAAAACGTTAATTTACATCTGCATGTACTTATTTGGTTATTAATTATTAATTTTTAAATCAAATTACAGATAATTTATTATATTAGATAAGTAACATCCAATCAATAAGCCCAATTCATCACACAAAAAAAAAAAATCAATAAGCCCAAGAAATCATTAGCTTGACCTAATAGTTAGTGGTAGTTTGTACACTTTCATATTTTTAGTTATCTTATTTATAAATTCAAGGGAACATGGCTTCCTTCATTTTCAGCTCATTTCATTAGACACAAAATTGTAACTGAGGTTTAAGGACTATTTGATTAGACTAGCAACTAGAAATTCTTGAATAAAACAAGGTTTTACAAAAAAAATAAAACTAGCAAATTGATAATCAGTACCCTGATGTTGTAATTAGGAGACTTTTCAGCATGACTTCTTTGTGGACAACTTGGAATTAATTTGAGCCACAAAACCCAATTATGGTTTTTTGAATCATTGAAAATGACTATTAGTCATTTATTCATGTTGTTCCACGGTTCCTATATCTTCCAAAAAGTTCTAATTAAGCATGTAAACCTAAATATGGAGGTCATATCTTAAAAAAATATAAACCATTAAATAGACATCCAAGATTTTTTTTTAAAAAAAATGAAAAACATTCTGCCTTTTCATGACAATCCAAGATATGCCAATAAGATATATAATAAGGAATAATTGCTTTGAAAGCTATACTATAAATTATAGAACTTTTGATTGTATCTTATTGAAATGTTTTTGACCACATTATTGACATTATTCTTACACAATAATGTGAATGAATATATGAGACCACAAAAGTTGCTCTCGCTCTAAGGAACAAACCATATGCGGTAATGTACAATATTGTGTGCATGAAACGTAATTCTAGGACAATAATTTATATGTGTCCATTAGCATTGAGACAAAGACTTAGGGATATAAAAAACAGTGTTAAGTTGTGTTAGGTAATCTATCATTATCCTCCTTCTCTATGCAATTTGTCTCCTTTCCATCAACCAAATCATTCTATAATGTTTTAGCAAAAATCCATCTCCATGAAGCCAGAAAATAATTTCCTCCATTATTCTGCACCTTTGGAGTTACATGGTGTTTGATCTACTATAGAGATAATATATAACTTGGTCAGAATTGGTAGCCTCTTTGGAAAACAAAATCACATTGCAGTTGGAAGTGTCTTTCCCGGATTTGGGGTTTTGAAGGTGGTGATGAATAAGAGTATATATAGAATCCTAAGTTATTGATAGAATTTGGGAAAAATGAAAGAACAATAATATTTTTGGGTCCATGCATGTAATTGTAACCCATACATGGGTTGGACTTTGCTGCTGTCTAGTTCCAGTGTAGGGAATATGCCATTTCACTCCATGAAAAGCCCCATAACTTTCTGTGCATAATCCTACCTTTTTTTTTTCCTCAATCGACGTGCCTGTAACTATTATGCTAATAGAATCATATAGTAAAACGTGAAAAGTAAGATAAAAGATTTTTGTTCGTTACGAATAAAATTGACAAAAATTAAGAGGGAAATAACTCTTATTCATACTCTAAAAACACCGTTCTAGTTAAAAAAATGTGTATATGTAGTGTGTGTAATAATCATTGCACAACTAAAATCCTCGCCAATTGCCAAGTTTAGTTGTGCAATACACAAGTGAACGTTACTCATGTATTTGATATATTAATACTCAAGTTTAGAATCTGTTTGATAATTACTATTTATTTTTTTTCAATTTTTTGTGAATTGACTGTTTGAAACAACTGTGCCTTAAAATAAAAAAATTAATAAATAAATAAATAAAACTGTACTATAAGAAAATACGATTTCAAAACGGGAAGTCACACCAATGAGGCCTTGGCTCAGCTGGTAAGATTCGTTCGCTCCGCCTAACCAGCCCAGGTTCGATTCCCGCTGTCAGCAGGCTCTTGTTGGTGGGCATCCTTAGTAGGGTTGATCCCCCACACAAGCTAATCAAAATGATCTGTGCCTGACGCCCTGCCCGGAGGTATAATATAATCATAAGGCCCCTATTTTTTCTTAACCAAAAAAAAAAAAAAGGGGGAAGTCACGACTAACTCTAGATTTTTAGAATAGCACTCTGTCTGAACCTCTCCCAAAATAAAAATAAAAAAAGAAATTGATGTGATGGGAATAAAGACTGAGGAAGGAGGACAAGACTTATGAGGAAAAAAAAAAAAACTATATGCACAATTCCTTTTAACATATATAAACGAGTGTCAGTTTCTTCTTCAAACTCTTCTCTTGATACATTTCTTCCCTTTTCTCTTTTATATTTTATATCTCACTATTTTATCCAATCTTTATTTTAATCTACATCTTACTTTATCAATGGGGTATCTCCCATTGAATCTGTATATTTTTTTGAGTGAAATCTGTATAATCTATCATTGTGTGTTTAGGACTTAAAGAGATTATAAATGGCTTCTTCACCACTATTTTTTTTAATACAATAAGTCATGTTAATAGACTATATCACGTTAAAGAGAATGGTATAACTTTATTAAAAAAATAATTAAAATAAGAAGATATCAATTCCTTGTTAAAGTTAACAAAATTGCATTTGAATTTTATTTTTTATTTGGGTAAGATAGTTTAACAAGTGATGAATTGATATAAGATGCACTGTGCACTTTGCTTTGAGGATTTGTTTTGATCATTTTCTTTATGTGGTGATGAGGATTAATACGTTAACTTCTCCTTTCTATTTTAATACAGCCAAAAAGCCCTTGTGGAAGTGGACATGTCCAATATTATTGAGCTTTAATAGATTAACTTAAGCTCTTATTTCCTAATTAATCTCCTATAGGCCTTATGGTTCAACAGGTATATCTTGGTGTATAATTAAATTAAGTTGTTTAATTAATTAGCTTATGTATAACTCTTTTAAAACTTTACTTTAAAAAAAGAAGATACAACTATAAATTTTTTTAAACTTGTTTGTTAAGTCTAATAAACCATTAAAATAAACTCTCTCAAGGAACAGTGACTTAATTGAGAGAGGGAATATCATGTTTCAAGTGTATTCATGTATTCAACCAGCCTCTCACAACGCATAGGATCCACTAGAGTCATACGTGTTGTGTGGATCTTACGTGTTGTGAGAGACCGTGTGTATATATCCAAAGCATAATATCCTCTTACAGTCTTACCTTTAATTGGACAGCACAAGCACAAACTAAAGAGATTTACCCCCAGCCCCTGGTTTACAGATTACAGTTTTATACTTTTTATCCAGCGAAAAAGGAAAAACCAGCAAAAGCCATAGTCATGTCTTCTGCATAATTTCATGGTTCTGATTGGTCAACATGCGAATTATTAAGTGGCTCACATGTGAACATCTCATTTTCTTTTTAGTTTCTTCGTCCATTTGGTTTGTTGCAAATGATTTTCCACCAGATTTTTAGCTTATTAGAATATTGGTGGCAGAGTCTTGTGGACGCATAGTACCCCAAAACAAGTGCTATGCACCACCAACTAAACTAGCCCTCAGACTTAAATTAAATATGAAAAATTCATTTCAACGTGTATTCTTTTTGGCCATTTGGAGGCCTCTGGTTGTCTTTGCTCTATATTGTTTTGGAATTTAGTGATTAAGGGGAAACATCCATGGATTTTCCCAGATAGCCATGGCCTACATAATGGAACATTATCACTTTTAAGTTTTAACCCTCATTCTAATTGAACTCTCACTTCTTAGCGTCACTTTCTTTTCTTTTTTTCTGAGTTATGGTAAAATCCTCTCCGTTTTTGTCTTTTGCCCGTGACCCCATATATGTCAACTCTCTAATTAGGGTTCTAAATGGACAAAGTGGTTCAAAAACATCTTCTTCTTTTTTGAAAAAATGGTTCAAAAACATCTTGATGATTCAATAAAAAGAACTTTAATGTTTGTTTACTTATAAATAAACCAAGTTTAAGCCTTAATTTTAGATTTGTTTGGTAAATGAGCCGAGCCCGAGCTAAATATATATATTTTTTTTTATGAACAAACTAATCAACAATAAGCTCGATAAAAATAAAATAAAAAACAAGTTGAGCATAGGCTCATTTATGGACTTGAAAAATAAATTTATATCTTACTAAACATTTAATCAATTGAGAGCTTGGACCACCCATCCAAACTAAATGGGTTTAATAATATTGATTTGATAATAACTTGTGTTGAATCTCAAGCTTGGCTTGACTAATGAATCAAGTTTAGTGAAGTTGAGCTCAAGCTTTTAGACTTTTGATGAGTTCAAGTTCAAACACTATTGGTAGGCTAAGTTTGAGCTTAAGCCAAGCTTGAATATTTTACTTACTAGACAAAACTCGGCTCATTTACAATCCTAATTAGAGTGACTCAACCATCCAGTACTTAGCCTCAGAAAATAATAATAATAAAAAAAAAAAAGAGGGGATCATACATTCTACGTCCTTATTTTATTTTGTTGTATTAAAAATTACTTTCCTCTCTAGGATACAAGCAACATTAGAGAAATAAAATTTTAACAACTTTTTCATAACTTGTTAAGTTAATAAATTGTTATTGGAATAACATTATTTTAACATAGTTCAACCAATAACACTTCTTGTACACACAAACCACATCATATAAAAAAGTTGTAAAAATTTGTGTCACTAGACTTAATGGTAAGATATATTTGTGGTTTTAATTGTTAGACTTGGAATTTTGTTCTTGAATAATAGGCACTCAATAGGGTCCTCAAATAAATTGCTAAGAAATATTAGTATAGACACTCCATTACGCACTCATATCACCGGTCTCTCACAATTAGCACGTGGCTCTTCAGAATATTTTTTTTAGCCAAATCAAAGAGCATTATTATAGCATTAAAATTTTGCAAAATGCGACGGTGCTCAACTGGTTTGAAGAGCATTATAGCATTTTGTAAAATCGTTCCTTCTTTTTTTTTCTTTTTTCGTTTTTATTCAAACTTTCTCTCTCCCTCGCTTCTCTAAAAAATAACTTAAGATAAATCTTTTTTTTTATAAGAACTTATGATAAATCTTAGTTATGTGTATAAGAAAATGAAAGGTGAGACAGAGTATGTTTGAAAAGATTACAAAAATAGAAAAGTGGTATTTCATTTTTTTTTTTTTTTTTTTTGAGAAACAAACACACATACACAAGGGAGAGGGAAAACGATTCTAACCCAAAGACACATCACAACTCCACTCAAAAGCCATGGTAACTTTTAAGGGAGGGTGGGACAAGTTATTTTATTTTAATATTGATTTAATTTGTAACGCGAATACTGTCATAAGATTAAATTAAAAGATTCTCATATCATATGCCGTGGTATATTTTCAACATATGATTAAGTGGATCTTGACTTTAATGATAAAAGTGAATCTCAATCCCCATCCAAGGGAATACGAGGCCAAAGCTTGAGGGAGTTTACTTACTCCTAATTGGAACACAGCACATCAAGACTTTTTATTTTGTGGATTCTAACTAACTTAACTGATAAAATCTCTTGATAGTTGAATAAGAGATCTAGGATTCAATCCCTTCTTATATCAAAAATTGATTGGTGTCTCTTGGTCTGATGATAAAAAGTTATCATCAGGAGCGGATGTCATAAGTTAAAACTCTCTTAAAAAAAAATTAAAAAAAAAAAAAAGACTTTCTATCCTTTTCTTTTTCTTTTTCATTTTCAAGAAAATATCATTAATAACAATAATAAAATATAGAAGAATTCACATTAGTCCATGTATAATAAAAAAAATGTGTAAAATTTACACAATTTTGTCTAAAAATGGCTCACATCAATCCGTGTATAATGTGTAAATTTACAAGTTTGCTATAATAATCATGTAAATTTAACAATAATTGTGTAAATTTACACTAACACTATTCATTTTGGATTTAGTTGTTTATTATTTCTTTACGTATCTCGAGGATGAAAAAAGAGAGTAGATAGTTGTTGTTGTGTATGAAGAAAGAAAAATAATTTAAAAAATCAAGAAAATTGATATTTTAATAAAATGTAGTTTAAAATAAATAATCTGATGAGGGTGTTTTGAAAAAAGAATATGTAAAATAGAAAAAATAAATTTTTATACTAAAATGGACAAAAAATTTTGCACATGAAAATGCTCTAAGCAATAAAAGCATATATATTAAAGGCTTGGGGTGGAGACCCAAGTGATAAATTAAAGGCCCAACGGGCTAAAATTACGGGCTACCTAGCTTTCTATTTACAATAAGAATAAGGTTTGTCCAAAGTTAGACATCATTTCAAAGAACGGAGTCAATCTTGGTACAAGTAGCTTTTGGGCAACTACCTTAGACATGGCACACAAAGGAATGCAGGAGGAAATTGAATTAATAAGAACTTACCTGGCAGCTTGAGGAAGCAGTTTTGATTCCCAAATCCCATCCATCAATTCGCAAAGAGAACATAAGAGATGAGATGCGAATTGCAAAGATTTATCAAATTTATAGTTTTCATTAAACCCATACTGATTCAAGATTCCTAAGAGAAAGCTTCATTACATTTTGTCCGTCAACTTTTACTACTCGCCACCCTCATTACCTTTTTAATGATTGATTTGATTAACGAGTACCCTTAGAGTATTTGTTAATAAAAAAATTTGCATTTGTTAATAAAAATTTTTAAGGAAAGTATTGATACTAACTTTATATGAAATATAAAAAACTGTCAAAAATTCAATTATTTTTTTTTCTTTTTTCATAAAATATTTCTTAAATTAATATCCTTAGAGTATCCTTTAACTTTTCCTTCATTCATTGATGTGCAATAATGTCATTTTATTGAATTACTCTTCCAGACACAAAGGCCACTTGCCATGGGGTGATTAGGAAAGGTAGATCGGAATCAATGGATTTAAGCCTATTCACTAAAAAAAATTTGGAGGTAATCTTGCAAGCAACGTTGCAAAACCTTATAAGCCTAAATTGGTTTACTGTTGAGGTTCTGGAAATTTGAAGATAAGTCCACTGAAAGTGAGGATGAATTCTCTTATGAGCGATTAAAAAATAAATTATGGCAACTTCACACACAATAAAACTTTTCCAAAAATAGATTTGTTAATGTGTGCCCTAAGGGCACATATTAACCGGACCCTTTATTAAATAATGCAAACACACCGTTCAAACCCAGGGCTCCGTGGAATCCTAGACTGAAGATTCCAATGGGATTTTGTAGAGTTATTCATTTTCCAAGTCAATGACAATATGTGGGATGAGGTTTTCCAGTTCCAAAGGTAGCTAGGTTAAAGGATGAGAAAAGGGAGGTAATACGGTTAATAAAGCAAATTCCTACTTAGCCTATGTTCAAGACCCATGCCCCTACATTGTTTTTTTTCTTTTTTTCTTTTCTTTTCTTTGATAGGTAAGAAAAAAAAAATTTATAGATGAAAAGGGGCTATTTCATGTAGAGGGATGAAATAGGGAACTAATATTTAGATCTAGAAAGCTAACCACTGGAGTCAGAATTTTTGTTTCCTTAAGATTTCTTCAAGATTCAGAGCTTCTTGAAATTCCTGGATTTAGTTTCTTTTTCTTTTTCAAAAATTTTTGTGGCTTGAGCTTCCTGTGGGAATGAGTCAATCGCATGTTTTAGATAGGATATTTTGTTTTAAACAAACAAGAGAGTTTTTGTTCCACCACTTCAACTTTTGGTTCATAGATTGATTTAAGACAATCTGTAGGGAAAAGATCCAACTGCTTCTATCCAAAGCATCTGTCACCACTACTGAGCTATTCTTATCCGTTGTCCATATTTCTTCAATTTTGAAGAGTTTAGGGTAGCTTTTCTCCTCTCTGTGAGTGAACAAAACCATTGGAGCGTGATCTAAGGATGTAACTAGAAGATCTCTAACCAAAGCATAAACTCTCCATCCAATCTTTGACATTTGCATGAGTTGGCCTTTTGTTAGATGAAGTGTAAGGGTTTTCCCCAGAGGTCCTAGATCAATTAAACCTTCTTAATTCATAAACCCCCATGAATCCTTCTCTTAAAAAGCATGAAAAAGGATTCCCCAAGGTAGCATTAGAGAAAAAACAAAAACAAAAAACAAAAACAAAAAAACAAAAACAAAAACAAAACAAAAAGTATGAGTTTGTATCATATGCAATCCTCATACCTCCCTGGCCACAACAAATGTCCACCAACATAGCAACTGACCAAGCATGGTTGCCAAAGCCATCAAGTTCATACTCTCATGAAGGCATGAATCCATATCTAACCTTGCCAGTAAATTTATCTTCTTAATTATTGGAATTCTAATTAGTTTGGTGCTAAGAGCCTTATAACTCAATAACACTACCCAATTCTCTCTATAGGGAAAACCTGAGTTCAAATTATCCCACTCACTCCCACTTAATTTAAGGAAAATGGTGAGAGAGGGAGGGAGGTTCACTTCAAATTTTATCAGATAGAGAGAACAAATTTTCTGAAAACCCTTTCCTGAAGTTAATGAATGCTGAATCAAAATTTAAAGAATAGCAGTTTCAAAGCCCACTAGAATAACTTGTTGAGCACACATTATATTTATTTCCTTTTCAATCTAAAGTTTCTCAATATCTCCTGTTTTGAGGTCTATGATTTTTTTTTAAATGAAGTGGAACCTCACCAAGGTAGGGCTCTTTTGAC